>CAWUFW010000633.1:2592230-3888345 GCA_963921515.1 Calotriton arnoldi | reverse complement strand
ACTACCACCCTCACCCAGGGGGCTGGATGCCCACCACTACTACCACCCTTACCCAGGGGCTGGATGCCTACCACTACTACCACCCTTAGCCAGGGGGCAGGATGCCCACCACTACTACCACCCTCAGCCAGGGGGGCAGGATGCCTACCACTACTACCACCTCACCCAGGGGGCAGGATGCCTACCACTACTACCACCCATAGCCAGGGGGCTGGATGCCCACCACCACTACCACCCTCACCCAGGGGGGCTGGATGCCTACCACTACTACCACCCTTAGCCAGGGGGCAGGATGCCTACCACTACTACCACCCTCACCCAGGGGGCAGGATGCCTACCACTACTACCACCCTTAGCCAGGGGGCAGGATGCCTACCACTACTACCACCCTCACCCAGGGGGCAGGATGCCCACCACTACTACCACCCTCAGCCAGGGGGGCTGGATGCCTACCACTACTACCACCCTTAGCCAGGGTGGCAGGATGCCTACCACTACTACCACCCTCACCCAGGGGGGCTGGATGCCTACCACTACTACCACCCTCACCCAGGGCGGGCCGGATGCCCACCACCACTCACCACCCTTAGCCAGGGGGCTGGATGCCTACCACTACTACCACCCTTAGCCAGGGGGGCAGGATGCCTACCACTACTACCACCCTCAGCCAGGGGGGCAGGATGCCTACCACTACTACCACTCTAGCCAGGGGGCAGGATGCCTACCACTACTACCACCCTCACCCAGGGGGCAGGATGCCTACCACTACTACCACCCTCACCCAGGGGGGCTGGATGCCTACCACTACTACCACCCTCAGCCAGGGGGGCTGGATGCCTACCACTACTACCACCCTCACCCAGGGGGCTGGATGCCTACCACTACTACCACCCTCACCCAGGGCGGGCTGGATGCCTACCACCACCCTTAGCCAGGGGGCTGGATGCCTACCACTACTACCACCCTCACCCAGGGGGCAGGATGCCTACCACTACTACCACCCTCACCCAGGGGGGCAGGATGCCTACCACTACTACCACCCTCACCCAGGGGGGCAGGATGCCTACCACTACTACCACCCTCAGCCAGGGGGCTGGATGCCTACCACTACTACCACCCTCACCCAGGGGGGCAGGATGCCTACCACTACTACCACCCTCAGCCAGGGGGCAGGATGCCTACCACTACTACCACCCTCAGCCAGGGGGGCTGGATGCCTACCACTACTACCACCCTCAGCCAGGGGGGCTGGATGCCTACCACTACTACCACCCTCAGCCAGGGGGCTGGATGCCTACCACTACTACCACCCTCACCCAGGGGGCAGGATGCCTACCACTACTACCACCTCACCCAGGGGGGCAGGATGCCTACCACTACTACCACCCTCACCCAGGGGGCAGGATGCCTACCACTACTACCACCCTCACCCAGGGGGGCAGGATGCCTACCACTACTACCACCCTCACCCAGGGGGCAGGATGCCTACCACTACTACCACCCTTAGCCAGGGGGGCTGGATGCCTACCACTACTACCACCCTCAACCAGGGGGGCTGGATGCCTACCACTACTACCACCCTTAGCCAGGGGGCTGGATGCCTACCACTACTACCACCCTCACCCAGGGCGGGCTGGATGCCTACCACCACCCTTAGCCAGGGGGCTGGATGCCTACCACTACTACCACCCTCACCCAGGGGGCAGGATGCCCACCACTACTACCACCCTCACCCAGGGGGGCAGGATGCCTACCACTACTACCACCCTTAGCCAGGGGGCAGGATGCCTACCACTACTACCACCCTCAGCCAGGGGGCTGGATGCCTACCACTACTACCACCCTTAGCCAGGGGGCTGGATGCCTACCACTACTACCACCCTCACCCAGGGCGGGCTGGATGCCTACCACTACACCACCCTTAGCCAGGGGGGCTGGATGCCTACCACTACTACCACCCTCACCCAGGGGGCAGGATGCCTACCACTACTACCACCTCACCCAGGGGGGCAGGATGCCTACCACTACTACCACCCTCACCCAGGGGGGCAGGATGCCTACCACTACTACCACCCTTAGCCAGGGGGCTGGATGCCTACCACTACTACCACCCTCAACCAGGGGGCTGGATGCCTACCACTACTACCACCCTTAGCCAGGGGGCTGGATGCCTACCACTACTACCACCCTTACCCAGGGGGCTGGATGCCCACCACTACTACCACCCTTAGCCAGGGGGCTGGATGCCTACCACTACTACCACCCTCACCCAGGGGGCAGGATGCCCACCACTACTACCACCCTTAGCCAGGGGGCTGGATGCCTACCACTACTACCACCCTTAGCCAGGGGCTGGATGCCTACCACTACTACCACCCTTACCCAGGGGGGCTGGATGCCCACCACTACTACCACCCTTAGCCAGGGGGCTGGATGCCTACCACTACTACCACCCTCACCCAGGGGGCAGGATGCCCACCACTACTACCACCCTTAGCCAGGGGGCTGGATGCCTACCACTACTACCACCCTTAGCCAGGGGGCTGGATGCCTACCACTACTACCACCCTCACCCAGGGGGCAGGATGCCCACCACTACTACCACCCTTAGCCAGGGGGCTGGATGCCTACCACTACTACCACCCTTAGCCAGGGGGCAGGATGCCCACCACTACTACCACCCTCACCCAGGGGGGCAGGATGCCCACCACTACTACCACCCTTAGCCAGGGGGCAGGATGCCCACCACTACTACCACCCTTAGCCAGGGGGCTGGATGCCTACCACTACTACCACCCTTAGCCAGGGGGCAGGATGCCTACCACTACTACCACCCTCACCCAGGGGGGCAGGATGCCCACCACTACTACCACCCTTAGCCAGGGGGGCAGGAAGCCTACCACTACTACCACCCTTAGCCAGGGGGCAGGATGCCTACCACTACTACCACCCCCACTCATAGGATGGACAATGCATGACACAACAAGCACACCACAACCTAGGGAATGCAAGATTAAGACATCCCCCCACCACCATGACAAGCGTGTGAGCAGGCTGTGTCAAATGCCTACAACACCGAACATGACATTGAACATACAATGTGACCCCCTAGCACATGTGCCACACATATATGTGTGTGGCACCCACAATGCAAGCAGCCCATGACCATTGTGGCAATGGGGCCTAAACCCCCATCATCACAGTGACCAAAAGGTAAGTGTGGGGTCCATAGCTGAAGCACATTTTGACCATTGTGGCAATGGGGTCTACACCCTCATCATCACAGTGACCAAAAGGTAATTGTTGACAAAGAAAGAGCTGCAACTGCCAAACTGCATGGATCATTCCTGGTCACAGAACCAAAAACTCATCTGTGGCAAAGTAGTGTATGTGTCCCATTGCAACATAAATTGGGGGAGCCAAATACTGCAGTGCAAATGAAACATTCCTTTGGCCATGTGCAGACAAACAACACCCATGGGGGCTGAGACCGTCAACAGTCATCAATGACACAATGACAGAAGTGACCATCAGAATGCAGAACCACATATTTGCACCAATGGGCACACAAATGCAGATACCCTGTGGAGACAGCAGATGTGAGGTGAACAGATACCATACCATGGCAGCAATGGGACACACAAACCATGATCACTGTGCTGACCGATGACCTAGGAGTCCCAGGGACAGCAGGGGAAACACACCAAACAACATACAGCCAATGGCACACCCAAGATATGCCAATGCAGTGGTGCAGATGCACAAACACAAACAGGCAGACCAACACTGTCATCATACACAGCAGGTGAGGGGTGGGGGTGCCAGTGTCCCCAGGCAACAACACAACACATGAGGAGAGCTGAATACCAATCATACAGATGTGCATACACTGCCACACTAAGGTAACTCATGGATCCAAATCCCCTATGTGGGCAAGCAGGCATTGACAGGTGAGAGGGAGCACAAAACACACATGTCACACAGGCACGTAGGAACAACAACTGACACAGCAAGTCACAGACACACCACAGCACCACCCCCAGGGCCCCCACAATGTGGTGACCCTGGGCTGAAGAAAAATACCACTGTGATGACAAAGCTAAATGTCGTTCACACTGTGAACCACAGTCAGGTGTCCTGAGCAACTAACTACCATCACACCTACACAAGCACAAATCAATCAGCATGGCCAGTAAGCCAAGGCCAACATGGAGGCAGGGGACTAGCCGGGCAACAACTCTCATCTGCACACACTCAAGACCACACCCCTCGACCTCCAACAATGTGCAGCAGTGAAGTACACATGCACTGGTGACATTGCACATGCACCCATGACTATTCCAGGGTGGTGGGTGGGAACCAAGGTGTAGAAACACATCACACATGGACACTCAACAAGACTCCTGAATGTCTGACACACTGCACACTACGCTGTACATGGACATGACGGCAATACCACACCGACCAATGGGATCCCAGCCACAGTCACACACCAATGAAGAAGCCAAGGTCACCCACAAAGAACACACATAGACAACAACCAACATTGCAGCCCGGACCCTAAGGAGTGCCAGCAGTCACACACACAACGTGTCACAATCACTGAAAGATAACACAAACTGGAAATCACATGACAGGGGCAAACAACAAGTGCCAAAGGGAAACCTGACTGTGACCCATCTGCGTCAGCACACAAACTCTGCCCTGACAGCAAACACACCTATGGGTGACACCCTGATGACCAGTAATGTGCCATGCACCCACATCACAGAGAACACAGGGAGAAGACTTTGGGGGAACATAGCTCAAGTCAGCAAGCATCACAAACAGGTACAACACTAGGGATCACAGCATGCGCAGATGAATGGAAGTGAACACACAGACATGCACATACAACACACACCTTGGGCGCAGGCAATGTCACACGTGTACACACTGCCATGAGGGGACTCCACTCCTGTGTGAGGAAAGCTGTGCCATATGTTGCCTCAGTAGGGCCCCATCATGTCAGCTGAGCACTTGGTCACACAATCAACAATTAGCACCAAATGAGGGCTCCCATCACATCAGCCTGGTCATGGATGTGCCAACGGAATCATCAGCACAGATCCAACACACTTGTATAGCAATGTTGCACTGACTACACGGATGAGTCCCTCCCCATTGATGCCCAAACCTGCATGTCCACTGGAGATGGCAACACGGTCAGGGAAGTAGACAAATGCAACGATGGCAGGCACAACAGATGTGCAGGGGTGGAAGCCACAGATATGAAATTGCCAATGTAAGTAGGAAACCCATTGCCAAATACTGAACACATGACACCCTCAGATGCTGCTATTGATGACATGGATACACCACATGATAGGACACATTCCCCCTGGACCACATGGGTTCCTGCACAGTAACACTTCATAATCATGAGACCAGATATCACCATCACTGCAGCAAGGGCATGGTTAGCTGCACCAACAACATGTACATCTGAAGCATGAGCACTAGAGAAAAGAAAGTTGCTTTATTCAGCATATGTGTTGAGGCCAAACGAAGTCCTGAAAAAGAGCAAAGGCCAATGGCCAGTCCATTGTCAAAGTTCAAACAGGGTGACACTGGCAGATGTCACCCTACGCATGCCTGCACAATACCAGGGACAATCCACTAGGAGGGGCAACCGGGGGGCAGGCCAGGCACCGCAGGGACAGGATCAGGGCTCACCAGGGGGAGTCAGGGAAGGGGTGGTGGGTGCTGGAGAGCCACTGACAACTGCAGTGGAGGTGTCTGACATGGTGTGTGCCGGCACAACTGGGGGCATGACACAGATGTCGTGGGTGCCGGCACAACTGCAGTGGACCCTGCAGATGGGGTGGACAGGTCCGCCACTGCAGTGCCCAAGTCAGACAGGGCGGTAGTGGACTCCACTGCAGTGCCTACCTCCAGGGGAGGAGAATGGGGAACAGGCAAGGTGGGTTGGACAGAGGGGGGGACACCCTCACCACATCAGTGGCACAGACAAGCGCAGCGGGGGTGTGGTGCTGGGAGAGCAAGTGGCAGGGGAGAAGGCCGGAGCATCTTGGGGATGGTATATCTGTGGGTGGGGGAACCTGGGGCAGGGTGTGGTGGGGGCACCTGTGCAGTGGGGGCCTGAGGGATGGAGGACGGAGACCTTGTGCCTGAGCTGCAGGGCGGTGGCGGGGTCTTGCTCTTAGCACTCCGGGGGACTTGCGGGTGGGGGCCTCAGTCCGTCTGCGCCTGGGGGAGGGTGTCCGGGGGCGAGGGGCACTCTGCTCCGTGTGGGTGGGCTTCCTCTTCCCCCGGGATGCTGGAGCAGCTTCATCGGTGGGGAAGAGGCCGAGGTCACAGAGGAAGAGCTGCTGTGACTTTGGGGTTGCAGGTGAGGCAAGGGAGGGTGCTTTGGAGGGAGAGGGAACTGAGGACTGCGCAGTGCATGTGGATGCGTGTGTGTGTTCCAGGGCCCCATCCCCTGTGAGTCTGGCTTCAGTCCCCTGAATGTGCGTGCGTGTGCGTTTTGTCATTGGCGTGTGTGTCAGTGTGCTGGATGTGTGTGTGCTGGTGTGTGCCAGTGTGTGTGTGCCTGGGATGGGTAAGGTGCTGGGGAGTGTGGATGGAGCAGAGGCAGGAGGGGTGAGGGACCGTTTGAGGAGGGACACTGCTGCCGTCAGGGAGGAGTCCATGGACCTATTGCCCCTCTGTAGGTCAGACATGCCCGATGAGATGCCCTCCATGAACGACACCAGCTGAGTCAACAGCGCGGTGTGCGCATGGAGGACACTCAGCATGGCTGTCTGCCCTACATGGAGCTGGCGAAGGAGGTACACAGACTCCTCACTCAGGGCAGCAGGGGACACAGGGGCAGGGGGTGCGGTGCCTGGCCCAAAGGAGACACGCTCCCGGACATGGGAGCCTCCACGGACCTGGGGAATGGGAGCCGATGGGAGGGCGGTGGTGGTGCTGGTGGTGGCGGGGACAGCAACACTAGCTGGGGTGTGGTGGCTGCTGACACCCGCCTCCACAAGGGAGTCATCCTCCGAGTTGCTCTGGTCCTCAGCTGAGGTGGATGCTGCTGAGGACTCCTCGGTGTGGCTCCCCTCGCCCTCCGTGCCACTGGGTCCCTCCGACCACTCCTCGGCTGCTGACCCAGTCTGGCTCTCCGGCTCCTCCTGGTCCGTGGAGCTGTCCCCTTCCGTGGCCGTGGATGTATCTGCAAACAATGGGGAAACAGACAGACATCAGTCACCTGCACATAACGCACACACCACTGTGAGCACAGCACATCACAGAGCAAGCCCTGGCATCATTAGTTGTACATTGCTAAAAGTGCACTAATTGAACAGGAGAAGTCAATTGTCAGTCTGATGCCAAGCATGGCACTCACATCCCACATGGCCTTGCACCCATCTGTCTGGTGTCTGTTGGATTGCAACACCCCAGTGTTGACACATGCACCAAGTACACAGTAGTTGGACAGTGCAGAGGACACGGTGTGGACACATCACAGCTCTTGCCACTGAGTCAGTACAGGTTTACGGATGTAAGGGATGCCCAGAGTCAAATAGGAAATGCATGTGATGCATACCAGCGACAGACACCATGATGCACCCATGTCCTGATAGCCAGCGCCACTATGGTGTGCATGTAGCACATGTCACTCCCCTGCAGGATCACCAATCAGTAGACACATGCCATGGCGGAGGCATGACTGCAAAGTCATACATCACTGTCTCAGTGATGTATGACTTTGCAGCCAGACAACAACACTCTGCACTGTGTCACAATAGTAGGTCATGGGGAATGCAAGTCCTGGAGCTGCACAAGTGCACATGTACATCCCCCCACAACACATCCTCTTAACCCTCATCTGTCCAGGTCATACCTATTGGACATATGGGAGACCTGTGACACTACCCTCTGAACCTGAGCCCCTCACACTCTGCTGTGCATGGGGAACAGCTACCTGAACTTCACATTTACATGCCCCAGTCTGCATGGGCAGCTGATCAGACACCTATGTGTCACACAAGTATCGTCTCCTATGGTCACATCTCCAGTGGCATGCTGAGCCCCTACCAAGAAACTCCACAGCAGTCCTGGCGACTAATCCACAGCACACTGACACAGAGGCAGACACCTGAGGGGCAAATCACTGTGCACAATGTGTCCTCTGATACACGGGAGTGGGAGTACAGAGTGTATTGTATGGCCTGGAGTAGGCATGACTGTCCAGCCCCACATGAATGAGGGATGAGCCCTGGACTGTAGGCAGCTGGCTAAGTATGTGTGACACACGTCATATACATACTCCTGGGGCCCAAACATTGTTCCCACCCGCAGCATGGGTGTGTGCCAGGTACCCCAGCCACATGTGGTGGATCAGCTCAGCAATTGGACCACAGATCAAAGTAACACGCTGAATACATGTCAGAATACAGGCATTGTGTAAGCAATGGACCCACCCATGATGCCCACCACAGAGTCAGGGAAACAGATGCTGTCTCCCACCTTGAGTCAAGCAAACTGCAAGGACACAGTCCTAAGTGACAGGATTCCCTGCATGTAAGGGCCACACCTGGGTATCAGATGAGGAGTGGGCAGTGCACAATAGAGGGACATGGCTCCTGGACAACATGACTGCTGTACTGTGGCAGTTCAACCTGGCCCGAGGAGGGCACATAACATGTTAGACAGAGTACACAGTGCAGTCTTTGACTCACCCCTCCTTGCTGCTCTCTGGCCTTCAGCTGCCCATCCAGGTCTGGAAAGACCACCGCCAGGATCCTGAGCATGTGGGGGTCAGGGTCCGTGTTCCGCCCCTCCTGCGAGGAGGCGACAGCTTCAGCTGGACCCGTGCAATCCTCCGGGTCCAGCCCCGAAGGTCCTGCCACCTCTTTTGGCAGTTGCGGATCCGGCGCTTGTAGACCCCCACGGACCGGACAGCCCGGACGATGTCCTTCCAGATCTCATGCTTCCGATGGGCAGAAGCCTGTCAGGATGACAAAGTGATAAGGACATTACTACACATGCAACATATCCGTGCATGACACAGTTGCATATACATGTCGCAATCACAGGGGCACATGGTGTACCCAGGCAGTGCACGGCTGCCCATGGACAGTTTTCCAGAAGTCACTACATGGTATCATAGCATGGGGAGTAAAACCCTGTTCAGAAGCACTGTCACTGCACCATACCTGTCCAGTGCAAGTCACTACACACTATGGGGGGTGACAACTACTCAGTGAGCCTGCTAGCCAGTGGTGTGCTGACTCTCAGCCTTGCTAGTCAGACAAAATGCACATTCAGAAAGGCAGTGCACAGAACACTCACCTGCTCCCCTGGTGTCCCATACAGCTTGCTGTACTGTGGAAGTAGGCTGTCCAGCAGGGCCTGGTTCTCTTCAAGGCTGAAGGCTGGGGCTCTCTCCACAGTACGTGCCATTGCAGGGTCCAGAGGGGCAGAGACAGCAGCAGTGCAGTGGCAGATGTCGTCCTGGAGCATGTAGTGCAGGCAAGTGGGCTCTCAGGGGAACATGCAGCAATATATATGTGCTGGAGAGGCAGATACTGTCCCTTGTGTCCAAAGTGATAGGTCCAAGTCGTTTGCATCTTCTGAATCTGGCCAATCCATGGAATAGCAGCACCAAAACACGCCCACAGCATCCTTCAAAATTTCAACTTCATGACATACATGATTTTGCAACATTGTTGTGGGTGACCAACTGATTTTCCAGCAACCGACTCGTTCGAATATTCGAAAACGCGTCCGTTGCCAGGCAAGCCCATTGTCAATGGGTGCGCACCGATCGGTCCATTGAGGTACAACGCGCACAGGGGTACAACGCGTACCCGCACACATTGAAAGCAATGGGCCGGCCGGAGGCACCGATCGGTCCATTGCAGTACAACGCGCACAGGGGTACAACGCGTACCCGCACACATTGAATGCAATGGGCCGGCCGGAGGCACCGATCGGTCCATTGCAGTTCAACGCGCACAGGGGTACAACGCGTACCCGCACACATTGAATGCAATGGGCCGGCCGGAGGCACCGATCGGTCCATTGCAGTACAACGCGCACAGGGGTACAACGCGTACCCGCACACATTGAATGCAATGGGCCGGCCGGAGGCACCGATCGGTCCATTGCAGTACAACGCGCACAGGGGTACAACGCGTACCCGCACACATTGAATGCAATGGGCCGGCCGGAGGCACCGATCGGTCCATTGCTGTTCAACGCATCACTGTACATGTGACTGGCATATGTCAGCATGCCTGTCTCAGATGGACATATGCCAGCCACAGATAGCTCCCAGGGAGTGAGGGGCACACCTACATCACGACAGCCTGTCCACACCTTATCATGAAGGCATGTAAGGCTGCATTTCCTATTGTGTGTATGTTGGTGTACATGTTGTCCTGTGGGTGTCACCTGTGGGCAGCCACCCCCAGGCTGTGCACGTGTTCATGGGGACAGGATCCTGGGTGTTACGTGTACGTGACCACTGTGATGTGCAACTGTTCATATCTGTGCATGTGCCATGGTCACATTTCACAGTGGTGTTTGTGTATGTCATGTCACATACCCCGTGAGTCCCATGTGGGACGGTATGTTTGAGCCAGGGTGTCCCAGTGGCACAATAGTGATGGCCCTCCACAGTCTTTGTGCATGTAGTGTTTACAATGTCTCTGATTTCATGTGCACAATGGGAGACAGTCTCCACATCCACGTTGTGTGTGCATGGACTCTGATGTTGTGCGTGTGTGTCACAGACGTCCATGGCTCTCCTGCCATGGCAAGTGTGGCCACTACCTGTGGGGGTCATGTTTGTTTTGTTGTGGTGTACACATGATACTCCAGGTGATGCCAGTGTCCATGTGGCATTACAGGGTCCCTGGGAATGTGCCTGTCGTTGAGCTGTGGTGCCTGGGGCACATCTGTCCTCACATGTCACTGGGGGGTGACTGTGACACAGCATCATGATATCCAATGGGCCAACCTGGGACAAATTGATGCCACCTGTAGGACCGTGTTGACAGATGTTGGCCATGTATGTACCATACATGTCGTTCCGGTACTGCACACTTCATGTAGTTGTGCCTCATGATGATGTATGTTGGGATCTTGAGTGTGTTCAATGCCGCATATGTGGGGTGACTGACGATCTTGCTTACTTCTCCTCTGCACTGCAGGGCTCCTGCTGTCCATCGGCCATTCCCAGACCTGGCAACGATGGTGGAACGGGACAGCATCCGACGGTACCGCTTCACCAGGCAGCTGATTGAGGATTTTGCAGTGCAGTTGTCCCCACATTTGCAGCCTGGCCGGCCGTATCCTACAGCGCTGACCCCCAAGGTGAAGGTGATGGCAGCCCTACACTTCTTTGCCACCGGTACCTTCCAACATACTGTGGCGTCTGCTGGTGGGATGTCACAGACCATGTTCAGCCGTGTGCTCCGCGATTTCTTGGCGGCAATGTTGCTCTTCCTGAACCGGTACATCTATTTCCCTAGACTGCGACGACTCACTGACGTGAAGAGTGACTTTTATGCCCTGGGGAGGATGCCGCATGTCATTGGCTCCATTGATGGGACACATGTGGCTTTGGTACCACCACAGGCCCAGGAGCAGGCCTACAGGAACCGCAAGCACTACCACTCGGTCAATGCACTGGTGGTGTGTCTTGCAGACATGACCATCACACACGTGTGTGCCCGTTTCCCTGGTTCAGCACACGATGCCTTTGTGATGAGGAGTAGTCGCATCCCCAGGTTGATGGCACAGATGCAGAACCAGCGTGCCTGGCTTGTCGGTGTGTACTGACTTTGTGCCATTGTGTGTGATCTGATCTGTAGTATTCCGCCCACTTTTCCAAGTCAGCTGATGTGCACTTGTCTGTCCGTAGGTGACTCGGGATACCCCAACATGCCGTGGTTGCTGACACCCCTCAGGAACCCTGTGACACCTGCCCAGATGCGCTACAATGAGGCACATGGTCGGACCAGGAGAGTGATTGAGCGGACCTTTGGTCTCCTGAAGAGCCGCTTCCGCTGCCTGGACAAGACCGGAGGGTCCCTCCCATATGCCCCTGCGAAAGTGTGCAAGATTATCATCGTCTGCTGCATGCTCCACAACCTGGCAGTGCGGAAGGAGTTGCCTCTCATCCAGGATGACGATGACCAACATCCGCCACCTGTGGAGGATCCTGGCCTGGACCACGATGCCAGTGACGATGATGATGATGATGGTGATGGTGATGTCCGCACACAGCTCATCACCAACTTCTTTAGCTGAATGTGAGTATCCTGAGGTGTCATGTGAATGATGTGAGTTGGCATGATGTGTGGGTGGTGCTCTGGTGCTGTTGGAGTGTGTCCATGGGCTACTTGACAGGATGTGTGTTGCGATGTGTGGTGACAGGTGGGCTGTACTCCCCAACAGTGTTGACATGCTAACTTGGTTCTGGGTGGGTATCTTGTAACATGTATTGTGCATGAGTTTTGCTGTTCTGTCCTGTACTGCATTGCTTTTGACTGTGTGTCATTTCTGTCCTTCACAGGGTACTTTCAGATTCGTTTGGTCAACTGTGTCCACCGACGACGTGATTGCACATCCAGGCTGGTAGCTGTTGTGTCCCTACAGGTGATGTGCGCCACACCCATGGACTTCCTTCTGTCTACAGTTGTTGACTGTGTGCCCGCTACCAGGTGGGGTTACCTTGCATCTGTAGTGGTTACGGCATGTTGCTACTGTGTAATAAACCTGTGCTTCACTTAGTGATGTGCGTTGTCTGTGGTCACACATTTGACTGCCATTTGCTTACTGCACCTGTGGGCTACTTGACTACAACTGGGAATGGGTGTGGTGTCTGTGCATTGCACCGTCTTCCCTGGCAACATCAGTGTAGGCAATGAGTCAGATGGCCTAGGTGTGTATGTGTTGTGTAGCCCTGGTGGTGTGTCTCCCTCATATGTGTCACGTTGCCTGTACTCACATGCCTGTGTTGTCCTTGCTGTTGCAGTTCGCATACACTGTGTAATTTTGCAGTTCATCATCCCCATAACAGCACCCACGTTGGAATCACGACAGAGGCAAGTATGGTGTATTAGTGTGTTTATTGTGATAATAGTGCATAGGATGGATTGTGCTGTACATGAATCTTGCAATCCCAAGTTCCTAGATGAATAGAAAGTCCAGGTAGACAGGATCCCCAGTATCGGGGCCACAGTTGTCTGACACATTGTTCCAACTTGTACTCCCCATGCAATGTGTGGGAGTAGTGTTGCCATCAACAGGGTGAACAGTCTGTGCACAAAGGCGAAAATCCAGAACAGGTTCAGGCTTCCTGGGAGTTGCGCTTGGCCATCAGCCTCTCACTTTCCCCTCCTCGGACGACCCCTCTTCTTGGGGGGGGCCCTCAAGTGCAGGCTGCTGCGGTGCAGGGGACTCTCCGCCAGAGTCCTCCTCCCTCCCTGTGGCAGTTGCAGTTTGTTCGGTACCAGATGTTGTTGGCACACAGGGAGGTGTGGACTGGTTGCTGTTCATCTGGCGGAGGCATTGTAAAATGTCCCTGTGCACCGCCGTCATCTCATGTAGTACATCCCACTTGGACTCCACGCGGGTCATGTGGGAGTCCACACGTGACATGTGGGAGTCCACACGTGACATGTGTGACTCCACATGGGACATGTGGGAGTCCAAGCGGGCATGATGGGCAGCCTGCTGCTGTTTGATGTCTCTGAGGAGCCCCACTACCTGGCTGAGCTCTCCGGTGCTGGACTGGTACGCATCAGCTATGCGTACCAGTTGTGGGTCTTCATGCACACCAGCAACGTCTGCAAGCAGCGACCTCTGTCTCCCACCCCTCCCACCACCCCTGCTGACATGTGCAGTGTGTGCAGTTGCACGCACAGATAACCCTGGTCCACCTTGGGGGTTGGTGGTGGTGGTGGTGTCCATGGCCCCAGGTTGGTCCAGGGTCACTGCGCTGGTGTTGTTCCTTATTCTGTCCATGTCGGCAGGGATGGTATTCGTGGTGACAGTCGTTGGAGGGGTGGGTGCAGGGGGTGCAGCTGGTGGACCTGCTGGTGCTGCAGCTGGTGGTCCTGCTGGTGCAGCATGTTGACTTGCACCGGATGTGCCAGGTTGTTCTTCATCGTCCGAGGAGGACAGAGGCTGTACGACGCCAGTGAGCTCGGCATCCTCTTGAGCCTGGGACTGGGACTCCTCAGCGTCTGCTGCTGTGTCCCTATCATCACCTGTTTTTGGGAGACACAAACAATGTATGTCATGTTTCTGCAGGCATCAGTGGTTGACACACCTGACAGTTGTGACTGTGCCTCTGGGTGCGGGCCTGTACATTGTATTGTCCTAAGTCGTCACAGTCAGGGGTTGATATTGGTGTGGCACATTGTCCTGCATTATTTGGGCATTTCTATGTATTCTCTGGGGTGTGAACATGGTCTGCATTGATTGTGTTTGGTTGACAGCCAGACCTCCTTCCCACCCACCCACCCACCCAGCCAGTCAGATATCCCACCATGGAACGTGCTTGCATTGCAGGGAGTGTAAGTTGTCTCTCAGGATGTCAGTCAGTGGTGTCCTGCTGTTTGTTGGTGCACAGTTGGCAGCAGGGCCTTGTGCTCCCCACAGCAGTAGCCAGTGTCAGCCATCTTGTGAGTCCTTCTCCACTCCCTGTGATGTGAGCATGGTTCAGGGTGGTGTTGATGGGACAGTTGTGGGGGTGAGCTATGTCTGTGACTGTGACTCCCATCATGCTATTGCCTCCACCCCACTTCCCAGCATTCCCATACTTACTTGCTTTTGTGGGGAGTTCAGTGTGTGTGGGTGTGAGGGCAATGGCAAGATGGCTGACAGTGGTGTCCTGCTGTTGGTTGGTGTGCAGTTCCCAGCATGCCCTTGTGCTCCCCACAGCAGTAGCCAGTGTCAGCCATCTTGTGTGTCCTTCTCCACTCCCTGTGATGTGAGCATGGTTCAGGGTGGTGTTGATGGGCCAGTTGTGAGGCTGAGCAATGTCTGTGACTACCACTCCCATCATGCTATTGCCTCCACCCCCTTCCCAGCATGCCCATGCTTCCTTCCTTTGACTCTGCTTCCCTGTGGGGTGAGCTGGCTGTGCTGACAGGATGGCTGGGAGTGTTGTCCTGGCAGTTGTTTGGCTAAGAGTCCCAAGAGTGTCCCTGTGCTTCACACAACATAACCCAGGGTGGTGGTGCTTTGTGGGATCTTGTGTTAGGATGGAGGGCATTGCATTCTACCAGGTGGGTACTGTGGAGTTTGTGTTGGGGGGGTGTGAGGGGAGGTGCTGGTGACTATGGTCAGTGCTGCAAGTCCCCCTTCCCACCCAGCCAGCCAGATATCCCACCATGGAACGTGCTTGCATTGCAGGGAGTGTAAGTTGTCTCTCAGGATGTCAGTCAGTGGTGTCCTGCTGTTTGTTGGTGCACAGTTGGCAGCAGGGCCTTGTGCTCCCCACAGCAGTAGCCAGTGTCAGCCATCTTGTGAGTCCTTCTCCACTCCCTGTGATGTGAGCATGGTTCAGGGTGGTGTTGATGGGACAGTTGTGGGGGTGAGCTATGTCTGTGACTGTGACTCCCATCATGCTATTGCCTCCACCCCACTTCCCAGCATTCCCATACTTACTTGCTTTTGTGGGGAGTTCAGTGTGTGTGGGTGTGAGGGCAATGGCAAGATGGCTGACAGTGGTGTCCTGCTGTTGGTTGGTGTGCAGTTCCCAGCATGCCCTTGTGCTCCCCACAGCAGTAGCCAGTGTCAGCCATCTTGTGTGTCCTTCTCCACTCCCTGTGATGTGAGCATGGTTCAGGGTGGTGTTGATGGGCCAGTTGTGAGGCTGAGCAATGTCTGTGACTACCACTCCCATCATGCTATTGCCTCCACCCCCTTCCCAGCATGCCCATGCTTCCTTCCTTTTGACTCTGCTTCCCTGTGGGGTGAGCTGGCTGTGCTGACAGGATGGCTGGGAGTGTTGTCCTGGCAGTTGTTTGGCTAAGAGTCCCAAGAGTGTCCCTGTGCTTCACACAACATAACCCAGGGTGGTGGTGCTTTGTGGGATCTTGTGTTAGGATGGAGGGCATTGCATTCTACCAGGTGGGTACTGTGGAGTTTGTGTTGGGGGGGTGTGAGGGGAGGTGCTGGTGACTATGGTCAGTGCTGCAAGTCCCCCTTCCCACCCAGCCAGCCAGATATCCCACCATGGAACGTGCTTGCATTGCAGGGAGTGTAAGTTGTCTCTCAGGATGTCAGTCAGTGGTGTCCTGCTGTTTGTTGGTGCACAGTTGGCAGCAGGGCCTTGTGCTCCCCACAGCAGTAGCCAGTGTCAGCCATCTTGTGAGTCCTTCTCCACTCCCTGTGATGTGAGCATGGTTCAGGGTGGTGTTGATGGGCCAGTTGTGAGGCTGAGCAATGCCTGTGACTACGACTCCCATCATGCTATTGCCTCCACCCCCTTCCCAGCATGCCCATGCTTCCTTCCTTTTGACTCTGCTTCCCTGTGGGGTGGGCTGGCTGTGCTGACAGGATGGCTGGGAGTGTTGTCCTGGCAGTTGTTTGGCTAAGAGTCCCAAGAGTGTCCCTGTGCTTCACACAACATAACCCAGGGTGGTGGTGCTTTGTGGGATCTTGTGTTAGGATGGAGGGCATTGCATTCTACCAGGTGGGTACTGTGGAGTTTGTGTTGGGGGGGTGTGAGGGGAGGTGCTGGTGACTATGGTCAGTGCTGCAAGTCCCCCTTCCCACCCAGCCAGCCAGATATCCCACCATGGAACGTGCTTGCATTGCAGGGAGTGTAAGTTGTCTCTCAGGATGTCAGTCAGTGGTGTCCTGCTGTTTGTTGGTGCACAGTTGCCAGCAGGGCCTTGTGCTCCTCACAGCAGTAGCCAGTGTCAGCCATCTTGTGAGTCCTTCTCCACTCCCTGTGATGTGCGCATGGTTCATGGTGGTGTTGATGGGACAGTTGTGGGGGGGGCAATATGTGTGACTGCGACTCCCATGATGCTATTGGCTACACTGACTTGGCCAGCATACACAGAATTCCTTCCTTTGAGTGGTCTTCACTGTGTGTTGGTGTTGTTGTGGTGGCTACATGTGTGGATGTGTGTGTTAGTTCTATTTGTGCCACTGCCTAGCTGTAGTTGTGGTTGTGTTTGTACATGTGTTGGCACAGTTGGATGTGACTTTTTTGATGGCATGTGTTGTGTTTATCTGACTGACATACACATTTTGGGATGATTCTGTTCTAGTTGCTGTGTAATTGCTATGAGTGCATGGTTTGACTCTCCCCTTGACAGTGATGTGTGTGTTTTGTGGCAGTTTATTGTGTACATTTGTTGTGTACTCACCAGGCTCTGGGATGTTCTCTAGTCCATATACGCTCACTGGCGGAAGGATGGCCCGCACCTTCTCCTCCCAGGGCCTGAGGTATATTGGCTTGGCAGGAGGGCCACTGCCGGTGTGTTGGCTGTTGATGTAGTCTATCTTCAGCAGGTCCCGTACCCTCCTGCGCACGTCATACCACCTGTTCTGGATGTCCGTTTTTGTGCGCCGACATGGTGATTGGGCGTTCACCCTGTTGATGATCCTCTCCCACATCTTTGTTTTCTGCGACATGGGGGTCTGTTGGACCAGAGTGCCAAACAGCTGTGGCTCCACCCTGAGGATCTCGTCTACCATGACTTCCAATTCACTATCTAGGAACTTGGGATTCTTCTTGGGGGGCATGGTGATGGTTGGTGATGGTGGGTGATGTGTGTGTTGGTGTGCAGGTGAGGGTGTGTGGGTGTGTGTTGTGCTGGGTGTATGTGAGGTAGGTATTTGTTGGTGTGCTGCTGGTGTGTGGCTTGTGTGAGGGATGAGCTGTGGGTGTGTGGTTGCTTTCTCTTGGGTGCTGGTAGTGGAATGGCATTTGCAAAGGCTCATGGTAGTGATTTGTGTCCTTTATATAGGTGGAGTTGTGGGTGTGTCTTTGTTCTCTGTCCCCACCCCCCCAGTATTTATTGGCTTGGTAATTGCTTGTTTGGCCTTTTTTTGGTTGATTTTTCCTTTGTGCTGTTTGTGTATGTTGGAAACGTTCTTGTGACCGAGTCGGACCGTGCATTGGTCTCGTACGGTGTTTTCCGTTTCGTTCACGCTGTGTTTGTGCAGTTTTGTATGCTGCGTACGCGTCGGTCGCGGTGTATTGTGTTGCTTCGGCTCGGTTTTGTATGCGTGTCGGTCGTACGGCTTGTCCTCCGTCCGACTCGGTCGTGTTTTTCGCGCCTTGCATCGTACTTTGCGGGTTGGAGTTGGCGGGTACGATTCGGTCGGATTTGTTCCGGGTGCGTGTCGGTCGGTTGGATTCGCGTGTTTTTCCGGCCGGATTGCTATTTTCCGAGCGGCTCGGTCGGTCGGCTTGGTTTCCTGACGTGTCGGTCGGATTTATCGCGGCTTGCATCGTACTTGGCGTGTCGGGCGCCACTGGTACGTGTCGGTCGGTATTTTTTCCGGATCCGAGTCGGTCGGTGCTTTTTCCGGCCCGAATCGGAATCGACCCCTATATGTGAGAGTGAGTGATTGTGAGAGTGGCTGTATGGATCAGTGTGTGCTTGTATTAGTTATTGTAGAAGAGTGTAAGTATGTGTTAGTATATGTTTAAATAAGTGAGGTGGTGTGTGTATAACTGTACAGGTGAGTAAGTGGGAGTGTGATTGATTCTGTGCATGACTGACTAGGTGTGTGAGTAACTCTATGAATGAGTGGCGGTGTGTGAGTGTCTGTATAGATATGTGAGTGCATATGATAATGCCGTATGGATGGCTGCCTGCATGTATGTATGAGTGACTGTATGGGTGAATAAGTGGATGTGTGTGTAGACGTAAGAATTAGTTAGTGGGTATGTACTAACTGGTATTGGTGTGTTTATGGTTTCGAAAATGATAGTCTGTATTTTAGAGTGGGTGTATCAAGGGTTATATTAGGGTGTGATGAGGTGCATCAGATTTTCACGTGGATGATGTCATCAGTGATGTCATCAGTTATGTCATTTGAGATGTCATCAGTGATGTCATCAGTGATGTCACGGACCATGTCATGAATGATGTAATATGATGTAAAATCTAAACGGGAAGGGGGCCGCGTGGGCCCCCCAAAAAAAATTTTTTATTTAAGGAGGGGGGCTCCGAGGCCCCCCTCCTGAGGCCTCTATTGGCCCAGGGGACCCCATCCCCCGGGGCCGGCCTTTATTTAATTTTTTATTTATTTTTCTTTGGGGAGGGGGGCCGCGTGGCCCCCCTCCCGGGCCACTTCTGGCCCCGGGGACCCCATCCCCCGGGGCCGGCCCTATCCGTTGGGGACCGTGGGGGGAGCCCCAATGCCCCCACGGTCCCGCCGGCTCCCCGCCTCCTGCGGGAACTGGCATTGCTTTTCCACATGGGGAGCTGCTGACATGCAGCTCCCTGTGTGGAAAAGCAATCTGCTTTGGATTTTGAAAGAGAGAGCAGGTTTCCCTGCTCTCGCTTCCAAAATCCAAAGCAAGTTTGCTATGACAGGGCGGGAGCCGCGCGGCTCCTGCCCTGTCATAGCAAACAGCAGTGTCCCGGGGTGGGCACCCGGGACACTGCAGGAGCTGGCCCTGGGGGTGGCGGTCCCCAGGGCCATGGATGGCTCCAAGAGGGGGCCGCGCGGCCCCCTCCCTACTATTTAAAGCCCCGGGGAGGTGGTGGTCCCGGGGTCCGTAACGGACCCCCAATTTACATAATTAGTGCCCCGGGGAGGTGGCGGTCTCCGGGCGTGTGGGGGCTCGAGCCCCCCACACAGGCTTCTATATTTTTTTTTAAAAGCCCCGGGGTGCCGGTCCCCGGGGCTTGGGGGGCCTTGGAGGCCCCAACACATTAAAAAGGAAGCCCCAGGGGTGGCGGTCCCCGGGGCTTGGGGAGCCTTGGAGGCCCCCCCACACATTAAAAAGGAAGCCCCGGGGGGTGGTGGTCCCCGGGGCTGCGGGAGGGCTGAGTGCCCTCCCGCACATTATTTTAAGCAAGCCCCGGGGGGGGGGCGGTCCCCAGGGCTGCGGGGGCCCCCGCGGGCCCCCGCATATATTTTTGGGAAATGCCCCCGGGACCTGGCCCACCCTGGTGCCTCAATTAAATGAAGCGCGGGAGCCCGCGCTTCATTTTTTTTTTTTTATTTCGGCGGGATTTGCGACCCCAGCGCGAATTTCGCTGAAATTTAAAACAAAAATGCTTTTTTTGGCCCTGGGGGTCCTTGTGGGACCCCCTGAGCAGGCCTGGGGGGTCAGGGCGTTTCTACCCTGCCCCCTTTTTCTTGTTTTACAGGCTTGTTTTACTGTTTTCTTGTGACTCGGTTCTACCGAGTCACAAGATGGATGCCAACACTTCCTGGTTTGGAGTGTTGACAGCCAATTAGAATAAAGCTCGTGGTCGGGAGGGTTCGCGAACCCTCCTCGGCCATAGATATCGAAACTTTTATTTTTTTAATTTCTCAGCAACTACTGAACGGATTTACACCATTTAACAAAAAGGACTCTTTCTGAACCAAGGGCTACCTTTTTGCAAAATTTGGTGTAATTCCGTTCAGCAGTTCGGGCTGTAGACGTGTCTAAAGTTTCCTATGGAAAATAACATGGAGAAAACACGTTTTGGGACCCCCCTTTTTTCTCGGCCCCCGCTTGACCAATCACCCCAAAACTTTCAAGACAGGAGCTGACCGGAGCGCCCCACTAGTTTTGAAAATTTTGCGATGATTCGTCAAACGACGCCAAAGTTATTGAGAAAACAAAAAATACTTTTCCTATGGAAAATAGGTCCTAACTATAACTACCTACTGGCGACTGCCAGTAGGATATATATATATATATATATATATATATATATATATATATATATATATATATATAAAATTCTTGAATCCGCCCTGCCGTCCCCCTCGCGACGGTATCATAGGGCACAAACTCCTTTTGCCTTGCAAAATAATTTATTCACCGATCCAATATGCCATTATGCGTTTCGGTCAACAAGTGACCTTGCTCACATAGTGAAACGCTATACGTTAACCATATTTAAACAAAACATGTGATCTCATCACGTGACGTGTTGGAGCATAGGCATAGTCAAAAGACTGCATTGTGGCGCAATCACGGCTATGAAGCCGAAAAGACTGAATCTACTACTGCATAAATAATAGTGTATGTTTTGGATGAGAGAATGATATAAATATATGAATAAATATATACATTTCGGAGCACAAATATAAATACATGTTACCAAATGCCAGTCATAATATTATTAGCAATCTAACGATTTGCAGGGTCATGATTCTTAGACTGAGTTTATCTGATACTTAACATTGTTTTCTAACTCCATAAATGCGTAATTGTTAATAAGATTTCCTCTATTTGGTAACAATCGATCATAACGTTCTCAAATATAAATAAATCGTATAGGGAGTTGCAAAAGCCTGTCTCGTCGCCTTCCTTATGTGCAAATTCAGCCTAATACTCCTGCTAAATGTGCAAATGTGCTATTGTGCAAAATAGCTTTTCCATAAGTGCCCAAGTACATGTAAAGTGCTTGGTGCTCCACTGTGCAAAATATACATTAATATCACTAACTTATCTAAACAACCCTGAGATACTGTTTTTTCTTTTTTGTTTTTATTATAAAATTATCAGATAGGTGGCTGTTCTACTCTATTTTTCCATTTCACATGGTATTAAGTTAGATTCAATAACCATTACCTTAGCCTGTCGTGAATATTATATCCATCATAGTCATCATGATAAAAAATGGTTCATATATGGCTGGCACTTTCAGCTTAGGTTCTTATTGCCCGGTGTTCAGAGTAAAATCACCTCATTCATAAATGTGACTGAATCCTGTATGCGCTTTCCATCCCATAAAAGATTTGATAAAAAATTCCCATGTATAAAAATTACCATAAAAAGTTTTATAAAAAATCTCTACAAATTTTTTTTTTCTTTTTCTTTACAGAAAATTGCTCTACAAGAAATTGTGCAGTTCTTCATTGTTATTTAAACCCGTTGGCGTTTTGCTGTCTAGTTCTAATATCATTTGCGACTCAAGCTGCCTAAGCATTCGTTCTCTATTGCCTAATCGACGTAGTTTCGGGATGGCATTGATAACAAAATATTTTAAACAGTTAAGATCATTGTTATGTACAGCTTTAAAATGACGTGCCACAGGGTATGTTGCATCACTATTGACAATAGCCTTAGGGTGCTGGAGAATTCCGACATGTACCTGCAGCTTTGTACTTCCCACGTATCGCAAGCCGCAGGTACATTCCAGCACATAGATGGCATATTCGGTCCGACAGTTGTAATTGCCTGGAATAGCCGTCTGTCTCGAGCTAAAGGGTGTCATGTATTGGGTAGTATTAATCCCAAATGTACACGCCCGGCAGGATGAACATTTAAAAAAAAAAAAAAACAGATTTCGGTTTTAGCCAGGTAGTGTATTGACTTATCTCAGGGCTGCATTTAACTTAGCTATGTTCTCATCGCGGCAGCTCGTCTGAATGTAAAAGTTGGAAGTCTTGGTAATTGTGTTGCCATAATGTGGTGGTCAGTAAGTAGAATTGGCCAGTTGTTATTTACTATGGTCCTAATCTGCCTTTCTTGACTGCTGTAAGTCGTGATGAGTCTCATAGTGTTGTCCTCTGCTATGTTGGGTAATTCTATGTCCTGTTCTCGGTCCCTAGTTTCAGTATTTCTCTGTAACAGGGACTCTCTGGATCTCGTTTTAACCTTATTCATGGCATCTTGTAGAGTTTTTTCAACATAGCCCCTATTTCGGAATCTCTCTAAGGCTTCACCTAGGCACTTATTTGCTTCTGCTTCAGTGCTGCATATTCTTTTGAGCCTAATGAATTCCCCGTCGGGTATGCTTTTAATCAAATGTTTTGGATGTGCACTCTTGGCATGCAACGTAGAGTTGCCGGCCGTGGACTTTCGGTGCAGTGTAGTCTCTAGCTTCATATTGTTGACAAACACTTCTACATCCAAAAATTCAATATTACAATCACTAATATTGGTGGTAAATCTCAGATTTACGTTGTCATTAATTTCTTGTATGAAGCTGCGTGCACTCTCTCTGTCCCCCTTCCAAACAATAAAAACATCATCAATAAAACGGAGCCAATGAACAACACAATCATCATATACTTGTTTGTGGGCCTTTTTGAGGCCTTTTGAGGCCCTTTTCCTCCCACCAGCCTACATGAAGACATGCATAGCAGGAGGAGAAACAGGCCCCCATGGCTACTCCACGCCTCTGTCTCTACAGATCTTTTCCAAACAAAAAATAGTTGTTATAAAGTGGTGCCTTTATGAGCTCCAGTATCATAGAATTAGGTTTGTATCTACTCATAGGTCGCATTTCTAAAAAATACTTGACCGCCCTTAATCCAACTGAGTGTTCTATGCTCGTATATAATGATTCAATATCGAGCGTTATCAACAATAATCCTTCAGTCCACGTTATTTCATTTAGCTTGATTAAAAAGTCCCCAGTGTCTTTGATATAAGATTGGAGTTTCTGGACATGTTCCCGTAGGAAGTAATCCACGTACTGGCTAATATTTTCACATATGCTGTTAATGGCGGATATAATAGGCCTGCCTGGTACGGGTAAGGTCTATTTATGGATCTTTGGTACAAAATAAATTGTAGGCATCATAGGATGTTCTTTATGCATGAAGTTGTACTCATCATTGGATATCAATCATTCTCTCTTCACACTGCATAAGTTCTTTTTTTAGGTTTTCTTTGGCCTTGTTGTATTCTTTCATGTTGGTCATCTGATAGCAGTCCTTGTTCCCCAATTGACGCTCTGCTTCCAAGATATAATACTTTCTGGGCCATAGCACTGTGTTACCCCCTTTGTCAGAATATATATATATATATATATATATATATATAATTACGTTTATTATGACGGGCACGGTTTCTTTTGATTTGCAGAGAGTATTTCCTCTATGTTTATGGAGGGGGATGAGCTTAAAATGTCAATCAATGTGGTGTAACTTTATTGTCAAGATTGAAAAAGGCAGCAAGTGCTGAAACGCGTCTCTTGCGGAACTACGTCAATAAAATCAAGTTGCCCCCACCACGAGTGCACGGACTTGTTTTAGGAAAGGAGACAGTGGCTATATATATATATATATATATATATATATATATATATATATATATATATATATATATATATAGAAAGAGAGAGAGAGAGTAAATAAACAAAGGTTAAAGTGTTGTTATAGTTAGGGTAAAATGTCAGTTACAGCATGCCATTTCAAATGTACACAACCACTGAAATTCACCAGCTATAGATATCTCAAGTTCATGCCCTAAACTAACTATCATTCACAACCCCCACTTTGCACAGTTTTGGCATCAATAATGTCATTGCAAATGTTGCAGTGACATTATCAATGATGTCATTGATGTCATGAGTGATGTAATACGTGAGGTAATTAGCAGTGCACAGTGAGTTATAGGTACCTTAGGGCAAGAGTTATAAATACTTAAGATAACTATACCTGGTGAATTTCAGTGGTTTTGTATGTTTAAAACAGCATGTTTTAACTGGCATTTTCACCTAATTATAACACCACTTTAACCTTTGTTTTTCCAGTGAATTTCGGAGGTTTTTTTTTAACGTAAAATAATATTTTATTACCATACGTAAAGCCACCCCCGCTGTGCATGGCTTTCAGCCACGTGGTATGCAGGGTTGGCCGCTAACCCTGGTCTGTGTCCGGGCCTGCGTACAACTTCCCTGCTGGCAAACAATCCCACACCTACGTCCCCTGCGCCCAACCACTTGCAAGCAGCCAACGCCATGTACGGCCTTCTGGTATGCACATGCCCTGGCTGCACTCAGACAGACTTACTGACTTTGCCAAAGAATCACAACACCAAAATAAAAGAAGTGTCCCTATTATCATATTTCTCCAAAAATCACCAACATTTTTAATCTAGTGTATATTTCAGTAGTTCACAGACTGAAATACTTAATAATAGTGATTATTATAAAAATTGTAATCAATTTAGATAAAAAGAGTAAACATATCTGTGGGTCTTTCTTCGTCCGTAGTTTTTATTTTTGCAGTGTGTAGGCTGAAAAATTTAAAAAGGAAGACTAAGACTTGTTTTTATTAAAAAAAAAATAGCAACATGTCTCCGAGTCTTTCTTTTAAAAATTTTGATCCCACAAAAAGCAATCATAAAAACAACCACAAAAGTGCCTTGCACTCCATTTGAAATGAAATGAAATTTGTACTTGTAAAGCGCACCCATACCCCCAAAGGGGTGTCCAGGCGCTGTACGCATACCGCTGTGGAACCCTTCCTGGCTTTTCCCTGTGAAATGTCCACTCCTGGGCACCCCCAGGGTGAAGCCAGGCATCCCAGCGCTGTTGGGGCCGTTGTGGAGATTAAGCAAGCTATTGCCCAGAGTTGCAGAGTGGGACCCATGATTAGAATAGGCACCGAGGCGAGAATTATCAGGTCCGAGGACATTGAGCCCAAGACCCGCCGAGGCAGGAATTGAACCCTGGTCCCGGGCCAGATCTCTGCATCAGGGTCTGCCGCTCTAACCATTGAGCCACACTTCTCAATATAGAGTATAGAGCTCCAGTTAGGAGTGCTTTAAAAAATATTATAAACTATCCTGGGGTCATGGTTTTAATGACCCAGGAGACTTACTGCTTCGTATTTTTTAATGTTGCTGGGGTGCTGCTTTGATTCCTGCAGCCCCCCCCCCCCGACAATTTTAAAAACAATGCTTGGTGGTACTCCCTCCATATTCTAGGGGCACCAGCAAGGCAATCCATGCTGGAGCAGTGTATAATAAATTAGCGGCTCCTGTCACTCATTTAATATTTACTTTGGTGCCCTGGAGCCCACCCGGGACACGCTTTTTAAAAACAATTATTGGGGAGGGAGGAAAGCAGCTCCACTCCCTCAGCCTTTATGGCCCTGGAGAGCCCATCCCTGGGGCCCTTCTTTTTAATTAAGGGAAGGGGGGGCATGCGACCCTCATTCCAGAGCCACCTTACGCCACATTAACCCCATCCCCTGGTGCCTTTCTCTTCAAATAAGAGAAGAGGGGGGCATATGGTCCCACTCACCGAGACTCCTTGGTTCCCGCAGGCCATAGCCCCTGGGGCCTCTCTCTTTAAATAAGGGAATGGAGATGTGCTGCCCTTCTCCCCGAGCCTCCTTGGGCCCCAGCAACCTCGCCCCCAGGGACTTTTTTTCAGTTAAGGGAAGGGGGCCCTCCCCGAGCCTTTACAGTCCTTGGGACCCCATCTCCTGGTGCCTCGGGTGTATGCCCCAGTGCCCACACAGGGCATCCAAAAACCACTAGTTGGGGGCTGTGGGGAAGCATCCTCGGTCCATCAGAAGCTGGCTTTCCTCCTGTTTTTACCCGCTCCCTCCGGGCAGGAACAATTTGAGTTCCCTGCCCGCAAAAGCATGGGCAGGGAAACAGAAGTCTGCTCCACCCAGCGGAGCATTTTTAAAGCCAGGTGAGAGCAGACTGCTGTTTCCCTGCCTGCTCTCTTGCAGGCAGGGAAACCAATGGGTCCTGGTGGTGGGCTCCCCAGGACACAGTATGTAACCCATTTCGAGAGGATGAGGTACCTGGGGCCGTAGCAAGCTTAGAGAGGGGCCTCAATCCCCTTTTGTAAAACATTCGAATCTGGGGAATGGGGTTCCCGGAGCCTGTTAAGGCTCAGGGATGGGAGGTCCCATTATTTTACAGAACGCCTACGGGATGGGGTCCTCAGGGCCTCCTCGAGGCTTAGGGAAGGGGGGCCACATGCCCACATCTCCAAAAAAGAGCATTTTGCAGTGCCCTACAGGCACAGACTGGGGGGCGGGGGGGAGGGGGGTTCTTATCAATGCAGGCAAAGTTTAGAACAAAAATGTTTCCCTCTGGAACCCCACCACCAGGCCTAGGGGTCCAGGGTATCTCTATCATTCACCCTTATGTTTTTTATACTTTTTCTAGGGCTCAGCACTGAGTCCTGAGTCTTAAGATGGCTGCTGCTACATCCTTGTTGGTGTGGCAGCAGCAAATCAGATCTCACCATGAGATCTGTTGGCCCCGCAGATTCTTTGTGTCATGATATATACAAAGTTTTTGAGAATTAATTGCTCAAAATCTACTGAACTGTTTTTCATCGAATCACAAAAAGCGCTCCTTTGGGACCACGATCTACCTTTCTGCCACATTTCCTGTAAATCTGTTCAGTGGCTTGGCCTGTAGCTATGTCTAAAGTTCGTATGAAAAATGAATGGGGAAAAACAATTTTGGGATCCCCCCTCTTATATATATATTGTCAGTCATTGTTATCTATAACACTCCCCACCCCAATGCACTGGTCCTAATCTGAATTGTAATGCAGAGGTGACTTTAAAAATACCATAATGACATTATCAATGGCCAGATAGCGGCATCCACGTTACCTGTGTTATTTAGGGAATTTCTGAGTTTTTAAACAAATGTTATTGTCTTATGAGCAACGGTAGTCATACCCAATGTTTAACAATTTTCCAGTGGCTTTATGATGCACTGCATTCATCTTCTATATTGATATAATGTACTCTGCACACCGCTCAGCCATGAGCAGTAGGCTCTGTGTGCCGGGCCGGGCCAGGCCAGGCCTACACCAGTCCTCAGGCCAACAAAAGGCCTGAGCTTGGCCTTCGGCCATGTGCAGCGGGTTCTGGGTGCACGGCTCCTCATCCGCCCATCTGCGGAAGACTGTGCTCAGCAGGCATTGGGTGCAGCAGCCGTCCTCAAGCCAAGCCCTGCACCAGCAACACACTGAACTAGCAGCACTCAGCCTTTCATCTTGTCCAACCAACAGGCCTTGCCTGGCCTACCATTCCTAAAGTGACACTTACAAAACAGCAAACCCCACCAAACAGCTATTTTTTCTTCAATAATAATAATAACTTGTTCTATACATCTTCACTGTCACAGATTAGCAGCTTCATTGTGCAGTGCTCAATGGTAGACATTTTATTGAGCTCAGAAAAATATACTACAGTGGCCCTACTGGGTTTCAAAGTTTTCGCCTACAAGTTGAACACAGATCTTTGTAAATCTACCTTACTAGCCCAGGTTATGACTCCTTTGACTTTTATGTCCAAGAACCTTTTGGGATAGGGGTGTAAGCCCCTACTTAAGGGTCCAAAACGGATTTCAAACTGGTAAATTAATATAATGCAGCCGCGCTTCTCACACGCTGGCACCATCACCCCCTCCCTCCGAGCCACAGGCCTCGCTGAAGAGGAAAGAAACTGCTGTTAAATAATTAAGCTCTGTTAAGTGCATTATGAGTTTTGCAGAGAAATGCTGCATAAATCGATGCTTCTTGTGCACGCAGTAGTAATGCAGCTAATAAAAAAGGACTCAGAAGCCTGGAGGGGCCGTCGGGCCTTGGAAAGTGGGCTCCGGTGATCCACTTTCACAAATGGGCACTCGTGGCAGGGCGGAAGTGCGCGGTGCGTAAACAAAGAGCTACACGAAGGTTTCAATGCGCTTGATATTCAGCTCCTACTAAACAGATTCAACTACAGCAATGCCTGTTGGGTCGGACGCGTCGTTATCTGAAATGTCTGCTGCGTGTACACATTGGGACCCTCCAACTGCCCCCTCCACTCGCTGTAAGAGCATTTGGGGCTCTCGGGTGTGCAGAAGACGAACCACCGCGCAGGGGCTCGAGGCCGTCAGACCCTGCTCCATGAACACATCCGTGAAGAGATCTGCTCACGGCCTCTCGCTCAGATCGACATGTCTGCGCCTTGCTTTTGTCCTTGCCTCGGAGACTTTCCAGACACGTCCATTCAGATCTCTGGATAAGATGGTGGCATGATTCACTGAGCCTTTCGTACCACATCCACCCTCCCCCTCACACCTTACTTTGTGCAGGACTGCAATATTAAAACCATGTGCTCAGAATAGTGAAGAATGCTGCCAAGTACTCCACCCTCCCCCTCACACCTTACTTTGTGCAGGACTGCAATAATAAAAGCATGTGCTCAGAGTAGTGAAGAATGCTGCCAAGTACTCCACCTTCCCCCTCACACCTTACTTTGTGCAGGACTGCAATATTAAAACCATGTGCTCAGAGTAGTGAAGAATGCTGCCAAGTACTCCACCCTCCCCCTCACACCTTACTTTGTGCAGGACTGCAATAATAAAAGCATGTGCTCAGAGTAGTGAAGAATGCTGCCAAGTACTCCACCCTCCCCCTCACACCTTACTTTGTGCAGGACTGCAATAATAAAAGCATGTGCTCAGAGTAGTGAAGAATGCTGCCAAGTACTCCACCCTCCCCTTCACACCTTACTTTGTGCTGGACTGTGTTGAGGAAGACTCAGGCTCAGAGTAGTGAAGAATACCGGGAAGTAAATCGGGCCAGAGATGGAGATCCCATCTACAGCTTTCAGTGCCTGCACTTCAAACCATTTAACAGTGCACGTGTCATTGGTTGGAAATCATGATGGAATGTATTTACTATGTTCTTTTGCACTAACATATTCCCCTCTCCATAGAGTCCAAATATTGCCACATATTACAGTTAACATTAACACTCAATGATGAACAAAGTCCTAACAAACAAGGATGCCAAGGAGCTGAAGGTACAAGACATTCAACGGGCGATGCTTCTGTTCAATAGTTAATGGATGTTTTAAAACCAGAAAAGATAAAAACAAGTCCGAAACAAGAGACAGGATGTCAAACATTAATATGAAATGCAATTTGTTACAAAAGGTCTCCCAAGTTGGCATATGGACAGGTCATTGTCTCCTCCATTCACACCATGTGACGACTCCATTAGGTCAGTCGAGTACGTTCTAAATGGAAATTCCCTATTGGCACATTTCCATGAACCAAGATTGCTCAGTTTTCACAAATCTGTGGGCTTAGTTACAAGCCCCTTGCGCTGCCGGTGCGTCACTTTTTGCGTGAAAGGGGCGTGACGTGGGTGTTCCCACGCAACACACAATGCTTCTGCCGCATTTTCAGATTTATGAGAAATCGTAAATCTGGAAATGCGTCAGAATGCAGGGCAGGCATAGGGAGGCGCAAAGAGGAGAATTGTTTTAATTTCTTCTCGTTTTATTCCTTTTTCTATGCGTGCTGCCTTCTGCAGCACACATAGGAAGAGGAAATCACCTCTTGTGATTGTTTTTGTGCAGGAAGGTGTCCCTTCCTGCTCAAAAACAATCATCCCCGTGACGCAGGTACCCTTGCACCATGGTGCAAGGGTGCCTGAGTCGGCACATGGCAGCTAATTGTGCAACAGAGCTGGGGAGAGTGAAGGGGTCCGTCATATCGTTGTAGATATGGCGCATCCCTTTGCTTCGGAATTAACGCAGTGCAGCCAAATGGCTTGCCGCACCCCGCTGCGTTAATTCCTGGTAAATAAGCCCGCAGATGCTGCTAGAGCGGGACCTCTGGCCTGTGGGCTACTGATCCCAGATGTCCATGCTCCCTTCACTATATGGAAAGTCCTTTAGCGCAGTCTATTCGGCTGAATGCCTCATTAATTCATTCAAGTGGTGAATATTTCTATTGAGTGAATTTTAAATTCAATGAGTCAATTACTTCATGTGATTAATAAAATGCTCTTTTTGTTCCAAATATCTGTAAAAATTCATGATTCTTGTGAATTCGATTTTTTCAGTTATTTTCTCTTCACGTGAAATATACACAAATTGCAAAATTCATTTACCCTATTCTCAATCGCCGGAATCCATTTTGGACCATGTGAATGGTCCTTGGTCTGTGAGCACTTTACATTCAGGTAACTCCTGCTGAAATCTGTGAACTTCGACGCTGCTACACATGCATGACAGAACGCATGCATCTCTACTGCGCATCATGCTCGCGCGCCCTTCACAGGTGAGCTTCCCCTGCCTTCTCTACTGATGGCCCAGCAGGTGCACCTTGAGGTTAGATCATGATGTGCAGACAGATAGGTCGGTTGGGACTTAAGTAAAAGCCTTTAATGCTCACGCTATTGCAAGGCATCAATGTCAGGGTGTGCATATGACACACAGAAATAACGGGATGTGCCCAAATTCAAACTCTGTGTCAGGTGAGCCAGCCGGGACAAGCTTGATTGCAGCTCATATGCGGTTGCACTACAGCTCAGTTCGAGGAGAGTGCTTAGAAGCGATATAGACACAGCGCTGCGCATAGCAAACACAAGTAACTTGGATTTAGAATTGCCAGGCGCGCTGAGCCCCTGCCCGGTGACAGTGAATGGACAACAACGGACAGTCACGTTCTTACGTGTACAAGTGTGGCCTTCCAGCCCGAAGGAGCGACAGCAAGGGCCGTCATAGCATATCCTGAGGGCACTGAGGCCACAGAAGGACAGACTCTACACCCATGACGTGTAGAGTGGGTGAAAAACACAGCCAGGGCGGACTAATGCTCACAGGGGGCCATTCGCTCCAAGAAATTTGGACATCCACACTTATGGGTTTACACCCACATTGGTATATGTAGGTTTGCAAATTTATAGGATTCACAAAGGTTTCCAAGGGCATTCGTGGGAATCTGCAGCACCGAGAGCTTTCCAGAAATACTTCTAGAAAACCTTCGTAAATTACCACGTAGTTTCATGTACTCCATTTCAGGGTGTGTAATTGTATGTAGAGTACAAGTGCAGATGCACCAATGGCTTTGCATTACTGTAATTACACTTTTTTCCCCACACTAGGGAAATCTATTTTCCTGTGGATAAAGCCCTTCCCTCGCATTCCCAAATTGTTATAGTGGAGCTCCCTGCCCATTTCTGCACTGGATTGGAATTCACTTTACTCCTGCCCTTAACAGGGCTAACTCTTCAACAGTTTCGAAGGAGGCCATAGGCAGGGCAAATGTTTGCGCATGCCCACAAAGTCTTGAGTTTGTAGGTGCATGCACTTTTCAAGGCATTCCCACCATGAAAACCTCCTTCCCCACTCATGGGAGTGCAGGTGGTTCCATGTATTAGGCAATATCACTCGCAATCAAGTCTATTTATCTGGATACCTTTAGTACCTCTAATCATGAGACCCTAATGAAGATAGCTAGTAGCATCAAGTCCGGCTCTCCCAGTGACCCTGCAAGGCCAAGGGTGCTGAGAGGGAGTATGGAATGCCTTGAACCGTACATTAGACATCTGTTAGAGCTCTCTTTTAGCTCAGGCATTGTGCCAAAAAAATGGAAGGAGGCTGTGGTCTTACCGCTGAGGAAAAAGCCGAATGTCAGCATGGACCAGCTAGACAATCTGCGTCCCATCTCGCTACTCCCTTACTTTGCGAAAATTGCAGAGAAGGTTGTGAATATCCAGCTGATGGCCCATGTCAACACACATAGTCTGCTCCATCCTACTCAATCCGGTTTCCGAGCGTCGTACTCGACTGAATCGGCTCTGCTCCTCTCCACTGAGACCATCCGGAAGTACGCTGATGAGGGTCAGACGGCGGCCTTAATTTTATTAGATCTGAGTGCCGCCTTTGACACGGTTTCTCATCATACGCTGCTTCAGTGTCTCAGAAGGGGTGGGGGGGGGAGGAAGGCATTGGAATGGATGGAATCCTTTCTGCAGGACAGCAGTTTTCAGGTAGCGCAGGGACCTTATTTATCCAAGAGCATTAGGCTTAAACAGGGGGTGCCACAGGGGTCCACCCTTAGCCCAACCCTGTTTAACCTATATGTTGCCCCGGTGGCAGACATCACTGGAAAGTTTGGGGTCAAAGTTGTGTCCTACGCCGACGACACGCAACTGGTGGTGTCCCTAACACAGTCGGACGAGAAGGCAGCCACTAATTTTAACTCCTGCCTGCAAGAACTAGCGGTATGGATGGCTAGCAACTGCCTTAAACTGAACGGGAGCAAGACAGAAGTGCCGGTTATTGGCAAGGCACCTTCTGTGTGGACGTCGGCGTGGTGGCCACAGACCCTGGGTCCTATCCCTGGCCCTAGTGAACAGGTTAAGAACCTAGGGGTGTGGCTTGACCCTAAGCTCTCGTTTGAGCATCATACAAGGCGGGTGGCAGGAACATGTTTTGGAATCTTGCGTGGACTCCGCAAGACCCTGGACCTCCTGCCTACCGTAGCTAGGAAGACCATGGTCCAGGCTTTGGTAACATCGAGGCTGGACTATGGAAATGTGCTTTACCTGGGGGCTAATGCCAACTGTGTACAGAGGCTTCAATGTATCCAGAACGCAGCAGCTCGCCTGGTTCTGATGCTACCTAGGCGAGCCTCTTCCAGAAAGGCTCTGGTTGCCCTTCATTGGCTTCCGATCAAGGAGCGAATCCTGTTTAAAGCTCTTTGTGTGAGCCATCGGATTTTACAAAGGAAGAGGCCCACATACCTTCATCACCTTCTGACCCCGTATGTCCCCTCCCGCCAATTAAGGTCTAGCGGGACGGAACAGGTTATTATTCCCAGAGTCAGGAGGGCAAGGATGGGTGGGCACTCCTTTAGTTTCATGGCAGCTCAGCAATGGAACAAACTCCAGTGGGGACTTCGGATGGAGGCCTCGGAGTTGACTTTTCGCAAAAAGCTGAAAACTTTTCTTTTCCCCACTGAGTAGCTTCCTGGTTGCTAGACCGTATATGGGGGGGGGGGCCTGGAAGCAATGTCTTTTTTAGTCTGTACCGTAGCGTGGGGACACACTAGCCTAGTGTAACCAAGCGCTCTATAAATGTCATTATTATTTTTATTATTATTATTATTATTATTATTAAGCCCAAATTCACCGCTGAAGAACTGCAAAAGTGCATTTAAACATCATGCACATTGTTCATGTCAGATATGAGAAATTGTTTGTACGCTTCTGTTTTATAGGTCTATTACCTGGTGTGATGATCCGTAGCACCAAGAAACGTAGATGAACAGGTACTGACAAATGAAACATAATATAACATCCAGCACCTACACAGTCACATGCAGGGATTGAGGGAGATGAGGAACTGGAGACAGCAAAGTTCAGACTGGACACCTCCAGTCTGGTGATCTGCAAATTCAGCAGACAAACCTCGGCAACTGCACACTATTAGGGAAGCAAAGTTGAGTGAATCCTACAGCTTAGGACGTTCAGCACCTAAACAGCTCCATCAAGAGGCTGTGATCTCAGCAGACTGGGGCTCTCAGTACTAGCAGGATATGGCTATGTTTGAATACTGAAGACAGGGCCTTTCAGCACCAGGACTCACCCAGACTCCCGTTGAAGACACTGGGAGGGATTCATAGCCATTTGTGGCTGTAAGTTGAACTTACACAGCACGGCACCCAGCTTTTTAGCCTTTCTACAAGTTCAAAAGTACATTTATGATTAAAAAACTTGGTTTTGCAATAAAAAAGAGGGGAGTATCTTCTTCAAGGGGTAGGACGTAAGCATACTAGATTGTGGGTAGTTACAAACTTTTCTAGGCCCATTCCCAGCCTGGAAATTGTTGGTGATTTACTCAAACACAGAGTAGATCATATTCCTATGGGGAATGGGGAGAGCACACTCCCAAAATTCCTGGGGTGTAGAGAAATAGATTTCCTTATGTTGATGAGCTCTTTCCCCAAGAGGATAATGGCCCACTCAGCCCGACGCTCTCCAACATCTACATGACTCTACTGGCTGACGTTATATAGACTCACAGCATAAACATCCTCACATACGCTGACAAAATGCAACTGATAGTGACCCTCTCGGACATAATACCCAACACCAGGAACAAGTTTGCCACATGCATGATCGAGTGGCCACCTGGAGGAAATCTAACTATCTCAAACTGAACTTGGACAAGAACCAAGTTGTGGTCTTTGGGAAAGATGCTTCACTGTGGGACTCCGTCTGGTGGCCCACAGACCTCAGACCCACCCCACCGCCTTGCTCACAAGGCTATCAGTCTAGATAGGCTCTAGCACTGAATGCTTTTACTGCCGTTTTAGGGAGACACTGTTTTTTTTTTAAAAAGGTGTGGTTGAATTAATCTATTGCACTGAAGGAAGCTACTCTTAATTAAAACCCCTAACCTACCTGTTTCAAGTGACTTCCTGGTCCACCGTGGGCTTGCCGATTGAGTGGAGGAAGTCACTACTAGCATCCTCATTTCCACCAGCACGTCGTCATTAGGGGGTAGTGGTCTAGTTCGCCGCACCTTCCCTATAAAATCACATGACAGGCTGGGTGCGCAGCCGACACGCGCAGTGGGCACATCGCTGACGTGCCAAAGTCAAGCCCGTCTGCGCCTGTCCGTGGCCGGATCACAACTAGCGCCAGCCCCCCTGCCTGTTTCTTGCCAGATCACACTTGTAGGAAAGGGTACTCCAAGGATGACCTTGTATCAAAGCAACCAGCCGATAAGTTTAAAACTTGCATTACCCTCCATCCAGGAATGGAGGTAAAAACATAGTATTACCACCTTGCCTCTTTGCCCCTAATCCACACATGAAGGAAAGCAGCTTTCTACCACCCACTGCTAATAAGCAGCTGATAGCTCATCCCATTAATTGTGCCCTCATCAACACAAGATCATTAGTAAAAACTTGTCATGAAATTAAAGATTTTATAGAGCAACACAATATAGATGTTATGTTCATAACAGAAACCTGGTCCAAGGCATTATCGGGAGCTGAACTTACCATAGCTACCCCTCCCGGAAACACAACCTTTACCCATGATCACATTGATCCCAGAGTAAGTGGGATTGCAATTATTTCCAGGGATATTTTCATAGCTTCTTGCACACTGCTTCCGCATAACTCTGAATGTGAAGCACTTGTTTTTAAGATAAGATTAGACGCAAAAAACAATTTTAATGGAATACTTCTGCATCCGCCTCCCATTACAAAGTCCCACTTCTTGGAAGCATTAGGTTCCTACTTCGAAACATGATTTAATACCACACATTTCACTATTCTTGGCGATTTTATTTATCACTTGGAAAATTCCAATGACCCAGAGGTCAATAGTCTAGTAGACTATAGGTCTACATTTGGGCTAAGGCAAATAGTCAATACTATCACACATGAGGCCGGACATACCCTCGACGGGATATGTACAGATCAACTATCCTTCCATTTCCAGGAGGCCTTACCATTAGTACGGTCTGATCACCACTCCATACTATTTAACCTCCCCTCCACTAATCTGGCCAGCTCTACTGCCTTTCTTCCAACGCCCTGGATAATGTGGCCTTGGCACAAAATAGATTCTGCCAGCCTAGTGAACTCCCGATCTGCTTCTGATCCCATTCGGACAACAGACCCGGATTCAATGGCAGATAATTACCACTGTTGGCTATCTAAAGCTATAAATATTTTAGCCCCAGCGACCATCTCAATCAGCCAAAGTAAAAATCTCTCAGAACCTTGGTATTCTCCCAGTCTTAAAGAACAAAAAAGGTCTGCCGTAAGTTGGAACGGAGGTGGAGATTGAACTATATTGAAGAACATAAAATTACATATACGCAAGCTCTTAAAACCTATACATCAATGATTTTTGCAAATAAATCTGCAAAAAACTCAACTAAAGTATTATTCAAAGTGGTCAAGGAACTGTCTAACAGCCCAAAATAAGCCAACTAATGCCAGTCACGACTTTTGCGATGCTTTATCAAAAAAACTTTTCAGACTAAAGTACTCAGCGTTTATTCAACTATTTCCTCAAACATTCCTAGACCATCTAACAACCATAGCCCCCGACCAGAAATTGACACACAATGTTGCTTTTCTAACTTTACCTCTTACCCCAAGTACAAGTCAAGATTCTCTTATTAGATACTAAATCAGGTTCCCCAGATGACCCATGCCCTCCCAAAGCGTTATATTATGCAACAGAGGCTATTTCTGCACACAATACACTCTTTTTAATGAAGTCATTAGCATAGACAGTTTTCCGGAACCATGGAAGATAGCAGCAATTCTTCACCTTATAAAAAAGGCCACCTTTTCAGCATCCGATCCCACGAAGTGCCGTCCCATATCACGTCTGCCTCTACCAGCCAAAATACTAGATAAAGCCCTCAATCAGCAACTTTCTGCTTTCATAAATGAAAATAGCTTGCTAAATGACTCACAATATGGAGCCAGCACAGCACTGAATCAGCTCTCATAATAGCCGCAGACAGCATCAGATCCATCATTGACAAAGGAGACATTGCGGCCTTGATACTTCTGGATCTCTCTATGGCGTTTGATACTGTCAATCACAGCATTCTGACTAATCGCTTGTATGAGCTAGGAATCAGAGACAAAGCCTTTTCCCTACTTACGTCCTTTTTGGCAGATCGGAAACAAAACACCACTCTAGAAAAACTTGTCCCTACAACATGGAACCTTCCCTGTGGTGTCCCCCAAGGGGCATCACTACGCCCCACCCTATTCAATTTGTACATCAGTCCACTGTTTAAACTTATTAGAACCTTTGGGTTCTCAGTTGTCTCCTACGCAGACAACACACAAATTGTGGTGTCTGCCTCAGGAAATCTGGCCCATACAGCCTCTCAATTCTGCCTCTGTATGTAAAATATTAGTACATGGATGGTGGCAAACTAGCTGAGATTAAACTCAGGTGAGACCGAACTTCTACTCTTCGGAAACAACACCAACTTTTGGTCCCTGGACTGGTGGCCACCAGATATGGGCCCTGCCCCATCCCCAGTGGAAAAGGTTAGAAACCTGGGGGTCATTTATACAAAAAAACTCCGCTTTGAGAACCAGATTAATTAAAATAGCTTCCTTAGTTTGCTTTCTTTTGAAAATCCTGAGAAAATGTTTACCCTATATCCCTTCTAATCTTCAAAAATTGATTATGTCAGCACTGATCTTGTCCAAATTGGACTATTGTAATGGATTATATATCGGCTTACAACAAAAAATGGTGTCAAAACTTCAGACTCTACAAAATGCTGCAGCCCGTCTCATTTTTAGTCTCCCCAAATTTCATTCAGCAGCTATGGCACTAAACTAACTTCACTGGCTACCTATGAAGAAAAGGATCACATTCAAGGCCTTGTGCACTGCCTTTAAGGCACTACACAATATTGGTCAAGTTGCCCTCAGGCAACGCTTTTGCTGGGATACACCTACTAGACCCTTATGTTTCTTGGGCTTGAAAAATATTGAGGTGCCCATATTCAGACTTGCTCGTTGGGGCGGCAAAAGCTTTGTGACCTGTACCGCTAAAATATGGAATTCCCTCCCCTTTGAACTGAAAAATTCCCAGACCTCTCTACGTTTGAGGAAAGCATTGAAAACGTGTCTCTTCTAACCTAGAGGCCACACTGTACTCATCCTGCATCACTGATCGCCCTTATGCAGCACAGCACCAAGACACCTTCGGGCATACGAGCGCTATATAAAACTTTATAACATAACATAACAAGAAACCTCGAAACCATCATGGACAACAAACTGGACATGGCTGTCTAGGTCAACACAGTGGCCTTGTCCTGCTTCTAAACATTAAGGATGGTAAAGAAAATCTTCAAGTGGCTACCAGACAAAACCAGAAAAACAATCATTCTAGCCCTCATTACCTGCAGACTAGACTAAGGGAAAACCGCAATACACATTGAGAGTCAACCAGAGGACTAGAAGACTGCAGACCGTCCAAAACGCAGAAGCCAGACTAGTCCTCAACCTCTCACGCCAAGCCCACATCACATCGCGCCTTAGGGAACTCCACAGGCTCCCGATACACAAGCGAGCACAAATCAAACTCCTCAACCACACCTACAAAGCACTCCACAACACAGTTACAGCCTAGCTGAGTAGCTTCATTCATTTCCACCAATCTTCCAGACACCTCCGCTCTGATGACGATGAAAGCGTTTTATAATGCAAACAGCTACTCCAAGGGGTGTCCCGGCGCAAAAGCAGCTGAACCAAGATGGAAAAGAAATAAAAAGAGGCTTAAGCTTCTGCAAAAAGCCATGTTTTAATTTTTTTCTTAAATACTTGCCACATCACTCTTAGTCCCTAGTTCCAAAGGGAGCAAATTCCATGCTGCCGACCCTAGGTATACTAAAGACCTTCCACCTGTTCTTACCCGTTGAATCCTAGGGATCTCTGCCAAAAATGTATTGGCGGATCTGAGCTGTCTAATGGGGTTATGAAAGTCAAGTCTGTCTCTGAGGTATGCATGGCCTGATTGGTATAAGGCTCCATGTACAACAGCCTTAAATTTGACTCATTCCCTGATGGGCAGCCAGTGAAGTGCACGCAGATGTGGCGAGATTCGTGCTCTCATGGGAACATTTAGCAAGAGCCAATCCGCCGAATTCTGAATCACCTGAAGTTTGTTCATCAGGTACTCAGGTGGGCCAAAATATACTGCATTGCCATAGTTAATTCTGAATGTTATCAGAGCCTGCATGGCAGTTTTCCTTGCTGGAAAGGAAAAAAAGGCAGACATTTCTTGAAAGACCTCATAATCCCAAAACACGTGCCTTCCAACGATGTTACTTGTCACTTATAGGACTGCCTATTGTCAAATTTAATACCCAGATTTTTCACTAAATCTTTTTGGGGTACTAAGGGAGTGGGCATCATGTGGTCAAAAGGGTTGTCAGAAACCTGATGGGATCGTCCCAAAGAAGAGAATTTCTGTTTTCTCTTCAGTACATTTAAGTTGGGCAGTAGCCAACCAATAAAAGACAGCGGTCAGGCAAGATTTGATCTGACCACCCTTCACCTTAACTCCCTTGTCCCAGGAGAAAAGCAGTTGTGAATCATCCACATAGGAGATCACTTAAGCTACCAGGCTTTCTGCAAGTTAAGCCAGAGGGGTAAGACAAAGGTTTTAAAGCGTGGGACTCAGGGCAGATTCCTGCGGCAGTCCCACCGATACTTCACACGGGTTGGCAGAGCAAGGCGGGATCCAGGTGGGATCCAAACTTGTTGGCTACTTTTAGCTAATAATGATGTTCTCCATTCCAAAGCCAGCCCTGTATCTCCAACGCCCTGAAGGCGGTCCAACAGCATCGCATGGGTGACCATATTGAAGGCTGCCGACAGTTCCAGCATAATCAATACAGCCGTTCCACCAGCATCCAGTGTTCCTCTGATAAATTCAGATACGTCCACCAATGCCGTCTCTGTACTATGTTAGGGTGTGAAACCTGACTGACTGGAATGGAGCAAAATATTTGCTTACAAAGAAATAGAAAGTGGTTTATTCAACTGTTGCTCTAAACTTTTAGCAATAGCAGGCAATAGAGAAATCAGCCTGTAGTTAGCAGGAATGGCCAGATCTGCTGGTCTCTCACTAGCGCACACCCCATGTACACAGAAGAGCAGAGCAGGGGGTCTTGCCTTCTCATATCGGACTCCTAAAGCCTGGAAGGACCTCCCACAACACATCAGAGCCTCCTCCTCTCTTCTTGACTTTCACAAGAAGCTGAAAACCTGGCTCTTCGAATAAGCACTCCAGGCTTGCCTCACACACCAGCTAGAGTGCCTGGACACTTTCAGGGGTGATTAGCTCACTAAAAAACACCAATAACATATAAGCAAAGGTTTAACATTAAATTGCCATTGTACTCATGCAGGGTATTTCCAATGCGCAAATGTACACTATGTACATTTACTCATATGAAAATGTTTCCATGTTATCATAAATGGGAATTCTCAAACACTTGCTGGGAGTACGCCTGTGTAACGGCTACAGTTGCAGCATTCCAAGTGATGCTCTGTGCTTTCTCAGAATATTAGAAATTTATTGCAAACCCGGAGAAAGCCTATAGGTGTAAATTTGTTATTGTATTTGTGAATCAGGCCCCTAGTTTTCAGCACCTGTGCAGGTTCCAAGAGGGAACTGAATAGGTAACCCATACAGATGTGCAGAACATGTTGAAATGTTACAGACTATTGAACAGGAGGTACAGCCTTACAGAGTGCCTATTACCAATTAAAACAAGGAATCCGTTGGTTGGCCTAGGTACCTGGTGCAATGCTTAGTTTAAAAAAAGAAAAAAACCTTTATTGCAAGCATATGCCACAGAAATCAAATGGAAATAAATATGTTATCCCATAAACATGACCGCCTGATGGCTGCAGTAAAACAAATTACACTGACAAACCATTCATCAATGCAGCAGGTTTAGTAGCATGTTTTTTTTAAATAACAATTCTTCCTGTTGCTCAATTGTTTTTATTATTATTGCTTAGGAAGGAGCCAGGAATACATTGACATTTAACCAAGCAGTCAAATTGCAGGCAGCTACAATGGTGGAATGTCACTTAAAAACTTCATAACAAACTTTAGGAAGCGGTGAAGGCAAAAAAATAGCCAGAAATTTAAAGAAAATACCAGAACAAACATAAAAGCACATTTTGAACCAGTTTTGCAACTGAAGCGCAAGGAACTAGTTATTGGCGTATGACAATTATGTTCACAGGCTTCGCGCGTTAATTTAAAGTGAAAGGAGCCAATGGGTGAAGTAGGTGAACCCGTTGCGCCATGCTGTATGCTGTGGTGGGCATAAGCGACATGAGAGTTTAACAGACTAGTTGATGAAGCCCACTGACCATAGGCCCCGTCTATGCATATAATATATATTCTTTTGGAGACAAACAATAATCTAGTGGGACTTTCAGAGGTCAGACCTAAAGCCCTAAACATAGGCAAACCCTGGAACAAGAACAGAGTGGGCAATCACAAGCTGGCACATACAAAAAGACCTGGAAACCAGAGGTAAGAGGGATCTGGGTTTTTTTGTAAATGTTTTTATTGGGATTAAGGTAACATATGCAACCAGTTGGGCCGTATGACATGACTGATAAGTATAGAAATTGGTGACGCAGTCGATTAGGAAAACTTGAGACTTATACAGGATGACTATTCATATATAGTCTCTGCTTCCGAAGATCAAGCTGCGAGAAGGAGGTGGGTATTCCAGCATACAGTTGCAAGGGTGTCGGCGTGCGAGGGATCTGGTAGCCATGCAGGAGGGTCTTTATAAATAGGTGAAAATCATGCCCTCATCTACTGCACACAGTATGAAGTAGTAAGGAAACACTACTTCAGAAATCTGGCTATGAAATTCGCAGAATTTCCAAAACTAAGTGATGAAGAAAATATACAAATTCTGTAGTTAATAACAATGAATAACTACGAATATATGACTGCCTGAACTTCAAAAATCCTTGCCCAGTCATACACGGCAAATAGAGCAGAGCCAAATACGAGCTTACTCTATTTATGCAAGGGATGCATTCATTACAATGCTACCTGCAGGCCAGTTTTACCAATGCTCCCATTTTAATATTTTATCTGCATTTAGCCATTGCGGGTCATATTAAAGAATGAAGGATAAAATACAAAAGAAAATTTACGCCAATGCATTCACAATGACAAAAAGTTCAGAATTAAAGGGTATTTGAAAAAAAGCATTGGTAAATGCATTAGGTTTCACCTATGTGATTAATAATAAGCTGTTTTTTGTTGCAAGTTGTAGCTTGCTGAGTAGTTGTACAATATGTTACAGAAAGTCTCTTAAAGTGTTATGGCTTGTTTATGCACAAAAAAGCAATATATTGTGCTGTTACTAGTGGTATTGTGCGAGTAAGTAATAGCAAAATCTTGAAAAATGAAATGAAAGAGGGAAATAATAGAATTAATTGATGTAATAGCAATATTATGTGTTCAGAAGAGTTCTGACAACTTTTGGGCCCGGTGCCACTGCACCTGCTGCACCAATCAAATCCTGCCCCAAGTGCCTGAAAGATAACTGCATTTGTGACTGCCTGTATAGTAGCAAAATATTGCAATATTTGGCGTTTAGAGGGGTTTCTTTGGGCCCCAGTGTCACTGCCCCTACTGCACCACTAAAATCATGACCCTAGTGTCTGCAAGGTAATTTCACTTGTAACTGCATATTTAGTAGTTAAATACAGCAATATTTGGTGTTTGGAGGAGTTCTGACAACTTTTGGGCCCGGTGCCACTGCAGCTGCTGCTCCATTCAAATCATGCCCCTAGTGCCTGCAAGATAACTGCATTTGTGACTGCCTGTTTAGTAGTAAAATATTGCAATAGTTGGCGTTTAGAGCGGTTCCTAGAGCTTTGGACCCCAATGCTACTGCACCTGCAGCACCATTGAAACCATGGCCCTAGGGCCTGCTAGATAACTGCCCTTGTGACTGCCTGCTTAGTATTAAAGTTTTGCAATATTTTGCATTTAGTGGGGTCCCTAGAGCTTTTGGCCCCTGGTGCCAGTGCACCTGCACACCATTCAAATCAAGTCCCTTTTAACTGCAAGGTAACAGCAATTGTGACTGCCTGTTTAGTAGTCAAATAAAGCAATATTATGTGTTTAGAGGAGTTCTGACAACTGGGCCAGGTGCTACTGCACCTGCTACACCATTCAAATCATGACCCTGTTGTCTGCAAGGTAACTGCACTTGTGGCTGCCTGTTTAGTAGTAAAATATAGCATAGCTCTTGTATAGTAACTTTATTTTTTACATGCAATGTTTATTACAACAGTTAGAATTTGATCATAATGACCCAATAGATTAAGTCGAAAAGATTCGATCCAACAATGCCTACAAAGTGCAAAGAAAGGTAGTGAGGCATGAATAGGAAATGCCACAAACGTTCTTAGGCTAAAGCATCTGCTTGACACAACTAAGTAATAAAAAGCAAGCATTCCAGCATACTGTTAGAAGTGAACGGGGCTCAAACAGTGTGAACAACTTTAAGAGAAGTATCGTAAATGTGTGCAGCCAGGGGAAGTTAACAAAAAAAAAAGTTCAACACAAAAGTGAATTAACAGTGATTCGGCCATGGAATTTGATAGAAGCCCCCTTTTAAGATATATTAAATACAAGAGATTTCACAAGCAGAGTGCAAGCACTGTGCAGGTGAAACCTAAAAAGAAACATGGGAGAATAGAAAAAGAAAACAATGGTGAAGGCAGAGGGCTCAAAGACATTAAAATGCATGCCTTTTGTTTCTTTGTGCAGAAGGCATCCAGGTGGGCCATAAGTATGCTTTAATCACAAAGCCAATCATTGGTGAGGGGACGTGAGGTGCTAGTTACGCATGCATTATTTGTACGGTGACAGCCCTATGAAAGTGCCATGGCCAGGTGCATTCTGCAGTCAGAGCCTCAGTCCCTCCATGGCTCTATGCAAGGACTCAGGATTATGCAGGCAGTTTAGTTCATTGCCTGAGCACGAATTCCGAAGAATGAGCGACAGAACCTGTACATCTCCAAGCACAGAGGAAAGCAGGGTCAATCACGCTGACAGGGCTACTCAGTAGAGGTGGGCGAGCCAACAAATTAACAGGGAGAGCCAAGCCAAGGTTTAATGGCTCTAAGAGCCTGGGCACAAGCCGAACCTTGAATATATTTGGCATATAAATGCAACAAAGATCATGTTAGACTATGATAAGAAGACTACAAAATTTAAAAAAAAGTGCATTTCTTCAACTCGCTAAAGTGTTTCATCCTAGAACATCAGATTATTTGAGAACTATTCATTAAAATTGAGTTTTTAAACATGAAATGAGAAACATTCCTGCTTCCGCCCTGACCACAATGCTATTAGTGCATTAAGTAGAAAGGTCATGTGTACCCTACATGCGGCCTAGATTCTTAATACATCATAAATGGAGCAGCATTACAGTCTATTAAACATGTTTTTGTACAGTCACATATTTGAAAATGCTTTCATATGTGAAAATGAACCAAAAGGAGGCCGAGATGAAAGCGTGGGTGACAGGCAGAATACACTTTTTATTTTTCGCAGTTGTGCATAACTTGAACTTTGCCCTAGGACAGCTTCACAACAAACACACTCTATGTTGCAGGTTTGCTTTTCTGTATAGGAAACTTTGCAGCTATTCACAGGATGCTGAACCAAAATGGGGACTCAAATCTGCTTCACCATGTTCTATAGTCTACTGCTGTAGTCACTAGACCAGATCGATCACCTCTTGTGAAAACTTGACTCGTTTTGAACTCGAGGTTCTCGAGCTGAGCCAGGGTCAGGCATCAGACTCGAGCTTTCAATGGCTCGCCTACCTCTGCTGCTGCTCAGCTGCTGCACGGCTACGTGGAGGGAGGAGGTCTGAGTGAATTCTGTCCGTGTGCCATTCAGCACCTGAACGGCTCCCAATTTAAGCTGTGCCCCCGCACTTGGGCAAGTCCCTGCAGGGACAGGAGATTCGCCAATCCAAGAGCTGTTAAGACAAAAAGCGCCAGCACTTGAACGGCTCTCTGCACGGCCTGGGATGTAAACTCCGTATAAATGGCAGTTCAGCACCCGGACAGCTCCATGAAGCAGCAGCTGCTGCTGGGTTGATAGTGTGCTGTAATAGAAAGAGATCAGGCTGGATAGCTCCGTGGATTGGACGAGGCGCTGCAGATTCCATCTACGTCACGGGCACCTGTATAGCGCTAATTACCACAGGCCTCGCGGTGCTTTCTCATTCTAGACGCCCTGTGAAATCCTTGTATTTATTTGTCGTGATAAGCATATATTTCTTATATACTTGACCCCAGATGTCTGTCTAGAATATACCCCACAGTACCCCCAGTTGTGCTAAAGGCGGGTTTCTCCCACATGGGGTGTGTGGTTTTTTTTTGGGGGGGGGGGGGGCCCTGTTACCGGATATTGAGAGAAAATTACGAAGGTGCTTGAGTTGACGCTGAATAGCACTACTACACGAGACCCGAGGACGGAGCGCTTGCGACGTTTAATGTTCCGTAACAAAAGGAAGAAACAGGGTAATGGGTTCCTTGCTTTGATCACGGCGGTAATGAAAAGGCGCGTGGCACGAGCCTTGAAGTCCCCGGTAGACACGCGGTTTTAGCTATAGCTCAAGGGACCAGTGCGCTGGATTAATGTGGAAGTGGGGTGCTCTGCTCCGAAAACCCCAAAGGCTACGGTAGAAGCCAAACTGCACTGGCCTGGGAGGAGGAGCTCGAGCACCCGGTTACAAAAGTTACACATGGTGACGGCCCGCTCTGAAATGAGACACACATGACCAATGACCTTGGGCTCCTATGAGACCCCGGAAACTGCAGATCTCCTCGTGGTGGTAGGCCTTGAAACCCCAGCGCCTATGCGGGCCCCCACAAGACGGGATGGAGGGAGACCATTTCAGCTCAAAAAGGATGCTATGGGGGAAACATGGGGAACATGGCGGCCGTAAGGTAGTTTCGGTCGCGAGCTCTCCTACGCTGGTGGTGGCGGATGAATTGCAGAAAGCGATTTGTGCCTGTTTGAAGGTTTCTGAGCGCAAGAATAGACATGGGGCGACACGGGGCCCGGAGAGCTGATTTCTTTTTTTGTCTTCTTGTTTTTTCGCTTCTTTTGGCGATTCCTCGGCTACCCAGCGCGGAAACGCTGCCGGCGGAACACTGGGAAGAGTGTGGGCGGAGGCTGCAGCGCGGCTCAGCCGGAGCCGCCGCACTGCCGCCAGGATTGGTTTCCCGCGGAAAGGCATTACAAGCCTCGGGTGTCCGGTGATACGAGCGACGGGCGGTACACTCTGGAAATTACCTTCCCGAAGCTGCGAGAGCAGGGAGATGCCGCTAGAAAACCCCTGATGACCCTGGTAAGGAGGAGGGAGCGGGTCTCGCCGGAAGACTGTTGTGATCCTGAAAATAGGGCTGAGAATACCAGGCAGAAAGCAACCACTACAGTAATCAGGGAAAAAAGAGAGAGGGCAAGCTCCTCAGTTAGAACCGCGAGTGCTGTAAATAGGTACACTTTAAGGAGTAGAGGGGTTTGGGGCAAGGAGGATTTGGTCGCCCTCACTACTAGGAATATCACCCCAAAGGTACAGGTGGTTTCACCACCTACGCAAATCGAGCAGTTAGCGAATAGCTTGCCTGGATTAAAACCGAACAAAGCGCCCACAGAAAATACAGGATATAAACAAAATATTTTTAAAAAAAACAAAGAAAAAGCCCGAAAAAATTAAAATTACTCCCTTGTTACGCTCTTACTTCAAGGTACAAGCTCAGGGTCCCTCGGCAATAGAGGGCCTCCATTCTGGTCCCTTTCAACTCCACAAGAGTATATCACCAAGGCAAGGGAAAGAAAGTATGGCAGCCGGCACTAAGGAATCAAAGGTAAATCAGAATCTATTAAAAATAGATTCGACCCTCTAGCAGATGCGGAGAAAAGTTTAGCCTTGACCCCAGAAAACACTAGACCCATTGCTAAACAGAGCTCTTTTGATATTTTGCCTTCTATAGAACCTCAGCATCAGGTCGTCGCAGATGACCTTTTATGGGTCACAGCTTTAATCAATCCCTCTGGATTGGAAAATACAATGTCGGTTTTGCTAACTGAAGTCAGAGAGAGATTCGCTACCTCCGAGCTTAACCAACAGAAAATTCAAGGGCATTGTGAAGCCATGGAAGAAAAAATTAACAGCTTGGTAGACAGAGTAGGGGCTATGGAATCCGCATATAAAGATGTCTCCATGAAAGTGGACTCTAATCAGGAAGAAATTCAGAAGTTGAAGAAAAGCGAACGAGAGCTTAGAGATAAATTAGAAGCTCTTGAAAATAATGCAAGGAGGAACAATATAAGAATTTTAAACGTTCCCAAGGGACTTGAAGGAGGGGACATTAAGGCCTTTGTAATCACCCTTCTAAAGGAGTTCAATACGGACCTCGATCAAACCACACTAGAAGAGGATGTTCAAAGAGTCCATCGAGATCCCTTTGTGCCCCGTCCAGGCAGGAAAACAGCAAGAAGGATTCTAGTGAATTTTAAAACCTACTCGTTAAAAGAAAGCATTCTTTCTGGAGCCTTAAAGGCTGGATCATACAAGAAAAACGATTGGTCTTTCCGTATAAGGTCTGATATTTCCCGCACCACTTTGGACAGGCAGTGGGAGCTCGGTAGATATATTCAGGAATTAAGAGACCTAGGTGCCACTGCAAACATACGCTTCCCAGCATCTTTGAGGGTTATGAGGAACAATAAGATGCATAATTTCAGGGACCCTAGTGAGGTGAAAGTTTTTATAGAGCAGATTAAGGCACAAGCGGTATAATAGTCATTTAAATTCGACCACCAGGACGTAGGAGAGTTCATATGAGGTGTCTATAGTATACCTCTTGTTGGTAGGGAGGGTTCCCCAGGGAGGGTGGGGAGGGTCACGGGTAATAATTGTAAGTTTAGGAAAATACAAGAAATAGAGTCACAATGGGTGGGAGAAAATAAAAAATAAAAAAAGGTCCTCATGTCATTTTCAGTTATTTCTTTTGTGTGTTGTGGATGCCTTTTCCTTATGAGAGGTTGAGACATCTAGGTTTTTTTTTGGCATACCATTTCCTTCCATGGCAGGTCCAAATAATCCTAGACCTCTAAAAATTTTATCATGGAATGTTAACGGGCTGAGGGTGGTCTCAAGAAGGAGGAGGATATTGGAGTACTTGAAGTTGAGTGATTCAGAGGTTATTCTTATTCAGGAATCTCATCTTTTAAAAGAAGAATGGTTGGAAATCTTAAAAAGTCAACCATGGATTGAGCATTGTATTTGCACTACGCAATCCGCTACAGTAAAGGGGGTGGCCATTCTATTTAAAAAGTCTTCTCAAAGTATCATAGGTGAAACCCTAGTAGATCCACTAGGTAGATGGGTAATTGTTAAGGCAAAGATCCAGGGCATATGGCTCGCCTTTGTAGGTTATTATGGTCCAAATCTGGACGACCCCACCCCCCTACGCACTTTATTCTTGCATTTAAATGAACCTATCATTATGGGGGGGGATTTTAATGTTGGTCTTGACTTAGCCCAGGACACAACTTCTAAGAGGGCTGCTGTAGCTGCACCTAAAATGAGAAAAGCCCTGAAACACATAATTCAGGATATAGGCCTTGTAGATATTTGGACGCTTAAAGGCTTGAAGAGGGGGGCGGAGTCGGGAAAATTTACTTTTCATAACAAAAAACACGGCCATCGATCCAGGATCGATTTTTTTCCTGGTAGCTTCGACTATCAGTAATCATACTAAGAGTGTCACTCACATTCCGGAACACCTATCCGATCATTCGGCAGTTTCTCTTCAACTTCTGTTCAAAGATAAAGCACCGGAATGGCGCTGGACTTTGAATCGATCCTTACTTTTAGATGCTTCAGTAATTGATAACCTGAAAAAATTAACGAATGAGTTCCTTTTCTTTAATCTCGACTCTGCTCCCTTAAACAAGGTATGGGACACATACAAGGCCTATCTTAGAGGCATTTTAGCTAGCTTAAGTGCATCGCAAAGTAAAAAGGTTAAGAAGGAGATCAAATCTTTAGAAGAACCAATTAAAATGATACAAGGTAACATAGGGCGAACATCAAATATATCTAGTAAATCACACTTAGAAGCTGAGTTGGCAAAGGCCAATCTAGCCGACTATTTGGAAGTCAGGGTAAAACAAAAATGGGAAGCCAGTAGGCTTGCCAATTATGAATATGGGGAAGGATGTGGCAAACTTTTGGCCTGGAAGGTTAAAGCTAACCAGGCCAGAAATTTCATTAAAGAACTAAAATGCCAATCCACTGGTAATGTCATCTCTGAGGATGGGGCGATCGAACACGCATTTGTTCAATTTTTTCAGGAATTATATACAGAAGATATAGATCCGAACAAAGATCATATTACAGCATTTTTCCGCGATTTAGAACTCCCTATCCTCAGTGATGAAATTAGAGATGAATTATCTGCCCCCTTTACATTAGCAGAAGTTTATAGCACAATAAATAGCTTAAAAAAGGGTAAGGCCGCAGGGCCGGACGCTCTCCCTAACTAAATCTATTCCCTTTTGAAAGAAGAGTTGGCTCCTATTTTGCTTAAACTTTTTAATTCAGTTTATATTCTCAAACAGGAACTTCCTCCTTCTTGGGACCTAGCCACTATAATTATTCTCCTTAAGCCCAATAAGAACCCAAGGGCATGTGAATCGCATAGGCCGATTTCCCTTCTTAATAGTGATTATAAATTATACATGCAGATACTCACTAAAAGGTTAGATCGGATGGTAGGCTCATTAATTCACAACGATCAGAAGGGTTTCATGAAGGGGAGGCATCTACATGATTTGGTCCATGAGTTAATAGGCACAATAGACCTGGCAACAGATTATGGTAGACCCCTGACGGTGATGACATGTGACGCTGCCAAAGCGTTTGATAGGGTCAGTTGGCGCTTTCTTCAAGAGGTGATTCAACGTTTTAATCTGGGGCAAACTTTTGTGTCAGCAATTAAGGCCCTTTATAAAAATCCATCGGCTCGAGTGCTAGTAAAAGGGAATTTATCCAAACAAGTTAAAATCGGATGGGGCACCAGACAGGGATGCCCCCTTTCTCCCTTGTTATTTAATTTGTATATCGAGCTGTTGGCTATCAAATTAAGAGCATGTAGGAATATTTCACCATTCTCATGCAATGGGTGGGAAAAGAAAATCGGACTTTATGCCGATGACCTGATGATTTTTACGGGCCACCTACACTTGTCAAAAACAGCTATATGGGAAACGTTAGAGAGTTTCAGTAAGCTATCTTGTTATGCTGTCAATCCATTGAAAACCGAGATCATGCAATGGAATACAAGTTACCAGAGTGATCTAGTTAGACAAAATATCAGATACTTAGGGATTGATGTGGTCCAGAATCTGGAGTCATTAGCAAAAGTGAACTTTGATCTGGTTACCTCCAAAGTCAAGAAACAATTACAGCTGTGGGACTCTTTACCTTTATCCTTTTTAGGCAAGTCTAACCTTTTAAAAATGTCCATCCTACCTAAATATACCTTCTTATTCAATTCAATTCCCTTAGAATTCAAGAAGGAATGGATAAAGAAAGTACAAGGACTTTTATCTAGTTTCATATGGGGGAATAAAAGACCTAGAATTGCCTGGAAGAAATTTAGGGAAAAAAAGGAAAACAGTGGTATAGCAAGCCCAGACCTCCTCCAATATCAGAGAGCTTTTCACTTAAAAATTTTCAGGCAACTGCTGAAAGATACCCCCGATCTTTCACCACTTTTTCGTGCAGTTACGTTCGGCCCTCCGGATCTATCTAGCTTTTTTCTTTTTAAATTCGGAGATCCCAAATTCTTTAAAAAAGTGAGACTAAAGATTCTTCAGGGGGCATGTAAATTATGGTACCAAACCAGGGCAGTATTACAGATTCCGTATTATAGCCACTATGCCCCTATCTGGAGATCGCCTGGAACACTATACTGCCTTCAAGACTCTCTTGCAGTTCGTATAAAAGAAAAAGGAATTCTTAGATGGGGCCAGCTGTTGGAGGGAGTGGAACTTATTTCTTGGCAAAAAATGCAGGAGATCTCAGAAGGCTCTGTCTCCAAATTCAAGTACTACCAACTACTAAGCTGGGTTAAAACGTTAAGAAAAGGGGGAAAGGGAAATACGTTTTGCGAATCTAAAATTGTCCGGCGCCCTCCGGTACAAAAGGAGGTCTCAGTTTGGTACTGGATGTTGATACAGCCTCTAGAAGACCCACATGCCTGGTTTAAAGCAACTTGGAGGAAGGAACTGCCGGAGTACGATCTTGATACATTATGGCAAGTATCTTTATCTTTCTTATGGTATTGCGTGAAATCTGCACCTCTAAGAAAAAACCATCTCTTTACCATCCACAAGGCATATTGGACGCCCTGAAGATTGGCAAAAATGGGCTCGCAAGCTGTGAGGAAGTGCCTAAAGCGCGGAGAAATAAATGCAGATGAAGCACATATGTTTTGGCGGTGTCCTTCCATCCAATCCTTCTGGCATAAAGTGGCCGCAACGTTGTCGGGTATAGTGGGTCAAGAAGTTAAGGTGAGTCTTGCATTGGTCATTTTTGGGGTAATCCCGGTTGAGGAGTCTACCAGTATTCTATCCAAACCATATAAAGCGCTTATCTTTACCCTAGTTCTTTTGGCGCGTAGAGAGCTGTGCATTAAATGGATTTTACCTATTTCTCCTTTGGAAAGTGAATGGGTAAACTCGATACAAAGAACAGCTAAAATGGACAGGGCAACCCAGAACATGAAAAGAACAAAAATTTTGAGCTTGTGGGATAATTGGTTCAAGATAGTATATCCCCAAACAAGATATTTTCTTTCATTCTATTTTCTTCTTTCTTTTCTCTCTTGTTTCTTTTTTTTCTTTTTTTTTTTCTTTTTTGTTTTCAGTCCAATGATTAATAATCAGAAATACAGGTTGTTTGAGATTACACTGGACTGACCAAGACGGATTGGCATTCCCGGTGAGGCAAATCTGTAAGTACCTGTATACTCGGAGTAAAAGGAAGGACGACAAGACTTAAGGGGAACCCGAGATGGAAACCATCTCCTCCTTATCGGAGTGATCGGGTAGCCCCCCCCTTATGAATGCGATTAAGTCGGAACCTTCCCTTATCTCCAAATACATACTGATTTGACAAATGAGGACAGTAAAAAAAAAAAAAAAAAAACGTTAAAAAGGATGCTATGTATGAGTCAACAACTCCAGAGACCCTTGCAAGTACTATGGTTTTGTTTCTTTTGGGAATGGACTACGCAGCTTGTCTCGCTTTACTAGAACGCATGTGCACGTCAGTACTGATGGACTGCATAATGTGAGACTGTACTGAACACAAATGCAATGGATGGCACGTAACTACTGACGATAATGACGGAATTCATTGAAAAATAATACAAACTGGTTTAAGAAACATCCATTTAATGCAGAAAGTCAACCACCAACCAGCCCTTTCCCCCTCTTGTTGAAGGATGTTACCCGAAACCCAGACATAAGCAGAAGTGTGCACATTCTCCCAAATGAAGGCCACCGTGCATAGACTGAAATCCCAAGCGAAGGCTCCGCATAACATAACTCCAGTCGCAGCTCACATGACTCGCAGGTGGGGGAAGGGGGCGCGCGGGGGGGGATTTAAAATTAAATAAAAAAAACTTCACTTAACGGGTCCCGCGCCGCCTCCACTCCTGGCCGGGTCCCGCGTCAGGAAGCAGGCATCCTCCCTCCCCTCCCCTAAGCCAATCACAACGCTGCAATGGCAGCGTTGTGATTGGTGCGGACGGCGCCCAGTCGGAGCCTGTAGGGAGGCCATTTTCTCTATGTAGGCTGCATGCAGCCTACATAGAGAAAATGGAGAGTGCCCATGACTGGTTTGGTCGGCCCCAGAGGGCCGACCAAACAGTCAAGGCCCACAGCATTGGGCAAGCCACTCCTCCCTTATCTAATGGAGAGTTTAAATAATTTTAAGTCTCCGTCTTTTGAAGACGAAGTCAGGAGCAAAGCGGTGTATAAACAGACAATAAATCGATCAGCTACCTTTCTATCGATTCTCTTAGATAAGGATGAGCTCGCAAAAAAGAGCCACTCTTAGTCAGTTATCAACTCATTTACTAAATTAGAACCTCAATCATATCTCACGACCCATTTAAAATCATTTTTAAGGGACAGATTTATGTTGTTACGGTTTGGGAGATATCGCACAAAGGATGGAATCCCGATATGGGAACGAAATTGGTCCTCACACAGCTGTAGGTTATGTGGCTTTTATGAAGAATCTTTTATGCACATTGTAACTACTTGGTAATAATCAAGAGAAGAGCGAGGAGATAGGGGCCAGTTCACTTCCCCTGGGTATAGTATAAGTATCAAAGGGAACTAGCTACTAAATAGGAGCTCCTAGTATGTGTATGTATGGCGACACATATGTGTTTTTGGAAGACCCTCACTCACCAACCTAGTTGGTGACATGCTTCATCATCGGGTCCCACCCAAGGTACCGAATGTACCTTGGGTGTGCTGCGACAGCCTGGATACAGCGGAGCTGGTTCTGTGCAGTGAGTGTGCAGTGAGAGTGAGATGAGTGTGGTTTAAAAAGCTGTCCGTGGGGTCCCGTTCAGGTAACAGAAGGACTATTTTAATATATGGGCCCTCGGCAGTGGTTAAAAAGAGAGGTGGATATCTCTGGAGTTAATTGGGTTCCGATATCCTGGTCAACATGTTTCAGCCAGTCTCTCTATACTAGGCTGGCTTTCTTCAGGACCTTATGTGTGTGAGGTTAAAACGGTGGTCTGGAACAAAGTGTGTAAGAGACCATCTATGTGGTGCACTCGCTAAGGTGCATTATGTGATGGAGGATGATTTCCTCTGGCGACGCATACCTGTTATAGGGGGTAAAAAAGACGATAGACAAACATACACATATGATCCATTTAGATGTTGTTGTTTAAGCACATCTATAATTGTGAATCAGGAGCGTGGTGTCCGTGCTCTAATCGAATAAATTGCGTGGTGAGGACGGACCGTGGCGTTTTGGTGCATTGTAATTAGATCAAAACAATGTATACGCCTCTTATATATGCGTTAACAGGTGAAAATCAATATGCGGTATTACATGGTGATAAATAAAGGGATAAAAAGATAAAACCATGTTTGCTCACTCAGGAATTGTCTGAGAAATGCCCCATGAGTTCCGTGGGGGGCCCGACCTATTGTCACACTCTGTATGTTTTCGGACAAGAAAGTGGAAAAAAATGGAAAAAAATGAAAAGGAGTAAGCGGTAAAAGCACATGCATCGTAAGTTGCTGGCGTGCCATATTACTGCAGGACTATTAGTCCCTCTCTGGCTGGAACCCCACTGAACAGAGCCCCACTTACTTCTTCAAGATCAAGGGCCCGTCTCCGTACCTAGTCTGGCCGCATCGGAACTCCGACGATGAATGACTGGTACGCGATGGGAGTTTAAATACCTTAGCAGATTCTGCCGGTAAAAGCAGGTTTTCTCTAACGACCTCCAGGTGCGGGTGATCAGTTTCCATTCCTTGCTCCTGCGAGGATAAACAGAGAAGAAAGCGTGCGCACGTGTTTGTGTGTTTACGCTGCGTATGGATAAAGTTAAATTAGGAATACTAGTAAATAAGTTAAATGTCTGGAAATTCCCTTTATGGTATTACTTAACTTTATAATTGAAAAGGATATTTTTATCGGCTGTATTGTACTAAGGAACAGCGCTAGAATGTTGGTTGTTTGGGTATATCTCCTCGGGGATAGACAGGACTCCGTGCTGGGACTGCCTCCTAGGGACGTTTAACCATATGCACACGTGTTGGTGCCCCGCATGTGGGTATCGTACATATGTTCAGAATGTTTTAGCAATATTTTGTGGGTCGCCGATTTTAAGAGGGACGCCTGTTAGTTGAAGACTCGTTATATGCCTGGATCGGGTGTGCATATATTACTCTCTGCATGGTGCAGTGTATAAATAAGTAGTACATAAGGAAGTGGTCATGATGAGGACACATAGGTATTTGAGGGCTCTTAATCAAAACATAGGGTTTTTTTTGTGTAGTGAGAAAAGTACATATAGTCAAACGTGAATACTATTCCACGGTATATTGTCATTCAATCCTGTGTTATTAGTGGAAAGACGATATATCCAACGTTGTTCTTTCTGCAGAAGGATTTTCTCATGAGTGTTACTATGGCATGTGATCTGTTCTATGACCGTCCACCTGATGTCATTAGGTGTATGTCCTGTAGTGAGGAAATGGCTAAAATAATTAAGAGAAACTGGCGCTTACTCAATACTGGTAACCTCTCTTGGGACCCCCACTTTTTGCCTATAAAAAAGCAGGTAGCCTCAGGGACCGCTTGGTCTCCACAAGACCAAAGGAAAGACCTACCCCCATGACAAACACCATACTGAATGCATGGAGCCTCCCAGCGATAGTAGGTCACTATCCCTGTGGTGATTGCAGCGTCTGTCACTTGACTAAAGCAACTAAAACCTTAAATCTAGAAACAGACAAAACCTGGCACCAAACCAAACACACAAACTGCAATTCTAAAAATGTAGTCTACCTAATCGAATGCCCTTGTAAACTACGTTATGTAGGCATGACAAGCCGTAAAGTAAGGACGCGCATTGTGGAACATCGCAGCACCATACGCTGCAAAAAGAATTTAAGCAAACTTACAGACCATTTCCTCACTACAGGACATACACCTAATGACATCAGGTGGACGGTCATAGAACAGATCACATGCCATAGTAACACTCATGAGAAAATCCTTCTGCAGAAAGAACAACGTTGGATATATCGTCTTTCCACTAATAACACAGGATTGAATGACAATATACCGTGGAATAGTATTCACGTTTGACTATATGTACTTTTCTCACTACACAAAAAAAACCCTATGTTTTGATTAAGAGCCCTCAAATACCTATGTGTCCTCATCATGACCACTTCCTTATGTACTACTTATTTATACACTGCACCATGCAGAGAGTAATATATGCACACCCGATCCAGGCATATAACGAGTCTTCAACTAACAGGCGTCCCTCTTAAAATCGGCGACCCACAAAATATTGCTAAAACATTCTGAACATATGTACGATACCCACATGCGGGGCACCAACACGTGTGCATATGGTTAAACGTCCCCTAGGAGGCAGTCCCAGCACGGAGTCCTGTCTATCCCCGAGGAGATATACCCAAACAACCAACATTCTAGCGCGCGTTCCTTAGTACAATACAGCCGATAAAAATATCCTTTTCAATTATAAAGTTAAGTAATACCATAAAGGGAATTTCCAGACATTTAACTTATTTACTAGTATTCCTAATTTAACTTTATCCATACGCAGCGTAAACACACAAACACGTGCGCACGCTTTCTTCTCTGTTTATCCTCGCAGGAGCAAGGAATGGAAACTGATCACCCGCACCTGGAGGTCGTTAGAAAAACCTGCTTTTACCGGCAGAATCTGCTAAGGTATTTAAACTCCCATCGCGTACCAGTCATTCATCGTCGGAGTTCCGATGCGGCCAGACTAGGTACGGAGACGGGCCCTTGATCTTGAAGAAGTAAGTGGGGCTCTGTTCAGTGGGGTTCCAGCCAGAGAGGGACTAATAGTCCTGCAGTAATATGGCACGCCAGCAACTTACGATGCATGTGCTTTTACCGCTTACTCCTTTTCATTTTTTTCCATTTTTTCCACTTTCTTGTCCGAAAACATACAGAGTGTGACAATAGGTCGGGCCCCCACGGAACTCATGGGGCATTTCTCAGACAATTCCTGAGTGAGCAAACATGGTTTTATCTTTTTATCCCTTTATTTATCACCATGTAATACCGCATATTGATTTTCACCTGTTAACGCATATATAAGAGGCGTATACATTGTTTTGATCTAATTACAATGCACCAAAACGCCACGGTCCGTCCTCACCACGCAATTTATTCGATTAGAGCACGGACACCACGCTCCTGATTCACAATTATAGATGTGCTTAAACAACAACATCTAAATGGATCATATGTGTATGTTTGTCTATCGTCTTTTTACCCCTATAACAGGTATGCGTCGCCAGAGGAAATCATCCTCCATCACATAATGCACCTTAGCGAGTGCACCACATAGATGGTCTCTTACACACTTTGTTCCAGACCACCGTTTTAACCTCACACACATAAGGTCCTGAAGAAAGCCAGCCTAGTATAGAGACTGGCTGAAACATGTTGACCAGGATATCGGAACCTAATTAACTCCAGAGATATCCACCTCTCTTTTTTAACCACTGCCGAGGGCCCATATATTAAAATAGTCCTTCTGTTACCTGAAGCGGGACCCCACGGACAGCTTTTTAAACCACACTCATCTCACTCTCACTGCACACTCACTGCACAGAACCAGCTCCGCTGTATCCAGGCGTCGCAGCACACCCAAGGTACATTCGGTACCTTGGGTGGGACCCGATGATGAAGCATGTCACCAACTAGGTTGGTGAGTGAGGGTCTTCCAAAAACACATATGTGTCGCCATACATACACATACTAGGAGCTCCTATTTAGTAGCTAGTTCCCTTTGATACTTATACATTGTAACTACTTGCCCTCAGCTATTAGAAGAGAGGAAAGTTCTGTTGAAATCCATCTTTAACGAATTAGGGGTGAGAACATGTCGACAAGCTATCATAACCTGTCTCACTGGGAATACGCCCCGCCTGATCCCAAAATTTGTAAAGTTCGTCCTCATCGCAGAAAAAAAGCTATTCTCTGATTGTGACACCCAACATCAGTCGCATGCCTAGATTATTATTAATGAATGGTTTTGCAGGATAATATTGTTAATCTTATTAATGTTAAAGGAAAATTTGCAATCCCCAAAATTGTTCCTAAAGTTCTGTGTATGGCCCCGAATCTGAAGTTCTAAAAGATTTTAAATGTTTACAGTAACTGGAAAAAAGAGAAAAAAAAACGAGGTTTCTAAAAGCTTTTAATTGCTCGTAGTAACTGGTAATATCCTAATACTAAATCAATTATCTATATAGTGTAGGCCCGTTCTTACGACGAGAAATTATCCATTTTAATTAATAGTTCAGAACGTTTTTTAACTGTTAGACTATGCACAATTGCACTTTAATTGTCATTGCTAAATGTAAGACTCTGCACAAGTGCTTCTAACCATTGCTGCTAACCGTAAGATATTGCACAGGTACACTTTATTTAGTACATCTTAATTTTTGAAACACCAATGTATGTATTCCAAAATTAGGGGAAGGGCAGGCAGTCCCCCAGAGAAGGTTTTTATCTTCCATTTGGAGAAATGCTTTTTGAGATTGGTGCGAAATATGAAACAATTTTAAAATGTACCTCGATATTACTCGTATTAGATTGTATTACATGTGCCTTTGTTTTTTTTTTTTTTATAGTTGCAATTTTAGATAGATTGATTTGGTTTAATTAAGTGCACTCTTATTATTGCTGTTAGATGCAAGACACTGTACAAATGCACTTTACCAATTGCACCTCAACTATGGTATATTGAAATGTGAATTTTAAAAGTTGAGGGTAGCGTGGTCGTTCCATTGTGAACATTTTAACTTTAATTTGAAGGGATATCTCCTGTGACTAGTATTGATTACCAATGTTCCACGATATTTCTCAACACAATGTAGTATATGTGCTCTGTCAGCCAAAGATGTGATACTAGTTAATTTAATCAGGTGATAATTGGTATAATAATGCTCATAACCCAATGTGTTTTTTATTCTTGTTTGTAATGGTTTTTATTAATCAACAAATAAAGTATTTCTTCTTCTTCACTCCTCCCTGACCCGCCCATCCACCGGCCCCCCAACCAGGCATACCGTCTTGCTTTCTCGCAGCGCGAGAAGCAGAAACATAAAATGGTATTTAAATACCATTTTATGTTTCTGCTTCTCGCACTGCGAGAAAGCAGTGGGGCGACGCTCCTCCGCCCTAATGGAGGAGCCGCCCCTGCATAACTCACAGCAAGTACTGCAGCCGAAGACTGATCGCTCTGCACGGGTGCAACACTCACAGATGCGTTTCATTGGGTTTGGGACTCCTCGGAGTAACATAAATAACTTGTTTTCAGTGAAATGAACAGGAAGAAGCCAAACTATTGGTAGAAGTTAACCATTGCTAGCTAGTCAGGTGCTTTTGTTTATAAAACAAACAATAGGTTAACTACTAAGTAGCAGAAGCCATTATCAGTTGTGAGGTTAGTTATCTGTACATCAATATTGCAATTAATCCTTCATCACAGCAGGTCATGGACATGATGGTTTAGCAGCCCTAGCAAACAATGAGACCTGTGCGACAGCAGAGGCCGGGCATGATGACCCTGGGAGTACAGTGCTCAAAGGACCCTACACTAAAGCCAGGGCCGGGCATGATGACCCGGGGAGGACAGTGCTCAAAGGACCCTACACTATAGCCAGGGCCGGGCATGATGACCCAGGAGTCTGTAGCACATGATGAATGAACCTTGCACCAAAGCAAGGGCTGGCCATGATGACCCAGAGGCCTTTAGTATACGAATAGAACCTGCACCACACTACAAGTCGAAACTGTTCTAAGGTTACTTATGTTCCCATGTGAAGGGGACTTGAGCTGGCAGCTTAGGCTAGACTTTTCCTACTGGAACAGACTATCAAGCATTGTGGAGAGGTCGAATGACAGCTAGCAAAGCAGAGGGCTACATTAGGGAAGAGATGCAATTGTGGAGAGCTCATCAAAAAGTGACAAAACAGGGGGGAGTCACCAGGGCCGGACTGGGAACCGAAACCGGTCCTGGCAAACTGCTCTGCCGGCACCCCTGTGGTTCAGGGGGGTACGGCCGAGAAGTCTGCTAGTGCCGGTTTCGGCCGATTTTGTTACAGGGGGCCAATATTGCCGGCCCCCGGTAACAAAAACAGCCCCCCAGGGGCCCAAAACCAGCCCCCACCCTGGCAGCCCACCGGGGAAACACCCGGTGCCCGCTACGGCCAGTCCGGCCCTGGGAGTCACCCAAGAACTGCCACAGTGAGAACATCAGACACTTAAGAGGTCAACGGGTGGCTGAAGTAGTGGAGAGTATAATGATTAGGGATGGGCAGAGCTCCCTTACTCAGAATTTCGAGGAGTTGCATAAAAACTCAGTGGAATTCCACGGACTTCCGCGAGTGGGCGGAGCTGCTCCACTTGCCCACCCTACTCTCAAAACCCATTGAAGTAATGTAACTGCTTTCCATTTAAGGCCTGTGTCAGGTTAGAGTTCAGAGGTCAGGTTCACTGGCAGAACTGGCCAGACGTCATACTGGCCATGACAGGTCTAATTCGGGTTTAATTTGTGGAGAATTTTCAATAATTTGAGTGGGGCTCCAAAAACCTAAATAATGTAAGCATCCCAGGCCGGGCCTGGATTGAGGTTTATTGAGGAATCTGTGTGTAAATCTGCAATTTTGCAAAGGCGGCGAGTGCTACATAACATACCCCACTCCTTCGCCTGTCTGAATATGTTCCCTCTATTTACCTAGGCTATGTCAAGTTTCTCTCAGCCTTTGAGTAGCCATTTTATCCCTATTTAACTCACCCACTAACAAATTTGTTCAATTGTATTTGTGTAACAAAGAGCTCTTGAGTGTTGTCAAGACAGCCCATTTGACCGTATGCGAAGAAAATTAAATAAACACGTAAATAGTTATACACACGTAAATAATTCACACGCTTTTGGTCGGCTATATGTGTAGGGCTGAGAGTGGTGAACCATGGCTGCCCGTGTGACCCAGAGCCAGGCGAACGTCCCAGAAGCAAGGCTGCCCCAAGAGATCAAGAACCCGGGCTGCACTTAGAGATCAAGAACTGGCTGTTGACTGCAGCAGTACTGACTGCAGTGCCTCCAGCCAGCTGCCTATTCCCCCCTCTACCTGAAGCACGCCACTCACCTGCTCGATAGAGGTAGTCATCACCAGCCCGGCGTCCCTCACGAGCTCCAGCACGTGTTCCAGGGGCCATGCCATGCTGCGCTGCTCCTCTGGGTACTCAGCCATGGCCTGGACAGCAGCGAAGGGAATGGACTGGGAATTATGCTGCTCGCCTGATTCAGAAAAAAGAAGCACGAAACAGGTCGCGCCCACATAACAAAAGTACAAGGCTAGAAAAGGGGAGAGGTACTCTCGCACTTCGGTATTGGCTCTCCATGCAGGCATGTTGAAACATCCAGCATTCTCGCGAAGGTAAACGGGGGCAGTTTCCCCCTCCATGGCTGGCTTGGCCAGGGCTTCACTGCCAAGAATAAGCAAACCATCGAAAAATACACGCACTGGCTTTGTCGGTTCAGAGTAGCCTGCCTGTGGCACCTCAATTTATCCTCACCTCAGAGACTCTGATACAGGCTCACCCTCCAGACCGCACTTCTCTGGCACCGGGAAATAGATTAAGGAGCTCAAAATAGCAGATTCCTGCATTAGGCCTAGCAAACCCATATTTAACAATTCACACACTAAAATCTTTTAAGTGCACAAACAAGAGCATGTTTCCATGCGCCAAAGCCTGTGATACACAAAAAATTGCCAAGAACATAATAAGAGAGTACATGTAGGTGACAAGCTAGAGGAACATCTGGTGGCTTAGAGGTCAGACTTGTAATCAAAGTGCTGAGATCCATGACGTAGCAGTATGTGTGCACCCGCCAGGAACAAAGGCTGAAATAATATCCAGTGTAATTCAATATATGTCCGCTGTTACTGATCTTCTGTGCTTGCAACTGCATCATTTTCCGTACACTTTCCAGGAAAATAACATGCCACAGTACACTTTGCACTAGAGCAGTGATTAGAGGCCCCAAAATAATTTTAACTCACTTTCTGATGCCTTAGCAGCCACTGGCAAACATCTTAGTCCCCCCCAGCTTCGAGTCTTGCTGCTCCCACCTCAAGACTTTCCGCCCCCCGCACTCTGTGATTTCCGTGCACTGTCAGTACCACAGCACAGCTGGGCGGGGTGGATTCCGCCCCTCTCCGTGCACGCACCTCACTGTGAAAATGCGCAGATTAAACCAGGCTGCGGCGTCTAGTCCTCGCTGCTGCAGCTGCTGTGTTTTTTACGCAAGTGTAAGATTTAGTTCAGAAATAAGAAGCTGGAAAAAAAGAACCCAGAGCCGCCTTTTCAAAATGCTACCTCATTAGGCTGACAGCTTTTAAAGCGCCATTTGTAAGCCCAGCTCCGTGTCTGCAGAGCTGCTGACAGGCACCGGCGAATGGTCGTTTGTGGACGTATTTTAAGCTCTTTTGACAGAATAAAGGTGGTTCCCTCTGACAGACGAAAAAGTGGTGTTGCTCATTTTTTATACAGACTTCCGCAATAGAGGTGCCGGGGTTTTTGTCACATCTTCGTCGTTTCATCGCTTGGCACACGGTTTTCATGGGAAGTCTTTACACACTGCAGACTGAGCTAGAAAGCCTCCCCCAGCCTGGGCCAAGGAGGGGCGACCATCACAGGCAGGGAGAAGCCACGCTGGCTGTAAGGGACGGTAACAAGGAATAATGCCCCGCTCGCCATGGGAGATGACTCCCATGGCCAGAGAGGCATTTAATTTTTTGTTGTGAAAAGGAAATCCCCTTTTGAAAAAAAAGAGAACTGTTTGGTGCAGGGTTCCATCACTAGCCAGAGTCCTGCACCCAGGGCTGGACTGTCTGTAGCGGGCACCGGGCATCTTCCTGGTGGGCCGGAGGGGTGGGGGCCGGCTTTGTGCCCATGGGGGCCGGTTTTGCAGCAGAGCAATATCGCCCCCCTGCAGGCCCGGTTCTAGAGGGTGGGCCAGGTGGGCCAGGCCCACCCAAGGAATACCCTGGCCCACCCTAGGCAATTTAGAACTGAAAAACAAGCGTTTTTCACCCCAATGGGCCTCATTGTTTGTTTAAACATTATTACCATTGGCAGACGTTAGTTTCCGGCCTGGGGAGTGGTGTGAAATTCTGCAGGGATAGTAGCTGCTACGATGTACAAATGAACAGCACGGACATCCTGAATACTTTCACTCATTTACACTACAGAGGCTGCAGGCTCCCATCACAAGGTTCCTAAGAGCGGATTTTCCTTTTCCCAGAAAACCGAGTACAAATGTGTATACAATTAGGATATAGATTTTCTCTGGGTGTGTTTTATTTTCTTCCTGCTTTGAGGCTATACTAACGTGTAGCATTACATGAAAAATAAATTACTGGAAAAAAGTTAACAAAAGAAAAGTTTTATTTTGTCATTGGCTAAATGAAAGAACATTCTACGCATCATTACAGGAATTCATACAACATTCATATGTATGTAAAATGGGTGTCTTATTGTTAATAGGAACACCCTTGACAAAGTATGAGGTAGCAGATTCCACACAATAAACAAGTGGCTTTCAAAAGACATAAAAGTTTTAGCTGCCTCAGTCTACAGCACACAAGGAAAAAAACTGAAATTTGAGCAAAATCTAACCAGTACTGTAACAGAGTTGAAGCATTTTTTTAAATAGAAAAACAATAAAACTATAATAATACATCAGTTATTCCTAAACTATACAGTAATTCGTATTGTGTTATACTGATGAACATTCAGAATTAGGTAAGCATTTTTTTTATACAACTATAAAAAAAAATTAAAAGCACCTTATCTAATGTATTCAAGTACATTTGAGATATGAGTTTTAAAGTGCATAGTGTGCACCCTTGTGCCCTTAACTCGAGCTGAAATCTTTATATTGAATGAGTGTCTAAACAGAGCTACGTAGTGCACAGTATAGCATTGTCTAGTCTGAGCATATATGCTTTCTATGTTTGTTTAGTATAGAGCACAGCAGTATTGTTTTCCTGAATTAATAAAGCTTCCTTTATGGTCAGTTCACTTGGTACATGCTAAGCACCATTTACACAATTGCATGCCAAGTACAGGTTACAAAACACCCAAACAAATAAATATTAAGGTGGTGATTGGATTGCTAGAAGTGTCACTACTATAGGTAAGGCTACCATAGGATGGAATGGCCAAGAGAAGCAACATCTCGCCCAAAAAGACCTGGACAGACTCAAAGCCAGATGGGAGAAAGAGAGGCCCAATACAAAATGCATTATAGGAGGAAGCACTTACCTGCACCCCAGAGAGTTACCAGCAAGATCTGGTTTCCCTATGTCCAAATGAACATTTTCCAGAGTGCACTACACAAGGGTTCAGCTGTGCAAAGTTGGGTGAACTAATAACAAAATGTGTCCATGAAGCTGTGACTGAGTGGACAAGTTCGCCCACACACTGAGGAGTTGTTCATTCTGGGTGTAAGTTGAGAAGAAGCTGGGGGTTCCACTAGCAAAGAGAGAGATAGCACAATGATGGGGCAGCCCACCACCACTAGACACTGAGAAATGTACCTCACAATATGATATGGACTGATGTATGGCAGCGGACAGGGAAGTATATAAAGGTAGAGGATGTCCCAAAAAATTTCAAAAACAAATTGGGGGCTATGGGAGGTATATAATGGACTTAATAAGGGAAAAGAGCACGTCAGGTGAAGTGGGAAGTTATGTACCATGGCATTGTTAGCTAAATGCTTAGTCTTCACCGAAACTCAAAAATGTATCCTGCAATTAATATTTCATAGCTGAAATTGCTTACAACTGTACATGTGGATTACAGTGCCATTTTGCCTGCATTATTTCCGTATTTGATCATTACTGAAATATAGACATGTTGCAGAGACTCTACATTTTCCTTTTCTAATGTCATGAAAAGTTCACCAATTGTTTGAATGAACATAAAAATAAAAAACTAAATGCAATGTTTATATATTAAAAAATTGGCTTCATCCTATAAACTATGAAATCCTTGATTAAGGTTCACCTACCTTTATTTATCTAACCAAATGTACATCCCTGTATGGGCGCTGAAATTTGGCAAACTTTATTAAAACATTTAAAATGTCTGGCCCAAAATAGATCATATATAATACCTACATAGGATACATATTAGGTAAATATGTAATATGGTCCAATATTGCCAATGAGTTTTTCTGGTGACATTATAAACCATGAACCGAAGACTGACTGGTTTGTAAATGTCATTAGAACCAGAGGATGGCAATATAGGACCATATTAAATCTGGTACTGTTTTTTATTGTATATAGTACTTGTTTATTTTTGTGTAGTTAGCTTGAAAAGACTGTTTACTTGTAAGTGCAACTAGCAATGACACTGAAAGGAATTAGAAAGTTGAGGTTTTGTTTACATTTCTTGAATAAACGGTTAATAAAAACCAACAGAAATATCAATGGTACTGGTCAGTGGATTTAGGCAATCCTTTAGCTGCAGCGTTTATCACATATTTATGGATTTGTTGGATTTGTCAGATTGTGCAAAATTGGCAGAGTTCGCAAAAAAAATGTGTTTCTTAGAAGGATGAAAATAGTACTTGGCAAAGTGCAGCATAGCTACCATTTTTGCTACATAATTTATGTGTGTATAATTTGGTCCTCCATGCCACCTAATACTATTCACCCTGACAATGTTAAAGCTCTGCAAAGTGCTTTGGGGAATGCAATGACAATGTTAAATCCATATTTCACAGGTAACCGTGAAATATTTTCCATATTTCATGGTTCCCTGTGAATTATTGGTTTTTATACTATTGCACGCTATAAAAGCACCAAAACATGAGATTGATATATATCAGGGTATGATTCTGGCCTAATTGTATTGTATTTTCAAACTTCAATGCTTTCCAACGTAAAAAGCTGCCAACTCTTTAAAAAAAATGTAAAGCTGTCAAGTAGCCCTGTGTGGCAGTCAGAAACGTTTGTTGCTGCACATGACCAGGAGCAGGCTTCAGTCTTCTGCATGATAAAGTTCGGACAAGCAACGTCCCTCCCCATTTAGCAACATCCTTTCCCAAGGTAGCTCTTTGGGTGGTGGTTATTGTGTTAAAAATGTCAAACGATGACAGATGCCAACACCTAAAATATGAAATCTCTGAAATACTTATCGATACCCATTCATCTTCATGGCCCACCCATGCTTCTTTATGGCCCACCCACAGAACAAATCCTGGAGCCGGGCCTGCCCCCCTGTAACAAAAGCGGGAGCGGTGCTTCTTGCTAGCACCCCCCCCCCACTCCCAGGGCCGGTCGAGCAGCAATCTGCCAGAGGTGGTTGTTGTTCCCACTCCGGCCTTGAGTGCACCAAACAGAAAGAGCATCAGGTGGTTCCTCTATTGGGGCGTCAGGGTGTTTTCCCCCTCATATTTGTTGCCATCTTTCCTCTCGACCCTGTGGTTGCCTTCCTTAGCCCCGTATTAAATAAATAAATGTAAGTTGTTTTTTTGGGAGCTGCAGGCGCAGTATTGCTTTTTTTTTCAGCCACGGGCCGGGTTGCTTAGAGTGCGGTGCGGGAGTGGGGCTTAAAAATAATTAAAACACAAATAGGGCTGTCCCTAGTTGGGCTTCCTACAGGTTCCTACAGAGTCTCTAGAGATGCAAATCCAATAGGGGCATCTCACAAAAAGTGAAGGACTTCACTTACTCACGGGCCACCACTTAGTTTTAGAAGTGCATCCCTGTCTTCAGGTGTATGCCCGCCCTCTATCAAACGAAGTTTTTAGAGGGCGAGGACGGCCTATGATGAAGCATGACACCAGGTGGTGTGTGAGGCCAGTCCTTCACTTTTTGTGAGATGCCCCTATTGGATTTGCATCTCTAGAGACTCTGTAGGAACCTGTAGGAAGCCCAACTAGGGACAGCCCTATTTGTGTTTTAATGCTATATAGGAGGCTGGCTCGTCCCTAGGCCCTGTGCCTCTAGTTCCCTTCCCTAGTTTAACACTAGGGCTAGTGTGTGTGACTTTACGTACAGCCTATGGCTGTGGGAACTTTATTAGGGCAAATAACTAGGTCATATATGACTCAGGACCGGGTGATTGAAACACACCGTCCACGTCAATAATCACTGAAACTTAGGGTGGTACAACCGATTCCTCCCTTACTCCACCAAAGCACTAGAAATGGAAACTGAACTGGCATTTGATGAGAACACATATGCTGAAATATTAAGAACACCGTCGCTCCTAGCTGAAACTGTGGTAGCCCAGACTGTCAAAAACTCGGATGAGTGGGAAGCTCTATCAACGAAAAAGAAAGAACAGATTCGTACAACTCTCCATGGAGCATTTATGACGGAATATTTAAGAAAGAATTCGGCACCACGAGGCCTCGTGGTCACCAATGAACAAAGGCTGTTCCTTAATAACAAAGTATTCAGAATTAATTGGTCAAGCATTGCATGGAAATGCACCAAGGATTGGCTGGTACTAATTATTAACACGGCCAGGCAATTAGCGGATGCTCTTATGGTCGAGATACAACAATGTGAGAGCAAATTAAAAACTACAGTGCATATCACCGTTTACAAAAAGAAACTAGAGGAAATAAATAATGACCACTCGGCATATAGGGAATACCTCACGCAATCCAAGATCACCAAATTACAAAAAGATGTGCAGAAGTTCAGCCGCGAAACAATATATCCCTACACCACCGACGAATATTATGACAAACCGCAAGAACAGGCCAAAAGACGCCAACCACGCTTTAGACCGACTCCCCAGAACTCGACTTTCAGCTCGGGTGAAGAAAGAAGTGACAGCAGCAGTGACGAGAGCACTGGCGGACAACACCTCAGACGGAATCAGAATCCCCAACAACAAATGTTTAATCTACCCATGAACCCTTTCGGGTTCTGGCCACATCAGTTCTATCCACCCGGCTTTGGCTTCCAACAAGGTCCGCAACCTTTTTTAGCCAGGGGCCAGGGAAGAGGCAGGGGCAGACAAAAAACAAGAAATACCCCCAGAGTACAATGGGAGAACGAACCGTCTACCAGCGGAGCGGTCACACGGAGCAAAGGCAGAGGCAGGGGCGGCACATCAACAACGAACAAGGAATGACGAATGTCATAAACCTGAGTGACTATACAATCAACAAAGAAGAAGAAGCCGTCCTCGCGAAAGGCCTGGGTTTTGTCCCAACACCAAGAAATGACCCGTTTTTCCTCAACACCGAACTAGCACAGTTCTTCCGGAAAATAAAGCTGAAAGATTTCTTTGGGGAGATACGAGGAACTGATGATGGAAAAACAAACACAGGCCTTCGAAATAAGTCTACGTTTACTCCACCTATTCAAAACATCTCATGTAATGTCCTTGCGTTCGAACAGGCAGTACTGAAGGAAGTCGAGGCAATCGACTTTAATAACACCAAAGGATTCCAGAATTTGACAAAGGGGGAGAGAACAGCACTCCAAAAACTGAGAAACAACCATGAGCTGGTAGTCAAACCAGCCGATAAGGGCGGAGCCATAGTCCTCATGAATTATACCATGTACAGAGAGGAGTGCCTCCGTCTTTTATCTGATGCTATGAGTTATGAGATACACCAGAATGACCCCACCACATGGATTATGAATAAAATCAAGAGCCTGGTTCATGAGGCGTTGACATGCGACAAGATCACGAAACATGAGGCTGAATTCCTCATAAATACAGAACCAAGAACACCAAGATTTTACACGCTCCCCAAAATCCATAAGAACAAGACACCACCACCAGGGAGACCGATAGTGTCGGGCATCGGATCATTATTGGAACCTTTATCCCAATTTTGCGATTGGTTCCTAAGACCCATCGTAAAAAAATCTCCATCATATTTGAAGGACACGAAGGACGTCTTATGCCACCTGAGGGACCTCGAGATTAACACCGAGGAGGACTTGCTCATAACTATGGATATCGAGGCACTCTACATGAGTATTCCCCAGAGACGTACTTTGGAGGTGGTAGAACAAATCCTCCTTAATCAAGATTGGTCTTTCATCACACCAACACACTTCATTATGGAGTGTGCGGAGTTGGCTCTTACTGAAAATTTCTTCGAGTTCGAAGATAAACTATATCGTCAGATCAAAGGCACGTCAATGGGCAGTACCTTCGCGCCGAGTCTGGCGTGCCTGTACGTCCACCAGTTTGAGGAAGATCATATCTTCAGTGATAACAATCCTTTCAATCACCAGATGAAGACGTGGAAACGATATATAGACGACATTTTTGTCGTGTGGCATGGCACACTGGAGGAAGCCAGTACTTTCGTAGAGTGGATCAACAGTAAAGATATTCATCTCAATTTTACTCATACTATTGAGAAAAACCATGCTATTTTTCTAGACCTGGACATCACCTTGACGACGGAAGGGATCTCCACCAAAGTACACACTAAACCAACAGATAGGAATAGCCTCTTATTATATGAGAGCTACCATCCAAGGGCACTACGACAAAATCTGCCTGTGGGCCAATTCCTAAGAGTGCGAAGAAATTGCTCAGAACTAGTCATTTCACACACAGGCAGAAGAACTGGAATCCAAACTCCTGGCAAGACACTATCCAAAACGTATGGTCAGAAAAGCCAAGAAAAGGGCAAGAAATAATAACAGAGAAGCCCTGCTCGACACTACAACAAAGGAACAAACCGACCGTTTGGTATGTGTGACCACATATACCCCCGCGTCCAACAAAGTGCCGAATATCATCAAAAAGAAATGGGCGATACTCAATAGCGGAGCAAGACAGTGGGAACCTCCCCTCTTCGCTTTCAAGAGAAGCAGAAACCTGCGAGATGATCTGGTACACTCTAAAATCACACGGGAGGAAGAGGATAATCAGTCTACCCTCTGGAGCCAACCCAAGCCAGTCGGTCATTTCCCATGTGGTAACTGTGTATGCTGTCAGTTCACTGCCACCACCAAAGAAGTGGATATCGGCACAAACAGACCGTGGATATTAAAAAACTTCAGTAACTGCAACACTGAAAACGTGATATACATGCTTAGCTGCCCATGCAACTTGAAGTACATTGGGATGACTACAAGGAAGGCGAAAACACGAATTAATGAACATCGTAGCACAATCCGGTGCAAAAAATCTAACACCAGACTGACCAAACATTTTCTTGAAAAGAATCACACTGAATTCGATCTCAGATGGGTGGTCATGGAGGTGATGCGGAAACAGAAAACAGATATAAGCCAACAACTGCATGTCAGGGAGCAACGCTGGGTTTACCGGTTGCGCTCATGGGATACAGGGCTCAATGACGAAATACCTTGGCTACAACTATCCCGTTGAACTAACAAAATATATACTGTCTACCATCAGTCAGTCGTTGGAGAGGTGTGTTAGAAAGCTGTGCTATAGCAAGTGGAACATTTTATCGTGGTTATAGCAACACAGAGCTATACCAATTGATCCAACTCTGTAATAAAGATATATGTATTTCTGTGACCATTACATATAAAATACAATACTACCACTCCTAAACTAAATGTTTTCCTCTTATGGCCTGCTGTTCTAATAGTAGGTGATTAGTAATGACTTGATGTATTGAATCACAACCATAATCTCTGGTAACTAAGTTACCTAGAGTGATTTATTGTGAGGCACTATGAGCGGTGCACTTTCACAATTCATATCTTTTTCACGTGTATTTAATGTAAATACACAGAAGGGTCCGCATTATTGTATGCGATCCGTTGTCCTCCTTGCACACAATATGAATCGCTATATACTAGTGTAATCGTGCTTTTACTACGATGCAGTGTTCCCCCTGGCATTAGACAGTATCATCTTCTAGTATTGAGCTGTTTTTAGAGACACGCATGCGCACTTAGCAAATAATACGAACCGCTATACACAAGCGGATTCGTGTTTTTACTTGCGCACTGCCAATCGCCACGTGTCTTTGTGTCTCTCACTCATGGGGAGGAGAGCGGTGTAGCGAGGTCAGCGCACGCGCCCTTCAGTGCTATGGGCGTACTACCAGATAGAGCCCACCCATTAGATCTTTTTCCGCCCAAGAACAGGCAACCAGGCAGTTATCCAGGCGCACACCGGAACCCGCACAGGCGGTAACAATTATCTTTCAATTACTTACGAAAGAGCCAGCGCGCATGAGTATAAAAACTCGCTCCCCACACACCTTCATATATCGGCGGGGAGGCGAAGCGGACGAACATAGATGAGACTGCTGGAAGCGCTGAAAATGACAGTAAGAGTATGAATGTCATGGGTAAATGTTGAAGCGTTTTTAACGCCCTTTGTGCATGTACTCAACACAAGGCATGCATTTGTATGAATGTTTGTATGTATGTTTTATATGTTTTGAAATGGGCTAAAATCTAAGTAGCCTAGCTTTTCGTGCATTGTGTTTTTTCAGAAAAAGCCACAGTAGGCCCTTCCACCCTCGACCTCCCATGGAGTTAATAGGATAGTGACCTTGGGTAAGCAGTAAAACTAAGTGCTTTTTTAAGAAGTGCGAACACGTATGATTGACACGTGTTTCACTTAGATCCCACCACGCGCAGCATAATGTGTGGTGTTATACGTACAGCATAGTGTGCATTTATCTTACTTACACGTCCGGTTTGTTTGTTTTTCTTGTTTCCTATTTACCTACAGATACTCTCACTTTTTAAATATTGCACTACATGGGGAGTAGTTATCTTCACCCCCGTTTCTTAGAGTGGTAACTCTTTCATACACATTGTGTAGAAAGGTGGAGCCCATTACTCATCCTGGTCCTGACGAATGCTATGTACCCATCTGGGACGCAGAGCAGAAACATGTTGACCACTTTTTACGGTAAAGGGATAATGAATTCCCAGATTACCGCTCACTTCTTTTAATACCATAGATTTGCCCCTCAATTAAACCGCTTGGGTACAAGTTTAATGGTTTTTAAATTACACTTTCACTTACTCACGGGCCACCACTTAGTTTTAGAAGTGCATCCCTGTCTTCAGGTGTATGCCCGCCCTCTATCAAACGAAGTTTTTAGAGGGCGAGGACGGCCTATGATGAAGCATGACACCAGGTGGTGTGTGAGGCCAGTCCTTCACTTTTTGTGAGATGCCCCTATTGGATTTGCATCTCTAGAGACTCTGTAGGAACCTGTAGGAAGCCCAACTAGGGACAGCCCTATTTGTGTTTTAATGCTATATAGGAGGCTGGCTCGTCCCTAGGCCCTGTGCCTCTAGTTCCCTTCCCTAGTTTAACACTAGGGCTAGTGTGTGTGGCTTAAAAATAATTGACAGCAGGCACTCGTAGACATGATTACAATGCAGGCTCAAGGCTCACCTGGTTCATTTACACATTCACACTTTGAAGTGCGCATATTGGGTTGGCTGGCTGCCTTTTTGTGAGCACCCCGACATGCACACTTTAGGCCTCTCACCATCTCTGCAGTTCGTGAGCAGGAGGTTCAACGCCATAGCCCCAGGACTCCTAATGAGTGCTGAGTTTGCTTGACCGAGCCAATCCTGGCACTACTGTCATGCAGTTTTGATAACATATCAGCATGGGAGAAGCGTCTGGATTGGCTCAGACACATGCTTAGGCCTCTGGTTCAGTGGTCCTGCACATGTGGCAGCACAGGGGTGGGAGGTTCAGGTCCACAGAACAATGACCAATCACTGCATGGCTTTATTATGAAACCATGCAGTGATTGGCCATTTCTGTTCCTTGCTCTCTTCCTCCTTCTCCGTGTGTTTAGCGCCGGTAATGGCATTGGGCATAAGGGAGAGGTAGAACGAGTCGTAAAACTTCCAACCTTCCTGGCCTGACCTCGTAGTCCAAATGGCAGCAGTGGCACTCTGAGTCGGAGGCATACGGAATGAAAAAATAATCAGTGAGGTAAAATGACTTCGTGGATCCTGTCGAATGGTGTTAACTAGGGTATGCTGTGGCCAGAGTTGAAATATGTGGCATGATTAGGAATATATTGTTTACCTACTGTGTGTTGTAAGCTCCACTTGAAGTGACCACTTCTTAAAATCCAAATTAAATGATGAAAAAAATTAAATGTGGTGCAGTGCTTGTTGTTCTTCCAACGTGAAAGGAAATCCCCCATCAGTTGGAAGATTAAGAGAGTGGAGATTGGATTTAAAGCGTCTGGGCTGTGTTTGTAAATCAAAGAAAATGTTTTTGCATTTTGCTAGTTTTTGAATGCGCAGCCAATCAGAAAGCAAGGCATATGTTTGGACTCGGACCTGTGAAACATAAGTTATAACCTACAAATGATGGTACCTTTCTGTTTGCAAAAGAGTGACTTCTAATAATCTGTAGATGCATATTACGTTTGTGTCTGTCGGTGTCTGACATGAAGACCCAGGGATCAGCTCAGGCCCTGAATGCAAAGCTAATTCATCACAGACAAGGCATTGAAAGCAACCATAAGTGAGAGTTGCTGTGCATGTGTTAAAAAATGAGCTGTGACTCACTCAAGCAGTATTCAACTCAGCCCGCTTTGAAGCCAATGCACATAAATAACATAAATATAATGGGTTTCAAGGCTCAGTGCCTGATCAACTCACATCAGTAATGATCAGACAGACTGAGTGGCATACTGGCATTGTTGTGGCACTGGCAGGTGAAACGGCATGATTAATAACTATTGTAGTTTGTGGAATGTTAATTGTGATGTTATGTTATGTTAGCCGGTATTTGTAAAGCGCACAGCTACTCCATGGAGTGTCCCGGCGCTAAGTCTCATAAACCCGACAACACAGAGCCACACACACACCCCTGGAAACTATAGTTTGAAAATCCAGGTTTTGAGTTGTCTCCTGAAAGCGAGGAGATCCTGAACCTGTCTGAGAGCGATGGGTAGGCCATTCCAGAGTCGAGACGCCACCACTTGAAAGGATCTGCCTCCAATCCCGGATAATGTGCTTAGCTGAATTTATGGTGGATTGTGTGAAATCCATGAAGCTTTTCTAATGCCCGTGCTTAAAAATCGAATACACCTATTACTTGCTGCGTCAGCAGTAGTCAAGTGAATTCCAAAATGGCGGCACAGCAGGGCCAGCACACACACAGCCATCTCATGAAGAGATTAATGTTTAAGTTTCAGTACAGAGACTTGTCTTCATCAAAAAATATTAGTCATCTTGCAAAAAATGCCTGGTAGTGAGAGAGGATGTTTCTGTCCTGTCTGTGTTACATATCCCAGCGTAAAGCAGCAGCCAGAAAAGCTGAAAAACAAATAAGAATCAGAGGTAAAAAAAAATGAGTTCAAGGGTGACTGCTGTCATGGAATAGTGTTTAACTATTGTTTTGGTCTGTTGGGTGACTTTAACTATGGTATGCAGTGGCAGTAGCTACTGTTGTGGTAAAGGAACTTGACTGAGTCATTGTGTTGCTGTCGATGAACTTCGGTAGACTATGCGTTGCTGGCAAATGGCAACATATTACTATTGTAGAGATTGCAGCTTTTGGCAATCTTAATTGCGTAGGTAGGTGCTTAACTACTGAGCTGTCTTCTTGTCTGCGTGACATCACTGAAACTTCTCGACGACGCTGTGTTCAATGTACACCAGGACAGATGTTCACCTAGTGCTCTTGTGGGTGCCTCTGCCTCATCTACTCTCATGTGATCCCTATTTGTGGTTCCATGTCTCCATCTCTGGATCCTCCCTCTCCCACAACATGGTTTTTTTAAGTTTGGGCTCATTTGCTGAACTTGCTAGTGAATTATACTTGGGTATAACATTTCCACCCCACCACTTTTAAAATCCACCAACCACCACTAAAGAACATTGACAGGAAATGCCATGACAAGGGTTCCTGCCAATGCTTTCTAAATCACTGCCAGCTTGGCGGTCATTTATAAATTCGGCAGGCATTCCCTTCACCAGGGTGATGGAGTAATCTACTCCGTCTACCTGCGGGGAACAACTGACTGTAAGCCGAAATATAAATCGGGCCCTTTCGCTTCGTTTGTGACCTGCACCCACGTGTCACACACTCGAAAGTGTCACTGAGGCCCGCTGTCAGTAGACACCGTCTCTGACCGCAGCTGACATTTGCTGCAAGAGGGCTCACAGGCTCCCAGAGACTCAGAAGATTTCAGGGGACTTCATGTTCCATCTCCCCCAACGCCAGGAGGCACAGCTGCAGAGTTGTGTTTGGAGGGGTGTGTGGCCTCTTACACCGCGCTACAAAGTGCACGCCGCTGCCCCACTGCCTGGGGGCTGACATTTGCTGCAAGGGGGCTCACAGACTCCTAGAGACTCAGGAAATTCCTGGGGACTTTGTGTCCCATCTCCCCCAGCGCCTGGAGGCACAGCTGCAGAGTTGTGTTTGGAGGGGGGCGTGACCTCTTACATCGTGCTACAAAACGCACCCTGCTGTCCCGCTGCCTGGGGGTTGGCTATTGCTGCAAGGGGGCTCACAGGCTCCCAGAGACTCAGGAAATTCCTGGGGACTTTGTGTTCCATCTTCCCCAGCGCCAGGAGACACAGCTGCAGAGTTGTGTTTGGAGGGGTGCGTGGCCTCTTACATCGTGCTACAAAATGCACCCTGCTGTCCCGCTGCCTGGGGGTTGACATTTGCTGCAAGGGGGCTCACAGGCTCCCAGACACTCAGGAGATTCCAGGGGGCTTCGTGTCCCATCTCCCCCAGTGCCAGGAGGCACAGCTGCATAGTTGTATTTGGAGGGGGGAGTGGCCTCTTACATCGCGCTACACAGCGTATCCTGCTGTTCCACTGCGCGGGACGCATGTGGGCCACACCCGGGCAAAGCCCAGGCCAAGGGCAGGCCCACCCTGGGCCGGTCAGTGACAGGAAAAGGCAGGGCAAGGCCACCCCCTTGGTTCTTCAAGGGGCACCTGGTGAGTTTGAACAGGCTTCATAAATCTGCCTGTTCCTCGGGTGTAGGGAAGCTGTATTAAATTTGATGATCACACAGAAAATTTCAAGACGTTAACTTACTCACATGGGCTGTCTATTCTATCCACATTTATCCATACATGTTGGCATTGTTGTGACTCCAGAGAGACTTGCCATCTTTTTTTTAATGTTATTTTATTTTATGTTAGTTGTGGGCTAGTCTTCTCTCTTGGTTGGCCAACAGATGCTAAATGTCTGTGCAAGGGGGAATGGTTGCGTCTGTTTTTTTCTGTTTAGATTAAGTGGAATTTCCCCGAGCGTATTATCCATGTACCGGTGTTCTCTCGTGTTACTTTCTCAAGACACCTGAGACAAGAAACATGGGCAAAAGCAAAGTAGAGTCAACTAATGAGAGGGATAAGTACTCCATGCAAAATAACACAATTTTATCTTTTCTGATCAATGTAGTGCGTTCACTCAAAGAAGAAATGTCCAGTGTGGAGGAACAACTTGTTCAAACCCAACAGGTCTTGGGCGCCTCCTCATTACTAGCAAATCACACTCTTAATGGCCCAGATGTTGCTACACTGGCTTAGTTGCTCCCCCGTTATATGTCACCCTCATTTCAACCCGATAAATCCAGCCAGCCTGCCCACTGTCGGCCAATTAGTCGGTCGAGGCCCCCCGAAGAACGTCGAGAGCCCCCTGGGGGGAGGGGAGCGAGGCCAAAAAATACTAGGGGTACATCCCCATCAGATCATAGTCCAATTAAACAAAAGGGAACAGAAGGGAAAAGGGGTAGGACGCCAGCAGTATAAGAATAATGTATCTCTCAGGAATCTTTTTCAAAAAGGGAAAGTAATATCATAGGACTCCTAGATTCTCTTGTTTCTAAACTGGAAGGAATGGTGGATACCCTTGGTAAAGAGGTTGGGTCACTGCCTGCCCAGTTGTTACCCTCCATTTCAAAAGGACTCCCTCTAGCAACCCCATCTTCAGTCCCTATTTCACTCTCCAGTGCAACTAGCCAGGATGTAGCTAACCCACTGCCTATACTACCCCAGAGGGAGGGGTTTGGTTCAGAGGTTGTTAGTAATATTGATCCCAGGCATCTGGAGCCTCCTCTCCCTCCTCACCAGGCTCTTTGTTAAAGGTGTTCGCTCAGGGGAGAAGGGGCAAACCCTGTCCGAATGTCCATGTAAGATATCAGGAATCCAGCAGGCAGAGAAACATTACTCAAATTCCAGTCAGGACCCCCATGGTCCCTACTCCCAATGATGTGGTTATCCAGCTCACTCCAGCATGTACACTCTGCGTATTAATTCTGGCAAATGTACCTCCATTGAAACAGGCTGAAACAGAATCTTACATCCAAGATAAAAACAAGATGGTCCATTGGCTGGTAGGAAGATCTTCCAATCTTGAAAGCCAGTGGCTATTTGAAGAAATAATCATGATTAGGAGAATGGGTTGGATTGGGAATAGTCCTAAGGCTATTGACAGTGACTGTATTGTGGTCAATTTTGCCAATCCTTTTAAGGTGGGTTCTATTCTGAGGGCATTTCCGTCCCTCCCTTCCTCCCTCAACTCAATCACTGTGCTTCCCATTGGCTTTTTTCATAAACCTTCTAGGGGTGATGGAGGAGGTAGCCAGAAGGTAACATTTCTTGCTTCCAAGAAGGCGGTAGGATCTAATACGGCTCAGACACAGAGCCATCCCATTCCCTTGCATAATTGTTTTGAAGCTCTGAGTGGATTGAATGAGCAAGATTCACTGGGCTGACCCCACTCCACCTAATACAAATGGTAGCCCTAGTTTGCTAAAGGTCGTGAGCTGGAATATAGCGGGGGCTCAGGGTAAATCAACGGAGTCTGAATTAATACATTTTTTAAAATCACACCATATTATAAATGTCCTGGGGGCAGGAGACTCTAAAGAGGAACTTTGTTTAGAAGTGTATGCGTCTTTTAGTAGTAAGGGCATGCCATCCCTAAGTGGCCAAGCTAGAGGGCGCCTAGTTACACTCGTGAAATTGTGTTTGGTCTGCAATCCCAAGATGATCCCCACCAATTCCCCCCATTTTCTATGTGTTTTATTGAATTTTGATCATCACCTAACCATTCTTTGTTTTAACATCTACAATCCTATTCATGGGAAAGAAAATTCAGAGGTTTTGTAGGAAGTGTGAGGATTTTTAGACGCTTTCTTTCTCCTCCCACCCAAAGAATTGAGTTGATTGTCTGGGGACTTTAATTTACACCCATGTAGGGACTGCTTTTTAAATGAACTAAGGATTCAGAAGGTGGTCCTGTGGAACAGATTCATGTTAAGCTTTCCCTTCAAGGAAACATCCTAAATGATCTGGCTGCTAATGTTGACTTATTTAGCCTACTTTCTATATGAGAACTCAGGCAGTCGGAGGGTGTCCCTACTTTTAAGCCCCCTGGAGCGGGCACTACTATTGACCATATTTTTGTATCCAGGGGTCTTTTCTCTTCTTTGTTAAGATTTTCTCTGGAATGGAACCCGAATAGTGATCATAGTCCCCTGATCACAATTTTTACATGGGAGAACAAGCCCTGGGGCATAAGCAAAATCTATAAAACCATAGTCACCACCAAAGATAGAGGACATAGGATCAAATGAGGAAAAATTATTTCTGAGGAATTTAATGCTTATATGTTGTTGTCATGCCAGGAGGAGTTTAGAATCTGCCTTGATGATGAAACCTTAGATGCCCACATTCTTAAAGATTTTGACTCTATTTGTGAATATATAAACCTGACACTTACTAATTCAAGATCACAAGGACAACCCAAACCTTGTAGGTGGTTCAATAAAAACTGCACTGGGGCAAAGAAGGAGCTCTTGACATCACTCAAAAGTGCCCCTCAAGATAGAGATGAGGTAAGCAAGGTGTAGGTCCGCTTTTAAAGCAGCAGTTGCTAACAGGGAGATGCAGCTTAAGAATGATTTGTGGAGTGGCCTGGTAGTGGCCAGTACATTGAAGGATAGCACCAGGTTTGGGGGGTCCTGAACCATTCTTTTTTTTTAAAGAAGAATGGCTGCCAAACGAGGCAGTCTCTGTCCTGGCTCTGACCTGGGTAAACCACTTCTCAGCCCTCTACGACTGTGAGGGATCTGAGCCTCTGCCTCATTTGACCGACAATACTGATATGTTTACAATTCTTTGGCCCGAAGTAAAAGAGGCAATTTTATCTATACCCCAGGGTAGGGCCCCCGGTGCCAATGGGGTTCTGGGTGACCTATTAAAATCATTAGGGGCCCCTGTTTTACTCTCCATATAAATGCAGTCATCAGAGGTCCGCAGCTAGAGGCCTGGAAGTGGTCAGTAATAGTCCCTATATTAAAAAAAAGAGACAGAGGAGACCCTGCATTCTATAGGCCAATATCCCTGGTTGGCGTTGAAGTAAAGATTATAGGGAAAGTGATTTTGGAGACTCACCACCTGGGCTAATGAGAAGAAAATCCTCTCTGACCTTCAATATGGATTTAGGCCCGGGAGAGGTACAGTCGAGCAGAACCTAAATCTGCATCTGCTGATATCTAAATACACCAGGGCCAGAGGGGGTTCTGTTCATCTGGTCTTTATGGACCTCAGATCAGCTTTCGACTGTGTCAACAGAGATAAGCTCTGGACTCAGCTGGGATCCTTGGGGTGATGGGGTGTTTAGATTTGGACCTAATGGTGAACGCACTCAATCCTTTGATCTCAAAAAAGGGGTCCGGCACAGCTGTATTTTTTCCATCTTTTTATTTATCATGTATATAAATCGGCTTGAGGAAGTACTTATAGACATCGGCTCAGATGTTCCTAAAATTGGCAGAAGAGCGATTCCAGTACAGTTATATGCCCATGATGTGGTTGATCCACTCGTACTGCTAACAGCCTCCACGGACTTTTAGATACATTTATTGGTTTTATTAATAGTTTGGACTTAACTACTAATTTTAAGAAATCACATTTTATGGTAGTAGCTCCCAAGAACACAAAATCCTGCAGTTTCGCAGTACAGGGTCAGGTTCTATCTAGAGTGGAACATTTTAACTGGTAATTAATAAGTGATAATGTACTGCCTACATATTTGCAATTTGCTGTGGACCCCACCTGACAGCAATGTTTGAAACTGTATACCTATTGTGACTTTATTGATAAAAGATAAATAAAGGTTATAAGAAAAAAAAAAGTGGGACATTTTTCTTATCTTGGACTACTACTTAATTCAGGCCTCAGTTGGAAACCTTTAAACACGAAAAATGGGGGGAGGGGCAGAGGGGGGGGGGATTTTACAAAGGATCATCTCGGGGCTATACAATTTTTCCAGACACATTGGGCATAAGAGCCCCTAAACTTTTATTAGATGTATATAAGGCTAAATGCGTCCCGATGGCCACCCCCGGGCCCCGGCTGTAAAATTTGGGGGTATGCAAACAGTGATTATGTTCAAGTGATTGAAAACAGATTTCTGAGAAACCTACTGGCCATGAGCCAGGGAACTCCAGCTGAAATAATTCACAAAGAACTGGGCATGTCTTTTATTATAGATTATATTCGTGTTCACCCGCTTTTATTGTGGTGTTCTTGTAAGGAAGAAATTCACTTTAACAGGCTTATTCTCCAGGATTGTTCGCTTTAGGAGAACATAGCCCAGATCCCATGGCTACAATATATTAAGGAATCTTTTCAGGATCTAGGGCGACTTGGACTATTTACCAACCCCAGAGACATCTTGAAAAGTGATCTGGCTTGGGTCAAGCAGGCTTTCTCTCAGACGGTGACAGCCTATCGGGAGAACTCTGCTTCAACAAAGCAGACCATGCGCAGGTATGTTCTGCTTAAATCTGTCAACGGGATCAAGTCCTACCTCCTCTTGGACATGCCTAATCGGCAATGTCATTTCTTGACATTCCTGAGGTTGGACATAGTTCATCAGCTCTTGTTCCCGAAAGGGGTTTGGTATAAACCATCTAATTTGCCTGTTTGTAACTAAGATAACAGTTCGATTTGTGATACCATGCATGTATTACTCATTTGCCCGAAGTTTTCAAATCTTTGACATAAATGTATGAGGCCTCTTCTGATTTCTGAACAATTAAGACAGATTTGACCTGCATATCTTTATTTACAGCTTTTACTGACACCAAAAATGTGTTTATTTGTTTCCCGTTTTTTGTCTGTTCTATCTGAACATTATTAAGTATTGGAACTATAGGCTCTAGCTTTACCAGGACAATGATGGTATTTTTTAGAAATTATTTCTGTATTTTCCTCTCAAATTTCTAGCTGATTTATTTTCAATGGATGCATGTTTACTATGATATGTTGCTGCTATTTAATGAAATGTACACTTTTATGATTTTATCAAAAATCAAATAAAGTTTAGTGAACTGAACTGAACTAGAGACCGGCTCCCACGCACGAGGCCCAGCAGAGCCCGGGGGACATGGACAGGCCTGCGCCACCTTAGGACACAAGAATACTGTGATGAGACGGGGTAAATGACAGACCATGTGTAGTGAAGAGCTTAAGACACATGGACAGAAAGTGTCGTTGAAGACTGTGCCAATCTGAAGTGGGGTTTAATGATGTGCCAATGAGGACTTTTTATATGTCTGGTACATGAGAGCAACCTGGCTCCGTAAAGCATTGTGTTATTTTATATTAGCATAACGTGTCATGGGGAAAAGCCATTTCCCACCTTGGCTATGTTTCTGCAATCGTATTATCTCTCGGCAAGCACAGGTATTAGATATGTACAGGCCCATCTACAAAAATAAAGTATAAAAAAACCGCAGTTACATATGACAGCTGTTAGTGCTGTATTTCCTTATGACTGCTACAGAGCTCTCAAATTGAACGTGCTGTTTTCACTCAATATCATTTTTAAACTCTTTGGTCCGTGAATTCAAAACTGGATGGATATTGGCGCTCTTTTCATCATGCAATAACTCAAAAATGACTTAGTGGAGATCTTTTCATCATGCAATAACTCAAAAATGACTTAGTGGAGATCTTTTCATAATTCTATAACTCAAAAATGACTTAGTGGAGATCTTTTCATCATGCGATAACTCAAAAATGACTTAGTGGAGATCTTTTCATCATGCAATAACTCAAAAATGACTTAGTGGAGATCTTTTCATCATGCGATAACTCAAAAATGACTTAGTGGAGATCTTTTCATCATGCGATAACTCAAAAATGACTTAGTGGAGATCTTTTTTTTCATGCAATAACTTAAAAGGGACACGAAAAGGGACATAAAAGTCCCAAAAGGGGATAAGAAAATAATGACTTTCACATGAAAACCCACTTGCAAACAGCTACATGACGTGAAGCTAGTAAATATATTATTCACAAGAGAGAAGCTGGTAACGTTGACATACCACCAACCATTTTCACATCCGCACTTCAGCAGCATTTAGCTATTACAAACATTTGTAATTATTGCATGGAGATGTGGTAAATGTGATAAAAATTACACTTTCCCATAATGACCTCAAATGTTTAAATGCAATGGAGACAAAAAAAGTCTAGTAACCGAGTTAGCACATTTTTTCCTGCTCTGTTATGAAATTCCTACTTTCTAAATAGTGCCATCAACTCTTATAGAATTTAATGTGCAGATAAACTGACAAATATAATATTGATTTTTCGATAGGTTTCTATAATCATTTTATATTTATAACTTTAACTTAAAACTCAGTTGTAGAAACTGCCTCAGACAGCCTTGAGGGGCTTTGCCCTGGAAGAACCATTCACACCCATCATGAAGATAAGGTCATTTTTGTAATTCCAAAGTGGAGCAGTCTTTTTCGGATCCACATCTAGTGTTTGGGTACTCCTCCTTGCCTACCTCTCCCTGGAATACCACTAAAGCCTTGGAGCAAAGAGAGCAGGAACTCTTACCCCAAAATGTGTTCTCTGCTCCAGTGGTTAACTTGTAAAACAATAAGTGCCGTGGCTCACGTCAGGAGGCAGCTTCCACCAGCCCGTTTCTCCTGTTAGCGTCGCCTAAATTAGAACCAACTACTAACCAGAAAAGCAGGGAGAGGATGTGGCGTAGTGGCCAGACCTGCTGACTTCAGAGCTGGGAAACCCGGTTCGAGTCTCGTGTTTGCTCAACATCCTGTGATTCTGGGCAAATCACTTAATCTCCCCAGTGCCTACCATAAAATAATGTGTCCTTAACTGGTGCTCATGAAAAGAGCAGGTGTTGATGATTAAGTGCCGGTGCTGAGCACCAGAAGCCACCGGCTCAAATTAAGCACTGCTCCGCTCCATGTTGGATAAAGAGGGCATTTTGCATGAGCTTTTATTAGCTCAAAGGCAAGCATTACTAGACATTGCTTTTCTCTAAAAGTGAGAGTATGGTGGAAAATTCAAAGCATGTGACTGGTGAAGTTCAGGCATAGAATTGTCACCAAGCAAAGCCCACTATTCACCCATCTAGTGTCTTGCTGGGTCCCCCTGATCTTTGACACAGGCAAGGAACCTGAAGACTTCTGCACGGTCATGGATGAATAACAGTAAACTTTTCTCTTGTTCAAGGGTTCCTGTTGGACTACAATGTACCTAACCATGCTGGACCAGCCAGATCCCCCACTGGAATCTCAAAACAGTGGGATACGCTGCCTGCTGCTTGGGTTGCTCCAGAAGAATACTTAAGCGCCTGAGGACTTGAAGTGAGGAAAACAAACAAATGATGGCGGATTGCTTAAATTAATCTCAGCCAGTGGTAATTACTTTGGGCCGCAATCCAGTCCATTTTTTTTCCACCACACCACCTTAGACATGAACTAGCTTTATGCAAACCAGCCTTGGTCCTGCCCCAATAGGAGCAGTCCAGCCCTAAGTGTCAGGCCAGGTGCCCTCTGAGCGGGAACTAAAAACAATGGACTGGAATGCCGCACAGAGTGATCACCAGTGATTGGCATTAATTTAAACATTCCATCTATCATCTTGTTTATTGCAATTGACACCACAAATGTGATGGGTATGCTCAGACGGGAAACAACCTTTACAACGCGGTCATTACACCGCAATACCTTTACAACGCGGTCGTTACAACGACTGCGTTGTTAGTACGCGATGCATTTACATCGCAAGTCTTTACAACGACTTCCACTAGGGGGTGCTGAGGTATTGGAAATGAATTCCAACACCTTCCCTACTGTTGCGCAAACTGGAGTAGGAATAGTAAATAATACTATTCCTAAGTCCAGCGCGCCCCTAGTGGAAGTCGTTGTAAAGACTTGCGATGTAAATGCATCGCGTACTAACAACGCGGTCGTTCTAACGACCGCGTTGTAATAGCACGCGATGTAATACATCGCGTAGTAAAGTGCCATATTCGCTCAGACATGGGTTCCATTCTCATTGGGCAATAGACTCAAGCTGCACCTTACTGACGAGCCCGAATATGCCCAACCTGGTCTGGGGTGGCTTGTGTTCCCTTCTGGAGGAGGCTGGCCTGGCAGTTTGGGATGGACTGGTCCCATGAGGTGCAGGAACAGTACTGATTTGAGTAAGGTGTGTCTCTGGCTAGAGTGGCATAGGGGGCAGAACATGATGGACTGCAATGTGGCCCTGAGCGATCGCTAGTGACAGAGATTAATTCAAGCATTCCATGTTGTTTGCTGCAGCTAAGGCCCTGAAGTGAGCTGGTAAACATGAGAGCCAAGAGAATCCAGAGGCTGCCACTGAACAGTCCTAAATGTTGGGAGTCTTAGCAGTGATACGTTTCATGGGCTTGGGCACAGAAGGACAACTTATGCTGCGGAGAGGGTGATCTTTGAAGAGACAGAGAGTAAATGGCTGAACTCTAAAGGGATTGTTATCCCTCAAAGAGATGTTATTTCCATGTTCTATACGTGATTTATGATCTAACTTTTTGTGGCTATTTTTAAATATAATCTGTATTCTTTAACAACACCTGCATCAGAAAACCTTCGATTCGACCAAAGGTCAGGTGAACAAAACGTTCTGACAGATCTTTGGTCTGGCTATATAGAGCCTTTCTTACTATGGTGTCGTGAAACACGCATAAACAAATTGGTGTAGATCATGCATACGTGCATATAAACACAGCAACACAAACAAAGGCATTCACAAACATACAGAGCCACAAATCTAAAGAAATATAAGATCAGAAAGACAAACGTACTTACTGAAACGGGCATACACAGCACACAAGACTGCATGTACATATGCACCCAAAGAAACAGGTGAACATGTATACACCTTGGCTAACAGGCCCAAGTCTTGCAGGCACTACCACACACATACTGTTTGTCATCCAGGTACCCATGAATATAGACAAATGCAGGAAGGCAGAGGTACACAGAGACCATGCATGCATACACACAGTTCTGCACAACATACAAACAGGTTTACATAGATTACCAGGCTTATGGACAGAGAAAAAGGTAAACAGACAACTAAATGGGCAAATGGGCGAAGGCTCCAAGTGTACTTAAACTGCAGCTCATTTATAGAAGAAATGCAATCTGGGGAGGAGAAGAAGATAGGGATTGCTTCGTGTGCAATCCCTGTCACTATTCGATCAAGTGATCTGTGATGGAATCCTCCAGTCTCCAGCTCATCCAGTGGTCGAGGTTAACAGAGTAATGGAACTGTGCCTTAAAAACATCAGAGAGCACGGCAAGGCGAGAGGTACCTCACAGTGTTTCTGCAGGCTGAGCCCAGTTATAACGTACCCACTAGTGACTCGGTCTTACGTCCAGCGAGCTTTGCCAAGTGATAAGTGGCAAAACTGAGCATGCCCAGAGGGCTTACAAAATGATGGTTGGCAAACCTGAGAATGCCCTGAGGATTGCTCAGTGAGGGGTGGCAGATCTGAGCAGTCAGGGAAGATTGCTCAGCGATATGGGACACGTGGATTTGTACAGATTACTGAGAAATAGGCTAGATAGCACAGAGGGGCATAGTACAGGGGATGCACAGCAGTAAGGCTGGAACTTATTCTTAGAGAAATTTTGTTGAACGTATATTTAAAAAACTGCACGTATAACGACATATGGCAACAAAAGAAAGAAAGCAAACATACAACTTAAGACCACGTCCTTGTACAGTTCATGTATCTAAAGCAAGCAGTAAATGGCAAACTGTATGGGACCAGCAGTCTTAATCTGCTGTCACCGTCTATATTTCTAAGAGCAAGTTCTTACTCATGCAAGATCTTTAGATATTTGCTTTCCCTCTTACAGACACAAATGAGCCTCAACATTATGGCTAGGGGCAGACAGATGGATGCTTCATTGGTACTAAGGAGATTCAGGCTTTCTTTCCACGTAATATCAAACTCCTCTCTGTAGGGAACCACATCACCGCTCATCCAATCTTGTCCTCTCCTTGGAAAACTCAGCGTTCATTGGTTGATGGGAGAGTCCGCCTCCACGGACATCTAATGCCTGGTTTCTTCGGACAGACTGCCCGTAGATAGCAATGCAGTGCTTTCTGCATTCCCACTCCATATTTGACCTTTTTGCTATAATTAAACATATGTAGCACCACAATTCACAACTTGTATCTCCTTAGGGCTAACGTATGTCACGTCAGCATTCCAGATTGCTCCAAGTACATTGAACATGTACCAAACATTGAAACAGGAAGAGTGCTTGCTCAAGCTAGTGTTGCACAATGTTCCTCTGCACCATCGCCAGTCCTGTATGCAACAGGGCCTTCATAGAATGGTTGGCATCTAGATCCTCATTGTATGCAGCATAACCAGCTCAGGGGAGGAGCTTGTGATTGGCGAACCAAGGACCATTGAAAGTGAATCAAAGAACTTCCCCTATAAAATATAATAATCGATCAGCGCTAGATTCTAAGGAAAAGTAAGTTTGACTTCTAAAGGATTAAATAATGCAATCTCACAAAATTCCTTGAGATAAGAGAATGCATGCCACAGTTGCAAGTGATGATAACCTGTGACCTACAGAGATTGAAGTCTTCCTATAGGCCCACGATGGCTCAGAACTGGGACTGGGAAATACCGATCATGTCCTAACGTGAGAAATCCTGAAGGAAAGAGAACTGAGCTAACTGTCTCCCAACACCAAAGAAGTACTTTAACCGTTAACATGAAATCCGTTGGATGGTACGTAGGGAAGCCGGTCGAACCTCAAGTAACACTTTAGTAGTGGGAGGAGCTCCAGTAGGGGTATAACACCCATAAATGTAGTGTATAAGAGTTGTCACCCAAAATCCGGATCGCTACGCTACAAATAAATCTAATCATTTCTTAGCAATAAATGAGATGACTGGTAATAAGACAAGGTCGAGGCATGGGCCACCATCATGGGGAAAGTTGAAACATCTGACTATGGGGATGCAAGGGACCTTACCTTATATAATACTCTTAAGTAGAGAGCTGGCTTTCTAACAGATGGGGGTCATGTGAAATCGGTAGTTCTGGACAGCATGTGACATCTTTGGTAGTGACAACATCTTAGTGATTGCTACTCGCCCCATAAGTAGAAAAGAATAAGCCATGCCTGTCTGCAGGAGGTAGATAAGTGGGGATATTGCTGGCCCAATAAAGCATCATGGCATTTTGTTGCACAAACCCCCTGATAATTGAAACCTGTCGAATTAACTTGAAGCTCTGATGCCCATATTGTCTCATCATGGAAGCCCTGAACCGTGTGGGTGACACCACAAATGTGATTGGTATGCCCATACACTGTGCAATAGACTTAAGCTGTATCTAACCGACGAGCCCAAATATGCCAAACCTGGTCTGGGGTTGCTTGTGTTCCCTTCTGGAGGAGGCTTGCCAGGCATTTTGGAGCTGACTGGTCCCATGAGGAGCAGGGACAGTATGGATTTGCATAAGGCGTGTCTCCTACTAGAGTAGTGAGTGGAAAATTATGGACTGCAATGTGGCCCTGGGTGAGTGCTAGTGGCATATTAATGGCAGAGTCATGTGGATGACTGATTTGGATGAACTGACCCTCAAGCTGGATGTCCAAGACTTTCATCGCTTGAGGGATGGAGATACATTGCTGTCCGAACAAGACTAAGAGATCATATGTATATGGGGACACTCAGTCTATCGTCTCTCACCATCAGAAACACACTCTGCGTATTAATTCTGGCAAATGTACCTCCATTGAAACAGGCTGAAACAGAATCTTACATCCAAGATAAAAACAAGATGGTCCATTGGCTGGTAGGAAGATCTTCCAATCTTGAAAGCCAGTGGCTATTTGAAGAATATTGTCATCTATTCACAGCCACTAAGCAAGCGGTTCAATAGCAACAGCAAAAGATAGACGATAGAGACAATGTCTTGGACTGGCTCTTCCCCCTGTTGGGAACACGGTTGACAGCACCCCATGAAGTTGTGACGCTTTATGTGGGTCTAACCAGAGGTCAAAACCCAATCATGTAAGGACTATAAATGAGTATTCTCAACCAACAGAGTTAAATGCCTTCTCAAAGTCCACTAGTAGGATTGACAATTTTTCCTTTGTGCATAATGTTAGAGCAAACGCTTTTTTAATCATATAAGGTTGTGTCTGTAGACCTATCTGGCAAAAAACCATTTTGCTCACATGAACTAGAGAGTGCTTGAGGCAGAGAAACCTACTAGCCAACAGCTCTGCTAATATATTTGTGCCTATGCTAATTAAGGAGATGGGCCTGTACAATGAGCACTGGCCACCTGTCTTATCTGATTTCAAAAGGACTGTAACAAGAGCCTTCCTCATTATATCACGTAGGAGAATTCCATCCTCAGTGGCCTAGTGAATCATACTAGGCAGATGTGCAGTTAATTTGTAAGAGAAACGATCGAATAGTTCACTGGAAATCTATTAGAGCTCAGAGCTTTGCCAGGCAAGATTTGAGGTATCACCTCCCCAATCTCTGCGTCAGAGATAATAAGTTCCAAATGTTTTGTCTCTTTGTCTGGGGCAGGTAGGGAGTTGAAGTTTCCCAGAAAGGATTGTCAGAGTTCTTGTCTGGCTGTACAGTCTTATGTGGAAAGCAGCAAACACATCCACCACTTCCTTCTGCTCCAGCAGGATCTCCCCTGATGCGTGGTGAACATCACACACATGCCTAGAGGGGTCGTCTGATCTAATCCACCCCATCTTGATCCTGTGTTTGTAGAACCGCTCTGGGATGCACATTTCAGGTCTTATCAGTCAGGTGCTGTTTCAGTAAACTCAGTGAATGAATGAATTAATGAAAAACTTTATTCGATTGCTATTTTAGACAATCATAAAAGCACATAAAAACACACACAATACAATATACAGTAAAATTGAGAATATAAAATATACAATTAATCCATTTGATTACTGTCCCTTATTTCATCGTGGACTAGACATTTCTATTACAATGCATTTCCTGCGTCTAAGTACACTCTTTAAAAACATTGCTACACTCCAAGCTATGTGTTCGTTTTCCAAAAATTGTAATACAACGAACGCAGGGCGACATTGTCTGATACCCAAAGATTTTAGAATTGGTACAATCCACATTTTCCTTAATTCATCATAAAATTTACAAAATAAAACAACATGTATGGTGGATTGTTCAGAGTGGTTATCGCAGGGACACAAATGCATTACTCGCGAACAGTCATTCATTTTTGGGAAACTTACAAGTCTATGGAGAATCCCAAGCCTGAATCTGGTCAATAAAAACCTATCATAGCCACCAGGTACCGATTTTAAATACGGTTGAATGCTAAAAGTTGTTAAAATCAGTTGGTTGGACAGCACAGTGGGCTTTGTGATCTCTGCCGATAGTCTAAGTGTTTCTAGTAGCATTAGGCCCTCTTTTTTTAACTCTTTTCTTGTACCTTCCTACCCAACTTTCTTGAAAAGTTAGCAAGGGCAGCTGTGGTGAAATTTGAGCTCTCTGTGGCCAGCAGAGTTGCATGTTGGAGGAACAGATGTACTTAAGTTCTACGTCGCGGAGCACCACTGGTTGTTTTTTGTCTTTATCTGGGAGATGTAAACACCATCGTGGCCATGGAGAACAGGGTTGAAGGCCTTCCACAGTATGACCGGGGGAATCAACAGAACCTGCGTTATCGAGAAAATAGGAGTTGGAATCCTTAACTACGTGGCCGGAAAATTCCTCATTCATTAACCACCATGCGTGAAGTCTCCACAAGCCTTTGCCTAAGGTGTTAGCGCTCCCCAGTTTGAGGACATTAGGTGAGTTGCCAGAGATACCTTGTGGGAGGATGTTGACATCAGATATGAGTTGTCCGAATCCATAGTCCCATTGAAGTCACCCTTTATTACAAAGATCCATAGAGAGGTCTCTAATAGCAGTGTGCTCAAGTAGAAGAGGTAAGAAGCTGTGGCTGATGGTGCTGCATAGACATTCAGACAGGAACCAGACTCCATCGTATATCTGGCGTAAGTGTCTGCTGAACCTACTGGACCGGAAAGGGTGAGTTCTCCAAAAGCAGGCAAACAAACTATCTGAAGCCCTAACTGGAATCAGCATGGAGAATACTGGTAAAGAGCAAGAAATGACAGAGCAGTTGAGTGGGCTTTCCAGGCCTTCAACAAGCCTCACTTTCTCCTTATCATTTGATCCATTGACTTTCGAGAGCAAAAGTTGTAGAATCAGAAAGTTGGTGATGTTTAAGAGGGGTAAATAGATAGAAAAAAACCACGCAGAGGCCACTGATGATTCTGCCATACCAGAGTGTCATTATGTTGATGTCTGATGTCTGTATTACTAGCAAAATACATCAACTAGTAAACAAAAAACTGCCTACGCCTCACACCCGCCCAAAATGAAGCATCTGTCGCCCATCCCATTGGTGTGATGAGGAACCCTCATGAGGTTCCAGACCCAATGACCAAAATTACCACGAAATATGGGAGTGAATAAAACAAAAACTGAGGCGCTTATTTACAAGCCTCTTGCGCCACTTTTGCGTCATTTTTAACATGGGAAAAGTGACGTAAGGATAGCGCAAGGGGCTTGTAAATAAGCCCCTGAGTGTATTTTCTTCTGCCCATGGCTTCATGGCCTTAAAATAGTAAAATCACAAATAGACAAGATAGAAAGGCAGGCTTAGTATTCAAAGGAGGGGCAATTAAGTAAAGCTTACAAACAAGCAAGGCAAAACATATAATTCTTCGAGGGGAAAACCACTAGGTGCAAGCGCCATTTGTAGCAAACCCAAAATGTGGAATTGGGTAGTTTGCACCAAGTTTTCCAATTACTATGGAACTCATTCTGATCCTGTACACTGGAGTTATTTAGCACGAGAAGTAAGCAGAATAGCATATTTTAGCACTAGCCCATGTACTAAAAATGTGGTCAAAGACACCTAAAAAAGCCAAGGAGTGTTCTCAAATAAGTTGTAAACCTGAGAAACATCTTATGTAAAAATCATTAAAAACTGTTTCATTGACTGCTATCCCCAACGTCAAAACTAGAAAATAATAAATTAGCTATGTAACAGATATAATTCTAATAGTGAAATGTAAATTTCTAAACTGAAGCGATTTTTTTTTTCCTAAACCAGTATTTGATTAACACCAGCTTTAAGTATTTGGTTTCTGCAACGTAAATATAAGAGTTCTTGGATTACGTTAACTTTCTAAATTTTAATTGAAATTCTACTGATTATCTTTCAGTGGCGACCTTCAGTACACCACTATTACAACCCATCTTTGTTGTCTGAGGGACAGATAGTGGTGACATACTTTTCTGAGAAAGAACATACACATCAAACTGATATGCTTCCAAAATGTATAATTGCTTAGGCATGGTACAGAATCCCAGTAGCGACTGCCCCTAGGGGGCGCCAGGGTGTTCACCCACCACCTCCCTCTGCCACTACTGATCGGCATATTACAGCTTTTATATGAAAACAAAAGATCTTGCGGACCATTTGTTTGCATGCAAAAGCTGTAATATTACTTTGCCAGCAGAAGAGGTGTTAAAAGCAAAATGACAATCATGAACATTACCTGCGCCATCTTGTCTGGTGGAATTCTATGTGCACATAAGTTGCAGTCATTTTAATCTATCACAGTCATTTTGTACTCTGTTTGTCACCTTTGTTTCACCCTGCCCTTACTAGCATCCCTCTGACCCTCTGACCGACCTGGTACGTGTGCTGGGGGCTATAAACTCTATTGCCACAACAAACCTCAGCGCCACTTGCTGCCACAAACTCGTTTTTCCTCCCATCTCTGTTTTCAGGCAAACCTTTGGACACTCTACCCCTCACTGCACCTAGTTACACAAACAGGTTCCAAACACCAAAAAGACTCTTGCAACATGATTTATTGCACTGCAGACAGCAAGACTTGTTGTTACCAACAATGGGACCTGTTTTTATCAACAGAACGGACTCTTAGATCTGGCCGGTCTCACATGTTTTAGACCCTGAAGCAAGGTCCAGCTGCAAGATAAGATTGTCTGTTTGACCTGGGTGGGAAGAGAATTACTGTTGGGCTTGTGTGACAACCTGCCCGGGGCGGGGACCCCAAGCTTGTGTAACCATGTTAATGAAACAAATGCATTGTGTCAAACCTGTATAAAAGGAAGAGCCAAAGGAGTTATCAGCAGAACACCTCCCTCAGACATCCCGGTGTCTCAGTTGACGTGATCTCCTCATGAGAAATAAACCTTTTTCTTGTCTTCCAGTTTCCAGCGCTTGCCTCATTATTTTGATAGCGAACCCAAAGTGAATTAGAGGTGGAACCCTGCACCGGGCAGCATTGAGGGTCTTAGAAGACTCGCTGCCTTTCACAAATTGGCGCCCAAACGTAGGGGCCCATCAGCGACGCGTGGGTCCGGTAGAGAGGTCCTAACGACGGAGTGAACGACTAAACGATTGGGGTATACCTGCCTGAGAAGACCCTTGTCTGGCTGCCGATCGACTGAACTTCACCGGTTCCGAATGGACCTCTCTCGAGTGACCTGCGGTCCTGACTGGGACCTTAGAGGAACGCCGCATTGATTGTTGGTGTGAGAGGACAACCAGGCGCTGGAAGGGGAAGACGAAGAACTGTCCATACGGTCCGGGTAAGGACGTGAAAAAACGACTTAAATTGATTGATTGATTGAATAGTTTGATTGAAATACTAGTATTCCCTTTTTTTTTTTGATATTGAGTTATTTGCGACATTTCCCTGCTTGCAAACAACGAAGAATAGGAATATTCTCTCTCTTTGCAGGCAGCGAAGGACAGGTAGTGCAGACTTTTTGTCTAAATTGATTGATTGAGATATTCATTTTTGACCGATAAATACGTCATGCCTGTTTTCTCTAGATTGTTTGATTGTAATTGTTTTGGACCCGACCATTCGTTAGAGGTCAGTCAGCCGGCACCGCCGGAAGGCACCCCTAACAATGACATGTACGTAAAGTATGGATTAGCCACCGTAGCTTATAGCAAACTATGGCATAAATACACTAGGAAGGACCGGGTAAATCAGTGGCCACTGACGGGATCTTTCGATCCCGCTAAAATAGAAACGTTGGAATTAGCTCTCCACAAAAAGAAAACTAGACCAGCCATGTTTGACAGTTTTGGTTTATGGCGAAAAGAGGCAGCTCAAAGAAAAAAAAGGGACAAAGCGTAGACAAGTATGTGCTTTACTAATTGCATTCGAAAATGACATCTACTCCACCGCCCCCCATTACAGGGGAACCTAGGAAGAGGGTAAACAGAGCGCTATGTCGGCGGGAAATGCCTTCTGACAATTTACCCAGAGGTTCCAAAACGTCTTAAAATCTAACGCCACTAATACTCTCCAGATTTGCTGGCCTGGCTTCGACCCATCTCGAGAAAATGTTTACATTAATGGAGGGTTCACATGAGAGGTCAACTCACTTGAAGGCTTCAGAAATCGGTCGCTGCTTTCTCCTTGGGTCTCCCCAAAGAAGAAAACATTTTTTTTAAAAGAAATCATTAACTTCCTACATCAGTGCAAGCTCATTTCACTGTACTTCAATTGCTACCAGGTTTTCGCCCCCAACAATAAAACAAGACAACTCTAAAAAGAGCATGTTATATTTTCACTTCAAAGACACGCCATGCTGGAAGCAACGCACTTTATTTCCAAAACCAATAATGACAATAATTGGCGCTCTTGTGCAGATTAAGACTTGATTACTATGTCAGTGTTTTCTGATTTTGGTTAGGAAGTAAACAAGATAACAATTCTGTTTGACGATTTCCGACTTTAACATTGAAAAGCCATACAAGAGAAAGGCCTGAAACTGTAACTGGGAGAGATTTTTAGCGGTCGATCGATTTCAAAATATTTTACCACTCCTAAAAGTGAAAGTTAAGTGATGGGGACGCAAAATATTTATTTTGAGCATAAGGACTGCGCCTTCACTCGTGTTACACTTTCTGACAAATACAGAATCGGTGGTCTTTGTAAAATCACTATTTATTTCGTATGGGCCAAATCAAAAACAGAAAAAGTACTCCTGAAACAATAAAACAATTTTTAAAAAACAAAAAACGAAAGAATGAGAAAAATTGCGTTGGCTAAAAATGCAACGCCAAGAAATCGCAATTTGGTACATTCAAGTAATTGTCATTCTCGAAAATAAAACAGCATAGAAGCAGCTTTGTTAAATGTAAATAGGTAACATTTCTGTCGCTCTTTGGAAAAAAAAAGGCAGACTAAAAATGTGCTGGTGCCATCCGTCAAGCTATTTTTGAAGCCTTTGGAGGCGCGCAGACGCTATCTTCTAGGTCCCAATTATGTGCGTCAATAATACTCTTTCTAGGCGCTCCGACCGTAAGAGCGGGGTTGGAACGGTCTGTGAACCTTTCACTCAGGAAGGCTACTCAGGCTAGAAGCAAACCATGGTCTTTCAGGCCATTCAATGCCAGGATTCGGCGGCCGGCAGGACTGCAATTCCTCTGAGAGTAAAACCCCTCCGCGTGTACTACCTCATGTAGAAATCGCATACCAGAGGCAACGACAAGGGGTCTTTCTCCTCACTGTGCAATGTGCGCGAGAGATACGTACGGCGCTTGCTTGATATGCATACGGCAGTGGAGATTAACTGCTGGTTTCGTGCACTCCCTCTTCAAGCAGACGGGCGGCATTCCCAGGGGCCGCCCAAACAGGCGGGCGGATGGCGTCTGCTGCCCTCCTGCGAAGGCAGAGGCTGGGTGGCCCGCAGCGCGGCTCCCGGTGAGGTCATTCTGGTATGTGGAGCGCCCTGCTCCAAAGAATCACGCATTCCCAAAAGCGAGGCGGTAATTTCTGTTACATCAATCCACCTGTCTGATCTCTAAAAAACACTACGTTTAAAACCTATTAAGCGGCCAGGAAAAGGGCAACACGCTAATATATGGCTTTCCACAGAGTGCGATTTCGGCCCACTTCAATGAAATACGAGTAAATTATCAAATCTGCCTATGGGTTGATGGTCAACGCAATCATGGTACGAAGCCGCCGCTTCACAAAAACATACAAAATAAAAGCAAAAAGCGCATCATCTAAATAAATTTAAAAAAAATAAAAAACCTTTATCGTTATCATCGTAAATGAGCCGATTAAAACCTCTCCTTATGTGGCACGTCGGCCCGAAAAAGTCAAGTACAGCCCTTACGCCCAGGGGAACAATCTGCATATATGTGGACTTCGCTTGGTGTTAGTGAAACACAAGTGAGCACATCTGGTCTGAAATAACAGGACAGCTCATATATGGTCGGAGCTTTCTTCTGGCTTCTAGATCAACTTGCATTCTGTATGTGCCATCTGAAACCTCAGTATTACACCAGAAGTTACAACAAGTTCCTCATTGTCAAACCCCTTCTCTCCCTCCTAGCTAAAGATATCCCCTCACCTCTCCCCTGGACCCCCGAATGCCAGTCAGCCTTTAAAGAACCACGCAATCCCCTTTGTTCAGCGCCTGTCCTAGGAACCCCGGATTACTCCAAACCATTCTTCCTCTACACGCACGAGAGGGAAGGATGTGCATTGTCTGTCCTAACACAATCAATTGGTCACAAACAACGCCCTTGTGCATATTTCTCTGCCACCCTCGATCCAGTAGCCAGAGCGCTGCCAGCGTGCTTGCGCGCTGTGGCAGCTGCAGCAGTATCCATACGCCAGAGCGAAGGAATAGTACTCTCCAATCCAGTCACTGTTTTAGTACCCCATGCAGTCGACACACTACTAAACCAGACCAAAACCCAACACTTGACTAGCGCCCGACTGACAGGATATGAGTTGACCCTGCTAGCACCGCACATTACCCTAAAGCGATGCACCACCCTCAATTCAGCCACACTGTTACCCCTACCCGAAAATGATCCTAGCGTGACTCCACTACACGACTGTGTGACACTAACCGATGAACAAACAAAGAGTAGAATAGATCTCAGAGACACCGCCTTTCTAGAACCAGATGGAGAACTATGGGTGGATGGTTCGTGCATCAAACTCCCCGACGGCACCACCTAAGCTGCATACGCTGTCACCACAGCCCGAACCGTTCTGGAAACAGCCCGTATTCCCCAACGTTCAGCCCAGGCTGCAGAACTCATTGCCCTCACACGAGCATGTATCTTAGCGACTGACACGACAGTTAACATATACACCGACAGCCAATATGCCTTCGGGGTGGTTCATCATTTTGGGATCTTATGGAAAGAAAGAGGGTTCCTGACTTCACACGGTACATCCATCCTGCATGGAGATTTAGTCTCCGCCTTGACGCAAGCAGTCCTCCTCCCCAAGAAGTTAGCAGTGATAAAATGCCAAGCACATAGGAAAGTGACTGATCTCATTGGACAGAGAAATGCACTAGCAGACGTTACTGCCCGAGCCACGGCAGGAGACAGAACTACGACACGAATGTATGTGACCAGGTCACAAGCTGAACGATGGACTGACGCTAGGACCACTGTAAGGGACATACAGACTACAGGCACACAAGACGAATTGACCGAGTGGGAAAAGGTGGGACTAAAAGACGAGGAAGATTGCTGGAGAACTAAAGACGGAAATAAATGGCTGTTACCCAATGCCTACCTCATCCCCATATTGACCATGGCACATTTACCAGCACACATAGGCTCCACCCCCATGATTGAACTAATCACCAGAGTATGGCATAACGTCAAGATAGCAGAATCTGCAAAACGCCTAGTACAACAATGTATAGTCTGCCTACAACACAACCCAGGGAAGGGGACAGTAGTACCACAGGGAGGGTTTGGAGTCCCCGACCACCCCTTTGAGCATTTGGGCGGCACCAAGACCCACCTCCATTAACGATGTCCCGAACATATTAATGTCGGATTACTTGCATAAATTGACAAACGAGCTAACAATTATCCACCAACAGGTGCAGCAAGCCTTGCCTGACGTATCCAGGGGCCCGGGACATGAAATAAAGCCAGGCGACCATGTATTGATTCGCAACTTCCAAAGAACGAAGAATCTGGAGCCTAGGTGGACGGGCCCCTGGCAAGTCCTGATCACCACCAGAACTGCCCTCCGAGTGGAAGGAAAACGAAACTGGCTACATGCCCATCACTGCAAACGAGTCCCTCCAACCCTGGCAACCTGTGAAGGGGTGGAGGTGCAAGAGGAAGTACTCGCGAGAGACCGACCAGCTCTGAGTTGCTACCCACAAGAAGACACCCTCGAACTATCAGAATTTCCCGACCCCACGTTGCCATCCAGGAAAGGGTACAACCTAAGATCGACGAAAGGAGGGAGCTCCAACGACCGGGCCACCAACTAAGTCAAGGTCTCAGATCGGTAGCACAGTCAAACAACGCTACCAGGAAAGCGCCAGACAAAAGTCTGTGGTCCTAACAGTTGTTGAGCTCCTCGAAGATGATGGAAGAAACTGAACACCTGCAAAACCACCGCAAAGACACCAAGACTGCTAACCTGCACAGCACAAAGACAATTGCACTTGTAGCCGCATTTCTCACCTGTCTCCTGCTAATGGTCGCACTCTGGATCATTGAAGAGAATGCACCTGCATACAGAACATTGTCACCCACCATGCAACCAACCACCAAGAAAGAATCACTACCGCCACATCTCCGAGAACGACGCAAAGAATTCTGGAATAATTCTTTTGTGCAGATGTTGCACCAGCACAATCTTGCCACCAATGCTACCAACTGTTGGGTCTGTGGGCTGTTACCACATGCCACTGAACATTCCATCCCTTTCATCCCTTCGCCCTTTTCTATTCACGGATCTTGCCTTGCCTGGATGATGCTCCTACAAGAAAGTTACAAAGACAATGCCACTTCCGACGGAACAATCACCCAGTTCTACAACGAATTCTGGTGAAACAAAACAGGAAGGACAGCCGCCCCCTTCTGCCCTCACACCTTCAATGCGACATTCCAGATTAATGTCCCCTCCAAAGAACGAGTGGAAATACAAGTGTTCAATAATCCTAACAGAGCCACATTTTCCTACCTGAAGAAAAGAACTGCTGCAACACTGACTGTGGCCCTATCTGTGGTGAACGTCTCTGGCCTTGTATGCATTGAAGGCCGTGGGACTAAGAATGTGGGTCACAGCACCTGTAGCATTGTAAGGACTTTGAACACTGCCAACCGCCCAGCGCTTGTTGCATCACCCAATATGTACTTTGTTTGTGGAACCAAAGCCTACACCTGGCTCCCAAGAAACTGGGGGGCACGTGCTACATCGCCTTTGTTTTGCCACCAACCTACACAGCCCCTGCAGAGCATCATCATCAAGGATCAGAGACTTGGACAATTGGAAGTTGGCTTTGGGGCATCTTGAAGGAGTGGGGTTGGAAAATATCAATGATTCTCTTGGTCCCAGTATTGACAATATGTGGTTGTTGTTTGGGTATACACTGTATACCACCTTTGTGTTCTCTTTGCATAACTACCTTGCACCCTAAGACTATGGACACTCAGCTAACAAAAATGAGAGTAATGTATGATCAAGAGATACGGGACATTATGGAGATCGAAATAGACTGACAAGCTGGCTAGTTATGTTCAAAGGGGCCACTGTTAAAAGCAAAATGACAATCATGAACATTACCTGCGCCATCTTGTCTGGTGGAATTCTATGTGCACATAAGTTGCAGTCATTTTAATCTATCACAGTCATTTTGTACTCTGTTGGTCACCTTTGTTTCACCCTGCCCTTACTAGCATCCCTCTGACCCTCTGACCGACCTGGTACGTGTGCTGGGGGCTATAAACTCTATTGCCACAACAAACCTCAGCGCCACTTGCTGCCACAAACTCGTTTTTCCTCTCATCTCTGTTTTCAGGCAAACCTTTGGACACTCTACCCCTCACTGCACCTAGTTACACAAACAGGTTCCAAACACCAAAAGACTCTTGCAACATGATTTATTGCACTGCAGACAGCAAGACTTGTTGTTACCAACAATGGGACCTGTTTTTATCAACAGAACGGACTCTTAGATCTGGCCGGTCTCACATGTTTTAGACCCTGAAGCAAGGTCCAGCTGCAAGATAAGATTGTCTGTTTGACCTGGGTGGGAAGAGAATTACTGTTGGGCTTGTGTGACAACCTGCCCGGGGCGGGGACCCCAAGCTTGTGTAACCATGTTAATGAAACAAATGCATTGTGTCAAACCTGTATAAAAGGAAGAGCCAAAGGAGTTATCAGCAGAACACCTCCCTCAGACATCCCGGTGTCTCAGTTGATGTGATCTCCTCATGAGAAATAAACCTTTTTCTTGTCTTCCAGTTTCCAGCGCTTACCTCATTATTTTGATAGCGAACCCAAAGTGAATTAGAGGTGGAACCCTGCACCGGGCAGCATTGAGGGTCTTAGAAGACTCGCTGCCTTTCACAGAGGGCTCCAGCCTAGTTGTATTGCTCATGTGTCAGGTGGGGGCTATTGCAGCCCGGCCTCACACATACACAATACATATCTGACATGCTGCACTAGCGTCATGCAGTGCAGCATGTCTGATAATGGAGCTTCAGGACTTGTCAATCACACTCCCTCTTGGCTTATTAGAAGCTGGAATAGGGAAAAAGGTCTACCCCAGTACCTTCAAACCTATTCTAGTTTCTGATTGGGTGGAAGCTCGTGGGTGTGCCTCTGGCTGCTGGAGACAAACGGGGGAGGTGGAAGTTGTGGGCCCGGTACACATAAGTTTTTGTCTTTTAAAGTTTATGTGCCAGGATGCATGTATATGAATATTGGAATGTCTGTATGTGAGCCTGCAACTGTGTGTGTATGCATGTCTGCTTGTGTGCAATGTGAAAGTCTGGGAGTTAGCAAGGCCCGAGCCAGAGTGCTGGCTAGTGCTTTTGGGCCACACCACTTTCATAATCCACCAGCCGCCACTGATTGGACTAACACTAGAATTAGCGCCTAACATCCTCACCCAGGAAGACGTATCTAAAAACAACGATTGTTCCTTCTCTTATGATGTCTAATAAGTTCGTACACTTGTTTGCCTGGGTCAAATTTCTATAGGCTAAAGGCCATAGACTTTTTAAGTGGCTGATGAAACATTTTACAATACCCTCCTCCATTCTTTCTTGTGACTGAGATGTGTAGTCACAAACCTTGTAGATTGACTTCAAGAGAACTTCCGATACCTGTCCCAGGGGCACTGCTCAGGAGCTGGGAGATTTAGAAAGACCTATTTATTGATAACTCAGCAATGTATTATTGAATTAGAGATAGCCGCCCTGCAGAGGAGCTGGATGGGGTGGAAGGCGGCTAGGAAGAAGGTGGCAGTGGCTTAGAAATAAATTGTTAAAAGTGAGGGAAAGGTAGCGATGGCACGGAGCAACCTGAAAACACAAGCTGTGGATATTAAAAGACACAGTACATTAATTTAGAAAAGTAATGAGATCGAAATATGATCAATAGCTTTAGCAAAAGGAAGGTGTAGACCATGTGAGTGCTGTGTAACAGAGAAATGGGGGCAGACTTGAAATCTTTATCATTCCTCGACATTCAGTTACAAAAGAACTTTGACTAGATCAATATCTCATGTCCAGGCGTTATCTTGGAACAAGGAAAACAACGACACCCAATCAATAAATCACAGTTCATTGGAATGAGGATTCTGTGCTTGTCTATAAAAGATCACTTACTGAAGGGGAAGCCCGTCCAAGCACAAAAAATAGAACCGAGGAAACATAGAGTGCAGGCACCAGTGCCTCACATGCTCAACTCATTTCACAGCCCCACACAGAGGAAGATTGGCCCAAAGGAAAATTAAGAGCACTTCCATCAGGATGGTGCTGCTGAAAGTCCAGTCAGTCACTGGCAGTCAACAACAGATGCAAAGATGTTCTAGGTGTTGACTCTAGAGGCAGACAGCAGAATTCCACTTCATCTCTGCTTATCGATTCTTTGAATCACAAGCTAATGGGGAGTTTGGAAACCAACTCTTCCTTACATCTTTGATGCCTGCCCTGATATCAGGCCTAGCCCTTTTGCATCAAGCAGTGAATCTAAGTGTTGATTGAAGCCACCTGAGAGTCAACAAAAGGATCTAAAAAGCAGCATTGCTTTGCTTTCTAATAATGATATTCAGAAACTGTCTTGTGGTCTTTAAGGATAGGCATTCCCGGCAAATGGGATACAGCAGCCTTTCTTCTCTACTTTTTGTGTTCATGCATTAAGGTGTGGATTGTTGTACTGTCAAGAGTGATGTCATCAACGATGCCACCTGTGACATTATGTTTGAGGTCATGAGCCGTGCATTGAGAGTAGTATGTCACACAGCTAAACATAACTTCACAAATTCAGCCTTTTTTGGGTTTCGGTTGTAACCATATAACCTTTTTCAAAGGACGATTTTCAGGAGTTTCTTATATCTTGTTATACAGTTTGTGAGAAACTGTGTTGTTGGTTGACTGGGGTGTGAGCCATGGTCAAGCAACAGCCACAATCCCTTGCAGGGTGAACCACAAAAAGTCACTAAAATAACTTGTGTTTAACCCTGGGTAGCTTGGAACACAAAGCAGGCAGGCTTAACTTAAAGGAAATATGTAAAGAATTTATGCAGCACACAAACGTTAATAAAGTGAACACACAGCACAAGAAAAATCCCTCACCAATTTAGAAAAATAGAGTACATCTTACTAAATTATTTGACACCAAAATGACAAGAATCCAATCAGTAGGACCGGAGTTATGAACTTTTGAGGTTTTTAGTAAAACCTAGCGCCTAAAAGATCAAAGTGCCAACCACGTACATCTAGTCGCATGAGACCGGATCAAAGTCTAAAAATATTACTGACCGTGATCGAACGCAGTTTGGATACAACAAGTGGGTTGGGCCCGGTCAGCGCTTACCTTCAGACATAGAAGAAAGTTTGAGAAAAATATTCTGAGAAGGTAAAGTTCAGTGGGGCAAGGCTGCAGGCGGTGTCCAAGGAGGCAGTGTCATCGTCTGGGAGCATTGGATCGAAGCCACGGTGAAGACTTCTCCATTCAGACTTCGGGCCTGATTTAGATCTTGGCGGATGGGCAACTTCGTCACAATGGTGATGGCTATCCCGTCCGCAGAAATATAACTCCTACTATATCCTATGGGATTTATATTTTGGTGAAAGGGATATCTGTCACCGTTGTGACAGAGCAACCCGTCATCCAAGGCTAAATCAAGACCTTAGTCTTTGTTTTTGGAGGTCAAAAATCTCCAGCAGCTTGAGGCAGAAGGCTGTAGCTGAAGACAGTTCCAGAGGCTCGGATATCCCTTTGGTGAAGGACTGCTAAACAGGATTTACTGTTGCGGAGAAGAATGTATCGGGAGCAACCGCAAAGTCAAGCCAACCAGTGATGCATCTTGGGCAGAGACAGATAGACGATCAGGTTGGCCCCTGTCTCCCCTTGATTCTCATAGTAGTTTTTGGCCAAAAATGTTGTAAGAGCTCAGTTTTGGATTCTGGCCATCTGGGCACCTTTGGCACCACAGCCAAGGGTCCAGGACTGGTGGGACACCACTTGGGGATTCAGGATTCACTTAGGCTGGGTCTAGGTGCGGGTTCAAGATGGTGGGAGTCTTTTGTATCCCTGTGGCTCTGAACAGGAGGCCAGCAAACTAGCCCTTGGAGTCACTCTGGTAACTCTGGGTTCAGGTGAAGATGCAGGTCTGGCTTCTGAGGGTTCAAGGCAGGCTCCAAGCAGCAAAGCATTCCTTCCAGGTACAGCAAAGCAGTCTTGTGGAGTGCACAGCAGGTCACAGCAGCAGGCAGTCATCTGAGAGTCATTCTGCAGGTCCAGGAGTGAACTGAAGAGTGGGTCTGAGGATCATATTGTTTTACCTGGTGCCCTTCCTCTGGGAGGTGGAAGAAGCTTCTAGAAAGGTTCTTTGAAGTGCATGGAATTTTCTGACTCCCCTTCCTCCAAGCTAGCTGAAGTGACAATGTGGAGGTGATAAGTCCTTTGTGTGAAAGCATAGCACAGCCTATTCAGTTGCAAGTGGGGCTGTGCTCAGCTCCTCCCCCCATCCTACCAGCAGATGGCCCATTCAGGCACACCTAATCCCTCTATTGTGCGACTGTCTGGGAGGAATTAACAAAGTCTAACTGTAAGTTGCCCAGTCATGTAACCCAAGACAGGCTGCAGGCACAAAAGGGCTAAGTGCAGGAAAATTCCAACTTTCTAAAAGTGGCATTTTAAAATTTGTAATTAAGAATTAGACCTTACCATTAAGAGGATTTTTCATTACAACATCATAGATACATAACATGAACTTGCTACTTGTTCGCAATCAAAAGTTAGCACTTAATAAATGTAATAAGGCCACCCAATGTTATCCTATGGGACAGGTAGAGCTGACAGTAGAGAAAAATTAATATAGGGGTTTTTCACTACTGGGACATCTAAAACTTAAAAGTACATTTCCAGCCTTTTGATTCCAATGCACCCTGGCCTATGAGCTACCTAGAGCCTACCTTCGGGGATACATATGCAATAAAATAGGAGTTAAACACTTGGCAAGGGGGTTATATTGCCAAGTTGGATTGGCTGTTTAAAACTACATTCAGGCTGCAATGGCAAGCCTGGGGCATGCTTTAAGATGCTACTTACGTGGGTGGCACAATAAGTGCTGCAGACCCACTGGTAACATTTAGTTTCCAGGCCCTGGGTATATGGTATACCACTCTATAAGGGACTTATATGTAAATTAAATATGCCCATAAGGTGTAAGCCAATCAAACCATGTTTAGAAGAGTGAGCACAAGCACTTTAGCACTGGTTAGCAGTGGTAAAGTGCACAGAGTCCTACTGCCAACAAAAATTAATTTCAGCACAAAAATAGAGGTAAGTAGGCAAAAAGTTTGGAAGAAGACCGCCCTTAGGCTGACAGATCTAACACAGTTGGTTACATTTTTATCCAAGAAGACAAATATAACAGACATTATCTAAAGATTCCACTGTTGTTTAGGATTTTGTCATTGATTAACTACCAGTAATTTGCCTATTACTCTACCCATTGTATCTGCCATGAATTGCCTTTGGCATGCCCAGCAGATATTTTGCACTAGAGCGACCCATGGAAATGCCTATTTCCAGAATCCCTGATATAGAATTTATTGAGCACAGCCCCGGTAGTGACCAGTGTACACTGGGTTTAGGGCATGCCCACTGATGATGCTTCCTTGCCCATAAAGCCTGCTGGGCATGGTCTAAGCCCACTCTTCTTGCCTTCAGTGCCTGCTGGGAGTGGTCTTTGTATGCACCCAGTGGACTCTGGGCACAAGATGTCGACCTCAGCTACACCCTGAGACCTCACATCTGGCCAACAGAGCCTATCTTTGGCCACTCCGTTGTCTATGGTTTATTTCAACCATTTTACCCTATTCCCCTTTACTCTAAGAGTGCTTTTTGCATCACTCAGGATTTAGAAAAATGCATCTAGCGACTCGCAGCTCAAGGGAAAAGGTTGGCACACTTCAATTTGAAATATTATTCAATTGAAAGGCCTTTTCATCTCCTCTGGGATGCAACCTGGTCCTTCCTGGGATTGGGGTATGCCCACTTTGTCCTCACATGGCTCCAGCAAATTTCTTTGCTGATCCTCCTTAAGACAATCCTAGTAACTCACTTTTGTAAACTAGTGACTTTGAAGGAGTAACCCCTCAGCACAGACAACTAGATGATCAGTGAATGTGGTGGCACAGTGCAGCAGAGTTAGAAAAGGGGCCAGGCGCACTTACCTAAGTCATGCAGCCCAGTCATGAAGAGGTTAACACTGGACTAGCACTAAGGGCAACCAGTTGATAAAAGGGCACATGAGAGCCACATTTAGGCTCCAGGAAGCAGAGAAGATCGGCATGCACCAGGAGGTCTGAAGCAGATTAAGCCCAGCTTGATGGAAGAGGGAATACAGCCATGGAGCAATGAATGACTCGGAATATTTCTAAATGAGGAAGAGCCATCATCTGGGCCAAAATGAGAAGGGGGAGAAGGAGCAACCAGAAGCAGAGATTGGAGGTACGACGTGACTTGGTGAAGCAGACTAGATCGGAGCCTGGTGAATGGGCCAATAGGTTCCAGAGAACGGCCCGGTTGGGACCCACTATGTCGAAGTGTCTCCTCCAGTGATCAGTGAGCAGAGACTGGTGAGCCAAGGTGCTGGGCCCCACCCCAAAAAATGACAAAATATGATAACAATAAAATAAATTGACTCACTATGAGTGAAAAGAAGAGGATTGTCCTGGCCCGAAAGGTAGCTGTCTTTGAACTGGACCAATGCCTCCCCCCGCCTCAAGGGCAGACTGCCAAAAATGTCAGTGGCGGGGAAGGCGGGCCCCCAGTTGGGGTAAGATCCTAATGTCGCTTGTGGACACATCCTCAGGAATAGAGGAGCCCTCCTATGTAAAAATGGCTGCATCCACTGGGAGGGGGAAGTAATGAACAGGAGAAGAATGCTACGACCTGGAAGTGGGCTAAGAAAATGGCTGGGGTTCAGGAGCCCGGATGACATTCTCCTCGCTGCGGGTTCTATTGCGGAACCAGCTGGGACCCCATTAGAAATGAGAGGCCTGGCCTGCGAGGGGTGTCTTCTTGAGGCCCATTTGGGAGTGAGAGCAGGGAAGAACGAGTACTCTAGGGGGTCACTCACAAGACAAAGAGTATCTTGCATTGGCTTAGCTCTCGCCCTTGGGGAAAGGGGACCAGCAGCTGAAAAAGGAGCATAAGTCATGGGAAAGAACAAAAGAAATCCACTCCATCTCTGTTCAAGGGAAATTAGATATAGACAAACTGCCCAACACCAAGCAGCAATCTATGAGGGGGAGCTCGTAAGCCTCTGAGGGCCATACATCAGAAGTGGCAGAAGTGGCAGCCTCATCGACAGTAGTGATACAGCCGGCGATAAACCTGCAAATCACATACTCTCAAGTGATGTTCTTTGCAGACTATCCTAAACAGGGGCCAAAGCAGCGGATAACATTTAATGAGGTGAAGAAAAAGCTGAAAGCAGTGCAGTTGGAGTACAGTTGTAGTACAGATTTCTTTTCCCACTTAAATTGAAAGGGGCCTTCAATAGAAGAAACACCTTCTTTAAGAGGTCAGAGGCAGCTCTGAGCAGCTAACAGGAGAAGCAAAGGCACCTCATTTCTCCACACAGAGGAAGATATGTGAAGGAAGGAATAAAGGCAGGAACCTACTGCTCTGGCTAAGTAAGAGGAAGGAAGGAACCAGATGGGTGGAGAGGGTGGTCCAGGTGTCTGGTAAGTAGTTCTCCACAAATGAGGGCATTGCATGGCCTTGCGGCATACTATGATAAATGATATGGGGGAAGGCCGCGGACAGATGAGACAGTTGATAAAGACCTTCCTTAGAGAAATATGAACTTTGTGAGACAAGGCAAGGAATGGATTAGAAGGCAATATATATATTGAGGTGGTGATAAAGGACATTAGCCAAATGGAGGGAGTTAAGGTGCCCAGGCCCAATAGTTTCCTAACACTGGCACCCTAAGTATTGTATTGTATTGTATTGTAATTGCATTTGTATAGCGCTTACTACCCCTGACGAGGCGTCGAAGCGCTTAATGGAGCGATAATGTTGAACGTGTATGGAGGCAAAAATTGAAAGAAGGCTACTAGGTATGCTGTTATAATGATCATTCTAGAAATGCCAAATCTAATTGCTCTACTTATCATCAGACGTGGCCCGTGCAGGTAAGAGCGGTGAGGCCGGGTGGGTGGATATTTCGACAGATGACGACGAGGGAAAATTAATTATTTATTTAATTTTCCCTCGTGGTCGACTGTCGAATCCCTCCCAACCCGGCCCCACTGCCCCACCGCTGTTACCTGCATGGGCCGCGGATGCTTATCATCCAATTTCTCTGCTAAATGTGGAGACCAAGGTGCCGGTGAAAGCAGTGTCAAACTGTCTTTAAGGGGTAATTACAGTTCTGATTCACCCCGACCAATCAGGCTTCATGCCTAGTCATTCCTCTAGGCTGAATTTGTGTAGCCTAAATAACTGGATGAGCAGAGTGACAAAGATGAGAAGCCTCTAGCTATCTCTGTAAACTGAAAATTGATTCCATCAAATGGGATCTCCTCTGGCTGTTATTTGTGCATTTCGGAATTGCACCTGGGAACAAGACAGGGAAGCCCCTCCTGCCAGTGTTAGTCACGTTATCCTTACAGCTCATTGCCAGTTGAGTCAAAGTGGACCCTCAGGGGATTTAGATGGGTGGGTAGAAGTTGAGGATAAGATATCCCTCCATGCTGTTTTTATGTGGTGCCCAAATTGATGACGATACAGAGACTCTTGAATTCATTCAACTTGGAGAACACTTATGCTATAAAATGATCTTGGCTAAATCAGTGCTCCTTCTGATCCAATCCTGGGAAGCTGAGCAACCACATGGGTGACCCCACGTCAGGCTAGATAGACTGACAGTGGGAGACAAACATATGTGCGTTACTTCAATACGGGCAGGACAGCAAACTCCCTTCCGTATGCTGCGTCTGTAGTGAAGTGGTGAAGGCTGCCACAGCAGCAAATGGGTACAAAAGTAAGCAGACGACGAGAAGCCCAGTATGGATAAGAGCAATGTTGACAAAAGGGCACAACTCATCAGTTAGTATCTTATAGGAATCTCCACCTTGGGACAACACAAAGGAAAAGTATCCATGAAGCCATTCGTGCAACTACAAGCAGAATTTGTGATGGTCCTCACGCAGCACCGCAGGTATTGTAAGCTCAGTCATGCACTTGCAGCCTACGCAATAGGCTGGACACAGTTGGCATACAGTACGCCACTTAAGAACAGGATAATAAAACAACATAAGAGAAGGGGTGGTTTCATCAACATCCAGAACCCTTATGAATAATATACCTGACTGCCTAAATGGGCTTAGAGAAAGGTAGGAAGGAGATCTTGGGAATTTGGAACATGTGTATTGGGAAGCTACATTAATGCACCTCAGAGACATCGCTATCCCTGCCCATTTATGGCCAACCCAGCCAAAAATACTGTACAAGGTTTATCACATCCTAAGCAGACACTATGAAATGGGAACAGTTGCAAAAAACTGGTGCCTGAAATTCGGAGTTAAATAAGGCACCTTTACCCATATAGTAAGGAGGTGCAGAGATTCCGTTGTTTTGGCGGGAGGTAGCTGAGGAGCTGCCTAAGGTCAAAGGGCTGATGATCTCCTTAATGCTGCAATCGTAGTGTTGGGTATACCGAATGATGCTGACAGGACCACAGCAAAACTGATCCTTTATTCATCATGGATAATGAATGCTAGGTGGAATAGAGCAAGGGAATAGACAAATTTAAATTGTTCGACAATGGAAAGATGGTATGTGAGGATGGACAAGTGTATGGAAGCTGAAAAAACTATATATGACTTTAAGAAGATGAGGGGACACTGTCAAAGCTTTTGTGGACAAGATGAAGAAGAGGAGGATGTGACGGGGCTTAACAGTGAATGATGCATTAATAGGTTAGCTCAACAGTAAAGCACAGAGTGCCTTGCCCATATAAGAACCCATTTGCTAATTAACAAAACACACATTATGAAAGGCCTGATTTAAAGTATGACAATTTTATCCATGTCCATCAGGGTGACAGAAGAAATTACGTCTGCCACCCTAAAGGACAGAGGACAGCCCTATTCAGGGATCACCACTGGTCCGACAGTAATCTCTACCTTGAGGGAACCACCACCCACCAAACTTTGGTTTTTCATAAACAAACTCCCAAAGTGAAAGCTTGTTTTTGAAAAATAAATAATTAATGACCTTCACATCCAGAGAGTTTTTTCCCTGGGTGTGGGGCCACAATTTTATTGTTTCTGTTTGTAACCACCAGTCTTTCCCTGGCTGTAATGAACAGAAAAAAGGGCATCAGACCATTCGCCCTAAATTGGGTGGGCAATGTGATGTTCTTACTCTGATCGCGAGAACTGCATTAGGCCATCGGAGTAAGCTTTCTGTCGATGAAACCAATGGGAGCTATGCCGACTAAACTGATGGTCTGCTCGGCTGTCAATAAGGCGGGTGGACTGAGGGTTTGAGAGTACCCTGTCTGCCAAACTCTAAATTCGTCCCTGAGTGTTTTAAATGATACTGTTTTGAAAAAGGGGAAAACTGTTTTGCAGCAAAATGAACTCTTGTGAATTGGTTATGTATTTTAGTGTTGCACTGAATCAAGTAAAATAAATAACCATGTTTTAAAAAAATAAAAAATGTTGAGCTACAATAATATTGCATCCAGTCAGTCAGTCAAAAATACTTTATTCGATAATTCAACACCATATAAAGTCAACAAACCATTAAAACAAAGCTTTTTACTAGGTCTAAGAGCACCAGAGAAGAAACTTGCAACCCCAAAACAGACCAAAGGAGACAAAAGCATTTGTAAATACTGTGAGAAGTTGGCCTGGCATATGCTGTCCACTAGTTATAGTGGGCACCTTGCACCAGTCCAAACAACCCTTATTGATGATAGGTTTAAAGACAACCTTTATTGAAAGCTATCCTAGTGGTAGCTATGGAGAGCAGCCTTCAGGCTAAGTCTTGAAGGAGTGTAAAGCAGCTTGGTTTACCAGATTATAACCTCTTGAATAACTAAATGAAAGGAGAACCACACAAGATATATATAAAATATATGTATTTATTTTTAAACACTAACCACTAATCCCTTTATGAGATTAGAGTTCAAGATACACAGTATCACAGTATTAAAACGACAGTAAATAGCACAATACACGGTGGGCTCCAGGGGGAGACCAAACCATATACTAAGAAAGTGGTATAAGAACCACGACTTGACTAGACACAGTGCCTAGAGCACGTAGAATCGCTGGGACCCCAAGGAACCACCCACGGTAGTGACACAGGAGACCCACAGGGGACGTGTGCAGTGTGAGAACACAGCCGCGAGCGCCGTAGGATTCAATGCGGAAAGTCGCGGTTGGAATTTTAAAGTTAAAGGACACTTTGGAGAGGACTTTGAGCAAACCCCTTTAGACTTAAGGGTTTCTAGGGCCAACACCCACGGGAGCACCGGAGTACTCGAGTTACCTCACCCAGGGAAGCCGGGTGCATAGGTGCCAAAAGGTGTTGGGAATCGTCGTCGTTTTCAATGGCGATCTGCTGCAAAGTGCTGCTGCCGTGAAGGAGAAAAGTGTCCGGTGTGATCCAAGCCTGGATCGAACATGTGAAGAACCTGAAAGCAGAGGGGACAGAGTCTGGGTCACTAGCCAGTGACCAGGAGCGGAGCAATCGAATGCCCACCGATGTCGGGTGCTTCAGGTGCGAAGAGGTGAAGCTTGACTCTGCAGCCACAGGGTCCCAGAGATGTTGACGACGACCAGGAGCCGGATTCGAGCTGTCCCACGAAGGATGTCGAGTGCTGGGGTGTTGGTGATCGGATTGACCACAACAAGCCTTGGCAACAGCGATCCACGCAGGAAGAGAAAAGATGCTTCTGTGCGGACCAGCAAGGTCCTGGGGACTCCCCAAGTGATGGAGAGTCAGGGCACGTCTGGAGCAACCAGGGAAGCCCAATAAAAGTTAGTGTTGCCTTCTTGGGGACCCACAGGTCAACGGACCAGGGATCGCAAAGGGACCTCAAGAGGAATCACAAAATGGCGGCCCACGGAACACTCGTTGAGTGTAGGCCTGCAATCTTCAGTGCAATTACTGCTCGGGGTCAGGGCTACAAGGAATCCAAAGCTCAGCCTCACGGGTCGCCGGAACGCTGATGCTTCTGCAAATGGTCGCGGTGTCCAGGGGTTCGGGTTGCACGGTCTCCACGAGGGATACGGGCCTCAGACTTGCTGTGGGCACAGATCGACCTCAGAGACCTCGGAAAACCCACCTCCTGTGTGGCAATATTCTTCGGAGTAAGTCGGAGCTCGGAGATGCCAACCGGTCAGTTGCGTTAAAGGTGCCTGCCTTGCAAGGGAGTAACTCCTTTACTCCTAGGGAGATTCTTCAGTCATCCAGCGTAGTGTAGATCATCGAAGTACTTGGTTTCTGGGATCAGAGTTTAGTCCAGGTGTAATCCAAAGTCCTGTAGTCAGGGTTTCCTACTTTATACCCAAGGAAGGGGTGGGACAAACTCTGGGGACCCACCTATGGGAGGGTCAGGAAAGAGGGGTGGCTACACCCATTTCCTTTGTCCAGTTTCGCGCCAGAGCAGGGGCTGTGTGCCCCTGCAACCGGTTTGAGCTGGACTATGCACAGGGACACCAAATGTGCCCCCAGTGCAGACTTCAAAGCACTCTGAGAGTGCACCCACCCAGCCCCAATACACTAAAGCCTGTCTGGGAGGTGGTCACACCTCCCTGTGACAGGAAACCTATTGTCCAGGCCTCTCCAGCAGCAGGAGGGCAGACTCTTGTCTGTGGCTGCAGCATCCATTTTGTGATGCCAGGGCTCTGTTAGCTGGTACCGGGTATACCGGTGCTGTCATGTCTCTCCCTCTAGAAGGGTGGGATCATACTCCCACACCAGTTACTGGTGTGGGGGTATGATTCCAAGGTGTTTGACACCAAACACAACAGTTTTCCATGCAGCCATTCCAAAGTTAGCATTTACCGTTTGGTTATAATTAGGGCTCCCGGTTTTCCGTTTAAACGGATTTTTACATATAAATACAGATGGAAAACAAGGTTTCCTTTGTCTGTATTTATATGTAAAAACGGAAAAATACTAGCACATTTTGCCGCGCTGCTGTGCTCCAGCAGAGTTGCCTCGCCACGCCCTCTTGCTGATTCTAGGGCTGTGGCTGCCTTCAGTAACGCGAAACACCAGCTTCAGTTTTGCTGGAATTTTCTTTCAATGAGGGGTCTTTTTGCGCTCCTGTCGGCCTTTTGTTAGCTGCCCCAGCCATGTCCGGGGCTCCGCCCCGCCCCTCGAGTGAGTCTGGCCAGCCATTTCAAAAGAAAGGTAAGTACGGGGGGCTGGGGCTGGAGTCAGTGGCGTATGCAGTTTTGGGGGCGCAAAAGCAGGAATCGGATGCCGGCTCCCCCACCCCCCCCACAATGCCCTCTCCCTCCCCCCCCTGCCGTGGGACTGCACAGCCTAGCTACGTCAGTGTAGTGAGTGTTTGAGTTTGTGGCCGGACTGCAGAGCACTACACTGGGTACGTGTGCTGCAAGAACAGTCCGACCACAAACTCGGCAAAGCCTTGCTACGCCACTGGCCACGACAGAGAGGTCTGCTGGTTCCTGCAACATGCACCCCAGGTGACTGACACTGCCCCAGCCACAGCGGCCTGTCTTAGACTACCCAGGCGCTCCCCTATATTCCGGTTCACTTCTGGGCCCCAGAACACAGAGGGCTTGAGAGCCTACAGACCCAACACTGATCGGCCAGCTAAAACAACACAAGCCCAGTAATCTATGCAGCACCACCCCCTTCTCTATGTAGCAATAGGTAGCGCATAGAGCTGAGCCCAAGGCACATAGATTCGAGTGTAGTCACATGGGCCACTTGTAAATAATTCACTCTGGCGCTGCTGTTGTTTGTCCCGTTCAGCTCGTCGGATTGTGTTGTGTGCAGCCCCCCTCCCTCCGTCACACCCTCACAATGCCTGCTACTCCTGTTCATTGTTTTCGCGCTCAGTAAGTGCCTGCACAATGGGGGGTCGTGGCAGGAGGCGCGGTGCCCTGAGCTCCCGGATGACCCGCGGCTGCCAGCGCCAGGAGGCCTGCATTGTTCTCAGCGCCCCACCTCCGCGAGGTGAATCACTCTCACACACAGTGCATTCAGCCCCCCTCCCTTCCCTTGGCTCGGGCTGCGCTCTCACTCTCTCGCAGACATGCCTGGGGTGGACAGGGGGGAGTGGGCATCGGAGAGAAGAAACCCAATCCTTGTATTTTCAGCCCGGTCTGCGCTGGAAGGCAGGGCTCAGTCAGACACACACAGGGAAGAGGGTGTAAGTGAGACTCAGAAACAGAGTATTTGCAGAGTTTGTGACCGGACTGCATAGCCCATAACCATTGCTGTCTCTTCCTTCTTGCCCGGACAAGACAAGGACAGTGTCCAATTCTGCTGCCCCCCCTCTTTCTTCCTCTTACTCCCTCTCTTTGTTGCGCTCCTCCTCACTTGCAGAAAACCGTGACCGTTCTTTCCTCTCCTTTCTGTCATTCGTTCCCCAGTGAAATGGATCCAAAAAAAGAGGACACTTGTCTTACAAAAGTCTTTTTCTGACATTTTTCTATTCCAAAACGCGGCCTCAGGAGGAGAGAAAAAAGGTTTGAAAATACCAACAATAAATACATAACTAAATAAAACAAGACAGAGTAGTCGCAAAGTGGCCAGATTGGTTTTATTCACACCCAAACACATTAGCGCCACCTTACAGAGTTTGCCAGTGAAGCGCTACTTTTCTTTTTCATGTCCTTAGCTTTCTGAATAATGAGTGTAAAAGCTTTAAGTTGTATTCCCTATGAGTGTTTGATTTTTCCAGAATGTTGTTACTTTTTTCAGGCAGCAAATTACTCTTGTCTAGTGCATAGTTTGAATTGAGTTGCTTCTAGGTGTTTATAGCGGGGCACAATTGGGTTGTAGCTGAAGGGAGTGTGAGTTTCTCTCAGTGGGGCAGTATGGTGTTCAGTGTTCAGTGGGGGAGAAGATGTAGCACTCTGTGCCGATGACAGAAACTGCAAGGCTCTGAGACAAATGGCTTGTGATAGCACTTTTAAGCGTATTTGGGACATTCTGCGAATGGCAAAGTTTTCCGATGAATGTATTGTGTTGACCAATAACAACCGAATGCATGTGTGCATTGTCAATTTAAATAAATGTGGAAAAATACTAGCTGCAGCGTTGCCTTCTGCTTGTGGCAAAAATAAATGTGGATAAATACAGATAAAATGCCCCAAAAATAAATATGGATAAATACAGACGGAAATGGCAAAAAAATAAATACCATAAAACCGGGAGCCCTAGTTATAATGCACTTAAGCGTATATGGTCTGGCTGCATCACAAACAACCCCAGAATAAAGATTCCAAAAGCTGCAGAGGGGCTCTGCTCATACATGGGCACCCTCTCACATGAAACCCAGCACCCTGCCTTCAGGATTGTTAAGGCCTGCCATAGGGGTGACTGATAGGTTTACATGTGCAGTGATATGGAGAGATATAGGGAACCTATATCTCAGTAAGGGGTGGATACACCACCTTACACAGGCTGCTGTAGCAGACCTGTTGTGTCATTTTAAAAAGGCATCCCAGGGGTGGCACAATACATGCTGCAGCCCCGGGTAGGCCTCTGGGGTACCTATGCCCTGGGTACATAGTATACCATATACTAGGGACTCACAAGGGTACCCCAGAATCCAATCTGGAGTGTACCTAAAGTACATACAATCAATTTACGGGGAAAGCAGATAGGGTGGGGTCCTGAATAGCAGGATCCCAGCCAAACTAAGTCGAAAACCAGCAAAACACCAGGAAAAAAGTGGGGGCAACCATGCAGTCAGATTCCACCTTCCTACAACAACAAAGCTGATTTCACTTGTACAAATTGATTGTTTCTGATCAAGAGAGTGATAAATCTGTGTCTTATTATCCAATAAAAATCACAGAAAAATGCAAAGTGAATAGTGTCTTGCTCAGAAAAATTATCACAAGGACATGGTTTCAATTCTCCCAATTTGGGAAAACCTTTTGAATCAGCTAAAAACCAATTTATTGAATTAAGCTTGAACCTGGTCAATGAAAAATTATGATGCGCACTATTAACAATCGTCAAGTATGGTTCACCCTAAGAGCAAGTAATCAATAGAATGTATTGTTTTACTGTGGGTTTAACGAGTTCCCTCTCCTCTCTTTCCATCAACCTCCTACAAAGAAGCATATTCTTTAAGTCCAGCAAATCACTCGGCCATAACAGTCTGGGATTGGTGAATAATTCTGGGAAGCCCACACCCTCCAACATACCCTTGACATATCTGAACCAAGGGATACGGAGTGCTCCATCAAGTGATCTACAATACTCAATCACAATTTGGTTAAGTGAGCGAGCAGGATTAACCAAATTCTAAGCCACCACATAATGGGAGCCAAGGCAATAAGATCAGTGATGTATCCTAGGCCTACCTCCTCATGAACCACGAACGACAGGGAACTTGCAGGAACCACCAGGAGCCTTCATAAGAAGTTGTTTTCTACCACCTGGAGCTCTCTGACATCTTTGTACCCCCATATGTCACACCCATAGCTTGCCATTAGGATGCATCTTTCTCGCTACACCTTAACCAAGGCCTGCACTGGTTTAGCCCGTTTAGCCCCAAGTCTCTTTGCAAAATCCACTGTCGCACCCACTGCTCTCATTAGAATATTCTTTTTTAGGGGTTTTTGAGGAATCCAAGACCCTCGATTGTCAAAAAGTACATCCAAGTAAGGGAAAGTAGCTACTGTGGATAGTTCCACACCTTTACCAAAGAACTTGTTCCCAGCAGCCTTCCGATGCAGGGGCGGCTCCTCCATGTGGGCGGAGGAGCGTCGCCCCACTGCTTTCTCGCAGTGCGAGAAGCAGAAACATAAAATGGTATTATAAATACCATTTTATGTTTCTGCTTCTTGCACTGCGAGAAAGCAGAAGAAGGGTTTAGTTGGGGGCGGGCGGGTGGGCGGTCCTGCAACAGGACAGGGGAGGAGTGGCTAGCCCAATGTTGCAGGCCCTGACTGTTTGGTCAGCCCAGTCATGCGCACGCTCCATTTTCTACATGGAGAAAATGGCCTCCCCATAGACACCTGTGCGGTCGGCGTCCCAGCCAATCACAACCCTACCATTGAAGCCTTGTGATTGGCTTAGGGGAGGGGAGGGAGGCTGCCTGCTTCCTGTTCCTGCGGAGACAGGAAAGCAGGAGCAGGCGATGGATCCTGGAAAATGCGGGACCCGGGAAAGGTACGTTTTTTAATTATTATTTAACCCCCCTCCGCGCCCGCCCCCCCACTCGTGAGCCATGCCAGCCGCGACTGTTCCGATGATCAATTGTCATTGTGTGTGACTTCGCAAAGTTGGTTGAAAGATCTAACAAGTCTATAAAATCAACACAAGCATCCAGAAGACGTTAAAGGCCACTATGAGGTCCGTGCGATCAGAACCGCATTGTTCGCATACAATAATGCAGAGATTAGTTTAGAGCCCGCCCTGGGAATATTCCAGCAGGCAGCTGAAAGCACTTCACCCGGGGCATATTATCAACGGCCAGCGATAATTATCGCTGGCCGTGCTTAGCGACAAATTTCCTATCGCAGGCTATCTCTGGAATTTATCGCCCTGGTAGCGCGTTATTAACAACGCGTTTCTCCAGGGCGATAAAAATTCCAGAGATAGCGAGGTTATCGCCGTTTTGCAGGGAACATCGCTGGTTTTCCAGCGATGTTCCCTGCAAAACGGCGATAACCTTGCTGATACGACCCTGTGGTCGTATCAGCATAATCCACCCCCTATGTCAAACATAGGTAAGTCAGGATTTTAGCAGACGTTAGATTTTGGCGAAAACGTCAGTTTTCGCCAAAATCTAACGTATGCTAAAATCCTGTGGGCTGCCTTGTAAATATCGCGATGTGAACATCAGCGATATTTGCAAGGTAGTCCATCCGGGGTACGCCAGTGACGCCCACTTTGCATCTCATTAGAGATGCAAAGAGAGGCGTTGGGAAAAGGGTGCTAACATGCGATTATGCATGTTTGCACCCTCTTGTAAATAGGGCGATAGTTTTATCTCCGCTTTTTTGGCTTTTTAAGCCAAAAAAGCGGAGATAAAGCCCTTGTAGATATGCCCCCCAGTTTGTTAATATATAGGGTAAACAACAGAGGTGCCAAAATACACCACTGTCTTAACCCCCTTTGAACCCCCCAAGAGACAGACAAGCTACCGTCCTCATCGTACCTCACCGAGGCAGAGAGGTTTGAAGGGAGACTACATAGGAAGGCCACGAACTCAGCCTCTAGGCCCAGATCCATAACAAGGCGCCAAAGCTGGGATCTGTTTACCCGGTTGAAGGCTGAGGTAAGATCCATAAAAGCCATATGTAGGCAGCCCCCCATAGCTATTTTGTATTTACCCACAATCAGCTGAAGAGTAAAACACTGGTCCAGCATCCCTTTCCCCTGCCTGAAGCCCTATTGTAACTCAGATATAACACTATTGTTATCAAACCAAGAGATTAGTTGCTCCAGGACAACCCTTCCCATAATTTATGCCGAAGAATTCGAAAGGGAAATGGGGCAGTAACATTGCGGGTCATCCCTCGTCCCTTTTTTTAAAGATGGGTAAGATAACTGAGAGAAGAGAGAATCATTTTTGCACGTGTTTTATGTATTGTGTACCCTCTTTTTGATATCTTTTAATTCCAGCTGATACTTGCTTTTATGACACGAGCTGTCAAAATAAAGCTTATATTGATTGATTGGTAAGATAATTGATTTGGACCAAGAAGAGGTAAGGCCACACTTACAAGCCGCATTAAAAACACGAGTCAGTATCTTTGCCGAGGTTTGGGAATCAGCTTTGTAAAGGTTTGGTGGAACCCCATCAGGGCCCAGTGCTTTCCCCCCAGCCGTGCAGAGATAGCATTTCAGACTTCTACTACACTAAAAGTCAGTGGTGAGATGGCACTCCCTGGCTCCCAGGGGTACCATAATTCTTCTCACCTCCCTCCCCCTGCTATACATTCCCACGAAATGAAGGGCCGAACTATTAGGTGCATATAATACAGTGCCTATCACTACACCATTAAGGTAAGTACATCATTATGAATCTTGTCTCCTTATCTACTTACCTAGACATACCATGGGATATAGCAGTTAGCCTATGTAGTGAATGCGATAGTACTCATCCAATATAGGGTAGTTGTATCATATTTGTGAAAATGGAAGGCCCATAGACAAATATAGCCGAACTCTGGTTTTGTTTGGGGAAATGTTATTTTACTCCCCCTTATAGTGTCACTCTTGAAGTTTGGGCTTGTTTACCAAGGTCTCACAAACAACATTCGTAGGATAGCTGATTTAAAAACCTTAAGTGCGAGAAGGGGGTTAAAATGTTTCAGCCAATTCATTTCTGAATTCAAATTTGAGTTCATGGACTGCTTCATAAAGCCAAATGCTTAAATCTCTCAATAGTTTCTTTTCATTTTCATTTCCCCCAAAAAATACTGAACATATTAATACTAAAACCAAGCAAAGGCAAACCCTTAGCTTGTGTTTAATATATATATATATATATATATATATATATATATATATGCAAGCATTTGCGTGTGTATCATTCATCTTGTCTTCCCTTTCATAAGAACATTGTGCCAAGAGCGACTGAATATGTGTGACAGTTCCCAAGTGCACACCTTCAGTATCTTTAATCATACACACCAACTGGCGAGACAGAGCATGGAGAAAATCATTGTTTGCAACTGAATGAGAGAAGACTGACACCTAATGCTGGATTCTCAACTTTTCCAGAGTCAGGAGTATTTTGTCTAGCCTGTCTTTTCTTTGAACCCTGCCTCTTTAGAGTGCCATGTGCTATACAGCATACGTATGCAATTTCATAGCATCCCCTTAATGTAGTCTGGCAAAGAGTGCAGAAAAGCAGCGGCAAGCATGCTTAAAGAATCAAGTTTCATGTGCCTTAGAATGCAGTGCTACACATTAGTCTGTTGTAATACAACATTTGAAGGTTTCCCAGGGTACTATGCTGTTGTCAAGGTTGAAGACAATGTCGTAATATTCAGTAGGGAGTAGATAAATGACTGCCAATTGTGGCCAGAAATGTGTTTATTATAACATTTGAATATAGCACTCTTACTTTTTTTTCCATTGATAGTCCTGTAAACCAGACAGAGTCTTGACCGAGTGAGTCCGAAAGATAATGACATGTGAGTGAGAGTGCAATACAGAGACTTTCTGTTCTTTAAACAGTCTACCACAAGTCCATTGGACAAACTGCCAATGGGAAGGCACTGCATACCCTGCATGACCTTTCCTTTAAATTAAATATGTACATTATAACAATAACTACAAAAAACATGTTTTGGAAACCCTGGAAAAACACAGTTACTGTCTATCCTGGGTATGACAAAACCAAAGGGGATGATGGACGGAGTGTTGAACATTGCAAGCACTCACCCCCAGTCAACTGATCTGGGTTTAATCCATCATCATTCTTTAGCTCACTCCGCCACCCCAGTTCAGACATGGCCATATGCAAATCAGTCTGACCCTGTGCCTCATGGGAACAGTCCAGCCCGAACTGCCAAGCCATGTCTTCCCTGGACCGGAAACAAGCATCCTGGGACCGGTTTCTGGCTTACAGCCGTCATCAGCCAGGCTATCTTGAATCCAGTGGCAAAGTGAGCAAGGGACCCACGTCTGGGCATACCCTGCCAACTTAGGCGAACATAGCAAAACCAAAGGGGATGATGGACGGAATGTTGAACATTGCAAGCACTCCCCCCAGTCAACTGATCTGGGTTTAATCCATCATCATTCTTTAGCTCACTCCGCCACCCCAGTTCAGACATGGCCATATGCAAATCAGTCTGACCCTGTGCCTCATGGGAACAGTCCAGCCCGAACTGCCAAGCCATGTCTTCCCTGGACCGGAAACAAGCATCCTGGGACCGGTTTCTGGCTTACAACCATCATCAGCCAGGCTATCTTGAATCCAGTGGCAAAGTGAGCAAGGGACCCACGTCTGGGCATACCCTGCCAACTTAGGGCGAACATAGCAAAACCAAAGGGGATGATGGACGGAGTGTTGAACATTGCAAGCACTCACCCCCAGTCAACTGATCTGGGTTTAATCCATCATCATTCTTTAGCTCACTCCGCCACCCCAGTTCAGACATGGCCATATGCAAATCAGTCTGACCCTGTGCCTCATGGGAACAGTCCAGCCCGAACTGCCAAGCCATGTCTTCCCTGGACCGGAAACAAGCATCCTGGGACCGGTTTCTGGCTTACAGCCATCATCAGCCAGGCTATCTTGAATCCAGTGGCAAAGTGAGCAAGGGACCCACGTCTGGGCATACCCTGCCAACTTAGGGCGAACATAGCAAAACCAAAGGGGATGATGGACGGAGTGTTGAACATTGCAAGCACTCACCCCCAGTCAACTGATCTGGGTTTAATCCATCATCATTCTTTAGCTCACTCCGCCACCCCAGTTCAGACATGGCCATGTGCAAATCAGTCTGACCCTGTGCCTCATGGGAACAGTCCAGCCCGAACTGCCAAGCCATGTCTTCCCTGGACCGGAAACAAGCATCCTGGGACCGGTTTCTGGCTTACAGCCGTCATCAGCCAGGCTATCTTGAATCCAGTGGCAAAGTGAGCAAGGGACCCACGTCTGGACATACCCTGCCAACTTAGGGCGAACATAGCAAGACCAAAGGGGATGATGGACGGAGTGTTGAACATTGCAAGCACTCACCCCCAGTCAACTGATCTGGGTTTAATCCATCATCATTCTTTAGCTCACTCCGCCACCCCAGTTCAGACATGGCCATGTGCAAATCAGTCTGACCCTGTGCCTCATGGGAACAGTCCAGCCCGAACTGCCAAGCCATGTCTTCCCTGGACCGGAAACAAGCATCCTGGGACCGGTTTCTGGCTTACAGCCATCATCAGCCAGGCTGTCTTGAATCCAGTGGCAAAGTGAGCAAGGGACCCACGTCTGGTCATACCCTGCCAACTTAGGGCGAACATAGCAAAACCAAAGGGGATGATGGACGGAGTGTTGAACATTGCAAGCACTCACCCCCAGTCAACTGATCTGGGTTTAATCCATCATCATTCTTTAGCTCACTCCGCCACCCCAGTTCAGACATGGCCATATGCAAATCAGTCTGACCCTGTGCCTCATGGGAACAGTCCAGCCCGAACTGCCAAGCCATGTCTTCCCTGGACCGGAAATAAGCATCCTGGGACCAGTTTCTGGCTTACAGCCGTCATCAGCCAGGCTATCTTGAATCCAGTGGCAAAGTGAGCAATGGACCCACGTCTGGGCATACCCTGCCAACTTAGGGCGAACATAGCAAAACCAAAGGGGATGATGGACGGAGTGTTGAACATTGCAAGCACTCACCCCCAGTCAGCTGATCTGGGTTTAAGCCATCATCATTCTTTAGCTCACTCCGCCACCTCAGTTCAGACATGGCCATATGCAAATCAGTCTGACCCTGTGACTCATGGGAACAGTCCAGCCTGAACTGCCAAGCCATGTCTTCCCTGGACCGGAAACAAGCATCCTGGGACCGGTTTCTGGCTTACAGCCGTCATCAGCCAGGCTATCTTGAATCCAGTGGCAAAGTGAGCAAGGGACCCACGTCTGGGCATACCCTGCCAACTTAGGGCGAACATAGCAAAACCAAAGGGGATGATGGACGGAGTGTTGAACATTGCAAGCACACACCCCCAGTCAACTGATCTGGGTTTAATCCATCATCATTCTTTAGCTCACTCCGCCACCCCAGTTCAGACATGGCCATATGCAAATCAGTCTGACCCTGTGCCTCACGGGAACAGTCCAGCCCGAACTGCCAAGCCATGTCTTCCCTGGACAGGAAACAAGCATCCTGGGACCGGTTTCTGGCTTACAGCCGTCATCAGCCAGGCTATCTTGAATCCAGTGGCAAAGTGAGCAAGGGACCCACGTCTGGGCATACCCTGCCAACTTAGGGTGAACATAGCAAAACCAAAGGGGATGATGGACGGAGTGTTGAACATTGCAAGCACTCACCCCCAGTCAACTGATCTGGGTTTAATCCATCATCATTCTTTAGCTCACTCCGCCACCCCAGTTCAGACATGGCCATATGCAAATCAGTCTGACCCTGTGCCTCATGGGAACAGTCCAGCCCGAACTGCCAAGCCATGTCTTCCCTGGACCGGAAACAAGCATCCTGGGACCGGTTTCTGGCTTCCAGCCGTCATCAGCCAGGCTATCTTGAATCCAGTGGCAAAGTGAGCAAGGGACCCACGTCTGGGCATACCCTGCCAACTTAGGGCGAACATAGCAAAACCAAAGGGGATGATGGACGGAGTGTTGAACATTGCAAGCACTCCCCCCCAGTCAACTGATCTGGGTTTAATCCATCATCATTCTTTAGCTCACTCCGCCACCCCAGTTCAGACATGGCTGGGTATGAGGCAGCTGAATAAACACTGATAACAAGGGCATAATGCAGGTCCCTGCAGCCCCTGAGGCCCAGTGAGGGGCTAACCCTCCATGGGCCCCCAACTCTTCCAGGCGACCCCATTAAGCCCAATGCCAATGAATATCTGTGAGATGTGGGAGTAGTAGTAGTAGTACAAATTAAGTTAATTTAACCTGTGGTTTGTTAAACTCTAAGATATCAGAACAATACAGTAAACTTTAAAAAATTCATACAAAAGCCAGCAACCCTCTTCAAAACAAATAAAAACCTACTCACCGCACAGGTTACATCCAAAAATTGCATATTAAATAAAAGTCTTATTGCCTCTGACCTTGTCGAAATTCCATATTTCTTAAAATACGGTTTCAAAAAGCAATGTTCTACAGATAAAAAACTGTACACAATTGATTAAAACATGAAGAAAGGAGCAATGCATTCCTAACCCAGAGTTGCAGTTCCCCTCCCCATTCCGTAGCCTTAGCTCTCCCAGATGCCCTGAACAGGCCGGGTTCAACCACACTCGAAAGCTAAACCCATTGCTGGGGTGGGTATACTAGACAGATAAGGAAAGGGTGTTGCATGTCCCAACAATCTCTTAAATTGTGGACTTCTTTGTAATGAGATATTTCAACTCTACTCCTGGATTCCAAAGCACAGCTGTCCCTTTTCGATATCTGTAGTGGAGCATTAATTTTGAAATCCTTTATTTTAAATAAGTGCACCACCCTTGCCAACTGATCTCTTACCAGTCTTGCCAAACAAAGCTAATTAAAGCGTATTTCCTTGGCACATAGAGGGGTGACTTTTACATTACTTGCAGTTATTACTTAATGCCAAAACCGTAAACAAAGGGTTGCTATGGTGGCATTCCAAGAGATCACCTTAACTTCCACCGTATTCCGCCTGAATCATTGAATATGTGGAGATTTCTGGGCCCTTCATTACATTCTGCAGGTGGACTCTGACATTTTGCATTTTGTCACTGACTTATAGGCACTGGTTTAAAAAGGTTTGGAAAACACAAAGAAAGTACCACTCAAATCCACAAAAAATAACCATTGAAAAGAGGGCATGCTATAAATGCTCTGCCTTTCTGTAGTACAAGAAGCTTCATTTCTAGTACAAAATATGTAATTGTCTGGGTATTGATCCTATTGTATGGCATTATTGTGTCCTACTTCTTCTGGACTCAAACCTGTCCACATTACAGAGAAAGTCTTGCATGCTTGCCCTTCCACCCCTTTGAGAGTATTGTATGCAAAGGGAGCGTTGTCTTCACCGCCGCAATACAACAATATCTGGAGCTCTCAGACTCGGAGATAAACAATAGTGCTAACCAATAGCAGAGCTCAGGGCCACTTACAAAATGCTTCTAGGGACATTTTCTTAAAAATTGTTCCAAGCGAGTAATTTGATACACAACTTTCCACATAAACCATTCGCTTTCATGTGTAGATCTGAAAAAGTGCTCCAAACTCCAGGGGGCCCCCTCAGCACCGCACTTCGGCTGGAGAGCTCCAGATTGAGTCTGGAGGGGGCCCCTCCACGCACTCTGCAGGGGGGCCCCCTGACGTTTCGCTACGCCACTGCCCCCCCCCCTCCCCCCCCCCCCCCCCCCAGTCTCCAGCCCGCTGAGGGGCAGCAGGGAAGTCTTTCTCTCTGCCCCACACGGCCTGGCCGGCCCAGAAATCAAACACAGGTCTGCAATCCACGTCTCTCTTTCTTAGGGAAAAGGAGGGGAAAAAACAGCCGACTGAGTGTTTTTAATTACTAAAGCTAATGCCTGAAGTCTAAAGGATGTTGAGATTTGTGATTTTACGCCTAATTGCCCTAGCTGAGTGAGAGCGTGTTTTCAGTTTAGTGCGTAGTGTCCTGCATACACTGTACTTATGGCTTATATGTTTGTTCGGACAGCACTCCCACGCCACTTTGCTGCACACAATGTGTGTAAAACGGAATGCAAAGAAGACAAGCATTTTCAATGCAATAGGTCTCGCATTTGCTAGAATGTAAGCTACTGGCATTGTAAATGACAATGCCTTTTATTTATGTGCTTTGATAATTAACACATAAATAAAAGGAATTGTCATTTACAATGCCAATAGCTCAAACTCTTGTAAATGCGAGACCTATTACATTTCAAATAAGCGACCGCCATTGTCCCGGGCTGTTTGGAAAGGGAAAGCGTGCATGGCGCGCTGAATGTTGCAGGAAAGCATGTTGTGCCTGCAGTAGGTGAAACTCATTAAAGAAAATAGCGCTTATAGACTAAATAAGACATACCGTGTAATAACAGAAGTAAAAGGGCCAGTCCTCATGGGAGGTTACAAATGAAGACAAGGCGGTACTAAGGAGAGACTAACAAGCCTATTAAGGAATCAGAAGCCAGCATTTACGAAGGACAATGACACAAGCCAATGACAAATATGGGCAGAAAGTGGGTGTGGCATCAAGTCCATACTCGAATACAGCATGCCTCGCAGAGCAGCGCATCGCTGCCCAGGCTCTACCTAAAATAGCCAGTTCCCTGATCACCGTTGTGGAAGGACAAGGGATGCTATGCAATAGAGCCTTTATGCTGGATGTCTGTCAACTATGACAGGAAACACTGCAGCAGTTTCTATGCCTAGCAGCGATGTGGTGATGGGGCTGTGTTTAACCAGTGGTCCAGCTACAAGAAACACCTCTTTTGTAACTGGCAGATATTATCCGATGACAAGCAGTGCAGCAACACCTTCAATAATCAACAGTAACTTCTCTGTTGCACTCTTTGTCATCAAATGTACACTTAAAAAGTATGTAATCGTAATACACAACAAAGCCAGTAAATGTCAGTTACATGAGAAATCTCAATCTATGATATATAAAAAGCACTTCCATTTGGAATCTGATTGGCAGCCTTCATGACAGTACATCGGGTATATTATAAAACACTTTCCGGCATAGCAGAAAAAACATGGCAATTGCAATAGGGCTGGTATACAATTATTGCTAAAGTGGTACATTAAAATGCACGAAGTGGGAAGTACAAGTTGAGACGTGAAATAAGGAAAAGGAAAGAGGTTCCAAATGGCCATTGTCACTCTGTACATTAAATGCAAGCTATATAATCAGCGTTCCCTTGTATGCTTTGAACTGAGCCACGCGACTGCCGGACTATTCAGTTTTTAAAGAGACAAGGAAAAAGGACGTGGTGATTGGCCACCTCCATGCGTCTCCAGAAGGCTTCTGGGAGATTTCCATTTTCACACTCAATAAGAATACTGTCATTAGTGGCTTTACATCCCGGGCTATGAGTTCTATTATTATTTTGCAAGTTATTCACAAGAGCATAACTGGCCTACCATGCCTTCAACTGGACGAATACCTTGTCAAGCAAGACCTCCAACAGTTCATATCTTGGGGCACTGGATATATTCCCAATCAAAATGATTACCCTGGAATTAATCAAGGAGCCCAGCTTTTGGTCTGCCACCTTTGCATTCATCGGTTGGGCTTCAAAATCTCCCACATTTCATGTCGGATATACCAGACAGACTGGTGCAACAACAATTACAGCTTTGCTCTATTTTGCACTTTTTCAGAAACTGTCAGTGTGGGGAAGGGACTGGTATTCACTCTTGAGGCTCTTGGTTCCATTTGGAAACAGAGAACAGAACTGGGTGCCACGTGTACACTGGCACCAAACAGGAGCAAGGAGATGGATGTGGCGGCGTGGGTTATCCGTCCGCAGGCTATTGGGAAGAGAGGGTTCACAGGGCATCATTTAAACAGTATTGGCTCGGAGACCATACCACTGTTATTTTGGACACAATGCCTCCACAAGGCATTCTCCTCAAATTCAAACCATTCCCACCCATTATGGATATTTGTCTGCTTATGTGGCTCCAGCATACATGATTGGAGCGATCTGCCTCACATGGATCAGTGCAGACGTACAAGTGAAAGGCTCAGAGAGCTAGGTGAATTGTCTTCAGCTCTCTCCATTTGGAAGATCTGATGCTTTGAGCACTTGTCCAAAGCTCTTGTAATTGAAGCTGAACAGTCCATGCAACCCAGCCCCTCTCACTCGCATCTGCTGTGATAACTAGCGCAGCCGGAGGACACAAGGGAACTCCCTTCAAAAGATTTGCAGGATTCAGCCATCATCCTGGCTTCATCTCCTCTGACATTGGGATCACAAGAGACATGTCCTGGGAGGATGGAGCGTCATGAAACAGGACGAACCTTCTCCGTTGTTCAAATGGAACCTTGCCACGGAACTAGGAAGATTGTTGCTGCCAAATCCTCCCGGACTCTAATCCAAGTTGATGCACTGGGATTATCCGTTGCCATCAGATCCACAATATGAGTCTGGAAAGTGACCACTCTCTTCAATGGTAATGCCACTATGCCCTGATATGTGTTAAACCTGGCACCTATGAAAACTCGACCTTGCTCTGGGAGCAATTGGGATTTCTTGGCATTGTCAGGAATCCATGAGTTGTCAACATGTGCAACACTTATTTCACATGAATGGTCGTCTGTTGTAATGAAGGACAAAACACAAGGTAATCGTCCAGCTAAGGCTGAAGAGGTACTCCCTGCTGGTGAACCCACTCAGTCAAAGGTGTCAGCACCTTCTTAAATACTCAAGGAGCTGAAAGGGAGAACTCCAAACCAGAAATGCAAGCTCTCTACCATGAAATGTATTTTTGATGTTCTCGATGAATAGGTGCATGTAAATATGTGCCCTGTAAATCAGTCATTACCATGAAAGTCCTTGCCTGAAACCAGAGGGATGATTTGTTTCAACGTGACCATCCGAAATTGAATGATTTTTACCCATTGATTGAGTGTTTTTAAATCTAGTAATGGCCGAAAATCCTGAGAACTTCTGGACCAGAAAAAGGATTGAATCTCTCTCCTCATGTCCTGAAGAACTAGAGAAAATAGCATTCTTTACTATCCCAGCCCACAATGCCTTCCTATTGACTGGATCCCTGGGGATAGGAGTAGGGATGCACCCCGAGTCGGGAGGCTCTGAGTCGAATTCTATACAGTATCCTTTCTGAATTATATTCAGAACCCACTAATCTGTTATGGAATTAATCCAAGCCTCAAGAAAATCCATGAGTCGCCCACCCACTGGAAGTGTCGCAGGAAGGAAGGCATAGTCAGGATTGCCTACTAGATCTGCACTGCTTGCCTGACATGTTTGGGACTTGTTTGCTCTCTTTGGCTGGAATCTACGTTTCCAGGCAGAATAAGATTTGGAATTCTTCCTGCTGTACTCACGAAAATCCCTATTCCAAGGGGGAGACCTCTTACAAGAAGAAGTTTTATTTGACCAAGTATGCATCTCATCCTTAAAAGATGTCTTGATCATCTCATCTAGCCCATTCCCAGAGAGCTTTTTCCTATAGGACAATCTCTTTAGAAACAAGGAAAGTCAGCCCTCCATTCTCCGAGCCATAAAACTCTCCTTGCCATAATAGTTTCACTCGAGACCATTGACGTGACCTTGATAATGTTGGAAGATACATCTGCCAAAAATGTAGATTATTGCTCCTTTTTACCACAATGTCCGACAAATCCATACTCTATTGCATTTCCTCTGCCAAGACCTCAAAGTCCTTCACTAAAGACTGAGAAGCCAATACAGCATAGGATGCTGCCCTGTAAGACAAATTAGCGCCTCCATTACATCTCCATTACAGTCTACTGTTGACTCTATGAACTACAGGGTCCGATGGCGAGCAATCCTCTGAATTCACTGATGACCTCCTGTTTAATTGGGCCAAGATGGAGCCAACCTTAATAGACTTTGGAAGAACCAGAGTGTGGCATTTCAATATTGGATTTAGTACGTTGTACTGTGTATTGCTTTCCCTTCCTGTGTATTCTGGGATTTCTATGTGGAATTAGAATGGTATGACTTGACCTCCAGGCTGTGAGTTCAGACCTGGGACAAGATTGATGTGGATGGAGCTTCTATTGTTTATGAATAAATCATCATAACTCATTTACTGGGTCCAGCACTTTATTGGATCAAACCCCAAATTCACAGAGAGCCCCCTCCTCTGTACCTCTAGTCCAGGTTTTTTTAAAAAGAAATCTAAGACTCTGACCTTGATCTGGCTCCTTCCAATTTCTGAAAATCAAATCCTTTGTCTTAGAATGTAACTGAGGAGCAGCACACTTCGGTTTGGCATGTTCGGGAAACAATCCTTCAGGATCTTCCTCCTCCAGAGGCAGGTTGAAGCCCAAATTGTCTCGGCTATGGAGGAGAATAGCTGAGCGCTCCTTCTTTGAAATATACTTATCCCCTGAAGCACTGAGCTTGTCTGAAACTGAATCAGTAGAAGAGTCTTGTCCTTATGCTTTAAAGACTCTTTGCCCCTCTTGTCCTTAGCGGCCAAAGCCTTTGCCACTGACTCATCAATCATGGCTTGAACGTGCCCCGCCGTGAGCCTATCCAAGTCAACAGGCGAACAAGACCATGAGTACCTACCTAGTTGTGTGCTGCAAAGAATCACCTCCACCCTCTCCAGAAGAAGGAGAGTGGGAATGTCTTCTCTTCCCCGATCATTTCCCTTCCATTATCAAACACAATGTGCCAAGGTTCAGAACCATCAAGCTCGCTCGATACCCACTGTAAATGCCTATGTTCAAATGCCTGGTTAAAATACAACCCTTAGGCCAATCTAAAAACTTGATAAATAAACTCTCAGAAGGAACCAATAAAACATCCACAGCCCCACTATGAAAAATATAAACTTGACCCCTTCCTTCCTGCTGCGCCTGATCCTGGCTTCAGGAGAGCACAGGATCTCAGAGCTAATCGGCTTCCCTGGTTCCTGGAGAGGAGCCGCTCTCCTCAATGCAGAAGCTGAGTAGTGTGCATGCGCTGACCCCAACGCTGCACAGGAGCTGGCCAAACTGCTTCATGACTTGGCGTCCTCTCTGCACCCTACATCCAGTAATGGTTGCAGTCATGGCTCCTCTACTTTGGCGGAGGAGCGTTGCCCCCCTGCCAGCCTTAAAACTTGAAAAATAAAATGATAAAACAGGTTTATTATCGTTTTATTTTTCAAGTTCTAAGGGCCAAGTCTTGGGGGCAGGGTCATTGTGGGGCAGTCACGAGAGGGAGTGGTGGGCACTGCTATTAATGTACATGTCGGTTTGGACGGCCAAACCGGCATGCGCACTAAGCTGTCTCCAACCCGAGCTGCGTTGCCGGGTTGGAGACAGCAAGCACACACTCCCAGTCTCTCTTGGAGTGCAAATTCAGGGCGCTCAGGCCAATGCTGATGCTGATTTCAAGCATGAGAGCAGCGCCAGGATTGGCCGCAGGGGAGTCTGGGAGCCTGTGCTGCAGCGAGGTAAGTTATTTTTATGATCTTTTTTCAGTTTTCCTTGTCGTCGCCACTCCGCACGCACACCAGCTGCTACTGAATGGTTGAGTTGCCCGCCAAACTTGAGCAGACTGACCACCTCCGAGCACACCACTGTGCTCCCCAGAAATCTACTGCGAAGGAATCCAACAAATCGGATGCCGTAGCTGGCGCCACACCCACCCATCGCAAGGCGTCCTACGAGACACGAAAAAACAGGAAGTAGGTAGGGGGCTTGTATCTTCTAGGGGCGGGGGTCTCACTATGTAATTAATTGAAGGGAGAGGGATGAGGGGTTAAAGTTATTTGAATAGAATAGGAGCCGGCATTTTTCCAACGATGTGTTTATACTCATGGCACATTCTGAACACATGTCAGAGAAACTGTAAAAGTTTCTGAATCGTGCTCATGAAAAAAAAATTAGAAATGTCACAAATCAGCCATAAACAAGAAATTGCCAAAATTGTTTCTAAAGAAGTGAATTTAAGATGGATACTGTAGTTTACTTTTGTGGTTTCCAAGTACCGCAAGCAAATGCAATGAAGCTTGAAGCTTGCTTTCACTCGTCAAAAATGGCTGCACTGTTTACAGAGCAATGTAGTTATCTTGATCTTGGCAGACTGCCATGGGGATTAGTAAGAAAGTGTAAAACAGCAAGGAGGGATGCCACGGCATGAAAGAGGATGAGCAAAGGACGGGTAATAAGAAAAACGAAGTATCGGCTATCGATGGAGGGTCTCAACATTGACAATAGCATTGATCCATGAGTCCACCTCTTCTTTTCACCGTCTGCTCGTATCCCCTGGTCAACACTCAACCGCTCTTGTTTCCATACCTCAGCAGCAGGGCCTCCAGGGTGACATGAGCTCTCACCATCGTGTGGTTTCTGGGACAGACATGATTGCCTCGTTCTTCCTCTCGTTTGCTGGATAAATGGCCCTCAAAGATGACCATGTTCATTTTTATCACATCATTTTGTAATCAAATTGTTATTATTGTGTACCGAGGCACACTAGCATTAGATCGCATTGACAAGGGACGTCTGCTAGCATTTGGACAACACCTACAAATGCCCTTTTCCATCACGTCCACTGCCTTTCTGCAGGTACCCCTAGCTGTCCAAGCACTGTAATACAGGCCACTCAGAAGAGACTATGAAAGTCTGAAATCATATCATATCTGTGCTTATGGCCCTATATTTGTTTCAGAGAAGGTAATGGAAGACATTCAGCTGCACCTAAAACACTCCACTCTGACAATTACCACTGGAACCATAAAGGGTCAAATTGCAAAAGGCAGGTGCAGCTGCTGAGGTGTGTTGCCGGTATTCCTAGCTTTTTGCCTTGAGCGCAGCTCAGGGCAGCACTTTTTCCAATTCAAAATTATTATTATTCAACCTTCTTAAAATACTTGAGGAACTTATAACTTCCCCCAAAATATTCCAGGACCTGGAGTTAGAATAGTAAATAAACCTTCTGGAATATTTGGGGGAAAGTAGCTCTTTCCCAACTATTCTAGAAGTGGAGTTAGAACAATCAATCTTCCGGTGTCTGCCACGCCCACTGCAGCCCCGAGGGCAGAGTTCAAGGCAAGGAAGGTTGCGGAGAGCAGGGAAAGAGAGAGAGCCGTCTGTCGAATCAGGTATGGAAACTAGGCACACCCAATACCTCATTCGGTGGTTGCGAGTGGGGGCCACAGGCAGTTTTTTATGGGGACCGGCACTTGTTTTCTTGCAGTAGACATTTTCCGAGCGAACAGAGAAACAAGCATTTGCAATGCAATAGGTCTCGCATTTGCAAGAGTTTAAGCTATTGACATTGTAAATGACAATGCCTTTTATTTATCTGTTTTGAAAATTAACACATAAATAAAAGGCATTGTCATTTACAATGCCAATAGCTCAAACTTTTGTAAATGCAAGACCTATTTCATTTCAAAGAAGCGTCCGCCATTGTCCCGGGCTGCTTGGAAAGAGAAAGCGCGCATGGCGCGCTGAATGTTGCAGGAAAGCATGTCGTGCCTGCAGTAGGAGAAACTCATTAAAGAAAATAGTGCTTACAGACTAAATAAGACATACCGTGTAACAATAGAAGTAAAAGGGCCAGTCCTCATTGGAGGATACAAATGAAGACAAGCCGGTACTAAGGAGGGACTAACAAGCCTATTAACGAATCAGAAGCCAGCATTTACAAAGGACAATGACACAAGCCAATGACAAATATAGGTGGAGAGTGTGCGGAGCTTGAAGTCCATACTCGAATACAGCAAGCCTCGCAGAGCAGCACATACGCTGCCCAGGCTTGACCTAAAAAGACAAGTCGTTAATATTTGGGGACAGCAATCCTAGAGAGTGCAGTTAAAAGGCAATAATGTGTTATGGGAGACATTGCCAACTAACCAACATGAACCCTTCAGTCACCAGTTTTGGTGACAATATCGGTCACAGTGACCTTATTTTATGCTCAGTGATGTTTCATATCCTTACACCTGTCTTCATGATTTAAGATTGACAGTGGTGCGTGGAAGCGCACCTGCAGAGCACCTCGAAATGTTCATAAAACCCTGTAACAGTGGTTCAATTATGATTTGACCAGCCATGGTCATGTGGCTCTATATACGATATGGGGTGATACCCCGAAACCAGTCCCAGGATGCTTGTTTCCGGTCCAAGGAGGACCTGAGCTGACAGTTCAGGCTGCACTGTTCTTATGGGGGGGGCAGGGTGTAGACTAATTTGCATATGGCTGGATCCAAAGTGGGGTGGCGAAGTGAGCTAAAGAACAATGGATTTAACCCAGATCTCTTGACTATGGGAGAGTGTTTGAAAAGTTTAGCACTCCATCCATCATCTTGTGGTGTTTGCTGGATATGTTCAGGACAATAAACATGAAACAACATATGCAACAATGGTCAAAATGAATGCAAACTCAAAAAATACAGTTTTCACAGCAAGGGTCAAAATCAAGGCACAATGAAAGAATATAATGCTGTACTTATTTAAGCCTTATTGCACCTGGTCAGATTCTCAACAATGGTTAAGATCCTGTTCAAAGTGCATTAGCCACCAGTAACTGCCCATCCGCAATTATGGCCGGAGCAAAAAGTCCGAGTGCATAATGAAAGGGAAGGGCAATTAGCTGCTGTTAACACCAACAGCATGTGGGCAGGAAGGCTAATAGCACTAGTTCCAATACACGGGCAAACAGGCCAGCCCTCCCTGCCTTCCACATGACCCTGCTTCATGCTCTCACTGAATTCAAATAGAGGAAAATCAGAGATGCCAGTGCCATCTTCTTAAGCTTTCTAACTGAATGAGCCAATCTCAAAAATCCATACAAGGTTCAAATATATAAATGCATACTAAAGATGTACAATGATGGTGAAGATTGTTGGAAACCAGCAGTATACCGTCTTCATGCTATTACACAAATACATTCATAAACGTCTCGAGAAGCATGCTGCTTGCATGCTAAATGTATAGGCATTGGTTCTCTCTTTTGCAGCATACACAGGTAAGGTACACAGAAAGTATCTTCTCAACTTTAAGGGTGGCAATGGAGGAGGGGATACTAAGCATTATGCACACGCTGTGTTGCTGTGTAGCTAGGTTCATGCCATACCAGTACAGGTCACGTGTCCCAATCAAACCAATAACAAGTTACACTTAGTTATTTCATGCACAGGTTTTGCTGCTTAAGCACATGGCATGCATATATATAGTCACCTTACAGCGGCCTCTTTTCATGTATTTTCCCTGATATTATTATAAACGTTGCAATCAGCAAGCTCAAATCCATGCAATCTTCCATACCTTGCAAACATATATACAGTGTCTCTTTACACGAAACTGCCTCAATTTGAAAAACATGGGCCACTTTTTTTTTTTATATTGAATTGACAAATGATGACACTTTTTTTGGTGCCCGGACCTACTTTCTACTCCAGTCAGACCCTGCTAAAAGGACACATGGGGCAAGTGCAGACTGTGAGTGCTAGTTTAGGATGCTGATGGAAAATAACCCCCTCTTGGACACTTTAGAGCACTATGTTCCGCACGGAGAAAACAGACTTCGAGGCAGTTAGGTACTGGTTGTACTGCTGTAGGAGGGGAAGTACAGCAGCGTTATTACCCCTCCATACAATGTGATGGCAACGGCTCCTCGCACCAAAGATGGAATAACATCAAACTCGGAACTCCGCCTCACCACGATAAAAAGCGTCAAATATCGTATTCTGACTCCAGTTCTCATACTATAAACTAGAATGTTTCCATATTACTTGATTGGAGCACAGCAGGCGCCCATCGTATTCTAGGTAAAGATGTGGCTTAAAAGGACTCGGCGAATCAAAACCACTATCTCGTGAACACACGATTCAAGAATCTTTTGATAAGATGTACTTATTCTCTGCCACGCACATATTGTACATTTACAACACGTATGTGCCAGGAATGGTACTATGTCATACATTTTATGTCTGGTCTCTTCCTGCAAAGGACTCTGGCGTCACCCTAGCATGCTGTGCGCTATAAACACCCACACAAATAAAGGATAAACATCCCGAGATGTGTTGAATGCCAACTGGCTGCTGGAGTAGGTACAGCATCAATTTGACGGCTGGCGCAACCCGTCACCAAGGTGCAGTTCAGAATACCGGAAAGCAGTGGCATTAGTAGTGCATTGTCCGCTTAAGGACAGTGTCTGGGGGGGGGTCTGTGTAATCGAGGGCAACAGAGGCCCACTAAGTGCCTTTAGGTAGTCACTCACTGCCTACTACTGTGCACTGAACACTACTTAACCTCGGTTCTGGCTTTACAGTAGGATTCTCGCCCCCACCCTGTGCCTGCCAAGCCCACCACCCATGCTGGAAGAAGCAAGGTTGCTTTTAAAAGCCTCAGCCTCCCCTTAAGCAAGTCCCATCACACAAACTGTGCTTCGAAAGAAGACTACCTCCTGAAATGATAAAAATTAAACCGGGTTTGTGAGCTACACCTGTGAATTCCCAAATCTGCTACTTTCAGCCCCTGTCCTAGTGCTGCACCAGGCTTCACTCGACAGACCTCTTTACCATAGGCTGCTCCAGAGGGCGCCTGCACTGCTGCTGTGTGCCCCACAGAGCAAGCTTTATTCTGCTTGGAGTAGGCAAATTGATACTATCTTTCATCCCCATGTGTCTCCTGAATGCTTGATTCAGAGTCTAGGCCGCCATATCAGTCTTATCTGCGTGTCCCGCACAGAGGCTTGACTCCTAGGCGCTTTCTCGAGACGCGTGCTTTATAGAGTGCTGGGTGTCCCATGCGAGAAGTTCGAATAAGGTAGGTACACGGATCGGAACCAGTGCTGGACTAACATGCCCCAATCACCGTCGAGGTGACACTCTGAACATCCACCTCACAGAACACAAACAGTGAACAAATAAAAAAACAGAGAAAAATCAGTCTGGAAAGAGGGCAAGGGAAGCTTCCAGCAGCTGCCAATCTGTGCAGAAGGAAAGTACTGCAGCAAGAATTCCTCCCGACTACCCTCCGGGTGACACGCGGCATGACCCATGTTCTGATGCCTAGGGCATGCCATCGCTCTCATTCCCCACCCCCCGCACACGCGCTATATTATGTGCCTCCCTTCCCTCCGAAGGCAAACATATGGTGACGATGCTTCCCCAGCAGTGGCCAAGGACTTGACTTATCGTATCCTGGGGGAGACATAGGAGGCGTGAGCTCATCTCGCGAGAAGGTGGATGAAGGATTCGGTTCCCGCCCACAAGTCAGTGCCTGTTAGAAGCCATGGCAAACCTCTGGGAGAGCAGAGGCCTGTGCAGGAGGCACAGAGGCCCCAGTTAGCGAGCAACGGATGCAGGGAGCTAATTGAATGGAAGACCCACTGGGACACAGTCGGTGCCTTTCATCGGAAACTGGGACCACGTAAAAAACGGAGGACGAAATCATAGTTTGCACTTTGCAGGCACATAGCTTTTAAAACTAGCTCAAAAAATCTATTCTGTATATAGAAACGTCCATGGAAATTCTTCGACCAAGTATTGACGGTCGATTAGTAAACCGTGTCAGTTATAAAAGATACGGAATGTGAGTTAGCGTGAATATCTTCTTGCAAAGATTTCAACTTTCACTTAACCTAAATCCACACTAAGTCAGGATATTGGCAGTTCGATTCTGGAGTTACCATGTTACCAAAAGATCGCTCTGGAGTTTTCACGTGGAACCGAGAAACTACAACAGGGTTGGTTAGAGTAGTATATAGTGGCGAGAAGCAAATCATTATATAGTGTAGCACCAGTGTGGCAATGAATCAAGTACTCAACCAAGGGGTGCGCCCACACTGAACAACGTTGAAATAACAAAAGACCAGGCAACCAGCACTTAATATCAAGTTAATTGCACATCTCGTGTTTTGGGGGGCACTAGAAATCAGTCTAATGAGATGCATCGTGCTGCAGTCGGTGTCCATTGCAGGTCACAGGAACTTCTCAGCATCATACCGGCTCCCGCCGGGCGTCCGCTCTCCCCTTCCTGACACCCGAGCTGCCGAGTAAATGAGTGCTTAGCGGATAATTAAGAGACGCCGTGCGCGAACAAATGATCCAGACGCCGTGCGCGAGCAAAAGATCCAGTCCGGGTGGGCGGGGCCTAAAGGAGACAGGGCGGTCACCAAAAAGCCTCACTTTCAATAGGAGGCCAGCGTTTACCATAGAGGATGACGCGCGCCAATCAAAAGCATGGGCGGAACTTCCACTCCACTTCCGAAATCGACTCGACGACAATAGATCTCGCAGAGCGAGTAGCGCATGCGCTGCGACGCTAGGCGAGACCTAAAAAGCACAGTTCGGAAAGACAGAGGAAGAGAAAGACGGCAAAACTGTCACAAAAGGAGAAAGTAGAAACCTGCAAGAGGGAGATGAAGGGACAGAGAGTGCCTGGTAGTGCATTAAAGAGTCATGGGTTGGATTTAAGACTAGCCTTGGTGTTCAGTGCGCCGGCCGTGGGCCTCTGAGAAGAGATTCGGGCACCTCTCTGTTTTACAAACCAAGCACTGGGCACATCCTATTGAAATGACTACAGGATTAACATAGGTAACAGAATCTCAGTCACACAGCAAGCTATATTAAAAATAATTATAAAATATTCTGTTTTTGTACGTTCTGTTTGATACTGCGTTGCTCTCCAGGGGCTTTATAGCTCTATAAGCAACCGGTGTTTCCATCCCTAATCCCAATGAGACGCACTTTATAAACTTTGAAAGGGAGAATTGGCTCACCCGGGAGCTAGACCTGTGATCTTTGGCTTGCCAATAAATGTCTGCAGCAGCTGAAATAACCGTGTGAGTGATCCCATGGCGTCATGTGTCCTGCATCAGAAACATGTACAGCTCCAAGGAACCTAAACTTGTACCAAGGGGACACTTGTCTATCAATTAGTGTCGTTTAGCAGCTGTTTCCTGAAATTCAGTAATTTATTTACAGAGTTTTATATAGCGCAAACTTGACCCGAATCGGGTATCAGAGCGCTTTACATAGCACCAGTTGCATTACATGAGGACACATTCATTTTTGTTAGGCACGGGGAGATTAAGTGATTTGCCCAGAATCACAGGATGTTCAGCGTCATTGCCGAGACTCGAACCCAGTTCCCCAGATTGGAGGTCGACCGCCCTAGCCGTTAGGCCAACTCCTCTCCCCTGCCCACTGTGAGACACAGAATTGGGTGCTTGCCACAAAACCAAGAAACGAGTGCAGTATTTTTTCCAACTTGTGAACCGGCAGCAGGCCCGGTTCTAGAGGGTGGGCCAGGTGGGCCAGGTGGGCCCATCCAAGGAAGATCCTGGCCCACCCAAGGCCATCCAGAAGTGAAAAAGCTGGTCCACATACCTGGGCCAACTTTCCTGCTGGCGCACAACCTGAAAGGCTGCTACAGCTTGGCTGTGACTCTCAGCAAGCCACAGAGTCAGGCCAGTCCATTGTCATGGGCAGAATGGCAATGGGCCAGCCGAGGAGGCACAGCATGGTGCCTCTCTTCCCATCCCAGGCATCAGGAGGTGACTTTGAGTCCTTGTGGAGCTGCTGATGCTTTCGAGCAGCGCAATTAACAAGCCTTAGGCGGGGGACGTTGGCTCGCAGCAGACCACAACGATCGGATAGTAAAGATACAGGGGTGGGGGCAGCTTTATTGGTTTAAAAACTGTATAGTGACATAACAGATGTAGATTGGAAGTTTCATTCTGTGCACAGCGAAGAGCGATGGAACTTTAGAAATAAAACAATAAGGATTGAAATAAAGTTACCTATGACTAGAAATGGGTAAAAGAAAAATCGATTTTGACGAAGTTGCAAAAGTGACAAAGATGCAGTGCAAAAATTATTGCACCCTCTATGTTGGGGCCAAAGGAGAGGTGAGAGCAGTGCAGAGATAAAGACAGAGACAACAGAACAGAAGAGATGGAGTAGAGACAAACGGGGGGGGGAGGAATGAGGGAGAAACGATTGAGGAGAGAAGAGAGGAAAGAGGCTAGATGAGACGGAAATAATTATAGATAACCACATTGAGGGAGTGAGATAGGGAGAAGGGAGAGAGGGAAACAGCCATTGAAAAAATGAAGTGAGGACAGACTAGGTTGAGAGAAGGGCAGAACAAGAGATTGGTAGAAAGAGGGAAGGGTAGAAACAAACATGGAGAGAAGGGTGATGCAAAAGGATAAAAAGAACAGTGAATGACAGAGTGAAGGCTGGATGTTGAAGAGGATGTTAGAAGTTTCCTGGCCAGTAATCATAAGGAAAGGATGGACAAAGCCTCACACACACTTCTTAGTTCTGATGTTCCAGCAGTCCACAGCTTGATTTAGAGGTTGATGATACCTAGAGGAAGTGCCATATATGGAGTAAACCCCAAGAAAGGCATAGTATGGTCAAAGAAATGCCACCTGTGGATTCTCCACTGTTTCTAACAATTCTCCAGAAATAGGTAGATTTTCCCTTACCACTCAACAATAAAACACACTTGTGGTCAGATCTCTACTAAAAGTAGAACAAGCCCTCCACTTTCCTGAATAACATTTGGGAACTGCAGACCTGAAAGCACGTACAAGGACAGGAATCTATGTAATGTCTACAGAGAATGGTCTTCTGCAAATGTCAAGGTTTGATAAAGCAGGTAGTTACTGACAGCAGCAAATCAGTAAATGGGACACAATTAAATATAACATTAGGTGTAGGACACAAACAAGCACATGGGCTAGAGGAAAATGAGGGTAACTGGCATGAGAAAACACAATTGAAGAAAGGGAGTATTTTTGAGACAGGAAAAAGAACTGAAGTAACAATCAAAGAGGCAATAGAAATTGAGAGAGTGGGGAATAAGGACATGGGAGGTAGAAAAAGAATGAAGGATAGTGTGTATGTGGGAGACAGAGGAGTGAGAAAGAGAGGGAGTTTATAGACTAAGAGAGAGGGAGGGAAATAGTGCAGGGGCGATGGAAATGTGGAAAATCAGGGCTACAGTGAAGAGAGAGAGACAGGAAAAAAGAGATGGAAAACAAGAGAGGCAGAATAATGGGAGGGAGAATGATAGAGGAGGGGATTAAAATAGATAGAGGGGTTTGTAGAATGAGAGAAAGACAGAGGGAGGAAGACAGAATGAAAAGTTGGTATGATAAATGGACAAACATACAGAAACATAGAAAATCTAATAGATGTGGTGGGTGAGAACATGAGAGTGCTGGTGAAATGAGAGAGTAAAGAAAGGAAAGAGAGGGATAAACACTAGAAGGAGGAGTAAAGGGCTTTTCACGCGTGTGGGGCAGCGAAAGAGAGAGCAAGGGCACAGGTAATTTATAGAAAATGAAAAGAACGGCTGTAGTTGAAGTGATTTCCTCCAGCATGTCAAGCAGAGTTAGATCATGTCTCTTCCCACAGTATAAATGTCACCAAGTACCAAGCTGTGTTACACCCCCTAAGACATCACACTCAGAGAGACTTCTGTGTGGCAATCAAAAGGGTCCATGAAAGACTCGGATGTGTACAGCCACTGAAGCCTGAATATTAGCAAAGAGTTTTCTGACTTATTAAGGGTGGGCAAAGATATCAGAAGACCTCAGGGTGACCAGGAAAGTCAGTGATGTGAAGGGAAACAAGATCTTCTGGTTTGTGAAATTGAGAAGAGTCAGCAACTTGAGGATGACTTGTGCCCCTGGGGCCTATGGTGGACCAGAGCTCCAATGATTAGTATCCCTGAGAAGGAGCCTCTGGGCACTTGAGTGTGGCCAGGAGCCACAAGTAAAGGACACTGAGCAGGAGCCTTAGCAACCCTGGTGAGAAGGAGAGATAGGGACAAGCAGGAGCCTTGAAAACCTTGGAGTGAGCAGGATTTCGGGCAGCTTGGGGCGAGCATGAACCTCAGGACCCTGAGGGTGAGCTTGAGGCTCAGGGACTTGAACTGAGCAATGCCCCTGAAGTATATGTTCACTCCCAATACCCACTACGAGGATTGAGGGTGAGCAGGAGCTTCAGCCGTCTGGCAGTGACAGTACACCTCATACCCTTAGGGTGAGCAAAACATCAAGGAAGCTATTCGGATTTATAAGGTTTGCGGAATCTCATGGTAAACTTCAGGGAAATGAGGATGTCCCAGAGCTTTCATGTAAGAGTGAATAAGACCAGATGATGAGCTGGAATCCAAAAGCACCTGAGAGTGAGCTGCAACCTTGGGTATCTGAGCAGGAGTCTCAGAGGACCAGAGAGTGGAAATTAGCTTTGGGGTCCTTCTAATAAGTGGGTCGTTAAGAGACCAACTGATGGCGAGCAAGAGTCTGGAGGCAGTGGCGGCTCCTCCATAGGAGGTCGCTCACTGCTGCTCAAGCAGTGCGAGAAGCAGAAACATAAAATGGTAAAACTACCATTTTATGTTTCTGCTTCTCGCACTGCGAGAAAGCAGAAGTGCTTGGTTGGGGGCGGGCGGGTGGGCGGTCCTGCTCGAGGGCAGGGGGAGTGGCTTGCCCACTGTTGTGGGTACTGACTGTTTGGTCGGCCCCAGGGCCCACCAACCCAGTCATGCGCACTCTCCCTTTTTTCTGTATGTAGGCTGCATGCAGCCTACATAGAGAAAATGGCTCGACTGGGGCGCTCTCCACTGCGCCTCACCAATCACAACGCTGCCATTGCAGCGTTGTGATTGGCTTAGGGTAGGGGAGGGAGGCTGCCTGCTGGCTGCTTCCTGTAGGAACACGCGGGACCTGGCTGCACCATTACACCCCAGGCAGGAGCGGAGGTGGCGCGGTACCCGGTGGTAAGGTAGGTAACTTTTTATTTGTTTATTTTTATTTCCCACCCGCGCCCCCTTCCTCCCTCCCGCGAGCATGCCGGCCGCGGCTGCACTATCCTATCGTATCCCGCGTTTCACTTGTATTAGGGAGGATCGTCCTGCGCGCATCCCTTCCAGTCTACCATGTCCATGTGGAGCCGCTGCCAGCAGAAGGCGCGGAGCCAGGAGACAGCGCGAGCGACGGGACAGCCAACTATGTCGGGACTTGTTCAATTATGGCACGAACCGCAGCGTGCACTCCCACGGTGCGCCGTGCCTTCCATGAATCCGTGCCCTTCTGTGCCCCGGATCCAACCGCCCTCGTGCCCCCCGAAATCGGTGCACTGCATGTACCCGTGCATCCCAAGGGCGCTGACACCCCAACAATATCCCGAAGCTTCGATATCCTTGCATCTCACGCAAGTCCACACCACATGGACTCCACACATCCCAAATATTGCCGGACACCCTTCATTTCTATATCGCCCTGTATTCCACATACACCAATGCACCCAACTATCCCCCAGTACTCCAAAAGTCTCAGTCCTAACTATACACGGTGCACCAGATACATCCACAGCCATGTACCCTCGTGCACACCAAAACTCCAGTGCCACTATACCCGAGGTCCCCAATAGCTTTGCATTCCTTGTTTCCCTGTACTGAATCTATCCCTGGCACCCCAACTTTCTCCTGCATCCTGATATCTGAATACTTAATGTTTCCCTACGAGTACGAGGTATGTGCCCATGCAACCCCGCAACTCCACTCCAATACCCCTAAAACCGTGCAGCAACCCCCGTAACCGCGGTACCCCATCCTGTACTCCATTTTTCTATATCTCCTGCAACTCCTCCTGCACGTCTCGTAGCCTCATACCGCCGATGTAATCCTTCGATTTCATGCTACACTCCTTACATCTATCCCCAGGCCAAGAGTATCCCCTACACCCCGAAACTTGCGGTACTCTGGAAGCCCCTTCACCCAACCTCCCTTTGAGACCACAGCATCCCCTGTAACCACGCTTCTTGAACTGCTGATCCTCGTCACTTAATATATTCATGCGCCGGGGTCCCCATAACCCTGTGTATCCGCGATGACCCTATGCATCACTGCAACAGTCAAAGTGCATGTAACGTCCTCTCACCCTGTGCACCCTGCATCCACTCTACTCCGGATGCACCCCTGTGGGCCCAACATCCCGTGTACACCTGCATCGTCGCATCACCATTCACTCCCATACCTCTGCACCTAACCTACGCTTGCACACATTGCATGTACCGGGCCGGTCCCATGAATCAGCAGCATTCGCTGTATCCTCAGTGGACATACCCCTGTCCCTCCGGCAGTCATGCACCCTCTATAACCCACAGTGCACTGTACACATGGTGACCCTGGACAGTTCTGTACCTGGTATTACGTGTCCCTGTATGGATCTCACGTGTACCAAATGTGCCCGTAGTGCATCATTTGTCACTATTCATTCATACCTCCTCCTCCCCCGCCCCCGTTCTATTCGACTCTATGTACAAGTCGCACCGACGTGGCCATTTGATTTCTCTCCACACCATTTGTAACGTGCATAGCAACCTATTTCTTCAGTTGCGGTAGCCACATATTCCCTTTTGTGTTACTGACTTGATAGAGTGGGTTTTGTAAATGTTTATACCACCATTTTCAAATGCATCTGCCCATAAGCCTTATCCATTATTTAGCATATGGCAGACTGATGTTTATGGTCATCGAACAGAGCTTTCACGACATGGGGCAAGTAAGCCATGAGAAGGATATTTGTTTTATTTAAAAACATCAGTCTGTCTGTCTATATATCTGTCAATCTGCCTGTCTTTTTTATTATATTAAACTTAGTTTTGTCATTTTATTATACTCCGTTTTTAACATGGTATAGCAGTGATTAAATATTTTAACGGCGGCGCATATGTGTATTACGCGCTCTGTATGTAAACAGGGGAATGTAGTATTTTGGTATAACGCTCACCAGGAAGATGGGAACAATTCATAGTGGGACAATTCGAACTCTGTGCACGGTTCTTAGCTTTTAAATCTTAAGAAGAGAGCCGGTTCACTAGAAACTGAAAGTATAGCCTTAACTTTACAAGGAATGGTTTTTTTGGGGGCGTGTTGACGAGGTCTTAATCGTCTTTTTATTTACCAAATGTTGGTCTGTTGTGATCCAGGTGTATCAACGTTGTAAACTTCCTATGTCAAATTTAAATTCCATAGGACAAGTGCATTTCATTATATTATATTGTAGTCGCACTCATCTAGCGCTTCATACTACTGACGAGGCGCTGAAGCAGTTGAAAAGGGCTAGTACACAAATCCGTGAGAATGGTACTGAGAGAGAGAGAGAGTGCAATCTGTGGCCGGTATTGTTCTGCATTCAGGTGATATGGCCATGCATACTAACGGGGTCCGATCGACTGCGCTGCTGCTAAACTTACTCTTCTCTAGGTTGACAAGTTGTTTCCTTGCAGCTAATGTATGGATAAAAAAAAGTGTGAGGGGACTGTGAATTTGGGAGAGATAAGACATGGGGATTTGCAAAAGCTCATCTTGGTATTTGCAGTTACACATTGTCATTTTAGCCACCTGCAACGATTGTTCGCCAACTGCGCAGCCTCCAGTAGCTTTTCTTATGCAGTGACCGATCTATGTTTATTAGGCCCAGCACTAATTGCTTTATTAACCTTCCTGCTTCCTCAAATTTGCTTGAAAATGCACCGTTTGTCCACTCTTTTTTCAAAATTTTCTTGGGGGGAGAACACCCCCTAAACCCCCCGTAGGTTGTTCGGGCTCACTGGCTACGCTCGCTCGCCGCAGTGCAGTACGACAATAATGTTACGCCCACCACTTTCAAATGTCACCAGCCGCCACTGTCTGGAGGCCTTAGGATGAGCAGCACCCATGGATTCTTAAGTGTGAACAGAATCCTATAGACAAGACGATCCACATGAACTTCTGGGGTCATGTTGGTCAGGGCCAGCAAGGATCCATAAGAATTGCCAGGAGTTTTAGGACCTGATTGCTGAGAGAGGATTCAGAGATCGGAGGGTGAGTAAGGGTTTAGAGGATCAAAGAGTGAGCAACTGATTCAGGAACATATTCATTGGAAGACTTTTTAGTGTGCTGCAGAGCAATAATAGTGTTTCCAGCACTGGATAATGTTAGTGGTCCTAGAACATTTGGAAAGTTTAATTTAACACAAATGTCTCTCCAAATTAGCTCCCTTATTCTAACCAAGCAATGTTTCATGAAAGATTATGATCTGCAAAGATGGGCCACTTGTTTTTGGGTGCCCGGGCCAATTTTTGGCCCTGATTCACCCCTGGACGTAGGCTACTTTCAGGCCTGGGTACAAGTGTGATGTCAGCAGGGATGGTAGCTGTCACATGCACAGATAAACAGCACAGATATCCTGAACACTCTCACTTATTCGCACAGATGAGGCAAAACGCTCCAATTTCATCTATTTTGCGTCATAGCACTATGATTTTTTTTAAAAGCATCTTACCTGATGTGTTGCAGTGCCTTAAAGATAGGTGTTTTAAGGTTCATAGTGCACACCCTTTGCGCTCCCTGTGGAAGCCTTTTTATATTACAAGAGTGGCTAAGCAGAGCTCTGTAGTGCATAGTGCAGTGTTGTCTATTCTGAGCATGTTTGTTTAGTATAAGGCACTGCAGTATTGTTTTCCTGAGTAAAGCTTATTTTATTACTTGGTACAAGTTAATTACCATTTACACATTCCAAACCAAATACACTCTACGAAACAACCAGACAACTCAATACTAGCAGTTCAAGCATGTTGTTAGTTTGAGGGGAGATGTGAATGCTGGGAGTATTATCACTACAGGGAAGACTGCTAGAGGCAAGAATGGCCAAAAAGCAATATCTCAGAAAAACTTGGTTTGCCTCAAAACAGATGGGAGAAAGACCCAGGCCCATTTGAGTTGGTTTTGCACGTTTGTCAAAACCATAACTCAGTTTTACCTGTGTTTTTGTTTATTGAGCATGTGCATAGAAAGGGAGGATACATAATGGTGAAGTCTGCATTATTGTATTAGGTAGGGGTGTGCAGCGTTGTCAGAGGGCTTACTGCACCACGTTTTTATACTTCAATGCTTTGCAAAGTGCAAAACTGACAATAAAAAAAATATATGTATGTATATGAAAAGCTGCAAAGAGATATGTGGCAGCAGGAATGTTTCTGCACATGACCAGGAGCAGGCTGCAGTCCATCTGCCTACTGCATCTCTCCCTTTCAATAAAGGCGAAAACCCAGCAGGGGAAGCGAAGTAGGTACCTCGTTGGTTGTTATAGTGTTAAGATGTCAAAGTTCGACAATGTCTGTACCTAAAATATCAGATCTCTGCAATACCTTTTACCACTGCCCATTCTCATCTTTGTGGCCCACCCAATCTTGTTCATGGCCCTCCCTGAGCAAGAATCCTGGAGCCGGGCCTGACCGGCAGGCTGGTGAAGCTGCTCCTCGTTCCGGTGCACGGGCACCATAGGAACTCAGTTTTGACTGACAGAGTGAACAAGTAGAAGCCCGCAAAAGTCAGTGATCGGGCGATCTCAGAGGAAATGGCTAAAACCTGAACCCAGAATCCAGTTTATCAGTCGAAAAGTAGCCTTAATACAGAAGTTAATGATACTTTCCAGTTTTCTTTAAGTGAACTCGATATATATACGGGTACTCCATTTTTTATGCAGCATATAATAATACTAATGCAAACCTGTTTCTGAGCTCTCCAAACCTGAATTGGTGGGCACAGAAGTTGTGATTTGCACAGAATCAGGCCACGCGGTACAATAAGAAAGCCAGGATTGGAACTTGCATCTAGTGGCTCTCAAGAAATTGATGGACCATAAGTTCGTTGTTGCAGGACCTATGAAACTGGAGTCTCAGATGCAATTCGAAGGCTTTATAGCCTTTCATGCTTCCAAAGCAGATAAAATGAGTAGGGAGTCATTTTTGGTAATAGCACTCTTCTATGAGCTGCCCTACAGAGCCTTCATTGATGCACAAATAAAGTATGTATTAGAAGCAGAGGAGATGTGTTTGGGAGATTACATTGTGAAAAATAAACAGGCGAGCACAGGTGAGCTAAAAAGGGTGTGCAAAGTAAGGCTTCCTAAAGTAATTATAAGTAGTTGAGATTGTGTCAAGCATCCATTTATTACATTTTGTGCAACGTGAGTCTCCCTAAGTAAGAGGTCTGTGACGAGACGTGGGCTCCAAGCTTGCTGTGCTATAAGACTCACACTGAACCTCACTGATGAGGCCCAACGTGGCCAATACAAGTCTAGGGCTGCTGGCTTGCCAATTCAGAGGAGAGAGGGCCAAGCAGTTTAGGATGGACAATCCATTTAGGGGCAGAGTCAAAATTGCTTTGCACATGTTTTGCCTGCTCTATAAAGACATGGATAAGCTAAAAAAAGAGCAATGTAATATATGGAATGCCACCCAGAATTATTAAAACACATTAGATTGATTCTAGCATCCCCTCCGTCACCTTTTCCGCTGCCTGATGATTAATTAACCTGTTAGCTGTGTCAACTGAAGTTCTATGTTTGTACCCCAGCATCCTCCCTTAAGAAATATCTTTCACTCAGGGAAATTACTACAAGGCCCTGTGCCCCAGTATAAGCCAAATAGGGCGAGCTTACAACTAGACTGCCCCATATGGAAATTAAGGATTTGTTAGGGTTTTTGTCAACATAAAGACATTCTTGGCACGTTTCATTATATTTTCTATACTTTCACACCTTGCTGTGGGAATCTTTACCATTAAATTGGAACTTTTTTGCTTTTCAGTCTCTTGCAACCCCTCAAAAGTATGGGACGGAGTAACAGTCTAATATTAGCCTTGCCCCATGTTTATTGTTATGAAATGTACGGCAAATCATTGTGCTGAACTCTTCGCAAGAAAACAACAACTTACTGCCCATAGAGTCATGTTGCTCAACAGTAAAAGGCTGCACTAAAGAAACACTGCTTGCACCTCATTTAAGGTTCAGCAAAAAATATATCACAACCTCCTAAACGTGTCTCCACCGTCAAATGTAGAGTGTGCGTTTGTATTTCTTACCAAGGGACTTTCCTCAAATGCGATAAAGAGACCAGTTATGAAACACCAAGGATCCATTCATATGAAATTGAGGGCAGTCATGTACTAATCATAGGAAAAAATGGCCTCGTTTAGAGTTTGGTGGAGTACCCCCTGCCAAAGTCTCGGTCCGCCCACCCGATTTTGAGTCGAGCGGACCACCACATTTACGCCAATGTAAAACTTACTCCATCGGACTAAACCTTCCTCCAACGGCCCAACGGAGTTGGTGGCCATCAGAGGAAGCACATAACACCATCCACCCTATTCAGGGAGGTCAGCGCTATAGTTTTTTTCCTCCTCTGAGTCACAGCCAGGAAAAACCTGACTTTGAGGGACAGCAACAAAAAAACATAACGACCCTCACACCATGGGAGAAAACTCCTGTGATGTGGGGGTCCATTGTTTTTTATTAAATTATTTTTCAAAAACAAACTCCTGCTTTGCGAGATTGTTATTGAAAATAAACAATTCTGGAAAAGTTTGAAGCCAGTAGCGAAGGACTTTACATCCAACACCCTGCCTTTCCTCTGCCCGCCAAGTTTAGAGATGTCTTCTTCGCCCGCAGATAGCTGTATACAATGACAGGCACCGCTGTCATGGCTGTTCCTGTCAATGGTGGAAAAGTTGGACAGACTGCTCTGTCAATAACAACGACGGCATTCAAACTTTACACATGCACACACATATATAACTGAATTCTTTACTATAATTCATGGTGCTGAATTTTTTTCTTGAGTGCAGGAGGCTGTTGCAGGTCAGGGCTAGTGGGTTTTTCCTTTCCCTTTTTCCCTTCCTGTTTGAGCGCACTTGAAGCAGGAAACAGCCAAGGGACTTGGAGTCCCAGAATTCTTTCCCTCCTAAGCAGCAGCCCAGCTGTAGCTTGCCAACCCTTATTCCAGCTAGGGCAGAGCCTACCTTGAATAGGAGAGCAGGCGGTGCGGTTTGATGCACTTTGAGAGGAAGTTGCAGGTAGGATGCTCAGCCGTGGCGCTCAGCAGTTTGTACCTCTTTTCTCTTGAGTGCACTACAGGTGGGGTACAGTAGGGTACACCATGCCCAGAACTCAATTTTTTGGGGACTGCAACCAAACCTCAGTTCCTACCCATGATTCCAGCTAGAAGTGGGTCCTACAATAGGTACTTTATTTGCTTGATGGTTGCTGGTGGTTGCAAGTGGGCACCACCACCACTTCTTTTTTTCCCAGCAGACTCTTCAGACTGGTATCCGGGTGGCAGTCCCGATGAAGCAAATCAGAAGTCCAGGTCCCATGTCTTTAGGCCACTGGCATGCACCGATCCGTTTTGCTGTTGTAGTGGGCCAAACCGTCATGGTCAAAACAAGAAGCAGTGCTGCCAGAGCCCCAGCCAGAGGTTTGGATGGGGAAAGAAGAAAGACGTATGAAGCGTTGGCACAGGGGGCAGGCTCCCCTCCCGCCCTCCCCGCCGCGGACCCAGGCAAGGGAGGCAAGGACTGGTATAGGCCAAGCTCTCCCAGATCCACTGTGGCCCAGATAAACTGCCCATGATTCACGTTGCACGTCAACACTGGTTCCATTTTCATTAGTGGCTTTAAAGAAGAGATGAAACCGTAACCCTTCCGGGTCTGAACACCGCACAACTCTGGGTATGAGCAGCGGGTCATTGTTCCACGGATCCCTCCTGTGTTAAACATAGTCTCGTTTTCCACTGTTGCAAAATGTCCTAATTGGAGTGGAAAAGGAATCCGAATGAGTCAGCGCGTCACGCCTGCTGCTTCGAGATGGCGGCCGGGCGGGGGCTTTGCGCATATCACGTCCAAGGCCTCAAAGCTGTTTAAAGAAGACCACAAGCACGTCCCAGGCAGCCGAGCAAGGCTGGGGGGAAACCAAACACTTCTGCATTTTAGATGTGAGAAAATCTGTGGGTGGAATATGTTTCTTGGAAGTTGAGCTCTAGAGTATGTGTGTTTTTGCCCTCTCAAGCATCCCTTCCCCTGTGTTCCAAGCCAGAGTGGGCGAGAACAAACCACCCCACCTGACTTTTTCCCTTTTCTTTGAAGCGGTCAACCCATCCCTAAAAACAGAATGTGCTCCAAAAATGCCCCTTTCAACAGCTAATCGCAGTAGAGAAATAAGTGCCTGTGTGCGTATGGAGGAATGCAGACCCACAAGGGATTATAGATTTAGGGTACAGGTTTAGACACCTTATTAAAAATATGACTTTCAATATCAATCAATCAGGGTTTGGTAAAGCGCAACTACTCACCCATGAGGATCTCAAGGTGCTGAGGGGTAAGGGGGGGGCAGCTCCGTTGAGTGCTGGGGTCATCCGAGAAGCCAGGTCTTGAGGTCCTTCCTGAACTGGGGCAGTGTGGGATGAATATCTTCATAAGGAAGGTGGTGGGAGTTTCCAGGTGGACAGGCAACGCCAATGATTGTAAGCTTTACAGTACATGCAGACTCTGGCTGGCTGCCAACGCCAGATAGCTCAAAGTAGGCAGAACTGGGGGCAGTGTCTGTACCGCAGTCAGACAGTCCTTCATACCCCTTATGAGGCACCAAAGGACGTGTGTGTATTTGTGCGCCTAAATTTGTGCCGCGGTATGTATTTAGGTGGGTGTATGTGTGTTGAGTGGGGGACCACGCCTTCCAGTTCTTAACTAATTAATTTGTAAAAGAATGTGTGCTGGTACTCAAAGTTCTGCAATAACATGTCCACGTGCCAAATACTGAGGCGGCGTGGTCTTGAATGCACTTCATGCCTCTTTAATCCACTATCAGGCACTGCCTGCCCCTTTATGTCACTCTTGCAGGTTCCTGCTTTCTCACGTTGGGACGGGTTTTCCGTCTTTTTTTCTCACTGTCTTTCCACTTACTGTGCTTTTTCCGCTCATGTTCTCTGTAAATGTCAGATGCAGAAAAAAAATTGCCGGCCCCCAAAAATGAGTGCTGGTGGCCCCACTGGGAAACGCTGGCTCAAATTAAGCACTGTCCTAGCAGAAAGAAAGAGCATGTTCCTGGACATACATAGATGCCGACACATTTCATTTGCTCGGGAGAATCTCGATTTTCATCTGCCCATTACATCTCCATCAGTGATGCAGAAACATAAAAGTACTTATCTTGTGAAGAGTAAGTTACTACCATTTCAATGAAACTTAGACTCACTTTTATTTGCTTTTTTTTTACACATTGCACGTACATTTTAAATAAGCCCTTGTTGTTAGAAAGGAAATCATTACCAACTAGTGGTCTGATATACCAAGCCATTTTGCAGTTGTAAACCTTGTGATTTGCAAAATCACAGGGTTTGTGACTGCATAATGGCTTTTTCTTGTGTATTAAACCAATTTCCGCCACACAAAATGGCTTACCGACACATAGGATATTGCAGTTCGGAAGGGGCCCTGAAAGGGGCATTACCTTGAAAATGGGGTTCAATATGGTATGTATAAATGAGTTACCGACTTCTCAAAGGAGGTGGTAACTGTTTCGCAGTAGAGAAGGTGTCCAAAAGCTGTCGGCTTGGAACCTTCCCTCTTTGGAAATGATGTTGGGTGAGCTTAGGGGAAGCAGGTAGTGCCTGCTCCCCTAAAAGTATTTCCAAAATTGTTTTTTTTCTTTAAAGGCTGGCAAAAGACAAATAGCGCAAAAAGCAAAAGGAAGGTAGTGGTGGTAAACAGGGTAGCACATCAGTCTCAAACAATATATTATCCAAACTTATCTATAACCCAAACATCAGTATTGGTGCCACTCGAGGTAACAAAGCACAAAACACCCCACTACCATGGATGTCACCACACAGAAGTACCAAAGGACTCCCGTGCTAGTCTTGAACAAGGACAACTGTACCTCGGCACTCTTAAAATTTATAAATCACTCTTTTAAGTAGTGTAAGCGTTTTGCAATTAGTCGACAATTTGGCTACTCACAGGAAAACAATTCAAAATTTAGCTTATTTGCAAAATTCCATTTAATAGCAGCTAAATATTTCAATCATAAAACCCAATATAAAAGGTACAATTCAAAAGCAAGAACATATATCATTTTTACAAAAATTTTATTTTCACTAATAGTCCCACGGAGGTCCTGTTCATACAGCCTCCCTGTTGTAAATGATGGGAACAGCCTGATGAAAACAGCCGACACGTGTTTCGTTACACAAGTAACTTTCTCAAGGCTTGTGCGTCTGAAGTAGTTGTTCAAGTAATTATGAATTGTCCGAAGTGTGGAAAAAAACCTATTATAGTCTTTAATCCGAAAAGGGGGACCATATATTTAGCAGTAGTCACCGATCACTCAAATGGTCGATAGTATTTAGTGTAGAATGAAATAGTCTGTTCTCTGTCAGTGTCAGACATGTAGAAAAACGAGGGCTGTGATAAACCCCTCTAGTCCCGGCGCAGTGGCCGTGTTCATACGCTGATGTCCCCTATCCGACACGCAATAATATTTAGCTGCTATTAAATGGAATTTTGCAAATAAGCTAAATTTTGAATTGTTTTCCTGTGAGTAGCCAAATTGTCGACTAATTGCAAAACGCTTACACTACTTAAAAGAGTGATTTATAAATTTTAAGAGTGCCGAGGTACAGTTGTCCTTGTAAAAGACAAATAGCGCCCCAGACCTGGGCCTTAGACTCACCAAGTTAGGTTATGGTAGTTTGCAAGAAGAGGTCGGGATGTGGAAAATTCAAGGTGACCGGCTGTAGCCATACAAAATGAGACGCAAAGCAACCCACATGTAACTTTGAGAGGCGCGTCAGCCAGAGATATGAAAAAGTGTAATGCAGTAGCCAAATGATCCACACTCGTGGTTAGGGTACAGATGATAGCGCCAAAAACAAGGGAGAGGTCCTACAGTTTGTGTTCTTGGAGGGCCTTCCCCTTTCAGAGTTGGGTGACATAGAATCTAGGAATAAATACAGAAAAGCAAAGGAGCTGATTTCCATCAAGGAAAGGAAGTGTGAAAAAGGAACTACCATGACCACTATTAGTGGTGATTACGAGAAGCTGATGCTCAATAAAAGATGCTGTTTTATAACTGATAGGGACAATTACAAAAGGCCTGCGCTCACCAGAAAGAAGTCAGAGTTGTAGAACTTGTTGGACATCAGAAGCAGAGCCTATCAGAGGCCCTTTGAGCTGCACATTCAAGTCAAGAAGCCTGCTTGCACCATTTTGGACACCTATGCTGCAATACTGGGGCTAGGGGAATTAGAATCAAATCTCAATAATCTGAGGGGGCAAGAAAGGAAGCACTTCCTTCTAAATCCAGTCATTACAGAAAAGGTTAATTAGGCTGTAATTAACCGTTTTGGGCACAATCCCATTTTATATAGGGCCTGTTTAACTGTGCTGTTCACCGAGGTCCTTAAGTGGGCTACTGCCCTGCTTTGTGGCTTAGTACTAGAACCGCACCAATGTTTTTACAAGGAAGAGGCCCTGTGTGCCCAGGGAAATGCTGGTTGATTTTCCTGCTTGGCAGAATGGGTCAAATCTTTGGTAAAACAGTGATCAATAGAGTCCAAGCACATTGAATGATAATGCTGAGCTACTAATCCATCAAGCGGGGTATAGGTGGAGAACTGGTACAATTGAGCAAGGTATGTGCCTTATAACTTGCCGCACTATGATGAACTGCTTATGACTATACAGATTGCATCACTGATGACGTCTGAAATGTGCAGCGGTGCAAGTTATGCTTACATCAGTTACATATAACTAGTAAATTTCAATGTTTTATGATTTGTAAATGGTAGTGCTGTTTTTGATTACTAAGGTTTTTTAAATGTAAGTACAAATCTTACTACCTTCCTCACGTATAATTCCACTTAAACCTTAGTTTTTTCAGTGAATTTCTCTGTTTTTTTTAACGTAAAATAATGCAACATTATTATATATATGAAGAGTTTGAGTACGGTTGGAGAATACAACTAGGACCATCTTGGCTGCTTCCAAAAGTGTCTATAAGTGAAGTAGAGAGATAGGCCTGAAGTTGAGTTATGCTCAAAAGAGCAGAACTGTGTTGGTTATGGGGACAAGGCAATGATCAAAACTGTAGTTTTTGCATTTGTCACCCCGAGTGCGCCGGGTATGCCCAGACGTGGGTCCCGTGCTCTCCATGCCACTGGAGTCAAGCTATCCTGGCTGATGAGGGCTGAAACCCCAAAACCAGTCCTAGGATGCTTGTTTCCAGTCCAGGGAGGACCTGGCCTGGCAGTTCGGGCTGGACTGTTCCCATTGGGCGCAGGGTCAAGACTGATTTGCATATGGCTGGGTCCAAAATGGAATGGCAAGGTGAGCAAAAAAACGATGGATTTAGGCCCAGATCTCTGTACTGGGGTGAATGTATGACATTGTTCTGCATTCTGTCCACCAACTGTTGTTTTTGCATTGGTTATGGGGACAAGGCAATGATCAAGACTGTATACCTGATGGGTGTATTGGCATTTTTCATTTTTTAACCATTTGACAAATACAGTAGGAATGAGTTTACATTGGCAACTTATTGACAAAAACAATAGGAAGGGATTAAGTACACCCATCCTTAGATGCCACCGCTCTTGGATAGGGGAGCTGCTCTCTGTGCGCAGAACCATAAGAAAAGCTATTCTCCAACCTTTACCCAGACGGCCAATTCCTTCCACCTTTCTAGTCCACTGATTCACCACCCCCCATGCTCATAGACACTCCTCTATACTAGCAACGGCAGGCCACATGTTGTGCAATACATGAAACATTTCCTACTTCACCCCATGCCCTCCTCACCAATTCGCCCGCACGTAAACTAATAACATGCCTATATAATACTATGCAAACTTCCTCCCCGATTACAGCCCAAAGGCTCGAGATACTGACTCAACTATCACAGATGTCCAATGGTCCTACTGCTGTGGGCAATTAAAATTTCTGTCCCTGAACTATCAATTGAGGTTAATCTATTTCAAATTCTTACATCGTGTCTACCGCACACCTCAACATCTGTTCGGAATAGGATTAGATGCTGACTCATCCTGCTCATATTGCAGAGCACCGCAAGCTTACTTCCTCAATCTTGCATGGCAGTGCCCAGTCGTGGTATCCTTCTGGGGGGAGGTGTTTGAACATATACAAATAATTACTGGTCACATGGTCCCACATTCTCCCTTGATTGGTCGACTGTGCTCTGTTAAATACACCCCCAAGACATATTGCCGCCTTACTGCCATGTTGCTTCTACTAGCCAAGCGGAGAGTGGACATACACTGGGGCAGGAAACCCGCTCCCACCATCAAGGCATGGTCACAGGATATCACATACTGTCAAGAACAACTGACTAAGTTTTGGGAACTTATGCCCCTTCATTCCAGTTCTGTGCACATTTGGGAACCGTTCAGATCTTGGCTCCGACAAAGAGACTCAATATCACTTGCACCCACTCCAGTGCCACAAAGTCTTTATCTATCCCCCTATGACTTGTGGGAAAATCGCATGGCCACCAAAACTATTACTTCACTCTACCTCTCGGATGCCTCTTATGGTGATATATAAGTTTAATACTGCCATTTTCATTTCTATGTCCGTTATTAGTCGTCTATCATGACATGTAATATGATGACAATGCATAATTTTTTGTACTGGAATGTTTACACATGGCGTCAGCCTCTACACTTAAGTTCAATGACCCACTCTATTTCCTTTTCTTCCTTCTTTCCCCCTCCTACTTCTTTCCTTTGTTTAGCTGCCAATTTTGTTGTATTGTACTGTTTACATTGACATATGCCAATAAAAACAATTTTAAAAAATGAAGTACACCCATCCCTCTTTATGTCTGACCACAGAAATTGATTGGTGTCTCCAGAAGAGAACTTAATGTTCATTTGAATGTATACTTTGGGCCTGGCTAAATTGTTTGATGGATCTCTCTAACCCAAGACCACATGGCCATGCTTCTGTTCATTTTAAAATCAATAAGCCTACTGTGTTTACAAAACCAGCAGCCCTCTCATTTTCCATTAACCTTTCTGTGTATGCAAAGCCTCATGTTTTTCAATTGACCCATAAAGGAACATTGCTGGATGAAAGCCTGCCAATGCACAAATTGCCACGTGATACCTCACATTTACATTTACAGGGTTAGTTTCCCACTGTTATGTTTATTTAGATTATGTGATTCCCACCCTAGTTAGTCAGTGAGGTCCCTAGAGGGGGTCCAATATGTAATTTCATCTGAAATGTTGTAAACACGTGTCATTTTGAGTATAATTCTTGGTTGTGTGTGCATTAAGTATTTTCCCGTTTTTAAAAAAATGCGGTGGTTGTACATTAATTTACTGTGTGTTATATTTATGTGTTGCTCAGTTCTGAGTTTCTAGCCCACAACACCTCCCTGAGTCAGCCGTGAACTCATTACCCTGAGAGTCTTTGACAAATGCACTAGGAACAGAATTTATATTGTGAGCTCTCTGACAAATGCAAGAGCAAAGGTTTTGCATTCCGAACTCTGTGGCAACTTCAATAGGAAGAACTTCCATTGTGAGCTTCTAGACAAACACTATAGGGAAGGGCTGTCTAACACTTGGAGACCATCGTAAACAAAGCTCTAGTTTGGGTAGTGCTGAAGCAGTGTGGATGAGCTATCTCTGAGATAAACTGCATGACAATGGTACCCAGATTGCGGGGTCTGGGACGGTGTTGAGCTGAAGAACTACGAGATAATGTGTCCCTAGAGATAAGATTCAAATAGCATTTTTAAATAAGTCAATAAGAAAGGGAGTTCGAGAACAGCAATTTAGAAAAAAAAACATGAAGGTTTATTACAATTTACGTGCAATACAGAAAATAGAAAAATGCTAATGGAGCAGCAATCTCATTAAATCAGTTGAAGGGCATATAAATCAGTTGAAATGAAGATGCTCACAGTTTTGGTCAAATAAATATTGGTGTAGCTATCAGTTGTGATCTTACCTTCTGCCCCATATCAACATGTTACTCTCTTTTGAAGAGCTAAAGGATAATTCTTTCTTGCCTCTTAGTTAAATAAAACGGATTGTGATCCAGGCAGACATTTAATTCTGTTTGGATTACATAAATATATTATCTGCATCCTTCAGATTGTGCCAAATGCAACTGCCATGTCTGTGCCTACATGTCCCTCAGCGTGCTTCTATTAAATCTCAGTTGGATTCCCTCCACAGGTCACCAGTGAATAAACAGATCTGATTTAGACACTTTGAATGATGTAAAAGGCACTTGCTGGCACTTGTCCTGAGTATCTCGGCTCTCGGTTCCTGCCCTACACACTCTCTTATATGCTTGTTTCCTCTTCTCATGCACTCTTGGCTGTGCCAATGCGCCGTTGCACCAGGGCATTAAGACTCTCACTCTTGGTTCTCGCGCCTATTCCCAATGCACCAGTGGCAAAGTGCAAGGTGAGCAGAATGCCTGTGAGGGTGCAGGTGCAGCACAATAAGCCAGACCTTTAAGCATTGGCAATGCTTGTTAAGCTATGCCAAGGGTCTCCAACCTTTTTATAATAAGAGCTACTTATGCTCAATGAGAATTATCCTGAACTACCAGTATTACTAGTGTTCTAATAGTGACCACGTCAGAGAAGATTACATCAGTGGCATCAGACAGGGTTGCCAGCAGTAATGTTAAAAAGGCTTTATTAATTTGGAATGCCTCTACATTGGTAACACATGACAGGCAGCCATAGCAGCAATTCCCACGGCATCAAGATAATAATATTCGTAATGAGTCTCCCCAACGCTGCTTGATTTATCGTCATATAGCAGCTTTAAATATATTTTGGAAATTCAACCATTTTCTCCAAACATCAGTTTACGGGTTCTGAAAATATGCACATTTTCATCTTGAGAAAAAGATTTTCAATTTTGGGATACATATAATAATTCAAGCAAAACTAAAGTTTCTAATTTACTAGGCTGGGCTGCAGACAGGAAAGCTACTTGCAAACAGCTGGAGAGCAACCTGTAGCTCACAAGCAACTCATTGGAGAAGCCTGATCTATGCTGTGAAGTCCTACTCCTAGGCCAGGAATCCATCTGCACTGAATATGATTTTTAGTCTGCCGTATTGCAGGAATCACAATTAACCTCGGATCATTTCAGATGTACTGGGCTTCAGATCCGGACTCATTTTAGCCAAACTGTCATGTAGTGTTGACCATCCATTCGGACGTCATGACACGAATAAGAATTAAATGTATCATAATCCATCTCACCAAACCACCTGATGCGTCTAATGAGAAGGTAGGACAATTTAGGATCTCGGACATAAAAGGTGAATGATATATACTTGGGCTTTGCAACAGCTGTTGAAGTACATGCAAGAGCTGATGAGCAGTGTTTCTAATGTAACTTAAGACCTGTTGAGGGCGGCTTTCAGACAAAGAAATGTATTGTACCATCTTAGAGCAGTGTGAGGCATTTAAATAAGTGTGATAAGGTTCCCTCCTCATTGCAATGCTTTATAATGTATCAAAAATAGATAGGTAGAAAATATAAATTACATTGTCAACATATTGTTAGGCGATGGAATATCAGGTTTAATGGTGCACCAATCAAAGGACCCACCAAGATCGCAGAGGGATTGGACACCCATGGAACTTGGGCTGGTCAGTGATAGGTTGGTTTACATGTTCAGGGTACTGATGGCCAGTACACATATATTTAAAGTGATATCTGAAATCACATGCTAAGTAAATGACTTGGGAGTGTCCGTAAACAAGGGTTGAACTGAAGTACATGGTGTGATTATGTACGTTTTAAAGTAGGGTGCATACTTTTCCACAAAAGGATGAAAGGAACCAGATTTCATGGAGCTACCTTAACACTTAACAAATGCCCGAACAAACTTGCCCACAGAGAGAATACTGTTTTTAGTTTTAGACAACAAATATGAAAGATGAAATCTGTGAATGAGAAAAGGTGGACAGATGAACTAAAGGAGTGGGAGACTTGAGTCATAATGAAAGGTTAAATAACTAGTGGTTGTTTTTGAGAGAGAAGAAACGGAGTAAGTGATAACTTGATTACCATGAAAACATTACCCGGTACACAGTGGCAGCCGCCATAACCAAAGGGTGGTGGGGCGAGTGGAGGGAGCACGGGGGGAGAGTGCGTGGGTGGGAGGGTAAATAATAATAATAAAAATATAACTTACCTTAAGGTGCCGGCCGCCTCCCGCATCCCGTCGCGCCTCCTGTGCTCTTCCTGGTCTCAGCAGCCCCTGGGACAGACTCCCTGTGCAATCCCCGTGCTGCTCTCATGCTATAAGAGCAGCACAGGGATTAGCCTGAGCGGGCTGAAAAGATGCTCCACTCAGGCTAGGGAGTCTGTGAGGTTTCTCCAGCCCGGCTGCTCAATACAGCCGGGCTGGAGAAACCTGAGTGCGCATGGGTGGTTGGCCGGCCTGAGACTGCCGGCCAAACACACATGCTCACTTAGGGAGTGCACATAGCACTCCTCCTCCTCCTATGCCCCGTCCTGCCCCTACCTGCACAAGGTGGTTCAGAGCCGGCAAATTAAAAATAAAACGATGCTAGTACATCGTTTTAATTTTTATTTGCTGACTTTGAGCCAGGCTGTGAGGCGATGCTCCTCCGCCATTGCTGAGGAGCCGCCGCTGCCAGTACAAAAAGGTTAGCAGACCCACGGCGCAACCAAGAAACAATAATCAGACTGTATGACTATCCAATAGGCTTGGAGGAAAGAGTATGAAGTTATGTTATGGGGTATAGATACTACTGTTCAAACGGGGATGGTGTGGAAAAAGCTCCTTTCAGAGGCAGTTCATGTAGAATCAGTTAATGTTTTTAAGTAGAGGTTTATTGCAATCCTAGGGGGGCATGCCTTTGTTGGGAACTAAGGGGGTCATTACGATGGCGGACGGATCGCCGCCGCCCGTATGGCGGTGGCGAACCGCCCGCCATTTTCGTCCGCCTGCCTAACATTTCCCCCCCGCCATATTACGATGGCGGTGGGGACCCAGGCGGACGGAAAGACCGTCCGCCAGTTTTCCGCCGGTAGGCAATCCGCCCGATTGCCTACCGGGCGGAAAAGGCCTGCAATATGGTGGAGGTGCCTTGCAGGCACCGCCATCCATATTACGATGATGGCGGTCTCATGCCTTTCCATGGCGGAGACTCTGCCATGGAAAGGCATGCGGAGAATGCCTTTGGGGGCCCGTTGCGGGCCCCCAGGTGGTTGGGGGGGTGGGTGGCTGCACTTGGGAGGTACCCATGGTACCCCCCGACATTTGCATGCAGAAGGTGGCAGGCACCGCGTGGTGCCTGTCACGTTGTGCGTGCAAATGCACAACATGCCCTTTTAACATTGTGGCGGGTGCTGAATACAGCACCGCCCGCCACAATGTTAAATATACAGGATGCGACCGCCATGGTGGCGGTCGCATCCTAATAGGCACAGCGGGACCGCCGCACCTCTTGCGGGCGGTCCCTTTTCCGTTGCGATGGAGGGCGGACTTTGTCCGCCCGTCATCGTAATGACCTCCTAGGTTTCTTCCGAAACTGCACAGTGGCTAGCTAATATGTGATTGCTCTGATCACAAATTTCTGCACACAAACTTTGTTGTTCTTCAATGGATGAAGAATCACCAAAGCCGCACTCGTCCACCATAGATGTCTTGAAACTGTCAAGTAGAAGAAAGTTCACTTTGATGGACAGTGTGACTTTTTTTCAACTTTTCTGATTGTGCAAGCTTTGTGAAGTGACTAGCAAGTTTGCTGCTGAACTATGGAAGGTTGCAGTAAACTTTAACACAGGGAGTCCTTTTTAACAGGGAACATTTATGGCACTAAGGTAAAAAAATGAGCATGGACACATTCAGCAGTAGTTCACATTTTGAACTCCGTAATTTCAACTTCTATTTGGAAGCCTCCTTGAAGAATGCCTGATCAAAGGTAGGATGCATGCTACATAGACTCGCGGACTTAAAGGGAGTGGACGGTTTTTACCGCATACCATTGGTACAAACATGGATTTTAGGGAAATGACTAACGCCATCATTACAAGGTAATTCCATATGTGTTAATACCACACCTGAAATTTCTGATCGCACATTATTTAGAGGGAGCAGTATTAAACACCATTGTGGATACCGCGAGAAGGGAGGAATCACTGCAGTAATTGGGGTTTTTGTAGTGATTTCTGCATGTTTACCCACTTTTAGGGCACCTTTAGGGACCATATTACAGCAGGTTTAACGGGTTAAATGGGTCCTCGGAAAATTGAAAAAGTGGTTGCATTACTGCTTTTCTTGTAATACTGGTTTGAGCTGACACTCCCATTTCGGCCAAAATTCGGAATACCGTGCGCCTTATATGAAGACCTTACTTCTTGCTTGTTGACGACTACCTTTTCCCTGGCAACTTTGAGTAATTTTCTTTCTCTGCTGGCGATCTGATCCGAATGTGTGGCTGCAAAATGAATTTGCAGACTCCTACTGCAGCCGGAAAGCAAGGTGGCCGGTAGCTGCTACTGTCTCCTCTGTCATCCAGTGAATTTTTGAGTCTTCCCACCGACCCCATCCCGAATCTTCTTAAAATGAAACCAAGCAAGAGCATTTAGCACAGGCCTGTTAATTCACAAAAGAAAGCCCTGTGATTAGGTTCTAATTGCATTGGCCATTGATCCGCACTGCGTTCACGGATGGCTTCAGCCAGCAAGACACCCTGTAATTATTTCATCACATCATTGAATTTTCATTTTCTCATTCCATGTGCGTTCCTCGTCAAGCTTTAATTTCTGTTTAATGACTAGTCAGAGACAAAAGTAGAATTACATTTTTGCATGTCCTCAACGCTTTAAGGGTGATGAAAAACTGCTCTCTTACCCAGACCACACTGCTTGGCCAACTTGTGATACAACTTTACTCTGCTCCAGCGCAGTTACCTCCAAACCACAATTTATTTGCCCCGACCCAGCAGCAAGGCTTACAAATTCAACATCCATCATGGCCGCCGCATAGAGACGTTGGCTTCTCAGAAGTCTTCCCCAAATACACCAAAGAGTCAGCAATATTTGACAATTTAAAATTCTTTAGCCTATCCCACTGATTGAGCAGGGCACCTAACCTTCCAAATTTAGACGTGTTGGCTTCTAGAAATGTAAAATTCTGAACTTGGTGTGATTGAGGAAGATTGCTTGACACAAGCAGTTGGTCAGCATTTGGCCCGCTCCACCAGGTTCCTGGATCACGACATATGACACCAAGTCACTCACTTTTAATCAAATACCCCAAGTGGGACCCTGAGAAGAAAACCCATGTAAAGTACCTCACAAAAACATGTGCTCATATGGAAGCTACAGGAAAGATGTGATGAAAAGAGTTATGTGAGTGTATATATGTGTGTGTGCAATCAAGGGGCTGGTGCCATCATAAACTACAAGGCCGGAACCCCAAAATGGCAACACCGGACTATATTATGCATTACCTGTTATGCAGTGCTTAATTTGTAAAAGATTAAGTGCCGGGGCCCATTTCGGAAGGCCACCGCAGCCTGCACCACCCACATCCTGCCAGTGCTGCCAATGACAGTACCAACATAACACCTAACCATCACACTTCTACAAGTGTGACAATTCAGACTATTTCAGACCACGCAAAGCTATAATAATCTCATGCGATTCTGGTATTGATCATTTTCAATACATATTGATTTAATAAACATGATTGTTGTGCTAATCTCGAAATTAAAAAGACAGCGCCACCATGTGGTGGACTGTCACTAGAGCAGGTGCTTTTACACAAAAAGGGAAAAACAGATCAGGTCGCCCTCCACTCAAAAATCATAATTAACACCAAAGACCTGATCTGAACGGGCCAACGAATCCTGTTCACTTCATGAGTGGGAATGGAAGTTTCTTTTCTTCCTCAATAACAACCCTTCCTATTTTATAGGTATTGTCCCAACACAGAATCGCCCTATATTTAGTTATAAAAGAACCGACCAATGAGTCAGCAGTCACCGTGTTCACATAACATACCCTGTACTATAACAGATATACATCACACATAAATGTGAAAAAATTGTGAAAACACGAGGTAGCACCTCACGTGCGCACCACCAAGGGAGCTTACTGGTTAGTTATCACCAGTCATGCTCACGTTTCTCATCATTGGTTGCTACCTCGCAAACAAAAATAAACAAAATCGGTGTCCAGAAACCCAGTGAAAACCAGTGAATATGTGTATATAATAACACACATTGACCCCATGTGAGTAAAATTGAGATAAGCCAACTCAGTTACCAACGAACCACCTTTAATCTCAACTCGAGGGCTTATTCAAATTAAAAACATACTGCATGTTTGCAGACCATATAAAGTTGGGCCGACATGTTTCATTGCCTGTAAATTGTAATGGCAATTTCTTCAGGGCACGAGGGCCTTATCCACCTTTTCTGGACCCTTATTGTGAACACGCAGTGACCGGTAGCAGCCAAGGCCTCTCGTACCAGCTAACCTAGAGCAGGTGCTGACAATTAAGTGCTGGTGCTGAGCACCGGAAACCACAGGCACAAATTAAGCACTGCTGTTATGTATATTTTATATGGCATGTCTAGTTTGCGGTGGCTGCTTGAAAAAAATGTTTTCCTCTTAATACATTTACACCTGCCAGGAATCCGTTTGGGAATTCCTCCAGATGTTAATGTGGTATTTTTGGAAATAAACTTACGTTAAGAGCCGAAAATACCTCTACAAAAGGGCCCCAAAAAACAATAATATTCTGTAGAATTTATAGAAATAATAATAAAACTAATAATAATAATAGTAATATGAAATAAAGGGTAAATATTCCACTGAACAACATGCATTCCGAAGAAAATTCCTACAGAGATCTGTGCAATATCAAATTCTGATTTCATTGTTAGTTGGATTAGAAAATGAGTACAATCTTTGACTTTCTCTTTACAAAAAGTTGTGTTCTTCCCACCCCACTTGCTATTAAACATATTTTATTGTACACAGTACCTATCGCAGACGAAAATGTCTTTAGAGGCCCTCTGTCAAGGGAGAGGTAGAGAAACGTGTCAGACAGGGTCTTCTACAAGGAGGTAGCCACACAGACCTAGCAGAGGAGACAGGCGGGCATTATTTAGGGAGCTAGAAAGAACAGATTCCACTACTTGGCCAATTTCATGCCTCAGTAGCTCACCGTTGCATGGTCGGACTTTTATGGCCAGCAGAATACACTGGAGTCCGCAGCAGGGAAAATCCATCTGGAGGATGGAGGGCGCGCGTGTGGAAGGTCCTGAAGAAGGCGTGTTAGAGCCCTACAAGACATCAATACCATGGTCCGCATGACATTGTCATTGGTTGTTAAAGAGCTAGCAGTGCAGTCTCCGTGGCTTCATCTTTATGTGAAGGAGATGCTGGTTGGTCAAGCATGAGAGGAACAGCCTCCTTACAGGGCAGGAGAAAAGAGGACTGACTGCTCAGAAGGATGAAGGGGAAGAGGCTACAATCTGGGCTCTGGTTAACTCGATGCAAATAGAAGTGATAGAGATTCTTTATGGTGCACTCTCTGTCTTGGGGGATGTATATTTTTACCATTGTAGATCCATTTAATTTGCAACTGGAAAAGGACGATAATAGCCGCTGGTCTGTAAGTCACTGTTTAAATGCACTAATCCACGACTGGTCAACGACTTCCAACAACCAATGTAAATTTAGGGTTCACTCTAATACCAAATTAGTCATTATTGTACATTAATATGGCAATCAGTACTTGAGCAGTAAAGTAAAACTCCAAACTCTGCTTTCTGCTATTGTTGAAAAAGTAACTTTTATTAAAAGTGATTGAAAACGGCTTGTACCGATTAACAAGTTTGAGCAACGGATGGAAACACAGCAGGTCATCACCTTAAAATAAATCAAGGACAGTTATCCCACTATCTACTGTCTTAAAAATAATATTAAAGAAGCAGTCTGCTGGATGTTACTGGGTGATAAAGTAAGTTTGTTTGTGTGGGCCATGTCGCCTAACCATTCATTCATCACTATTGTGATTGTCATTGAGATTCCATTCAACAATAACCTTAACCTTGAGGAAAAGCTCACTCAATAGATGTTGAGAAGAAGCTCACTCAATAGATGTGAAACGTGTTGGCCAGAGCCCAGCACATTAGATGTGGAGGCTCAAGACTATTGTTTAAGACACTATTTTTGGAGTTTCCAAAACGGCAGTCTATTTTGACATTTCATAACACTAATGGACTTTGAAATACTGAGAGTGTTTAGTGATTAAGTAACTCATACACAGCACTTTATTTTGAGTGAATAAAAAAATTCACCGATATAAACAGAAAGGTCAAGTGAATCAATACAATCCCTCTGAAATGTTTTAGTAATTTAGGATACCTGCCACCAATTTGGATGCTTCAAGCTGGAATCACATTTTTTTGCTTTGTATTGCATCAGCCAAGCGAAACTACCTTTTAGAATTTACACAGTAGCCCTCTTTGTTTATGCACAAACAGGGGGAGATTGAAGGATTTGCCTAGAATCATAAGATGTTGAGCCAAACCTGGGATTCGGACCTGGATCCCCCGTTCCAAAGTCAGCCTTTGGCCCACATCTCCTCCGCTTCCTAACAAAAACAACCTAGAACTACAAAGATGATAGCCTGTATAATCAGACCAGAACACAGCTCAAGATTCCTTGAATCTCCCTGATTCTATGGAAATAGTTCTGTTTTTGTGTGAATGCTTTTTATTCTCTGTCAAACTGCTCCGATAATATGCGAACATTTTGCTTGTCTTCCTGTTTTGTCCATAACTTGCAGGCTTAGGGCTGGAGACTGCATGTTTTTCTTAGCTTGTTTGCCACGCCTGGAACTCTTTTGCCTCGCTGTCTACACCTCTATTCCAATCATCTTGCTTTAAGAAAATCTTCAAAAATTGTCTCTTCACCAAATTATTTTACACTTTAGTGTTTTTTTTTTACTGCTAGGATGCTCAAAATCGTAATTGTGTGCTCTATTAAACATAATATAATATAACATAGCACACCAATCTTGCTGATACGATAAGGGCCGGTAAAGTAGTGAACCCCGGGCCCACATACTAAGTGAAATAACGAGCAGACACAGGTATAGTGGATACACAACTGGCCACGAGCACGTGCGGCTGGGCCCCTTTAATGACAGGGTCACGTGACTGGTGACGCCTGTCTTGGATGGGTGTGGGGTGAGAGTCGAATTGTCCCTAGGGAGGGGCTGCTACATGACGTGTCCAGCAGGACACTACAGGCACCTGCATCTTGCTAAGGTAAATGCTAGGGTTGAAAGTGAGCTAAATAAACTACATTTTGGTTCACCAAAAGCTGGTTTTAATTAGTTATCTTTTAGTGAGGTTTCAAGCTGAACAGACCAGGGACCAAAAGAAAGAACCACTTCCGGGCTCGGAAGCACCTAGTCATTTAGCAGAGAAGGAAGGTCCTCTACTTAACGAGATTCTTTCGGGCATGGTACCTGAGAAGGAGGGAATCGAATGGAGCTCCTAAATACATCCCAAATGAGTCAAAACACAACATTTTGGAATGTGGTAGCTTTATCCAACAACTTTGGGAAGTAAAATTCAGGTAGGTGAGAAACTAAGTGAAGTGCAGAGTTTGCATATTACAAAGTTTTGAGCAGCATAAAACAGAGATTGTCAAAAAGTGTTGAGTCTGAAAAAAATAGTACCAGACAGAGTAAAGTCCAAGACCAAGTGGCAATAGGTAGTGAAATAGACAGGCCTCTTTGCTTTTCAGACTTAGGGGGACATTGAAAATTTTGATTTCTGGGGAAAGTGCTCCTGCTAAATGCCCGGTAGGATTTTTGTTTTTTAAAAACCCTCCAAAGTAAAACAGCTGTTTTTTTTATTTTACTTTTATTGCAATCATAAGCCACAAATAAAAAAAAAACATGCCATGCAAGTCCTAAACATGGTAGCCATATGATTTTAACTACAAAACGAAATTAAAAACACAATTGACAAATGCATTTAACTGTATTGACACAGGAAGGGGGCTTCCTAGCTGTCAAATGCACTTGGAACATGTACAGAAACCTATCATAGTTTCAACACGCTATGCAGGAAACTATGGGCGATGTGGCAGAGTGAGGCATTAGGCGTTATGGCTTAACGCCTAACTCCGCCACTTCAGAAACGCAAGGCTGCACCATACTTATATGAATATGGTGCAGCCTTGTGTTTCCCCCTGCGCAGGCGCTAAGTTTAGCAGCTTAGCGCCAATGTAGGCACTCTTGCACCTTAGTGCAAGGGTGTCTGCATGCAGGGGAAGAGTGTTTATGTGTAAGAAGGTGTCCTTTCCTGCACATAATCAATCTTTAAATGCCGTTTTGTCACTTCTATTTGTGCTGCTTAATGCAGCACACATGGAAGTTACAAAATGTAATTTTTTTCAAAAGATTGTTTATGTGCAGGAAAGGACACCTTCCTACACATAAACAATCCAAGGCGTTTTGCTTTTTCCTTGTGTGCTGCACAAGGCAGGTTTCCCTGGTCTTAATTTTGGCGCTGCCTCCTATTTACGCCACCCTTGTAAATAGGGGGCAGCGTCAAAATCAATGGCTGTTGTGGTGCAACGCCCACAGAACACCCAATGCCCACCCCTTTCACGCTAAGCATAGCGTGAAAGGGGGCCTTATTTACAAGGCAGCGTTAAGCCACATTAAGTGGCTTAACGCTGCCTTGGAAATAAGACGAAGCCCCTATCGCCACAGTAACGTCGGGAAAAGTGACGTTCCCATGGCGATAGGGGCTTGTACATACACCCCTATGTTTCATATGTGTGCAATGAAAGGTACTACTGGCACTGAATTGCTATAACCTGAAGACATAGTTTAAACACAAAAGGGTGACCAGAAAAAAAAGAATGAAAAAGGTTAATTTTCAAAGTAAGGTATTGGCCCACCAGCCCTGGCACGGAAGTGCTCTTCTTTTTAGGCAGATAGACGCACGTGATGAGGCAAAATACCCTCACTCACAGCACAAAAGAATAAATAACTAAACTGGGCAGACCTTTGAACCCAAGATGTAGGCTGTGGTGAGTGGAAGTAAAATATAAAAAAATAGCTGAAAAAAACAGTGGATAAAGAGTGCTGGCCTAAAGCTCCACTGGTTATCTGTTTTAATGATTTTTTTTATTACATGAGTGGTGACACTGCTAAAGCTGACTCAAAGCCAGACCTAGCAAATGCAAGGAGATGATGGACGGAGTGCTGAAACTTTTCAGACACTCACCCCCAGTTACAGATCTGGGTTGAATCCATTATCGTTCTTTAGTTCACTTCACCACCCCAGTTTGGACCCAGCCTTATGCAAATCAGTCTTGACCCTGTGCCTCATGGGAACAGTCAGCCCGAACTGTCAGGCCAGGTCCTCCCTGGACCGGAAACAAGCATCCTGGGACCGGTTTCAGGGTAACACCCCTAATCAGCCAGGCTAGCTTGAATCCAGTGGCAAAGTGAGCAAGGGACCCACGTCTGGGCATACCCTGCCAACTTAGGGTGAACAAAGAAAACACAAGGAGATGATGGACGGAGTGCTGAAACTTTTCAGACACTCACCCCCAGTCACAGATCTGGGTTGAATCCATCATCGTTCTTTAGCTTACTTCGCCACCCCAGTTTGGATCCAGCCATATGATAATCAGTCTTGACCCTGTGCCTCATGGGAACAGTCCAGCCTCAAACTGCCAGGCCAGGTCCTCCCTGGACCGGGAACAAGCATCCTGGGACCGGTTTTGGGGTAACACCCCTCATCTGCCAGGCTAGCTTGAATCCAGTGGCAAAGTGAGCAAGGAGCCCACGTCTGGTTATACCCTGCCAACTTAGGGCAAACAAAGCAAACACAAGGAGATGATGGACGGAGTGCTGAAACCTTTCAGACAATCACACCCAGTCACAGATCTGGGTTGAATCTATCATTGTTCTTTAGCTCACTTTGCCACCCCAGTTTGGAACCAGCCATATGCAAATCAGTTTTAACACTGTGCCTCATGGGAACAGTCCAACCCGAACTGCCAGGCCAGGTCCTCCATGGACCAGGAACAAGGATCCTGGGACCGTTTTCGGGGTAACACCCCATATCAACCAGACTAGCTTGAATCCAGTGGCAAAGTGAGCAAGGGACCCACGTCTGGGCATACCCTGCCAACTTAGGGCGAACAAAGCAAACACAAGGAGATAATGGACGGAGTACTGAAACTTTTCAGACACGCACCCCCAGTCACAGATCTCGGCTGAATCCTTCATCGTTCTTTAGCTCACTGCGCCACCCCAGTTTGGATCCAGCCATATGCAAATCATCAGCCAAGCTAGCCTGGCTGATGAGGGGTGTTACCCCGAAAACGGTCCCAGGATGCTTGTTTCTGGTCCAGGGAATACCTGGCTTGCCCATGAGGCACAGGGTCAAGACTGATTTGTATATAGCTGGGTCTGAACTGGGGTGGAGAGGTGAGCTAAAGAACGATGATGGATTCAACCCAGATCTGTGACGGGGGGTGAGTGTCTGAAAAGTTTCAGCACTTCGTCCATCATCTCCTTGTGTTTGCTTCAAAGCCAGACCTAACCAGCAACACCCCTGAAGTGCTGTGCATTTTTCTGAATTTGAATTGGCATGCCTTTCATGCTGGGGATGCACAGGGAAAAACAACATTTGAAGGCCTGCCCTAAATAGGGTGGGCCTTTTGATGCCATAGCAATAGCAGCCCTGTGGCGACTGGCCTGCTGCAAAGGGGTTTCCAGTGGGGGAATAGGATGAAGCTCCATTACCTGAAACAAAGAGGACCCTCTGCCTCTAAAAGTGCATAATTTATGGAATAGGGCTGTTACCAACTATCTTATTCGGCTACATCTCTATAAGGATTTCCATAAATGGGCAAAACATAGGAATACCTCAGGGTATATGCTCTTTACTCACCACCCTCCGACCACCCTTTGATACAAGATGCTCAGAAGGTGCTGTGTTCAACTAGTTCCTCCATTACTGTATCCTTACAGTGTTTCAAATCAGGAGTCTGAAAAATGGCTTGGCAGTGCTCAACAAAACAGCTAAACAATCGTGTCCGGTGGTCATGAAAATTCTATGTTGTTTATATATAAGGGGAATCAAAACGCATGGTCTGCAGAACTTCAAATCATATCCATTCATTGTATGTCATTTATTTTACTTTGGCGATTTAGAAGAAAAGGGCATAGTATCAGCAAGTGTTAGAGTGCTTTACATAGGGTGAGATTCTGGGGGCAGAAAGGCAAAATAAGACATGTGTAAAGAAGTACAATGAAGTAGCAGGTACCTTTCGGTGTGGGGTTTCCACAAGTAAAGCTTTGACGTGTGGCACCCTAATTTCTGAAGGGAGTAGTAAAGGAAATGTAAGAAGAAAAGTGTGGAGTCTTCTAGACTTGTAGCAACCTAATCATGTCACATAAATACAAACTATAACAAGCATTTGCAATGCAATCGGTCTCACCTTTGGGACCTTATAAGTATTTACAGGAGTAAGGGTGTGGGGGCCCAATGAGGTAAGGGTACGCTCAACCAATAACAGTGTGGGAGCCCTTTAAGGCAAATGGATGCTCAGCTAATGAGAGTGTGGGCGCCCAATGATGCAAGGGGACAGTCAACCAATGATGGTGTTGGAGCTCATTGAAATAAGGGAGTATTCAACCTATAAGGTTGTGGGAGCCCAATGAGGTAAAGGAACACTCAATTAATGAGAGAGTGTGAGCCCAATGAGGCATGCTATGGCACTGTGGGATCCGTACGGGTCCGACTTGAAGGTACACGAGTTCACTTGTCAATTTGGAGGAATACTAGCCATGCTAGCATGTCGGGAATGCTTGAAACACCACACTGTTTATGGGCAATGTTTTCCAACAATGGTGTTCCAGCAGGTAAGTTGCGGGTGCTCCCTGTAAGGGAGCTATGGTAATTTTTGTGGAGAGTGCTGGAACGAGCACTCGGGGTTAGGGACTTCGTTGTGGTCTTATCCGACCAAAGTGATTCACAGGACTTCCGGCCTGGACCGTCTTTTCAATGCAGGATTGATTACGGGCCCCTCGGGATGGGTAGGTAGTTACGATCTTTGCAAAAAGTAAACGCTCACAACTGAGCACACATGGGCCACAATGGTGCCGCCGCACGGGGCCGAGCAATCACCGTGGACCTCGCGGGTCCCATCTTTGAGGGTATAGTGCCTTGGGTGATAGGGTTGGCCCTTGCGCAACTGGAGGCTCTCGCATCACTGGGGGCCCTCTCTGCTGTAAGCACGGTGCAGTGCCAGCCAAGTATGAGCACTGGTAATCAAGCTGACCTATTCCCTGTGGCGTCCTCATCAGAGGGAAGCCTGGTTGACAAGGCAACGCATCTGGAAGGTTTACCTTCTATTTCAGCTGCAGGATTCTGAGTCAGCTTGCGGCGCTGAAGAGGGCACTTTTAGGAGATTTCCAGAGAGACCTACTTAAATACAAAAGAAAGGCGGGCATCTGCCATGTTTAACTTTAAAGCATTGCCAAAGTAAACAAATAGAAAACAAAGACAGGGGCCACCATGTTTAAAGATAAAGCGCGGCACACCATGCTGATCAATGACAGAGAGCAGTTGGGACGTAGCGGTTTAAAAAATTCTTTGCCGTAATTTTAAGAAACTGACAAGGCAGATGAGGACACAGCACCAAGACAGCTGGAATGAAAATGAGCAGCTGGGAGCAGCGACAGGCGCCGAAGCTGAACAAGTGCTAAAGACAGGAGCAGAAAATAATAAAGACAAGCGAGCTGCAAGGAGAGGGTGGAAAGAAAAAGAAGTGCACTGAAACAAAACATATGGCGACTAGTGAAAGGATCCATGTAGCAGGGGCAGTTGCCAGGGTGGTAACAAAACAGCCCCAAGGAGGGACAAATGTACACTATTCACCAACAAAAGCAATGGAACTTGTAAAGGCAGACCAAGTAACCAATGAAAAACGGTGGGAGTGTTCAAAGTCCACAGAGGGATTACAGCATGCCTTGCAGAGCAGCACATGCGCGCTGACTCTAGGCTTGACCTAAAAAACTTACAAGATTGTCAGGGCCAATGCTTATAATGTTCAGTGTAATCACAGATCAAGAAAATAATTAAATTCAGCCCATATCTTCCTTGACCCGATTTTCCCAAATTGTCTCTTTCTTTAGGGACTTCAGACAGTAAACAAAAGAGTGAGTGCTGGAAGGGTCTGCAAAGATTCCTCATACAAATAAAACCGCCAGCCACTAATGAATAAGGGACTGCCAAAAAATGGGTGTGTAGGAGTATGTACAATGCAGCCCGTAAGGGCTGAGAGCTACCATTGATGGACAGAACCCTCTTTCATCTGTAGCAGCCAATAGTCCTAAATTTGCATTGTTAATATTTATGTTGTTTTAAAACGCATACTGCATCACTTAATAACTTCTAGGTGCTCTTGAGATGGAACGAAACAGGTCACAGAGGGTTGCAGCACACTCTGAGATGGTTGGTGTTAGCAGTGAAAAGTATCATGTTACCACTAGGCTTAGTTTCAATTAGCATGAGTATGTTGTTTCATTTTGCATGATTACATAAACAACAGTACACTGTTGAATGCATCAGGTGATGTCGATGCACCATTGATTGTATAATGGCCGCCATGGTCTTTCTTCAGGTTGGATTTCAAAGTAGAACAAGTGTCAGGCAAAAGGCACTAATATCCAGGCTGCATTGTGAAACATGAAGCCAGCGGAGACCAGAAGCCGAGCCACCTTGGATGGCAGGCACTTCTATTTCCAGTAGCTGTAGGTTAAAATATTGAACCTCTTTCTCAACGCTGAGCTTCAACACCATATTGAGAGCTCTTAGTGATCTAAGAAAAGTAAGTAATCTACGGCTTTTAGACGCCCTAAAATAAAGGGCCCCCTCAATGATAGTAATCAATAACCATTAGAGACATGAACCACCATGACAGGGTAAGCAGGGCCACTGTGACAGCAGGAAAGTGAAAGCCTGGAAGGGTGTGACGACTTTTCATTGGGTTGAAACAGTGTAAAATCAAACATCCGTAAAACGGTTCCAGTGGTCTTCCCCAACCTATCTCATTTTAATAACAGTTGCCTTGAACACGTCATAACATGAACTAGAACTTTAATTATGTCTTCCCTGTATTAACACTTAGCGAATGATAATAGGAACAACTTCACTAAATCAAGGCAAATCACTTCATCAACTTATTAATTGAATTCTCTAGGTATTTATCAGGCTTACCAGTAAACTGCATGACTTTTATCTGAAAATGTATTAGATTTTGGGAAAATTAAGCAAAATTATGCAAGGTGTGTAAACGGTTTTGGTCAGGTATCTCGATTGATGTTTGCAGGCGAGGGCATGCCTTGCAGAGAAAAGTTACTTGAGATACCACCGCAAAGTGGCTCAAACAGAAAACATAACTTAGTGAGACATTTTCTTTTCAAATCAGTGTCCCATGAGCAAAAATGACACTAAATTTCATGTTATGCAAAATGGTGAAAATGTCACTCATATTTCAGAATACAAAATTCAGAAGTTACATGGGATTATATCCATGTGATGACATTTACACAAAGCATAGTATTTGTAGCTTTATACATGGCTTGGGTTTCCGACTTTCAGTGAAAACCAAATATAACTGACAAACCATGTATATGCTTATAGTTGCTTTTCAGTAGAAACTGAAAAGCACTGGATGTTTCATCACTTTTACTGCTATAGTGCTGTGTAAGTCAGTATAAGTGCAGCCTCTACTTCTAAGCACTTTTCTATGATGATGCTCCAGCCACGACCCACTCAGGCCATGGTAAGGAACTTACTAAGTCCCTGGACCCAATGGAATCCCTGGACCTACTTGAATTCACATTTGGGAGCATGGCTCAACTCATATAGCCTCAGCTCAGTACTATGTAGTGGCTAGTGGTTTGCAGCTGAACTATGAGCAGGGTCTTAGTCCAGGACAAAAGGCACCACCTTGTTGTCATCCCTCTTCACTGAAGGTGGGATGGAGATTTGGTTTCTGTTAGCTCAGGTTGTGGCAATAAAGATCACTGCGCCTATGGATGCCTCTAAAATCAAAGTCCTCCTGCACCCAAGAATCCTGTTTCTTATTTTACATTGCGATCATCTGAAAAGCATGCCCAAAAAAGAACTCACATCCGCTCCTACAGAAGGAGAAAGACCATATCATGAACATCTTCAACAACCTTGTATAGGCTCAGGACAGGTCTTTGTGCTAGCTTTGCCAAAAGGTGCTTCCTGCAGTTCATACAAACTCTGAAAATCTACAAGAAAGTGTAAGAGCTGCAGACAGTGCAGTTCAAAAACATGAAGAGGAAGCTGCTGTTGTTCTCCTCCCTAGTAAGCACTGCAGACAACCCAATCTGAGTAAGAAAAGGTGCATGAAACCATTCTGAGTCTACACATAGGGGCCGATTCCGATCTCGGCCGGTAGGGCTCCGAATCGGATTCGGCTTTACCGATCCGATTCGGAGCCCTGTTTCCCGACCGATTCGTACGTGCGTCCGGGTGAGCGAGTACGATGCGAAATCTCCGACCGACTCGTTCGCGAGACCCAACCGCACCGACCGACTCGTTCGCGAAAGCCGACCGCTCCGACCGACTCGCACGGACACGACTCGCACTGCGCAATGGAGACGTTCCCCGGCCGGGTAAGTACGATGCGCGCCTCGAGCAGTCCGACCGACTCGCGCCGTCCGGCTCAAAAGAGCAGTCGGAGCTGCACTTTGGGGGTCCGTGTCGGACCCCCCTGTACGCGTAGCCGCGCGAGTCACACACAGGGGGGACCCATGGGTCCCCCCTACCTGTGCATGTACGGCGCGACCCGCTTCGACGCGTACCCGCTGTAGGGGGCGCCCTTGTTCGCCTCGCACCCATTGAGTCAATGGGAGCCCGCGTACGCGTTGTACGACCGGCTCCCATTGACTTCAATGGGAGTCCGACCGAATCGAGTCCGATAGCATACGTGCGCATCGTACTCGTTCGGTCGGACTGCTAGGGTCCGATTCGGTCGGAAATCACTCCGGGTCCGGCTCGGTCTGAGAGATTTCCGGCCCGAATCGGAATCGGCCCCAAAGTGTGTAATGTGTTCATGATAGTCCCAGGATCACCAGTTTAACTTTCATTACTGACTCCATGTCAAATTGAAGCTTGGAACTTATGGAGCGAAACAAGTCTTTTGTGAGATCGATGTAACACTCTAAGTGGCCAAGAGTATGCCCAGACATGGGTCCCTTGCTCCCTTTGCCAGGGAATCCAAGCTATACTTCTCTGACGATGGCTAACAAGGCAGAAACCAGTCTGGGGTTGCTTTTGTTCCCTTCTGGAGGGGTAATCACCTGTCAGCTCGGGATAGACAGTTCCCATGAAAAGCAGCACCCGTATTGATTTGGGAAGGGTGGGCCTTTGTCTATGGTGGTAAAGTGGGTGAAAACAGAAGTGCTCGGAATGCTATCCTGAGCAATTGCAAGTGGTTAGTATTAAATCCACAGCCTCAGGTGCACCCTGAATAGCAGCGAGCAGCCAGAGATATGGATCTGGTGATATGGATACTGAGAAATTGCATCACCAGGGGGGATCAATATTTGGGTGATACAAATTCGAAAATGTACAGTTAAATTACCCATAATAGCATGGAGAAGCTTATAGTTTTTGCAATACGGTGGGTTACGTAAAGCTGTAAAAGATACAAGGAAAACATGTTTTTTTGATATCACAAACATTACCAACAATGTTAGATGTTGCAGCGAGTAAAGGAGTGACCTCTGCGTTATGTACTGCCATTACAAATAATGTGGAAAAGAAAGCATTACTCATCAAAGCAAAATGGGAAAGGTATTACGAGATTCCATTCACACCATAAGAGTGTGATAAGCGCATGCTGGCTGTTAAAATGCTTCAAGAGGAGCCAGATTCCATCGCATGTACTTTATTACACAGGGCATATATGACACCATGGATGGCACACAAAATAGATCCCAGGGCATCCTAGATGTGGGGCACAAGTAGCACATTCTTTTGAGATTTTGTGAACATCCCCGGAAAAAGGATATAAAATGGAGGTAGATGCAATCAGTATGTGAGCCTTCCACTGAAACTAGCAGTGAGGGATTGTCTGCTGCAAAACTAAGACCAAGACACACAAAACAGCAGTACAATTCACGCTGCTGTTAGCTAAAGGAAGAATAGTGATGCACACAGGGAAAGCATTAGACTTGAAAGATTGGATTACAGATGTATTGAAGTTGTCAGAAACTGAAGACATGCATAGAAAATTTCTAAGGCAGAAGCCAAAGTTAACAGATGGTCTTCAGTCGCGGCCGGCATTGCTCGTGGGTGGGGGGGCGGGTTCGAGGGGTCGCAGGTGGGGGGAGATTCGCCGGGGGTGTCGCAAGGGGGATCGCGGGTAAATTTAAAATATTTCCGCCGAGTCCCACGTCTTCTCGGCTCCTGCTCTCCTGCCTCCAACAGGAAGCAGGCAGCCAGGCTCCCTCTGGACCCTCCCTTAAGCTGTTGTGATTGGTCGGGACGCCACCCATCCAGGGCCTAATGGGGTGGCAGAGTGCGCATGACTGGTTTCGGCGGCCCAAGAGGGCCGTCCAAACAGTCTTTGCGCACTCAGGAGTGTGCAAACCACTCCTCCCCTGCCCTGCTCAAAGAGCAGAGCAGCCCGGCCCACCCGCCTGCCCACAATGCACAAAGGAAACATAAAATGGTAATAACTTTTAGTTATTACCATTTTATGTTTTGGCTTTCTAGCACTGCGAGAAAGCAGTGGGGCGATGCTCCTCCGCCCTAGTGGAGGAGACCCCCCTGATGATCTTACTCATTCAGGATCCTTCATGCAGGACTTATACCACCTAGATGAACTCCCACCTTGTAGACAAGCTAGCTGAACCTTTTTTGTGGACTATATGCTGTTAAAAAAATTATTTGTGATATACGGCAACATATACAGCAGATGACCGATTACCCTGTACATTGGGCAGTAATTATGTTAAATATGTTTAGCGAGGGTGAAGTTTGCAGAAGGTTTTGTGGCGCTCTAAAAGAAGTACACATAAGGTTGTTGTAGTCCTATTTATGTGCGGTGCTTTGAGGTGGGAAGATCACCCACACCTCAGTTGGATGACCAAGATCAACCAGTTTACACAATAAAATATCTCCCCCAGCACGCGCTAGTGTCAACATATATTACATGAGTTACAAATATCGACAATTCTTGTTTTTCTCACTGGGACAACTGAAGGCCGCACAAGTAAATACTCGGAATCCGGAAAAACAGAGAATAAACAATATGGGGAAATACTATTGACATGATTGGAACATAAGGGGAGAAAAAAATTTATTGAAAACACGGGACGATTTGGGGAGACCGGGACGGAATTAAAACCGGTGGAAAGACAACAATAACGTACCGACGCAACAGCCCTGATGAAGTCGCGGTCACTTACCGTTGGCGACGAACCACGTGTTGGCTAGAAAGAGAACTAAAACAAGAACTACGTGAATAAATCTAACAAATACAAAGAAAACCAAAAATTGTTGATATTTGTAACTCATTTAATATATGTTGACACTAGCGCTTGCTGGGGGAGATCTTTTAATTATGTTATATAGCCTGATATTTGTTTACTATTTCCCTTAGAAAAAAAGTTGTCACACTGTGTAGATTGTATGATTCCACAAGTAGTGTTTTTGACATGTGTATTCTCATTTGAGTATATTGTCCTGTTTGATTGCATTATCTCATGTTTGAAAATATTTTTTTTAAAATACTTTTGGCATTAGCTAAGTCATTTATAAGCAGTGTCTCGAAGTCAACAGGATATGGGTGCATTGCACAATGTCAAAAAGTGAACCATGCTTAAAATTAAGGGCTAGATGTGCGAACCGTTTTTCCTGCGCAAACAGCCCGATTCGCAGAGTAGGGCCATTTGCGACAGGAAAATTGCTTTTTGGGATGTACAATGCCCAAATTGTGATTTGGTAACTTATTATTGAATCACAATTTGGGTTTTGCAATTAGGTATTTAGAAGGGGCGTGTTGAGGGCGTCCCTTCCAAGTACCAAATTAGAATGGTATGTACGAATGTTTTGGATACGAAATGCGGTCACAAAACATTCACAATTTACCCTCAATTGAAAGTTGGTGGTAAACCATTCACAAATGGGAAGGGGTCCCCAAGGGACCCCTTCCCCATTGAGAATGGTTGGTAAAATATTTTATAAGAGCAGGCAGTGGACCCAGGGACCACTGCCTACTCTTAAAAAATGAACCTTCCAAGTTTAATTTTTTTCTTTTTAAATTTATTCCATTTCCCTTTAAGGAAAACGGGCTGCGTTTAAAACAATTTAAAAAATTGCTTTCTTTAAAAGCAATCACAGACATGGTGGTCTGCTGAACTCAAATTGCAACCTACCTCATTAATATTTTGGCCGATGTCCGGTGGAGCTACCTTGATAGCTATAGCGGAGATGGGCTGTGGACTTCCCCCTCGGCCGTCACCTACCCAGCCGGACATTGGACAGACTTTCCCTTCGTCTCTCGGCCGTATCTCCCACCTCGTTTCCCTCTTACACTACTCCCCTTACCCTTCCACACGCCACCAACCAACAGATATAACTCGTAATTGATGTATCATTTGTAACATTTTATAACTTGTAACTAATGTAACTTCCTCATGTAAAGCGCTCTGATACCTCCGGGTCTAGCCAGCGCTATATAAAACTCAAATAAATAAATAAATAAAAATAAATATTAATGAGGTAGGTCTATTTGTGACTCCCTAGGAATCGCTAATAAAACTCAAAAGAGTTTCATACATTAGAAATAGCGATTTCTTAATTGCGATTAGCAGGAAATCAGTTGGAAAATCACTATTCATTACATTCGTACATTTAGCCCTTAGTTTGGTATTTCCCAACTGTAACATGATACAAAAGCTCTTTCACTGCATCAGCAAACGTACATTTTCCTACGGTAACAGTCTATTTGAACATATGCCAGGCTATGAAAATGCTACAAAAAACATCTAGCATTATTGGAATATTTGTCAAGAATCAAATTAAATGGTGCACGTAAAGTTTTATTAAATGAACTGTAAAAATTATTTATAAAAAACAGTTATCGCTACCTTCGAACTCTGGCAATAATAAACCAGCTCTGCTAGCATTTTTGCGATCAAGATTCTGATTATGTGTGAAAAGGCCTGATATGGCTCTGCTGACTGAAAGGCCAGGGGGAATAATCACTATACACTTTTCTTGTGCAAATGCAAAAGACCAGTCTGGGGCCTGACCTTTTCACACGTTTACACCAAACAGAGCCTCACGCGAGGAAAGCTGTGAACGGGGATCTTTGCCGTCCATCTTGTCGCTGCTCTCAGTTGAGGGAAACGTGTTTCCACAACCAGTCAGGGACGTTATTTTGCTCGTCTCATTTGGCAGCTCTGTGCCTTCCCTCCTTTTTCATGAATCAAATATAAGCTTTTGTTTCCAAGCATGGATACATTAGTGGCCCATAAAGAGCAAATCAACTTTTAGTGGCTCATTGGCAAACCCCAGGTTAACAACTTACATAGCACAATCATGACGCACCTACACTTCCTGACGGCAGACACTGTCCCCAGTTCCTGCCACCACTACCAGCATTCATCTCAGCTCCCTCCACCTTGCCTTCACCTACACCTGAACTCAGCTACACACAGCCAGCTTGGCCCCTAGACCTTGACGCCCATTACCACCACCCCTCCCTCCCTCACCCCATCCCGGCCTACTTGCTCCTCGCCACACACCCTACCTGAGCATGGAGGGTTGCAGTAACTTTCCATTAGAGCTCCTGTTGCAGGACCTCTTACCTTAAGAAATAATCCACCTCCACTACAAAAGTTTAGTTTGCAGAAGTAACCCATAGTTTCTGAATACTTATCACTACATGGGTATAGCTAAAACCCTTACCAACTCATAGTATCATCACATAGCACAGGTTAGTTCTGGATTAGAGTTGTCATATTTAGTTAGTACGTGAAGTACCACCTCATAGAAGGGAATTGGGGCACTAACCAAGAACATGTATCTGGGGTATGACTGTCCACATGGTTTGGATCCATGTTAGATTTTTAGGGTACCCACATAAGATATATTTACATACATTTAAATGGGAAATATTTATAAAGTAATTGGTTGACCTGAAAATGTGGCTTGGATCCAGTCTTCCTAGACTAATCTCAGACTGCTGGTCTAGGGGCGTTTGAGTGTTAAATATGGCCCTAAGAGGATCCTGGTACATGGAGAGGACTTTGAGAGGAACTCAGGTGAAGAACACTTTTCATAGTGGTACAGAGATGGGACTGTTGGCTGTACCAAGAGGAGGTGGTACAGGTCAGTTTGAGAGAGGGCATGAAAAGGATAAATGCTCTATGGTGAGTATAACATTAGCCTCCAACCTTCAGGAAACAGGGTTGGATTGGTTAAGTGTGTTTATGGTGTGCTCACAATGTTGTCCATTCTAACTATTAGAATTCTGTTCAACATGCCAACCCTCCTTATGTTGCTTGTCTGAATAGAAATCACCAGGTTGAGGGAGAACTCAGCTCTCTTTAGCCAAGTTACATTTAGAATATGTTTTTTCTGAAAAGTTACAGACAATGCAAGAATGTTCATGGGAGTGGCTTGTTGAAATACATCAGAGTTTGAGTCAATCAGAGACTCCAGATGGCAGGGATGCATCAGCACCTTATACAGGCTGATATCAGCGGATTATTGCGACTGAGGACGAGGTTGTCATTGCAGAGCTGTCGGTCTTCCCGCTGGGGCACACCCATGAAAGAGCACCAAATTAGAAAACAAAAAGAGATTTCATTGCAGTGACAATTCGTTCCAGACGTCCCAGGCGGACCTGTTTGCGCCACTTTCTTCCAAAATGTTAGAACGATTAATTAGATTGATCACAAAGGGCGCTGGGGAGCTAATCATCGATTCTTAACCTATCGGATCTCAACTGACAGCCATTGAATCACACGAGTTGAGGCACTATGTACTGCTCACTGAGCAACAAGGACACTGCCCGCATCCAAAAAGAAATCAGAAAATACTTTTAAATGCAGCCAGATATGATCCTCAAACTCTATGCTTCTGATTGGGCCGAAACACACATAGCTGTACCTTGGCCATCAGAGTTTCATTGCAATAGCACCGAATCTCTGTCTCTCTCTCCTGCGTGAGATCAGAGCAGAAGACACCTGCCAATTTTGTGAAACTCTCAAAATGAATTTGTCTACCTCAACGAGAGACTTTGTGTCGCTGTGGCATGCTGCTTTGTTCACACCCCCCTGCTCCATTGCTTTCCCCGCTCCGTTCTTCATCTTGAGATCACCACTACAGCCCTCTATAAAAGTTTCATTATACATTCTGTACAAATTAAAAACACATTTACAATAAATGCATGGCACTCGAAAACTTCAAGGCATTTTAATTTTCATTCCTGGGTGGTTACTAAAACTGTGCAGGGTCTGGAACGGACCACATCACCGTGGTCACGTGACTCAACCCGCCTAACTTCCTGGAAGTGGGATGTGAAGGTGTTCCTTGCGCATCCGGGCAGCATAAACAAGTCACGCCAAGTGGCCCAGGGGCATGAATTGCTCGTCTGCCAGCTGCTGCAGGATGCGGCTGCAGTCAGCATCCCTTGCCTGCTCCTGGAGTGCTGCCGCTGACTCCGCTCTGGCCCTTGGGTCTGGTACCCAGGCCTCATTGGCCACGAGGAGGTGCCACTCCCACGACTGGCAGAGATTGTCAGGCTCCATTCGATCCCTGTGTTTTATTGCCTACAACAACAGCATCAAGTAACTGTTCGGGTCCCTGGCAATGAACATCACAAATGGAAAGGAAAATGCTAATTTTCCTAATGTTGGTTCTGTTCCTTTGAAAATAAAGGCCTCAGATGCTGGCAAGAGGCAATTCAAATGAATCACCGCAAACACATCCGAAAAGTTGGGGTGTTCTGTTGCAATGCGGTAAAATCATATCCTTGCTGAGCTGAATAAAACAAGCAGGGAAATAAACTATCACAGGACTGAGCTAGTCTGAGAGGTTTATTGCTGTGTGTGTTTTCCAAAAGCTAATAAAAATACAGTGAAGAAGAAAAGACGACTTCGCGTGATCGCTCTCAATAAGGCTGCTCCGTGACCAGGGGTCTGAGAGGTGTCAGGCGCACAAGGAGCCCCCGGACTGAGACACAGTCCAGGGGACATCAGTTGGAGTGATACAAAGTCTCAGACTCTTTGCCCCCGAGGACGGGGACACAATAGCCTGGACCTGAACTCGGCGTCCACGGCAGTGATCCATGAATGTTACTGACCCCTCCAAGTGCTCGCTCGCAGCAGGTGAGACACCGGTGGGGCGCACACACCAGACCCACATTCACCCTGAAAACTGGGGTTCAGGGAGAGGCTCCGGCCATAAAGTTATCCCGTGATATCTCAGAGCATTAAGAGGAGTACAGGTGGCTCGTCTCCATCCAGGGTAGGTGGCAACAAAGAGCAGGTTTTTTTTACATGTTTTAGTCAGGGATCAGTTTACCTACTGAAGTGCTTCATATACACTGCTTAGGCCCGGGCAAAGGTGATGGGCCTGGCTTCAGTGCTTACTCATGCTGCTTAACAGCATGAGAACAGCGTCTTGACTGGATGAGAGAGCTGGTTGTGGGCTTCGTGCTCGGAGGACGTGCTGCAGAACAACGAAGACGTGCTGTGTAAGTTAAGTGATTTTTAAAATGTTATTTATATAAATGTGTATATTATTATGTGTATTTGTTATGTGTTTTTTTTGTGCCCCTCCAATATGATTTGCCACCAATTGCTACTGCCTGGTGAAATAAAATATTGGCCTAGGATCACACAATTTGGTCGTGCAGGGAAGCCGGGACTGATTACAGGATTTCTAGCTTCACATTGTGTAATTCAGCCACTGGAAGGGCATCTCTTTCTCCTGTTTTACATCAAAGGTCAATGCTTTGGCTTTTATTCTTGGCGCATGATGCTGCAGCAAGGGTAGCAGGCAGAAGCCGCAAGCAAGAGGACCTCACGCTGAACTAGAATCAGGCATCTGGCTCAATTCTGGCTCACTCACTTCTGAGGTAGCTGCATAAACTCTTCACACCCATCTGTAAAAACTGCAAGCCATGGCAAACTCAGGCATTCACATTTTTCAAATAAGTATGGGATTTGTGACCACCTGAATCAACTGGGTATCTTTGCTGTGCGAAGTAATTGCAAAACGTTTGCTTAGTTTGTAGGCACAGGTTATTTTCCTGCATCGGCTATACATAGCTGCTGCTAGGGTTGCCACCTAAGCAGACATTTACTGGCTTGACCAGTATTATCATGCCAAGTCAGGTAACAAAATATCGTAGACGCCGTTTAAATCCAGTATTTTTTCGCTTTTCTAGAATAAGCTTAAAGCAACAAATACAACACAAAACACATTGAAAAGAACTTTAAAGGTAAATAGGGGAAGAATTGCTGTTCAGAATGAACACAGAGGATTTTACACAAACTCCTATTTGAAAGATAGCCTTGGTTCTCTCAGAACCGAAAAACATGCTCAAATGGCCATTCTTTTTCTATGAGAAATTGGGTAACCGTAGCTGTCACACATTCCATCTTATATGTGACTATCGGAGTCATTTCTGGCATTTAAGCCAACAACACAGTGCATGATCAGATTTTTGAGTTTATATTTAACACAACATGCTGCTGGATAAAAAGCTGGAACTGGGGATCAGATATCACATGGCATGAAGCCACTTGGAAGCTACCCTCTACCCTATTGCAGCAGCTTTAGCTCCTATTAATGGACTTTTTAAAGATTAATTTTGGCATCTCAGTGGAAGATGGCCAATTTAAACGAGAAATCTCTGTGGAAAAAATTCCAATGTCCCAGATTATCTCTAACAATTGCGCCCCCTCTGGTAACCTCTTGTGGTAGTGCACTGGGTGGCCATAATGTCACACTGGACCAGCACTCCGTCCAATCAGCCTTTATTGTAAGTCTCTATAGAAATAATTTTGATCATTCTATATAGCACACATCCCAAACTCAATGTAATCTTAAATAATTGGTGTGGCTATTAATCAACTAAAGGATACTTCTTTTAATGACCTTAGAAAGGTAAAAGGTGTTGAGGTTGGAATGTCCTGTGGTTGGTATACATGCATGTTCCCCTGCACTGATTGCCGAACTTTTGATTTGATTTGATTTGATATTTATAAAGCGCAACAATCACCCTAAGGCATCAAGGCGCTAGAGACCAGCCGTCCAGAACCAGGCTGAAAGAGGAGAGAATGATCCAGATAGATACTAGGACGAGAAAAGCCAGGTCTTAAGAGCCTTTCTAAAAGGGAGCAGAAGAGGCATAGACCTGAGGGCAAGGGAAAGGGAGTTCCAAAGCTTGCTCGCTGCCACCGAGAATGCTCTGTCCCCCCATTTTCTCTTTTTAGTTCTCGGTATGACCAGTTGCATTTGGAGCAAGGAACGCAAGGGTCTGTTAGGAGAGTGCCAATTGAACATAGTTTTTAATCTTGATGGATAGGGAGAGTGCAATGATTTGTGAACCATGCGAAGTGTCTTAAAGCTGATATGCTTTTCAATCAGAAGCCAGTGTAGGGATTCTAGTCCCTTCCTGGCAGATTGCTTTCTGGGAATGTCCAAAACGAGTCTTGCCAATGCGTTCTGTAACACCTGGAGTTTATGCTGCATACTCTTATTGGCAGCCAGGTATAGTGCATTGCAGTTGTCGAGCCTAGACATTACCAATGCCAGTGCTACCTGGATTCGAGCTGATCGTGGGATGAGAGGGAACATTTTTTTTTAACATCCTTATGATCCAGGAGCATGTCAAAATGGTACGGTTAATTTGGATATCAAAGTTGAGTTCAATATCCATCAGAACTCCCAAGTTCTTGGCCTTCTTGCTCGGGGCAGGGCAACCACCTAAGGATTGAGGCCAACAGTTACTATTCCACTTCGACGACTCTGATCCAAATATCATCACTTCAGTTTTCTCCCCATTGAGTTTCAAAAAGTTAGCAGACATCCATTCTGCCACTTTAGTCATACAACCGAGGATATTCTCTGCCGTTGAGCAAGGACCTTTGGGGAAAGTGACCATGATCTGTGTATCATCTGCATATGACACCACCTCCAGTCCAAATGAATGGATCACCGTTGCCAGGGGTGCCACATACAGATTAAAAAGAGTAGGGCTCAGCCATGATCCCTGCGGAACCCCACATGGTAGAATATAGGAGTCTGAGTAGAAAGATTGTAATTTCACCCTTTGGGATCTCCCTGTTAGGAATGAGGACAGGAGGGCTAGTGCATGCTGCGAGATACCAAGACTCCGGAGTCTGTCCTGCAGCAGAATAAGTGAAATGGTATCAAATGCTGCAGACAGATCCAAGAGAATCAGCACTACCCCCTGTCCTTCATCCACAGTACGCCTGATGTAATCAGTGGCCGATATTAAAGCCGTTTCCGTCCCATGATGCTTCCTGAATCCAAACTGAGAATCATTGAGCCATGATTGTTGTTCTGCCATTTCCATAAGCTGCTTATTAAGATGCAGCTCCAGGATTTTAGCTGGAACTGGAAGCAAAGAAATGGGACGATAGTTCTTACAATCCCCTGGATCTAAATTCGTTTTTTTTAGAAGCGGCCTAATGATGGCTTGTTTCCAGCTATGTGGATAGATTCCGGATAGAATGATATTATTCACGATTTTACAGAGCGGTTCCGCTATGGTGTTTGCAGCCATATGGAGAATTGTTGGTGGACACGCCTCCAAGGGTGAGCCAGCATGCGTCTTCAAAAGATATTGCTCAACAAGTGGGGGCGAGAGATCAGAGAATTTAGTGAGACCTCTATTCTCATTACAGGGCTTCAAGAGTGCCCCCTCAATAGATCTGCTAGATGCTGGTGCTATGATGGGCGCTACCAGCTGTAGATCAAAGCCAGTATAGATATCCATAATTTTAGTTTGAAGGAAGCTAGCCAGTTGATCGCAGAATACTTGTGAGATTTCTGGTTCTGCTATGAGTTGAGGAGATGAAAGCTGTTGTACCAGCTTAAATAACTCTTTTGTGGATGATGAGTTTTCAATTTTGTAAGTGCAGTATTTGGATTTTTCTTCCACCAATGAACGTTTGTATTCCTTAATACTAGCTTTATATGCCAATCTATCAAATTCCTCAAAGGTTGATCTCCAGGCTCGCTCCAAACGATGGCAGGCTTGTTTTAATAGTCTGAGTTTGTGGTTATACCAGGGGGCCGATGGACAACATTTTCTCCCAGCATATACTTTCAAAGGAGCCAGTGTATTCGCTGCGGACTCTAACCATATCTCAAAGGCCTCCGCCCCAATATTGGAATCCTCTTGAATAATGCAAGGAATATTATCTAGGGTGTTGATTAAGGTGTTGGCTGAAATATCTTTCCAATTTCTAGCTTTGCTAGGAGGGTAAGGGAATCTATCGTTTACAGCTATAGCTGGGGGAAGGAGATCAAACAATACTACACTATGATCAGACCAGCAGACGGGTATAGTATTTTGGAGGGAAATTCTTAAGTCATTAGAGAAGATTCCATCCAATGTGTGACCTGCTCTATGAGTCGGAGCTCTTACAAGTTGAAGTAAACCGATGCTAGAAAGCATCTCTATAAGAGCACTTGAGTCATGGTTGTCCCTCTCCTCCACATGAAAATGAAAATCCCCTAAGATAGTCAGAAGGTTCTCTGCTATAACTGGCTCTAAGAGCTGCTTCAATTCTTGAAGGAAAGGCTGTCTGGGTCCTGGGGGTCTGTAAATCAGTTGCCCTCCAAAAGTGCACCTGGCTGAAAGAATAAGTTTAAAATTGGTGGCCTCACACATATGGGTATTCATGCCTGCCTCAATAATGCATTTAAATTGGGATTTAAAGGCAATTGCTAACCCCCCGCCCATGCGTCCTACCCTATCTACCCTTTGGATAGAGTAATTATCCGGGATGGCATCAACTAAATCAGGTCCTGAGGCAGCACTAGCCCAGTTTTCCATGATAAAGATCCAGTCAGGTTCCAAGTCCTCTACAAGTGTAGCGAACTCAACTCTGTGCTTTATGAGGGAGCGAGCATTGAGCAGTAGCCCCTTATAACCCTCTGTATTACCTGCGGTATTGATCAACGGGTTTTTAATATCTCCCTTACTGTGAGCAATGGAGGTTCTTGCACAGAGGGGCATGGAGTATCCGCATGAAGTGCAGGAGTGAAATAAACGCTCCTGCCCACTCTCCAAGGGAAACATAACACATGCATCATGATTATGACTCTCCCCTTCCCTGATTTTTAGTAGTGCTTCCGTAGTGTAGGAAATAGACTTAGGGACCTCTGAACTAAAACGGCCAGCATGCCGTGCGCCGGGTGCTGTCTGGCCGCGGACGGGCGCAGACGGGCTTGCCTTTGGCGCGCCTTCGGCCACTGCAAGTATATCTGGTATTTGCCCCTGGGGTCATGTTAACCTGAGCGCATGTACAGAGGCATAGGCCGGTCTCTGGCTAAGAGCATCCTGGACCTGTCATGTGACTTGGACAGGTGCACACACATGCTCTCATTATTGGCAGTTGGCTACTGTCCCGTTTGTGGGTTTAGAACATACAGCAGTGGTGACAGGATACTGTGGATTAAGTAATAGGTAGTGTGACCAGACTTTTTATCTGTGTTAACTCAGGTTGAGGCCACCTGACCCATCTGTGTATAGTTCAGCTTCTAGGGCCTTGCCCAGAACCTTTTGCTGACATTCTGAGTGCATGTAAAGCTTGTTTGTATGAGTAGCACATGCATGGTGTGAATGAGCCAGAGTATGGACGCCAGTGAGGTACATTTTGAATACCACTGCCCTGGACTAGTAAAAGATTGAGGATTCTGGAAGGGTATTGCTTGCAATGCTGCGGCTCTGAGGACGAGACCTACACACCGAAGCGATGGGAGTGGAGAAAGGGCTCCTTTAGATATTCCCTGAGACCTTTCGGTTAGCAAGGATTAGGTTCCCTCGTGACTGCAATTTGGTGGATGGCAGGTGTACGGGATGGATTGGCCTGCCATTTTGTCTTTCCCTGATTACTCCTTCAGTTAGGTTAATGATTGACAGGTATAGAAATCACATACCCTTTTGTGCCTCTGTTGTGTGTACTGCAGCATGGAGATAGCCATGGACGTCATTTAGGGGTTGCAGTTGAGACTCCTGGCTTTTCTCTTGTGACTCCTGGCACTGCCTTTGTGACCCATGGCCTCAAAGCTGGCAAAAACAGTCCCAAAAGCAGAAGGCAAACAGGCTCCTAATGAGCGCTGTTTACTTTCTGCTGCTCAGTTTGGGATCAACTTCTGCAAAATAAACTTAGCCGAGCAATGCTAACAATTTTGAATACAAAAAATGAAATATAAGGCACATTGTTAAACAACTTATTTTTCATTCCTGTGAATCCATTAAAAATTATCTGTTTGAACAAAACCTTCACCATTGTGCTTAGCAACAGTGCTAGTGCCTTTAAATTGATGATAAATCAAAACAATTCAACAATGGCAAGGAATTTTGTACACCAATGGCATAGTTCATATTCAATATATAGCCCATATAAGTTAATGGAGCTGGCTATAACAGTTAATTTGTCTTTTTCAAAGCATTTTACCGTGATGTTTCATTACATCATTGCCATTTGTGGTAGAAATATTTTTGGTTCTTAGTGGTGTTCTATATTTCTTGGCACTATATCCTCTGAATGAAAAGAAATGTTTAATGTTTATTTGGCTTCTTATCTCAGCATTCGTACTATAATACAGGTGGTATTTCAAATAGACATATATTTGTGTTAGTAACGGCTGTGTTATTATATTGATTGTTCACTTACTATGGAGTCAAAGGGCATATGACATAATTTCCTATGATGTCACTGAGGTTAAAGCAAGTGTGATGTCACTTCCGCTACCCATGGCATTTTGGTGAACCGACGTTCATGGAGATAGTCCCAGTGCTAGCTGCTGAGTGAAACCTCACTCTTCAAACAGACTATGTCTGGATATCAGCCTGGGAAGGACACTACATTCTACAGTTTGGAACAGTGGATCCACATCCCCTGTCTGGAAGTTGTGTATAAGTGAGGGACCCAAATCACCCCACTTTACTCAAGTTCCAAGTTCTCTATGACCAAAGAAGAAATGGCTCCATGGAGTACTCAAAGAAACCAAGGCTGGTGTCTGCCTGACAGCCAGTATCTCAGAGTCTGGATTCCTACTGGAGGAGCTGTGTGCCTGCTCTGAAATGCCTAGAAGCCTGCCTGCCCGCTGAGAGACAGAAAGAGTCTGCCTTGCCCTCAGGAGGAGAGACTGTCCAGGAAAGAGAGAGGTCTAGCACATTCCTGGTGCCTGTGGACCCCCCAGACTCACATTCCAGTTCCTGGTGGGAAGCATGATAGTATGTTTGCATGATCGCCAAAGGCCCAGTCGGGAATGCAACTGCTGAACTGTTGAATGCCTGAATGGGGCTGCAACTGCTGATTTGCTGAATGCCCAAGTGGGGCCGCATCTGCTGAATTACGGAAGGCCCAGTCAGGGCTGCTTCTACAGAACAGCCGGCCTGGACGTGGGCTATAACTGCTGACTGCAGAGGACCCACACCCAAGGAGTGCATCTACCTATCGTCCAGTCAGGACTGCACCTCAACCAACTATTGAGTGCACCAGTTGTGGACTTGGACACCGGCAATCGGGGATGTCATGGCCGGGCCCTCAACCAACCTCGCAGGACTCACCACAACAACTGCAAAAAGACTGCTGGGTGGGTGCACTGTGGAAAATGGCCCATGCCTGGCCCCAAAGACTGCAATAGAGACGTGCTGGTTCTCCATGGCTTTCCACAAATGCGTAGGCGAAACCCTGGGAGTGCAAGGCAGCAGCCGAAAGGGCTTTTGACACCGCACTATACGTAAAGTGGTAAGAAGACAAACACGCAGAATGCATCTTGTGAACTGTGGGTGATAGAGACTGCATCAAAGCTGAATTCACTCTACTCTTGATTGCCTTTACTGCAAGAGAGACCCAGTGTACGAGCGGAGCTCGGGAGAGGATGGTGAGAGAGGGGTGTGAGTGTAGCACCCCCAGGAGACAGCACCTACATACAGTAGTTAAGTATATGACTACAGGAATGTGTAATATTGCGCAGAACTGCATGTGAGTAAAGTACTTTCTTTGTTACAAAGACAAGTACTGGGCTGGAAATTCACTTTATTGGGCCTGTTGGTTCATTATTTGAGGTCTAAGCTCAATCTCTTCAAGTTATCTTTCTGAGAAACCTGTGACTGTTCACTTTCGCAGCCCTGAGAGTCAATGCAGAAGGGGTTGTTCTTGGTCCAGTTTGCAGAGCGATGGAACGACGGCCCCCGGGATATCAGTGGCAAATGCCCTCTACCCCCATGGTTGAGGTCCAGTAGCACTGCCTGCCATGTGGCCTCCATAACGAGGTCACACAAAAACCATAGACTATGCTGTGGTTGGAAAATGTGACTTGCAGGTTACACACTGACCCCTCCACCATTCACTTAACATACAGAGCTATCTTACCAGCTGGCCCACCTAACACCATTCGTGCTCAGTATCTTTCGTCATTGCATTACTCATCCTACCCGTGGTTTAAACACTGCATTTATGGGGTGTAAATGCACTTTATACATCTTTCTTGGACAAGCCTCTCCCATGCAGCAGACCTGGCTACTCGAATAGTACAGCTGCACATTGCTGAAATAGCCTTTGTTGGTACCCTAGGATGCCATTAGGTTGCTTTGTCCAGCCCCACATTGACCCAAAATATCGATATTTATTTAGCGCTCGGTGAAGCCTACTTAAATGAACACCTGCACATATTTACTTACCAAACCAGAAGAAATACTGTATTTCTCCGTTTGCTGTAGGAAATCCCACTGGGAAAAGTATAGCCATTAAGCACTTAAGAACATAAACCGAAGCAGCACAGCACCAGCCAGCAGGCCCCAATTACTGTATGCAGATGCTGTACCCACTCGAGGTAATGGACAAAACAGTATAAAAAGTGGATGAGAAATGGATTCCTGTCTGTACATGTTGTCAAACAAGATAATGGGCAGACCTGGTTGACTCAGCAGGCTCTGATGTGGACAAAGGCCAGACTGCTTGCAAGTCACTGCGCCTGATTTGCTGCTGCTCAGCATGTTTATTTAAGCATTTGTGTGACCTGGTTAAGGCATTTTGATCAGAAACGCTTTCAATAGCAACCATAAATTAATACATATAACAGTAATTTATTTTGGGTTGTAAGATAGACACTAGAAGCAAGCATGGGAGGGTGGTGGACAGGGGCGGCTCCTCTGCTATGGCAGAGAAGCGTCGCAGCACTGCTTAAAGGCAGAAAATGTGAACTAAAATGATAATAAAACACTTTTATTATCATTTTATTTTTCTTTGACTCAGCCGAGTTCGCGGAGTCCACCGAGTCTGGGGCAAGGCCAGATCACAGCGTCACCAGCAGGGGGAGGAGGAGCAGTGGGCACTGAAAGTGCGCATGTCGGTTTTGCTGGCAGTCCAATGCCAGCAAAACCGACATGCGCACTTGGATATCTCCAGCATATTCCTTGGAGATATCTGCAGGGCTCAGGAGCACAGGCTCCCAGTCACTGCTGGAGCATGAACCCGGCCCGCTCCACCCAATCCCAGCGCTTCTCTCATGCTGGGAGTAAGAGCATGAGAGAAGCGCTGGGATTGCGTGGTGAGCTGGGAGCCCATACTCATGGGAACTGCAGTGCCGGGAGCAGCGCGGTGCAGGAGCAGAAGTAACTGTATATTTATTTATTTTAATTTAATTTTTCCCTGCGCCGTCCTCGCACTGCCCCCCCACGTAGATTGGGCAGCAGCCGCGACTGGTGGTGGATTAGGCACGTGACATCCACTTTACATGATACATAGGTAAGACCTGTAGCTCTGTGTGCATCACAAAGTTGTTCTGGATGTTGTTAGTAGGTAGTACCAGAGCATCACATGCGTTGGCTCGTGAGACCGTAAGGCATAAGGTTTTTGTAGAATTACCTAGGGAGTGTTAGTGAGTACAGGAGGAGGAGGTAGGTCTTGAGGGGCATTATAAATACTTACCAAGAGAACGTAGGTCTGGTGTCAGCCAGCAAAGCCTTTTAAGCACAGGAGGATAGAGCAGTTGAGTGAGCAGGAGGGAAACAGAGCCTTTGGCATACACAGTTGTCGGTATATGTGCCAAAATATGTGAAAATCTGCAGAAATAGTTCCATATTTCTGTGGGAAATTTGAAGTGGGACAATGGCCAGGACACCCTCCCGGGTGATAAGTGTGCTCTACAAATACACATAACATAACATTAGTGGAGGAACTTTTGTGGAAATTTGTAGAAACAACAGTGAAAAAAATCATTTTGATCTTCCTTAGATCAATGCCGTAAATAGAGGGATACGCTTTGATGTCAAAGATCTGTCTCTCATGAGAGGCAAGGAGCAAGAGAGGAATAGTGCTTGGCAGGAAAGAAGAGTAAACGTAGGTAACACTAAGGAGAGCACAAGTATGCATAGCACACCACAAAACTGGAACTAAGGAAACAAGGAAATTAAGGCGGCACACAAGGGAACTGGAAACTAATGGAGCAGACACACCTGCTCTTGGCCACAACTCCTTCCAGCAAACATGGGGATGCCGCGACTAACCCAACAACAGCAATCAGTGCAGTGGCGATACTCTTTACGGTTGCACACAGGTGGTGCGTTTTGTTGATTCACCTTAATAATTACTTTATTGAGAAACAGAATAAATGCAAACCCTTAAACCATGCGCTCCTGTTACATTATTTTGGTGATTAATCTGTCAATGATGGAGCTGTAGCCGTGTGGAAAAAGAACTTCAATCCACAGCTTAATCCAGACTACGAGTGTTTTATTCTCTGCCAGGCTCAACAGAGTGAATACAAATCCATTGACAATTTTTATGCTCACCTAAGAGACCATGCCAGCGCTTGCACAGGTGATGATTCCTCCATGGAAATACAGGCGCAGGTCATTCCCAGATACTAATCATCTGCTCGATATCAGTAATCCTGGGAGAACCATAGAAGAATCGCAATGTAATCCTTATGATGGTTCACTGGCATGAGCTCTCTAAAGGCTGAGACAGCTCAAGGATGGAACTGTTCTTGTTCATAATGGTTATGTCACCCCTGGCATTTTAACCTACACCGATCAACTTCAAAACCATTGATCAAGTAAAGGACTGTGTGGCGACTGGCGGTGTGAGTCGCACACCACCTCAGTATGCCCTGAACAGTGCAAAACCAGCTTGAAATGTGAGAGATCCAGCCACTTTGCAGGAGTAGGCACAGGAGGCAGGAGATGAAAACTATTCCTGAGAGACAATGACCCTCGACTGAGGCATAGGCCCTTGCACAGAATTCAGTAGAATGATAATCAGTGCCTCCTGAATCCCATGTAGATGATGGGTTTGATGAGGAATGTATCTTCCTTATATCTCTTAGGGTCAAAGCAATAATGGCAGGAAGAACTCAAATGAAATACAGAATACACATATGAAGTGTGACCATTCGTTCCCTCATTGACTGAGAAGCATCTGTCAACAACGTGAACGATCTGCAACATCTGCAACAAAAGCCACTACCAAAGCTCACCACCACTGGAATGAGAATATATGCTAATGAGGGTGCTATTCCTCTGCCACTAGCAGGGACATTCAGTACAACCATCAGTCACAAAGAATATTTTGTCATAGTGACAATTTTTGTAACTAAGGAAGGCACTGGTACACTGCTTACCTATGTGACAGTGGAAATCTATAACTTATTGATTTTAGGAAATAAACATGTGCCACATCAAGGTAATACTACGTGAATATCGACACATGTGGATCCCTAAATTCAAAAGCCGTGAGATAACATATTGATACCTGTGTAAAACATGTAGCTCTGCATCACAGAAGAATAGCATTTTACCTGCAATCACAGGTTAAGCCTGAGGATTGATGACATCCTGGGAGACCTCAGTGGTGCTAAATATTTCTCCAAATTAGACTTAAAATCTGTGCACCACCAGATGGAACTGGAAAAAGAAAGTCATTACATAACAACATTTTTGACTCATATTGTACACCAGTCTTACAAAAGAAAAGGCTGAACCGTCTCATCAGTGAGTAAAGTTTTTTAGACCACCATTTGTAAGTCACTGTCAGGCCTGGACAGAGTCAAGAATATCAGTGACAATATTGTCGTTTTTGGAAAATCCAAGGCTCAAGACCATTGTCATCTCCATGCCACCCTACAATGCATAACTGAGTGGACCCCCACATTTGACTGTGAAAAGCCAAATTCTCAAATGAAGACATCAGCCTGAACCCGAAAAAGGTCAGTGACATTCAGAACGTCGCACCACCCTAGAATGTCACAGAAATCTGTAGCTTTTATGGTATGGCCATGTCTAGTGGGTGCTTTATTCCTCTGCTATCCACTATCATTGAACCGCATTGTAAACTCATCAAAAATACCACACAACTGGAATGGTCAAGCAAGCATGAGGAGGCCTTCCAAGGAACAAAAAAGCAATGTTGCATATTGCCTTAATGACATACATTAATCCATCGAAATACACTGAACTTGTGGTAGGTGACAGTCCATTTGGCCCTAAAGCTATGGTATTACAAAAGCATTCTTATGACAACTGGGTATCAAATGGTTTTGCAACCATGTTGACAACAAGTAATGTCAAATTGAGCATGAGGCACTGGTGATAGAGTGGACTTGTATGGCCCCTCCTCATAGGTACAGCATGCCTAACTCACCATACAGTTCTTAGTGATATGTAAACCAAACAACAAGAATCCGGCTGATTACTTGTGGCACTGTCCAAATATATCAGATATGTTGGCTTCAGATCAATCTCAGGATGACAAGAAATACATAGTATTTTATGCTCAAGCTGTATGCCCAAAGGCAGTACTAACACAAGAAATAGCAGAAGGAAATAATATTGAAGATTATTTTTTACAAGTGGTGATTGACATAATGAGAAACAAGCCTTGGAAATTATTTCTGAGAGGCCAGAAGCACAATGAGGAGGAGAGAGAACTAACTCTAACTACCCTATGGTAGGTTCGCCGTGAACGGTGAGTCACAGCAGATGGCATTGTTCTAAGGGGTGTCAAGACATCTGCAAGCAAAGACTGTTCATGTTACCCACCAGGGGCACCAAACTTGTAGCCAAAACTAAAGCTCGACTTAGTGTGAAGGTGTGGATGCTTGGCAGGGATGACATTACACTTCAATACTAGCTACCATCCAATCCTCAACTTCACACTCTTCTGTAGACACTAGAGGCAAATGTGAGAGACAATTCATTTTGACATTTATTATACCTGGAACATATCTCACTTCAAAAGTATATTCTTGAAATTTAAATAACCACCTAGCCTTACGTAGTAGTGAAATTATCCGCCATAGGTTTGTGGTCCATTCTAAGTGCAAACCTACACTCCATAAATAGGTCTAGAAATGTTGAATACTAGATCAACAAGCTAATGCCTTCTTTTCAATAACAGAATAACTCTCATCAGCACCACATAACATTCTCAACGCAAATACTATAACCCTTTCATTTTCTTGGTCAAATCACACCAATACCGTATACACTTGCATCAGTGACCAACACTGTTTTGTAAGAAGGATCAAGCAACTTTAATACAGGTGCCTTAGCAATATTCTTGTTGACACAATTAAATCATACCAAAGGTTCCTTTCTTCTCATAGGTCTTGTCAGAAAAGCAAAACGATGAACTCCTATGACTGACCTTAGTTGGTCTTTATTTCCCAAACTTGTAGCACATTCAAGTCTCCAAGGGTTTTAATTTAGATGTTATACCATCCACACCAATCATATGACCCAAATATTCAACTTCGGGTACCACAAATTTGCATTTTTCTACTCCAATCGTCAATCCTGCATTACACAGTTGCACCAACAACTGTCTTAATATCTTGTCTTGGTCAGCTTTGTACTTGCCATAAATCAAAATATCATCTTGAAACACAGTAACTCTCTCAGTACCTTCCAAATACATTTGCATTACTCTAGGGAACACCACAGAGGCCGAAGCTAAAACAGAAGCTAAACCAAAAGACATCCTCAAATAGCTAAATGCCCCCTCTGGCAAATGATGTCAAATGCTATCTGTTTAGATGTTAAACAATCCAGGGTTTATAAGCATGTGTACTGCTTCAAAGTACTCAACATTTGGTTTATGTATGGCAACGGATGAAGATCCATCTAATTACAACTATTTAAGCCTCACAAATCGACACATGTGTACCTTGCCTCCTTATTTTCACTCTAAAACAATTGTACTAGGCCATTCTGATGATTCAATTGGCTCAATGTTCTACTTAGAACATAATTTGTTTAGTACTGACTTCAGTGCTTCTCTCCTGGATAAAGGCACACTCCTCACCTTGTGAACTTTGGGTACAGCAGGAGGTTGCAAAATAATCCTATGAGAAAATCCTTTCCCCAATCCCTCTCGGAAAAATTCAGGAAAGTCAGTCTTCCACTTTTCTTTTTCTTCAGTGGTCATCACTGCAATCTGTTCAGAATCGTTGGCATGTAAAATGATCCCCAACGTTTACTGTTCCATTCATCCCAACAACAAATGTCTCTACAACATACACCTTACCACTGCCAAACCTCCCTTTGAAATATCAAAACAACCTAACAAGGGTAACTTAATTCAACAGTAACCCACAGGAGCTATATCAATGGCCCTCAAATCTATTTCGGCCAGCAAAAGACATGTGTCCCAATCAATTAGTGTATAAGGTGAATGGGAATCTGCCCATGTGTCAATATCCGCACCCTCTATGTTTACCGGGCGCTTAGGGGGTTATATTTAAAACCTCCACATCCGACTCACTCTACCAACAGCTCATAATCTTCACATACATCCTTCTCAATCATTTTTACAGAATTTGCTGACTTGTTAGGTTTTCGCTTCTCTTCATCCAAATTTACCTTACACACACATGAAAGTGTCTAGATTTCCTACAACGATAACACCTTTCTCTTGTGGCAGGACAGCTGCTTGGACTTGCCAAATCCTTAAAAAACCCACATCTGAAACACTGGTTATTATTTTGTCCCTCGGGCAAATCCAGCCCTTTACCCTTGTGATCAGTTCTCTTACTAGCAACAACATTTCCATTTACATCTTGGCTGATTGATTTTACATCTTGGCTGTTTGATTCAACACATTTTCCTCTGACACGCCTTCTTCCTTCCGATCAGAATTCAAAACATTTAAATGAAACAAAGTACTTTCTTGGCAATATTAATTGCTTTTCCTAACATTGGTTCACCCACAATCAACAACTTTTATTGAAGTTTAAGATTATTGGTGTGATTAATTAACTGATCTCTGTTGGACTTGGCCCTTTTTGCAGGGTTATCCCTGAACTTTTTGCCTTCCTCCCGGTATTTTTTTCTGACCTGGTGTTGGTGGTTTTAGGACTCTGGGCACTTTATCACTGCTGTCCAGTGTAAAGTGCATGTGCTTTCTATGGTAAAACGTGGTAAGATTGGTCTACACCTGTTTGGCGTATTTAATTTACCTATCAGTCCCTTGTAAAGTGGTATCTCATATACCCAGGGCCAGTAAATTAAATGCTACTGGTGGGCTTGCAGCGCTGCTTGCGCCACCCACCAAAGTAGCCTTTCAAACCTGTCTCGGGCCTCTGCCATTGCAGGGCCTGTGCGCGCAGTTTACTGCCGCTGTGACGTGGCACATAAAGTGGGTGCCACGTCTGTGACTCCCCTTTTACTACATATCAGTCACCCCTAAGGTAGGCCCTAGCTAGCCCTATGGGCAGGGTGCGCTGTAGGTAAAAGGAAGGACATGTGCCTTAACTGTGTGGCATGTCCTGGTAGTGACAAACAGCCATTTTGGTTTCTCACTACTGTGAGGCTGCCCTCTCATAGGAATGCATTGGGGATTTCCTGATATGTGCTTCAGTGGTAATTCCTGACCTGAGAGGAGTAGAGTGGTCAAGTTTGGTATGTTTGGAATAGTGGTAATAAATGTTGCGTAATGGTGTTTGGAGATTTATTATCACTATTTTAGAAATGCCACTTTTAGAAGTGGGCATTTCTGTGTGCTATGTGTCTTTGTGCCTGCCTGATGTGTATTGCATGTCTGGCTCTGGAGTGACAGGGGCTGGGGAGGTGCAGTGCCTCCAGAGGGGATGGGTAAGCCAGCACTAGGCTGAATAGGCCAATCTGCATTTGGAGTAGTGGGAGGAGTAGCACCTGGGACTGAATGGGACTGTGCCTGCCTTCCACAATGCTGGCTCCGCCCCCCTGTGGTGTGTCTGGGGCCAGAGCCTACACTAACAATGAGGGTTTTTGTGCACTGTAAATAAAATATGTAAGTGCCCCCCCAGAACTGGTTTGGACGGGGTCCCAAGCCCTGTGCCAGGGCAGAACAAAGAAGACATGTGGTATAAGTATTGGGGCTGTGACCCCATGTCTGTTGAACCTGCTGGGAACTGTGTTGCTGAAGGACTGCTGGGCGCCAGGAGGAACCGCCACAAAGGACTGCTCCTCTGCTGGAGGGCCCTGTGAGCTGGCCTGCCTGGGCCCAGCTCTGCCCTGAGGGACTTTGGGGACTGAGTGTGTTGTGAGCGCTTAAAATCCCCTGGCAAGCCATCAGCGCGCTGGAGTGCCCTTTTGTCCCCTACAAGTAGAGTATGGTGAAGCGTTTCTACAAGAGGAGCTGGGAGCCCTGGAGAAGTGCAGCCCCTTTTCTCCTGCAAGCAGCGAGGGAACGTGGGGAGTGCTGCTTGTCTTGCTTCCTTGCGGTCCCTGAAGGGCCGTGACCGCTCCGTGTGCCCAGCCCCGCAGTGCTTAGGAGGCTTGGTGCCAAGCGAGCGCTTTGTCTTTCGCGCAAAGAGCGCTGTACCCCGCTTTTCGTGGTTATACAAAGAGTACCTGTGTGGCAGTTTTGAAACGCCGGGAAGAGGTTGCCTCTGTCTCTGAGGCCGAGTGCGTCCCCCCCAGTGAGTTGCCGTAGCAACGAGGGAGCCACAGGGGAAGCCAGCGTCAGGAAGCAGGAAGTCAGGCAAAGTACGTGCCCGGTCGAGGGCGGGGCTCCCGTGTTCCCGAGGAGAGCCCCGCGTGCTGCCGAGATGGTTGTGGGCGAGACCGGCGGCAAGAGGAAGACGGAGCCTCGCAGGCTCCCCTAACAGCTAGAGGATGGACCAGAGCCCCGCAGGGCTCGCTTTGGCAAATTTCCCACCTTTCTCTCACGAGTTGCCCGACGGAGAGGCAGTCCCCTGAGAGCGGAGCCGACGAGAGGTAGGAATCCTCCCGGCTCCCGTGTGCTATGGCCAACGGCTGTGGGCAGAACTGCTCAGCCCCCAAGGAATGGTGAGTGGGGCTGAGCTTGCCGGTACTGAGCTCTGGTCAACGTGAGGGCAGGGGCGTTGCCCATTCTGAGCCAGGGCAGAGGAGGGGGGAGCAAGGGGTCGGCTTCCCTCCCCCCTGGGCACCCGAGACCGGGAGAGGTCTCCCACATGTGTTTTTTGACACAGAGGGGGTGTGATTTGGGCCTCCTGTGCTCCCTAGATATCGGGGGCAATTTTCCTTTAAGGTGGCATTGTGGGGCGAGCCCAGGACGGGGTCCCCGCTTGGGGACAGTGACACGGAGGGAGGTGATGTATGCCTCCTGCAAGGTCTAGGCATGATGTGTTATGCCCTGATGTTATGAGGTGGGTTGATCTGCAGCACCTCAGGAAGTTGCATCCATATGTTCTGTTATGGTGGTAGGCATCTTTGGTGGCATATTGTGCATTATGATTATGCCTAAGAGGGGCGTGATGTGTTGTGATATTGCACTGCATTACTGCTGATTATATTTTTGCATAATATGCTAGGCAATGCTATGATGCCTATGCATAATGGGTTTAGGCTGCTGTGGTAATGTGTGCACCTTATGAGCAACTACGTTAGGTGCTCAGGGGATGTGTACTATGACTATTCTATGTAATGCTATGATGTTCATGCCGCAGGCCTTTTGCTAGGTGCAAGGTTACCAGTAGTTACTGGTTGCTTTACTACTTGGGTGTTCTAATGTTGTTTATGACAGTGGCCCAATTGGCCCTGTAATGTATATAATCCCCTGTAAAGTAATACCTAGTGCCAGGTGGCACAGTGTATATATGTGATGGCGTTCTAATGTGTTTTATGAGTAATACAAAGGTTATTTTTTTCTATAACCTTGTGTGGAGTTTCTTTTGTGGTGTGCCGAGTGTGTCGCTGCTGTGTGAGTGCACAAACGTTTTACACATTGCCTCTGAGATAAGCCTGACTGCTCTGCCAAGCTACCAAGGGGGTGAGCAGGGGTTATCTTCGGTGTGTAACTCCCTTGCCCTGACTAGAGTGGTGGTTTTTGCCTGGCTTAGGCGCTTGCCCTAGCCAACCAGAGATCCCATTTCTAACAGTCTCCTACTATCCATCTCCCAAATCTTCAAATTTACATGTAGCAGCAACCAGGCAAACAACCAACATCCATCATACTGCTCAACATTCTCATTTAGCAATTGACTTCAAGAAAATAATCTATGTCTTTACACTACAACATTATTATTTTTTTGCAGTAATGTTCCTTCAATGCCTTTCACACTTATATACATCATCTTAACCTTCTAAATACATATCATCCTCATCCTGTCAATCAGAAAGAGGTACGTTTTTCAAACGTTTCCTACCCTCCAATGTAGGTTATGTTTTTAAAGCTAATTTCTTCTTAGAAACAAAGACATCACCACCAATATCTTCGAGATATGTTTCAAATGCATCCCTCCAATCCTCCAAGGACATGAAGGGTTGGCCAGTGCTTTGCAAACATTTTGTTGGAGATGTTACAGATTCCATCACGTTATGGTAGGTTATATGGCAAAAAAAATCTAAAAAAAGAAAAGTAGACGTTGTTGTTGCTGGTATGGATTATAGATACTGAAAGATAATATCAAAACAAGAAAGTAACAGACGAAAAGCAGTCGCCGTTGTTACACTATGCTGTAATGGAGAATGCCTCAATTCACTTTGTTGTAGAAATCATGTTGCCCTTTGTTAGTGTCAATGGGAATGGAATAGCCCAGCCACCAGGTCCACTTTCTATTAAATAGGCACCTGGCTTCACTTCCTGTACATGTAACCTTTCTGACTGAAATTTTCAGCAGGAATCAAGCAGCCGTGGCCGGTGCAGGTAACAGCGGTGGGGCGGTGGGGCTCTTCTCAACTCCCAGGTAACAATCCACAGTGAAATCCCCTGTGGAAATTCTACACTTAAAGTGACAAGCGCCATTATAAAATAAAACAAAGACAGCCAGACCTGGTGAAGGCTCCTAGTGAACATACTGCCACAGCAGGACAACATAGGAGCAACCTAGTGCATTTCCTACCGTTCTTCCCGAGGTGTCATTGCAAGTTATCACTTCCATATTGACACGAGAAGGGGTACAAGGTGATCCCCATAAAAGGAAAGGAACCTTGCACCTTGCACCGTTTTGAGTGATTCATCTTCATCCCGCTATACGCCTCCTTAAAGCGCATTCCATGTATATTCTCACGTTCTTTTTGGTGCATAATCCCTTTTTGGTTCTGATTGCTATTTTGTTTACCTAGCCTCAGTATTTTTGGATCGTTTTGTTTGGCTATGCTTTTTTAGTTGCTGGGTTCTCCTCGGCTTTCCTCTAGCTGTTCCTAGAACTTTCTTGGCAACATTTGTTTTGTAACATTTTATTAGTTTTATTGAAGCAACGCAAACCAATAAACAGAGATGAGGTTGATTCTTCCAAGGCATGACATAGCAGTATTGCATGTCACAAATGACAAATATTGGCAAGCGTAAAAGTTAAACAATTCAGCAGACCCTGACCCGTACAGCATCTTCATTTCTGGAAATCATTTTTTTGTCACTTTTTATATTGTCACTTTTCTGACTCCCTTCCCTTTAGGTGGAGCTGGCATCTGGAGAATGTGGCCCTTCTATTTCTTCCAGCTTCTGCCACACCCATTCAAAAGATAATCTCAGGCCAACTGGTAGCAAGCTGTTTTTCTCAGACTGCACAACTATCTGTGAGGTCACTTAGAGTGTTCTGTGCTTTTTATGTTTCTCAAGAAGAGCACAAGGATCTGCTGCCTAGAGGGTAAACTTAGAGAATAATCGGTAGTTCCCCTTAAAACAAGCTAGCGAGAGGAAGACAATTGGTGGCAGTTGAGTTCCAGGTGAAGAGGAATAAAATCCCTTCCATTTCCCACGACGCAGTCCTTCATTTCCTTCTGCTTATGTACAGTATATTATACTTTCGGTTGATATATGGTGCGCATAGAGACCGTGTAATATGGCGTAGTAAGCAAGCACCTCCTGCATGCAGCACTATTGATTTCCTAAGCACAGTAAACCTATTCTTAACATTGACACAGGTGAGCTCCTTGGGAAATTATGTTCAATGGTCTAGATTTTCTTTTTTGTGCATAATTATTTTATAAAACATAAACATCACCATTATTGAGACTCTGCTCCAGATAGGATATGGACTACAGAGACACAGATGACATAGACTGGTCAGAGACAAAAATGACACACTGCAAAACAGACATATCAGCCTGATAAAGTCTCATACAATTCGACTATCTGCATTGTACAAATGGCACCCAAGACATACTTTGCAGAATGGGCAAGGGCATATCTCCAAATTGCACTCGGTGCCATACTTTCATACGTACGTTTGTACACATGGTGTAGAACTGTCTAATAATCCTTCGCTGCTGGTCTTGCATTCAGCAGACAATGTCCTCAGGGGTTGGATGGCCTGTGACCCTTCCCTCTAAGATAGCACTGCTGGGTATACTGCAGCAGACTGGTGGTCCAAGATGTACATGTACTTTGATCGGTATTAGATGCTTGGTAGGTTGCTGCATTCCAAGAGAATGGCAGCACACTCGGCAGGAATAAACATGCGCGATGAAGGAGCCATTAAAGAGCTGCGGCTGGTAAGCGCAACATTTAAATAGACAACGAATTTAATTGAAAGACTGGGCCACATGCGTTGTGGAAAATCCAAAACATACTGTGTAAAAACAAGGTTGAGTCTTGAAGTCGCTAATTGATTTTGGGCAAAATTAAGAGCCTCCTGTCAATTTGCAAAGTTGTTAGTAACCTCCGGTGGGCAAATTAATTGAGTTTCTCCTCGTCGCCAATTTATGCTGTATCCCAGTTTGATTAGCAGGCACAATTCAGATACATTTATTTCAAAAAAGGTTTATGTGGTGTTCCCACTTCTTTATATCAGCTTATGTCATTGTAGATCTTTGTGCATGTAATAAGGAATGTTAAGTATGTAATGGTGATGTCAGGGTGATTAGGCAACCAGGACAGAGTGTCAGTTTATGCCTCTGCCTGCTAGCTGATGGATGGGATCTTCTTTGTAAGGAAATAAACTTCTACAACTACATTCCTGTATCCAGTTATTCATTTCTGGGATACTTCACTGGCGTAGTCGGCAGGATACAGAAGAAGATCCCAACACAAGGAATTGGTGAGAGAGAACCAGTTTATTTGAAGTTTTCATTTCAAATTGGAACTTAAATTTAATATTTACAAACTTATCAGAGCGCTTGGATAGTAAAGAAAAATATTTCCTTGCTCTGTTACTAATGAGGTTTATGGAACTTTGGTTAAAAATTTCTAATTTCAAGCTTAGAAGCGTCGTGGGAATGAGTCTTTAAACTTTGGATTGGGAGCATCGCCGCATGTTTCTCCTCGCGTTTACATTTAATCAGGGAGATTTGGTTGTCGATGCGGGCTCATCCTGTTTAAGCGCTTAGTTTTTGGCAAAATCAAAATCTTGATTTGACATTGGTTCCGTTGCATTGAACCTCGCTAACTGTTCAAGATTCGAATATAAACTTGTTGTGCCCCGCGACCTTGAGAACGTAAATCTTACCTAGTTCTCAGCTCGCTCTGCTCCTTCACTTCGAGTCTTCTGTGTGGAAGCTGCATTTGTCATCAGTGCTACGTCACACGTTTGTGCGTAACGTGAGCGTAGCGGCCATCTTTAATTCACTTTGGTTGCTTGGTGACGGATCGCGTTAATAACAGCATTTCATGGCAACGCTTGAGTTCCTCTGGTTGCTTGGTGACGCATTGTGTTAAAGTAACATTTACCGGCAACGTTGGAGACGCTGCGTGTTATTTCAGTGACACGCACACTAAACTTTGTTTTAAAGGGCTTTTTGGATCTTGCCTGCTTTGATGTAACGACAAGGACGCTGCGCGTTGCTTCAGTGACGCGCACACTAGTCTCAATTAAAATTCTTTTTTTTTTTTGCTGCATGTTGCTTCAGTGACGCGCACACTACTCTCAATTAAAATTCATTTCTGATCAGCTATGCGCACGCTGCTTTTCATCAAAGAATTTGTTCTCATTCAGTGATGCGCACACTGTTATTCGTTGTACTTTTATACTGGGAATATTATTAGATTACATTCAACTCTCTGGATGTCATTTCAGTGATGTCCACACTATGTTTGCATCATAAAGTCGAAGTGATAAGTATTATTTACATGTACTATAAAGGATACATTATTTCTCTGTGTAATTCATTTATTGCATTATACTCAGGGTTGTGCTCTCTGTGATACAGTATAGTGCAAATTTTTCTCAAGCAGTATAAAATCTAGTATTGTGTACAAGTTTAGCAACATGCAAAATGTAACTGCTGCCCCGTTCTTCTTATCGAGTCCAGGAGTTCCTCCCATACAATGGAAAAAATGGTAGGTAGTATTTGAAAGGTATTCTAGAGTTTGTGGTCCCTCTCTCAGTGCAGAGAGAAAATCGTCTTTGCTTCTTCATTGTCTAGGATCAGAGGGGCAAGACGTTTTTGATCATTTACCGGACCTTTCTTCAGCGGAGGCTAGAGATCTTAATGATTATGAAATCTGTAAAAAGAAACTCGATAAACATTATTTGCCTAAGGTGAGCACTATCCTGGAAAGGTATCAATTTGCAAAAATGATGCAAGGAGATGAAGAAACTGTTGAGGGGTATGTGACGCATTTAAGGAAGCTCGCATCTTCGTGCAAGTTTGATAACTTGTCTGATGAACGCATTCGCGACCAGTTCATGTTTGGATGTAACATGGAGAAGGTTAGAGAAGAACTGTGGTTGAGAGATGAGCCTACTCTTGACGAAGTGCTTACTGTAGCTAAAAGGATCGAACACTCCTTGAAATGTGTTGCAGTCATAAAAAAGGACAGTGAGAAAGATTCTATGGTCCATATGGTTAAAAACAAAAATCAAAAAGCAATTGAAAAAGGTAAAAGTGGTACTTCTGTTGATAGAGAAGAGTTTAAAGGGAAACAAGTTGAGCGAAGATGTTACAGGTGTGGTAAATTGGGTCATCTCGCAAATGACACTAAGGGGCCGATTCCGATCTCGGCCGGTAGTGCTCCGAATCGGATTCGGATTCACCGGATCCGATTCGGAGCCCTGTTTCCCGACCGAATCGTACGCGGGTCCGGCCGAGCGAGTACGATGCAAGCACCCGTGAAATCGCCGACCGGCTCGAACGCGGCTTCAACATGCTCCGACCGACTCGCATGGACACGACTCGCACCGCGCTATGGAGACGTTTCCCGGCCGGGTAAGTACGATGCGTGCCGCGAGCAGTCCGACCGACTCGCGCCGTCCGGCTCGAAAAAGCTGTCGGAGCCGGACTTTGGGGGTCCGCGTCGGACCCCCCTGTAAGCGTAGGCGCGCGAGTCGCACACAGGGGGACCCATGGGTCCTCCCTACCTGTGCATGTACGCCGCGATGCGCATGGACGCGTACCCGCTGTAGGGGCGCCCTTGTTCGCCTCGCACCCATTGAGTCAATGGGAGCCCGCGTACGCGTTGTACGACCGGCTCCCATTGACTTCAATGGGAGTCCGACCAACTCGAGTCCGATAGCATGCGAATGCATCGTACTCGTCCGGTCGGACTGCTAGGGTCCGATTCGGTCGGAATTCTCTCCGGGTCCGGCTCGGTCGGAGAGATTTCCGGCCGGAATCGGAATCGGCCCCTAAATGCCCAGCATTCAATCAAACCTGTACTAAATGCAAAAGAAAAGGTCATTTTACTTCCATGTGTAAAAGTAAACCATTCTCCAGAGTTAAAAAAGTGGAAATTTATGAAGAAGAAGTTCCAGAAACCAGTGCTGATGGATTTTGAATGTGGACAAATAGTTGTTCAGGTTCAAAGTGGTACTTGCAAAAATTGTCCTTTTGATTACATCAATGTCGAAGGGGAAAGCACAAGGGTCTTGTTTGATTCTGGTGCAAAGATAACTATTGTTTCTAGTGAATTTTATCTCCAAAAGCTAAAAAACAAGATTTCACTGATGAAGCCTGATATTATACCTTTGGCTTATGGTGGTGAACCCATTAAGCTACATGGGTATTTTGGTGGACTCATTGAATACAAAAACAGATTGGTATCAGGGAAAATATACGTTTCCAAGAAGGGAGATAGTATTATTAGTTGGATTCATCAGGGAGATCTTGGAGTGTATCTTGATCCCAATGCTAACCCTTCCTTTCAACTTAGAGACAAAGTGTGTTCAGTAACCAATTCTAATTACAATGAATTTATTATAAATATAAAGAAGGAATATCCCAGTGTTTTCAGGGAAGAGTTGGGATGCTTGAAAGGATATCAACATAAGATAAAATTGAAGGATAATTCTATTCTGATATGTTGTAAAGTGAGAAATGTGCCTCTGTCAGTGAGGGATGATATGGAGAAAGAGATTAAGAAGTTAAAAGATTGGGGTATCATAGAAGAAGTAGAAGGTACATAGTGGTTGGCCCCAGTAGTTGCCGCAAGAAAATCCAATGGTGATTTACGCTTGTGCATTGACTTGAGGCAACTAAACAAGCGTGTGGTAGTAGATCGCTATCCGTTACCAAATATTACAGAATTATTAGTCCTCCTAGGTGGGGCTAAGGTATTTAGCACAATTGACCTCACTTCTGCTTATCATCAGATTGAGCTGGAGGAATCGTGTAGGGATTTCACATAATTTATAACGCCTTTGGTACATTTAGATTCATTCGGATGCCATTTGGGTTGGTGTCAGCCTCGTCTGTATTCCAACGAGTCATGGAGAGTGTCCTCAAAGATCTTATGGGAGTGTGTGTCTATCAAGATGATATTCTTGTGTTTGGGGATGATGATGAAGAACATGATGCTAGATTGAAATTAGTTTTAAAGAAATTATGTGAACACAATCTCACAATAAAACTAGAAAAATGCAAATTCAGAGCTGAATCCATAAATTATTTGGGTCACTATATAACAGGTGACGGTGTCAGACCCAAAAGTGATTTGGTCAATACCATTAAAAATATGAGTTCGCCCACTAACAAAAATGAATTGATGAAATTTCTAGGGATGATAGAATATTATGCCAAGTTTGTGAAAGGATTTGCAGATTCCACTGTTAGTATGAGGAGTCTGTTGTGCAAAGGGGTTGATTTTGTATGGTCGGAATTTTGTGAAAAAGAATTCATTAGTATTAAGGAAAAACTCAATGATGCTCCTTCTCTTAAGAGCTATGATCCGAATAGTAAGTCTATTCTTATCACTGACGCTAGTGAAAAGGGACTAGGTGCAGTCTTGCAGCAAAATGGTCCATCTGGATTAAGAACGGTGATGTTTTTGTCTCGCAGTTTGAGGGATGCTGAGACACGTTATTCTGTTGTAGAAAGAGAATCACTTGCGGTATTTTGGGCAATTAAAAAATTGAAGAAATTCTTGTGGGGAGTGAACTTTGAGGTCCGTACTGATCATAAACCTTTGGTTGAAATTTTTAATAAAAAGGGACTTGATTTAATTTCAAGTAGGATCACTAAGTGGGTCATTGCTCTCCAGGAGTATTCGTTTTCCCTTAAGTATATTCCGGGAGTTGACAATGGTGTGGCTGATGTGTTGTCAAGACTTGTTCCTAAAGAAACAATTCAAGATGAGGAATTAGATCTTGATGAATGGGTGTGTGTGGTTGACCATGATGTAATTTCTGAAAAGAGATGGTGTGAGGAGTTAGCTGCTGACGATACATTGACTGAGGTAATGTTATTGGTTCAGAAGGGTTGGACAAACTGTAAGGGTGTTTCTGAACTTATTAAGCCATTTTGGAAATTGAGGAATGAACTGTCTGTTGAAAATGGTTTGTTATTTAGAGGTACAAGGTTGATTCCTCCGAGTAGTCTCAGAGGAGAATTGGTAGATTTGGTTCACTCTGCTCATACAGGCCTTACTAAAAGTAAAGAGAGGCTGCGACTGTCATACTGGTGGCCTGGCATGGATAAATTTGTTGAGCGTGTTGTGCGAGACTGTGTTCCTTGCTCATTGAGCGACAAATCTAAGTGTTCTCGGGTGCAACCCATGATTGTAAGGAGGCGTTCTTTGAGTCCTTGGCAGGATATTGCGTTGGATATTCTTGGACCCATACATAGTAATGGTTCACAAATATTTCTCTTAGTCATAATCAACATGTATTCACGTTGGCCTGAGGTTTTCTTTTTATCAGTGATAGATTCTGCTCATGTCATTAAATGTTTGAGGGAGTTATTTGCCAAGGAAGGTATACCTGAATCTATTTTGACTGATAATGGAGTTCAACTGACTTCAAGGGAAATGGAAGAGTTTTTATCTTCAAGAGGCATTGTACATAAGACTTGTGCTCTTTATCATCCCAAATCAAATGGTATGGTTGAGAGATTCAACAGAGTTCTTAAGGAAACGATCACTTTAGCAAAGTCTTTGTCTTTGGATTGGAAAAATGAAGTTAACAAAAAAGTTGAGGAGTATAGATTATCTCCTCATGGCACCACTGGCAAAACTCCTTTTATTTTATTCAGGGGAAGAGTGCCTAATACATGTGTGGAACCTTCTTGGGTCAATAAATATGAATTGGGTAAAGGAAAGGAAAGTAAGTGTAATGGTAGTGAAGTGCAAAAGAGGGAAGAAATGAAAGCCAATGAAAGGAAAAAATACTTTGATTCCAAGAAAGCTGTAAAGAGAACTGAAGTAAAGGTTGGTGATTGGGTCATGATTAAACGTCCCGGTCTTGGTAGCAATTCTATTTCTAAATTTATGAAACCTACTATGGTTATTAAAGTTTTCAAAAACGCTATGAAGACACAAGATCATCGAATTTGGAATTTAAATAGAGTTGTTGTTGTGAGAGGAAAATCTCACAGAGGTTTAAGTGCAACTTTGGGTGATGTTGGTAAAACACCCGTTTGTCCTTCTTTTAATTTGGAGGGAAAATCAGATATTCGGCATTCTTCTAGATTTGTTAAACGCCCTTCACACTTGAATGATTATATTTGATGTGTTTTCTTTTAATTATTTTAAGTTATTTTGTTAAGGAAGGGAGGTGTGTGGTGTTCCCACTTCTTTATATCAGCTTTTGTCATTGTAGATCTTTGTGCATGTAATAAGGAATGTTAAGTATGTAATGGTGATGTCAGGGTGACTAGGCAACCAGGACAGAGTGTCAGTTCATGCCTCTGCCTGCTAGCTGATGGATGGGATCTTCTTTGTAAGGAAATAAACTTCTACAACTACATTCCTGCATCCAGTTATTCATTTCTGGGATACTTCAGTTTATTTTCAAGAAATATAAATATCCAAGAAAATTGCACACTAGAAGCAGCAGGAGCCGCTGGCAATGCTGCTGTCCCGTTAAGCCATCCCAGTTAGAGTGCCCAATGGACAACAGCAGAAACTAGGGAAACAGAACAGTACTACATCACAGTCAAATGTTAACAGGAGTAATTAAAGCAATACACTTATACACATACATTCCCATATAAATACATTCTCATTGCAAATGAATATAAGCCCCAATACAAGAGTAGTCCAACATATAGCAAGGCACTGGAGATCAAGGGAAACGCCAACCCTGCAGCAATGGCTGCAGGGAATGGATGTCTGTTCACGCTTTAAAGAAGAGACATGCTGCTTCAAGGATACCCTAGAACACAGGAGAAAATACGGGGGTCCTGGTGGGAACACTTCAATGATGTTACCACCCAGGGTAGTCCCTCCTCCCATTGTTTTTTCCCCTCCCTCATGTAACTTTTAGACACAAAGCGGGGTTAATAATCCATAACATCTGTTTAGCGAAGCAAGGGTCTACACAACACGGGGTAAATCATAATGATTTATTGTCATTAAAGGAAGGCAGCTTAACAACCACCCAGCCTGGCTCCCAACAGTATATCTGACCATCCCACCAAGAACCTTCCCATCAACCGCATTCTGAGAACCTGCTACCCACCAACATTTTGTTCTGCTATGCTACTAAGAACACTACACACCTTCCCCTTTAAAAACAAAACAAGAATAATCCTAATACAAAACAATTTACACATATAGTATCAAGAAACATTTATACACATATTATGGTTACCCTAATACTGAACAAAATCCTTCAATTTCATGGGAATGTTCTTTACTCATGCACTTTTCAGCACCTCCACATTTTTCCCTTCATTGATAGCACAGTCATCAAAATGATTCCCATCATTTGTCACACTAGTACTAGGAATCACATCATGTGTACTAGAGGTTTCACACTTTATATCTTCAAGTTCAACACTACTTGGTACTCTTAAATCATTACTCACATCACTGGGGCCTAAGACTTGCTCACCTGCATCCCCAGACTCACCCCACCTATATTCCCTTCCTGCTACTACTCCGTCACCCTCCACATTGTACAGAGTCATCATACACACCAACATACGAGTCACCATCCACCCGATCTGTCAATCCACTTCCTTTCTCCGAAACACCTTTGCACACAGAAATTCGTCTGAAATTCCATATTTTGCCTCCCTCAACTCTCACCACTTTACTGGAAATTTCAACCACCTTCACTGGATCAGACCATTTTGTCAACCTCCTATTGAACACCCCCGTTTCACCAGTACCACATCACCAACCTTCCACTTAGACACCACAGCTGACACCTTGGAACCACTTCCCCTCATTTTCCTCTGATAACTCTCCACACGCTCCCTGACTTTAGCAAAATCAATTTCTGTATCATATGCATTTCTCACCTTCAACCACCACAGTATCAGTTTAGACCCTGACTTCCTACCCCGTAACATCTCAAACGGGGACAACCTTGTAACCGAATTGGGTGATGTTCTGTATGTTAATAAGGTAGCCCATAAAGATTTCCTCCACTGTGAACCATTCTTTATGGCCAACTGAATCATCTCTTTAACCACTCTCTTGAAGCGTTCTACTTGACCATTGGCCTGGGGGTGATAGTTAGATACTCTTTAGTGTAGAACACCACACCTTCTTAAAAAAACTGTCCATTTCCTTGCTTACAAATTGTGGTCCATTCTCAAATATAAGTATCCAGTATCCCTTCATGACAAAAAATGTCATCCAAAAATTCAATGACCTGCGTGGATGTAACCTTTTCCACCATTTTCAACTCCGGCCATTTGGTGAAACAGTCCACTGCCACCATGGCATATACATCCTTACCAGAAAACATCTAAACAGCCCCAATATGTCAATCCCTAATCTCCACCAAAGACCTCAAGCATATTCAATGGGACTCACATCAACTGCTAATGGTTTGGCTGACTTGTAGCTTTTCGCACAAGGACTGCACTCCATCACCCAATTATCAATCATACTATCTACGCCAGGCCACCAGTAAAATTCCTGTATCCTCCTCTTTGTAGTAGACATTCCCATATGGCCCTCATAAGGCAAACTGAAAATGAATTCTCTTAATTTCTGTGGTGAAACGATTTTGCCTCCTCTAATGACTATTCCATAGGAAATCATTAATTACTCCCTTACTTTAAAAAATGATGCCACCTCACCACTCAATTTCCTCTCCTCTGGCCAACCTTTGCTCAAATAGATTTAAACCTCTTTTAAAAACGCAGTCAACTTGTATAGCTTCCTTCCATATTTCTTCAGATATGGTTTTAGTTGCATTCTCATTTACACACCAATTGTTAATATCATCCAGGGTGTACGTCACGTCACATTCCACATCCTCCTTCACTTTAACTCCATCCATGACCGTTAACCGTGACATACAATCTGCGTGTAGATTAGCACTCCCAGGGACATATTCCACCACACACTGATATTCTTGCAGCTTTGTAGCCAACCTTGCTAACCGAGCTGTTAACATTCTTTCACCACCCGCACCCAACATATTGACCAACGGCTTGTGGTCAGTTCTCAGTACAAATTTCGTCCCCTATAAGAACTGGCGAAAATGTTGTGCTGCCCATGTACAAGCTAACAATTCTTTCTCTGTGGTAAAACAATTGCACTCAGAATGTCTTTCTGCATAAGTACTGCACCCAACCTGACACTACTAGCGTCCACTGAAACTATGCATTCTCTATCAACCACATATGATTTTAAACAAGCATTTGCAATGCAATAGGTCTCGCATCTACAAAACTCTCGTAGATGCGAGACCTATTGCATTGCAAATGCTTGTTTGTAAAAGCGCACATGCAGCGCTTTCACTTTAAAGTCGCTGCGCCCCTTTCCTTAGACGAGCCATGTCTAAAGGAAGGGGTGCGGCTGCCATTAAAGTGAAAGCGCAGTATGGGGCACTTTCACAAAAAAAAGCATTTGTTGGTCAATTTGACGCATAACTGTTTTTTATGTAAAAGCACCGCATGCGGCAGTTTCACTTTAATGACGGCAGTGACCATTTCCTTAGACTTACTCGTCTAAGGAAAGGGGCGCGGATGCCATTAAAGTGAGAGTGCGGCATGGGGCAGGCTTAACAGCCATGCTATAAAAAAAAAAATTAAAGCATTGTAGGAGAGCGTGTTGAAAACCCTTTAAGCAAATAGTACTGGCAGTCTGTAATTAAAGCCTACCGAGTAACAACACATGTAACAAGGGGTGTCCTCATGGAAGGTTACAAAATGAGACACAGCGGTACTAAGGAGGAACTACAAAGCCTATTGACCAATGAAAAGCCACAGTTTCCAAAGTACAATGACACAAGCTAATTACAAATATAGGCGGAGAGTGTGCGGAGCTTCAAGTCCATACCTGAATAAAGCATGCCTTGCAGAGCAGCGCATGCACTGCCCAGGCTTTACCTAAAAAGGTGCACCAACAATCTTCTTTTTTAATAGTTGGAAAGCCTTCTGTTGGCTATCATATTTAGCATTTTTCTTTAGCAAGTGCCAAAAAGGATGCACTTTAGTAGAATAGTCCTATACAAATTTCCCATAATATTCTATTAACCCCAAAAAGGACAGTAGTTGATCTTTCGAGATGGACACAGGAACATTCAACATTTTTCCCACATGGTTTTGTTTAGATCTAATGCCCTCCCTTGAGATTTCATGCCCCAAATACTCCACTTTGTCGTGCCTGAATTTGCACTTAGAGAATCTCAAAGTTAGACCTTTGTCTTGCATTCTTCTCAATACATCCAATCAATTTTTATCATGTTCCTCATGTGTTTTCCTAAAAATTAAAATATCATCTTGGAAGGCAATGCCCCCATATCTTCCAAAACATTTTTCATCAGACGCTGGAACACAGAAGCTGCACATGCCAATCCAAAAGGCATACACAAATATTGAAACATACCCTCAGGTATAACAAACGTTGTAAGGCGTTTGGAATTTTCATGTAATTCCACCTGGTGGTAGGCAGTTGCTAAATATACTGTGGAAAACATGGGGGCACCTGCCAATGTAGATATTAGCTCATGTATTTTTGGAAGGGAGTGTTTGTCAACCCAAATCTCCTTATTTAAACTGCGTAAATCCACACACAAATGGAGATCCCCAGCCCCCTTAATCGACAACTCGTTGGAGATACCCAAGGAGAATACTCTATGGGTTCGATAATTTATTTTCCAACCAAATCACTCAACATCACCTTAAGTTTGTCTCAGTAGGCCAATGGCACATTCCGAACCTTGTGCCTCACAGGTATTGCCTCCTCCTTAAGTATGATCTTATGTTTAAAATCGGCATGTTTTCCAAAACTTCCCTGAAAAAGACCTGGGAGCGATGTCCTTCCAGTGACATATTCATCTTTATCAGCTGGGATTACATACACCGGTAGACATACATTGGGATCTAATCTTATACCCATCTCTTGTTGATGTGGCCATCCAAGTATTGCCTCACTTTTCGTTGCCACATGCACTTTTCCCTTGTTTTTCTCCCCTCAAATTCAAGATCTGTCCAAAAAATACCTGCAGATCAATTTTGTGACCTGAGTAACCCCCAGGTTGAATGTCAGTTGTACACAGTTTCTTCTCACCCCATATGTCATTGAACAAGGACTTGCCAATCCCATCTTGTTAACGTACATCTAGGAAAACCTTTGCATTTACCATCACCCACACATAAAATGGAATCGAAATCAGCAGCAGCCTCAACCTCTTCATCGTAAGTAATGCAATTAACTCTTCGAGAAAATCTGCACACCTTACCAAAATATCCTTTATTTGCATTTGACACACACTTTATCCCATGCAGGACAACCTTTAAAATTCCCCACATGGTACGAACTCTCTCACCTGTAACAACTGATACTACTTTTTTTCCTAAAGTATTTAGGATCAAAGTTTTTAGGTCCAGCATCTTTCTTAACGAGAGTCATCTGGCTTTTCTTGGGAACCATCTGACTTTTCACTATGGAAACTTCCGCATTAGTATCTTGAATTCTGAAACTCTGGCTTATGATCTCTTTTACAAACTTCTCGGACTGTTCAATTCCCCTTGCGATATTAATAACTGCACATAACGAGGATTCTGAACCAAGCCATAGCCTTTCCTGAATCTTTTTAATTTTAGTCTTTATTATTTGGTCCCTCAACACCTGTTCATAGGTTATTGTTTTAAAAGCACAAGATTCTGCCAACGCCCGTAACAGATGTATAATCTTGAATTGACTCCTCTTCCTTTTGTACACATGAATAAAAATTGAACCTTACCATCACTGTATTGATTTTCCTTCCAAACCAGATACTCGTTTTTTTATGGCTTGCTCAAATATGTTCATCTCCCCTGCACCCTCCTAAGGGGGAAGATTATATAATTCTTTTAAACCTGCTCTACCTAAACAATGCTTTTATAAAGATAGTTTTCTCTTTGCCGAGCAATATTCATCCTTTAAAACCTCCACATACGCTAAAAACATGGGATACCATAATTCCTATTTCATTTTTGGCTCCCGAGCAGCATGCAGAAAATGCGGCGGAGCTGCAACATTGGCCATATTTAATATTGGATTGAGGAAAAGATTCAACAATACTACAGACGTGCCTGTCACTGAAGATGCAGGTATTAAATAACAATGGGTGTGGCTGAACAACTACAGGTGTGCCAGTCACCGTAAATGCAGGCGTTTCAATAAAATGCTTTAGTAAAACCGTAGCTGTGCAACTTCAGGTGTGCCTGTCACTGTAAATGCAGGCATTTCAATAAAATCCTTAAATAACTGTAACTGTGCTACTTTAGGTGTGCCTGTCACCATGAGTGCAGACACATATGCGCTTAAAACTCTTAAATCGGGTGTGCTACATGGGTGCAGACACATATGCGCTTTAAACTCTTAAAATGGGTGCAACTGTCACTGTAGATGCAGGCCAAAACACTAACACACTGAATTCGGGCCGACAATCTAGCCCGATCCAAGATGGCTACCTAATAACATGACAGTGCGTGAATAAGAAACATGCAGGTTCACTCCGCCCCTCTTACGCTTCAAGATCACAGTGCGCGCCGCACCAGCCTGCACAGCGGCACCACACAATTCAGGCAAAATCTCCCGACGGGGATACTCACAATCTGCAGCCACCCGGAAAGTCACTATAGCAACGATACTCAGCGGTGACCATCTGCATCAACGTAGAAGCCGAACCCTGCCAAACACCACGCAGAGCAGAGGTGAGCACTGCCTTCCTGACTTCTTCCCACTCATCACTAGTTTCTGTATCAAAGAAAGGGTCTACACAAAGTGGGGTAAATCATGATGATTTATTGTCATTAAAGGACGGCAGCTTGACAACCACCCAGCTGACCCCCAACCATATATGTAACCGTCCCACCAAGAACCTTCCCATCAACCGCATTCCGAGAACCTGCCACCCACCAACATTCTGTTCTGCTATGCTACTATGAACACTACAACCTGGTTAGTTGAGGCCCAGAAAGTCACACAATAAGAGAAGTAGACTGAGGCTGGCAATACGATGTAGGCCTACGAACTATGAGGAGACACTCTACATATTTAATGTCTTTGGATCACAAATTGCCTTTCTATGGCATAGTAACCTGTTTCACTTGTGTCTGTTATCATACGAGTTTATTAATCAATTGTGAGTCCTTGGCACATTTTCTGTCGGTATTGTTTATGAAAAAAACTGATGTTAAAAATAAGAATGAATTCATTTGTGTTAGTTTAAAGACCGGTTTTGACTGTAAATAGTTGTAGAGGAAAACTAGAAAATGACAAAATAATTACCCTGGGGTATCCTAGAGAATTATCAGTGTGAATGTTGTGAGTGTAGTGAATTCACGTCGACCTATCCTGCCTCATACATGTCAGGAGTTGTATGAGGCGGGTTGGGTCAAAGTGCACTCCATTTCCAATAAGAGAGGGTAACGTGTGATTTTTCTTTTTGTTTCACTTGCAAATTGCGCCTCATTCCCCCCAACTCACCCACACCTCACGCACTTTTCCCTCTGCTCTCAGGTTCTTATGGTTTCTCCTACCTATCCACTTCAAATCTTTTTCTCTCTGTGCCTTGAACTTTTGTAAAATGTTTCCTTTTTATGCTCTTCAACCACTTTGAACATTTTTCTGCCTTCTTTTAAAATATATCTCCTTCACAGAGCATTCCCCGACAGCTTCAGCTGCCTCGCTTCACAGCTGAACTGCTTACTTTGCAAGATAACCTTCACTTTGTATTTGTACTGCTCTCTGATTGATGGTTCTTTGTACAGCATTTAGGCATAAGTGCTGTAAACTTGAAAACGAAATAAACTGTAGTTTCCACATCCATGGTTAAAGACAAAGGACTTGTATTGCAGCCTATCTATTGTAACTCGGTCACGAAAATAGAATGAAATGGTATTACATCATTCCAACTAGTCTGTGAACTTAGGCATAAAGAGGCAATGGCACTAGGTCTAGCTTTAAGGTGCTGCACCCTGCACTCACACAGGCGCATCTGCATTTAACTTCAAAAGGATTTTGGTCAACCAAGATCCTACTGAAAGAAGACATTACTAAAGTTTAATGGTATCACATAGTTGTATCAGGAATTTAGTATCAGCAGTGTAGTGACTCCGCAAATACTCAATACCTACTGGTAAACCAATCTCCAGTCAGTGTTTTACTTTTAAAAGGAAAAAGTATTTTAATTCATACATAACTGAATATAAAATGACAACTATTGCGCACAATGAAAATTAAACATCTCTTGCCCCCATTGAATTAGTTGACCGGTGTAAGAAGGTCTCTCAGTGTAAAACAAGGGAAAGCCCAGTTCCTTGATATTTGCCCAGGAGTTCGCAATGCAAAGATCCTTCCTACTGTAACTGACACAGAGTTCAAAATAAAAAACACCTTGAATTAGTCAGAGAGGTCACAATGTAAAACCCCTCCTATGGCCGTTTTCAGAATGTTCACAACGGAAAGTCCATTCCTATGGCATTTGACAGAGAGGTTACAATATACAATACTTTCCTATGGTGTTTGGCAAGAAGTTCACAATGTAAAACCTTTCCTATTTATCAGAGAGTTTGCAATGTAAAATCTATTCCTATTATATTTGTAAAATAGTTTACAATGTGATACCCCTTACTATTATATTTAAGAAATCCAGTTCAGGAGGTCCTAGAGCAGTAACAAATTACTGTGTGAAAAGAGGCTTTCACCCCTGATGTCCTGGGATTCCCATACCCTGGACCCTCTTTTTGTAGAATATGGGCCTGATTACAAGATGAGGCATTATTTATTGCCCCTGATAAATAACGATACTACGGGGTAAGTTATTTATCGGGTGCAATAAATAACACCTATTACGAGTACATGGGTTATAACATGCAGAGTTTGCTGTTTAACGCACCGAAATTCTCATGATACAGTAAATACCGTATGTTTTCCTCTGCTAAATTTCGTCATGTTTGACTTGCCGAAATGTAACGAAGGATGAGTTATTTAAACCATCCGATGATTATCAGATGGATTAAATACCTTCAAGCTTGTGATTGCGACACATGCGTAAACAGGAGTTTATGTATGGGTCGCAAAATGTTGAGCAACTTGTAATCAGGCTCTAAGTGCCCCTTTTAACACAGGCCCTAAGTGGCCCTTTTAGCACTGGAGGATGAATAGTCCAACCCTGTCTCAGGGAGGTGATACAGGATAAAAACTCAGAACACATTAATGCACAAAAATAACACTCCCTAAATCAATATTCAGATAGTATTTTTTTTTTAAACGAAAAATATTTACACGTTTTCAGGTGGAGTTACCTATTGGAATTGCTCTTACTGGGGCCGGCAGAATCACTGGGAGCTAATCACATACCCAAAGCAACATCACAGGGAGTAACTAACGCTGTAAACCTAGTCTGGTCCACTTATCTGTGGGGTATAGGCTGACAATGTGAACACCAACAGGCCCTAAAGTACAAAAGATGTGTATACTGTTGAGATTTTGTATCCACCATAGTGAGATGGGGGAAGAGTCTGTCACTTCAACATGTCTGCTGTTGATAACCCTGCAGCCACTACCAGATGTGTGATTCATTTACCTGCTAGAGTAGGCAGAGGATGGATGCTATCAACTGAGTCACATTGAAGAATTATGATAAGATCCAAAGACATGTTGATATTAGTGATTTGTCTTAGTTTGTGAAAGAACCTCTTTCCAGTAGTGTTGGATGTGAATTCATGCTCACCATATATGTAGGAATGACCTTTTGTATTCTGCATCCCCTCTGGCACATCCTGGGTTCCTCAAATATTCCATATAGCCACAACCTTATGTATTAGGCTTTGCAGCTTTTGCTCAAATGTTATTTAAATTTCTCTTCCAGAATTTCTATTAAGTCTTTCTCTCATCCCACCAGGCAGGAATGTTTCTTTGTGAGGTTCATACTAATAATCCGAGTGTAAAATAAGGAAATCCCTTTTTTTTAATTGGCCTGTGAAAAGAGAGATTCAAGTGATGTTTCTCTCTGTGCTACATTTTCTTTAACTAGCGTTGGCTCAGCCAGTATATTAGCTGTGTAAGCTGCTATCCAACTGTTTGGCCTAGGCCAAACTCATCTATACATGTTTGCCTGCACAGTTAAGCCCCATCGGAGAACAGATTTCCAGTCTTGGTGAATTGCCACAGCATCATTTTTTAACCCTGTGTGAGTAATTCCGCAGATGGAAGTCTGGATTGTACACTGTGGATGCTAGAGGAGATGGGTAAGGGTCTTGCGGTTTCTTGTAGTGAAGCATGCTCCTTCTGTGTAAACACATTAGCGCATTGAGTGGTGCTACAAGCATGTACTGTATTATGTCCTACTATGGTTTTATTTCATTGGAAGCAGGGAAATGACCTAAATAAAAAATGTTATCTGCAAGTGTCATAGTCTGGTGTTTGTGTACACTTAAAGAAGTGCCTCAAAAAAGAGCTAGCACCGATGAGCAGTAGGGATAGCTAAGTAGCTAGCTTCCCGAAACGACAGTGGTAGAGCTTGGTGCGAGCACTGTATTGAAGCGTTAACTGTATTATAAGGAAGTCACAGCATGATTCTGCAGTGAAGCAAGGCTGAGATGCTCCTGGTATGATGGTTTGACTTTCTTTAGATAAGATGTACCATGGGAGTGGCAGAAACTGTCAACTACTCATATACAAAGCATTTGCGTATTCAACAGGGAAGCGTTACGTGAATTAATGAGCCTACAGGTGCATGCTCACATGCTATTTTGACTAGATACAGTTTTGTGAAACAGCCCGTTCAGCCTTCCAGAAGGAACAAGAAGTCAGACAGTGTGCCACAATGAAGAGTATCAGCATGGGCACGTGATGCATGGAAAAGTACAGCGAAGGGCCTGGAATGGCCTTACGCAAGACATTTCTCAAAATGGCAGTCACTAGTGTTTTGCCTATTTAAGACTGCAACACATACATATAGCGGAGGCTCGAAGCAGACTTGAAAGGCGGTGTTGTTTCAAACAGCTGCTCTTGCTAGGATGCACATTAGGGTCAAGCTAGACTTACCTCTGAGTGAGTCTCTGCTCACCATCACGCAGCAAGACATTGCAAAATCACTCTACACAGGAAGTATATGGACTGTTTTTTGTTAAAGTATTTCTTCCAATTCCTCATGCAATACATACATAATATTCTATCTACGTATTTCCATTATTAGCTTCAGTTATAATAAATGCATGTTAAAACCCCTACCACAGGGTTTCACATAATTTATTTGGGTTGGGAGATATAAGATTGCACCTACACTCCCAGACTTTGAAACTCCAACTGTTGTTGTCAGGTTGGGTTAGTTTCTTCGTGACAGACACATGTCAGACGGATATCTGCCTTCTTGACATATATGCCCTTTGACCTAAAAATACCATCTATCATCTGTCCAAGACAGTCAAGAATTTTTTTTTTTTCGCCATAATTCCCTGGTTACATAGAAGAGCTACAACTTTTTTCAAATTCTCATTATGTTCGTAAAAACTCCTTCCATAAATCAAGATGTCATCTTGAAACACTATCCGCCTAACAATTCAAACTAATTAAATGTCATTTCTTTTTAAAAACACAGCTGAGCAAGTCAATTCAGATTATAATCTTAAATAGCAAATGCACCAAAAATTGTTACAAGAGTTTTCAAAGCCTGAGATTCTTCTGTTAAATGAACCTGGGGCTATTCTAGTCTCAGGTCTATTGATAAAAAAGTAATCTCTCTCAATGAAAAGATATTAAATGCTGGATCTTTGGAAAGGGATGGTAATCTACAAGAATAATTTCATTATTGACCTAATATCAGCACATAAACGAAAATCCCTGTTTTTATGTTTTGGCACCATGACAGGCAAAACCCATTCAGCTGAGGTTATGCTTTCAAATATGCCTTCTTTAACTAACAATGATAAGTGTTCTTTTAATTGACCCCTTACAGTCAATAAACATTTATTATATTTTTTGATGACTGGAACCGAATTTGGTTTCAAGATAATTTTGTGTTTGAAGTCAGTAACACATCTTAACTTCTCATTGGAAATATCATTGTATTTTTCTAAAATATTGTCCAGAGCCATGTGGATAAATTCAACTTAAGCAATACAAAACAAAATACCCAGGTGTAAAACCATTGCTAGACTGCCTTGACCACTCCATCCCAAAATATTGTATCCTTTCTTGGCAACATAAACTTTTCTGTAAATACATCTGTCTGAAAATATTTTACAGTATCCTTGAAATATATTAAACTGATCAATTGTGGATTTACCATATGCAAGAATATCGATATCAGTTGGTATTAACAGAATATTAGACAATCGGTTATTATGGAGATCTTTGACAATAATTGTGATAGTTGATCTTAACTCTACTGACACAAAAATCTAATGTATTCCTAGAGAATTTTCACATACCACATCATCTTTCAATTTCAGATTTAAACCAATTGTCAATATGGCCCTATATCTTTCCAAACCCTTCAGTTATATCATCAACTCGTTTAGCACACTTTTGTAGGATTACCACAAACCTTTGCAAACCTTATTGTTTTACACTTAACACAATATTTGAAATGTCTTCAGAATTTCTTGAACTTGTTAAATGGTTTCTGCTCCACACTTATAAGAAGTTATTGTTATTGTTGACTTTAAAAACTTTTAGTGTTCCATTTTTCATCTGTAACATGCTAACAAAATTTGCAACAGTTGTTTAATTTAATTCTGTTTGATCCTGTAGAGATATTTCAATTAATTTGTTTATAGTAATAGTTTCATTTAATGTGGGATTCCTACAGCACAATAGCCTTTTCGTGTTTTTGTGACAAGAATTTTTCAGAACATAATCTCTTAAATATTGGTCTGTTAGATCTTTAGATTTGCATGTTGCTGCCAAAATTTGCAATGTAGCCACATACTTGTCAATTGTTTCACGTGCCTATTGTTTCCTCTTAAAAACGATTTCTCTCCAATACAATTTGATGTTATTTGAAAAAATGATTTTCTAGACACTCAACTGCTCCTTTAAATGAATTCCATTTTTCAACTGAGTCTGCCACAGGAATTCTGTGCAGGTAGTGATGAAATCATTTTTGGCTATCAGCCCCAAACAAATTATAAATTATTGCCAATTCCCTCTCAGGGACATATTTTTACCGGTAAACAGACATAATATCGAAACAAAAATATCGAATGGACACAATATCGAGTCTAAAATATAGAATGGACATAATATCGAATGGACATAATATAGTCGTTAAAAATATCGAAATTAAGGTAAGTAATATCGATTGTTAAAATATCGAAGTACATAATATAGGCATTAAAAAATATCGAATTTTTAATAATATCGAATTTTTTAAGTGTATTGTATGTTAGTATATGTGTTAAAAGTGTATATTAGTTGTTGTAATGTATGTTTAATTTTTTAAAAGCAATGAATTTTATGTTATTTAATTTTTGCGTAATTTAATTCCGTAGCGGGTAGTGGGTTTATAGGGGAATAGGGTGGAAGTAATTTAATTAAAATTAAGTACATATTAATAAATATTAATTGGTATTGATAATTAATTTATTGTTAATTAATTATTAATTGGTAATAACATTTTATTAATTGGTAATTTTTTTAATTGATTAAATGGTAATTATGTTAATTCTATTAATTAAATAGTTGTAGCGGGATGTGGGTTTATAGGGGAATAGGGTGGGAAGTAATTTAATTAAAATTAAGTACATATTAATAAATATTAATTGGTATTGATAATTAATTTATTGTTAATTAATTAATTGGTAATTACATTTTATTAAATTTTTTTTTTTTTAATTGATTAAATGGTAATTATGTTAATTCTATTAATTAAATAGTTGTAGCGGGATGTGGGTTTATAGGGGAATAGGGTGGGAAGTAATTTAATTGAAATTAAGTACATATTAATAAATATTAATTGGTATTGATAATTACTTCATTGTTAATTAATTATTAATTGGTAATTACATTTTAATAATTGGTAAAAAAACAATTTAATTCATTAATTGGTAATTAGTGTTATTAATAATATTTATTAGTATTGATAATTAATTATTTTTTAGTAAAATATTAAAATATTACTTTCCCTACTGTTGCACTCTCTGGAGTGGGAATAGTAATTATTACCCCTACATTATCCAACGCTTTCCCTACTGTTGCACTCACTGGAGTGGGAATAGTAATTTTTACCCCTACGCTATCCAACTCTTTCCCTACTGTTGCACTCTCTGGAGTTGGAATAGTAATTATTACCCCTACGCTATCCAACGCTTTCCCTACTGTTGCACTCACTGGAGTGGGAATAGTAATTTTTACCCCTACGCTATCCAACTCTTTCCCTACTGTTGCACTCTCTGGAGTGGGAATAGTAATTATTACCCCTACGCTATCCAACGCTTTCCCTACTGTTGCACTCACTGGAGTGGGAATAGTAATTTTTACCCCTACGCTATCCAACTCTTTCCCTACTGTTGCAGTCTCTGGAGTGGGAATAGTAATTATTACCCCTACGCTATCCAACGCTTTCCCTACTGTTGCACTCTCTGGAGTGGGAATAGTAATTTTTACCCCTACGCTATCCAATGCTTTCCCTACTGTTGCACTGTCTGGAGTGGGAATAGTAATTTTTACCCTCCCGCTATCCAACGCTTTCCCTACTGTTGCACTGACTGAAGTGGTAATAGTAAATTTTACCGTCCCGCTATCCTACGCTAAAAATATTGAATATTTTTATAAATATTACGTTAATATATTTATGTATTAAAAAATTAAAATGTATGTTTATTTTTTTAAGTTACATTAATTATTTATTAATTTTAAAGTTATTTAAGTATTTTTAAGTATGTTTTAGTTAATTATATATATTATTTCATTAATTTTACATTACTTTTCATACATTTAAAAAATTCGATATTTTGACTGACTATATTTTTTACAACTATATTTTGGAGTCGATATTTTTGTACTTACCTGTTTGTAGATAGGGAGTCGATATTTTGGCATTCGATATTTTTACTTCGATATTGTTGTAGGTCGATATTCTTGTTATCGATATTCTGTCAGTGATCCATTTTTACCATCTATATTCATGAAATACCTTTAAATGAAGGTTTACTTGGATTCTGGAGAAATGGTGGTGGTAAGTCCCCATTTTATATTTTCAAAGTGGTATTTATAAATTGTTGACAATTTGAAAATACTGTTGAATGGGAAAGTATGAAAAACAATTTGTTGAATTAGACTTAGTGTGGCAGTCTTTTAAGCAGCATATGAAACAACAGATACGTATTTTTCCTGTCAATAAACACTTTGTTATATTATAGGGATACCAATACAACTCCCACCAATTCAGATTTTGTTATGTGGAAATATCCGGTGCAGTGATCAAGGGCTGTTCCTAAGGCAGATGTGTTGGATTTCACTGGCAAACACGTTGACGGAAAAGTACATTTTGGTGTCAAACATGCTAAAGAGAATTGTCAGAGTGAGGGATGATGTATAACCAGGGCCACTGGAATTATGCGATTGTGCGGCTGAGGCGATTTTTGCATAATAATAATTTGTCGCAATTGCAACATAATCCATCGTCTGCCACATAACCTGCAAATTTTAACAAAAAGAAAACTTGCTTCTAGCTCAAACGGTTCAAAGATACTAAAAGTGCAGCAACACATGTTGCCAAGCAGTGGAAGGCCCTTTGCAAAGCTGGACTGGTCACCTTTCTGATGTTTTTTGCTATATTTGGGTATTAAAATGGTACTAATTAGGTGTCGCCAAGTTTAAAAATGTCGAAATAATGAAGTAAGACTATTACAAAATGTGCCACATTATGCCGCACTATTTGGCTTTTCTTGCCCTATAATTTGTCCCTCTCCTGCCGCATAATTCCAGTGGCTTTGTGTATACCATATGGAGTACTAGGCTCATCACCATATTTTTTCCTGATAGTGGGATGAATTGCCACATTTAGAGGTGTGAGTACATCATCACGTCTCCTGCTTTATGATGTACTGCGTAAGCTGCCCCAATGAGTTCGCTCTAACTGTTGGATGATCACATCGATTTTATGCTGCTTTTTATATTAAATACAACCTAAACTCTGCTAAACCTTTGTTTCGATCACTTTATCAGTTCCAGGAATGTTATACTGCAGCAGAAACAGTAGAGTTAAAAAGTCCTGAATTCATAAGTGTTGTTTTTCAAGACACCATAGAGGGAAAGGAACTTCTCCGGTACAGTTACTCTAATAAGTTCCATGTGTTGTTCCAAACCTCGTCACCAAATGTTTGTGGTTGCCATTAGAATTTCAATTCTAGTTTTTAATGATTAAAGTTAAGAAAGAAGAGCCATGCACTACCACACACCCAGACCTGTGTTCACCAGATAACATCACTTAGAACATCTAACCCTAAAATAAGCAATGCCCCTATTTCAGGTCTATTGCAACCCATAATACTTTTCACAGTCACCAAGATTAGGCCCACAGGCCAAGTCTCTCACAGTGTAAAATAAGAGGCCTGCTGCCATTGTCACCAAATTTGTTAATCAATAAATCAAGTCTACTGGCTTTAGCTTGAGAAGTAGTAGCCCTTATAGCATCTGACTCTCAGGATAATGAGCTTGACCAGTCCAACTCTTACTCAGCGAGGTGAGCGCAAAAATATATAACACTCAATAAATCACCGTCCAGACAATGGTTCTTTTTGAAAAGGAAAGCACTTCAATGCTGGCAAAACTTACTACTAGAATCTAAATTAACAACATTTACTAACTTTTAGGTCCAATTCCAAATTGTAACCCCTCTTAAAGTAGCCTTTCAGAATAACCAGGTGAAAAATCACATACTCTAAAGAAACATCAGAGGGGGCGGTAAATCTAGTGTCTTCTCATTATCTGTGAGGTCCTTGTGAAATTTTGTGTATCAGCAGTTCCTAACCCTAAGAACAATAAATGGCCCTATTGAGCCTAGTGCAGCACATAAGGCTTATCACAATAAAACAGTTAGGCCTGCAGGCCTTGTAAAGTCACTCACATTGCAAAATTAGAAGAAAATGAACATGGAAATGTAGTCTCTCCCCAGAGCAGTGTGGGGGGGCATAAGGCTTACCCATACTAGAGGGGACCCCCGCAGCCCCTACTGATGTGAGTGTGAGGGGGCCCTTCAGCATATCTTGCAGGGGGGTCTCCTCTCATTTTGTTACACCACTGCCCCAGAGAGACAATCAAACACAGTAGGCAGGACAATGTTTTACAGTGACATGAACATAAAGTCTCCTTCTCTAAACATCAAGCATGTTACAGTGGCCAAGCCTAAAGAGGGACATATGTACTGAAATCCTTCCTAAACCATTGTCAGAGAGTTTACATTGTTCCCCTATCAGTTATGAGCAATTGAACTGCTTCTCAGGCAAAATAACACAACTGTCCAATCAAATGCCTGTAGAGAAGATACAAATGTGGGTGGAACCAAATCCTCTCTCTTAGTACAGTTTCTTAAGGAACTCTTTTCTGATGATTATATAAGCTGTAGCAAGCAGCTTCACTGTCAAACCAGAACTAAGAGTCAATGAAATTCAATTAAAAAACCTGGCTTGTCAGGGGTAACCAACAGTTAAACCCCTGCCCATGGTGGTAATCTTTGAGCTTCCAGGCAACAAATTACCTGTCTACATGCTTACATTATTTATTACAGTCTAATAACAATCTACCCTTAAAAGCATATTGATGTTAATATGTGTTTTTCACAATAAATAAGTCACACCGCTTGCTTTTGTCAAAACGTTTCAGAAAAATAACAGGTCAGACCTATGGCATTTGAGACACAATTTCTCACCCAACCGATCAGGCCTATAGGCTTCATTATAGGCTTTTCACTATATAAAACTAAGGCCTACGGTAATGAGCATAAGCTTTCCTGCAGGCAGCCGTCAGGCATACAGTCATAACATTACTAATACATACAAAATTATATTTGGCAAAACAAAATACAACCCCTTCTAATAGGGCCCAACATGGAATCTCGTAATGCAGACGTATCTCACAAGGTTTGTCAGAGGAGGTAACCAAGACCAAAAATCATTGCCTACTAGAGAAATCTGGGGATTCCATGTAATGATATAAATATAAATAGGCTTAAGCGGAGTGTAGTGACAATCCATCCATAAAGGGCTATTGGCATTAACAAATGCTTATCATAGTAACTAAATCAGGATTTATGCATTTGTTGCAACTTTTCATAATACCTTTGGCAGCTGACTTAACTTTTCCAAATGAACCAATCAGGCATATAGCTGTTATCATTGGCTTGCCACCTTAATGAACTCTGGTCTATTGCATTGAGCATAAGCTTTACCACAAGGCAAACAGTTCAGTAATAGCTTTCTTTTTCAGTGGAAGCACGCATCTTCTGTCCAATAAAAACGTGTAGAGAGAAAGAGAAAAGTGGGAGGAGCCTAAGCTCCTCTCAGTACTGCTTCTTAACACTCTTTTTCTGGTGATCACATAAGGCCATGTAGCAGCAGCGCTGTCAAGTCAGACCTAAAAAGGACTACCAAGAGTTTTGGCTTTGTATCGTGAATCACTTTCCTCTTTTCACACAGACCTGCCTGGGCAGAAAGGAATAAGAGGACGAGGTCATGCAGAGAGCTGGGGTAGAGAGTCCAGAAGGAGCGAGACAAAGTAATATCATAATACACAATATTTGTGTTCTGACTGCTTCTAAGCTGTACCAATTTAGGACACGAGGGATATGAGGGAACTATTATGCTTTCTCAAGTATTTGTGGTTTGTAGGTTTCTAGTGAATCCAATATTTTAACTCATCCATAACACTGAATATTGGCCAAAATGCTGCATAGTTTTCTGCTTCTATTAAATGTTTAGTACCCAACAATGTGCCTTTTGTTTTGCTAGGCTGCTTCAGTAGTTGGTCTGTTTATGAGAGAATTGTGTGTTATTCTTTGTGCATTGCCATATGAGAGGCGGATGTCTGCCAGCCTCCCCAGTGGAATTTCACTTGGGGTGGGTGTAACTGGCATAAATATGTGCAGCGTAATCATACAGAATTACCTCAAAATCCCACAAGATCACTCGGAAGTACACAAGAAGAGTCATTCTGCATTTAGTGCTATCTTCTTGGTGCAAAAATGCACTCTTGTTTCCAAAATGGATGCGAGGATTTATTGCACTGAATGCAACAGAAAATGAATAGTGTGCACGAGCAGCTTCTCTCACTTGCTAAATGTGCACATGGGCACATGTGGTAGAATCTTGCCCCAAATTACTCCCAGCATTAAGCACTAATTTCATAGCGCAAAATGCACCATTGCACAAAATGCACCATTGCACAAAATGCAGCATTTTGTGCGCAAGGATGCATTTTGCGCTAAGAATGCTGCCCTAAATGCTACTTAACATTAACACTGAGGGGCATATTCACAAGGAGCTATCGCCGAATTAACGGCACTTTATCGCAGCCAAAAGTCGTGATAAATTTACCTCCCCATTCACAAGACGGTGTTAACAGCCCACAGCACCAGTTTACCCGCGATAGCAGCCGCAAAAAACATCGCCACAGAGGACTCCCGCAAATATCGCTAATGAGATGCAGAGTAGGCGTTCCCGTGACAAAAGCCGAGACAACAGCACACCTCAACATTCACAACGACCAGCCACATCCGCGATAAAAACACAAAACAGGCGATAAGGCGCGTTAGCACCAGGAAATTTACACCTGCTCTGACCTGGTGTAAAGTCGGACGGCAGCCAGCACCACAAAAGGGAGCACAGCCCAGAGCCACATCCGAAGGGCAACAGATGCCATGGAGCCACTCATCATGCGGCCCGGACACCCAAGAGGGCCACAACACCCACCGACACCACACCCAGGCCCTCAACCCCCCCCCCCCGGGACCACCCCCAACCCTGGACTAAGAAATTGCACACCAACACCACGAATCCCAAAGCAAACATTCTGCCTGATGTCGCACAAGCAGGAAAATAAACATACATGCGTGGCCAGAAAATGGAGAATCAGTCATACAGCAATGCAATCACCAAAACACAAAACACCATACAAACAAAAGCAGAACCAACCCTTAGGATGAGTCCTAGCTGCTCCTCACTGGACAATCCATAGCACACAGCCAGGGGCGTAACACAGGCCCCCGCAGCCCCCGCGGTGCGGGGGGCCCCGTGGTCCTGGGGGCCCCATCGGCAGAGGAGTGTTATAATAATGACAATGCCCTGCCGCCCATGCACTGCAATTGCTGGCTCTCTGCACGGGCGACAGGCCATTATTAAAACGGGCCCTCAGCCTCAGAGACAGAGGCTAGGCATGCGCAGCCGCAGTGACGCACGCACATTCACATTTTGTGCGCCGACTGCGCGCCATCAGCAGTGGTCTGCAGGGTGGGTAATGCACGCAGTGTAAACTGCACATGCAACGGCACCAGCCGTCTGAGCTTGCCCCCCATGGACGCTACCGAAGCAGCCAGCCTGCAAGCAACTAAGTAAAGTCACGTCTCCTTCCATCTCTCCTCAGGTAAAAAGCTTTCCTCTATTCATTCTGGCCTGGTGTGCAGTGAATATTCTCGGTTAAAAGGGTGGTTTTATCCCAAATAATCCGCGCCCAAGCGTATTAACTATTTTAAGCCAGTCTCGTGCTCGGACGAAGATTTTTTTTTTTTTTTAAACTTCTGGGGACACTTCTAAAGGGGAAGTTGTTAAGCAAGAACAGAGCGTTTTTATGCTTTGCAACAGAATCGTTCACCAGTTCGCAAGCAAAAAAAAACAAAACCCTGTTTAATGTTTTTGGTAAAGATTTGCGTTATGTGGCACATTTACCTCCGCTCATATTCATTCAGGGTGTACCTTCGTTATGTAATTTTTTTATTCAGTGAATTATTCGGCTTCAACACCTACGTCTCAGGTCTCAAGTTTCTGCCTGTTGATGGCAAGCGGCTTGATTTCAGCGCTGGGCCTATAATACAAATTAACTCTGTTTATTAGACCCCATAAGCCACAGACTCGGATTGATAAGGCGGGCAATCGGCCGATTGGCCTCTGGCGAGGCCAGTTGGTGGGCCATTTTTTTTTTTGCCTACCAAGGACTCCGCCCCTAGGGCACAACGAGAAAGGCTGTTGTTTGTTACAGCTTTAACAAGCATATCCTGAGCCTGAACCCATCCACGTGAAGTCAGACCAGTGGGCTATGTCGGAGGCAGAATGAAAATGGACTGCTCCATCTGTCACAGCACGAGGTGTGCCTGCTGTCTGGCTTCCTCCAGGTGTGAATGAGGCCCCAAGGAGCTGCTGATGGGAAGCCTTTAGCACTTGCTTTGCGGGAGACTGCCATAGGGTAGAGGAGTGGTGGGGATGGCGAAGGCCAGCGAGAGAGCTCCTCAGTTTATTTGTGTCCCTCTCCACGCAACAGGCAGTGATAAATCAGTTTATGCTCTTCTTTGTCTGCAAAATCTCAATTACTGCAGACAGCGGGGACAGGTGTGGCATTGGTTGACTTTGAAACTGGGAAACAAGGTTTAAGTCCCAGCGTCTGCTCAACATCCTGTGATTCTGGGCAAATGACTTAATCTACATGAACCTAAAGAAATTAATGACTCTCTAATGTGTTATCTGGTGCTCATGTAAGGTGCTCCAGTGCCTCTGGGCCAAATTCTTGCTATATAAAACTGCATGTTAGGAAAGTGACACTTTTATTTTTTGCAGTTACACACTAGCTTCATTTCCTTTCCCACATCGTACATGTGATGCGAACAGCAAGCAAAATAACAGATGCATCTTTCACCAGCCCCTAAGCATTGGAGGGGAGGGCCTCTTAAGTACTGCAAAAAATAAAATGAATATCAAAAAAGCCTTGGGTGAGTGTAAAAGGCAGTCAAGGTCTCTGCCATGCCAGGTCATGTTTCCCAGCGAACATTAATCAAAACATCGACAGCAAACTTATGGTTAAAAAACAAATTAAGTGAGTTCCTAGTATGTTTGATAATTCTGTGCTTTCAAAGTTTATTTTTCATTTGGAATGTTAATTTCCTATTTAAGTACTGGCCCTACAAGCTTTAAAATACTTTTATCACCACAAATTTCATATTCCACTATACTAATTCACCACTAATCCCTTATGGGTCCCAGAGTAGCGTGCTACTGCCAAAAAAGCGCTTCAACACCTCATCAGAGGTAAGCAAGCATTATATAAATGCAAACCTTATTTCCCTCTTCTATCCCTCCGCTACCTTTCTCTATCCACCTGAATAACACATCCACCACTCAAACTACTTTCATATTTCACTATGCTAATCTTCAACACTAATCCTTTATGGGTTCCGGAGTAGCGTGCTACTCACCAATAAAGCGCTTCAACACCCCATCAGGGTTACAAGCGCTATATAAATGCAAACCTTTTCCCTTTTCTACCTCTCCCCAACCCTTCTCAATCCAAATAACTGACTAACATATCCACCACTCAAACTACTTTCATATTTCACTATACTAATTCAACACTAATCCTTATGGGTTCAAGAGTAGCGTGCTACGCACCCAAAAAAAAAAGTGCTTCAACACCCAATCAGGGGTAACAAGCGCTATATAAATACAAACCTTTTTCCTCTTCTATCCTTCCGAATCCAAATAACTGACTAACCTATCCACCACTTTTATTACTTTCATATTTCACTATACTAATTCAACACTAATCCTTTATGGGTCCCGGAGTAGCGTGCTACTCGCTGAAAAAGTGCTTCGACGCCTCATCTGGGGTAGTAAGCACTATATAAATACAATTACAATACAATACAATCATGTGAGTCCGGCATGCAGCTCCGCGTGGCACCTTGCGCACACTGAAAGCAATCCCATATTACAGGTACAATAAAAACCAATTTGAACTCTTAACTAACCCTCCACATAAAGATTGTCCTTTCAGACTTATCAACTGCCTTGGGAAATGTTGGTTGGAAATCCTGGCTTGATCTACGTGTCGCCAAAGGCAAAGATGGAATGTGCTATGGAAATGTCCAGATGTGTACTATGCACAGTTGTTTGCCTTAGTGTCTGGGTAATCCTCCTTCATTTATTTCGGTCATTTCGGCTGCACTGTGAACAGCATGAAATGATCAGGTCACCTTTGCTTGGAAAATTATGTAAACTTCTTCCAGTGGGCTGGATTATATTAGGCATACTAAAGGTCCTTTAAGATGCATACAAATTTCTGAATATAGAGAGCGTGTACTTTTTGGGGAATGCTTGACCGTGCAGTGTTTTGTTTTGTGGTTTGTTGTGGCCATCATTTACATTTTACTTTATTTTTGTATTTACTGACCCTTTATTTAAGTTAAATTACTTACTGTGCATTGAAAGTACGTCTGGAAACTCATGTCATTGATCTGTCTCAGTTCTGAGTGTAATATTGATTTTACAAACCATACAAAAAAGAATGAATAGGGTAATAGTGTCAGCCAAAAGAGGACATTTGAAGCACAACAGGTTTAAGGGTTAGAGTGCATATGGGTGCCACTTTTAACTTGCAAAGATTTACAGAGTGTCCAATTCTTTCCATATGCGAAGCTTGCAGTTTCCCATTTCAATCCCGCAAAGTTTGTCTCTGCATAGTGTAATCATTTTTACTGCATAGCAATATATTTTTTCACTTTCAACAAAGCTAGCAAAGATGAAAAATGTGTCTGCGAGTTTACCTTTTGCAGATCTTTTTAATGTGTAATGGCATTGCAGAGGGGAAGATACAGGCCAATATCTCCGAAGGTTTTGCTATGGCTTAATTGTGTAGTACTCCTGGCTTACTCTTGAATTCTGTGAGCAAGTCAGGAGCAAGTTCGGAACAGTCTTCCTTATGTCTACTATTCATGAGTACGATAGGAGTACTAAATGTGTAAGTCTCACCCATGTCCTGCAAATCTTTTGTGAATTGGCTCATGAAGCTCAATTCACACACGGCCTGATTCACAAAAGGTTTGTCACGAGTAGGTATGACATATTCTTGCAGTGCTCCTGGTTTACTTCCGAATTTCATTATTAAACCAGGAAAACCTTTGGCTTACTCTTGGCATTCAGCCCCAAGAATACACACCATTCTCTGGTCCCCTCCTACGACATCAGAACCCATTGCCTCTAATACCCCCTGAAGCCCTACCCACCCTACAAAGGCTGACCTGGTCCTGTACCCATTTATCACCTCCTAATAGCTGGTGGTGAATCGAAGCAGATTTATCCACAGAAGGAAGGCTCCACATGCTGTTTTGGACCAGGTAATTCCCAGTTCATGTGTTAATTCACATTCTAGGGACCAGTACTCAGAACAGCAGGATTTAAATCTGGATATACCGTCAGGAATCCCTCTTTCTGGCTAGACGGTATCCTGGCATCTTAATCCAAACCACTTGTAATTGGGGGCCCAATGTTTCCTTTGATTTAAACCGATTCATTTTCTCTGCACCATTTTTGGTGAAATATTGAATTGGCTTCCCCTGAGTGCCTACCCAATGACCCTTAACTGCTGCATGTTCTGCTTTTATAACCATAGCGAGAAATACAACTTTGGCATTCAAAAGAGTTTGCAAAATATTTTAATCTTGAAGAGAAATATTAGTGGATCTTTTTTTAGCAGGAAGAAACTCAAAATAGACAATAAAGTAAGATGAGATGATATCGAAAACCTATGTGTTACCTCAATTTATGGTACCATGCCCACCTTCCGGCTCGAGGAGAAGAGTAACAAGCTATTTGCCTATACTATTATGGTTTCAGAGAGAGGTTTTCGAAACCTACAATCAAGATCTTGATCCTGGCATGAAATGCCTTAATAATTGCATACAAATGACTTTTCCCCCCTAAAGAATATGGTATCTATCCATCTATCTATCCTAGTTGTCTGGATACCTATTGCTGATTTTTTTGTCATAGGTGAGCACAGATCATGCAGGTGTGTCATGACACAGGCCTGTCTCACGGAATGTGGTCTTGTTGGACCAGGAGGAGCACCCAAAGTGCTATCCTCATAGTGGCGGAAAGCTACCTCCTTCACCAGGAGTTAAGCAGCACAAGGGCGGTGGTGGCAGCATACTGTGTAGTGATCAGTAGTAGTGAACAGGTCCTTTTAACCCTGTGTCATTGGAGTGAGGCCTACAAGCTCACTCACTTTTTTGAAAGTTCACTGTGCTTGACTCACCCTTGACGTGTAGTGCTGCGCAGGAGTAGTGACTCTGCTCTAGATGTGTGTGTGTCTGGGAAGAGTACAGTACAGGGATTTGTGTATGCTGCTGCCTGCTGTACCTGTTATTGTTTTAACAGTCACTTTGAAATATTTGCACCTTCATGCACAAACCAAAGGGGCATTGGTTGACTTAACTGGTTTGATTTTTGTAAGCTGCTGTGCTCGTTATTGTGTAACCAGTCACTTTGAAATATTTGCAACTTCATGCACAAACCAAAGGGGCACTGGTTGAATAAACTGGTTTGATTTTTGTATGCTGCTACCTGCTGTACTTGTAATTGTTTAAAAAGTCACTGTGAAATATTTGCAACTTCATGCACAAACCAAAGGGGCACTGGTTGAATAAACTGGTTTGATTTTTGTATGCTGCTACCTGCTGTACTTGTAATTGTTTAAAAAGTCACTGTGAAATATTTGCACCTTCATGCACAAACCAAAGTGGGAATTGTTTGACCAACCTGGCTTCATTTCTGCATACTGCTGGACTTGTTTTTATCATGCACTTTGAACGTGTTTTCACCTTGATGCAAGAAGAAAGGGGATTGCTTTACAAAACACGCTTGAGTTTTGTATATTGCTGGATTGATGATTGTTTTATTATGCACTTTGGAAGTATTTGCATTTTTTCCTTTGCTTCATGAGCTACAGTTAGTATAGACTCTGTCATTAGGTTCTTGCTGATATGGTTTGTTTTTATCCTTCATAATGTGTTATTTATGGTGTTGTTTGCACCTGTCTATAACATGTGCACCTTAAATCTTGTAATTGTTTACAATACAGAAATTATAAATACAGACAAACATCTGCATCAGTTTTCTGAAGCATCCAAGCAGTTTTCATCCTCAGCCTTGTTTGCCTGCCTGTTTTTGTCCTGCTTACTAATAAAGCCATGATGGTAGAAATTGAAATTGCTTCCTCAGTTCATTTTAAATACAATAGAGTGGGTATTTTCATGCACAACCCCTGACAGATGCAAGTGTGTGACATGCACATAATTCACACCAGTTTATTTCTCTTGGAGCTGGCAGGATACAGAGTTAAATCTTGTATACTACTCGTCTATATTGTCAGTCGAGTCTGTGAAATTGCAGGTTTGGGGTTGTCTTTCAAAGTTTAAAGTTATTTTCCATCAATGTCAATTCTAATTCAGACCCTATGTAGTTGTTCTTTGTTCTTCAGCGATAGGCAATTCCTGAGACAATAGGGCCGCTCCTTGCTATTGATTTCTGTCTTAGTTAAATAATCTGCTCTTGACAATAATGTTACAAATGGCGTAGCTTATATGTTGAGTGTTTCTCACTTTCTTATTAGAACTTTGAGCACGCGAATATAGAGGCATTTCATTAAATGTTGGAGGTTTCAATTAAAAATATACCAGAGTTTTGGGCGGTGTGGCAAAGTGGTAGGTGGTGAGTCGGGGGGCCCCCTCCATGTACTTTGCAGGGGGGCCCTCTCAGGTTTCGTTACGCCACTGCACACAGCCTGGAAGACCAAATCCAAGAGAAGAAGGTGTGCCATGCGCCCAACAAAGGAAAGAGAGGGAGAGAGACGGAGTGAGATAGCACAAGCAGCGCAAGGCCGCTCGGGCACCTGGCTCCACATGCCAACATGTGTGTGTGCATCGCCATCCGTACACCATGAGCCCAAGGCAGTGTCCCAATCTCAGCGCCAAACCCACATCACATTCCGAAAACTAAAGTAGTAGTCAGACAAGCATCAGGGATGAAAGCAACATTGTCCCAATGCAGAATGCAGGAGGACACCTGCACCTCTGACCTTGGTCCAGAACGCGCCTGGAACACCCTGATAGAGATGCAATGGCAGATGGGGACGACTCCCACACCACGCATTCCGCAAATGAACCATCCGACTCATCCACAGCCCACACACAGAAGCCCCTGCCTGTGGTACCCCCGCATGGGATGCCCTTGACACTCACGGAAACAGCAACCCATAACCCACAACGTTGCACACACATTTGAATCATTGCTCAGAGCTGTGGCATATCCTCCACACAACTGCTGCAGCCCAGAAGAGTGCCTGTTCACTAGACGCACCAACGCAATGGCAGGCCATACCGGGCACATGCACAACCCCCGTCACGTGGAACAGTACCGTGCTCGTATGCTGCATTTACTGGACGCACTGCCACTGGCAGTGCTGCGGATCAGTTAGAGGCTCAGCTTCCGCATTGCCCACGTCACCTGCGTCCAGCCCTGGTTCCACTGCCGAACATGCACATTCGAGTGTCCCATGGATGTCTGCCTATCCAACACAACTGTTGATGAATTGGACTATGACTTGTGTCTGCGCCCCCTGTTGGATCACAAACAGGAGTGTAACCGAGACAGCTGTGCATGTGATGCCTTGACATACTGCGTATGTATTGGTAGTTGTGCATGGGAGATTGCACAATTTCTCGTGTGCAGTGACCACATCGAGGCGCTCCCCTATTGGGCTGTGTTGCGGATCGGTGAGACGGCGTGGGCTGAGCACACCGGCCCGGACCACCTAATGGATTGGCTCACCCAGGTGTTCCTTGAACACGACAACGACGTACTATTGGAACACATTGCACATGAAGCTGCACGGGCATTCATGGACGAGTAACTACGTTCCTGCAGCCACATCCGATTGCCACCCACAGCACATGGCCCAACAACTTGTTGCATCGTGGGGATTGCTCACATATCCCACCACAACAGAGGACACGTCTGCCAACGTTCGGGCTCTGGATGCATGTGCGTGGAATAACGCGTGTGTACACACACCTGTGCAAGGCGACGCAGGTCCATGGTCGGAGCAACACAGCGTCGTCTGGCAACGTAGCCAATTCGGACACACTGCTGGGTGAGAGCACACACATGGCAATGTAGCACGACATGTGAACCTGTCGGACCCTCACACCTGATCACTGTCGGCAGAGCAGACAATCGGCGCACCCCGGAGGCAGAGCACCATGCAGACCCCACGTGCAGTGAGTCGTGCCCCCTCACACGGGGCAATGTGCAGACGCCAAACAACACATGACTCATCCAGCAAGGCAAGGTGGGCTGTGAGCGTTGCCATCCATGATGAATGTTGTCCATTTCAGCCCCACCATCATCTGTACCTCGACATGTACCCATGCTGGGTGTAAGTGTCTTAAGCATGTCCCTGCCTGTTGTGGCCGTTGCCTCGTCCGTACTGACACGCACATGCCAATAAAGCCTAGGCCACTCCACTGGTGTCTAACTGTGAGGTGTGTTGTTTAGATTGTTCACTCGTGTGCCACAATGAGCCTCGTCCCAACACAGGGAGGAACTGACTGACGCATGTGCAATGGGGGTGTGTCCCTTTGGCAAGCTCCGCTTCTGTGAGCCAGACATTGTTTTTGGATAGGTGCTGGACGACATGTGCACTTACATGACTCCAGCTATGTGTGTATGGTGTCCAATCTCTGACCACGTGGAGCAATGTCATACATCACAACAGAATGTGTCCACACAGATGTGTATAAGTCGGTATGCGACGTGAAGTTCTGCTGTCACACGTGGTGTGGGATACCACTCCTGGCCTGCCACCGTTTTGGTCACTCCTACACACGGCCCTATTCAACACATGGACGTGTGCCTACGTTGGGGTGTTGTGAGATTGCTGTTGATGTGCAATGGGGACACAGCTAGTACTCACCTTCACAGTCATCCAATTGGCCATGTGTCTCAGGGATAGACATGCGCATAGATGTCAGTTACCAGGGTGTACCTTCATGTGCAATCATTGTCCCCACATCCAGCCATACTTCCATACGTGAGTGAACATAGTGATGACACATCTGTGTGATTTAGAATGTTTTATTCACATTCAGGTAATTGACGGAGCTGGAGCTGTACCTGGCCATCCAAGCCCACATCACATGGAAGCCCAGTGGTGGGCCAACCAGAGTCCTTTGGGGATTGTACAGTGATTGGGAAGAGGGAGAGTGCAGTCTGCAGCAGGATTGCTGTGTGATTGGCCAGCGGGGAAGAAATGGCAGTCTGTGTCAGGGTCCGGGTGAATGTCGCAGGGTGTTCCGGAGGTATTTCCCAGGGCATGATGCATAGGTCATGACCAGGCAGGGACAGGCCATATGGCGGTGATGGATGCTACTGCCTCCTTCCTCACACAGTAGTTCCCATCCCCTTCTCACTCCCCTGATACGGGTTCTGTGTCCGGTGTGTCCGGTGTGTGTGGCGGGGTGATGGCTGCATCGCTGTGTGCCCCTGACACATCAGACTGCGTAGGTGATGGGGCAGCATCACAGTGTGCCACGGACACATCAGGGATCGGAGCTGTGTGTGTCGATGTTCCCTCTGCAGTCATCTGGGAACGGTCAGTGGCAGCAATGGCAAGTTGGAGTACTGCAGGGCGTTGCTGTTCCCAGCCACTGCTCGCTGGTGTCCAGCCGTGGCAGACATACTTCCAGCCTGCATCTGCTCCATGGTGTCCATTGCCCTCCGCATCTGTGACAACTCTGTGCTGTCATGGCTGGTGCCTGTCTGACCAGACAGTTCTTGTATTAGACTCATGGCACCAGCGAGGTTAGCCAAGGTCTGTGGCGGAGCATGGTGCGTACAGGGGTGTCCGATAGGGACTGTACGTGGTCCCTGATAGGACTCAGACACCCACGTATGGCATTGAGTTTGGCTGCCACGAGCTCGAAACCCACCCACAGCTGATGAGCCAACTCCACCTGGCAACCCAACACACGCCATTGGAATTCCATGTATTGGTCGGGGGGGTCCTGGGAGACAGCCGTGGTGGTGTGTGTTTCCTGCTGTGTGGTCTGTGCAGGTGGTGGGGTCACCTCGAGGCAGCTGGCCTGGCCTGCTCCTGGGGGTGGGGTGCAGAGGCTGTCCAGCATCCGTTGGAGGGTGTCCTCTTCATCATCAATGGTGGGATGTGTGGTGTGCTCTGCAGGGGGTGTTGTTTGTCCCTCTGCAATGTAAAGGGGAGATGCAGGTTAACAGAGTTTCACATGTATGGTGATGATTTGCAGATGTATACATTCAGACTGCATGCCAATGTACATTGTGACTGTTTGGGGGGTGCTGGCTATTTGATGGCAGTCAGTGTGTTTTTCGACTACATGATGGATGTGTGGTAGTACCCGTACATTATCATCACACAGTGTCAGGCAATACCAGATGTGGGTGGACAGTTACTACGCACGTGCGGAACCTGTTGTGAGCTCTGTCCTGTGGTGCTGGTGTTGCACTTTGTACCACATTGCCTTAATTGCTGATGTTCTGTGATTGCTATGTGTGTGTGCTGCATTGTGGGGGAGTTGCCCCTGCAGCCCTGATTTCGTGTAGCCTTCTCCCTTTGAGGCGGGGTGCCTTTGAATTGTGTGCTTTTCGGGGCCTGATTTGCTTTTGACTTGGGTCATGTGTGCTTGCGGACTGTTTTTGTGGCCTGGTGCATTGTTCGTCTGCTGCGTGTATTGTAAGGCATGGGTTGTGGGTGCACGTGCACACGTCGGAGTGTGACCTGCTCATTTACGGATGTGATCCGCACTTGGCTACCTCCATGTAGATTCGTGGGCCATGTCATTTTTTTGGGGCAGCTGCCATGCTATCGGACATGCAGTGTTACTTGCATAGTCAGTGTGGGTCACGGAGCAGCTGCTTTGCTGGATTCAGCACATGTGCACGGGTCGGTTGTGATATTGGTGATAGGGGGGGCCCCTCTGTGCACATTGTGGATGGGGGCCTACTTGGCGTTTCTATGTGTGCTGCAGTGTGCCAAGGCATTCAGGGACATGTTCCACGGTCATTGTGGGTGTGCTGTGTGCTGTGCGTAATTGTGCATGTGTGCCATTGTGCCCATCTCCACCGTCCCCCCGTCCCTAGTCGTTACTCACCCTGTTGCTGTTGGGTCAGGTCGTATCGTGCTGTGTCCAGGCCCCCCAATCCTGCCACCATCTCCTCACTGCTGACTGTGGCCACCATTTGCTCCAGCTCATCCAGCTCCTCCTGTGTCGCAGGACTCCCACCTCCAGTCGCGGTTGCTGCCTCCCTGTTGGCGATGTTAGAAATGGGGGTCTCTAGTTGGCCATGGCTGGCGCCAATGCCCAAATAGGGACCCTTCTTCCTAAGTCAGGGCAAGTGGGCTACCCCCTTTGATAACCCCTGCTCAACCCTGTGGTAACGTAGCACGAGCAGTTAGGCCTATCTCAGAGGCAGTGTGGGAAGCATTTATGACCATGCACAATAAGGTAGTAACAACACCACAAAAGGACACAACTCAAGGAGGTATAGAAAAATAGTATCTTTATCTAAGGTTTAGTACGAGACTCTCAAAAGCGTTTTAACCAGTCATAATGCACGTAAATCAGTAGGGACTTTTAAAAGGCAATAACGTATTCACCAGAACGTGGCACTGACTGAGTTCAAGGCCTGGGTCTACGCGACCCGTTGCACACCAGATACCTGCCGTTGGACGGGGACACAGTACGTAGCTTCTCGAAGAAGCGGAGACGGTGACAGGCGGACTCCCAGCGACCACAGTTCTCAACTGCAGTGGTCCGCAACGTGCACTCACAATGATTCGGGCACTCGGGGACAGGCGGGCTCCCAGCGGCAGCAGCACGCGGCTGCGGCGGCCCGGGCTGGTGGTGGCGATGACTCTCGTCGTGCAGCTCCGTGGTGGGCACACAGCGGCAGCAGCTCTCTCCTAGCTGCGGCGGCCCACAGGGCGATTCACGATGATGCAACATTGGCAAAGATGTGGGCACTCAGCGGCAGCAGCTTTCTCTTAACTGCGGCGGCCCACAGGACAAATCACAATGGTGCGAAGTTGGCAAAGGTGCGAGTACTCGGCGGCAGCAGCTCTCTCTTAGCTGCGGCGGCCCCCAGGACAAATCACAATGGTGCGAAGTTGGCAAAGGTGCGAGCACTCGGCGGCAGCAGGTCTTTCTTAGCTGCGGCAGCCCACAGGACAAATCACAATGATGCACAGTTAGCCAAGGTGCAAACCCTCAGCGGCCGCAGCTCTCTCTTTAGCTGCGGCGGCTCACAGGACCAATCACGATGATGCAAAGTTAGCCAAGGTGCGAACCCTCAGCGGCAGCAGCTCTCTCTTAGCTGCGGCGGCTCACAGGACAAATCACGATGATGCAAAGTTAGCAAAGGTGCGAGTACTCCGCGGCAGCAGCTCTCTCTTAGTTGCGGCGGCTCACAGGACAAATCACGACGATGCACAGCTGACACAAGTGCGGGCACTCAGCGGCAACAGCTCTCTCCCAGCTGCGGCGGCCCACAGGACAAATCACGATGATGCACAGCTGACACTAGTGCGGGCCCTCGGGGGCAACAGCTCTCTCTTAGCTGCGGCGGCCCAAAGGACAAATCACGATGATGCACAGCTGACACAGGTGCGGGCACTCAGCGGCAACAGCTCTCTCTTAGCTGCGGCGGCCCACAGGACAAATCACGATACTGCACAGCTGACACAAGTGCGGCCACTCAGCGGCAACAGCTCTCTCTTAGCTGCGGCGGCCCACACCGATTCAGCGAAGGTTCTGAAGATTCAAATTAAGGCGGGCGCTCAGCGGCGGCAGCTCTCTCTTAGCTGCGGCGGTCCACACAGGATCAGCGAAAGTTCAGAAGATTCAAATTAAGGCGGGCGCTCAGCGGCGGCAGCTCTCTCTTAGCTGCGGCGGCCCACTCACAGAGTTAACAAGGGTTACCAGTCCGCGTTCCTTACAGTAGAACTAGAGGTTCCGGATTACTCGACGGAGGCCTCACCTGCAAGTAGAATCCCTAGCACAGGAATTCAGGCGGCTGACAGGGTGAAGTCTAATGTCCCTGAGACTTCAGCAGGAGGCAATCTCAATTCAGGCCCTCGGGTAGTTCCTTCAGCAAGCTTGGTGAAAGTTTCAAAGTCCTTTCCTCTGTCTGCTCGGACAGAGTTTCGTCTTGACATCCAGAAGGAACACACTTGAAAAAGGTTTCAGCGCAGCGTTTTATACCTAAAAAGTCTTTGTTCGCTGCAGTCACAAATCACTGCATCCAGCCAGAACCAGTTCGGTGGGGTCGGGGAGCACTTGGTTTACGAGGCGACATCCTGCCCTTTGAGAATCTGGGGGTCTGCTATCAGACGCCCAGTGGGAGGTGGAGCCATCATTCACCTTGCCAGGCATGGCCCTGCTCAGATCAAAGAGTCACCCCTCACCCTACTCTAAATGCCGATCTCTCTCTCCAGCCAGGTCTGACCCAGCTGGCCCTGCTGCTCCAAAACCAGACGGCCAATACACACGCTAGCAAAGCCTACCGGAAAGCTTAGGCCAGAAAATACCTCGTTTCTAGTAGAGGCATTTTCGGACACGAGCTACGCTAATAATCCTTACTAAAAGATGTATCTCAATGTTCTGAGCGTAAACATATCAAATTCGACGTTCCTATCAGGTTCCTGTGGGCAGGTAGGATTAGGGCATGTAATGCTCAGCCTGCCCATTCTGGCCTATGAGAACGGATAGCCTCACAATAGTAACCAGGGAAATGGAGGGTAACTCGCTATTAGAACATGCTACACAGACATACTTTGAAAGCTGCTTCGGTGGGTAGCGCAAATCAGCGTGCAGGCGAACCAGCAGTATTTGGTCTACCAGCCCTGGGCACACACAGTGCACTGATACTAGGGGCTGACAGGTAAACCAAACGAGCCAATTATGGTTATCCCAATTCATACAGTTATCTTTACACAGGGAGCATTCGCGCTGTGTCACTGATTGGCAGTGGCACAGCGCCCAGAGCATCTAAATCCAGCCAACATAAAAGGTTAGAAGCGAAAAGAGGAAGGGAGACCCGCGCCAATGATGCCAGGTCTAACAGCGAGCTTATGTTTGGTCTGCCTTTTCAGATCATGCCAGCGCCTCTTGACCTCCTCCAGTGACCTCCTCGACACTCCGACTGCATTGACGTTGGTGACGATGGCCTGCCATATTTCGGTTTGGGTTGCCAGTGCCGCAGTGGAGGTGCCGAACAGTTGTTGATGGTGTTCGGTCACCCCCCGTGACGATGATCTGGTCTTCCTGCGGACTGTACCCAGTCTTCCTCTTGTCCTTGCCCTTCCCCGAAAGCGGGGTTCCTGGATGGTCCTCCGTAGGACTTGTGGTGTTCGGCTTGTCCTCTGCACTCGGTCCGGGTGCATCCATGTTGCTACGCAGTTTGAATTGTTTTGGGCTTTTTTTTTTCTTTCTTTTATGGTGCTTTTTCCCGCCGGCCGCGTGGGATTTACAGGCCTGTGGCTGGTGTTCGCTGATTTCTGTACCGCGATTGGCCTCATCACATGATTTCTCGCGTTTCGCATTTTTTCGGCGTGGCATTGATTTTCAAGCTGACATTTGACGCGTTATCTGGTGGCTATCGCCTTGTTGTGAATTCCACGTTGACACGTGGATATTTTCCAGCGATAGGCTGCGATATTGAAAGTTGCGTTACGCTACTCTTGCGGTAGTTATCACACGTTCTTGTGAATATACCCCTGAATGTGCTCTCGTCGTAGGAATATACCCCTTAAATTACTCATTACAACGCAAGCGGGTGTAATTGTGTTATTATCGGCAATTCGACATCAAAGAGTAACACACAATTACCAAAAATTACTCCGGCATAATTACAATTACTCTCAGGCCTAAGTTTCTCCAACTACAACATTAAGTTCATATGTTTGCTGGCAGTACCAGCATAAAGACTTAGAAATGCATGAATCATTATGTGGATCTTTCCCTACACTAACCCTCCTAATTAAGGAAAAACGATTGGCAGGAGGGCAGTGTGGCAAAGCTTGAACTGATAGAGATAATACAAAGCCTTCACTTGATGACAAACATCATTTGAATCATTTAAATTAGTTGTAAAAATCACCATCACGTAGAAGCCTGTTCACTGAATGGCCTTTAAAAATATTTGTTAAAGTACGAGTAGCAATTAGTACTTGTCAGAGCACATTTACAAGTGTTTGATATGAACCAATGCTTGCATTTTGCTTTTTACCTTGGGTCTGAAGTTCCTGTAATTATAAGTGTGAAATTGAAACAGCTGCAGCAGATATGTCCCCTATATTCACATGCATCACTACTAATGCTGTTATCCCTGTGACTCTGGTCTTTAAATCCTTCCCTCTCCACCTAACCCTGGTACTCCCCAATAAGCAATGCACATACGGAAGTCTGACGGGTAACATTCATTTTACGTGAAAATACATGTGTTTTTTTCTGTTTTGTTTCTAGCATACGTCTCCGGTTTCAAGTCCAGTTTTTTTTTTTTACATAAATTCATGTTGGCCCTTTGTGTGTGACACTGTAAAAATATACCAATTATAAAATAAAAATTGAGAAAGAGCAATTTATGCCATTAGCTGTGGCGATCACCATCTGCCCAAGACAAGTATGGGATGGATCGGAATACATTTCAAGCAGTCCGGTCACTGCCGTTGACTTGTACCCGATCACATGGAGGCATAAACAAGTAACTGTCCAGGCCTTCCATCTTTATTTCTGGAGTTCTGGGGATTTTCTGTCCTCTTTAAAGGCCGTAGCCTGCTAACAAGGCCAAGCCAAATGTGCTCTAATTCCATTGCAACTGTTTTAGTTCCATTTTGTTATAACTGTCACTCTGGTAAAACATCTGTCTGTGCACAGGACCCATGTACAGTTAGTTAGAGTGAAGATATGTGTGATGGGAGCGGAGGATACATTTTCCTAACAACTCCTACAACATTATGTGATTTTACATTATATATTGGCCGAGCAACCTGCTCAAGTTCATACTCCTAATACATAAAGCAGATCGAAACCTTAAGTATGTAACATTTTATATCAAAATGCTTTTAAGACTAAATTCATGTCTTTAATGTTTAAGATTTAATGTATTAGTTGATACAGGTTTGATATTATATCTTTCCTTTTTATATATTGATGTATATTATAGTACTAAATAAAGTATTTTTAACACAAAAAAAGATCCCGGTAATCTGTGCAGAAAAGATGGGTGATGAAGTATACCCATCCAGAGCTCAGCTGAAGTGCGTTCCAAAAGGCATACCCATTTCTATATGTGAGGACACCCCATTGATACCTGTTGGACAGCTGGGCCTCCACTATTTGATACTTCAAAGGAAGTGGTTCCTCCAGTCCCAGGGAACTAGGACCCTGGGAGGCCCTCGCCAACCATCAGGATGGGATTTCCTTTGTAGTGCCAGGGTGAGTGGTTAAGTTAGGGCAAGAGAGAAGTCAACACAGCTGAGACAATGAATCACACTTTTGTGTTGTGGCTGAATGTATGTGGCCCCAAAGCATATGTCCAGCATTGGGATTGAGAAGCTCAGAATGATATAAAAAATGTCCAGACTTTATCACCAAAATGCTAACCAGTCTACACTTTAAAATACTCTACTTGACCCACTCCAAGGAGAGAATCTGAAACTGAAGAGAAGACTTACCTGTCTGCAACTGCACCAAAACAATTCCATCAGCCTCCTTGAGTAGTGGGAAGCGGGAGGGTATCACAGATTCTGCCTTGAACCTATGCTCCTTCTTTTTGCTCCAGGGTTGGTTTTGCCAGCATCCTGCTGCTCCACCAGGTTAGAGGGCTCAATGCCTTGCCAGTGAAGCCTTCTTATCCCTGTGGATGAGCGCTTCTGGGGATGTGTGGTGCAGAAGATTCTGAGACAGAGGACACTGTTTCTGACTGGAAGAATAGGATACCTGTTGACCATCAGGAACTGGGCATTATCTTGTGGCTCTGAAAGCAGCGTTGTGGGAAGCCTTCTGCACAATTCAAAAGTGGACGGCGGCTCAAGGGGCCATTCCTGAAAACGTTTCTTCAATGCAGCAGTAATAGCAGAACTTGTACAAAAACATTGGTGCTTAGAAAAATTTCACTCACGGAGGACTAGGACAACCTTCCAAGTGCACCTAAAATGACATGACTCCGGCAGCTAACTCTTTGTAATTTTGTCCCTCTAGAGCTTTCTGGAAAGATGTTTGAAGCTCTATTGTTGCTGCTCAATCCACTGAATCATTCTCATGGGTTTTTCTTGGCCCCAGCTTTAAGGCTTGCCTGCTGAAGATGTTTCTAAGATCGAAAGAAATTCTTTTGTTGGGACCAACCTCCAACTTTGATCCAGCTGCAGTCACTTCCGGGTCAGCCACAAAAGGTCTTGACGAAGCGCACAGAAAAGACTTTGGCATTTGTCAAATCTTTTTGCACTTTCTATGAAATAACAGTAACACCTGTTCCCACTCCGGTGGGACATTTTTCAAAGTAAATTTTTTTATTTTTAAATCACTTGGTCGCAACCTTTTAAGTTCTATATTTCTTAACTATGTGGTTGTTTTGCTGGCTGTTGCACACATAACACATGCACATTTATGAGGAAGGCCGTGCTCCATGTACCAAGCTACCGTAAGAAATTTAGGAATTCTTCACATCCACCATTTACGCTGCTGCACCAGATTGTTCGGACCATGTAGTAGCTCAGTCACGGTTCCCTTCAAGACTGTGACCTTTCTGTCTGCCACTACTTCCCACCCCTTCACTTCCCTTAGCAGGTAACAGAACAAGCCTGGTAACATAAAGGATGTCTGATTTACAAGTGAGATACTTTGCCAGAAATGTTTCCCAATACATATCAACTATTTGCATTGCTTCAGTATTACAATTTTGCATTCTCCAAAACCATTCAAAATTAAGGACCAATTGCAAGTGGACAGCTCAATTTATTTTCCTACATCAAAGCATACATCTATGAGTTACTCAACTGTTTTGAGGGATATTGATAGCAGTAAAATGGGATAAAGAATTACATTGTGAATATGAAAGGTAAAACTGGTACACAAAGTGGTCTGATCACAAATATTGACTCAAACTTAAACAAAATAACATATTATCAAAAATGTACACCATGTAGAGCAAATGGCCGAGAATGTTAACCTGTGATGCCCTGTCCCTAGAATTTGATGGCAAAAATGCCAGGAATTCCCTCTCTTAGTCCTTTGTGATTCTCTACAGCAGAAATTTCAAAACTAGTTCAGGAGTCTCGGATCTGCCAAATTTTCAACATAATCACATACAATAAATATGTATAAATTGAATCTTAAGGAACATCTTTACATCATTAGTGGCTATCCTGGTAATCTGACAAGGATCCAACCCACCTGGGCCTTCTTTGTAAACCCTTGCTATAGAGAACATAAACGACCTAAGAATGGGGACAATGCGAACTAAAATCATTCTGTCAGCCGATTCATACAACCAGTGATTAATATGTAGCATAATCTGAAATATCTTATGGTAGGAATACCAAACAACAATGTAATGTATTTTGTGGGGATTTATTTATTTATGTATTAATTAAACTTATAATGCGCAACAGCTACCCAAAAAGGGTTTCCCGGCGCAAACGCAGAATCAGAGGCTGATGTCAAAGCAAAGGCAGCAGGCTAATGATTAAAAAGCCATGTCTTCAAGGATTTACGGAATTGGATGTAATTAGTTTCGGTACGAAGAGCTAAGGGCATGGCATTCCAGAGTGAGGGGCCAAGATGTGAGAAAGACCTACCGCCCATCCTCGCTAGTTTGATTTTTGGGACAGAAAACCTCCCCTGCGTAGATGAGCGAAGGTCACGAAGAGGGACATAGGGATGAACCAGTGATTGAAGGTATTTGGGGGCCGCTCCACTTTTGATTTTAAACATGTAGCTCAGGGCTTTGAACTTAACTCGGTTCTCCACCCTGAGCCAGTGCAAGTCACGAAGATGGCCGGCAACAGAAGAAGTTCTGGGGATCCGGCATAAAAGCCTAGCTGCAGAGTTTTGAACCAGTTGCAGCCTGCGTGTCACCTCTTTGTTAGATCCCAAGTACAGAACATTGGCGTAATCAAGTCTTGAAGTAATCAAGGCATGAACAACAGTCTTCTGAGTGGGTTCTGGTAGCATCCAGATAACTTTTTTTAGCCACTTCAAGATAGTGAAGCAGGTAGCGGCTACTTTAACGACTTGGTTGTGCCTACTTAGTGTATCATCAATAATTATGCCCAAATTTCGAGCTTGGCGGACCGGTATAGGAAGTGCACCCATCTCGCAGGGCCAATGTTGAGGACCCCAAAGTTCCCTATTTTTCCCGAATATAAGAACCTCGGTTCTTCCTCCGTTCAGTTTGAGGTAATTAGATTGCATCCATGATGCGATATTCCTCAAACCTAGCTGAAGGGGAGAAATCACTGTCGTACTCTTCATGGATAGAGAAAAATAATTTGCGAATCATCCGCATAGGAGAAGAGGGTCAGCCCAGACTTCTCTGCAATATCCGCCAGGGGTCTTACATATAAGTTAAAAAGTAGGGGGCTAAGGATAGAGCCTTGAGGTACCCCATGAGTTAGAGAGTGGATGTCAGAGCTGGTTGTGGGAGAAAAAACTTGGAAAGTACGATTTGTGAGGAAGGAAGTGAGCCATTTCAGAGCCGGCCCACATATGCCCAACAAACTTAGGGTTTTAATTAACACAGCATGAGACACCGTGTCAAAAGCTGCGCTCAGATCCAACAAAATGAGGGCCACGGTGTCTCCGGCATCAAGATGGTGGCGTAGTCTTTCGTTTACCCCCAGCAGGGTGGTTTCTGTTGAAAATCCAACTCTGAAGCCCGACTGAGAAGGATGGAGAAAACTTTGCGCATCGACAAACAGTGAAAGCTGTGCATGGACATGTTTTTCTAAAATTTTAGAGAAGGCCGGTAGGAGTGAAATGGGACGATAGTTAGAGAGTAGTTCAGGGTCAGCATTTGCCTTTTTAAGAAGAGGCATTACCATGGCATGTTTCCAATCAGGCGGGACGATTGCCTCCAGCAGGGAGGCATTTAGAAGATCCATGATTACCTGCAGCGATGGTGGTTCCAGCTGCTGGAGCACGGAAATGGGCAAGGGATCCCTTGGCGATCCTGATTTTATATTACCCAAAAGTTTTTTTAGGGTAGTGATGTTTAGCAGAGGCCATGTGTCCAATTGATTAGTGGGAAAGTTAGGGCTCCAATCTTGGTTGGGGGGCATATCGTCCATGGAAGATGGTGTGGATGTTTCTGGGGGAGGAGAGAAATTGTCATCCTGCCCTCGTACTATATCCAGATATATACTGTCAACTTTTTGAACAAAGAAAGTGGCCAGGTCGTCACATTGCTTTTTATTAAGTGCAGGGAGCCTGGTTTGGGTTTTGGAACCGGCAAGCTCTTTAACCATGTTAAAAAGTGTTTTAGAGCAGTTTAGGGCGTTTGAAATGGTGGATGAGACATGGTCCGCCCTAGCTGTTTTGCAAAGATCATGATATATTTTTTTAGCTACTTTATAGTTACTTTTGGAAGCGGGGGTGTAGTTCCTTCTCCACTTGCGTTCCATTTTTTTACATTTGGCCTTCTCTGTCCTTAAAGTCTCAGTAAACCAAGGTGCAGGAGGTCGATGATTGTTGGCCTTTTTTCTTGCCAAAGGTAAACAAATGTCAATGGCATTAAGAAGCCATTTCTGTACCGAGGTAGAAAGTGAGTTCACTGATTGTTTGGAAATGGGCGTGTGGGAGCATAAAATTTTGTTTAAAGCTGTGGCATCTAAATTTTTCCAGTTCCTAATTAAAGTATCTGGAATTAAATAACTAGGTACAGGAATCTCCAGAAGTTTTAGGTAGAATTTAGTAAGAAAGTGGTCCGACCAGTTTAGAGGGGAGGCAGGGAGGCAGTGGATCCCAGGAAGATTAGAAAAAATGGGGTCCAGCAGGTGACCTGCCTCGTGTGTGGGGCCAGAGTTCATTAGGCTAATATTTAAAGCTGCTAAGTCCGAGATAAGATTAGTGCTAGATTTACAGGTGGGGTCTTCCAGATGAAGATTGAAGTCACCCAAAATTGTGAAATTTGCTGTTTTCATACTTGGAGGAGTTATAAGTTCAGGGAAGGAAGAGGTCCAGGATGCAGACGGTCCCGGGGGACGATATACCAGCATACCTGAGAAAGTAAAATTAGGGGTCAGGGTCAGCTTAAATAGCGCTGCCTCACTGTTCTGAGACACAAAAGGTTCAAAGGAGCATTGGTAATCCTTTTTAAAAATAATGGCTATGCCCCCTCCAGTTTTTATGGCTCTATCTTTCCTAACTATTGCATAGTTATGTGGAAGAGCGGCAGCGACATCCGGGCCCGCACTTTCATGGAGCCAAGTCTCCGTCAAGAATATGGCATCAGGTCGTTCGTCATGCAACAGGTCAAACATATCCAATTTATGTTTAGGGAGGGAGCGACAATTGGTATACAGGAAAGAGAAGTTTTTATGGGACGGAGCTGTCAGATTGGTGTTAGCCATGTTTTCATTTGTAATGTTATTGACATGACCTGGGTTCCCCTTTAAAGAAAAACCACAGTTTGCACATATTTTCATCTTGCCGTCAAAGTATAGGCAGGCACACAATATTGCTGCCTGGTGGTTTTAGTGCAAACTGAAGATTCAGCCTCTTTATCGTAATTTATAATCTGTTTTGCAGCTGAGTATTGATGGCAGTTGGAGAGAGCACCAGGACTTCTGGCCCTTGGCCCGGTCCAGGCGCGGACGGGCGCAGACGGGCTTGCCTTAGGCGCGCCTTCGGTGCGCCAGCGGCGCGCCCGCTGCGCACGTCCGCTGCGCGTCCCTGGCATCGGCCCTGAAGTACTTTCCCCGCAGCCCTCTTGCGTGTGACGACACAGGAGGTGTGTCACACTGTGCCGGTCCGCCCTCCACACAAACAGCAACAGCTGCGGTGGACCGGGGTCGGAGCGTGCAGCACGTGAGAGAATTCTACAGTGCAGAGTGCAGAGGTTAGCAAAAAGTAAAAAGCAGAAATGCTGTTTGGTTTAAAAGATAGAAAAGAGTAAAAACGAAGCGCTGCCAAGTTCTCTGACGCGGCTTACTTGTATCTGCTGCGCGTCCCTGGCATCGGCCCTGAAGTACTTTCCCCGCAGTCCTCTTGCGTGTGACGACACAGGAGGTGTGTCACACTGTGCCGGTCCGCCCTCCACACAAACAGCAACAGCTGCGGTGGACCGGGGTCGGAGCGTGCAGCACGTGAGAGAATTCTACAGTGCAGAGTGCAGAGGTTAGCAAAAAGTAAAAAGCAGAAATGCTGTTTGGTTTAAAAGGTAGAAAAGAGTAAAAACGCGAAGCGCTGCCAAGTTCTCTGACGCGGCTTACTTGTATCTGCTGCGCGTCCCTGGCATCGGCCCTGAAGTACTTTCCCCGCAGCCCTCTTGCGTGTGACGACACAGGAGGTGTGTCACACTGTGCCTGTCCGCCCTCCACACAAACAGCAACAGCTGCGGTGGACCGGGGTCGGAGCGTGCAGCACGTGAGAGAATTCTACAGTGCAGAGTGCAGAGGTTAGCAAAAAGTAAAAAGCAGAAATGCTGTTTGGTTTAAAAGGTAGAAAAGAGTAAAAACGAAGCGCTGCCAAGTTCTCTGACGCGGCTTACTTGTATCTGCTGCGCGTCCCTGAAGTACTTTCCCCGCAGCCCTCTTGCGTGTGACGACACAGGAGGTGTGTCACACTGTGCTGGTCCGCCCTCCACACAAACAGCAACAGCTGCGGTGGACCGGGGTCGGAGCGTGCAGCACGTGAGAGAATTCTACAGTGCAGAGTGCAGAGGTTAGCAAAAAGTAAAAAGCAGAAATGCTGTTTGGTTTAAAAGGTAGAAAAGAGTAAAAACGAAGCGCTGCCAAGTTCTCTGACGCGGCTTACTTGTAATAAGATAAGATTGGGATAAGATAAGATTTTTGGATTTAAGGGCACCAAATTATTTTAAATTTTATCTGATCAGTTTAGTGCAATGTTTATATTCCAAAACTGGTGAAAAGGCTACACGGTTAACACAGTGTGCCAGAGAATGCTCTTCCCTCCCCACAGAGCAACAGTAGTGAGCTATAGCCATGTATGCTGTCAGACTCCTTTCAGGGGGACACAGGGTGGAGAGGGATTAATTAGCCCCAACCATGGTGGTTGAGATCATTTTTCACTGATGTCATGAGCAATGTTCCCTCTAATTATTCTTCCTCATCTGCGGCAATAGAATGTTTGCGTGCACATGTTTCTAGCTTGCATGCGCAACCGAGTGAAGAGATGTGCAACTAGGAAAATCGACTAGCTACCACTGGAAGGTTGATAAGCACTGGCAATATCAATAGGTCTGGCTTATATATAAAGTGCTTTCTTAGTCATTGAGTTTAGGTACAGAATATGTTATCATACATGCATTTTGTTACTCATCCTTGCACTCATGCATCTATTCATCACTGAGTAACTCTTATATTTACTCATTTACACAACCACAATAAAGTGCATGCTCAAACTCCGCAACATAAGCATAACATTAAAAGAATAAAAACAGAAAAAAGAAAACGCTATATCGCCTAAAAATGACAGACATATACATGCAGTAACAAAATTAAACAAGGCAGCAAGTGGTCGTCTCGCAATGGTACTGCATATAGTGTATTGTTTTATAGTTGCATCTCATTGCCATGTTTAGAACCAACATGTTGACCATTTTGCAATGTTAAAAGCAACGAAACCCTATGGACCATATTCTTCCACTGTTGTCAGGTGGTTTTAGATGTAGCGACGCACGTTGTCACACAGCAGAGGGCCCTTTGCAAAGGTTGACTGGTCCTCTTCTGTTTATTGCTGTATTTGGGAGTTGAACTGGTACTGTTAAAGTGATCCCTTTTTCAAGACAGTGTTGACCTGTGCAAAAATGCCAAAATAAGGAAGCAATACTATCACAAAATGTGCTGCATTGTGCCACATAATTTGCCTTTTATTGCTGCAAAATTTAGTCAACCCTAACAAATAATTTGGTCTTTCCTGGCCACAATTACAGTGGCCCTGACTATAAGGAAATAGTAATGTGGTACTCCTCTCTGTAACCTATCCATTACTTTGGATAGAAGACCCTGAAAACAGAATTACCTAAGTAGTAGGACTGTGAAGATTAATTTTACTGAGTATTTTTTAAACTATGAAAATCTGCAACAGTGAAAATCTGAGGAGTTTTAAAGCACACATTAACTTAGGAGCTACCAGATGGTACCTTGCAGACTTGGTACCTGGCACCACTGCACCTGCTGCACAATTTCTATCCCTGTCGCCCTTTAAAACAAGAGAGGTTTAAGCAATGCAAGTACCCAGTCCTGTCAGCAAGTGATTTTTAAAACTAACAGGGTCCAAAACTGGTGGCTCTCATTTAGTTATGAAGTTTCAGCCTCTGGAATGTTACTGGTGGCTGACACCTGAACGGTGAATGTGTGCTCCAACTTCCAGAGTATGTTAATTTTAAGAACTGCCACCATTCCCAATGTATCCTTCAGACTGGACTCTTGGGATGCAGTGAATGCACTGTGATTGCACTCCTGCTGCTTCTGGACTGCCCTTCACTGACGGTGTTTAAACTTCCTCGATTAGCATTTTTAAAGACAAAAACACGTCTTTAAAAATGCATTTAGCAGCACCGCTTAATAATTACGGGGGTCAAAGGCTCGAATTAAGCACTTTACAAGTGCAGAGGAATCCTTTGTGGTGCGCGGAGTTTGTAGGTCTCTGCGCGGAGAGAAATGCAAGTGTGCGCGCCCGCTCAGGCGCGCAGTTTAGAGGGAACTATGGTCATGAGGCACATCCTACTATGGCTCTGCAAACCTTCTTAGCTTTGCTCTCATGGTAGTGTAGGTGTGCAGTCTAAGGCTTCTCATGGAGGCAACAGGGGAGGGGGGCAAAAGCTCAGAACCCAATTGTCAACCAACAGACACAATAATATATTGTCCAGCTCAGTGCCTATCTTTTTATTTGAAAAAGTACTTTAATCCCACAGCAAAAGACTGCACAATTAATAGGAATCCCAATAACAGGGTTCTAATCTCAGTTACGATTTTCACTCCTTCTCCCTACCATCTGCCCATTTTCGAAGATCTCTAAGGTCTACTGTCCCCAAGGATGATGCATTCTTTAGCATTAATTAAGCACAGGTGCAAATTGCTTCTATTTATCCCATTGGTTAGATGTACAACTCAGTTCAAAGTTCTCATCTCCAAAGTTCATCCCCATGCAGGACACCTCTTCGTGGTTTTAGTGCCTAGTTTAGTTTGCAGGCTAAGCCTGCTTAACCTGCTTGATGGTTGTTGCTCTTTTCAGTAGCAGCTATTCATTTCGGCTGCCTCAGCGGCAACCTCCCTTTGGTACTGGGATCACTGGACAGAGTTAGGGCAGCATGTACGGTGCAGTGGCCGGGCAGCTTTGGCAGCTGCATCCCTCTGGGCTGAGTGCAGACAGGTACCCAGGCACGGCAGCTGCGGACTCTGGGTCCATTCATTAGCAGTGATGTGATTTTGCAAGTTGCATAGGGTGAGTTCCTGCTTCAGCGATGAAGTAGCTCCTCTTTTTCGGAACTGATAGTGGCAGCACTAGTTTTCGGACCCACAGTAAGGTGCTGGATGACACAGTGATGCTTATACTTGAAAGGTCAGGGTGCAGTTCTATTGGGAACTACTCATAGTGACTGAGGGACCCCTCAGATCACAGGTCACTATTGGGTTTGCTCTCTAAGGCGATCAGCTTTCTCGGGGTTTTCACACACATTGAACACCCTGGGCTTCTCATCCTAGACAGAATCTCCTCTTGCAGGGGCAGACCCTCTCCTTCGCTCTCTCAGCATGCAGGCTTCTAGAAAACAGGCAAACCTGCAATGTCTCCAGCAGAAAGTATATCTTTCAGGTGATGCCCCTTCACCTCAGGGAGACTGGCTGTCATGCTGATACCAGTCCTCATCACACAGTAGTCCTTTGAGTACTCTAAGGAGGACAACCTTCCTTGGTCATGAAGAACTTGGCACAAAGTAGGATGGTTTGGATCCCACTTTTATAAACATTTTCCAGACAACAGATATAGATCCATTGTCTAAGGCATCATAATTGGTTAGGGATGATTCTCTTTCATGTCATTTTCTGACTGTTCCTCAGAAACAGCCTTTGTGCAAGGTGATGGTTGTCACAGCTGGTAGCAATGGGGCTGGCTCCAAGTAGTAGTATCCAAAACAAGGGCACAATGGAGTGTCCGATCTCTGCACCTGATTCCCATCAGCCTTCCTGAAGCAGTAGTCAAGGGAAGACAAAAGGGTAGGTCCGGCATAGAAAAGTCCTCAACACTAACTACAGAAACTGCAGTCCCACCGTTCACCCTATTATCTACCAAATGTCAGTGCTCAGAAAGAACAGTCCCTTGCAAACGTGGTCCTCACAAAATCTATAAACATAGCCTGGTTTCCATCCTCCTTAGATTTCAACATTCCATGCAATACGCTTCCACTGTCTAGGGAACTTTTGCGGTGGGGGCTTGCTGAGGCAATGCTTTCCTCATTCACTATCATCACTTCCACTGATGATCACCATCTTGTGCCATGCTAAACCAAGGGCATCCAAAATGGTTTCCACTGGCTGTAGTACTAAGGCTCTCAAACAGCATAGAGTCCTACTACCATAGATTTGCTACACACACTACACCGACACATTCTCGACAAGTACACAGAGTGTCAGCTCAATGTTCTGGGTTTCACTTAACAGTGGAACTTTAAACAGGAGGAGCCAGTAGGCTTGCCTCTTCCTAACACAGCTAAAAATATGGTCATAGTACTTATTCACGAAATACGGTATGCTCCCACCACTACTTTATCTGATGTACCCGGGTAATGAACAATAGTCTGATGCCCACTATGTGGGCATGATTGGTGTGCCTTTTCAGGTACGAGGGCAGGTTCTGGACCTTGCATTACCAGGAACAGGCCCCTGCTCACATACTATACGAGTGTGATGCAAGGGCTAAACAAAAAAAGTCAGGATCCTGGTTTTGCATGCAGTTGGGAACTCAAAGCAGGGGTACATTGTATTGCATTGTATTGTAATTGTATTTATATAGCGCTACTACCCCTGACGAGGCATCAAAGCGCTTTTCGGTGAGAATCACACTACTCTGGAACCCATAAAGGATTAGTGGTGAATTAGTATAATATGAAAGTAATTTGAGTGGTGGATATGTTAATCAGTTATTTGGATTGAGAAGGATAGTGGAGGGATAGAGAAGGGAAAAAGGTTTGCATTTATATAGCGCTTGCTACCCTTGATGGGGCATTGAAGCGCTTTTTCGGTGAGTTACACGCTACTTCTGAACCCATAAATGATTAGTGGTCAATTAGTATAGTGAAAATATGAAAGTAATTTGAGTGGTGGATATGTTAGTCAGTTATTTGGATTGAGAAGGATAGTGGAGGGATAGAGAAGGGAAAAAGGTTTGCATTTATATAGCGCTTGCTACCCCTGATGTGGTGTTAAAGTGCTTTTTCGGCAAGTAGCATGCTAATCTGGAACCCATATAGTGATAATGGTGAATTAGTATAGTGAAATATGAAAGTAATTTTAGTGGTGGATATGTTAGTCAGTTATTTTGATTAAGAAGGATAGCGAAGGGGTAGAAGAGGTAAAAAGGTAAAAAGGTTTGCATTTATATAGCGCTTGCTACCCCTGAGGAGGTGTTAAAGTGCTTTTTAGGCAAGTAGCACGCTACTCCAGAGCCCATAAAGGATTAGTGGTGAATTAGTATAGTGAAATATGAAATTAATTTGAGTGGTGGACATGTTAGTCTATTATTTGGATTGAAAAGGATAGTGGAGGGATAGAAGGGAAGGATTCAGAATGTTTTTGTTTTGTTTTGGAGGTCATAGCAGTAGGAGGCGGCTTGGGGTGAGTAAAAGGGAGGTGGAGGAGGATTAGTAAAAGGGAGGTGGAGGGGGAGGAGTCAGAGGGAGGATTTAGACAAGCTTGTTTTGGGGGATGCCATGCCCATTTACCATGCAGGGGACTTTCCCATTCCAACTCAGCGGTTACACTGGTTTCTTACCCATGACCATGCAATGCCAAAGGTAGCTGAGGCTTGCCTCTTTCCCTATCAACCCATCTAAAAACAAAACAAGCCTGACACACTGCTCCACCTTCAATATTATAGACATCTTGCACTCTTTTCCTTGTAGTAATCCTGACTGTGCTAATACTCTTCCTGTTAGTAGTACTGAAAGCTGGTCCTGGGCTGCCTTGCAACTTTTGTGTGCACCATCAGCATCCTTAAAGTAAAAGGCAATGCAGTAGTGCTTGCTGAGGCAGTGCTTTTCTCACCCACTATCATCACTTTTGCCTGGACCGGACTGGCCCTACCAGGCATTGAGCATTTCCCCAGGAGGCTGTAAGGCTAGGGGCCAGTTTTGCAGCGGTGGGGGGTGGTTTTAGTCACTGGGGACCGGTTTTGCAGCGGGGCTGCAATATTGGCACCCAGTAACAAAGGCAGCAGTGCTTCACACTTTCCTTCCCCCTCTCCCGGGGGCTGGTCTGACAAAATTGCCAGAGATGCCGTGGATTCCCAGTCCACCCCTGACTTTCGCTGATCACATGCTGTGTTCCATTATGTACTATTCTTGTATAGTAAATACCAGGCTAAGCCCCCCCCCAAAAAACTTTTCTGAGCCAAATTATTTAGCCAATTCGAGGTCAGAGGGTATTTCCAAATGCTGCTTTAGCATAGTTGAATCACATTGGCCTGGTAGCATCAGCTAGGGGTAGTTCGTTTGCAAAGTTGTTTTAGTCTGCAAAGCCCTTACTAAAACATTTGCTCAATCAGTAAATTATGGCTACATATTTGTTACACTGAGTTTTTTATCGGGTGCCAGAAGTCACCCGCAACACCATAGAAAAATATTAAGAAAACGAGTGTTCAGGTTTCTACACACTCCAAGAAAACTTTTGGAGTGAGCAGGTATTCCAGATTTAGGTATCTAGTCAACACATCTTACAGAAAATGCTTTTTGACATATTTTTTAAAAATCTGATATTGCTCCCACAAACAGAATTATATTATTGAAAAAGTAGAATCTAAACAGGTTCCAGAAGTCTTCAATATCTTTTCGTTACAACGGCAACAGTCACTCTATTTCCGAAATGACTACGACAGCCCCTCCGTAGCGATTATGATACATCGAAAGCTTTGAAATAGCCTTAAGCTGGCATCCCTCTATAGGGCAAAACACGTGTTGGCTGAACGATTGGAATCCAAAAATGAATGGGTATTACTATTAAAAGCTAGATATTGAATGCAGATTGATTGCAACAAAATTACGTATATGCAATGAGACAACTGTAGTCTTTGAATAGCTCTGGTATGTGCATCTTGTTCTCATTAATATAGTACTTAAGTAGATTAAAGGGCTTTTACCTAGACTGGATGCATACCAAATGCAACTAATTGCATCAACGCTTTTCTAGAAAAATTGGATATTCAAAGATGTGTGGGATGTAGTCACAGCCCTTCTTCTCTCCCTGTTTCTGGAACTCTCACACGAGAGGGTATAGCTGGCATGCATAGGATGTCAATATTTTAGTCTCTTCAGCATGTTAAAATAGACAAAGCACAACCCAGGCCATTTTTGAACAATTTCTGGCATTACTTCCAGATTGAGCCAGACCAACTTCTTGTCAAAATCTGGCAACTTATTTGGGGCGGCTTCTGGCAGGTTGACAGGGTGGCATTGACTTTGCAAAAGAAATAGTTCCTCATACCGAGTGCAAGAGGTGATGGAGATGCTTTCAAGGATGGGGGTTGGATTGGAAGGTCTACACTTAAAAACCTGATTGATTTTGCCTGCAGAGTATGTGATCAGGGCGTTATTGAAAACGTTGTAGGGCCAGCTGCTGATGGCACCTGCACAAGATTCAAAGCACACACGTAAGAAGCAGTGTCTACAGAAGTTGCATGGTTGTGATTTGTGACTCTTATCAATTGTAATGTGTACAGGCATACACTTGAAGTGCACGAGCAGGATGGAGCCGAATAGCAAGCGTGCACAGTGCTGTAACACTGATGTCTCGGGGAAGAACTTCCTGGTTATAGGGGGAGTGAGGGGTGCTTGACCCTCAGATCTTTGCGTATCTCAGACGGCTTTGGTGACTGATATTTTTCAGGCATTTGGAGCCAACACTGCAACTAGGTTTACTGCACATTATGAAGGAGTCACAGGAACTCCCTCTGCTTTAAGGTGTGATATTATAACTGTGCAGACTTCAATGAAAGTACAGATAGTAATTAATTCTCTCACCTTTTAGGAATAGCATTGGAAGGGATTCCGGCCCCAGCACCAAAAGGGGAAGGACCCGCTACTGGCAACTCAAACTTAATTAAAGATTTCTACTAAGGGTGAAGGGGAACCTTTAATTCGATTGTGCCCAAGCCCTGACAAAATGGCATCACTCTTCTACCTCAATGACACAGGAAGACCTCATTGGGAAAGATGAACTGGGATATGGCTTCTCCTGGACCTCATGAGTCTGGACTGCTGCGCTTAAAACACTCAGTTGGTAAGAACTTTGAGAAAAGACAGTCTAGAAGGTTATGAAAGACCTCTTTTGGTAACTGATGTATGAAACTCGAGGCTGGAAGGAAATGTAGCAAAAGCTTATATTTTCAGATTACTCAAAAGAGCAGAAATACACTGGGGAATAGCACACTTTGAACTTTCTGGTTGACTGGAAAGAAGTCTTATTATAGAAAATTGGCTCTTTGAGATTCTTTCTTGTTTTCTAATACACATGCTTTTATTTTCTGCAAGAACATGCTTAGCCCGCAAATGTATTTTCCTGGGAGCATTTAATGTGGCGATGCCAGACATGCATGGGCTTTGGCAGTCACCACCGATACTGAAACAGATTCAGCAAGGGTGAATGATTTTTGAATGAGCTCTTGCAGAACCTTGGGCAGTCCTCACTTGGTGACTGCTAAAGTGTTGCTTATGGACTCTTTGATTCCCCGTTTCTGCTGGTGCTCCTAAAGTTAGCCAATGAGTCCATGCCACTGGGACCCAATCTTTAAAATTCAGATCTTTCTTTAACAACCCTTTGTTTTCAGATGTGTGGTCTACGTTGATTGAATGCACTGTGTCTAGACAACAACTCCTAACTGATCTGTTAACTGAAAGCACAGCAGTGGACATCAGATGGCCCAGTGACAAAGAGGCATCTGGTAACTCTATACACTACAATCTCTGTGTCCTTACACATTGATCCAGTCGTGATTCACAGCCTACATCCTTTGCACCCATTGGCTCTCTATCTCTTTTCCATTGTGATAGTAACACGCGTTACTTGCGTCTGTGAGCTGGATCAGAGATCTTGGTCAGCCTCAACTGCTCTGGGTTGAGATCCGCTGCTCTTAGTGGGGGCCTTCTCCATCCCTATTTGGCCGTGTGCTGGGATTGCTTGTTTAAGTCTCCCTTTCACCTGCAGTCCCAACTTTTCACACTGTGAACTTCTGCCTCGTGCTCTGCTCTCTAGGGCCTCGATGTACTAAGCACATTTGCAGACTGTGCCGTTTTCAAACAGGGCTTTAAATGTGCCATGTGACTGATGTCATAATGACAAAATGTATATTTGCAGCACTTCATTGACATAAATTGTACAGGAGGCATTTCTGACACCCTACAAACTGTTGCAAATGCCAGGACGGACACCTGCGAGGGACAGCACACCTCTATCCCTGCTCTTGCATCCCCTAAATGTCAATCATTTTTTTAAAGAAGTCCATCTTCCTTAAAGGGATAGGTGCTGCTTAAAAAAATGTTGACATCCAGGAAAGACCTTGGGAGGTGCAGAAGCTCCCCCAAGACTGCCAGCAAGATTTTTGAAGTGAAGAGTAAGGTTTTCCATGAGGACAGCTTCCAATTTGTCAATCACTTATCACCCAAAGTCAGGTGTTGATAACTCCTCAATGGTGGATCTCAGCACACCGGCAGCCAGAACACCATCAGGCTGTAGACTAAGAAATGGGAAAAAAAGACTGAAGCCATAATTCCTCCTCCAAGGCCTTTGCAAAAGTCAAGAAGATGTAATCTATCTCTTAAGCTCTTAGTGTCCGAGAATTGTCAGTTCGTTTTGTAAAGTTCATGGAGCTTCTGGTATGTTGCCTTGGAGTTGATGAAATTAACTATGTGATGCAGCCAAAATGTGTGGATTGGTAAGCGTTTTGTTGCATGACTAGCCAACATACACATGTAAGGGCTTTTGTAACAGCACAGGTTACAAAAGATTTCTAGGGGGCATGCTGGAAGCTGACCTAGGAATACATTCTGCCCATTGCTTACTATTGTTTTTTTGTTTTGTCATTCAATTTTGCTTATTTTCTATTTGCAGGTTTTATTTGTTTTAGACCATCTGGCGTATGTGTGTCCCTCCCATGGAGCATATCCTTTTTACCATCTCCCTGATTGGTTGTTCCTGTGCTTCACCAGTGTCTGCTCTTCAGGCACTATTTTTTTTCTTTTTTTGGAAGCACTTCATGTGAGTGCATCTGCTTTCCACCCATTGTCTCCTTTTCTCCCCACTATTATACACTTTTTTTAGGAGCGCCGAGGACTTTTGATGTGATTTGTAAGTAAGTTTCAGTTGAGCCTGGGACTTTACAGCAGTCAGTCCAATAAGCTTGCATTTATTTATTTTTGCAGTTTTACGTAGCAAAGTCCGCCCGAAGGTATTGGAGCACTTTGCATGAGCACCATTTACATTACAAAAAGTTAAATTTTGTTATGTGTTAGGCACAGGGAGATTGATTTACCCAGAATCACAAGATGTTGACCCGACACTGAGACTCAAACCTGGTTCCCCAGTTCCAAAGTCATTAAGATCAATGGGGTCACCCTGTATCCCTTGGAACCTGGGTTAATAGTTATAAAGCTACAAGTGGTTCCGTTGGGTAAGTACCACGGGGTACTGGTTCAGAACCTGATTATTTCTTTCACAATCAATAGTGATTTAAATGTACCACACCTCAGTAAGTTTTTATCAAAAATATATATATTTATTAAATTATTTGTTTTGTTTATCTATTTTTCTCGCTAATTGTGTAAACAATTGTATACAAAAAGATAATACCAATGGGAGCTGTCTGACAAAGAAAACACAATAACAAATACACAGACAATTCAATGGGTGACTGTGGTGACATATAGTGCAAATGGGTGACCTTTCAAATTCAAACAGTAAACAAGACAATAACATAAATTCTCCGTCCTTTTCAGGTCTTTGACTTTAGCTAGTCCTATTTTTTAAAATAATTGCTATAGTGAGCCAGGACATGAGATGGTTGTATGTCGACGATTCGACCCTGTATATATATATGTGTTTGTAGATACATCAATTAGGGTCTTCTTCAGGACAAAAGAAGGAAGTGCGACAGCTATTGGTGGTTGGGAATTCACAAGATTAAATCTATTAACTCCTCCGAGCCCGGAAGGAGTTTTTATTCAAGGATCATCAATTCACCAGCTTTTCAAACTTTAGCTGTGTACCCCTCTGGATGTGCTTGTCGGCCTCCAGGGGGTAGTGTGTTCAAAATGTTAGTAGTATTCAGTCCTTAGAGATCGTCATGTATTGATGCCAAAGTCCATCAGTAATTGCTTCCCAAACCTCCTTAAATACTGTATTCTCGAGTGTCTCTCACCAACTCAAGGTCAAGTCATGGAGCATAGCCTTTTTACCATCTCTCTGATTGGCTGTTCCTGTGCTTCACCAGTGTCTGCTCTTCAGGCACTATTTTTTTTCTTTTTTTGGAAGCACTTCATGTGAGTGCATCTGCTTTCCACCCATTGTCTCCTTTTCTCCCCACTATTATACACTTTTTTTGGGAGCTCCGAGGTCTTTTGATGTGATTTGTAAGTAAGTTTCAGTTGAGCCTGGGACTTTACAGCAGTCAGTCCAATAAGCTTGCATTTATTTATTTTTGCAGTTTTACGTAGCAAAGTCCGCCCGAAGGTATTGGAGCACTTTGCATGAGCACCATTTACATTACAAAAAGTTAAATTTTGTTATGTGTTAGGCACAGGGAGATTGATTTACCCAGAATCACAAGATGTTGACCCGACACTGAGACTCAAACCTGGTTCCCCAGTTCCAAAGTCATTAAGATCAATGGGGTCACCCTGTATCCCTTGGAACCTGGGTTAATAGTTATAAAGCTACAAGTGGTTCCGTTGGGTAAGTACCACGGGGTACTGGTTGAGAACCTGATTATTTCTTTCACAATCAATAGTGATTTAAATGTACCACACCTCAGTAAGTTTTTATCAAAAATATATATATTTATTAAATTATTTGTTTTGTTTCTCTATTTTTCTCGCTAATTGTGTAAACAATTGTATACAAAAAGATAATACCAATGGGAGCTGTCTGACAAAGAAAACACAATAACAAATACACAGACAATTCAATGGGTGACTGTGGTGACATATAGTGCAAATAGGTGACCTTTCAAATTCAAACAGTAAACAAGACAATAACATAAATTCTCCGTCCTTTTCAGGTCTTTGACTTTAGCTAGTCCTATTTTTTAAAATAATTGCTATAGTGAGCCAGGACATGAGATGGTTGTACGTCGACGTTTCGACCCTGTATATATATATATATATATATGTGTTTGTAGATACATCAAGTAGGGTCTTCTTCAGGACTAAAGAAGGAAGTGCGACAGCTATTGGTGGTTGGGAATTCACAAGATTAAATCTATTAACTCCTCCGAGCCCGGAAGGAGTTTTTATTCAAGGATCATCAATCCACCAGCTTTTCAAACTTTAGCTGTGTACCCCTCTGGATGTGCTTGTCGGCCTCCAGGGGGTAGTGGGTTCAAAATGTTAGTAGTATTCAGTCCTTAGAGATCGTCATGTATTGATGCCAAAGTCCATCAGTAATTGCTTCCCAAACCTCCTTAAATACTGTATTCTCGAGTGTCTCTCACCAACTCACGGTCAAGTCATGGAGCATAGCCTTTTTACCATCTCTCTGATTGGCTGTTCCTGTGCTTCACCAGTGTCTGCTCTTCAGGCACTATTTTTTCCTTTTTGGAAGCACTTCATGTGAGTGCATCTGCTTTCCACCCATTGTCTCCTTTTCTCCCCACTATTATACACTTTTTTGGGAGCGCCGAGGACTTTTGATGTGATTTGTAAGTAAGTTTCAGTTGAGCCTGGGACTTTACAGCAGTCAGTCCAATAAGCTTGCATTTATTTATTTTTGCAGTTTTACGTAGCAAAGTCCGCCCGAAGGTATTGGAGCACTTTGCATGAGCACCATTTACATTACAAAAAGTTAAATTTTGTTATGTGTTAGGCACAGGGAGATTGATTTACCCAGAATCACAAGATGTTGACCCGACACTGAGACTCAAACCTGGTTCCCCAGTTCCAAAGTCATTAAGATCAATGGGGTCACCCTGTATCCCTTGGAACCTGGGTTAATAGTTATAAAGCTACAAGTGGTTCCGTTGGGTAAGTACCACGGGGTACTGGTTCAGAACCTGATTATTTCTTTCACAATCAATAGTGATTTAAATGTACCACACCTCAGTAAGTTTTTATCAAAAATATATATATTTATTAAATTATTTGTTTTGTTTCTCTATTTTTCTCGCTAATTGTGTAAACAATTGTATACAAAAAGATAATACCAATGGGAGCTGTCTGACAAAGAAAACACAATAACAAATACACAGACAATTCAATGGGTGACTGTGGTGACATATAGTGCAAATGGGTGACCTTTCAAATTCAAACAGTAAACAAGACAATAACATAAATTCTCCGTCCTTTTCAGGTCTTTGACTTTAGCTAGTCCTATTTTTTAAAATAATTGCTATAGTGAGCCAGGACATGAGATGGTTGTACGTCGACGTTTCGACCCTGTATATATATATATGTGTTTGTAGATACATCAAGTAGGGTCTTCTTCAGGACTAAAGAAGGAAGTGCGACAGCTATTGGTGGTTGGGAATTCACAAGATTAAATCTATTAACTCCTCCGAGCCCGGAAGGAGTTTTTATTCAAGGATCATCAATCCACCAGCTTTTCAAACTTTAGCTGTGTACCCCTCTGGATGTGCTCGTCGGCCTCCAGGGGGTAGTGGGTTCAAAATGTTAGTAGTATTCAGTCCTTAGAGATCGTCATGTATTGATGCCAAAGTCCATCAGTAATTGCTTCCCAAACCTCCTTAAATACTGTATTCTCGAGTGTCTCTCACCAACTCACGGTCAAGTCATGGAGCATAGCCTTTTTACCATCTCTCTGATTGGCTGTTCCTGTGCTTCACCAGTGTCTGCTCTTCAGGCACTATTTTTTTTCTTTTTTTGGAAGCACTTCATGTGAGTGCATCTGCTTTCCACCCATTGTCTCCTTTTCTCCCCACTATTATACACTTTTTTTGGGAGCGCCGAGGACTTTTGATGTGATTTGTAAGTAAGTTTCAGTTGAGCCTGGGACTTTACAGCAGTCAGTCCAATAAGCTTGCATTTATTTATTTTTGCAGTTTTACGTAGCAAAGTCCGCCCGAAGGTATTGGAGCACTTTGCATGAGCACCATTTACATTACAAAAAGTTAAATTTTGTTATGTGTTAGGCACAGGGAGATTGATTTACCCAGAATCACAAGATGTTGACCCGACACTGAGACTCAAACCTGGTTCCCCAGTTCCAAAGTCATTAAGATCAATGGGTTCACCCTGTATCCCTTGGAACCTGGTTTAATAGTTATAAAGCTACAAGTGGTTCCGTTGGGTAAGTACCACGGGGTACTGGTTCAGAACCTGATTATTTCTTTCACAATCAATAGTGATTTAAATGTACCACACCTCAGTAAGTTTTTATCAAAAATATATATATTTATTAAATTATTTGTTTTGTTTCTCTATTTTTCTCGCTAATTGTGTAAACAATTGTATACAAAAAGATAATACCAATGGGAGCTGTCTGACAAAGAAAACACAATAACAAATACACAGACAATTCAATGGGTGACTGTGGTGACATATAGTGCAAATGGGTGACCTTTCAAATTCAAACAGTAAACAAGACAATAACATAAATTCTCCGTCCTTTTCAGGTCTTTGACTTTAGCTAGTCCTATTTTTTAAAATAATTGCTATAGTGAGCCAGGACATGAGATGGTTGTACGTCGACGTTTCGACCCTGTATATATATATATGTGTTTGTAGATACATCAAGTAGGGTCTTCTTCAGGACAAAAGAAGGAAGTGCGACAGCTATTGGTGGTTGGGAATTCACAAGATTAAATCTATTAACTCCTCCGAGCCCGGAAGGAGTTTTTATTCAAGGATCATCAATTCACCAGCTTTTCAAACTTTAGCTGTGTACCCCTCTGGATGTGCTCGTCGGCCTCCAGGGGGTAGTGGGTTCAAAATGTTAGTAGTATTCAGTCCTTACAGATCGTCATGTATTGATGCCAAAGTCCATCAGTAATTGCTTCCCAAACCTCCTTAAATACTGTATTCTCGAGTGTCTCTCACCAACTCACGGTCAAGTCATGGAGCATAGCCTTTTTACCATCTCTCTGATTGGCTGTTCCTGTGCTTCACCAGTGTCTGCTCTTCAGGCACTATTTTTTTCTTTTTTGGAAGCACTTCATGTGAGTGCATCTGCTTTCCACCCATTGTCTCCTTTTCTCCCCACTATTATACACTTTTTTGGGAGCGCTGAGGACTTTTGATGTGATTTGTAAGTAAGTTTCAGTTGAGCCTGGGACTTTACAGCAGTCAGTCCAATAAGCTTGCATTTATTTATTTTTGCAGTTTTACGTAGCAAAGTCCGCCCGAAGGTATTGGAGCACTTTGCATGAGCACCATTTACATTACAAAAAGTTACATTTTGTTATGTGTTAGGCACAGGGAGATTGATTTGCCCAGAATCACAAGATGTTGACCCGACACTGAGACTCAAACCTGGTTCCCCAGTTCCAAAGTCGGCCGCTCTGGCCGCAAAGCCATCCTGTCCCTATCCGAATGCACTGCAAATCCAGCCTTGTGAGGCTGCATCATCAGCCCTGCCAAGTACCACGCATCAGGCGTTAGAACAACGCATTTTAATGTGGTGGTCCGCATCACTGCATTAAAATGCATTATCATGCGTTTTAGCACCTGTTGTCCACCTGAGCGCCCTGAGATAGTTGAACTACACAGGTAGTGACCACAATCGCCAGGTACAGCAGTGCGGCGTCAAAGAACTAGGACAGTTGTCTTTGTTTCTGTGCACGACCACTGCTTTAGGCAGAAAAAACAACACATAAGCAATCAAAAAAGAGAGGTGTTTAAATGCAAACCATATTTGTACAGGTTACTGCTGGTGTTGTGCTCAGCTGGGTGTGCTGTTGAACATCACGTATGTCTGCAGCCAGACCGGTGTTTTAAAGTTATTTAGCAGCTGAGTGAGCTCTCTCAGCTGCAACCCGACTTGCCGCTCAGCGCTTCCTCACAAAAGGAACGGCCTAGGGATTAAATCAGAGGAGCTGAGGGGCCGGAGGTGAGGTCTGATGATCACTCATTGCACTCATAGCTTCCCAAGAAGGCGCGCTTCACAGCCTGCATGTGCCACTAACTCCACTCCACTTCTGTGACGTGTATTGCTCTGTCAGTGCACGTAAGGGGAATGTGGCAGAAACCTCCCTGAAGGGGCACGTTAAGCGACGCTGACTGTATTCATTAGCTGCTGAGACCTCGCCACAGCAGCCTGTCTGTCATGTGGCCTGTAGTTCCTTCTGTGCTAGTCAGTAGACTATGTGATTTATCCAGGGTGGCACCTTCCCTGTTGGTGTTATTCCGGCAACTGCGGCCACCCCCAGTGTCGCTGACAGTGACTTTTCCTTTTGGAGGCTTCCAGCATGATTGTGAATGCTGCCAGAGTTTGGAGAATCATGAGCGCCGGCACCATGATCAGCGCTGTAAAACTGTATGTACAGTGTATTTCTATCTTTGGAGCTGTTGTGGTCACAGCTCGCTCGTTCTCTTTAAGAGCGAGCTGTCCTTCACGCGCTTGTCTCGGGCGCAGTTTTCTTTCAGTGTGGGTTCTCCGTTCCGACGCTGTTATGCAAACTGCCTCAACTGTTTTCCTGGGCAGTTTGGATAATAGCGCCGGAGACCGAGTTGTGGGTTGCAGTGTAATCTTTTACTTGTTGCAATAAACCTGCTTAAATCTCATCTCTGCCTCATCGTACCTACTTCCACATTTGGCGACGATTGGAAGCAGCGACCCACCAACTTGATTTCATCGTACCTTTCTTTTTAATGCAATTTCGTCGACGCTTTCGAGCCCACGTTTGCTGTTTCCTGTCTCCGCGCTTCAGTCTACGTTGGATTTGCACAGTCTCCGCCCACCTTTTGCATTGGCTCACAGTGCCGAGACGTGCCTGACGCATCACACCACAAGGGGAGGGATTTCCTGTCAATTTCAGGAAATCTCTATCGGCCGTTTTTATTGCATTTTCTGCACGTTGTACTCCGTTCAAAGGCAACGCGAGTACCTCCTTCGTCTCACCTTCGTCCAACTAAAGCTCTGCTGTGTTTTCAGCGCGTCCTCGTATTTCAAGGCTCAGCGCTCATCGGAGTGTGGGATTTTCAGCTACAAGCTCCCAGCTCTCACAGGAGGACCTTCAACTTCAATGCCAATGGTGCGGTAAGATCTGCCTGCACTTCGGTGACAGGCACACCACTCTTTACTAACTTGTATTACTTTTGTGGCACTGCCTGCTTTCTATTACAAAGCGATACCAAAGGGGATGATGGACGGAGCGCTAGAGCAAATCAAACACTCACCCCAGTCAACTGATCTGGGTTTAATCCATCATCATTCTTTAGCTCACTCCACCACCCCAGTTCAGACATGGCCATATGCAAATCAGTCTGACCCTGTGCCTCATGGGAACAGTCCAGCCCGAACTGCCAAGCCATGTCTTCCCTGGACCGGAAACAAGCATCCTGGGACCGGCTTCGGGTTCAAAACCCTCATCAGCCAGGCTATCTTGAATACAGTGGCAAAGTGAGCAAGGGACCCACGTCTGGGCATACCCTGCCAACTTAGGGCGAACAAGCGATACCAAAGGGATGATGGACGGAGCGCTAGAGCAAATCAAACACTCACCCCCAGTCAACTGATCTGGGTTTAATCCATCATCATTCTTTAGCTCACTCCACCACCCCAGTTCAGACATGGCCATATGCAAATCAGTCTGACCCTGTGCCTCATGGGAACAGTCCAGCCCGAACTGCCAAGCCATGTCTTCCCTGGACCGGAAACAAGCATCCTGGGACCGGTTTCGGGTTCGGCCCTAGGATGCTTGTTTCCGGTCCAGGGAAGACATGGCTTGGCAGTTCGGGCTGGACTGTTCCCATGAGGCACAGGGTCAGACTGATTTGCATATGGCCATGTCTGAACTGGGGTGGTGGAGTGAGCTAAAGAATGATGATGGATTAAACCCGGATCAGTTGACTGGGGGTGAGTGTTTGATTGGCTCAAACGTTCCGTCCATCATCCCCTTTTGTATCGCTTTGTTCGCCCTAAGTTGGCGGGGTATGCCCAGACGTGGGTCCCTTGCTCACTTTGCCACTGGATTCAAGCAAGCCTGGCTGATGACGGCTGGAATGCCAGAAACCGGTCCTAGGATGCTTGTTTCCGGTCCAGGGAAGACATGGCTTGGCAGTTCGGGCTGGACTGTTCCCATGAGGCACAGGGTCAGACTGATTTGCATATGGCCATGTCTGAACTGGGGTGGTGGAGTGAGCTAAAGAATGATGATGGATTAAACCCAGATCAGTTGACTGGGGGTGAGTGTTTGATTGGCTCAAACGTTCCGTCCATCATCCCCTTTTGTATCGCTTTGCTTTCTATTACAGGCACACTGTTTCATTTTGATTGCCTAACTCTATTAACTTATTGTTTTCACGTGTTTTATTTAATTGTTACCATGGCTACCAACAGTCAGCTACTTTCTATTCCTCATTTCCTTCCAGTGCCAGGTAAACCCCATATTCCCTGGAAACATTGGTTGGGTATGTTCCAGAATTATCTACTTGCAAATGACGCAATTGAGTATGACCCAAAAAGGAAGTTTGCATTACTATTTGGGCATTTAGGCTATGAAGGCCAACAAGTTTTTAACAACTTGCCTCAAATCCAACCTCCTCCAGGCGCACAAGAAGAATGGAGTGTGTACTCAGAGGGCATTGCTAGACTCAACAGAAAGTTCGCAGAAGAACCCAATGTCCTTTTAGAACGGTTCAACTTTATGCGTAGAAAGCAAAGCGCTGATGAGTCTGTTGAAGATTACATATCAGCATTAAGACTCTTGGCATCTACCTGCAATTTCGGACCTCTTCTTGACACTTGTTTAAGGGACCAGTTTGTTTACAGCTGCTACTCTAGGAAAATTCAAGAAAGACTTTTGGGATGCAGAGACCCCACCTTAGCAGAAACCATTGAAATTGCTAAAGGGATTGAGAGATCAATTATTTCATCTAGAGTTATTTCTAATGATTCTTCCTCCAACAGCGTTTCTGTTTCTGCACTCTCTCAAATAGGAGATCATATTTCCGCTTTAGAGGTTAGAAAAAGGCCGAATAGAGTACCTTTCAAGAAACCTATTGTGAATATGTCTTGCTACAGGTGCGGTTCTCGCGACCATATTGGGAACAACCCAAATTGCCCAGCTTCATACAAACGTTGCACTAAATGTGGAAAATTGGGTCATTTTATGTCTGTCTGCAAAAGTACTAGAAACACAGTCAGAATTAGCTCCATTGAAGCCACTCCTGAAACATGTGCACATGATTTGGACAAAGTGTTTCTTACTGTCTCTTGTGAAAATTCAGAAAAGATTGTTATCAAAGGCCCCTTTGGTGAAGCTATAGTTGCCAATGTACCTTTAGAAATGATGGCAGATTCTGGTGCACCAAATACTATTATTTCAGACAAACTTTTTCTTGACAAATGGGAAAATAGACAGCTGGAGAAGCCTGATGTACACCCAAAGGCCTTTGGGGAACAAGACATCGATATGCTTGGCTATTTTATTGATACCTTATCGTGTTTAGGCAGACAGATTACTACAAAAATTTATGTTGCTCTCAAGGGGAAGAACATTATTGGGTGGAAGGATTTAGCTAGGTTGGGCATTATTCTTGTCCCAGGTGCCGACAAGCCAATTGTTCTTGCTGAACACTATATTTCATTCATAGAAGAGGATTCTGACACCAATGTACACAACATTTTGAATAAGTTTAACAAACTTTTTAAAGAGGAAATTGGTAATATTCATAAATTTGAACACCTTATAAAGCTCAAATCTAATTCGGTTCCCATTGTTCATAAAGTCAGGTCAGTACCACTTAGTGTTAGGCATGACCTGAAAATCTTATTGGACAAACTATGTGCTGAAGGTGTTATTCAGGCTACTGACTCCTCGGAATGGGTCAGTCCAGTGGTTATCGTTAAAAAAAAAAATGGGGAGATCCGTCTATGTGTGGACCTTCGCACACTTAACAAAAACATAATCATTGACTGTCACCCATTACCGAAAGTTCAGGACCTTCTAGCTAACATTGGTTCTGCCAAAGTTTTCTCTCTACTTGACCTTAGGTCTGCGTACCATCAAATACCCCTTGCTGCGGAGAGCCAAGACCTTACCACTTTCATCACGCCCTTTGGAGCATTCAAATATTTAAGAATGCTGTTTGGTCTTGCCTCCGCAGCAAGTGTATTTCAGAAATTCATGGACAACATCCTTGCAGACATATCAGGTGTTCAAGCCTTTCAAGACGATGTCCTCATTTTTGCAGATTCCCAAAGAGAACATAATCTCATTTTGGAGAGGGTTTTGTCAGTCTTTGAGAATGTGGGCATCACATTAAGGAAGGAAAAATGTAAATTCATGGTTGAAGAATTAGACTATCTTGGTCACAATGTCTCCAAACAAGGTATCAGTCCTAAAATGTCTCTTGTATCTGCCATCAAGGACACTACACCTCCAAAAAACAAAGACACACTCCGCTCCTTTCTAGGTCTATGCGAGTATTATTCTCGTTTCATCCATGGGTACTCCATAATTGTTCAACCTTTGAGGGATTTGTTACACAAAGGAAGGGCGTTTGAGTGGTCCGATGCTGTTCAGAGTGCTTTTTCACAGGTTAAGAACCTTATAACCACAGCTCCCATTTTGTCTCCATTCAATGCAGATCAACCTTCATTTTTGACAGTAGATGCCAGTCAATTAGGTTTAGGGGCTGTCCTTTCTCAAAATTTTGGAAGTAGGGAAGGTACTGTTGCCTATGCATCACGCTCTTTGTCATCTGCAGAAACCAACTACAGCACGATTGAGAAAGAGGCACTTGCTTGCACTTGGGCAGTAGAGAAATTCAAAACTTATTTGTGGGGTACTCATTTCAAAATTTTCACAGACCACAAACCTCTAATTTTCATGCTCAATGGTAATGGGTCTGGCAAGGCTTCTGCGAGGTTGGTCCGTATCATTTCCAAATTACAAGAATACAATTTTACGATCCATTACTTGCCCGGAGGCAAAAATGGACGCGCTGACTGTCTGTCAAGAATGCCTGTTGTTGATTCCACTTCACCTGTTACTGATGATGTAGAGTGTGTGGTAGCCCTTGTTGAGGACATCTTTTCAGAGCAAGCTATTGTTTCAAAGGAGTCATGGCTCACCGCTCTTGAAAAGGATGTTTTGCTCCAAAAGGTGGTCAATTACATCAAACAAGGTTGGCCACATGACAGGAATTTGTCTTCTGATGTCAAACCATTTGCTCATGTTTTGGATGAGTTATCAGTGGTAGATGGTTTACTTCTACGTCATGACTTTTTGATTCCCCCACTCTCTCTGAGAGAGTTATTATTCAAGAAAAGTCATGAAGGACACATGGGGGTTTCTGCCACTATCCGCAATCTCAAACAGTTTTACTGGTGGCCAGGTATTGATTCACAGGTTAAGTCATGGATTTCTGGATGTAGCACTTGTCTAATTTCAGACAAGCATTGGAAGGTTCGTGAGCCTAACATTCATATGGTGCCTTTTCCTGATTCAGCGTGGGACAAAGCTGCCCTTGACTTTGCAGGCCCATTTGAACTTTTACCAGGATATCAGAAATATCTCATTGTTCTTGTAGATTATATGTCCAAATGGGTTTATTTTAACTTTGTTGCTTCACCGGATACCAATTCGGTCATTAAGTTCCTTGAACGCATTTTTGAAATTGAAGGTTCTCCAAAGGTACTTGTCACAGACAATGGCACACATTTCAAGTCACAGAAGATGCTAGATTTTGTCAACGGTTTTGGTATTAAACACCTTACGGTCGCTTTGTATTCCCCATCTTCCAATGGCCTTGTTGAAAGGATTAACAAATTTCTTAAAGAGGGTATACAAACTGCACTGTCTGGTGGCTTCCAGGTAGAAGAGTTTCTTAAAAAAAAAAATTGGAACTACCATCTCACTCCTCATTCTACAACAGGTGTTTCACCTTTTAAATTGTTGCGCAACAGAGTCGCTACCTCAGGTTTATGTCCCAATTGGGTCAAAAATCTCACCTCCTCTGCCAATTCACAAGATACTTGGGAAACCATTAGGGAAAAAGTCAAGAACAAGCAAATAGCTATCTCTAATTATCATAAGGTTGCTAAAAATACCAAGGATCTAGTGTTTTATGTCGGTGATTGGGTCTTAATAAAGAAACCCAATAGAGTCAGAAAGGGTGAGTCAAAATTTTCACTACCTGTCAATGTTGTTAGATTATCAAATTGTGCAATTTTATTAAATGACAGAGGATGGTGGAACAGGAGAAATCTTGTTAAAATCTCCAACGAACAAGCTATCAAAATTGTCAATGCAAAAAAAGGGGTGTGTGTGTTGCTGACATTGTTGGTGTAGAGTTTTTCTTTGACAAACCATCTACTTCTTCTGTTTTCCCCAACCCTCTGTCACAAGACTCTTCGAATACTGATGTTATTCATGAGGGTTTGACAGTCCCCTCACCTATCCCAAGTACGAGCAATGTAGGTGCTTTCACTCCTCATATTTCTCCGGCTAATCGTTCAATTGTTGATTCTATTCACAGGACACCACGAAATGTATCTGCACCTCTAAGATTCAAAGATTTCTATTTGATGTAAAATTCTTATCATTTACTTTCCTTGTAACCTCTTATGTTAGCACATTATCTGTTGTTACCATTTATTGCCTGTATAGTTTTGATGCCTTACATTCTGCTTTTGTTTAAAAGAAAAAGGGTGATGTTGTGGTCACAGCTCGCTCGTTCTCTTTAAGAGCGAGCTGTCCTTCACACGCTTGTCTCGGGCGCAGTTTTCTTTCAGTGTGGGTTCTCCGTTCCGACGCTGTTATGCAAACTGCCTCAACTGTTTTCCTGGGCAGTTTGGATAATAGCGCCGGAGACTGAGTTGTGGGTTGCAGTGTAATCTTTTACTTGTTGCAATAAACCTGCTTAAATCTCATCTCTGCCTCATCGTACCTACTTCCACAGGAGCCCGGAGCCTGAATGGAGCCGCTGGCGCCTCTCAGCTCGGTCGGATCCACACTATTGAAGGTAGGATTGCAAACATTCAAAAAATATACGGGCTATTAACGTTTGTTCATGTCCACATAAAGTATGACATAACTTTTGTGTTTTTGTTTATTTTATGTATCAGTCAGGGATCATCACGTGCAGCTCTAAAGCACGTTTAAAGTGTTTTCTTCATTATACCTTCTGTTTGTAGTATGTACTAATGAGGGAGAAAATACCGGCTTTTGTTGGGTTTTTTCAAATTTTTACCAGCTGGTACAGTAAAATGCGAGTTTCTGGTTGCCCAAATTGGTGTCGTTTCTGATATTTATATGTTTCCCTGGTCTTCATTGCTTGATTTTGCTCACGAGAAAGTGTCACTCATAGTTGTTGAATGTCACTCCTAAGTACACTGGAAAAAGGAAAATGTCACACATAAGTTATCTGAAACCTTGGCAGCTATGCATTGTCCACAATGCAGGAGCACAGCCAAACTACTTAACAGTTGTGGGCTTCGACTTTTTATTATATTATTCCATGACTAAATATGCATTCTCCCGAGACTATTTGCGCCAGCACAGGCAGGCGTCTGGTGGTTGGAGTGGATCTCTGCCCGTTGCCTGCAGCTGTTCTAGGGGGCGGAAACCAAAGTTTGAAAATATTCAGAAGCTCATGAGGGAACCCTTGTGCGAGGGTTGTGGGAGTGAGCAAACCTTCCACAATACTTCCTCCCCCGCTGATATTCCCCCACTTCCTAGTTCCTGAGACTTGCAGCTGTTTGATGTCAGAGCGTATCCTGTTGACAGGTAAGTGTGCCAGAAGCTAGCAGCATTTCTCCTGGATGTTAAAGAAAAAGCAGGCGCTAGTACAGCCACATGGAGTTATTTCTCCTGTTAAATGTTGCTGGTGTTTCTCTGAACTGAGCAACTTCACTACTAAATCCCTTCATATTCTGAAACAGGATTATTTACTAAAAGCCCTGTTAACGGCAACCTTCATGGGACTGTGGCAAACAGCCATTTCCTATTGAATTTGTTTATGCCGCTTACGCTGTTTTGAAAGCCGCAGTTGAGGGATTCAGCCTAGTTCCAGGGATTAGGGAGTTCCAAATTCTCGGGGCAATGCCCGAGAAGGCATGGTTGGCTTTGCCAATGCTTGTTCATAGCTCTGTACGGTAAGACCAACGTGGTCAACACGGTTTCTTATTATATGAATCATTTTTAAAAGAAGAAACATTTCAATACAATGGCACAACTTTGGCTTTTGTCTAGTAAGTTGTAGTAACTGGTTGTAACTGAAATGGTGGTAAAGATTGAGAAAATGAAAAGGAGCCTGAGGAAGTTGGAGAAGAAATGGCCGAAAGGTCGTTCAGAGGAAAGCCGCTAAGTTTACCTCTCAATAGGTGTTTACGCTGTTAGAACCACTGTTGCTTGAGGTGTGTGCTTTTACAGGTACAGGACGTTGAAGCTTCTACACCAGGCGGCACTTGCATTATTATCACCTTGCCTGAGTTTGCCCGCCAAAAGGCTGTGTTTATCCAAAGGTATATATTTATTTAACAAAACATCTGTTTTCCTAGTACAAGATTGTTGCTAGTCACTATTCCGATTGGGGCTCAACCCATATTTATAACTTTCCATTCAGCCTTCGTGCCTTTTTATAGATTTTCCCAGCTAATGTACTCTTTAACTGTTGCTCTCAGAATGGCATCCTGTGGGCCCTTGGCGCACTGTGCATTCATTGCATTGTGCACAAACTATTTTTAAACAGCGCACCATGCAATTTTTCAGCAATGTGCATGCTTGTTACCTTGGTTCCACAATCAGTTCAAAACAAAATTGTACAAAGCTTCCAAGAAGAACATTTCATATTGCCCACTCTGAAATTGTTTAAGCATTCACCTTGGTGCTTTGAAAACAAGTATTGGTAAAGTCAATTGGTCTTGACTACCAAAGAGCTATCGGCTTTGTCAATGTTTTGCTTAGCCACACTGGCCAGCATTACGGCTGCTGTGCAGCATGGCTGAAAGTAAGGAATAAAGTGCTACGATGTGGTCAGCGGTGACTGCATCATAGCCTTTTTTTCTTTACTTTAGCCATGCTGCAATATATCCACGCTGCTGAACAACATGGCTAAAACACATTGACAAAGCCAATAGCTCTTAGAAAGGTGAGATCCTTTTATTTATTTATTTATGAAGTTTTATATAGCACAAATATGACCCAGAGGGTATCAGAGCGCTTTACATATAGTCAGGGAAAGGAAACAAGTGGACCCAAAAATAAACAACAAATTCAAGAATCAAACTGAAATGGGGAAGACTGGGAGGCACACTTTGGAAAAATGTATTCTGATGCCAGTCCGTTCGGTCTGCAGCTATGGCCCTGGGGTGTTCCATCATTACCATCCATTTCATTACACGAAGTGAAGGCCGCCATTCAGGAGAGTGCGGGAGGGAAAGCACCTGGGCCGGATGGCATCCCGAATGACATTATTAAGCGTAACTTAGATCTTTGGCCCCATTGTTGACGAATGTTTCTAACAGCCAGAACAGGTCGTTGAACCCCCGCTCTTGGGCTTTTTCAGTCGTTGTCCCAATTTCTAAAAGGGCTATAGGGAGGAGCCTAAATATTACCACCCGATTTCCCTGTTAGACATACCATCCAAATTCTTAGGCAGGGTTTTGTAGAATACAGAAGTAAAATGGGTCACTGAAAATAACGTGTTAAATAAATGTCAATATGGATTTCGTAGTGGCATAGGGACGATCGATCAATGCCTCAACTTAAACCCTGATCATAGGAAAATACACGGTGGCAAAGCAGTCTGTACTTTATCTAGCCTTTATGGATTTGACAATGGCCTTTGACTGTGTTAATCGGGTTAAGCTGTGGCAATCCCTTATTAATCTACAAATGGACCCATCCCTAGTTCACCTGTTGGTCTGCCTGCATACGGACACTAAGGCTCGAGTTAGGTTTGGTAACAAAGGAGAAGTCACTGATGTATTTAGTATTTGTCAGGGGGTTCGCCAGGGGTGCGTTTTAGCCCTACTCCTTTTTATTTTGTATATTAACGATCTCAGTAGGGAGCTTAGTAAGTGCACCCCAGATGTGCCGATGGTGAGCAGTTTCCCCCTTCCAGCATTATTGTACGCGGATGACACAGTGTTAATTGCTCGTTCCCCCAAAGCTTTGCGTCATCTAGTTCCCCCAAAGCTTTGCGTCATCTAGTGCACTCCTTTGTCAATTTTATGGCCAGGCTGGATTTATTAACTAATTTTACTAAGACTTTTATAATGACCTGTGGCCCAAAGCACACGTGACCCTTAACTATTACAGTAAGTAAGGAAGTGTTATTAAGCACTAGTTCCTTTTCTTACCTGGGGGTTACTCAGCTCGTCTGGGACATCGTCTGCGCATATCGCACAAAATAGGACCAATTTTTCTAGGGCAATTGGCTCCCTGCTAAGACTTTCGTCACCCAAGGGAGAAATGGTTCTTACACCCCTTTTGCAATTATATTCACCACAATGTGTCCCTATAGCAACTTATGGGACAGGCATATGGAGCTTGGGTGACTTGACCACCCTCCAAAGGGAGAAAAATCTTTTCTGTCTGAGAGTACTCTCAGCCCCCGTGTCAACTTCTAGTTTTATTTGCCACAACGAACTATGATTAGACTTTCTTAGTGATTTTATTCATAGATGGCCACTTCTCCTGTGGCTATCTATCTAGAGCTCAGAAGAAGCAAAATTAACTAGAGAGATAGTTTTAGACTGTTTGGCATGTGATAAGTGTCTTGTGATCCCCTGGATAGCATACGTCAAGAAATCCCTGGGAGCCACTGGATCGGCTGATATGTTTTTAGTCAGGACACCGCAGGCAGCCCATCTCAGAAAGCAAGTCCAAGTCTTGCTGCTAGAGCAAGCTAAAGAAGAGAGGTTGAGGGCTTAAAGACAAAAATCAAGTGTGAAGCATTATTTATATCTTAATCCCGGGGCGATTTCTACCAACTATTTGCAGAATACTAATAAGAGTTGGTAAAGGCTTTAACTGTTTAGCTTCCGGGTGGGTATAGTGAAATATTTTCTTTGTGTTCCGGCAGGAAACAAACACCAGCTCGACTCTAGAGAATGCTCATGACCTAACTTGCATAAACAAACTATGTACATTTTCTTTTTTTTGTGAATATTATAAAATGTATACCAAAAATTCCTCATACCATTTTTAAGGCTTAGGAATCTATGGCTTTGTATTCATGCATATCATTTTTTACTGGCATTACCAGACAATGAAACATGTGGACATGTGATTCTGTTTCTTAAAGCTGCAGTCAGCTCCAGGAGGTTGAGCCTTTTAGATTAATTTTAGTAGAGTGATGAATTAGTACCAGTCTCTATTTTAATTTTGGTTGTGTTCATCCCAGCCTGTTTTATTTAGATTGTTGGTTATTAACTTTGCAAACCTGATGATTTTATGTATTTTATTCGGGTGTTTTTAATAATTTGTATGCATTTTTTATTGCTATTTTGCACATATCCTGCATGCTTTTATGGCTGTTCGCAGCCAAATAAAGAGAATTCTGATTCTCAAGAATGAAACTGAATGTCACAAAGTCAAAGAGTGGGGAGAAAGCCCCCCTGAAGGACAAGGCAGGTATGTAAACAAACAGGGGCATAGGAAGGAAGTTGTAAACATGGGTGAAGAGAATGCGCCATAACATGGTCCAGAGGGTAGAGTTCATGAATTCTTATTCAGAAAAGTATCCATCAGTAAGGCTTTAACTTCTTTTTTTGAAATCCCCCAGTTGAGGGATCCAGCCTAGTTTCAGGGGGCAGGGAGTTCCAAATTAACGGGGCATTGCCCAAGAGGGCATGGTTGGCTTTGCCAATGCTTGTTTATAGTTTCTGTATGGTAAGACCAACGCGGTTACCATGGTTTCTTATTATTTGAATCATTTTTAAAATAAAAAACATTTCAGTACTACTGCGCACCTTTGCCTTTTGTCTAGTAAGTTGTAGTAACTGATTGTAACTGAAATGGTGATAAAGATTGAGTAAAATGAAAAGGAGCCTAAGGAAGTTGGAGAATAAATGGCCAAAAGGTCGTTCAGAGGAAAGCCTCTAAGTTTACCTCTCAATAGGTGTTCAAGAAAAGTGTTTAATAGAAGGCAAAGGCATCCTTCATGGGAAAAAGGACTAATCTGTTAACACTAACAATGCAAAGAATTCACCCAAAGACTATTCAGAACTAACTCGGTCCAACAGAGGGTCGGCCAAGGAAGCCTATTCCGTATCTCCACCGATAAAGAGAGAGTGTAAATGACATGAAGATGATCCATGAAATTACAGACCAATAAGGAATACAATGTCTGCTCGATATACTTAAAAAAGCAACAATACCTTAGCCCTAAACATTCATTGACTCACAAAATGACCTAGATGATTTGAAATCAGGGTTTAGGCCCAACAGTGCAACTAGTACAGAATTGTACGCAATAAGTTATCAATTTTTGATATTATGGATGGAGGAGACATGGCCAGCCATAGAAATGCTGTGGGATTTGTAGGGAGCCCTTCGCTTTCTTGAACACAATATTCGGATTCAAAGAATGAGGAATCTGGTAGACGTGACAGCGGAAGGCAAGAATGGTTTCAGTCTTTTTTGTGTGATAGACATTATGCTGCAAAATACCACAAACACCAGGAGATGTTCGTGAGGTATTTGATCGAATTCAATATTGAAGGATGACAAAACATAGTTTCTTTTGATTAGCCCAGACTCACTGAGGAAAAGTAAAAAATGCAACTTCCACATCTGTAAGGTGGGTGCTGGGGAAATAACTCCATGTATGGGTACATCCAAATGTAATATTGGGAAAATAGAGATTCTCCAGAGCACTGCAGCTAGGACATTTACAGATCTATCTCAAAGAAGCCATGTAGTCCAAGTTCTGTGATAACTGCACTGGTTACCAGTTAAGGAGAGAATTCAGTTTAAATCTTTAACTCTGTATCATAAAGTCGTATGTGAAATTTCACCTAAGTACACAACAGAAAAACTACAAATATACAAACCTGATAGACAGTTAAGACCTAGAAACAAAATGTTTTTAAAACGAATGAAAATTCAAAGGGTAAGACATTGGGAAGGAGTTTCTCTGACGACAAAGAAACAGCTCTTTGGTTTACCCTGCAAGAAGGCATATGACTCTGCCACAAACTGTATATCTTGAGGAAGGTGTTAAATTTTTTTAAATATGGTTGGTTGATTCTGACCCGGAGCTTGGGTACTTCCAGGTAGACAGTGCGATTGAGTCATTTATTGACTGAACACAATATTGATACTAATTGTAGAAGTAACCTTGCATTAAGTTTACTAATTTTTTGCATTAGCACTACTATACCTGACTATTATAACTTCATTTGCAAATATTCTTTGAATTTGTCATAGTTCGCTATTTGCAAAGGCTATTCCTTGCAGATAGGTCAACAGTTGAGCGAATGGAAGTGACCTGCAGACATAAAAGGAGCACATGCAGGACAATGAGCAGCTCTACCAGAGAATGTTCTGCTGACAGGGAGCACGGAGTAGTGTTTCTCATATGGAGTGACCTCCTGAGATGCAGTGTATTGGTCTATCCACAAGCGAGGGACAAGCTGACCTGCAGGGCTGTGGCATGTTTGCATGAGAGTGTGTAAAAGTCAAGAGTTGGGATCCACCCCAAGTGTGGTTGCAGTGACAGAAACAGGGGACTGGGGTTACGGTTCCAGGCAAAAGAAGTTTGTGTCTTTGCTTGTATAGCCCTCCCACTACTTGCTAACTATTCAACTGAAAACAACTTGAAGGATTGTCATTGGATATTGATTTATTTGCATGGAAACCTGTTCAGCTAAAGCTGCACTCCTTGAATGGATATTTTTATACAAAACAAAAAAAAGAAAAGATAAAAAAGAGAGAGATGTGTTGTAGCCAATGTTTCAAGCTAAACCTGTTTATCCCTTCTTCCAGAGATTCACTCACATTTTTCCCTTCTATTGGAAACACTTTTGAGCTTCTACCTTACCCCATATTGCTGTCAAGTAATGAAATACTCAAGACTCATGCGTTGTTTGCTAAGTCAGTTGCAGTATTAACTCTCAGTAGACAATGCAGTGACGTGTAATTCACCGACTCGGTGCCCCACACAGCTTACAGGCCCATGAACTAAAGAAGTCTCACTGACCCTTAAGAAGTCATCAGACAGAACACTTTGCTCTAGCTCAGGGTTTACCCTTCCATCCTATTGGCTGGTGGACTTTTACAGTTTTGAAGCGGCATCTAGACTTGAGACAACTTGTTTAACACCAAGAATCTAGATTCCGATTTTTGTACACTTTCTTTTCCTAGTTCTCTCTGTCAGTTAGCAATGTGAATTCCTGCCACTGCATGACCCGCAGTTTTTAAACAGTAGTGGGTGCAGAGGTATGCCATTTTTGTTAAGTCTTGCGTTAGCCAAGGCCTGTTGATTTTAGCAAATTACATATACAATATACTCACTGGGGGTTTTCTGCCAGACATCTTCATCCATTAGTCAGTTGTTGGGCTGATAACACTTTTCTTATTCCCCCTAAAGCATACAGCATCGGCATGGCCAAAAGCCTGGCTGCCAGCACTAGACCAATTGGCTTTGCCAAAGCTTGTCAGTAATTACATTCTGCCATTCTTTTCTGCTGGACTGTAAACTAAAATACTCGGCTCTCCGACAGGTCACACTGGTGAAGAAACAGTTTTATTCTGCAGCTTATTGCCAGAGGATTTGACTTAATCTCAGACCAATACCAATTAAAAAAAGAAAATCAAAACACAATTCACCCTTTTCAATTCATTCTTTTGAGGAATGAATTGAGAATGGGCGGAGAGCAACACACACATTTAGTAAGCCCCAGCAGAGTATTCCACATTTTGTACATTTTTTAGACGGGAAATCATCCCCTCCATTCAAACAGTTAGACCAGAAGACAATAGCGCTGATTATTTCTTTTAGTTTATTTTCTACTCTAGTGAACAAGTCTTGTAAATTTCATTGAGCTCTAGGACTTCCCACCACAATTAGAAAAAAAAGATGGATGATTCTCAGAGCACAGGCAGGATTACAAACCCTTGAGGCAGGTCATAGGCCAAGATGTTTTAGTTGCAAAGCGCCAAGGGGGAAAACAAATCCTACAACGTCCAACTTCTCCAAGGAACACCTTTCAATTCTACAGCAAATCATGTCGCAGAGGGACATCTATGTGCACCACTTTGGAGTACATGGGGTGATGGGAATCATTCACTCTTGCTCTCTCTAGACCGAGGAGTCATCATATGCGTAAAGCTGCCTGGTGATCGCCATATGCAGAGGGTATTAGAGGGGATTGATGGTCACTTGTGGTGACAGCAAGGCTCAGGATGGAGAGGTGCATCACGGCAAGTGCAGCGAAACCCTATCTAAAGACCAAGTGCAGCCCAGCAAATGCAGCTCTAAAGTACCCCAGATCAAGTCATCACAGAAACCTTAGAAGAAAAGCCTCAGCAAGTATCTCCAAGTGACCACGTTGACATGTGGGCACACTACCGGATCAATCGCCCTTGCTTAGCCGCGGCTACAGTTTGAAAACGATTAATCGGAATGGGCCTGATCAGTCGCTAGTGGCTGCAATTTTTCAAGCATTCTCTTCATCACCTCTTTGTTTCTAGTTGCGAGTGTTTGAGGCACATGGGCAAAGCCCTGCTTAACTTCAACGCACTTGGATGCTTCATCAGCAGCAATCATGTGTGACTACAAAGCATCCTCACGTCGACCTTCGATTCTGGCTAGTTGCAAGTAGTGAGTCACTGACTGAGACTGTGTGTCTGAAGCTGCTCTCTGTGCAGTGGCATCAAAAGAAGGGCTCCCCTTCCTTGAGTGACATCACACTAGAAGTTGCTCTCACTGCAAAGGACTCTGGGGTTCCTCTTACTACAGTAACATCATACGTACAGCTGTCCTAACGCAACCGTGCCAGCTCAGGGCCACAACTATACAAAAAATCTCAGTTTGGACTACCCAATGCAGTAACCAGCTAAGCAGACTATATCATAAGAAATGCCATACAGGGACCTGCAGAGCTGTTCAAAGCTACCAGCATACAGAAAACCATAAAACTGCACGTCTGTCTCTCACACTTTACGGTACAACACACTTCTATGTGCTACTTCCCATAACAGGATAACTGCACCTCGGTGGTCCTCACTCATGACATAGAAACACTTCCCACTGAGGATCACAAAACAAAAGACAACGTCTTTCCAACTACACTCCCTACATGCGTATCTTGCTCTTCAGTGCCCCACAGTGGGGTAATAAGCGCTACGTAATTGATGCAATATAATACATTGACATCACACCGGGTTGCTCTCACTGCAGTAAAATCACACGAGGTGCTGCTTTCGCTGCACTTATTTCACACTGGGAGCTACCAAACTACAGTGACATAACACTGGATTCTGCTCTCACTACAGTGGCACCACACTGAGAGCAGCACTCACTGCACTGATATCACACAGGGACCTCTCACAGCAGAGGTATCTCTTTGGGAGCGAGCTACTCCCACTGCAGGGACATTACAACGGAAGCTGCTCTCACTACTGGAGTGATATTACAAGGAGAGCTGCTATCACTGCAGTGACGTCACGCTGAGGGCTGTTCTAGCTGTTTTCATATCTCGCTTGGAGCTGGCCTCGGTGCATTAATATCAGACTGAGAGCTGCTCTCCCTGCAGTGACTTCACAGTGAGCGATGCCTGGTGGACATCGCAACTGTCTCATGGCAGTGAAATGAAGCTGACAGCAGCAGTCAGTGCTTAATTTGAGCCGGTGGTTTCCGGTGCTCAGCACTGGAACTTATTTGCCAACACTGGCACTTATGACAGCTGCCACATGGTGGCACTGTTTGTGTAATTTAGAGATGAGCAGAACAACGGTTATTAATTCACTGTACATTAAATCCAACTAACTCCTGCCACCCAAGCCATTCTTATTGCTTTGGGGCCCTCAAATAGCCTGAATTGTCACACTTGTAACAGTGTGATGATTCGAAGTTGTGTAGGTTCTGTCATTGGCAACGCTGGTACGTCCAATGGGTAGTGCAAGCTGCAGTGGCCTCCCGACGAGGGTCCCAGACTTTTTTTTACAAATCAAGCACTGACTGACACCCCACGTATAGCTGCCCTGACAGCAGTGAATTCACAGTGGAAACTGTGCTTGCTTCAGTGACACCACACTGGGGACTGCTCTCACTGTGACATCCCACCGAGAGCTTCCTTCATGGAAGCGACACACACAACCGCCAAAAGACATTTTCACGAAGAAAGTAAAACAAATAAAATAGAGTTGAAGAAACAAATCCAGAAAATTTACAAAAAACCCACAAAGTAAGTGCCTTCGGAAAACATCAAAAATAACAATTAAAAAAACCCTACTAAACGCATAGTTGTAAAAACTGGTAAATATAAAAGTGTTCTGAACAGCAAATGACAGAGTCAGTCTTCAACACCTCTGCATACGACAATGAAAATACAATAAACATGTTAGGAAATAAAAATAAGCCATGAAACACATGGGAATATGACATGCGTCAACAGCAGAGAATCACCAGTGTGCAGAGAAGAACAGAAGGGGCACTTGTCCCCGTGCTTCCGAAGCCTCCGTGCACAGTGGCCGCCTCCGTGTCTGCCGGGAGACCATCACCATAGGGACCGCAAGGACTCCGCAGCCAGCACCAGGGCCATTGGCACCCTTTCTCCACCCACCACCTGAAGCCTGGCAGAGTTCCCCACCTGCTTCCGAGGCTGCAGTCCTTTGTCACTCTCTCGCCCTGAGGTAATTATTATACAAGCAGACATGAAGCCACGTGGGTGACGTGTCAGGTAAAACAACAAGGTGCAGTTTCTTGAAAGGCCTGTAAACCAATGGTGGCTGGTGAATTTCGAATTTCGTGGGGCATAAATGCCTGCCTTGAGTCGAACAGAGCGAGCGAAGCATGCAAACCCAACTTCTTCTCAAAGGGTTAGAGAGAAGGGAGTTCACACCTATAAAATTTTGAAAATATTAGTGCAAATGGCACATTCTACAGCACAATTTTCACACAAATTGGTTTAAACTCCAGAGATTCTGATCAGACATAAATGAAATATTACAGAACTTTTATGTTGTGACAGGAAAGCCCTAGCCTCCTTAGGACTGCTTGTGGTTCACCATAATTAAGGAAACTTTCATAAATTGGTGACAAGCAATGTGTTTTCAGCAGGTCCCTATGTGTTACATTTTTAAGATCACACAGGTACCACCTCCATCTTTGATCATGACTTACATTGCATTTCTGCAAAGATCATCAAATATTCAGTACTATTAAGTAAAGGTAGGTGAATCTACAAATTAACAGGGAGAGCTGAGCCAATGCTCTGGCTTGGCTCTAAGACCTCATGAACAAGCCATGAAACGGTTTAACATGTAAATCATGCAGCAAACATCATGTAAAATATGATAATGCCTCTCCAAATTTAAAAAGGTGTATTTCTTTAACACGCCGAAGCGTTTCACCTCAGTGCCTTAGATTATATCAGACCTTGAGAGGCATTTAATAGACGTGATAGCATCTTAGTGCATTAGATTATATCATAACATTGAGAGGCATTTACTAGAAGTGATAGTTTTTAAAAATCTACTTAGAAATATTCATGCAACCTTTCCCCAAAGATGACAAAGCCAGTAGTGAACTAAAAGGCAAGTCATTCGTCACGCGCGCCCTAAATGTGGCATAAGTTGTTATTATACATGGAGCACCATTAAGTTCTATTAAACAAAAAAGAGGTTCTTGTATAGCACACATCCTGAACTCATGAATCTGAAGATACTCTCATACATGATGATGAAGAAAAAGGAAGCATGGCGAAATACAATAATTGCATACAATTTGGTCAACACTGAGGCTGGGATTGTTAACAGTTTTTCAGCTTTCACTCTGAACAATTCAGCCACTAGATCGTCATCTCTTTCTCCCTACATTTTTACATCATAGGTTAATGCTCTATCTTTCATTTTGGGACATGGGGTGAGAGCGTGGGTGGGAAGCAGAAGCCACGCATTGTGTGTCTCTATAGGGTTTACAATTTGTCTTTACCCTTAAAGTTACATGGCAGCTATGGTGGGATAACTTGCAGAGTGGGAAGCTTTATTGCAAGCTGAGTCAAATTCAAAATGAATCAAAAATGTATTTTTCTCTGAAAGGGCAAAAACATTTCGAGTGAGAAACAGGTTATGACACTTATCAAACAGGCGGTGTTAAAGGAGGATTAAGGACAAAGCTTTGTCTGTGACAATGGGAGCGCGGTATCTTGGTCTTCCACTTTATATTTCTGATGTGATTTAATTAAGCAAGGCAGTAACAGCAGTTTAATTTTCAGTGCAGAACACGTGCCCCCTTGCTAAAGATGCGTGTTTGACTGGACCCAAACGCATTATTACCTGAATGTTTGCCTCAAAGAACAGCCTTGTAACGCGCTGCATCAACGAAAATAAATCTTTGCTCTCACCAGCATTCATAATGCATCAGGAAGAGGAGTCGAGAGGTTTTTGTTCTTCCTACTGTTGGACGTGAAACGTCTGAGGTCATCGATACGACACCGAGCTGTTATGGTAAGCGCCCATGGAGCTTCTGGTGGGGTGGGCTGCTTCCCTCTCCTATTTGCCAGTGGAGCATAACATGTCTCCCTGGGTGATTTAGGGATAGTGAAGAGAGCGCCATGAAATGCACGAAAAAACAGTTTTTGGGTGAAAACACCCTTAAGCAAAGAGCGTAACGCACTTAAGAAAAGAGAGTATTGTTACACTCTTTGCTTAAGTAACAGCAGAATGACTATTTTTGTTTGCTTTTTCCTGCCCTGTTTTTTAATGGGGGTGCAGCCCTTCCACCCATATTAATGAGCCGCCACTGCACCACCAGATATGGGCCTTGTGTTTATGTCTCTGAAAAAACACCCATTATAAAGTTGGCAAGGATGTAGGATAACCAACCTAAACGAAACAAGGCACCCTAGATTTCCTATTGTATATAAAGGTATTTGTCTTTGGAGCAGCATACGTTTGGCTCCACCCTTTCATGTTTGGCCAGGCCACATATATATCTATATATTTTTACACATGGCCTCATGTACTCATGTGATGTAGTATTATTAATGTGATGTGGTGCACTGAACAGCTACAGAAAGTGCATTCACTGTGTCATCTCGAAATATATATGTGAGTGCATAACTAATGTTTTCATTACAGTAATATCAAATTGCAGTTCCTATGTATATCTACAGTTATGTGGTTTGAATAATGTTAACTCATATATAATCGTGTATTCATTTGAATAATCCTCTGCATCTATATTTATCTACAGTCATGCATTTAAACATGCATTGAGATGCTTACCATGTTAAGTTGACCAAAGGCCCTAAGCATTTGGATTGCTTAATGTTTAACTTTCATTATGAAGGTTTGCTTTGCATGCAATGTTTTTCTCTCCTCTGCAGGTGAGTTGTGTGATCTAATGAACAGAAAAGGGCACATTGTGCAACAGAGATAGTGAGGCTCGAAAGGAGTATCTTTTGGTAAGGATGATAAGACTTAATAAACAGAGGGATGACTACTGTTTGTACGGAGTTAGGAGACAGGAGGAATCCAAGGATGTTCTGATTTGCGGACCAAAGGAAAGGAGTTTCAAGAGTAGTTGTCAAGTTTTACTGTTTGAAGGTGGAAAATAATGAGATACATGATCTGGGGTTCTTGAAGGTTCTTTGGGGGGTTTAATTGTGGCTCACATATCAGCCAGATTCAGATTCCCTTTAGACTTTGAGAGGTAGAGACCTCTTTGTGACATCTCTGTTGTGTGGCTTCGTGCTATACAATATTCCTTTCCTTTACAGAACTTCTACAAAGATTCTGCTATGCTGACACCTTTTTCCTTTAGTGGATTTAATTAGGGCTTCCTCGTCCAGTATTATTTAGGGTAGATTTAGATTAGGAGATTTAGATTTTCCTCATGCATAACAGGCAAGAGGACCACAAATCATATACAGACCATAAAATCATTTTCTAATACGATGCATGGCGATTACTGAATTTCTTGCATGTTTTATGTTGCAAAGGCTAAACTTAATTCGGTATTTTGGCCTGCCTGTAGTAATCCTGTATTTTTACAATATATTCCTGGGTATATCAGTCTGACCTTGAACTTTTAATAAATCCATATGTAATCCCATCTTCCGACTCAGAGTTTTACAGTGTGGCCAAATGGGTTATACTGTAATTGTTAAATTGTAGTTCATCCTATCTCCTTTTATTCCTCAGGCACCTAGAAAGTTCAATTGCAGGGAGCAAGGATGGAGGAGTCCAAATACTATGCATTAGCACCATCACAATTTCTCTGCTGCAATTATAACTCCAAAACCAGGAGGTTACTTCTTCTGCAGTCCAGCAGCTTAAGGATGGTTGTGTTACTAAATGCAACCTTGTTAAGACCAGCCTTGACTTGTCTGCAGCATCTAATCTATGGAATGAGCTCCAATACAAATATAACTTTTTATATTGGCCTAACCCATCCTTCAGTGACATGAAATTTTAATGTGGGGTGGTTAATGGTGTAGGATGGATTTCCTGTGATGTTCAGCTACTCTTGCGATGGCTGACTGGTGTCACTGGTTAAAAGCCCATGCCTGCCAGAATGGCGTTACTCTTACCATAAGGGATAGTAATTTCTAATCCTTTCACATCAGTTTTAGAGACAAGTCTGCGACACTGCAAAGAGTGGCTACGTGGCCTTTAATACAAGACTCCATCTTGAAGAGACACCATTTGCCACGAGTATGCAAAGGACATCTATTAGTCCCAATTTCCAAAAAGAGCGCTTAGAATGATCAGCTGATTACATAATGCTAGCGATGCTTTGTTCCCAGTTTCGAAATTTTACAAGGATTTTGATGGGGAAAATGAATGCAATAATTAAGGATCATAGCTGCCTCTTTTCACACGATCTGGATTGCAACAGGCAATGTCCACTGTGCACAAAGTGATGGTGCTGGTCCTATTCAACAATGCGGTTTTGGCTGCTGGCCTTGCGCCATCGCATTATGTGCTTGTGGACTTCTCAAAAGCATTTGATAATATCTCACATGCTCTTTATGGTTGAAACGCGTAGCACTACATTTCCCTAAGAATTTCATTGCTATATTAGCTGAGCATTTTTGGAATACTTGGGCTAACCTATCTTCTGCTAAGAGGAGGGGGTCTGTTCTTATTGTAGCTAGGGTTTGGCAAGGATGAATGCTTGCTTCCACGTCATTTAACAGTTTTGTCTAATTTAGATGTTTGTAGCAAGCTGACACTGTTCCATACACTATTGGAGCTAGGAATTGTGTAAATGATCTTATTATATGCGTACATGGAGTAGCAGGCCTGCAACAGGCATTAGATTGCTTACACAGCCTTGCGGGTAATGATTCATTACACATTAGCCAAGTGCATGTCATTTGGTAAGAATTTCTTTAATGGCTAGGCGTGTGTTGGTGATCAATAATTTGGAAAATCTGATTCATATAGAAACCTTTAAGTATATGTTCGTCTCCACGTGTCCTGGACGGCTTAGATAGATTATAAACAAACTACGTTGGGCCTAATTAGAAGAAGCTCGTTAAATTGCAATCCCCACACAAACAACTGTTTGCCCAGGGACTGCAATTACAAGTGGTGTGATGTTTATCGCACCCGGTGATTACGAGATGCAATTCTGATCGCACCATTCGTTAAATGTCAACATGTCAAACCTGCAGGAATCTAACCAGGGGGAAAGACCACTATTTACAAGGAAATGTGGATTTGTGCGTAGTAAAACCAAAACCCCTATGTTATTCCCATAAAGAAAGTCAGAACAGGCGATAATTATTGCATCCAATAAATTCCAAACACCTCAATTTTTATTGGATGTGATAATTATCCGCCTATTCCTAATCAAGCCCATTGGATGTTACGAAAGCCGTCGCAAGGGTTCAGGCAGGGACTGGTTAATACCGGGCACTGGGCTACAGAGCACTGGGGCTTATTTCCAGTGGGCTGGGAAAGTGGGGTGGTTTTACTGTTACTAGGGGCTTGGGTCAGTGGCATTTCCTCCCTGCATCATTTCAAAAACTCAAACAAAAATTGCAAAACAAACGTTTTTAAAGGGTGCCCTGTCAGACCACACTTTCTTTAAAACCATTTGTTGTTGCATTTGGTTGGTGCCTGCCTTCTGTAGCAGGGAGAGGCGGGTGACGGGTCTGCTACTGCTTGGTTCAGAGTGAGACACTAACATATACAGTCACAGCTGGAGTCGGGGCAAAGTGGCGGGGGGAGCGCGGGACAAAACAAAAAACGAACTAACTAATTAAAAAAAAAAAACTTACCTGAATACCGCCGCATCGCAGTTTTTTGGGCTCTACTGCTGGTACAGCCTCCCAGACTGGCCTGTGGCCAATCCTGAGGCTTCTCTCACAGCATGAGAGCAGCGTCAGCACCCTCGATTTGCGCTCTCAGGAAGACTGAGAGCCTGTGCCTGCTGTCTCCAACAAGGCAATGCAGCTCGGGTTGGAGACAGTTCAGTGTGCATGATGGTTTGGCGATCCTGAGACGGCAGACCAAACTGTCAGACAACAGTGCAGCTACCACTCCCCCTGTGCCTGTCAGCCCCATGGCCCCACCCCCTAGACTCCACGGTATGGAGAAAAATAAAACAACAATAAACATGCTTTATTGTCTTTTTATTTTCAAGCTTTGCAGCTGCTGCTGGCAGGGGGGGCAACGCTCCTCTGCCATACCGTAGGAGCCACCGCTGAACATATTTGGAGTCTAAACTCACATAAAGAGTCCAGTGCACATTTGATAAAAATGAAAAAGCATGTATTTCTTGAAAGTGCATGCAATGCATTATTCCACGGTATTGAGAGGCATTTTTTATAAGGGGTAGATTCTAAACATGAACTTAGAAATATTCATGCCCCTACCCACACTGCCCTGTATTAGTAAAGGAACAGGAAAATCAGTTTTCTCTTTTCCACCTCCCATATATGACCTTGAGTGTTCCTAATTGGTTTTTATTTACAGTTGTATATAGCGCAAGCTCCATTGTTGCAAAGTCATCCTGTGCCCTGGGCACCCCCTAACTTTTTGCTGACTGATACTGGTGGTAACTGACTCTGACTGACCCTGGGCTTTGCATAACCAGGCCCAGGGCCAGTGCTATGCTGAAAACACTTAGAATACAGTGAAAACACCTACATACACTAGGGTACACTATGGGTTGGGGTACCCCTGTGATTGGCATGACCTACCCTATAAGACCCTAGTACATAATAGGGCAGGGGGATTGAAACTACCTATCAGTCCCTAGTATATAATAGGGCATGGCAGTTTAGAGGCCAGCAGCCTTTTCTGCACTCGCATGTGTGCACTGCTGAAGCCTGAGGTCAGTTTATAAGCAGCCCTGGGTTCCATGACTGCTTTTAAAAAAGTAAAGTATGCCCTAACTCGACTTTGGTGTTTGGGGCACTTAAAAATGGATAACCTACAATGTTTTGGCATATTAGGAACCCCCTGGGTCTCCCCTAGGTGTCCCAGGGGTGGGGGTCAGGTATTTATAAGGTGGTCCCTTATAAAATGAGTTTTATATGCCCTGGGTTAAGTGAAATTTCACATTTCACTCCCCACATTGTGATAAAGTGCTGCCCAAATTCGACTTTGATGCTAGGAGCACTGTGGAGGGAGCATCTGCCATTTTTCTACATATTCAGAGCCCCTAAAGTCTCCCCTAGTAGTCCCATGGGGTGGGGGTCCTGTAGATATAAGCAAAGTACTTATAAAATATGTTTTTATAAGCCCTAGTGCTGGAAAAATGGCCCGTCATTTTTCCCATTGCAAATCCCATGCCACATAGGTTAACATGGCAAGAAGTTATTAACTAATAACTCCTGATAGGAGAATGATAGAACTTCCATTCAAAGACTTCCCAGAATGGTAGTGATAAATCCAACAATATCATATTGTTGAATTTCTCCTAAAATGTACAGAGAAGAAGTTATAAGACTTTCTTGTTTGTAAGTCGAGATTCAGCCTTCCAGTGGTCTGTCCTGATTGGTCAGAGTTAAGTGGATTAGCCAGGCTGCCTTGAAGAGGTGATAAAGAGCCCCTGGGGTTAACCAGCTCTGCTGGGAGGGCAGTGTGCTGCTACACAGGAATGCCAGGGCAGGGGGAGGAGTCGTAAACCATGGTCTTCAAAGAGGAGGGAAGAAACCAGTGTAATTTACAACTCTAAACTTTTCACCTCAGCCAGATGCTAGGCTTAAGGAAGGTATGAGCAGATGCAAGGGGGAGAGTCTATGGAAAGTAGCCATCCTAGGGGTGTGTTTAGCCAGCTCTTACCTCCCTGCTGGAAAATCAGCCATTAAGAATTTGGAAGATTTGGTGCACTCTGGGACAAACTAATGCCACACTCTACAGGATGTGGTCATATCCTTGGGGAGTGGCCCTGCTCCCATTGGTCAGGAGTGACCTCCTGCTTGACCCAGAGAACTTGGAATAAGTATCTGAGAAGGGCAGAGCCCCCTCAGATCTACTGCTTGAAACTTAAGAAACCAAGACGTTGCCATGCTGAGAAGTTGGGGTGCAAATTCTAAGGCCTGCCCTCTGAAGACTGTACCAGCTGAAACTACAGCCCTGTGGAACATCACCACCAAGGATCCTTAACCTGGAGAACTACCAGTGGATTTGTAAGGGTTTTGTCCAAGTGGATTGTGGGAACTGAAGTCCTCAACTTTCAAGGACCATCTTGGAGCTTCCAGACCCTTGGAGTGAGTTTGAGACACTTTGGGACCCTTTGGGGAACTTCAGGAAGAAGTTCCAGAAGTTTGGAGAACTTTGGAGCAACTTTGGAAAAAAGCTCCATAGGGGGACCGACTCAACCTGGCCAGCCAAGCCGCCTGCCTTCAACCGCGAGCCGGCCAAGCCATCCAGGTTCGTCCTGCTGAAAGCTCCGTAGGTTCGACTTCCAGAGTTTGACCGGGAGTAGGAGAAATCCGAGGCCGGCAAACCCTCACCGAATCCGGCCTGGTGAAGAGCATCGAGGGACCCCGCGAGAAAAAGCTCCAGAAAAGTTCCTAAATCCGAAGGTAAAAACTGTGACCGGGACCTACCGCGAGGGGTAGCCGCTCAGGGCTCCATCGCGGTCGGCCTAAAACTTTGACTTTGAGCTGGTCTATCGCGACCAGATATCCCAACATGGTGCTATATGTTTCTAAGTGCTATAAAGTGATAAATCTTTAAAAATTCATATCTCCGGTTCCCTACATTGGATTTTTGTCGTTTTGGTGTCATTTTAGAGGTAAAAATATTTCCTATTTTTATAAAATGGTGTTGGATTTTTATTATGCATTGTGTCTTAATTATTTACTGAATTGGTGTTTTTAAATGCTTTACATACCTGTCTTTGAAGTTAAGCCTGTCTGCTCGCAGCCACGTTACCAAGGGTTGAGCATCGGAATAATTTTCTAAGACCTATGCTGAGTCCTATCATGTGTTAGTGGCCTTATTGCCAGTGGCAGACCTACCTTTGCCCCTACCAATAATCCACTTTCCAACATCCATCCAAAGGAATTGGAGTGCTTTAAATGAGCATTTTGTTTTAGGCACTGGAAAATTAAGTGATTTTCCCAGAATCACAGGATGTTGAACCAAAAGTTGTTAGCTCTGGCTGTCACGCCACATCCTTTCCCCCATATAGATGCAGTAACATTATAGGCTTTTGTTTTTGTGCACCACACACCCTGAACTGAAGCATTTCAAGGTGCTCTCATGTGATGATTAAGGAAAAGAAGGCACTGTGAAAAAAGTAATTGCCAAGGATCACACAATGTGGTCACATGGAAGCTGGGATTGATGCAAGATTTCCTGGTTTTACATTGAGATAGGACGAGGCTGCCATGACTGCATGCAAGCCATCGCGAGCTGGATGTCAGTAAACTGCCTTAAGCTAAACGCAGGGAAAACTGAGGTTATCATCTTCGGTAATTCCACTAATCTCTGGACACCTGACTGGTGGCCTGATGCTATGGGCATGCCCCCGGCTCCCACCGATAAGGTGAAGAATCTGGGGGTGATTGTGGACTCAAAACTTTCCTTTGGGGACCAGATTAGCCGGGTCGTATCCTCTTGTTTCCACCTCCTCAGGATCCTGAGGAAAATAAAATGTCTTCTTCCTGAAGATAGCCTCAGGACAGTAGTCACAGCTCTCATTTTGTCACGACTGGATTACTGCAACAGCCTCTATCTTAACATCCAAAAAAGATATCTCAACCGACTCCAGGTCGTACAAAATGCAGCAGCCAGGGTGCTTCTGGGCACCCCAAGATTTGTTTCAGTGAAGAAGGGACTCCGAAACCTTCACTGGCTTCCGGTGAAACAACGCATAGAATATAAGGCTTTATGTACAGTTTTTAAGACCCTTAAGGGGTCTGGTCCTGCTTACATGAGACAACACCTACAATGGTATGTTCCTGGCAGAGCACTGCGCTCGGCCGAGGCAAAACAAATAATAATTCCTCGCGTCAAATAGGCCAGCTGGGGGGGTAGGAGTTTCTTCAGCTGTGCCGCAAAAGCCTGGAACGGCCTACCCTTCCATCTCAGAAGTGCAACTGAGCTACTTTCATTCAGAAGGGGCTTAAAACCTGGCTTTTTCCCTGATCAGTCAGCTCATCTCAGCAACCAAGCAGGCAGCTACCAGCGCCAGGACACCTTTGGGTAACAGTGCGCTTTACAAGCATCATTAACATAACATAACATAACATTGTGCAATTTAGCCACTACATGGTTATCTCTTTCACTCTCTTGTTTCAGATCAAAGCTTAATGGTTTGCACTTAATTCTTTAAGTTGCCAAATCAGTGCACTGGGTTAAATTCATGAGGGCTATGGATGTTTCACAAGGACTGGTAGTGGTAGCCTAGGGTACAGTGATGTTTTAATGCAGGAGCAAACTAGAGCACCCACACTTGGTCAGTACATTGAGACCATTTGCTCCACGTGGGTAAAAGTCTATATTTACTATCATCCATTGCAATATTCAGGCTCTCTCACTGCGCTTGCACACACAGTATGGTATGTGCAGTGTGAGGGTTTGGCTGATAAAAGTTGCCAGGGTTGCTTTTGGTTCCCAGCCAGGTCCTGTATGCAGTTAATTGTTCATATGGGGGGTTTGCATTTAAGCTACTTCTTCAGCCCTATCAGACAAAGGCAGTATCTCTTCTTTTGGTTGGTGTGAGAAGTTACATTAATTGAACTCACATGTCTTGAACTGGGTGTGTAGTCTTTAGGTCAAGGGCCTTAGCTGGTACTCTAAGCTGGCAATTTGGGTCCTGGCACGTGGCACGTAACACATACATGGCTGGGCCTTAAAAATGTAACAAAAGGCCCTTATTAAAGCTATCTTCAGTTTTGAACATTGTAAGGAAACTGGCTTTTTGCAGGTCCCCCCACACTTTTTGCCATCATTTTGACTACTAGGCACTGATGTAATGGCTCTGAAATGCCCTGAGCCCTGCTAATCTGGACTCCGTGCATGTGCTCTGACTGCTAAAGCGGAATATGTTTGATTGCCTTACACCCAATTGGTATAGCTCAACTTACTTGTAAGTCCCTAGTGTATGGTACAAGGGGTACCTAGGTCCTGCAAGTTGAAGTGTCTCTTGTGGACTGCAGCACTAGTTGTGCCACCACAAATGCAACAAAGTAAAACATGTCTCCCAGACAGCCACTGTAGACTGGTAAAGACGTTTTACACTGCTAACTGGACTTCCATATTTAAGGTAATGGCAAAGCCCCGTCCTCCCTTTTTAATATATATAAGTCACCCCTAAGGTAGGCCTATCAAGCCTTTAAGCAAGGTGCTGTATATTAAGGAACATGTACTTTTACGTGTTCCAGCTGTAAAAATCCGAAATTGTTGTTTTACTGTGGAAAAGGCTTGTAGCCCAATTGGCGAGTGTAGAGTTGGAGGCTTGCACCTCAGCCCTGCTAACTTATGACTAGGACTTCTAAAGTTGGTACTGTAAGGTATCACAAGAATCAGTGATTTAAATCTGATTTAATGGTGAAATCAAATTTAATGTCACTAGTGGGAAAGGTGCAATTTTGCAAGTTGCCACTTTATTTGCCCAAGGTATCCAGTGCCCATTTACGGTTGCACACAAGGACTGTCCTCACAGGCAACCTTCTGCCCTCCTGGGGAGATGTATGAACAACTCCCAAGAAAGGACACAATAGATGTCTGCAAAGGGCAGAGGTGTTACCTTTCCCTCGCAGGCAGCCACATGGGTGTTAGCTCAAAAGGCGAGCTTCAAAGGAGAAGCTGCCTTTGAAGGGCAAATCGGAAATACTTGGGAGAGGGGCTGCACTATTGTTTAGGCATACAGGCTGGCACTAGGGACAGATGGGAGAGCCAGTTGACAAACCTGTTTTTCAGGGGTGTGTATCCCCCTTGGTAGCCACACCTCTCGGATAGGCTGGGGAGCTCTGCACACCCAGAGAGGGCAGAACCCCTGCCATGTTGGAAGAGGGCTGAATGGAGACCCCTAGGATAGCTAGATGCCACACTTCACAGGAAGTAGCCATCAATAGGGAGAGAACCTAGTAGCCCATTGACTATTGACAGAGACCTCCCTTGAGGGCATTTTCTGGGCATAAAAGGGGCACCCCTGACATTCAGAGCTCAGATCTTGTTGGACTGGAGAAGAGGACTGAAGAAGGACTACAATCTAAATTCTCATGACCGGATTGGCTTCTTTTTATTAGCCAGTTCCATGTTTTAATGTTCCAGGACCCTTGGTTGACGCAAGAAATACACATAGATGATTTTGTATGCTGTTATAACCCAGCAACCCCCTCTAGATCAGGGCATGCAATGGGGGGGCTGGCCATTTGGGTGAGCATCAAAGCAGGACATTATTTTGCAAGTTCTAGTGATAGTCAACACTAATTTCCTGGTAGAGAGGTACAAAAGAGGTCCAACTTTATATTTTATAAATTTTTATAATAACGATTTTAGAAATGTGCCCAGTACTACATTTTTAACTTTGTTTGAATATATATCTTCTCTCCAAAAAACTGTTAGTGACAATGGCCTGGTTTCTGTTTTTGTTTAGGGGAGACTTTAATGCAAGGCTGAGACTATTAACCCCCACTCTAGTTCCTGCAAACAATGCTATCCTTAACACTAATGATACCACTCGTATGCAAAATAGATCTGATGCCAGATCAAGAAGGAGGGAACCTAGTAGCCCATTGACTAATGACAGCGATCTCCCTTGAAGGCATCTTCTGGGCATAAAAGGGGCACCCCTGACAGCCAGAACTCAGATCTTGTTGGACTGGAGAAGCGGACTGAAGAAGGACTGCCTGGCTGCAACAGAGTGGACTGCACCTGCTGTACCTGGTGGCTAGCAAAGGAAGAGGGAGAGTCGTTGGAGTGCAGCTAAGTCACTCAGAATCAAGTTACCGCCAAAAGAAGGAAACCTCTGAAAACGTTGTACCTTGCACTGACAGCCCAATGGCAACGGCTTCTGCTGAGCTCGAGAGGACTTCAAGGGACTTCAACCCCTGTGGCCAGGATCACCTCACCAAGTCCATGGACTGACGAGCAGCCCCAGGAAGACCCTATCGATCGCACAGCATCTTCAGCAACCTGTATGTATACCTTGCATCAAGATCACTCCATAGAAATCAATGGTAAGGAGCCATTGACACTGTAATTGTATTGGAGGCAGCTTTTCTCGTCAAGGTAACAGTTTCTGTGTACCTTGCTGGTCCCCCTGACTGTTTCCCTGCTGGATTTGGTTGCCTAAAGTAACTCTAAGTAACAACATTAATACTTACCCAAGTTTTTCTGGAAAATGTTTCTAAGTGTCAAATTTGTTAAAAAGTCTCGATTTACTATACTTTGTTAATCCTGTTTCACCAGAACCTTCCAGTGGATCTTTTACATTTTGGTGTCTAAAAGTACATAAAAATGTTATCTATTTTTATAAATTGGGGTTGGATTTATTAAATGTCTCATTTCTCTCTTCTTCAATTGTTTTGGTGCTGTTTAAATGCTTTACAATTGTTCCTTTGTGTGAGCCTGACTGCTCATTGCCACAGCTATCCAGGGTTGTGCTGAGGTTTGACAAACAAAAACTAACTGGTCCTAAAGGGGTTGGTAGTGCATTACATGGTGAGGTCACACAACCACACCATGTAATGTCCCTTATTTCCATACACACTATGGTTACATTTGTGATATCTGAATGTAGCCATGAATGATAGTAACATGACATAAATTAATTCTGAAGTACTAGTAAAGCAAACTGTTAATGCAAAGAGGCAGACATGCTGTCACTAAGTATTAAGCCTGCCGATCCCTGCTACCATCGTGTTTATGAGGATACTATCAATTAGGAATTATAAGATTTGATATGTCCATTGTCAATGCACAGATATATGCAGCTTCATTTAGGGAAATTATTTTGTATGAGGTTATATGGGTTGCGCTGATGTACCTTATGACGACATGCCATTTAAGGAATTCAATACATTGTTTAATTATTCTTCATGGATTGAAGCCTATTAAATATTATATGGCAGTTGACTTTTATTGATGTTTTCAAATGTATATGGTTATTTTTAACCAAAAATAAAATATTATTAAATGAAATAAAAAAGCAAATCCATGTTTTCCCATGTTCACCCCATCAGTGTTCCTTGTTCTAGGTCCAGGTTGGAGTTGGTTTGGGGGTGCGGGCAGCACAGGTGAGATCCATACAGCTGAGACAGGGGCGCAATATCTGTATTTTTTTTTTGCCAAGTGCTAATTATCATCCAATTGAATTCCATGATTTAGGGCTACGAACCCTGAAGGCTCTCTCTCCATAATGGGCTTTACTAATGTGTGGAATTCAAGCAAGGCTCTTAAGTATGATCTGCGAGGTCATGAAAGAATATAAGGAGAAATCAAAGCATGCAGGAAACGAGGACTGGTCCTGTGGAAGGCCTACTGAACAAAGCATAATGCATTGTAGAGGATCCTCAGTTTGATCAGGACCTAGTGGAGGGAGTAGTAGGCCACAAAAACATGATCATAATTACAAAGCCCAATAATGAACTGAATCACCATATCTTTGATTCTCTGTAGCTTCTTCATCTAGATTTCAAGGAGACCAAGGTAAACACTATTTCCACAGTCCAAACATGCTAGGATCATTGCAACAACTACTAGGCCTTGCGCCTCCCATGGAGTAAGAGGCTAGACCTGCTTTAGAGAACAGAGAAACAAGAACCACGATGCTTAAACGTACCAACATGGCAATCAAATGTCAATTCTTAATCAAAACAGACACCACAATTTTAACTGAAGATGCAGGGGCAGTAAGATCTCCCAGAGATGGAGGCTACAGCCTCCCTGACCAGATCGAATGATAGATAATACAATCTCTGTTTTGTTTCCACTGAGTTGTAAAAAGTAGGGACATCCCTTCCTGAAATGTAGAAAGCTGGTTTCCAACACACATAACACTATCTGAGGAAAGATGCTCAAACCTCTGTGGTAGTTGCATTTCATTAGCACAAGAGAGTCTCTTGAAGTCAAACGCTCTGATTCATGTACCCAAAGGCAGTATGCAGATATTAAACAGAATTGGGGATAGTGTCTTCCTGAGGGACCACACAGCCAGTGAGCATACCCATAGATCAAAAGGGGGAGAGGTCCACCACCTGTGTACACCCACTGAGAAAGGACTTGACCAATTCCAAAGCAGTTCCGATCAGTCCAGCCTCCACTAAACAGTTGATCATGATGGAGCTGCTGACTGTATCAAAAGCTGCAGAAAGATCCGATAGCAGCAAGTCAGCTGATAAACTGTGGTCTCTGAAGAATCTCAACTCATCAAGGGTTGCCAATTAAACTGCCTGAGTATTGTGACTTGTCTGGACCTGTTGACCCAATATAGGGCCGCTGCAGTCACAAGGGCATTATCTAGCCATTTGGTTACGTGCTGAGCCATACTTTTACAATAGACTTGAAGTGAAGTAGTTTATTTACAATTCTTCAGATAGTCGGGTTCAAGGTCTGCTTTCTTCAAGAGGGACTGAATATGTTTTAATACAGAGATCAGGTACCCTGCGCCCAGATAATAAAAAGTTTATACATTTCTGCACTGATTAAATAATGGCTGGAGCCAGGGTTTGAAACATGGCAATTGGAAAGAGTCATTGGGTGAATATGAACTTATCAGCAGAGAACTTATTTGACTTCAGAAAAAGTCACCAGAGACCTGCTGGCAATCCTGCCTGGAAAAAATATAGTAGAATCAGCTAGATATTATCACCAATGGTTGACTGCTTTACCCTTTAAATTATTTTGCTAGACCCACACTAAAGTGAAAATGTGTCTGGAACTGAAGAGAAGATGTGAAAAAATGGGTTGTTGGTTAAGGGGGATGAAACCCTAATCAAGGAACAGCCATAATTCTTGTCAGGGAGAACCCCAAAAAGTCACTAAATTAACCTCTATTTAACCCTCTGGTAGCTTGGCAAAAACATCAGTCAGGCTTAACTTAGGGGCAATAGTAACAAGCAGTAAGATCATTCTGAGATATTGAAAGGTAATAATGAAATATTGATTGCAGAAATATAACAAATTACTTTAAAAACATTTTAGCATTGTAAGGAAGGGAATGAGATCAAAAAATGTAGTCACTAAGACGGGCCTTTTAAATCTGTTTGCATACTTCTGAAGGTGCATTTAGCAAATACAGGACTAAATAGTTGTGCAAATTGAATCTGGAGTGTACCTACCTGTTGTGCGCAGTAAGGAAGTTGGGAGCAATCACGAGTGCTACTCCCGCCCTACTCTATCTGGGTTGAAATGCTTGACAGCGGCCATTTTGGGGTCATCAAAGTGAGCGGTCTAGTTGTTTCTAGACGAGTTAAGGAGGGAGGCTACATAAGCGGGCACGTCGACGGCGCGCCGAAGGCATGCCAAACGCAAGCCCGTCTGCACCCGTCAGTGTCCCGGAAGCGGCCAGTGCCAGCCATGCTGCCTGTTTTAAATCACACTCTGAAGCTGAAAAATGAGGATTACTTACACTAGTAAAGAATTGCACAAACTAAACCCCATTTGCAGCCACAATCAATGCACCCATCTAGACCTGGAGGTATTTATTGTTATTGCCAGAAATAACCCCGGGAACCCACAATTTACCACCAAAAACCTGCAGTGACAACATTTCCTGCGGGCTGCTTAATACAAGATCCATGGATAAGCATGCAAACGAGGTAAATCTATTACTAATTTGTTACTAACCTCTAACGATTGGGATCTGTTTTTTGTTACAGAAACCTGGCTCTCTCAAGAACCAGGGGTTATTCTGGAAAGGGTATGCCCTCCGGGCTACAAAGCACTGTGCCAATTCAGAACCCAAAAAAAAGGAGGCGGGTAGCAATTATCTTTAAAGATAAATGGACCTTAACAAAATTAGAAGTGGAGCAAATAGATGGAGTTGAAATTTTAGATTTTACAATTAAAGAAAAGGAAGGAGCTATCCTCCCAGGGTTACTATGCTATAAACCCCCAGGACCAATAAAAGATTTCATTCAACCTTTCCTTGAAACAACAACCAGTTTTTAATGTCCCACTCCAACTGCCTGAGTCTAGGTGACTTCAATATCGGGGCCAAAAATCCCCTTCAAAGTCAAACAATGGACCTCCTGAATTCATGCGAAAGTAAGGGCCTCACTCAACAGGTCAGAGGTCCAGCCCACGTCTGTGGACACACCTTGGACCTAATTTTCACTCCCCCAGAGAAGATAATGATAAATACTCCCATCCTGGTCAGTTGGTCAGACCACCATATGATCAGTTTTAGCATTAAAGTACCACCTAAAAGAAACAATTAAAACAACATCAACACAAACCTATCTCATAGAAGACCATGGGGCAAGCTAAAAACCCTGGAAATAAAGCAACAATATTTGATACTACAACCTGCTTTGTGGACTCCACTATGCTAGAGGCAAACTACGCAAGCTACAAAAAATCTATGGAAGATACCCTAGATAAGGTAGCCCAACTAAAAATAATCAAGACCAAACCGAGGAATTCAGCACCATGGTTCACATATTCCCTGAGGGAACTAAAGCAAAAATGTGGAAAACTAGAGAGACAATGGAGGCAATTTTATGAGGATAGGGACAAAATAATATTAAAACTGGCCTATAAGGAATATATGATAGAAATAACAAAGGCAAGATCCTCCTACCTCTCCTCCACCATTCTGGAAGCATCCAACAAATCAAAGAAGGTTTTTGAGTTGGTAAAAGAGCTAAACATATACACACTCACAAGAATAATACCACACCCTCACAAGAACTATGTGAAAGCCTCTCAGATTATTTCCACGACAAAATCAATCGAATCATAACAAACATACAAAACAAGAATAAACTTAACCAAAACCAAAAACCTGATGTAATGTTCAGAAAGCCAGATCTAAACCACAACCGGTCCAATATAAAAGAAAGCCTAGAAACAGTTACCTTGTTAGACGAAATAAATTCTGAGACTTGGCCTTCTCAATCTCTTCAGGATCCCCCCTAGACCCCATTCCCATAGGGATATGGAAAAATAGAGAGAACTGACTTTTCCCCACTTTGCGACTAATCTGCAATCAATCACTCAGTACCGAGGTGGTGCCAGCAGCCTGGAAGTAGGCACTGGTAACTCCGCTCCTGAAGAAGTCCCTGGCAGATAGTCTAGAACCAAGCAACTACCGCCCCATCTCAAGGCTCCCCTTCCCAATCAAAATATTAGAAAAATACCTTAGTAAGACCTTAGCTAACTTCCTTGAAGAAAACAATCTATTAGAACCAGAACATATGGGCTTTAGACCTGGCCATGGAACAGAGACTGCATTGATCATGGCCACGAACGAAATAAGAACAAGAGTTGACAGTGGGCAACCGATTCTGCTGCCCCTATCCGCAGCGTTCAACACTGTCAACCACCAAACCCTGATCACACGTCTGAAAGAGACAGGTGTGAGAGGTCCTGTGCTTAACTGGCTGAACTCCTATCTAGCCAATAGACTACTGGCAATTTCCCTTCCCCCATTTACCTCGGACCATAAAGAAATTGAGCATGGGATTCCCCAGGGCTCGGCCCTGAGCCCCATACTGTTTAATATATATCTAAAACCACTGTTAACACTGATAAAACAGTTTGGAATATCAGTGGTGAACTACGCAGATGACACACAATTAATAATATCCCTGGACAAATCCGACCCTACCCAACTGAATAATCTCCACGCCTGCCTTAAACAAATGTCCGAATGGTTGGATGACAACATGCTAAAATGTAATGGGGACAAAACTGAATTCCTATGCTGTGCCCCGGCGAATATACAACAACAACTGCCAAGCAACTTCTGGCCATGGGCAAACAACCCAGACTTGAGAACACTGAGCCCAGTTCGGAACCTGGGTAGTCAGTTCGACAGTAAACTTTCAATGGAATCCCAGGTCAACAAAACAGTAGGCCTATGCCATGGACTACTCAGGAATCTGAAAAAAATAGTCCCTCTGTTCCCCCAACCCTACAGGAAACTGGTGATACAAGCCTCAATATTGAGCAGACTGGACTACTGTAACTCACTGATACTAGGTAGCCCAGACTATCTTCTTAAATGACTCCAAAGGATCCAAGTACTTGCGGCCACACTTGCTCTAAATAAAGGGAGAAGGGACTCTGATACGAAAACCTTAAAAGAACTACATTGGCTGCCAGTCAAGGAAAGGGGCATCTTTAAGGCCCTGTGTATCACACACAGGATCATAAATAATAATGGACCAAAAGCTCTTCAACAAATAATTAAACCATATGTACCGGCACAAACCTTAAGGTCATCTAAGGCTGGCCTTATATCAATTCCACCGTTTAAAAAACTGCGATACGGAGGCAGAACTTTTCAGGTCCAGGCTGCTCAACTCTGGAACAAACTCCCCCCCTCCCTAAGAACAAACACTAATTTACTCAGTTTCAGAAAGAACCTGAAAACCTGGCTCTACCCCTGGAAATAGATGAATTTCAGAAATGACTCAACAACTAGAACTGATAAGATGTTTCTCCAACTATCCACTGACAGTTACCTGCACCAAGATGCCCGCTGGGTGATAGATGCGCTTTACAAAAAACAAATAATAATAATGTGTAAAGTATTTATGCAGCACGCAAACAGTAATAAAGTAAAAACACAACACAAGAAAAATCCTACACCAATTTTGAAAAATAGAGTAAATGTTAATAAATTATTTGACACTAAAATCACAAAAACACAATTAGTATAACCAGGGATATGCAATTTTAAAGGTTTCAGGTAAGTACAGCACCTAATAACACAAAGCGCCACTCGTGGTTTTCCGGTCGTGCGAGGTCCAGTTCAGGCAAGTCCAGTGCTGCAGGTCAGCTGGGCGGTTGCAGGAAGGCCCCTGGAGCTTGATATTTCCCTGTAGCTCAGAACAGGAGGTGAATCAGTTGACCCTTGGAGTCACTCAGCTTGGGATGAAGGGAGCAGTTCCATTCTTCCTTCTCAGCAAGCAGGGCTGACCTCAAGCAGCAGAGCAGCAAGGTGTCCTTATTCTATAGTATCGACAGGCCCAGGAGTCTACTGAGGAGTGGGTCTGAGGGTCTTATTTTTATATCTGATGCCCCTTTTGAAAAGGGAGAAGTTTTTGAAGTTTTTCCCCTACAGAGGTGTCTGGAATTTCCTGCCTCCCTGCTCTGGTCCCAGGCTGTCTGTGGGCACAATAGGCTAGTGTGAAGTCTTTTGTGGTCTGGGCCAATTCCTTTGAAATGCAAGTGTAGAATGTGACAGATCCACCCCATCATGCCAGGATGGTCCATACTGTCAGCACCCAGACCCTCTATTGCTATACTGTCTGGGAGAAATACACCAAAACCAACTACAAACTACACCTAGTCATACGACCCAGGAACAGGCTGCAGACACCAAACTGTTAGGACAAGAAAATGGCAACTTTCCATAAGTGGCATGTTCAGAATTGTGACTTAAAATCCAACTTTACCATTAAAGAGGGTTTTACATTATAATTCTTCAGATATCTAACATGACATTCCTACCTCCTCCCAGACAAAAGTCATCACTTATTAAATGTAATAAGGTAACACAATGTTGTCTTATGGGACAGGTAGGCTTTGCAATAATGAAAAACAAATTTGAGAGTTTTTCACTACCAGGGCACGCAAAACGTAAAAGAACATGTCCGATGTTTAAAATACACTGCACCTGGCCCTATGGGCATTTTAGCACCTACCCTAGGGGTGACTTATATGAATTAAAAAGGAAAGTTTAGGCCCGGCAAAAGATTTATTTTGCCATATCGAAGTGGTCATTTAAAACTGCACACACAGGCTGCAATGGCTGAGACATGTTTTAAAAGGCTACATAAATGGGTGGCACAACAAGTGCTACTGGCCCACTAGTAGCATTTAATTTACAGGCCCTGGGTACATGTAGTACCACTTTACTAGGAACTTACAGGTAAAGTAAATGTGCCAATTCGGTGTAAGTCAATGTTTCCATGTTTAAAGGTGAGAGCAAAAGCACCTTAGCACTGGCTAGCAGTATTAAAGTGCACAGAGTTCTTAAAAGACAGCTAAAATGGGTTCAGAAAACTGGAGGGTGAGGGCAAAATGTTTGAGGGTGAACCTGCAGAGAGGGCCAGGTCCAACAGGAGACAATACTTCCTTATCCGTTGCTGCACAGATGAATTCCTGCCTGCCTGCCAGAGTAGTGAGGACAAGTGTCTCCAGCAACATGAAATTGTGCTTCAGAGTTTTGCTCCAGAGCCTATTGCAAAAGCTATCATTTGACCCATATAAAAACAAATGACCTATGTCCTGTCAGAAAAATATTTTTGACCCTGTTGGGCTGGAGGAGTCCTGAGGTCCTGAAAAGAAGGAAGTTGTTGCCTAAAACAAGGCTTACAAAAGTCTTAACTATGGGAAATACCACAGATCGCATTTCATAGTATGCTAGTAGGGGTTCTTTCTTTTGGGCTCTGCTTAAGGAGCTCGGTACCCCTCCCCTGAGCTTTTGCAACGTGGCAACCTACTATGGTGCCTTCCAGGCTGATATTTCCTCTCCTTGTTTCAGCACGGCAGAACAGAACTTGGGGGCATATTATCAAGGCGGCGCTATGAAATTATCGCTGCTTCTGCGTCCGTTTTTGGGCGAAAAGCGGCGATAATTTCATCGCCTTATCAGCAAAGACACGCTATCGCGTGTTTTGCTGACTTAGCGCCTGTTTCCAGCACGCCTAACTTTGCATCGCTAATGAGATGCAAAGTAGGCGTGGCTGTGAAACTAACCAGGGAAAATATCGCGAAGGCAGCTTCGCGATATTAACAAGGAAGGGTAGCGATTTTTTAAATCGCGTTAAGTATGACTTAACGCAGGAATTTAACGTCTGTTAAATTCCTGACTAAGGCATACTTAACATGGGGGGTGGAATCTGTGGCTAAGACCACAGGCCCTATCATCTAGGATATCGCCGTTTCCACCATGGAAAACGGCGATATCCACACTATCTCTGGAATTTTTATCGCCTCGGCGATCCGCGTTGTTGATAACGCGCTAACCGGGCGATAAATTCCAGAGATAGCCGGCGATAAATATGCAAGCGCTAAGCGCGCTTTGCGATATTTATCGCCGTCCCTTGTTAATATGCCCCATGGTCTCCAAAGCTTAGAGTGGCACCAGAGCGGAGTTAGTATTAAAACCCACAATGGCAAGAATTTTGGAGTGTCGAGGGTAATCATTTAAGTGAATGTTTGAACATCGAAAGAATAAAGTAATTTTAAAACAGTTACAGTTACATGATCACTTTAGTTAACAAACACGCCGTTAAATGCACACGATCAACCTCATTGAATCAGCCATGGCATATCAGTAAAATGACTGATGACAACCCACACATGGCAACCATACCTGTCAATGCCCGGATATCCTTTTGTACATCCCTGTGAACAAATGTACATCTAAGCGAAACTTTTCTGGGTTGCCATAGGGTAGATAGACTCCCCACAAGTGGTGAGCGAAATTGTGCAATTTGTCCCTCGCATGACACCGGTAATTTTCATGAATGATGCATATTATGTGAAATTCACTTGGGCAATAACTTGAGGAAAATTGATTGTGATGGCAAACGCCTCCTACAAAAGTGGAGCAAGATAGTGATAGAAGACCTGTTCGAGCAGACGATGATTTGCAACCACCCGTACATCGGTCCCGCAATTCAACTCTAACCAACACCTCGCAAGAGAAAGATATGCAAGATAGCGAAAGGACTGAAAAAAATAAAATAAGCAAAACTCTATAATGAAGGACTACACAAGTATAGGGAAGAGGTGTGGCGCAGCGGCCAGGGCGACTGACTCCGGAACCAGCGGCTCACAGTTCGATCCCTTGCGCCGGAGGCAGATCATCCCAGCACCATGTGACTCTGGGCAATAGCTCGCTTAATCTTCCTGACGGCCCCTCGCGCCTTGACACCCTCGGGTAATTGTTCACGCTTTACAAACACTTTGTCCTGTCCGATATGCTTGCATTATAAAAAGTTTGGATGAGCACAAAGTCCAACTTTTCAGGATTTTTTCCTGCAAACCTTGCTCCAAGTTTGCAGGACCTTGCGGAAAAGTAGTTTACTAACCTGTGGTAAAAAAAAATTCTCCACTCAGCATTGAGGGACAGAAATACAAGGTCCTCCTGTCCTACTGGGAGGAAGCAGGGTCTGGTTAGAGGCATGGAGAGGGGGCGCAAGGCTGCAACGTGGAAGAAACGCAGTTGTTGTTCAAAAATAATGGTCCTGTGTTTGAGTAGAAGCTTCAAAGAGGAGCATTATTGTGACCCATGCCCTCTCTGCTTCTGCCATGAGGCCTGTTTGAGATCTGTTGTGCACCTCTGTATACATTGATACAATGTGTGCTTTCAGTCTCTTCGGTTCCAAATGGACCGACTTGCTGTGACTGCTATACTTTTAGGAACACCTCATTAAGGAAAAGGAATAGTGCGACCGCCCCTTTTAGATCTGGCTTTTGGCCCACCCAATGGTGTCATCTTTACATACGAGAACTACTAGTCCTTCGTGGAGTCTTCATATGTTTACATGTGAAGCAGCCACATTGGAAATCAATGAAATCATTAAGCGCGCAACTTTTTTCACTGCATCAGAAAAATGTCCACAGCTGCACCTGAACCCCTCTCGGCCCCTATAAGCCACCGCTCTTCCGGGGCAGGGGTCTCTGCATTGGATGTGTTTAAGTTCTGCACATGCTACGCCACAGACGACGCTCTCCTCAGCCTTGATTTAGGGAGTCAGGCAGAATGTTCCGCATTACTAATCTTACAAGTGCAAGAGGAGTGCCTGTGGAGTCACATTTCCAGGTAGTGTTTATTCTTTTATAGGCCCCAGTGGGGCTGGTGCAATGGCCATTATTTCAAATGTTCTTTGTTCTGGTGCAGACCTCTGATTGCATTTCCTGGTATTTCAGGATCTTTTGTTTTTCTTTGAAGAGGACTGAGTAACTGTAAACCGATACATGGTATCTTATGTACAGTCAGCTGTAGGGTGATGCCATCTGTCCTGTTACTGGCAGCTGCACTGAGATGTCATCTGTAATTTGCTAAAATGGAATGTGTGGGTACATGTTCTGTGTGGGTGGAAGGGTGTTTGATGGCGTGGGGCGCTTGGAAGGATCTATTTTCTTCTCCTCACTGGTGAGAAAAACTGATTACTACAGTGGCAACGAGGCGACCTAGTGAGTTGCCCCACCCGTATGGCCTAATTCTGCTTGACTATGGGGGATTTACATGTGTAAACCTTACTCCGACAGTCAGTGTGTTGATCTGCGACAGATGCAATTACTTTCAGCGGCTACCTATTTATTTTGATGCTTTTTTTTAATCTATTTTGTATGGCACTGTGTTCAAGTCTGTAGCGCTTAGTGTTTCAAACACGAGAGCTGCACATGCGTAGGCAGTGTCATCTTAAGGATTTTTGGGGCCCCGAGCAAGAAATAATTTGGGGCTTCCTATTCAGAACAACTTTCCATTTTATTACCCATTTCTGCTGTTTCAACTTTTAATTGATGCCAAACAATGTTTAATTATACTTTAAACTTTCAGAAATGGGGCCATACAAAAACAGCTGAATTGTATTTTGGCCATGGCCACAAAAATTCCTTAAGATGACTCTTGGCAGAGAGAGACAGAGTCAGAAGTAGAGGCGGATAGAGAGAAAGGGAGAGCTGGAAGTAGAAAAATAGACAGTAATGGAGGGGGCCCCTTAGAAGGTGGGGGCCCTGGGCAATTGCCCACTTTGCCCATGCGTTAAAACGTCTCTGTGTGTACGGCCCTGACAGCAGTCCAATGTGTATGTTAAGTCAAAGCAAGAGCTCTGCATGCTCATGACAGACAGTTGCTGCAGCGCACTTGTAATTCTGTGTGCTTGTCTAGCAGGCACATGCTCTGCATTGTTAGGAGGCCTGGAGAACTGTGGGCGAGCATGTAGTCAACGGTGGGTGTCAGGCAGCGACTGCTCCTCCGTCATGGCGGAGGAGCATCGCCCCAACTGCTGCGAGCGCAGTAGGCACACACGTTTATAAAATGGTAATAAATAACATTTTATTATAATGAGTCCCAGGCTCGCACTGTTGCAGGTCGAGGGCAGGGGGCGGGGCTGATTAGTGCAATTGCATCATTACTTCTGCCCCTGCCAGTGCGCATGTCAGATTGGCCGGCTGTCTAGAGCTGGCCAATCTGACACGCGCATGTCAGAGCTAGCAATCCAGGACTGAGAAAAGGCCGAGGGATTGCAGCCACATGCTCCCAGCCTTACAAAATGATGCTGGGTTAGCCTGCTCCAACTAATCCTGGAGCTGCGCTACAGCTCCAGAATTGTTTGGTTTCACGTTGCACAAGGAAGGAAGTCCTTCCCTTTCCACCCTGAGTCATCACCAAGGAGAGCGCCAGGACAAAGAGAGAGACCGCAAGCAGAGCCTGCGGGCCAGCAGGTGGAGCATATATGCTGAGTTTTTTGGGCATCACGCCCACCATATTTTAATGTTGCCGCACGTCACTGGTGTCAGGGTGGGAAGATGAAGTGTGAAGCATGTTGATCATGCCCAGTTGGGTGCCTGACGTTTTGCGTGTGCACAAATCACTGCCCGCAAACGTTACCCCATATGGGCCTCAAAAGGAACTCATCCATAGCACAGTGCAGGGAGTAGAAAGAGCACTTGCGAGATTACTAATGCTGAATAAGAACCCAATATGCCCCATTTCACATATAAAGTTCATTCTTGTTGTGGTATGTGTTTAAATTGTTCCAATGCAGAGACACTGAAACTGGTAGAGAAGGTTAATAGTGATCAAGGTAAGTGTGTTTCTAGCAGTGTAAAGTACTACTCAAACTCTCCTGAAGAGACAAAATTCTTAGAACCTTTAACTCTTCATTCCTTCCAGAGGGTATCCCAGAATGAATAGGAGGCAGACACAAAATAACATTAACACAACTCTACCCACCTCTGCCCGAGATCTCAAAGTCTTTGTCCTGCACATCACCAATTACTGTGGGTCTAAAAGTACAAGATTACACTAATACCTTCCTGCCCCCCCAGTGAATGATTTCTAACACCACTTTAACTTGTGCCTTTTGCTTGTCGTAAATTCCACGTCTACTTTCTGCAACTTCAAAACACTCGCAGTGCTCTTGCAGTTTCCATCTTCCCAGGACACACCCTGGTATTGGGCCTTAACACAAGCAGCACAATGAAAGACATCTCCCTATTAGATAACTGAATTTTTAACGTGGATTTGCAAATATTTCTCTCTCAGTTTCCTCCCAGCTTTAACCTACGCCAACCACAATTCTCATTCGAACAGTCTCCATTATGGTTCACTTAAGCTTTAATTCCATAAGATCTCAGAATGATGTGGGTGGCAAATACTAGAATGGTAGCACATATATTTTGGTGGGGGCTTCTTCACACAAAAATTGGACCTAGAATATCTGCATCTGTCGTGGCAACCTAGGTAAGACTGTAGGTGTCTAAGTTGCCACCAGGCCCTTCTCAGCAATGAACGCAAAGCATGACTTGTACAGCCTGTGTTTAGCTCCTGATGTACGGAGATGTCCTTCAACAGAGATCTGCACCATCCTTCCTTTGACTTACACAGGAGGCTTCAGATTATGTTCTCTACAGAATCCTCCCACAGTGGGATAGAGCTCAGCGCACCCTCTCAGTGTTTCAGGTCCTCTAAACCTAAAGAATATTTAACAGGTCTCCCTGTAGGTCACCAATATTCTTTGCTTCCAATCAGCCTCTCTCTCCTTGTCCTACATCTTTCCTTTCACCACTAATTACCATTACGCCCCAAAGATTACACATAAAAACCTGCACTGCGGCACCCAGAGCGGGACAAGGGAAGGCACTTCTCGCTTCACCAGAATTCTCCAACTGATCTCCCATCTTCATTTTAGAACTCCCTCTCACATTCTCCTCAACAACATTACTTTTCCCTCAGGACACCACACAATGTTGTATGAAAAGGGGCAGGTTTCAGTCATTTGAGTCCATTGGTACATTGCGAGTGTTCCACAGTACATTATGGTTCTTCATACTGATTATTCTAAATCACTGAAGACAAAAGTGACAGGGGAAATTTCTACTAAAAATGTAACCAAATGTATAGATTAAGGTGGGGCGGCCATGGCTTCTACTAACCTGGTACTGAACCGTTCACCCGATTTAGAGATTCCCATCTGCCTGGGTTCTCTATAGGCTGTATGGGGAGCTGCCACTGCAGTCTCACTTCACAGCAGTAATGTATGCCAAGTGAGTCTGCCCTCTCCACAATTCTTTTTTGTATACAGAAAACTAACTCTCAAACATAATGGTCCGATGTGCTGGGAGCTTTTTTAATGTATACGTGCAGGCCATTCTATATTTTCCCTGCCCATATCCATTATGCCTCAGAAGACAGACACCGACAAAATAATTCAGAAACGGTCGCCCAACTCTCAGCCCGGTGATGGTTGGACTGCCGGGTCCAGGGTTACTGATGATGAGGCCAAATGTGGACCCATTTATGGAAACCCTATGATCCCCCTATCTCTATTTGTGGTGGGGGCTGTGGGTTTGACACGGTGGAAGGGCAGCCGCTTTACAGAGTTCCCCGCATTCTGCTAAATGAGGCCAGATGTCTTTAATAGAGAAGGTTTCCCCTTTTCTATTTTCACTAATAATTCTATCCAGTTTATTTCAACTAAAATAGAAAAGTATTTCTAAATGGGAGCCATTTTCTTTGAGAGGGCAAATTATTTTACCCCACAAAATGGCCAACTAGAGCATTTCAAAAGAATCACTAGAGTGTTCAGAAGGTGATTGCTTTTGGAGATGTTCTGGAAAGCATTCATCGGTGATGGCATTTTGGCAATCTTGGAAATAAAAGGGAGATATTAAGATTTACACTGCATTATAAAGGAAGGCGACAAATATTTTGTTTTATACTTGATGGATGAATAAAGCTAAGAGAATGGCTGTGGTTATGAGGAGTTAGCAAAGAGCGTGGAGAGAAAGTAACTCATGGCCAAAATGGCATTTGATGGGAGAGAAAAGCTGCCAAAGTTATAGACTAAATGCTGACAAATCAGTTACAAACAAACTGTCCTGGAGATTAAAGAAAGAAGATGTCTAGGAGTTGGCTGATATGCACAAGCCAAAGCAGTTATTTCCATGTAACCCTAGGAATAAACCTTTGAAAATGCTCCTTCCTGGATGAACAGGTACCTCCAAATTCTGAACAATATTCGTCTTTGGTTGGGAGCTGTTTCATTAAGCCAATCCGCATGACAGTATAAGTGCAGGACTCTTTCAGTCAGTACTTTGAATTCACATTATGGATCTGAGATGACCCACGAACGATTTGTGGGACGCAGCCCCAGCATGACTCCTCTTTTCAATTCCAACTGAGTCGAAGATGGAAGAAGCTCTAATTGGGGACCTTGTTTCTCAGCCGCGGTCCGTGCAGGTAACAGCGGTGGGGCCGGGTAAGGGGGGATTTCGAGGGACGATGCCGAGGGAAAATTAAATAAATAATAAATGTTCCCTCGGCTTCGTCCCTCGAAATCCCCCCTTACACGGCCCCACCGTTGTTACCTGCACGGCCCGCTGCTGTTGTTTCGCATGCCTGAAGTGGCCACTGTGCTGCAAAGTATCCCAGTAAAAAGAGATTTAAAACACAGCCTGGTACCCACCTACCACCTATTCTAATAAATATGGAGTTCCCCAATGAGCAACACAAGCTGGAACACAGAGAAGCGTGAACCATTCACCCAACAAACAAAGCATCAAGCTCAGTAGAGCATCTGGGTGGTGACTCTTCCCGGCAGTCACAACCTCCCTTTACCTATAACTCCTTTAGACGAGCTAGGCATGCGATCCCTGGGGCAATCCTGTACCGAGGCCAAATCCCCCATAAAAGTATTCATTCCTCTCCTCCATTCAGCAGTAAATTTGCTCCGTTTAACTTCATGTCTGCTCAGGGTCAGTGGCCTCTGTCAATGTGCCCTGATATACACTGTATACACCCCCCCCCCTCCCATCTGCCATGATCAGTGTGGTCCAGTGCCAGGGGATATTTTCCAGGACCAATGTTTGCGAAATCTAACTGCATGAAGGGGCCATCACATGAAGATCACCTAGTCCCCTGTAGGCTGTGATTCCAAGGGAGTGTCTGAAAGGACAGGAGCCTAACTAGATACAGGAAATCCAGACCACAGCCAGACAACACAAAGTTATAGCCAGACAACACAAAGTTATATCCTCGCAACGCTCCATAAGTGTGATATGGCTAAGGCTTATAGCGCTCCTTGTGGAGCAAAAAACTATATGTTAAAAATGAATTGTCTTGTGGCCCGTCACCATCGGGCTGTAACCCAGGAACCCCAGCAGAACCCTAACCACTTCCATGAGGAAAAAGTCGAAGGCATAGTTATCATTCCTGGTGGCCTCATCCCTAACCGCAACTTCTGCGACCCACAAAAACACCATGAGCATTATAAAATCCGCAACATGACAGTCAGGAATGGATGTAAGGAACAGTTTCTCTCCCAAGTATTCTAAACCCCTGAAAAGACCGCATCCTCCTCACGCGACTCCGAACGGAAAATCAAGACCGCGGTATCAGAACCAAACAAAACCGCTGCAGCTGCCAGGGTGCTCGCAAACACGAGAAAACGCAGGCACCGTGAATAACTGTTTTGTGAGGGCCTCGAGCGCAGCAGAAGGCACTTCCCTATCATCCCGCGCGCATACTGACCAGAGTGACGACTTCAGCACCAAGGACAGCTCCACTCAGTTCTACGGGAGCCCGAAGCTGAAACCTTTGTGAAGGAGGCAACTGCGTAGCCTGAGGAAAGACCCTTGTGCACTCCTCACCGCATCCCTTCCAAGTCTTTGCAAAGGGTGACCTAGCGGTTAGAGAAAACACCTTTAGGAGGGTTCCAGAACTTTTCCAGTTCCTAACTCCAGTATCAGATCACTTTCCCACTTAACCTTTTCACGTATTATACGAGAGACTTCTACTTTACAGTGCTGGTTATCATTTTATTGGTCATGTTAATGCCAGTGTGTATTACTGATGTATCATTTTCCACTAGGTGTGACTGGGGGCTGATGGTCATTGACTCTGTCATACTTATTTGGTAACAGTCCTCACTCACATCACCTCTCACCGAGAGGCCTTGCCTACTGAGTCCTGCAAGCCACAGTCAGCTCTAACCCTTGCAGGCCTAGGAATGAACATAGTCTGACTACACAGAGTGCACTGGCACTATGCAATTTTGCATCAGCATGCTCAACGCCTGACAAGGGCAAAAACCTTTGGCCTGATTGACCACATCAAAAACGAGCATTGCACCAGGCGGCCGGTCCACAGTGTAGTGCCAGTATTGGTGCAAAGCTGTGACCGCAGCTGGTAGCCAGAGTCTTGGGTCAGAAGGGAGAACATGCAGGGTCACCAGTGAGCCTTTTAGCTGACCCTGAAAATTACAAGATCTGTGAAGAATCCCGAAAATCAGTAGTGCATCATTATGTGTAATTCCTTCAGGTTCATGGTCCCAAAGTAGTGAAATCCTTTCGGTGGCATAAAGCTACAAGGGAATCAGTCTGTGTTTTCCTCTTGCTGAATACAATTTCTCCGCAGCGCCATGACTATGTAAGAAAAAGCACTAAGAGCCAGATGTACTAAATGTTTTTAACGTCGCAAACAGTCGATCGCTGTTTACAGCCACCAAAACGTTTCTGCCCGTGTACCTAACCCATTTCAGGAGTCAGTAAAATGTTACGGACTCCTTCAATGGGTTTGCAACTCGCACACCAATTGGGTATTTGGAAGTGGCTTTTTGTAAGCCTCCCGTCGAAATACCGAAGCAATACGTGATTTTTCAATCTTTTGCAACAGAAATCCAGTCAGAAAACATTGAAAAATTACCGTTTTCCAAGATGAGGTGGTGAGCCATTCGCAAAACAAAAGGGGGTCCCCTTGAGACCCATTCCTCTTTGTGGAAGTAAATAAAAAGTTTGCTGGAGGATAGACAGTGGTCAAGAAGACCTCTGCCAACTCTTGAATAAACTTTTTGTTTTATTTCATTTTCTTTTTTAAACGCAGCGCCGTTTCCTTTAAGAGCAATTAGCTGCATTTAAAAACATGCATTGGCAAAGCCAATAGTACTTTTAAGAGTCATTGTTTTTTCCAATGGCTTTTGGCGATGCATTTCAGAATCAGGGAAAAAGCAAAATGCTGTGAAACATCGGAAAAAAGGGATAAAAAGCAAAAAGGCATGATGATGTGACTGCGTCTGACGGCTGTGTCCTTTCACTGGCACACTTATGTGCAATGACGTATGCACGAGCATGCATCACAACTCATGAGTGCTTGTGTAATGACACAACTCCAATTTGCTTTGTTTTTTATTTACCAAGCCAAGATGGAGGATGCCACTTGGATCGCTAAACAGAAAATAGCTGATTTTTTGTAACAAAGGATGAGAATTAAAAAAAAAAAAAGGACAGGAAGTAAGGGGACAATGGCGGGCGGAGGGGAGCCAATCGTCTATTACAAATAGATGGGGAACCCTGCTTCTTTGTATTCCCACCAGTTAGTTCCGAGAGGCAATTGTTTTCAAAACGCCCGAGGCCCCTGCGGTTCATGAATGGCATCTTTACCCAAGGCCCAACAGGGAACTCCTTCACTAGAGCGAAAGAGCATGGAGGCCGACTAGAACGTCATTGCTTTTAGAATGCAGTTCTCCAAACTGTTAGCAGCCTAGAAACTGGTCATTCCCCTTAAGCCAAAGTATGCTGGAACACCACTCTAACTGATGACCAGGGCTCTGCCGGCAGGGCAGAACCACACTGTCATTTCAAAAGAGGATCAGGACACTGGAAGCAAGCAAGCAGTCGGCTGTCATTAAAATAGAAGGTCACAGGGGGGCCAGAAGCCGACATTCATTATAAGATAGGGACCCTGCTACTGGCAGTACGTCAAGACTGAAGCCCGCTGTCATTAGAACTAAGGATGCCAGAAAACGAATGGAAGCCAGAACCTACTGTCATTACAACTGAAAGCCCCAGACTGGCATTTGGTCAGAACCACGTTTTCATTAAAACTAAAGGTCCAGAAAGTTCTGTTGAATCATTTTATCAAAACCACCTGGTCGTGTTGAATGCATGCCTATGCATTTGTGTTTCTGGTTTCACACCAGAACTCGGTACGTGTGGTCAGAGTCACTCTGCCGGCACTTGAAGAAAATGGTGTGCGGCACCGTTGCAACGGAATGCCCACAAACATGATACATGGCCTCAGTTGTTGAGGTACATGGTAACTCATGGGAACCGTGGGGAGGAGTGAGGTCTCAAGCATCTCAAGCGTCATGCATCCTTGGTCGTGGCGTAGATGAGCATTAGGATAGCCATCATGTGTGCCCAGCAAGATTGTCAATTTCATTGTCCGCATTCCAAGCGGTAAGCTGAGCTTGAGGAGCAAGCTTCACAGCATCAGCGATTCACCCCAGATGGGCATAACCTTTTCCCTCTCACCCATGCTGGCAGGCATTCAGATTCTTCTCTCTCTCACGCAGTGTCAATGACTAGAGCTTCACTTTGGTAATGTCGTCTTTCGATTTGGTTGGAGCAGAGAGTAGTTCTCTGGTCCCAGGAAACTCCACACTAAGTTACAGGATTTCAGGATAGAACTTGAATCACTGAGCCTTAGAGTTCGTGAGCTGATTTAAGGCAGGGTCTAAACACGCCTGCTCCCTCAGAACTCTGCACCATCCAGCCGTTTTCTCAGTCCTCCAAGTTTTATCCCAAACCTGTGGGTGGGTGTCCATGCTTCCTGCTCTAGGTTCAGTCCTTTCTCTGAGTGGTGCACAGAGCATATTCTAGAAAGCATATTTTTGAGGTCAAAGGAGAATATGAGCATCTCGCTCAGAGAGACAGCTTATATTACAAAGGGTGACAAGCGAGGATCAGCCCAAATTACCACTCAGCTGGGGCAGCTCTCGAACATTTAGGGAGAACCATTTGGGCTCAAGTCCATGTTCCAAGACGTAAGCTTAAGTCGCAGAGTAACGAACATCCCATAATGGTCTCAGGGTCTCTGAATCCATGGTGATGGCAACACTCACATAACACCACCTGGGATTCGGTCCATACCACAGGGAACAGCATTGGCAGTCTGCGCATCTCCTTCCTTCAGGTAATGGAAGTAGCATTGCCATGGAAAGCAGTCTTTGTGAAGGTGTTACTTCTTGCGGACCTCATCTGACTTGTCTAACTCTGATCGAGTGACATAGTCACGAGCCCTTCATTGTTTGCTGATTCAAACCAGACACACATCAACCTGTACAAGTGAGTGGGCAGTAAACTGCACAGTGACATTCAGGGTGACGGGGCAGAGAGCTATCTACGCCTGTGCTGTCAAACATCACAATCAAATGTGGTAGGGCCACACATGTCCTGGGGGATAGTAGCTTTGGATATCCATTCCCTAATGCCTGTGAAAACATGGCACTCACACAAAGTTCACACCCTGAGGGAAGAGAGAGGTCCCAGAGATGACAGCCTACACAGATGTACCTGGGATGACCAGTAGGCAGTAAGACAACAAGGAGGGACTAAGGGCCAATAGAAAAGGTCCAGCATACAGGCCCACGTAAGCACAACAAGAAAGGGTATGCTGTTCCTAAAAGATCCTACAGATCAAGGTTATACAAGAGGCATGTGGGTGCTAGTAGAAATCGGAGAAATGCTTATCTCCTTTCAGAAAAAGACCCTCACACACCCAGCCAGCTAGGTGTCTTGCTTCATCACTGGGTCTGCTCCTTATCGGGTCGGCGCTGCAATACCCGATCGGCACCCGTGGTGGGGCCTTCTTGGCGGAGATCTTTTTTCTTAGCCGTAGGGTGTAGTGCGTGTAAGGGCCCTAGTGAGTGTAGATGTGAATTGTGTGAAATCTAAAACAGGAATAGTGAACCACCCAAAACTATTTTAATGACTGTGGTCACTAACCTGATTAAAAATAGAAAAGGCGCACACGCCTGCCCAAGGATTGCAGGATTGTGTGCTAAAGCTCAGGCCAACATGTTTCATGCCTAATGTTAATTTAACGGCAATTCTTCAGGACCTACTATCGACATTCTACACTTTATGGTTGGTGGTCTATAAATACACAGTTCAGTGACCACTCATACAGCACCCTATAAAGTGGTACCTGTCGATCAATAACACTGCCTGTAGGAAAAAAAGAATCATAGTGATTAATACAAAGTTCTACTGTAGTCTGCAATTCAACCTTATTGCGAAAGTACAATTATTGACCATGCTATTGTGACATTGCAAACCACACGTGAGATGTGAGCATGCTTCATCTCAAAATGTATGTGCTAGTGCACATTGTGAATTTGATAAAAACAGAAGTAGCCAGGAAGATGTAGATATATACAGTATACTAGAACACTCACCCAAACTTGGGTCAGCTCAAACCACCAAGATGTCACGGCAGGTCAAAACACTGCAAGATTCAGTGTCCTATGGGTATTAACAATTAATATGGGAGGGAGAGGGATCAAGTTAAGGCATCGGAAATGAGTAGACGCTCACATAATGTTGACCCCAACATACATGTGAACACACAAGACCCACACCTAAGCTGGATGTTACCAAAACCGGGCCCAAGAGCGGACTAGCCCATTAAGATTCCGATGGCCTTTGCTTTGAAAACACGGTGTCAACTGCCCATTGGTAGTCGGCGGTACAACAGGGGTGTCTCAATACCGCGGGTACCAGCTAATCACCTCGGCCATATGATCGAGGGTGGTATACTCCAACATGCCACTGGCACCCCCCGATATCGCCGGCAACCAAATGGTGCAACGAACACAAGGGAAGAGTAGCGTAAAAAGAGTGAGCTCAATGTACCGGAACCAAGACCACGCAGCGTCGCCAATACCTCCTAAGTATGCACAGTGGAAAAACTCACTCGGGCGATAACGTAGAATCCAATATCCGCCGTAGCAGGAAGGAAGGTGCGGGACACAGCAAGGCAGGTCCCGCCATACTGACACTCTGCTCAATCGCCACAGAATACCCTATTGGAGGTCCAAGTACAGGCAGACACGTCCCCCACTCAAGGACTCACCCCAATACCCAGTACTCACGTTGTCAGTTCCGTCTGTTCACGGGCGACCTACCCCACACTCTGCCGGACCCGGATGGATGTCTCTACGCACACGAGTGCGAGTGATATTCCCCGGTTGGTCAGAAATGTAGGCGGGACTTCCGGTAGCACGATGGGGGCAACAACTAGAACGTCAGACTCCACTTCCGGGTTGCCATATTGGAACACACTATGTGTTTACGTCAGTGGTGGTGGCCCCAAATGTAGCATAATTGCCACCAAGGAGCGAGTGTCTACTGGTAGTATAGCTAGAATAGCAAAGCTAACATGTAGATGCGGGGAACGCGTACCTACAGGAATGTGCATCAAGATCCACCCAAGATCGACATGGTAACTTTAAAGTGCAGAACCTGCCCATATAGTCAACCCAGGGTGTCTATGGCAGAATAGGATAAAGATACAAACGGAGATAAAAGGGGATAACCTTATGTATTAATGGCCACAAACAAGGGGTAAAAGCCCCTAGTGATATTAGTTGATGAGGATCGCGTAACTACCTAAAAACTACTCATGACTGATGTCAATGTGGCGTATGTTGGTGGTTCGAACCACTTTGAATATCTTAAACACCCTCCTGACTCCTTTCGTTGGGTAGTTTTGGAAGCTCACCCCGGGATGCACCGTGACACTCTGTTCCGTATTGAACAGAGGTGGGTGCTTAGGTTGTCCTCTGATAGGGAGGGACTCAATGAGGACATACCTTGGAGTTTGCTGACGTGATACATCTAGTGATGTACTGGCTCCACTTTTACCTTTCTAAATTCTGTGACTTGATACTGTTACTGGCACCACAATTCTCTAGATACTACCACCAACATACGCCACATTGACATCAGTCATGAGTAGTTTTTAGGTAGTTACGCGATCCTCATCAACTAATATCACTAGGGGCTTTTACCCCTTGTTTGTGGCCATTAATACATAAGGTTATCCCCTTTTATCTCCGTTTGTATCTTTTATCCTATTCTGCCATAGACACCCTGGGTTGACTATATGGGCAGGTTCTGCACTTTAAAGTTACCATGTCGATCTTGGGTGGATCTTGATGCACATTCCTGTAGGTACGCGTTCCCCGCATCTACATGTTAGCTTTGCTATTCTAGCTATACTACCAGTAGACACTCGTTCCTTGGTGGCAATTATGCTACATTTGGGGCCACCACCACTGACGTAAACACATAGTGTGTTCCAATATGGCAACCCGGAAGTGGAGTCTGACGTTCTAGTTGTTGCCCCCATCGTGCTACCGGAAGTCCCGCCTACATTTCTGACCAACCGGGGAATATCACTCGCACTCGTGTGCGTAGAGACATCCATCCGGGTCCGGCAGAGTGTGGGGTAGGTCGCCCGTGAACAGACGGAACTGACAACGTGAGTACTGGGTATTGGGGTGAGTCCTTGAGTGGGGACGTGTCTGCCTGTACTTGGACCTCCAATAGGGTATTCTGTGGCGATTGAGCAGAGTGTCAGTATGGCGGGACCTGCCTTGCTGTGTCCCGCACCTTCCTTCCTGCTACGGCGGATATTGGATTCTACGTTATCGCCCGAGTGAGTTTTCCACTGTGCATACTTAGGAGGTATTGGCGACGCTGCGTGGTCTTGGTTCCGGTACATTGAGCTCACTCTTTTTACGCTACTCTTCCCTTGTGTTCGTTGCACCATTTGGTTGCCGGCGATATCGGGGGGTGCCAGTGGCATGTTGGAGTATACCACCCTCGATCATATGGCCGAGGTGATTAGCTGGTACCCGCGGTATTGAGACACCCCTGTTGTACCGCCGACTACCAATGGGCAGTTGACACCGTGTTTTCAAAGCAAAGGCCATCGGAATCTTAATGGGCTAGTCCGCTCTTGGGCCCGGTTTTGGTAACATCCAGCTTAGGTGTGGGTCTTGTGTGTTCACATGTATGTTGGGGTCAACATTATGTGAGCGTCTACTCATTTCCGATGCCTTAACTTGATCCCTCTCCCTCCCATATTAATTGTTAATACCCATAGGACACTGAATCTTGCAGTGTTTTGACCTGCCGTGACATCTTGGTGGTTTGAGCTGACCCAAGTTTGGGTGAGTGTTCTAGTATACTGTATATATCTACATCTTCCTGGCTACTTCTGTTTTTATCAAATTCACAATGTGCACTAGCACATACATTTTGAGATGAAGCATGCTCACATCTCACGTGTGGTTTGCAATGTCACAATAGCATGGTCAATAATTGTACTTTCGCAATAAGGTTGAATTGCAGACTACAGTAGAACTTTGTATTAATCACTATGATTCTTTTTCCTACAGGCAGTGTTATTGATCGACAGGTACCACTTTATAGGGTGCTGTATGAGTGGTCACTGAACTGTGTATTTATAGACCACCAACCATAAAGTGTAGAATGTCGATAGTAGGTCCTGAAGAATTGCCGTTAAATTAACATTAGGCATGAAACATGTTGGCCTGAGCTTTAGCACACAATCCTGCAATCCTTGGGCAGGCGTGTGCGCCTTTTCTATTTTTAATCAGGTTAGTGACCACAGTCATTAAAATAGTTTTGGGTGGTTCACTATTCCTGTTTTAGATTTCACACAATTCACATCTACACTCACTAGGGCCCTTACACGCACTACACCCTACGGCTAAGAAAAAAGATCTCCGCCAAGAAGGCCCCACCACGGGTGCCGATCGGGTATTGCAGTGCCGACCCGATAAGGAGCAGACCCAGTGATGAAGCAAGACACCTAGCTGGCTGGGTGTGTGAGGGTGTTTTCTGAAAGGAGATAAGCATTTCTCCGATTTCTACTAGCACCCACATGCCTCTTGTATAACCTTGATCTGTAGGATCTTTTAGGAACAGCATACCCTTTCTTGTTATGACCAGTAGGCAGCCTTCCCAAAATGGGGTGCAATTAAAATTGCTTCCATGTCACAATGGCTGCCACCAACACTTAATCATATCATGATTTGGATGAGATACAGTAGACAGCCATGTTGAAAAGAGGTCACTCTCAGTTAACCCCATCTCAACAGTCTTACACAAGTTGATATCCTGTCATGCCGAGACATCCTGAGACTACCTAGGTATGGGAGCTTCTCTATCATCTGTATTGGTAAACTTTCACGAAAGTCCTTTAATGTTCCCATGTCACAGCCTTGGCTTATGTTCAACTGGGAAGTCTAAACGTTTCTGGGAAATTGGAACCCAAAAGCAACTTCAGATTGACACATTTCTGTCATGGTTGCGATAGGGTCCGTGGATTGCGAGCAGCAGTTGTATGCGTGCTCCGCGATTCCTCGCGGAACAGGTTTGCCTCACTTCCGCCCTGAATGAGGTCCACGGTCTAGTCTCCATCATCGGAAGCTGCTGCCACGTCATTCAGCGCTTCCGGTACGAGCCGCATAAACCTCTACGGTTTCCGCCGGGACAGCGCTTCGTATCCTGAGCCTAACCGCCATCGGACGCCCTGCCGTTACCGGATGTCTATCCAGACCTTCAGATCACCACACTGGGAGCTGCTGAGCCGCAGGTAATTCCCGTGCTGGAACACCTTGCTGATTTTGCCTATTTGTTTAGTTACAATACCGCGCTGGAGCGCCTTGCTGATTTTGCCTGTTTTGGTTAGTTACATTACCGCGCTGGAGCGCCTTGCTGATTTTGCCTATTTGTTTAGTTACATTACCGCGCTGAAGCGCCTTGCTGGTTTTGCCTATTTGTTATAGTACATTCCCACACTGGAGCACCTTGCTGATTTTGTCTATTTGTTTGTTACATTACCGCGCTGGAGCGCCTTGCTGATTTTGCCTGTTTGTTATGTCGTATTACCGCGCTGGAGCGCCTTGCTGATTTTGCCTGTTACTTTCTCCTTAGATGGTTGTTCAGACACACAAGGTGATCATTTGTTCCACATAAGACTGTTGTATAAGGAGTGGGGGTTTGCGTTTGCCCGTATAATGGGGTCTCCCCTTATCTCCCCTTATTAGACGGTATTCCCCGGCCATCCTACTGGACTGCGGATTATTCCCTCCTTGTCATCTGGACACCGTCTTCATCACCTCTAGCTTCCTTCCCCGCTCCCATAACCATCCTAGCTAGATTACACGTTCTACTCGGATGAGTTGGGTACGGTGGCGGTAGGTCATGTCGTCTCTGCAAGACCACTTCACAAGCAGAAGGTAAGACTTGTGGGGTGCCTGACAATTTCAAGACTATCAGACATTTTAAAGGTCTTAGGTCTGTCTGAAGAGTGAATTTGGTTCCAAACAAATAAGAATACAACATCTCTAAAGCCCGCATAACTTCTTAATCTTTTTTCTCAATCATCACTCAGTTCTGTACACTGGGTAGAAGATGTTGACTGATGGAAACACTTAAGGTCTGTTTCTCATGTTATTTAGCTATGTCAAAATGGCACCAACTCCTTTGTTGGAGGCCATCATGTGCACTCCAGAGTGCTGATCTAATTGGGAGACTGCAGTAGAGAGGATTTAGTCAACATGCTCTCAAGCCTATAGAAGATGTCATGACATCCTGCAGTCACAAGGAGATGATGGGCGGAGCGCTGAAACTTTTCAGACACTCACCCCCAGTCACAGATCTGGGTTGAATCCATCATCGTTCTTTAGCTCACTTCGCCACCCCAGTTCAGACACAGCTATATGCAAATCAGTCTTGACCCTGTACCTCATGGGAACAGTCCAGCCCGAACTGCCAAGCCATGTCTTCCCTGGAACAGAAACAAGCATCCTGGGACCGGTTTTGGGCTATCAGCCCTCATCAACCAGGCTAGCTTGCATCCAGTGGCAAAGTGAGCAAGGGACCCACGTCTGGGCATACCCTGCCAACTTAGGGCGAACAAAGCAAACACAAGGAGATGATGGACAGAGCGCTGAAACTTTTCAGACACTCACCCCCAGTCACAGATCTGGGCTGAATCCATCATCGTTCTTTAGCTCACTTCGTCATCCCAGTTCAGGCACAGCTATATGCAAATCAGTCTTGATCCTGTGCCTCATGGGAACAGTCCAGCCCGAACTGCCAAGTCATGTCTTCCCTGGACCGGAAATAAGCATCCTGGGACCGGTTTCGGGCTAACAGCCCTCATCAGCCAGGCTAGCTTGAATCCAGTGGCAAAGTGAGCAAGGGACCCACGTCTGGGCATACTCTGCCAACTTAGGGCGAACAAAGCAAACACAAGGAGATGATGGACGGAGCGCTGAAACTTTTCAGACACTCACCCCCAGTCACAGATCTAGGTTGAATCCATCATCGTTCTTTAGCTCACTTCGCATGACATCCTGCAGTCAAATGACATGCTTGGTTTGCATTTTTGATAAAATGGCATTCAGTGAAGCAAATATGACCACATAGTTCTCAATGAAATCATAATTGCACCGTGTGCTAAATGAATGAGGACACACTGGTCTTGCCTCAAGTGTATGGAAGTTGGCCGACACAAGGAAAGGGGACAGCCATGAAGTCGTTCACACTTCCGGCTTGGGAGGAACAACCAGCATCTCACAAACACACGTCACTCAGGGACACAGATGTAACTTCAGACAAGACTGAAGATCTGGCCTGACCCGCCCATTTAATAAACCACCCCTTAGGCTCCTAATGATGGGTGATTGGAACTAGAAGGAGGTGAGGAGGAGAGCACTGACTGATAGAGGAGAAAGAGAGATGCAGGTGATAGAACTAGAGATGAGGAGGAGGAGGCAAGCAAGATATAGGACTGAGAAGGTAGTGTCAGCGGATCGGTGTCAAAAGAAGTCAGCAGACAGAAGAGATCAACAACCTGGCTGGGAGGGTTAGTTGTCCAACCATACGGGCCTAGACATGGTTTACAGATTCAGACATGTGTGGGGAAAGTGGTGGGGAGCACAGAGATGAAAACCTAGTGACAAGTAGGAAGCATGAGCGAGTCTAAGAAGGGAGCACTAACCCATTGGAGTAGTGACGGCTAAACGCTGCTGACGCAATGCAAAGGTACAATGGAATCCCAGGATTATTTCACCTTGGGTTAACATTCCAACATGATATTTGCCTTATTTATCCAATTGTGAAGTCTTCCAGACCTGCCTCTCTAGGCCTGGGCGGTGAACTCCACTCCGTTCGCGGAGTTTGCAGAGTTTTATGCACTCCGAGCTCTGCGGAGCTTGCGGAGTGCAGAAAACTCCGCTCCGCGTAGTGCAGCGGAGTTATTTCCCCGCTCGCGCTAGCGAAAGGTAAGTTCGCGAGCGTGGGCTGCCGCTCGGGTAGAATTTCTACCCGAGCGGCAGGAAGGCCAGCGTGAACAGCAGTTCGCACTGCACTCCGCCACTTGCGGAACGCCGCTGAGTTTTTTTGTCACTTCGCGGAGGTCCGCGTAGCGAAACTCCGTGAACAATGCCCAGGCCTGCTTTCTATAGCGGGAAGATCCGACCCAGAGATTATCCAGTGCCAGGTGTCCACAAGAAAGCCCCACAGGCTTCCAAATGATTCTTGTATTCCACAAAAGATAACAGATTAATTTTGAACTATTGAGTATGAGTCTCCAATGCCTTCTGTATGTGAAGTCACTCACATACCTCTGAAGCCTAGAAAAGCTCCCATCTGGAACCAGGTCTTAAGAACCATATACTCCAACGCAATTTTGTCTGTGGCCACTAGAGACTGGATTTTCCCTCCACATACGTTGTGACCAATGTAGGCGTGCAAGCTTTGTTCAATCTGGCGCTTGCTTACCTTTATCATGAACTTAGCTCTCGGTAGCGCCTGAAAAGCCCTCTGAGGTCTCTCAGCTGGTCTTTCCAGCTGCAACTGCAGACTGCTATGTTGTCCAGGTGGGTGTCACAGAGGCTTGCCAATTCAATGAGGAGACCATTTCTCAACCTTTGAAGTATGGTGAATATTTCTTTAGCCCAAACAGCATGACTGAGAACTCTTTTAGTCCTAACGGCATCCCAAAGCTTACTTCCAGTGTTACACAATTAATCCTCCAATATGCACTGGTCTAATCACAGGTGTTAAAACACTATGCATCTCAGAGCTTGTCCACAAGCTCATGAGCCATTGGGGTAGACTGTGCTTCCATTTTAGTGACATCATTGGGACAGTAGCAGTCCACAGAAAATGTTAAGACCATGGTTTGCTTTTCGAGAACTAGCACAACAGGATTTGCCTATTAACCTGCTAAACTCACAATGAGAGGAAGGAGAAATGAGGAAGGCCTTGCAAAGTGCTAGGTGCACTCTCTCACCACAGGAAGGACAACAATGGATGGCTTCATACAGAATAGGAGAGGAACCCTTACTGAAATGGGAACCAAAGATTTGCCTACGAAGGGACAACCACGCACCCATGGGGAAGCAAGGCCAAATCGGTGGGAATCCAGACATCCTACAAGAGACAGAGAGGAAGAGAGAACTTAGTGATGGCAGCAAAACAAATCCTATGAGTAAGGCAAAAAGGGGCAAGCTAGGGAACTGAGAATAGAGAAGTTCAAGAGAATGAAAATGGAGGATTTCTGAAGGTCAGGTAACATTGGTTCATTCTGGGAAGGACATAAATGACTTATCCTAATAGGAAAACAAGCACTTGTTGAAGAGGACAGACCTTTAGATGAAGCCAAAAGACTTGAATGGGATTCAAGTAATGATAGGCTCACTAAAGGAATCTATTGATGTAGGTGAATAATGGAAAAATGAAAACAGAGAAACCACATTGGAGAAAATAAAATCATGGAAAATCAATTTTAAGGAAAGACAATTTCAAGGAATTACAAATAAATCGAAAATTAAAAGAAACATGTTAGAGAAAATCTAATTTTAAGGAAACATAAAAAATCACAGTGTTGGGTGAAGTTTAAGGGTAGTAAGGGTTTTGTGGGTTCAGGCATGGGTGTGGTTTAGGGGTGATGTTGGGTTATTAGGATTCAAGGATGGGTGGAGTTTAGGGGTTGTGAGGGTTTTTGAGGAATCAGGCATGGGTGGAGTTTAGGGTGGTGAGGGTTTTTTAGAGGTCAGGGATGGGTAGCGGTGTATCTGTGTTGAATTGGTTTAGGTTTTACGGATGGGAGGAGTTTAGGGTTGTGAGAGTTTTTAATGATCAGTGATGGGTAGAGTTTTGGGGTGGTGAAGGCTTTTTGAGTGTTCAGGAATGGGTGGAGTTTAGGGTAGTTTCGGGTTTTAAGGTTTTAGAGTTTATATGTACAAATGATTTTTAGGGTTCAGAGATGCAGAAGGTTAGGGGTGGTGAGGGGTTTAGGGGTCATGAATGGGTGGTTTTCAGGGGTAGTGAGGGTTTTTTTAGGGCTCACGGATGAATAGAGTTTAGGGGTGTTGCAGGATTTTAAGGGATGGGTGGGTTTAGGTATAGAAAGGGGTTTTTAGAGTTCAGAATGAGTGTTTAGCAGTAGTGAGGTCGTTTTAGGTTAAGAGATGGGTAGAGTTTAGGAGCAGAAAGGGCTTTAAGGGTTCAAGGGATGGGTGTAGTTCAGGGGTCAGAGATGGGATTTAGTTTGCGGATGGGGAGGTATCTTATAGGGAGCAGAGATGTATGGTGTTGAAGGGTGGTTTGGGATCAGCACATTAAACACATCCAAAGTAATTGCTTGACAATGTAAAAGATATAAATCCAAAATGATGTCCTCTGACGTAAAGGATTGACATAAATATCTTCAACAAAAATGTTTCTGAAAGTAAGACCAGCAACTATTTTATTTTCACCATAAATAAGAAGTACACAGAAGCCACTTTTGAAAAAAACCAAAACCTTATTATGAATTGGTTTCTATGAAATGGTAAATGCCATTTATCCTGAAAATTTCCTTTAAACAGTTTAGATTAAATGGTTTCTTAGTAATGATATTCCATTAAATCGTTTTTTCGATGAAATCACATTTAGCTGGAATCAATCTCTTTTTATTGGAAATGCATTTTGTACATCAAGCTTCAAACCTGTAGGATTAAACACTGCTGTAAGTGTGTGATTGTGTGCACCTCGTGTGTGTGTGTGTGTGTGTGTGCACCTGTGTGTAGTCTTTCAAGGACCAGGGATTGGACTGTAGCTTTCCTGACAGAACAGGGACTGTTCAAGGTTGTACGACTTATGACGCGCCAATCACAAGAGGTGCACATGACATGTGACTGACCCTGCTCCAGCCCAGCCCTTCAGTGGCAGTGGCCTGTTGCAGACCTGTCAACTCCATTTGCTAATGAACGTCATATTAGTCAGAAAGCAATCACCAGCAGACCAGACATATGACTAACAAAATACAACATACAGTGTAAAATGTGAGCCGTTTAGTAAATGTTATAGAAGGCAATTTATACCAGGGCAATGCGCATTAAAAATACATTTGAATTGAATGTAATGGTGGGGAGGAAGCATTCCTCGAGTATCTGCTTGACGTCTGTGCTGCGTCCCCCTTTTTAACATGCTGAGGTAGGGCGACAAACGACAGAACAGCCTTCCCATTTAAGGGGTCACTGGCCGAGCGCTGCGTAAGGTTGAACCTGCCACCTCAGCCCAGCCTGTAAGTGCCCGGGAACGTCGCTGTTTCACCCCAACAGGGAATTGCCTTCCTCTTTTGATTTAATTCCTCGCCTGCTCTGCCGGCAGAGCGTGGCGCGCGGACCTGCAGAATATAAAATTGCATGTTTTGGCACAAAAAGGGACCGGCTGATGACGTCTGGTGAGGGTGCCGTGAGTCCACTCGGCGCCCGCCCCTCCCCCTTCACGCATAGCGTCATGCGTACAGGAAGAGAAATTAACACATGGCTGGGCACGAGGAGGAGGAGGAGGACTGAAACCTAGAGATGAGAAATTAATCACGGCAGCTGCCAGGATGGCGCGCGGCGTTAAACGCACGGGAGAGGGCTTGTGAAATCAGAGCGATGCAGATATTGCCATGTACCCCAGAGGCATTCACAGTTCACACACATCTTGTCTCTGGACAGCGGATTGTCAAGTCACATTTTTATGTGTATTTTTTTATGATTCCATTTTCTGAAGGAATATTCTGTAGGTGCAAATGATGCGCAAAAGTGCATCTCTACAGGTAACATTTTGCGTTTCTCTACAAGGAAAATATGTCAGTGTGCTAGTGACAGAAATACTTTTTGAAAGGTAAAAGGATACAGTAGGGATCACCATCTTGGCGGTAAGAGACAAAGTAACAAGATATCCAGAGACTTTCTGTTGAGAAGCAGGGCTTTTATTCGCATCTTTTCACAGGCTGGGCTCCCCAAAGCGGTGATTTCCAATAAGGGGAATGAACTTCATGTTGACTTACAAGACCCCATGGCGTGAGCTTATGTAAATCTCAAGTTCTCTGTCTCACAACCCTCCCCCTAACAATGGACAAGTGCGTGACTTCCAGGACTCTTCAATGTATGTTGGGCGTTTTGAAGTTGCCACCGAGGGGGAAGTGGGACATCCTGTTGCCATATACTTTCTTTTCACCTATCGGGAAGTGCCACAGAAGCATGTGGCCTTTCGCCTATTGAAGCTTCTGTGTGAGCTTCACATCTGTAGTCCAACACCTTTGTTCCAAGTAGTTTGGGAAGGGAACCTGAGGTCACCTACCCATGATGTGGCATCAGGAAGAATACGGCTCAGCAGAGCACAAAGCAAAGAGTAGCCGCCAAGCAAGCAAACAGCTGCAGAACAAGTGATACAAAGAGAAAGCAATACTGAATGACTGCCAGGAGAGATAGGAAGCCTTTGCAATAAAGCATGTGGGAACAACTGGACTGAACCGTTCACTATAATCAAAGAGGTCAACTATTTAGTTTATTTTGCCTCTGGACCGTAATCTAACCTGGTGTACCATGCGAAGAGTCTGAAGCTGTACCACAAAAGGGTGCTGATGGAAAAGAGGACAGTAAGCTCCTCCCCGATGTGAAGGCACCACAAGGACGGCTCGTGGTGATAGTTATTCTCAGTCCAAACCCAATGCACATTCAGCAGGATCAGTGTTGGGCAGTGCTGAGATGGTTCTCGCGTCTGTTCTCGCTGACTCTGGGACTGACACCAGTGTGTGTTCACAGCCTTTTCACTGGGACCGTCTTCCTTCAAAAAGCAGAATTTGCAGGCTGTCAGGGCCAAAGTCAAAGACGTAGGGGCTGTGGGTGAGCCCACAGTTTTCATCCCATGAAAATTACTCCTGTCCCATTAGAGTACAAATTATGAGAATGGCTCACCTTGGGGCAATTTTGGTTTCCTCTCCTTCTGCACTTCTCGATTCTTTCACAGTAGCAATTCCTCGGCTCTAATCCCATTTGATGACTCCATCCCCTTGTTTTATCAAATTGTGAGTTCTCTTTACATTACGTAAGGGTTTGTTCAGGTAAATTCAATGCCCTATTTAAGGCGTCTCTGGGGAGACTGTACTGCAGGCCAGCATAGGTTGTCTTGGATCAATGGGCACAGTGACTAGTACTGATAACGTCTAGAGTTTGAGTCATCACAGGGCATCCTTCAGCTAGAGATGTGAACCATTAAACAGCCTAACAGTTAACAGTTAAGTACAGTCATGGGGCAAATATACCTCGGCTAGCACATATTTTTCGAACATATGTGACATATGTGTGACCTAGTGCACAACTGCGACCTAATCTATAATTCAGCGTGCCCCCACAGCATCACCTATTAATGCAGCAGTCAGGTAACGAGCAAGTCACTGTAAAAGTGTTTTAACACTAGCACACTAGGCAGGACGATTGGCACAGTTTCATACAAATCACAGAGCAGTGTTATATGTGCATACTTCACTAAACTGTGAAAAGGTGTAAACAGACTATACAAATATGCGCACCACAAAATGAAATATTTCAAGGGTGGTGAACTGTGAGCCACGGCACACTGCATTGCTGCTATACTTTCAAGAAGGAATGGCTAGTGTAGAAGGAAATTTTACAGGGCAATGCATGTCACAGGAGTGCTGTCTTTTTACTTAGACAACTGTTCGCAATGATAAATCGTACTTTGCCATTGTTTTTCAGCGGTCAAATCTGAAAAGGACTCTGGTCTGGCCACATTGGATCGAAGTGAGGAACACACTAGGAAGAGCACATCTATCAGAAGCAGTGGTGGGAATAGCAGAGTTTGAACGGTGCTTCATTTGTAAAAAAAAATAAGTGCCAGGGCTCTCCTCAGGAGGCCTATGCAGCTTGCACCACCCATTACCACTGCCAGCCCTGCCAATGACAGTTCCTACAGCGCTACTAACCATCACACTGCTACAAGTGTTACAGTTAAGACTATTACAGGCCCCCAAAGCTATACAAAATGGTTTGGGCCACAGCTATTAGTTGTTTTTAATGTATAGTGGATTAATAAATACTTGTTGTGCTGCTAACCTCTAAATTATAAAAACAACGCCACCTTGTGGCAGCTGTCATAAGGGGCAGTGTTGACAATTAAGTGCCGATGCCGAGCATGGAAACCACAGGCTCAGATTAAGCACTGAGTTAGAAGCACCCTCAGAAACAGATACGATCTTGGACGTTGATGATGCTTACCTGGCTGGCTTTCTCGAATTAGCCTGTATGCACTGAAAATCCATGTATAAACAGCTGTAAACATGCAACCCAGCAGAAGTGGGAAAAAAGGAACTCATCACTGAAATGGAGTCAGTCCCATGGTGTGTTCTGTGCAATTTGTAGAGTTTTAGACTTTAATAGCTGTAGTAAGCTAAGGCAGTGCTACCAGCAGCAGCTGCTCCCAGGGGGCGCCAGGCGTCGACCCATTGCCTCCCTCTGCCACTACTGCTTGGCATATTACAGCTTTTACATGAAAGCAAACAATCTCATGAATCGTTTGTTTCCATGTCAAAATTGTAATATTACCTTGCCAGCAGAAGAGGGCTCCACTAGAAGTATTGCACATGTGTCAGGCGGGGGCTGTAAGAGCCCAGCCTCACATGCACAATACATATCGGACATGCTGCATTAGCATCACGCAGTGCAGCATGTCAGATAATGGAGCTTCAGCGTATAATGGAGCTTCAGGGTTTGTCAATCACAACCTCTTGCCCAATCAGAAGTTGGAATAGAGAAAAAAGGTCTGCCTCGGTACCTTCAACCCTATTCCAGCTTCTAATTGGGTGGAAGCTCGTGGGTGTGCCTCTGGCTGCTGCAGACAGACAGGAGTCAGAAACATTGAGCCTACTCAGATAAGGTCTTGTGTTTAAAAGTGTGTGTGTCTGTCTACTGGGGAGTGCATGTACATGTATGTGTGATTGTTTTGTGTGCATGCCTACACCTGTGCATTTCTGCATGTCTGCTTGTGTGCAATGTGAAAGCCTGGCTCGAGGATTGTCAAGCTAGGCCCGATTCAGATTGCTGGATAGTGCTTTTGGGGGCCCACCACTTTAATAATTTAGCTGCCACCACTGAGTGCTACCAAAGACAGTGCAATATGGTCCAAGTAGGTTTGTTGATTCTTGTAAGACATATATCATGAATTGAGTTGCCTTCATTTCAAACCTACTTGGTCCTAATGAGGCAGGCACTTTTTCCTACATTCATGTAATCATGATTTCTTGGTTATTGGTTTCATGTATGCCTGGTTACAATATTTCTGTTTGTTTTTTTAAAAAAATCAGGTTCAACACTCAAAAACATTTTAAATTAGCCTTGGGTGGTGAAAGGGATTTCTTTTTTTGTCACTGGACCTCTCACACACATTTAATAACTTTTATTGAGTTTCGGGCTCACTTTGTGGGAATATAAAGAAATCAGGTGTAAGATGCATCTTAATGCCTGATCTCTCGCCACTTCTGTGGGTGGCCATGTAGGCCTAGAATTTGGCCATGGCTACTAAAAGATGCAAGTTTTCCAGACATGGAAGAAATCTCTTTTCCCTGCAGAAGTCAATACAATTTCTGGGCCTGGCGTTAGCAAGACCTTTTGTTTTTACTAAAATCATATGAATAATATGCTTATTTCTAGGGGCTTTCAGTCAGCACTCTTCATAAACAGGCATATTGTGTCATTCACATTTTTTTTCCGCCCACTACAGCATAAAGCTGGGGGCAGAGGGTCTGCCTACTTCAGCCATTGGTTAAGTTCACAGTGAGGGATGGTTTGCTACCCTTTCAGGAGAAGCACATCTCCAAAGCAATTCCCTTAACTGCTATGGATTACTAGGGCAGTGTACACTTTTTGCGACCATATTTTGCTTTTAGCTAATGTTTTTTTTTTCAGATTGATGAGGGCCCAGTAAGTTCCCCACAATATAATTTTGCAGAAACCATGACAAATTAAGCAAAAATAAAGCCAAAAGGCTGTTAGCCAAAGCCAGATCTGTTGACTTTGCCAGTGCTTATTTTACTTGGAGTGCTGGACTTGGTGTACCAGATTTTTCCCTCCTGCTGTGGGTCGGGTGTTTTCGATAAGAACATTGTCTAGTACAAGAGACCTTTTGCCGAGTGGGAGTGCAAAGAAGAACCCTTGAATGTCTCCTTTGATGGAAAAGCCAAGGTTTAAAGAGCCAGAAATGGCCACTTGATGGCCATGTCAGCATCAGTTTAAGTACACACAGATATAGCAGAAAAGTTAACTCTAACTTTTGGACCTTTCCAATTAATTACATTTGTACTCAGCAAGGTGCCTCCGAAGTACCAGGAAAAAACAGAAGCACAACGCCACGAGTCAAGGTGGGGGTGCCATCTGGCTAATCTTTTTCCTGCAACAACTGTTTTTTATGTCACAGCATGTTGGAAAGACACTGGGAAAGCCGCTACGTCTGGCATCCAGCATTTAGGTTTTCTCGTGGTTTTTGCAAAACTTATTGTTGGGGAATCTGCTAGGCCCTTCTCAATCCCCCAAAAATGGCTAAAAGTAAAAATATTTATTGGTCTCAAAATGCACAGATTGCAGCCCTTGGAACTGAGGGGTATTATATGGCGTATTCAGTACAATCAAAAGGTCTTGCCTAACTCCCGATCTAAAAAAATAGCAAACCTGAAAAATTAGATGATTAACCCCTCTCTGCACAAACTTTCATTGAACGGCAGGCTGGCGGTTCTCCTAAATTTAAGATACAACATCAGCTAATGGGCTTTTTGGAAAGGCGGCACCCTACTTTAGGTTCAAAGGTCGACCCTCCCCACAGCTCAACGTGTAATATGATACCGCTTAGCACCCAGGCTTGGGCGCCATTTGTCACCAGAATCTGGGGACACGTCTATTTTCTTGTATCACTCTGGCGCGGATGTGAACAGAAGACACGAGCTGGTCGATAAGGACGCGACGCGCAGCACAGGCCTGCCCTCCCGCTAGACCGAGAATAAGGCCTATTCTACGCCCGCCGCTTCTCCAAGACCACTGCAGCAGGTAGTATCAAATTAGTATCAACCACTGGTAATTACTCTTGGAACATTACCTTCAATAGTTTTTTTGCCTCATTTCTGCCATTACGGAAGGGGGTAAGCCATTTGCAGCACATCGATGTTTCTTAGCCCTGAAACAAAAGGAACAATACAGCCCGAAATATTAGCTCATCCAACCAACTCCAAACTGGTTGTGGATTTGTTAGATTGCATCAGTGAGGTGCACTTTGAGTCATAAGGCAAAGCATGGTCAGGCCACAGTCTAGGCATTCCCCACCTACTAATGGAGAATAACGTAAAAAGCATAAAGCTGATGCTGGGAGATACTCGGATGTATCTGAAACACGAGCAATTTCTCCGGGCGAATTTAATTCCATCATATTTTAGTTTGCCTATGCAATTAGATAGAGAATTATTCAAATGTTAATCCATCCTTTTTTGACTCAGGGAGACACCCTAAGAGTGCGAGAGTTGCCTAGATGTTGGCTGCCTAGCTCGTGGGGCCACAGGTCTCCAGCAATGCATGACTTATGAAGTCCATAGCACAGAAGCATGTCTTGAGTTGCTTGTGGTCCTGTGCAGAGTGGGTCTGGCCTAGCAGTTCAGTTTGGGCTAGTTGCAGAACAGGCCACGAGACACAAACCATAGATACAGCTTTTCGTGCACAGGTAACCTCTATCTCCCATTCATGGTAACAAGGCCACAACAACATATATTCAGCTATTGGACGAACGCTTATGCCAGCCAAGGTGGGGCTAAAGTTCCAGGCATCAGCAAGGCTAGGCGAGATACTGCAACCAGTTTTAAAGCGGTGAAGACTAGTTTAATTTTCCCTAAAATGTGCAGACAGGGCCCACGGCCACAGTCCATAGATGGAATGGCAAGCAAAGATTCTACTCTCAAAGGCGGACTTGAGCTGCAATGGTAAGCAGACACATTCAACACACTCTACAGGCTGAAGCTAGCTGTTGAATTAGAATTTGTCTAGGACAGGAAATCTACCTATTGGCTACTATTGTTTCAGATCACAGGGCTGTTGCTACAGGTGAGAGAAGTGTTAATGAGGGTGACGAGGGGGGGTGCAGGAAGCAACCAGACATAGGAGATTGGAAGGAAAATGAGCGTATGGTGACTTAAAGGTGTTTTTGTAAAGCTCAGAGGCCAGAGATGAGAACTACTCAATATGTGCCATATAGCTGACCTAGCCAAAACATGGAAACAGGGTAAGTCTCCTTTCACCACATTGTCTCTTTTGTACCCTGAAATTTCATACACTACTAATAATAAAAAGTGGTAGTTGTGTGGGAGGAAATTCTGGAATTTCAAGAGGATGCCTCTCTAGGGAAACTAGAAAGAGTATCTGAGATCTGAGAAAAGTATTGGGCTTGCATGTGCAGGAAGAGTGAGGACTGAACAGGAAAATAGGGTAGGCCAATTCACTCTTGCACTGGGAGGACAGCTACCTACTAAGCGCTTCATCTCTTACCTTTGCATGTGCTAGGTTCCAGTCTGGCTAAGTTCTGAGCCACAGCCATACTAAGGCTTGCCTGACTGGTGCCTGTCTGCCTTTCGAAGCCCTTGGAAGGAGAGAGGCTGGGGCGTGAATTCCTGCTAAAAATTTTGGCTTACTTTGGGCTAGCAGGAGAAGGCGGCATTTGGGCCTTTTAAAGAGTGTGTTGTTTCTTCTGCTCAAGTTGCCATTCTTGATCACAATTCAAGTTCCATCTTTGTTCCTGGGGTCTATTTGCTCAGCATTATGCAGTTTCCTAGCCTTTAAAAAAAGGTGCATTGCTATGGCTCATGTCATCAATTCCCATTTTTGCCTTTTTGGACTCTTATTAATCATTTATCACCATCTCAGCCACATGGATTACTTGGCCTTCACACACAGCATCCTACAGACCCCATAGCGAGGCTGATGCTGTGTAGCTGTCTATATGTTTTAGTCCTTATTACAATTATAAATTGTACGTCTAGCTCTCACCCATCACACTGCCAGTCACTGCATCCCATAACACGGTCATCATCAGACATGGCATAAAATGACTTTCCACATAGGCTCACAGCAAAAACAACACCCTTCCACTTACACACCCTTCAACAGGTAGCTTGCTATCTGTGTGTGTAAGCACTTCGATGCAACATACGGGGATAGTAAGTGCTATAGTAATGCTACAATACAGTACAGCTGAATCTTTAACAAAAATGAGTGATGTGTAATCCATGTCACTCTTGGAAGCATCAGCAACAATTCCAGTATATAGAGTAGAGTAATCGCCTTTACCCTTTCAAGAAGAAAAAAGTAATTCAACTTAATATGAATCAATTAAGTTAAATAAGTAATTAAATCAAATTCGAATTTAAATTAAATGACACAATCACATTTAATTGAAAGGAGAAGATTTACTGGTGTGCTTAAGGGACTCTTTTTTTTGTGGCAGCATCCTAGAAATGAAATTGTTCCCTGGATCCCTGGAAGGTGGGATGACGCACCTCCCTGGAAATGTATCACATAAAGGCTGAATTTCTCCTTTTAGACTCTCGTCATCCCACAGCCCTGAGGTATGACTGCATCAGTTCACTTAACCACTCAATATTCTGCCTTGTTCTGGCTAAAAGACCATAATGGAATCTCAAGTAATGAAACAGCCTCATATAATGACATCAAAGTCTGCTCGGTGCTGTCTATGAAAAGGGAAATGTCTGATTTAACTGGAGAACTTCAAAACAGCGGTATAATCCAAGGTCCTATAGCATATTATGTGGTCAAAGGCCTCTGGAATAGCGGTCATGTGACATCCTGCTCCTCGTCTCCTCTTTCTCACAGGCCCGTTATATTTCCATATGCAGGAGGCTCTTGTCACAAATCTGTGTTGTGCAGTTGAGTCCTTTGCCTGCCAAAAGAGTTCAGAGTGCTGGGTGCAATAGGAGCAGGGCCAGACTGGCCGTAGCGGGCATCAGGCGTTTCCCCAGGAGGCTGGAAGGGCGGGGGGCGGTTTTGGAGTGGTGGGGGCCGGTTTTGTTACTGGGGGCCGGTTTAGCAGCAGTACTGCACTATCGGCCCCCAGTAACAAAAGCAGCACTGCTGGGGCCGCTTTCGTTAAGCAGCAGTGCTCCACACGTCCACCCTCACCTCCCTTTTCCATCCCCCTCCCTGGGGGCCGGGCCAATAAAATTGCAAGGGTTGATTTGTGTTCTCAGTCCGGCCCTGAATAGGAGTGCCCACAACATAGTACTTTGATCATGGGTGAGTGTTTTTAGAATGTAAAATAGCCCTTAATGTATTGTGGTGCAAGAACTCCATTGGTGGCGGAGTGATACACCAAACAGCCAATAGCATGAAGTGAGAAAAATAGTCCTTTGGCCTGAGCGAAAGCCGTCTCTGTGTATATTTTAAACAATTGGTAAAAATAGGTCACACGGAGAGCTGCACTGTCAAGCCAGAGGCACAAAGGTGATTTTCAAGTTGTTAATACAGAGTAAGGTATACTGGGCTCTCAAGAAGGAACCGGGAGCTCAGAACACAGGGCCTGTACTGGCTGTTCTTCTTCTTCCATACTTGTCATGCTTCATCTTTGCTTGGTGGATCCTGTGAGCCCTAGAGCACCAAAGTAAGCAGTGTGCTCAGGCCTTTGAATGCCCCAGACAGAAGAAACAGATAGTCAGAAGAGACACAAGGAGGGAAAGAAGCCTGTTCAATTCAATATTCTGTTTATGGCCCCTCGAGTTTATAATATCTCAAAAGAAAAAAGCCAACAAGCCCTTGTTTTATCTTAAGGGGACAGAGGAGCAGGTTTGTTTAGGAGTGCTGGGTCTGTGACTTGATGGCTAGTTCTAAAAATATAACTTAGTCCGTTCTGTGCCTTATTGATCATGCTGGCACGGAGGGTGGGGGGTGGGGGCTGGGAGCTGGCCCGCTCGAACCTCTAAAACGTCAATGCATATGTATTTTATTATAAATCATGTGTAAACCATGTAAGCTAGGGTTATGTGGGTTACAGATTAACATTTTATTAAGCACAAATAAATGATGGTGACTGCGTCATCACTGGCACCACCTTCCTCTGTGTTGGACTTGTAGCGCTTATTTTGTAGGCCATGAACCACATGCAGATTCACCAGCAGCCAAGTCGGGTGTGCTGGAACTTTTTACATTTAAGGAATAAATACATTTCTTTGAGATTTTCCATCTTGATGCAGGAGCGTGTCCCGGCGAAATATTTTTGCAGGGGGTCACACAGGGTACTCTTTATCTTGAAGGAATGGTGCTTGAAGCATCTTGGTTTTGCAAAATGAAATCAATAGGCTGTACAAGTTCACCACCAAGTTGCATGCTTGTGAAAAGACTAATGGCAGCATTTAAAGACTGGCCTTGTGCTGAGGCAGAGAAAACAACTGTGCCACACCAGCAGAGGACCATCCATCACATTTTGACTTCACCGCTGGGGTGGCTGGGATGATTCCGCCTAGGTTGCTTTCCCTGCCGTGTGTGAGCTGCCTAGGTGCAAAAAAATGGTCAATGACAACAATTTCCACGGCCTTGCTTGGGATGGAAGAATTGTCATCACAAATATTGGCCCTGGAAATAGACTTCCAAACTAGGAGTGCACTTCCAGTAACCACATCTGTGAAAGGGACATTATAAAGGATATTTTTGCTGTACCGCCAGATTTTATATAGCGGTTTTGCATATAAATGATGGCATCAGAAATGGTGGCAAGCCAGCCACTTCAGATTGAGCAGCCATTTTAATGCCATTTCTGATGACATTATTCCCACTTAATTCTTTTTTTCCTGTGCTGCTCTGGCACCTGAAATACAGTCTTCCCTCAAAATGAGATGGAGGAATGCATAGAAGGGCATAAGTCCAATTCCATCTTCATCGAAATCGGACACTTTATCTATAATGCACTATAATCCCAGAGACATCAGGTTGTCTAATTGGGCTGTGGTTTCATATTCTCTTTACTGTGATTCCTAAATTAAAATCCTCTATAATGATGATTTTCTGGGACAGGCATAGAGATAGAGCCAGGTTAAGAATCTGAACCCCAGAAAGATAGCATTTCTCCTGTCTCTGAATTATTATGGCAAAGATTAAAACTACGGTGAATTTTCCTTTATTAAAACGTGGATCACCGTCTAATAGTGCAGATATATGCTATCTATGGGACCGATTGGCAAAGATTTTGAAATGTTCTGAGCGAAAGAAACAGAATGAAGTCAGAAAGAGGAAAAGAAGATACCAACACAGAAGAGGCCTTGTCCCGCAGCTTTTGTTTTTGGTTCTGAGCGTCATTCGAGGTGCCTTGAGAGTCCGAGTGAAGAGTTAGCTCGAGTGCCAGAAAAGGAGGACTATTTCATTAAATTGGTCGGTGAGCCATACAAAGGACTTTAAATCATGCGTGCACAGCAATAAGTAGCCACATGGGCAAAGAGGTACCATAATACAGCTTGCAAGCACCTAGAATCAGCAAACAGCTGCATTTTGCACCATCTGTAGCCACCTGTGTGATTTTAGGGAGGCCCAGTCAAATGAATTGTGATTATTTAAATCTGAGCTCAATTAAAGAAATTACTGTAGTCTTCCTTCCTAGTGTTACTCAGGACATAATAGACGGAGGACGAAAGTATTTTGTCCTTTTTTCCATTTGTAAACTTCAAAGTAGAACTACTCGAAACCTGACGGCGCATTCTTCTTCCCTGTATAAGGTAATCCATCTCTTGATCATCTGATAGAAAAAACAAGAAGATGCTCCATTGACCTATGCGTTAAGGGACAGATCATTATATATGCTGAAGTCCACATTGTCCAAGACCTATCCAAGACATGGGCTGGTTCAGTTCTAAGTCCGTCAGCTGTCTCTCCTCCCTTCACTCAGCACCATAATCTGTCTTCGCAGTGGGTGGTGCAGCGAGTAGTTATGTATTCAAATGCTGGTAGCAGTGGGGATCTTGACACATGATCCTTTCAGTAAATACCGCTGCTACACCACATCCATCCATCCACGCTTGGACTCTCTGTTCTTGATGATGATTTTGTAGCCTGGGGTGGGCAATTTATCCAGAGATGCAAAGTAATTGATAGAGTAATTCCCAGATGTGAATATTTAGTCCTTAGGTCAGGTAGTGTTTTCTTAGGGTTGGTTTGTTTGCCACGATAGTTCATAGCAAGCCACCAATGTGTGACAGGGGAGTCTCAGGTCTTCATAGTGCCAGTGGTGGATGCAGAGGCCAGGGTTGGGCCACTGATGCCCACTGACTGCATTCGCTGCTACTCCCTTCTGGGTGAATGTGTTGAGTGGAGCTTAATCTCATCAAGTGGTCCTCTATACCAGTATTATACTACTCTTTGATAAGACGGTCATAAAATGGACCGTGTGTTCAAAACAATGGATTTAGGCCCAGATCTTTGTACTGGGGTGAATGTATGACATTGTTCTGCATTCTGTCCATCAATTGTTGTTTTTGCATTTGTCACCCCGAGTGGGACGGGTATGCCCAGACGTGGGTCCCGTGCTCTCCATGCTTCTGGAGTCAAGCTATCCTGGCTGATGAGGGCTGAAAGCCCGAAACCGGTCCTAGGATGCTTGTTTCCAGTCCAGGGAGGACCTGACCTGGCAGTTCGGGCTGGACTGTTCCCATTGGGCGCAGGGTCAAGACTGATTTGCATATGGCTGGGTCCAAACTGGAATGGCATGGTGAGCAAAAAAACGATGGATTTAGGCCCAGATCTTTGTACTGGGGTGAATGTATGACATTGTTCTGCATTCTGTCCATCAACTGTTGTTTTTGCAAAACAATGCAGGGGCATGCTGAAAGTGTTAGAGCATCCCTGGTGTGGGGCTGTTGTGTGGGTGTTACAGGTTGCCCATTTCCTGTCCCTGAGGGATAGCCGCAGAGATTCAGACCCAGAACAGCAAAAACTGGCAATGTTAGAGTAGTTTGTGCTGTTCACTTGGAGAGAAAATGCCTTGACTGGGCCCAAACGCTCTCCCTTCCGAAGGTACCAAGGCTGTTCAGGGGAACTTGGGGTGAAGTCTTTGTGTTCCTGAGACTTCAAAACAGGAGGCAAGCTCTACTCAAGCCCTTGGAGACTTTCCTCAAGCAGGGTACACAGCAAAGTCCTTCTACTTTCCTTGGCAGAAACAGCAACTGCAGGCCAACCCCAGACACACAGCAAGGGCAGTACTTCTCAGTTTCTCCAGCTCTTCTCCTTGGCAAAGGTTCCTCTTGATTCCAGAAGTAGTCTAAAAGTCTGGGGTTTTGGGTCTGATACTTATACCCCAAAATGTCTTTGTTCTCTTTGTGCAAGGGGCTCTGAGCCCAGTTCAAACCAGTTCTGGGGAGCACTCTGCAAGTGCACAACAACATCCATTGTCAGTGTGAGCCTTGGCTCCAGACACACCACAGGGGGGCGGAGCCAGCATTGTGGAAGGCAGGCACTGCCCTATTCAGGTACAGGTGCTACTCCTCCCACAACTCCAAATGCAGATCAGGCCTATTCAACTTAGTGCTGACTCATCCAGACTCCTGGAGCCACTGCACCTCCCCAGCCCCTGTCACTCCAAAGCCAGACAGTCAATCCACAAACAGGCAGAGGCACACAGGATGGTTGAACAAGAAAATAGCCACTTTCTAAAAGTGGTATTTTCAAACTCAGAATGTACAAATCACCTTTCCTAAAAGATGCATCTTTAGATTCTGAGTTCAGGCATACTAAACTTTATTTTCCTATCTGGTCCCAATGGTAAGTTATATTTATAAGATGTTATAAATTAACTCCCATGCTTTTCTATGGGGACAGATAGCCTTACAATAGTGAAAAACGAAATTGGCAGTATTTCACTATCAGGACATGCCACACACATCAGGGCATGTACTACCTTTCGCATACACCGCACCCTGCCCACAGGGGTACCTTGGGTCTACCTTAGGGGTGACTGACATGTAAGAAAAGGGAAGGTTAGGGCCTGGCAAGTGGGTGCACTTGCCAAGTCGACATGGCAGTTAACAGCTGCGCACAGACACTGCAGTGGCAGGTCTGAGTTACCTTTTCAGAGCTACTCATGTGGGTGGCACAATCGGTGCTGCAGACCCACTAGTAGCATTTGATTTACCAGCCCAGGCACACTTAGTGCACTTTACTAGGGACTGACCAGTAAGTCAAATATGCCAATCATGGATAACCAATCATGTTCACAATTTACACAGAGAGCATATGCACTTTAGCACTGATGGGCAGTGGTAAAGTGCCCAGAGTCCTAAAACCAACAACAACAGGTCAGGAAAGAAAAAGAGGAAGAAGCAAAAAGTTTGGGGATAACCCTGCAAAAAGGGCCAAGTCCAACATTAGGCCAATTACCAAAGGAAGTGTAAAAGTGAGAACTGGACAAAGTTTTCAAGGAGGGAGTAATTTCCCTAGTCTAGAGTGAACCACGGAACACCTTTAATAATACCTCAATTTCTGACCATTTGATGGCCATTAAGGAATATGCAGATGAGTGTTATTTCCCTAGATGTATGCAGATGTGTTCTGTGCTCTGATAATGGCTATCGTGCATCTGTGAAAGCAAATATGTTTGTCACCCTTGTATCAGAAAGCCTGGTTGATTGAAGATGGCACCTGTCAGATTATGAGTCTTCTATTTCTTGTCCAATTACGCTTAGGGCTTGTGTGCCCTAGAATGAGGTGAAGGCACACATTGAAATAAGTTGGGAGGTTTAATAAAGCGCACGCTCAAGCCATTCCCCTGCATCAGTCCTCATCAACAAAATGAAGCCAGCTGACCAACATTTAGGAACAACCATGCTGCCACACTGAAAAAGGTGGAACGCTTTTAGCTGGGTGTGTAAAGCAGAAACAAGTAAACCCACTAACCTCAAAGGGTGTGTTGACCACCGCTGTGAAGTAATTCAGGTGGTCTGTGACACTGCGTTTGTGCTGCATCAAGCCGCATAGCTTCCGTAGCCTCATTGGAGGTGTTGAATGTTTAGTGCTGCAGAGTTGTGTTTATATCCAGTGTTTGATGCACACTTTGTGGCTAAAAAAACAATTATCCCCGGCTATTGTAGAGGCTGTTGTTCAAGCCCCTCTGTCCGTGGAGTTAAACCATGGTGGGGATCTGCCAAGACAATTTTGTAGTGAAAGACTCATTACCTATGCTCACTGATACACACTGTAAGGTAAAAGCTGGCCATGTTCTGTGAGGTGTGTGTTGTTACCTTCATATCTATGGTGCAAACGTTGTGTTCCTTCCACCAGCCCCTCCTTGGGAATCTAAGAATGCGCTTTCATGCTTTGTCCCCCCTGAACAAAGGCAGGAGCGAAAAGAGAAAAGAGGTGTCCTCGTTGTCTGAAGCCGCTCCTGTTCCTGTCGAGAGACAACTTTCAAAGGGAGCTCAAGAAATTAAATATTCTGTCAGGTCGATCTCAAAGGGCTTGCCGCTAATTACTATTTCCGGCGAGAGACATTTATTGTCTCCACGCTCAGAGCACAAGGCGTGACAGCAGCGGAGAAGAGCTCTCACAAGCCCAACCGCGGCGCCAGAAAAGAGCGGAAGCTTTCGTGGAGGGGACACATGCGTCCAGCCAGCTCCTCCCGCCCCTTCGGCTCCACCCCCTGCAGTACACAAAGGATCCCTTCTCCAAGGCCTAAAGCTCTCAGTCTGAACACCTAGCCTGCAAGACACGGCTCTCCTTTCTTTAACTGCTGCCTTGTGGCCACCAACTTCACACGTGACTAGCAAGTGTTTGGGCCCAGGATCCTGCAGACTGGGCGACAATCCTTTCATAGAACTCTTTGTGTTTTGGCAAAGACTTGGGATTTTAGAGGCATGTGAAAGACGTCTGACCTCTAGGAACATTTCAAACTACGCTGAGCCTCACTCCAAACACAGAATTATTTTCTCACAGCTAGCCACAGATTCTCACAGGAGTTGCACAGGGCCGGCTCTAGCGCTGGTGGCACCCGGCTGGACATTCCAAAATTCCAGTCAATCTCCCAATGACTGAGAAGGCTACACTGGCTGCCAGTGAAAAAAAAGGATAGAATTTAAATCCTTATGCCTATCTTTCAAGGCATTGCATGGGAATGGTCCTCAGTACCTAAAACAACACTTTATCTGGTACTCTCCTGCCAGAAATCTAAGATCAGCGCAGAGCAAACTCCTACAAACCCCCAGCTTCAACAAGGCACGTTTGGGTGGAAGAGGCTTTGTTCTGGGGACAGTGAAATTGTGGAACTCACTCCCGACCGATATAAAGAATAGCTCAACTTTGCTTTCCTTCAGAATGGCACTAAAAACGTGGCTGTTCACCAACTAATTTTCCATTTTGTTTCCGGCACCTCACCGCGCAGCGCCTAGACGCCTTAGGGCAATCGTGTGCTTTACAAATTTCCAAATCAAATCAAAAACTCAGTTCTGTGATCTGCATGGTACAGGTTCTTTGCATCAGGCTCATTAACCCTCTGCACTACTTTAGGATGAATCAAAACTGCCACTAGACAAAACCCGATCTCTCCCCAGCAGGAACGTTAATATTGGCATTTTTATTGTTGAATGGAGACCGCTGGACATGCAAGGAACTCTGCAGCACATGCTTTTAAACCCATAAACTATTTTTAAACACAGCGTCAGGTCAGCACCAAGTGCAACTGCACCGTTTGAACTGCCCGCCACCCTAAAGCCGTTCTTGTTTCAGCACATAGTGTAATGGACTTGCCAGGTTCACTGAGCACTCGCACTACATAGTCCCAAGACTGCTCAATGCTGCTATCCAAAATGGTCATATTTACACTAAGAGACTCGTGCCCAATTAATCATGATACACTTCTGGAATTGTGCTTTCCAACCATTTACCTAACACAGGACGACAAAGAAAGTCAAGCAAAACAAACCTTCATGATTAACATCAGCACACTGTCTTCTCTGATCATTCATTACTCAACAAGAACTCTACACCCATACACAACCATGGTAAACCACTGAACCTCATATTTACAACACAAAAATGACACAATCCATACGTACCATTGACTCCTTTGTCTCTGACCACGTCATGATACAATTATCAGTCAGTATCCCACATTCCAAAACCACTATCTCCCTTCTACCCTGCCCCCTTAACTGAAGACAAAAACAATCTCCAAATTCCCTTCCGGCATTCTCGGACCAGAACCACGATGACTTCACAACTTTTCAGCATACATCACTTGAACATTTTAACCAAGCCCAGGAGCACGTTTTTGATTCTCACAATCCTCTACACTCTTCCTCCCCAGCAGCCTCTCACCAGCAACCCTGAAACTCCACATACAAATGCACCCAGGAAACTGACATGCAGACACCACCTCACAAATTGCAAAATTAAGACCACAGAAAATCCCCAAGCATTTAAACTTGCACTGAAAGTACCATCAGAAGCCCATTATAACCCCAAATCAATCTACTCCTAAAGTCTCATAGTCTCACTGTGACCTGGCCCACAATGATTAACATGTACAATTAACAACCTGATTTCCCAAAATAATACCCTCTCTCTTCACCTTATTTCTCATGCTACTATCCACTAAAATAACCACAATAGCACTTGCTCCACTGCCCACTGTCCTACCCATACCCTCATTTATTTCTTCAACTCCCCAAAACTCAATCTGCTACACCATCTAAATTCACCACCAAGTCATTCACTAATATACTTAAATCTGATAGCTTTCCCTATGATCCCCCTCACTCTCTCAGTCCCCAAATTATCAGCCATTTTTCTGTCACCTCTAATTAACTACTGTGCCTTACACCTCTTTTAAGTTCCTCCCTCAACTCTAGTAGCCACCTTTCATCTATTATATCTGCAGTGACTCTTCTTCTAACAAGGAAACCTAAAGCTGCCTCTACCTATCATTTTAACAACCACCCAGAGCGTCAACTTCCATTTTGCTTCAAAATTTTAGATTATCTTTTAACCTTTCTTTCAATATTTCTTATTTCCACATCAAAGCTGCCAAACCCTTCCAATCTTGCTGCCGGGCACTTCACACAAACAGCCCTCCTGCATGTTGCAACCGTTGACACTTCAGTTTACCACAACCACTTTTTGTGCATCCTGATACTTCTCTTCTAGATCTTTCCACAGCCGTGACACCATTGACTACTTTACTCTATTAGCATCCATAAAGACCTTGAAAATCACTGTATCTGCTTTCATGTGGTGTTAATCCTACCTGTGAAGCTGGACCGCCTCTATTGCCTGGCAACCCAAGAAATCTCCTATCTTTCCACTGCTAGTTGGTGTCCCTCAAAGATTCGCTCGGGATCCTCTCCTTGTTTCCCTAAATAATACCTTCGACCATGCCATCTTCTTCTCTAATAACTTATCCTACCAGATATATTTGACACTCACTTTTTCTTCTTCTCAAAAGTCACAGCCATCCTCTAATCATGCATATCTGAGTGTCCTCCTGCCAATCCCCACTTGATGGCCATCCACTCTCCCACGTTCAGTTAATTTACATATCCAATACTTTCCTTCCTTATCCGCAGATATCTCTATTCCTAGCTCAATCTTGGTAAAAGTTCCCTTCCAACAGACAGAGTTTTGGCCCATGAAGCTAAATAAAAGTGGTGTCTTCTTCAGTGCAACCATGTGAATGGAATCCTTCATCATCACCGCAGCCAATGCAGCAAGGTATCAGGCCCTAAATATATACTTAAGATAATTCCATATATACCTTTCCTCACAGTGAAGGCATTGGTGAACTCAATAGTACACAGCACATGCTAGTTTTGCAGTAGTCTATCAGTGGGACTGCTTTATTAATCATTCATCTAGACAGCCTTACACTTTCTCACAAGTCTTATATATTCTCCCTATACATACCCAGGATCTCACACTGTCACCACCAGAGTGGCTGACTTTATGCTAATAACAGTGACCCTTGCAAACTGCTGCCTCTTGTCTTCTAAGCTACCCACAAGACAATCCCAAACTACATTATGTTATCCTTAGAATCTGCACCTCCATGGCAGGCCATGTGAACTTTTTCAAAGCCGCAGAGCTACCAGGAGTTACTAGGCTATGATTGTGTCAATCAGAGCCATTTAGCACTGGTGTCCTGGAACCAAAACTAAGCACCAAGCACTCCTAGAGCACTTGATCCTCAGGGTAGCGAAGCTGAGAAATCCAAGGCTTACTTGGAGAGGAGGTTTGGGTTTAGAGATCAAGAATTCAACACTCTGTTTAATGCAAGTTAATAACAGATATCTTGGCAGTCCCTATTCTTTTCGAAAGACTAAGCACTTCACTTAAATCACATACACACAATGAAATACTGTACATAATTGGTTGAGAAATAGCAACTTCCAAATTCCAACAGGTATTTATAATTACCCTACTAAGATTATAGTGGGAAGTTGGCTACTCCTGTGGGACAACCTCATAAAAAGCGTTTGTTGTGCCATAGTACCTATTTAGTCAAAGGCTTCCCCTGGTAGTATGGAGGGGGGCTAGGAAATCTTGTGATGGTGACAGGCCAGGTCAAGGGCCTGTGTTTACTGTCCATCTTCTTCTGGCGGTACTGATTTTGTATCCTCCGGTTTCCTTAGTGTGCATAATACCTTTGTTTATCAGTCAGTTTGTAGCACCGGTTGTGCCTGCAGCCTTCGGATGTTAAAGCCAGTCTGAAATGCTAGTTGAGTGCTCGCCATATTGCCTCAGAGCATAACGAGCAGGGACCTTGCTCTGGCCTCACCATCTGTGCGAACTCAGAAGTTACGGTAGAGAGTTTCAGGTGAGCGAAGTTAATGCCAGCACCAGTCACAGTGGTGGTGATGGAGACGCAGTGAATCTTGCAGCTTGGGATTCTTCATCTGCCCAGACACAAACCCACCACCAAAACAGCTAGATGCCCACCCCTGTGAGTACTTTGGTCAAAATGTTGGTTCCTCTATTGATGTTCTCTTCAGGTATTTCACCTTGTCTTTTTCGGAGACCATCGGTTGAAGACTAGTTTCCTTTAATGCTCTGCAGCTTTGCAGCCCTCAGCTTATGCCGGGGAACTTTGGACAGACTTGAGTTCCTTACTATCCTCTGACCATGGGGTACAAAGATTAGACACAGTGTAGAGGACCTCAGATCCTTACTCTTATGGAGTGGAGCTCATCTCTCCCTCGTGCACAGCAGACATCTTTGTCTTGACATGCTGCGGCTCCATCAGAGCAGCGCTTCTTTCTAGCAGCATTTGCCTAATGTAAGGAAACCTCCTATATCGCTCCTGAGCAGCCAGTCAGCTCTTTCCCATGAAGCAGAGTCGAGATGGTTCTTCCCGGCAGTTCTGATTGAAGTTCTAAGGTTGCTGGTCTTGAACCTGGCAAGGAAAGTTGGTCATTGATACTCCCACTTGTGGAGCATAGAGAATTTCTCATCTCCATTGGTGTAGATACCCTGGATTCTTGGTAATCTTTGATAAAGTTTGTACCCCATCTTTATAATAAAGTAGTAACAGGAGCTATGTATTTGAGTAGTTCCATTCTGAGACTGATTCTGGGCAGTTCTGCCCTTATGCGTATTCCATCACAGTTGGTCAAGCAAAGATCTTTGTATCCAGGTGTGAGCAGGAAGTAGGGTGAAGCTGGAAGTCTCCAAGCATAAGGAAAGCATAAAAAGGCCACAAAGTTGAGAAAGGCTGCCCAATTTAACTACCTATGAACCTGTTGAGAGTAGCTCTTCCAGAGAACAATGGGCTGGGAAAGACAGGGTGAAACTCCTGAGCTTCAAAGGGGCCCTTTCTCTCCTCTAGTTAGCACTCCTCAGTCTGACCTGCTACAAAGGATGTCCTGGGAAGAGCAATGCAATTCACATCTGCAGTCTGGGCTACCCCTCCAATCCTCCATCTTAGGTACCACATGAATGTAGCAAATACAAAATGGATTCCATTTGGCTATGGCAACATGGGTATGTATATGTGCCAAATGATACACAGGTGCAACATCCATTGGCTTAGAACTTGGTTGCAGGGAACACATAAAAAGGGCTGCCTTGACAATATAAACAACTTTAATGCCACCACTTTCAGTCCTCTACAGCTGGCAAGTAGACAGCAGTCAAGCTCGATAGAGAAGGTGCTCAGAGTGTGCAACTCTAGACCACAGAGAACCACTCTTAGTCTCAGTCCGTATTAGAAAAGTACCTCCAGCCGAGTGTGCTGAGGCAGGAGTTAAAAAGATATAGCTTGCTATGGCTAATTCTAGTTATGGAAGCATTTTCTCTAGAACCATGAAGGGGACTCTTCTCCGTCCCATCACAAGTTCAGGATTATGAGATATCGAATGACAGTTAAATCTCTACATGTATTGGCTAATCCATTCTGAACACAAACAAGGAGTTAAAAAAAGACAATCTGGCGAGTATGGAGCACAAGAATATGGTGGTGATGTTATTTTGTGTTGTGTTATGTTATGTAATCATACGAATTTGCAAAGGAAGCTTGTTCCAGTGGAACGGGGCAAGGTGGGAGAAAGATCTGCCATCAAATTTAGCAGTGTGAATGCGATGAGTTTTTAAAAGAGCTTAGTTTGCGCATCTGAGAAAACGCGTTGACTGGTATAAGCTGAGTTTGTTATTCAAGTATGAGAGAAGCCGGGTAGTTAATGCTTTGTGTGTTATATAGCACAATTTGAATATAATCCATTTCCTGATGGGGTACCAAAGAAGGGTCCTCAAAATGGGAGTAGAGGCAGAACGGGGGAAAGGTTGCAGATTAGGCGGGCCGTGGTATTCTGCACCACCTGGAGTTTGGTTAGCTTTGACTCATTTGCAGATACTAGCAGAGCATTCCCATAGTCCAGGAAACAAGTGATCAGTGCCTGGACTAGGATTTCCAGGTTTTCCTGAGCAGTCACAGAGTGGAAAAGCAGGTGCTGCATATGGTGCTGATTTGGTCCTTCATAGAAAGTGTCTGGTCTAGCTTGACACCAATATTTTTTACTACCACTTTGGGGTAAGGGACAGGGCTTAATTTGGCGGGCCACCAATCTGCTGAGCAATACTCCAGAGCCTTGCCAAACAGCATTATCTCTGCTTTTTCACCGTTTAGTTGAAGACAGTTGTTAGCCATCTATTCGGCGATTTTCTTCATGTAGTCCACAAACTATATTTTTGCCATATCCAGCGCATGCCCGATGGAGATGTCTAGTTGGATGTCATCAGCATAAGACACAATCTCAAAGCTGCAGGATCTGACAGTGTGCGTGAGCGGGGCCATGTAGACATTAAATAATGTTGTGCTCAGGGAAGTACCCTGAGGGACTTCTTTGTTTAATCCGCATAGAGCGGGAACTGAAAGAGTCTAGGTCATTAGATTAGCATCTAGTGTTCCACCTAGCTCATGGATTATTTCCAGTTTTGGCTACACTGCCTTCCAGGTCAGCTCTGAAACAACAGCACAAGCAAGTGAAGCAATCACTTACACTTTTGCTGGGAACTACTTTGTTATGTTAACCATAACTCAGTTGATGCAGCTTTCTGCTATTTGTCATGTTGTAGTATTTTCCTTTCTGCACCTCCGAAGCTCTTCTGTACCACCCTGTTCTGCTTCCTCAATCAGGTCTCTTCTCTCAGGTGCCCCTCTACCGGCATACACTCCCCCTGCTAACTTGGATGAGCTCCTCATTTCGGGAGTTCAGAAAACTCTAATAATAGCAGGAGATTGTCAAGATACTTGAGAGGACTTGGAAGGGATACTGTCCCACTAAACTGTTTACACTTAAACAGCAATCAACACGGCTTGCAAAAATGCTACTTACTCTTAACAGGAGTTCTTTTTCAAAAATAATCAGATCAGAGGCAAAATTCAATTTTTGGAAATAAAAGTAGCCATGCTCTGCAAGACAGACAAGGAAAAACCCTTCTTTGCATCTATTGGCCCGGTTTAGAGTTTGGCAGAGAGGATTTACTCGGTCAGGGTGACTGAGTAAAGTACTCCATCGCCCTGAGGAAGTAACCGCCCACCAAATTTACAGATGTCAGCTGGATCAGCAGACATCTCTTGCATTGACAGGGACTGCTGTAACAGTGGTTCCTGTCAATGCATTGAAAGTTTGACGGACGGCTCCATCAACATGACAGAGACATACAGCAAACTTTCAGTGTTTAGAAGGGGAAAGGGGAGGCCCTAATATACAGGAATGACACTGACCTCAAAAGTATGCAGTGCCTTCCCCTCAGCTGCCGCAAATAAATCATGTAAAGACAAACTTGGTTTAAGGTGTAGAGACAAAGTGGTCACTCCCCAAAAAATTATATTCAAATCTTTTTATTGTATACAAGAAACCGGCCAACACATGTTTCACGACATCAACGCCACTTCATCAGGGCAAAAACACTAACTTACAGAATAAAAAAATAATGTCAAAACAGACAATGTACAAAACCAGATACAAGAAAGGAAAATAAAAGGTAATAAAACAATTAAACAAGAACATCAAAACATCAGAATCACTAATGAATAACTTCGAGGTAAATTCAAATTATAAAATCCGAGACCCTACAAATTCATTAACATTTGCAATAATGTGCGAAACATAGACTTTCACGTTCCAGTCAAAAGAAACCCATACCATAGTATTTAAGTTATAGTAATCTTGTGACAAAGGAATCTCCGAGTGAGAAGGTAACTATGTTCACTTTGATCGTAAAAAGATAAATACCCAGGACTATTTCACTGTGCAAAAAGAGAAGATAAGTAATGCGAAGTGACACCACAAAAACAAAGAAACACCGTAACCCAGAGAATGGCTGCCCAAAGAATCTGTTGGAAACCTATGCGCAAGATTAGAAGAAAGTAAAATATACGGACAGATACTCATGCTAATATTCTACCCCATGAGAGTTCAAAAAAGAGTTATTCTAAAGCCCTCATGCCAGAAAAAAAGAAATACAATACCCATTGTTGTTTAACAGTAAAACATCAAGGTTTTAACACTTCATCTTTTTGATAATCAACGAACGGGCAAAATGTCATAGTCGCAATATAGTGTCTGTAAGAAACAGATGAGCAATTAACAGTCGGACAAATTCACCCTCTTTGTGGTGTCTCTTTAAATTGGAAGTTGAACCCTCAATTGATTACTTTCAATTTCTGCATTTCAAATGGTTTCAGTTTTGAGAGGCTGATAAAATATTGAAAGGTTGAAATCCTGCTCATTTCCACTCCGCTATCCGGCATTTTCTCTCTCCAAAAAGGAGGAGGTGGCAATTATTTTAGGTGATCCCGCAGCTTTCACCTAACACAATCACAAATCGGATAGAGCGGGACGATGGGCTGTTGTTAACAGCCTTTGGATGGGCAGTCCAATTAGTCTAGTGTGGGTCTATGCTCCAAACCTTGGACAGAAGAAATTCCTGAGGGATGCACTCCAAGCTATTGTTGCCTTTGCTGAAAGAACCTTAATAATTGGGGGAGATTTCAATTTAGTCCTCAACGCATCAAAAGATAGGTTGCAACAGAGACATGGTAGGACACCTGAGCTATAACTGATGGGGTGAGCTTGGCGGTAGAGTTAGGCGTGATAGATGTGTGGCATACTACTACCCTTTTACTATCTATTACTGTCACTACTCCACAGCTCGTCACATCTATGCATGGATTGACCTTATTCTCCTTGATGAGAGGCCAAAACACTCTCTATCAGAGACAGATCAACTACCCCAAACTCTTTCTGACCACGGTCAAGTATCAACCACTCTTCAATGGAAGGGAATGGCAGCGAAGCAAAGTCAGGGGCTCCTGGCACCTTAAAGAGTCCTTCCTTTGAGATCCTGTGGTGGTTTCTGAGATCCGTGAGAAGATCACAGAATACTTAAAATTCATTAACACTGGGGAAGTAGATATCTGTTTGATCTGGGGTACTTTTAAGGCTATAATCAAGGGAACACTCATCCAGGAGTCCGCTAGGCTGAAGAGCAAGCAGGAACTACCCGCCTGACTGCAGATCTGGTGGAACTCGTACAGCAACATAAGCGGACACCATCCAACAAGATTCGACGGAAAGTCTTGACAGTCGGGGGTCAACTAGTACACTTACAATTGGACAGAGCTAAGTATATCCTCACTAGACTGGGGGCCAGCTTCTACGAGGGGAAAACAAACCAGGCACCTTGCTAGCACACAATTTGCAGGATTATCAAACATTTAGGCTTATAAGGCATACTGTGGCACCCTACATAGCACTACCGAGGGTAAACTCAACACTTTCGAAACCTTCTACCAATCCTTATACAAAGCCTATCACAGGTCTCAGGAGGCATGAGGGGCATATTTTAATTCCATTGCCGTCCCTAAACTCTCAGCTGAGTCTGCAGCAGAATTGGAGGTGCCTATTACAGTCGCAGAGGTAAAGGGGGCTATTAACCAGCTTAACCATCTAAAGCACCAGCCCAGATGGATTCACAGCACTTTTCTACAAACAATTTGCCTCTGAGCTCCTTCCTATTTTGACTACAGTATTTAAAGATTGGAACACAAACAGAGGTGCCTCTCAAAGCATGTCTGAAGCCTCCATCACACTACTACTCAAACCAGTCAGGGAACTGACTCTCTGCCCATTTATAGGCCCATTTTCTTGCTCAAGTTAGACCTCAAACTCCTCACTAAAGCCCTATTAAATCTACTAGACAGACTGCTACCTGATCTGATCCACCCGACTATGGAGGCTTCAAACTTAACCACACCACTAGCGACAAGACTTAACAGGCCTTGCTGCTTATAGACATCACTAGAGAAAAAGGGCAAGGCAGTAGTCCTCCGGGCTCTTGACACTGAAAAGGCGTTCAACACGGTGGACAGGGGCATGCTATTCAATGTCCTGTGGAACTTCAATCTGAGGGTTGGTTCTTGGAGTGGATTAGCTCGCTCTATTGCAGACCCAAGTTGAGAATCAGGGTTAATTACCAAAATCGACCCAAGTATTCATTTGCAGAGGTACTCGCCAGGGATGCCCCCGGCCCCCACTTCTCTTTGACATCCTTCTACAGCCCCTCCTCCAAAAAATTAGAAATCACCCTCAGATGCATGCCATCTCATTTTATCATAACACCTTTAAAGTATCGGCATTCGCTGATGATCTCCTCACCCTCATGGAACCCCGACAATCACTTCAAGCGCTGATGTCCCTCCTTGAGGAATTCTATGAGGCTGGAGGCTCAACCATTAAATTGACCAAATCTGAGGGCCGGATTTTACTTGGGGGGAATTGCCAAGCAGAGTCATTAAGCAGTACAAAACAGCTTTGTTGGACTTTGAACGCTATCAAATACCAGGGGTTCGACTTGACACCCAAACTCATGTTATGCAATATATTTGGAGCTCCTCATAGACGAGACTAAGTCTACTCTAGTGGCGTGGAAAAAAACACTCTCTGTCTTGGGTAGGCAGCATCTCTGCACTCAAAATTACTTTATTACTAAGTATATCTTATAAACAGGGCCACTGGAATTATGCGATTTTGCGGCTGCAGTGTTTTTCGCATACTTATGGATTTGCCATGTTTGCCACACAATACATTGTCTGCAGCATAACCTGCAGATTTGAACAAAAAAATTGTTTCTCGCTCAAACGGATCAAAAATGGCTAAAAACATGGTGACCCTTGTTCCTGCTCACCAAAAGTTTCTTGACAAAGATTGACAGGTCATCTTTCATTTGCTTATTGTTGCATTTAGGTTTTTAACTGACACTAAAAAGGTGAATTCTTTTTAGAGACAGTGTTACCATGTGTAAAAATTACAAAATAATGAAGTAATACTGTCACAAAATGTGCCACATTATACTGCATTTGCCTTTTCTTGCAGCATAGTTTAGCCAACCCTGTCGCATAATTTCATCCTCCTGTGCCACATAATTCCAGTGGACCTGCTTATGCGTTTTTTCAAGTCTTACCCCTCCCCATTAGGAGAGACAACATTTTACGCCTTCGGACAGTTTGCATGACTTATACATTAGAGAGGAAACAATTAAGGCTGGCTGGCAACACTTGCAGAAAGCACCCTAGGGACGGTGGCCTGGGGGGTCCTGCATCTTTTGCCGTATATCAGTGCCTTGAGACCCTGACTGGTGAGTAGTCACACTTTACAAGAAACTTGATTGGTTGATTGGATATCCACCTTCTCAGTTACGATATGTGATTGAATGGCTGAGTGATCAAAACCTGGTCGCTAGACCATTGGGAGAAGTACCATGGATACCTAGAAGTACCAGCGGTAGGCTTATGTACATCTCCTCACTCACAAGAGCAATGCTTGCTGTCTGGGACCCCATCCCTCATAGGTTGTCTTACCTCCTTCTCTTCTCCTCCAACGCCCATCATCGATAACACAGATTTTACAATGGGTATATAGGCCTGCAGTTTCCAGATTTGAGGTCAAGAGATTGTTTTCGCAGACACGATTTCAACACAAACGGCAATTTAAAGTCCTTTGAAGAGATCACACATGAATCTGAATACATGCATGCTCTCCAAACTACTGGGTCATACAAAGATGCATTAATGTGATTTCTACCAGAACTCTTACCCCTTTAGAAAGGTTTCTCCAACTACTCACAACATTCAAGCACTTGTTTTCTTAAACCTATAGCATACTTAACTCCCCAACATCTACAAGTCCCCTTTCCAATTACAGTAGGACAAGGATCAAAACATAACACTCCATACAAAACAGAAGCACAAGATATTTCTTTGAACTAGGGGGCTTATTTACAAGCCCCTTGCACTGCTGGTACGTCACTTTTTCCCATATTAGCTCATCATGCCAGAGGTAATGCGCTCCTGTACGAAATGTTGTTTATTTGGCATCTTCCCCCACTGGTGTAACGAAACTTGAGGGGCCCCCTGCAAGGTACGTGGAGGACCCCCTCCGGAATCAATCAGGAGCTCTCGGCCAGAGTTCTGTGCTGAGGGAGCCCCCTGGAGCTTAGGCCTCCCCCCTCCTGCACCGCGGGGCCTGCATGGTTAACCCCGGGCGGAGACCGCAGAGAAGGCAAATTTCCGCACACTCGCAGCGGAGCGGAGTTGGCCAGCCCCCGCCTCCACCCCCCCTATTTCTTGCGAGAAATGCGCATGGGCGGGCGTGCGCGCATGCGCAGTTTTCTCAAAGAATTACCCAGGCAGCGAGGAAGAGGAGGAGGGCAGCCCGGGGACGCCGCATGCCAGGTAAGTGGTTTTATTTTAATTTTAAGTCATGTAGAAGTAATTTTTAATATAGGGGGGGTGGAGGCGGGTGGCGTAGCGTAGCGTAGCAGAGGTCCACGGAGTTTGTTCGCAACTCCATGGACCTCCGCATAGCCCCGCTACGCCCACTATGCCTGGGGTTATGCATGGTCCTGTGCTACGCCACTTTCTCACCCACGCCTGGCTCCACATCATCTGCAGCAGCTGTATATCCCCCTCACTCTACTGCGGGTACAAGGATTTCCCGGTTGAAGTCGATCAAGCCCACCCACGAACTGTGGTTACAAAGGACTTGGCAACTACATCTTCATGAGAAAAAAGAGTAAAGCTTGCAGCCAAATGTCACCTCTTTGCTAAACTGTGGGAGCCCTGTTCTGTTATAACCGAACAAAGACTATAGAGGCAGGAGTTGGGGTTGGTCGATTCTCTTTAATCACTTTGATCTCTTTGGATCCTCTTTGACCCCAGAGAATGAGTGAACAATGAACTTTTATGGTACTTGCATGAGTAGTCCGCTGTGGGGTGGTGTGGATTGGGAAGGTAGTTGTGGGGAACAAGTTGGCGGTTTGGTCTGCCGGAAGTTGTTTTGATTATTTTCTGATTTGTAAAACGAGGTCAATTAAAACCTTTGAAAAGTAAAAATAAGGTGTGCCTTCATACTCTATCAATTCACGAGTGTGAGAAATGAACACTGGATCTAGTTTTTGACATGTAATTGGAAAATACAAGTAAAGTGACTTCTTGTAACACGTTGGTAAAAGCGCTGAGACCAAGAGATGCAGAGATGACACTCTGCGGAATGTAAGAAGGATAAAGCCGCAGAGACAGTGTTATCGCTTGTGCTGAGGCACGTGCTCTCTCTTTTCAATTTAAGCCCAGTAAAATAAATTGAAAGATAAAAATTCATAACATAAAAATATCAGCATTGCTAGAAAGAGAAGGAAGAGGCATACAAAATCTAATCACAAAACGAATGAGATTTTCAAGTTAAACAAAAGAACACTGCACTTTATTGCCAGGTACAAGTGGGAGCTATTAACGTATATGTGAGTGTAGCCAAAGTACGAGTGGAACTGCATAGTTTGGAGAACCCACCCAGACCCTAACAAAAAGAAGCTCTTAACACACTTCCTGACAAATTATTTTTGGATGGCAGATAGAAAACATCGGCATTCATTAACCAGATTTGCTCGTGCCTTTCTACTAAGGTCCTGATCAAAAGCAGGCTATGTTGTTACAACCGATGCATAAATTCTTGCTTATGCAGGAATATGGAATTACAAGTTGCATGGAGTTTATCACACAAGGTAATTACCAGGTCTTCTTCCATGCAGTTTTCGCCATGTGCAATTCTACAGTCAAACCTGCTAAAATATACTGGTGAAAACCCTAGTAAATATCGAGACATGGAAATGTTGCTGCATAGAGCAACAAAATACGTTTTATTCCCCATTTTGAAGGGGAAAACTTGTTATTGGAGGGGATTACCACACCCGATGAATACCGAACCCGCGGTATCGAATTTGACCTGGGGCATTAATTAGTTCACCCTCCTCTGGGGCATTCAAAATTTGGGAAATTGTAGAGCCCTGTGGCATCATTAAAATTTGCCACAGGGTTCTAGCCTACAATATATTTGAGGAATATTGCAAAGTATATATGGGAATATAGTATCCTCTTCTATACATTAAAAGGCTATTGCAAGTCACTGTGGAGTTCCCTGACCATATGTAGCAATGAGGAAGAAGGCTGACTTCATTTATAAGGTCATAGAACCACGAATATCTTTTTAACGTACAACAGAGGGTGTTTCAGTCATTCTATTACATGGTTACACCATTTAAAACCTTGGTGTCTTGATTTTTCGTATGCAAGAGGTAGTATGGTTGCAGACATTAAGAATAAAAGCCGAATGTGCAGTGTGAAGTTAAAAATGCCTAAAAGCAGTTACTAGTTTATTTCAAAAACATATTACATTCAGTTTAACATAAACCAGATTTTAAAAAAATGATGTAGCTCAGAGCTCTGTTTTTCTTGCATTAATCTATAGTGGTATATTGCTCGATCTATCAGCGGCCTTTGACACAGTCAGTCATGGGCTGCTGATAGATCGGTTGGCCGGGATCGGAAATTCTGGAACTGCCCAAGAGCTTCTCAGCTCTTTTCTCAGCAGTCGGGAACAGTCCATCTGTTTGAGTGAGTTTGAATCAAACGTGTACAGTTTGCCTTGCGGGGTCCCTCAGGGGTCCTCGCTCAGTCCCACCATATCTAACATTTATGTTACTCCTCTGTCAGACTTGGTGAGATCTTTTGGTCTTTCATTAACTTCATATGCGGACGACTCTCAACTGGTAGTTAAGGTAGCCGCTGAGGACAGCCGGTCTGCAGTGAATTTTTGCAGCTGTATGAGGGCAGTCAGCTTCTGGATGTCCAGGAACTACTTGACACTGAATTCAAGTAAAGCAGAGGTCCTGCTTTTTGATCCCCAGCCGTCTGTTAGGTCTACGTCTTGGTGGCCTTCAGAGCTGGGCTCGCTTCCCACTCCAGTTAGAGTGGCTAAGAACCTTGGCGTTCTGGCCAATAATAGACTGTCTCTTCACGGCCAGGTAAAGACAGTCAACTCTGTTGCCTACTGTACTCTCAAGATGATAAAGAAGGTAATACGATTCATTCCTGACAATCTCAAGAAAACGGTTGTTACCTCCTTAGTGCTAAGATTGACTATAGCAATGGGCTGTACTTGAATGCATGTTCTTAACAAACTTCAGATGTTGCAAAATGCAGCCGCCAGAATACTTCTAAATATTCCCAAATATCTTTCAGCATCAAGCTCCATTATGACACTTCATTAATTTTATTTATTTATTTATTTTTATTTATTTATTTATTTATTGGTTGCCAGTTAGGCATAGGATACTCTTTAAGTCTCTCTGCATTGTTCACAAGGCCCTGCCCGACCAAGGTCTGACCTTTTTCAAGAAACATTTTGTCTGGTACGTTCCAGCCAGGCCTCTATGCTCAGCCACAGCTAGAATTATTTTAGTGCCGCTAGTAAAGCATGCCACCTGGGGCGGCAGAGGGTTTCTGCCACCCAGGCCTGGAATGCTCTCCCATTGTCAATCAGATCACAGCCCAGTCTTCTGCTCTTTAGGTAGTCTTTGAAAACATGGCTGTTCTTCTACTATTAGACCCTATGTTAAACTTCACTCTGGCTGTGATTAGCTAGTGCCAAGACGCCCATGGGCATTCGAGCGCTTTACAAGCATATATAGCATTACATAATATACAAAAAAATAAACATGTTGCCGTAAATTTCTCCTTTCTTCTGGTCATTGCTCATTTTAGAAAAACAGATCAGAAGAACGAAAAGGCAGTTCTCGTTTTTCGTTGTTTAAATTGAAGCTGCGAAGGGTGGATTACTTGAATTAATCTCAGCCGCTAACAAGCACTTGGGCTGCATTTCAGTCCATCGTTTTTCACCCACTGTCCCACTCTAGACAGAGACCTGCGCAATGCAAATCAGTCTTGGGCCTGCTCCAAAAGACACAGCTCAGCCCAAACACTAGGCCAGCTCCCTACCAAATGGGAACACAAGCAACCCCAGACCGGTTTCGGCCTACTTAGGCCTTGTCAGTGAGGTCACACAGTGAGCAAGTGACCCACATGTGTGCATCCCTGTTGCACTAGCGGCATCAACTACAACAAACAACATGCTTCTGGATAGAACATTGAGATTAATTCAAGCAATCCACCCATCACTTTTTCACCTGAGGGAACAGTATACAGTTCTTAATACACTTATGCATGCGTTTTTAGCTTAAAGATACACATATCTGTCTATATACACAAGATCCTATTCATTGATGTGTTGCAGGGAAGAAAACAAAAAACCCAGGTTTTCAGAGGCATCCGTTTGGTTTAGAGTAGGCTCTGTTTCTAACCATCCATATGTGTGCTGTGGAGTAAAACAGACACAAAAAGATCTGGATATCCATCTTTTTGCGTGTTCTGAATTCGAAGAAACAAGTGATCCCATAGGCAGATTTCTTTACCCATGCATTGAATTTCCACAGGTTTATATCCACATAGCCAGGTGTTCCAGAGACCAGGATCTTATCAACCCATCAACCCGATCTCAAGAAAAACTGTTACACAGGTCGTCTATGTTCCTCAGAGTAGTTAAGAGCCCAAACACATGCATGTCTACCTATCCACGGGCATGTTCTGGAGAAGAATAGACACACAGGTTGCCATCAAAGCATATCTTCTAGAGGAAGAAATGGCACATAACTTTCTAACAATATGGGTATTCTAGAGAACAGAAGCCAAGAATTTCTATCCTCCTAATATGGTTCTTAAGAGAAAAACAATCACACAGCCTGTTATACTTCCATGCAAGTGTTCTAGAAAAACACAAACACTCACAAATGCTGACTAGCATGCACCCAAAAAGAACAGTCACATATTCTAGAAAATAACAAATACAGTGGCTCCTCACTATGGGCCTCATTACGATGGCGGTGGGACCACTACCGTCACCCCGTAGGTGGCGGCCCCACCGCAATCGGTGACTGCTTTACTGCCCGCCACATTATGATGGCGGGCGGTTCTATGGCGGTCGGAGAGACCGACTGCCACGGATTTGACGGGCTCAAGGAGCCCATTGGTCCGTCGGAGGTGAAATATTACCTATAATGGTGGCAGTGCCTGCCAGGCACCGCCGTAGGTATCAGAATGTTTGTTTCCGCCAGCCCTTTCATGGCAGTGAACCTGCCATGAAAAAGCAGGTGGAAAAGGACACTGGGGGCCAGTAGCGGGCCCCCCTTCCCCCCTGGGCCTCCGACATGGGCCCTGGGTAGGTGCCCCCTACATATCCCTGCCCCATGTGGCAGGCACCGCATGGTGCATGCCACGTAGTGCAGGGATAAGTGTAATGTCTATTTTTTGTACTGCGGCGTGTGCTGCAGCCCGCAGCACCTGCCGCAATACAAAATATAGACATTGCGATTGCCGTGGTGGCGGTCGCATCCTAATTCGTCTTGCGGGACCGCCAACTTGTAGTTGAGCGGCCCCGTTTCCGAATGGATGGTGGTCGGACTAAGTCCGACTGCCATCCTAATGAGGCCCTATGTCTCTGAATGTTCTCGACAAGTCCTAACAGGCTCCTATTCATCTCTGTGTTCGACAGAACAGCAAATATCTAAGCTACTAATCACCCATCGGTTCGGAAGGAGAACAAAAACACAGGTTCCTCTCTATCTATAGGTAACGTGCAAGAGCAACCGAAAATGTCTAACCACCCACTTAATTAGTGTAAAGTAACCACAGATTTCTATCTACCTATGCTCTCCAAAGAAAAGCAAACTTACATGTTCACGTCCACCCCTATTTATACCGTGGTCTATAGAAGTGCAACAGAACCCACCTATATACAGAAAAATATTCACACGTTCCTATTAATCTGTGTTCTTGAGAAAAGTAAAAAGAGGTACATCCATCCGCATGGTCTTCAGAAAAATAAACACTTTTGTGTGGGTGGGTGAAACTGTGGGAATTTGATGAAACTTTGTGGAGATATTTGCAAACGGTTTCAAATGTCACCCACTTCGAATAACATTTTGACTGTGAGGGAAAGATGTTTTTCAGCAAAACAAGTGGAATTGTTTTTTGACCACTTCTCAAAACAAGCATTGGCAAAGCCAATAGGTTTCGCCTATGCTAGTTCGATTGGCTTTGTCAATGTTTTTTTCAGACATGTTTACAGCAGCATTGACTGCAGTGCAACATGGCTTAAAGTAAAGGACAAAAAGTGCTATGACGTAGTCAGCGCTGACCGTGTCATAGTGTTTTGTTCAATCTTTAAGCTATGTTGCACAGCAGCTTGTGCTGCTGTACAATATGTTTTTTTAAAAAGCGCGAGGGGCAAGCCGCACAAGGGAGTCACAGGGAGGAGGGTGGGAGCAGCAAAAATAGAGGGGGGTGCAACACAAGTGAGCGGCAGGGGTAGGAACAGCAACAACAGACAGCAGGAGGAGGGCGGGGAGGAAGAAACACGAGGGAGGTGCAGGGGAGGAAGACATGGTGCTGCAGTGGACATGCTGCAGAGAGCAAAGATCCCACGTGTTTGTCCACAAATGCGACAATTTCAAGCATGGAGAAATTACTTCAGTGAGTGTTTATCACTCCCATCCTCATTCAGTGTATGTGTGATTCAAGCACCCGCCTGTTGCAACGCAGTCTCCCTCGGAGAAGGAGAGGTGAATCAAGGTAGCATTCGGCTCCCTTTACAGCATATCCAGCAAACATGATAAGTACGTGTGTCCACATGTTAAACTGCAGTGGACGTCAACAGCTTATTAACCCTGGGCGTAGTTCGTGTAGTGGCGCTACGCGTAGCTACGCAAAGTGCACTTCGCACTACGCACGCTACGCGTAGCTACGCGAACTGCGTAGTGCGGTAGGGAAATGCTGTTCCCACTGATTGCACAGTGCGGACAAGCATCCGGCACTGTGCAATCATTGCAAACGGCATCTTGCACAGTGCAAGCGGTCGTTTTCTGCTGCTCGAGTAGATTTGTACTCGAGCGGCAGCTTTCTCAACGTGGACTGGTAGTTTCTCATCGCGAGCGGTAGCGAGCATACGCGACCACTCGCAATGAGAAACCTGACCTCCCCGCGTTGAGAATCTCGCTGGGAGGTTTATTTTCCATGCTCACGATCGACAACTTGATGTTGCTGATCGCGAACGAGGAAAAAGTCTCGCCGGGATGTTGATTTTGCTCGCTTGCGGTCGCCAACTTGACGTTGAGCAAGCAAAAAATGCCCGCTACGCTACGCGTTTTTGCACTGTGCTACGTGCAATTCGCGTAGCGCGTAGTAGCGCAAACTCCGCAAACTCCGCGAGCGTATCGTAGTTTTCCGCCCAGGCCTACAGCTTATGGCGGTAATTTTACCCACAGGCATGCACGCACATGCAGGTGTACAATCATACACACAGGCCTTCTGGTACATACAGAATTTCATATGGACAGGAACGGAGAAAGGACATCACCAGTAAGCAGATGTAGCACCATAGACTCAAAAAGAGCATCAAGCGCTACATATTAAACTAGACTCACAAAACCAATCAGAGCCTTTTTCAGTATTTCCTAAATAGAAGCAACTCATATTGTGTTTTTTATAGCCCTTGGATACACCTACAAGTAGATACAAACTTGCAATCACAGATACAGTGGGGCATATCTACAAGGAAATGGCGCAGTGCTGCGGCAAGTTTTTCAGCGCTGTGTCATTTAAAAACCGCAGAGATACGCCGTACTTACAACAATACGGCGCACCCCTGTGTTTTCTCTTGCGCTGGGGCTAAAAACAGATGCCTAGCGCCAAACACTATGTGTGCTACAGAATGTAGCAAATTGCTTTTATAAACAATCATTAAAGGCGTTTTGCTTATTCTATGTGCTTTTGAATGGCGTTTGTTTTTGGCGCTGCCTCAGATTTACAGATCCTTGTAAATCTGGGGCAGTGTCAAAAAGCAATGGGTGTTGCGGTGGAACGCCCACAGCAAAACACACATTGCACGCGCCTTTCACACAGAGAAGTGCGTGAAAGGGTACCATAAAGTGGCGTTAAGCTACGCAAAGGGACTTAACGTCACTTTGTAAATATGGTGCAGGGCATTGCGCCACCAGAACGTAGTAAAAAGTGACAATCCAGTGGCGCAATTCCCTTGTAAATATGCCCCAGTGCATTCATAGATGTACTTTCTACACACAGACATACAGAAGCATGTCTCACACACATACAAAGACACGACTCACATAAACACAGATGCACACACAAAGATAGAACACATGAACATGCAGACACACCACAACACGCCATATCAAACCACACATGTACACACATGCATACTTATACAGACAAGGATGTTAACCCATACAAGAGATTTCCCTTTGTTTAATTAAACTCAGACGTATGGTAATCCAGATAAACAATAATTGTAAGCAGATGTGCACATAGGCATACACAAAACACACATTGAAACATAATAGGACATATCCAAACAGACATCTTTGCACACTTATGCCCTGCACAAACAGACGTACATGAGCACTTAAACAACATGTAATCACTTTTTGTAGACACTTAGAGACACACACACACACTCCATGATTCAATGTGCTCCCTGTCCTGCTAGTGCAGGCCAAGTGTGCCTCAGACTGCTAAGCAGCCCCAGAAGGCATCCACACGGCCAGGGCCTGCTGCACCTGGCAGGTGGGCCCTGAGGGTAAGACATCCACCCAGGCAGTCGGGGAGGTTTCTTTAGAGGTCTAGGGTATACAATGAAAGAGCACCAACCTGGTGGTGTGCGGATGAATGCGTGTGCGGGGGGCATCGCGGAATGTGACAGGCAGCCAGGTGCCACGTTCGGACACGACTGTGTCCAGTCCACTTAAAGCACTGCCTGCCACAGCTATACCTAGAACCTCAGAGTGGTGCAGAAACTGCGCACTCACAGTTTGCCATAGCACAGCGTGCACTGAATAGCAGGTCGCAATTACAGCACCAGCTGAGTTTCGGAGCATGAATGGGGGGCTAATATGCTAACTGGGCATCTTTTACCCCACTCCGAGGTGCACATTTGCACTTTTTACCTCCATGATTTGACCCAGTTTTTCATGTGGTAAAAATGTTGCGGGCAAAGCTCGGCGGGACGTGCGTTTTGCGCCGAAGAAGTAATACTGATTGGGGCACAGACGGGAGTGTGCGCCTAAATCTAGATTCACGCTACACTTGGAATGAGAAGTTTAGACGTACTTCAGCTGCGGCGCTGCACTGCCCAAGTTTCGTCATTCATTCATTCATGCATTCAATGAAGATGGGGAGACCTGGCTCCCAAAACATCTCTCCTTGGCTAAATTTCAATGTTTTAAAAACTGAACATCAAATCTGAGTAGAAGAGCACACTTGTATATCGGGGTAAGATAGGCGGATGAAGAAAAAAAAGGAGGAACTTTGAAAAAAGGAATGCCCTTCCTGCTGCAGTGCTTCAGGTGTCTACAATGGTGTGGTGACCCCTCCCTTTGTCCACCAGTGCTCACAACGGTGTCCATACCAGAAAGTACCTGTGAAAGTAACCACCTACGAGCTGCAGCCTCAGAAGACACTCGCTGAGAGATAGTAACCGATGACAAAGAACAGGGGTCGGGGGGCAACACGAGGGAGGGAGCACCAATGCTCCCAACAACGGACAGTGGGAGGAGGGCTGGGGATGACAAGCAATGTGAGAGGGGGCAGAGAAGGGAAACAGACTGCAGACACCTGCACTCATCTAGAGTGACTGTCTAAAAGTTAGAAAGAAAGTACCTGCAGGAGCCTGTGGTCAGTGGAAGGACACTGGCCACAGGAAGTGGTACTTGGTCCATGCTCCACTGCAGGGACACACAGAGAAGCCACAGGAGGAAGCCAGGTGAAGAGGCGGCTCTGACTAATACGTAGCAAGGAAATTTGAGTTTTTCACTTTTTTTTTTGTGTTAACAATAGATTTCGCTGAAAGCGCATGTATGCTATTCTGGCGAAACCAAAAAATAGGAAAATAGCAAATTTACATTTGCATGAGACTTGTCAGACAGTAGCGGCTTTTAGTGAAGATACTTTGGCCGAGGTGTAATTGGGCGAAATGTTTAACACTTCACAGAGTTCTAAAAACATATAATTCACCCAATTCTGTCAAGAGAATATAAAAAAACGTTGGCCACCCGTTCACCAGCCTATCCACATGTTTTGGAGAAGACGCAGGTTTTGACTCATATATCGGTTCGTTAAGGGGAGATGAGCAACAATGCAGATTCTCACATATCCACCATGTTGTTTGGAGAACAAACACAAGGGGTCGATTGACTTAGACACGAAAAGAAACACACAGGCTTTGTGCCTTTGACCTCCACGTGGACATTAAGTGGACAAGGTTCGTGGTTTGCATGATAGGTTTATTGAAATATGCATGCAAGGTCAGGCTATTGGCTTATTCCTTTTCACAGAAAGAAACGATGAGGTAAAGTATGCCAATAGTGGGTATTTCCTTTACACCGGTGTCCGTCCAGGCAGTCCTAAAGAAGGCAAAGCAGACAAGGTGAGTGCACCTGCGCAACAGAGACCATACAACGTAAGTCTATCTCCCACAGTCTACACTCTAGGAAGGGGCACCTTTTATCTTTGCCTGGCACAGTGACCTCTCACCTTCTCTATCTCTACTGGTTCCTCTCCATGTGTGGCCATTTTCTGATCGCTCGAAGGGGGAAAATGTCACCCTATCTACCCACCCCTGATTGATGTGTGAGAACTACTCTCTTTCTCCACATGTGGATCTTAGTGTATTCATGGTCAACTGGGGCATTTACAGAAAGTGCCCCAGGGGCGCAACAAGTCTTTGCACCCCCTACTTGCATAACCCGATGGCGAGGGGGCGAGAGTGTGTGTGTGCGTGTGTGTGTGCATGTGCGCACGCGCAACCTTAGTACATCAGAATAGCAACCACCATTCAGGACCACCAGGTGAGAAAGTGGCTGCTGTATTGGAGTTTCAAGTGTAGAAAAATAAGAATGGGAACTGTGATCCTGAGAGTATGGGGGAGCGGTCAGAAGGTTTAGGGACAGGACAGAGCTGTAGTAAAATGAACACAATACTTTGTAATTATTTTGTTGGCCTTCACATCCAGCTGGCTGCATATAAAATATAATGCACGCACCTTGAATGAAAAATAAATGCAAGTTAAACTAATCTGTGGGAACTCCACCGTGTTTGGGGTAGGAAACCTCAGTTGGTGAATGTAACCATTGTAGATTTCTGTGTATAAAAGGAGCTTCCCAGATATGAAACCTTTTTGGTGCACTGGAGAATAGTAACGTTTTTCATAGCGCTTTGAGGTCACAGCCTGTAACAGAAAGCACTGTGAATACTTCATAGTTTAAAAACTTCATTCCACACAACATAAGACAGGCTGCTGCAAGATGCACTGAGAGTTTACGTATAAGTTGAAAAAAATGATTTCAACATATATATCTTTAGTAAGATACATTTAGACTACCTCGAGCAAAACTTTTTTCCATGAGTTTACATTAAAAGAGCATGCTCTAGAACTTAGCTACTGAAACTCCTAAACTACTTATAAAGAGAAAAAATCTTTGCCACCATAAAGCTCAAATGGTTCTTTTTATAATAACCTACATTGGCTCCCAGGCAGCCTTTAGATATGCTGAATAACCAACTGCACAAATTGACATTTCTTTCAGGTAGCAGACACCATGCAGGGAAGGTTTGTTTCTTCTTTAGCTGTGTCTCCATTTTTCTGTCACTTTAGAGTTGTTGCCACAAAATCCCGCCCACTGCAAGGTCTGAATTGCATTGGTTTGTAGGTTGGAGCCTATTGGTGTCCAGAGACGACGCGGGTAACATCAGAAGTCTAGATCTATCAGCAGCAGGGCCGGACTGGCTACCGGGCGTTTTGTTGTGCTGCCGAGCTGGGGGCTGATTTCACTGCGGTGGGGGCTGATTTCGTTGATGGGGACCTGCGTGAGCTTCGAAATAAACAAAGCAAACCAAATGTTTTTAAGCACACGCAGGTCCCCATCAACGAAATCAGCCCCCAGCTTGGCAGCACAACAAAACGCCCGGTAGCCAGTCCGGCCCTGATCAGCAGGATGGATCCATCCCTCTCATCCAAAGAGAGCTCTCTCCTGAGAAAGTCCCAGAGGCTAGGGCTCATCCTCGCTTTGGAAGGCAGGACCTGTTGCAATTAGTATCTACCTTGTAAACGCCTGGCGTGAGTTCATCAGGGTGGTTAGTCTAGGATTTATAACTTGTGAAAAACATTTCCTAGATTGGTTTGTCTGGCCCTTTCTGCCCTCTCTCCTTGTTTGCTTGCTCTTCTAGCAAGAGAGATGGATTTGCCTTAATTGGTAATAACTTGGTAATGGACCAGAAAGTGGATGAGAAGCTCACTCTGTACATCCTCAGAGGTTGCTGATAAAGACTGCACGGGGCTACACTGCCTGTTATCCATTATATTAAGGGTTCAAGTTCTGCTTAACTAGAGGAGACCCTCCTGCAATTACTGGGGTTTTAAGCCAGGTCACAGCCAGCCATGCATGAAGTGTGCGGGACAGCACGTTACACTGGCAAGTCTAAGCGTAAAATATTGAGGCACAATGAAAGAGCGCGGGAGGGGGAAAAGCAGCTGGATTACACAGGGTCACAGACAGTGTCAAAGAGTTTAAATTCCATCTTTCCTCTCTTCCTCTTTTTAGTCACACACATTCTTCCCTTTCTCTCTTTAATTACAGAAAGTAGCAAACCCTCCCTCAGTTTAGCAGCAACTCGCAGTGCTCCACTGACGTTGGTCTTTGTCCAATGTAAGCAGGTGTGTAATGTAAGCAGCCGTGCAGAAGGGAGCCAGATGATCTTACAGCTCCCTGAGAGCAGAAGGAAAGGGTGAGATGCTGAAGCATTACTGTATTTGTGGATGATCAGAAGTCATCCTGGTTCAATGATATCATGTGTGAGTCAAGAGCTAGGAAGCGGGAAACAACCTTTACTACGCATGCATTACATCGCATGCCATTAGATCGCAGTCTTTACAACGCAAGTCGTTACAACGACTTGCGTTGGAGGGCGCTATGGGGCAAGGAATAGTTTAATTTACTATCCAACACCTTCCCTACTGTACGTAGGCTGGAGTTGGAATAGTAAATTAAACTACTCCTAAGTCCAGCGCCCTCCAACGAAAGTCGTTGTAACGACTTGCGTGGTAAAAACCGCGATCTAATAGCATGCGATGTGAATGCATGCGTTGTATCATCATACATTCCTAGGAAGCCAGCAAAGGTAACCCTGGAGACCGTGTAGAATAAATAGGTGCTTACCTGTTATGGAGACTGTTAGACCTGGCCCTTTTGACAGGTTTACCCCCAAACTTTTTGCATTTTGCCTCCTATTTTTCTGACCCTGTTTTTGTTGGCTATAGGATTCTGGGCACTTTACCACTGCTAATCAGTGCTAAAGTGCATATGCTCTCTGTATAAATTGTGACAATTATTGGTTATCCATGATTGGCATATTTGATTTACTGGTAAGTCCTTAGTAAAGTGCACAGTGTGTGTCAGAGCCTGTAAATCAAATGCTACTAGTGGGTTTGCAGCTCTGGTTCTGCCACCCACATGAGTAGCCCTGTAAATATGTCTCAGATCTACCACTGTAGTATCTATGCTCGCAGTTGTAAACTGCCATGTTGCCCTGGAAAGTGCACCCACTTGCCAGGCCCCAACCTTCCCTTTCCTTACATGTAAGGCACCCCTATGGGAGGCCCAAGGTACCCCCCATGGGCAGGGTGCAGTGTATGTGAAAGGTAAGACATGTACTGATGTGTGTGACATGTCCTGATAGTGAAATACTGTGTATTTCATTTTTCACTATTGAAAGGTTATCTGTCCCATAGGCTGACATGGGAGTTGCTGTGTAACATCTTAGAAGCATTACTTTCCATAGGGACAAGATAGAGAAATGGTGTTTAGGCTCTCTGAACTTATAATTTATTAATGCGCCTTTTGGTGAAAGTGGTTTTTAAATTCTGTGTTTGAAAATGTCACTTTTAGAAAGTGGGCATTTTCTTACTTTACCATACTGTGTGCCTCTGACTGTTTGTATATTTAGCGTCTGGTGTTGGAGAGACAGGAGCTGGGGATGTGCATTAACTCTAGACAGTCACTAGGGGGGTTGAGGTGTGCTCTGCCTTGCCTGGGTGACTCATTGTTGAGCTGAGTAGACCTGGGCTGCATTTAGAGTGGTGGGAGGAGTTTCGCTTGCACCTGAATAGGCTGTGTCACCTTTTCACAATGCTGTCTCCGCCCCCTGTGGTCATGCTGCACCCGAGAGGACAGGATAGGTTTGAACTGGGTTCAGAGACCCTTGCCACAAAGAGAACAAGGACAATTTGGGGTATAGGTATTAGACCTAAAACCTCAGGACTTTAGATTACATGAAGAAACAAGAGGACCCTGCCAAGAAGAAGAGTAGAAGGACTGTGTGAGGAGCACTACCTTTTCTGAGTGAGGGGTGGGTTGGCCTGCAGTTGCTACTTCTGTCTGTGGTGGAGGGAAAGGACTGACTCGTTTTGCCCTGCTGTGGTATCCTGCTTGAACAGAATCTCCAAGGGCTTGTGTGTGCTTGCCTCCTGTTGGAAGTTTCAGGGATGCAAAAGACTTCAGGAGAAAGATCCATGCTATATCTGAAATGAATAACTTGCCTGGGAGGTGAGCTGGAGAAGATGTGTGAGGAGGGAAGAAGCCGCACCAGGAAATCCCTCTGCAGCACGGCCCCCTCCCTTCGGAAAGGGAGCCGTGAGGTGTATCGCCGGAAGGGCAAGGGAGCCCTGGGTCAGCAGTCTGCCACTGCCGAAAGAGGTACAGTCCAGTGCAGGCCGCCACACATTGTGCTATCTGTAGGCGGTCCAGCCCAGAGTCCAGTGAGGACTTGGGGCCAGAGAACACCCCCTGCACCAGGGCCAGGTGGCCCAAGATTGTCGGCAGCTGAGCCGCAGGGGATGTCTGTTCCCTCTACACACAGAAACCGGCGCACCTCCTGTGAAATACGGATCTGCAGCCCTGTCTTTCACTAATGCGCTCTCCTCAGTGCAGATGCGATCTGTCAGAGTTTGCACATGCTCTGAGGACAGTACATTTTTCAGTGTAATCGGGTGTACTGCCACAGTCTGTGCTAGGCACACGGAGTTAAGGGTATGCCCCAGCGCAGACCAAGATAGTATGCCCAATGCATAATTTAGGCGATGGTGTTATTTCTGTCTGCTGATCAAATCTGTGCCACGAAACCTTCTCAGTTTTTTTTTCCAGTGAGTTTAAAGAACTCTTCCCTGCCCTTGGAAGTTCAGCAGACAATAGAAGACCAGTACTGTCAGATTGTCATATACATATCCTGTGTTCCTTGACAGTAGCTCTGTCGAAGGCATTGTTTGCCAGCTGTCTCCATTCGCCTACGTTGTCCTGCTGGAGGCTGTACCAGTGCAGGGAGCTGTGCTGTCAGTTCACACTCACAGCTGCCTGTCGTCCTTGGTCCCATGGCCTAGTACCAGACATCTGCTAGGAGTCGACCATGCCTGGGACCAGCTGAAGTTTCAAAGGGGATTCCTAGAACTTTAAAGTTCTCACCACGCTTAAGTCAAGAAGATAAAAGACAATCAGACAAGAATAATAGATAAACTAAATGGTTCAAGGTATATTAAAATGGTTGCTGTCACGAAAGTCCTTCAGACATAAGAATGGTTCTGTGATATACAGCAATCTATTAGGCATGGCTAAGACGAGGATGAGGCTGCGGTTGGTTCTCACCCCTCGAAACATCAGAAATGATTTATGTAAAATGTCCCGGGACTTTAGAAAAAATACACAAGTGGGCATACTAAACAAAACAACTGTAGAGTTGCATGGGATTGCAGCTTGTGCAAGAGTGTGCATGTCCAGGCGTCTGCGGCTTTTGATTTTGATGTATACTTTGAAGCACATAGTCAAGTCCACAGGATAAATTGTGATTGTGTGATCACTGTGTTTTCTATGAAAACAGTGCTTAATTTGAGCCGGTGGTTTCCAGTGCTCAGCACCGGCACTTAATCATCAACACCAGTGCTTTTCATAACCACCAGTTAAGGACACATTCATTTATGGCAGTGATTTGCTCAGAATAACAGATGTTGAGCCGATGCCGAGACTCGAATCTGATTCCCCAGCTCCAAAGTCAGAAGCTCTGGTCATTACGCCACATCATCTCCCGACTTTCATGGTTAGTAGTTGGTTCTGTTTTATGCGGCGCTAACAGGAGAAATGGGCTGGTGAAAGCTGCCTCCTGACGAGAGCCCTGGCACTTATTTTTTTACAAATTAACCACTGTACGAAAATATTAATGTGCAGCATTCACCATATAATCCACCGTGTGCTACATAATTTGCATATTTTAACAAAAAAGAATGTTTCTGGCTCATACCGATCAAATGTTATTACAGGTGCTGTACTTCAGGTGCAGTGCTTCGCCAGACACCTTTCATTGTCGATTGCTGTCATTAGCCATTAAAAGAGGTGCCAATGTTACCCAGATAGTATAAAGATCCCTAGCCCATAGACAGAAACAAGTGCTTGGTCTGGAGAAGGAAGAAAACCTTTATACGTTAATTTATTCCAAATAGGGGGGACAGAATGATTCCTTCTTTGTCATTTTTTCTTTCACTATTAATACATTCATGTTAACAACAACACAGACCAGATGCTGCTGCCAGACCTGCAGTCATTTCAAAAGGACATCCGCATCCCAATTATGTTGCATTTGTTTTTAAGTTACCCTGTCATGAACCCTCAGGGCACCTTTCAATGAGACATATAAATAATAAAAATAAACCATGTCATGTCCTCAATGCCCCACAGTTCCAGTGGCCCAGAATACATTGAACTTTACTGAGCACTCAGTTTGGTACAGGAGTTCATTTGCATGTGAGATTAATAAACAGAGACCAGTTTAGTTGGAAGCACTTTCACAGACGACAACTCTACTCGTCACTTCCTTGTTTCAAATGAAAGCCGTTTACCGAAGTGAGTGGCTCGTGCAACGGCGCCGGGTGGAAGAACTGCTTGGTAGGGCCTGTTCCCATGATTGTTATGCATACACCAGCACCGATTAGATAGCACTCCCTCGCTGCTGCGTCACTTCCCATAATGAAGTTACTCAATTTACAGTACTTATTCAGAAATCAGGTTAATAATTGTGCGCAAAGCCTCGCCAGTTTGATATTTTCACAGCACCTATTTTCTGCTTTGACAGCAACAAATTTACCGCCATTTCACATTTTAGAATATATATATACTCTATTAGTGTATACCTTGCTAAGAAATGTAGGTAGCGCTGCTACACTGATCTGCTAATGTTGTATGATTAAACCATGCTTGGTGTCCTGTCTGTTTTCTATTTCTCTGTATAATTCGGAATACTCAGTAGCATTGTCTTCCCTGTAATTACCCGAACAATAGCATTGAGTCTGCACTATTTAAAACCCGTGTATTGTCTTTTCTGGGACGATATGAAACACAAAAGCTACAGAGAGGGATAATAATAACCTTTAACATCTCGTGTCGCGTGCCCCTTCCCAAGGTGCCCATTCAGAAAGCAAGGTTCTAGGTCAATGAATTCCAGTAATGAAAAGGCGCGCTCTGATTGCGCACAGCAACAGCGTGCACCAATGAGGGCACGCCGCTCGCACCGCCGCTCCGTTAACCCGTCAGCAACCGTGAACACAAAAGGAGGCGACAGATGCAGGTCTGCCGAAGAGCTCTTAGGGATCTGGGCCCGACACATCGTGTACAGAGGGGGCACCGTGCTCTGTGCAGTCCTGTCGGTGGAGTAGAAGCTCGAAATCTTCAATTGCAGCCATGCGGGGGGGGGGGTGCAACAAACACATATTGGGCCTTATCAGGCAACCAGTGGTGGGCTTCTCTTGTGATCATGTGCAGGGTCCAAAACCCGAGAGGCCCTTCCACTCAGCAAGAGCCAAGGGTTCCTCATAGCTCAGTGTGCCAACCGACCCCCCCCCCCCCCAAAAAAAGATCTGGAGGACCCTGTCAAGTATCAACCCGAGAGCCAGACATCTCGCTTGTTTGCGATGAGCAGGCCCAACCCACAGAGCTGGTCCACATAACTGCCCTGCAGAGAAGCATGACTTTTTAAACACACCATGACCCCACCGAAACAACATGGCCGTAGTAGAGAGAGAGCGGATGACCCTATAGAGATAACATGACCCTAGACTGACAGCAAGACCCTACAGAGATTATGAGTCAAAACTGCTTACTGAGGAAAAGTTGTGGTGGTCAAAATTTAGCGCAAGGGTTCAATGCTCGCTGCAGCCATCTGTTTGCAACCTGTAGGTCACAGATTGGAAACGAATCAAGAAGCACGTAGCCTTGCATTTTAGGATCTTGATAAAACTTGTAGCACTGGACACTAATGACCCCATCATCAACTGGGACACATAAGACATTTTAATGTGCTGGTGTGAGCTGTTTACACAGTCAGCACGACAGGCAGAGCGCCATGTACATCTCAATATATGTCCCTAGGAGTAAACACAACCTTTTTGTTTAGTGCTTAACTTTGTGTTTCAAAGCCTTCCTGTTGTGGAAGAAAAGTAAACAGCACTATGACAAAAACTGATTTGTCCAGTCACAGAATGAGGTCCGTTGCTACAGGTGGGATTGAAAAGTGGATCTGCAGGCACTGCAGCCGACAATGAATCCACTAAGCCACACCTCGATCCTTTTTTGGAAAGCAATTTAAAATTCTTTTAAAAATAAATATGTTGAATGCACATATTTTTTACGGTGTTAGTTTATCTCAATCACTTATCACCAATTTCTTCCAAAAATGATTTTGGATCAAAGATAAACGTTACCCCTGTTAGTGTGAGTTACTCTCATTAGAACAAGACATTTAGTACTTTATGTTTAAAGGTAACTCTAAATGTTAATTTGTTTAGATATTAACACGGAGACCACGTATGAAAGGTATTCCATTAAAAATAACTTACGTACATAAAATATTAAAAATACCTAAAATAACAACGAGATTAAGGTCCTGTTTTGCTAGAAAGGATGTGGCCGCTGCCCCAGAAAGCCGCCATCTTCCTGACAGTAAACATAAAAGAAAGACTGCCCGTGATCACATCACTGTGTACCTTTCGTTTTGGGATAAGGAGGCCAGATTTTCAAAAGGTAGGTGATGTCACATTGACAGGCACCCTAGAAACCTGCTCCTGGTCCAGAATTATAGACAGCTTTGGCCTAGACGGGTGTGGCAGGAGTTACTTCTATCATTTGCAGTTCCCAAAAGAAGCTGCCATTTCCTAGTTTCAGGTGTATTACCTTTGTTTTTCGTTTTGTGCATACATTTGTATTACTTTGTACTGACACAAACTGAACTCAGCACATCTTAACTGGGCACATTGTGCTATCAGTGGACATCCCCACTCCTTACAGGCAATAAGAGAGCTTAACTAGTAGTTGTTTCAAGTGTTTAATTCGCTGTATTTATTTTTGAAGGAGCGTGAGGCTGTGTGTTAAAGTGTCAATTAATCGATAAAATAGAAAGCAAAATCAAGGAAAGTACACACACATGGATTACTTTCAGCCCCACGTTAAGTGCACTGTACACGACAACTTGAAATACACAAGGCAACCATCTTTGTGATATAAGTGACAGTGAGCTCTGCTCCACGGAAATAGGGTTGATCTGTTAACATGAGATGCTCATGTCATTGAAAGCATCAACCGTAGTTGATCAGGGAATCGACCTTGCTTTCAAGAAGTTGGAGTGACGGACCTCTGAAGACAGGCTGCCAAGATAATGCAGATTTCTCTAATTCAGTGACAGGAAGCAATTCCGAACAAGCATTATGAGGCCTCCTAGCATATACTCCACACAAACGGACATAATGCATACGTGCGGAAATATAACTGCCATATCCATTCCATTAGGGTGCCCTGAAAGAAAACTCAGTGGAGGCTCTCTTGCATTACATCTTGATCAGCATCTAGGTACATGGAGAGATTTTTCAATAAACTAGTGCCTCTGATAGGCCAACTGGAATCAGTCAGCTTCAGTGGCTGACTGATAGAGGAGGCCCTGTCTCCAGACACGCCAGCGCCGACAATCACACAACCTCTAGCTTCAACTCAGCAATGGGAACAAAGATGCCTGTGGATAACATTTCCTCAATGAAACAAAAACACGGGGGCCGGCTGTGCTGGCCTGTAGGAGCCCAGTATCAGCACAGCAACCTCCCCACAGGTAGGGCCTCGCTTGAAAACCAAAAGAACAAAAGCTCTGACAAATAAACATGGGGAGCATACATCCACTGACTCAGCCAGGATTCAGGCGGCACCTTCGATGGATGGAGGCTCCAGTGTGTTATTAGAGGCTGCACATGGCCACCAATTCCACCACAACATCCCGTGTCAGGAAAGCACAGCTAGTCCAAGGGTGCTGCTTCCATATGGTGTGCCATGGCTCCACTGCCAGTGTGAAATAAACAGCCACACAGGAAAAGGCCAGCATCCTAGCTGATGGTACCAACACCGCGGAGAAGCTGCTAGCTGGTATGGTGCTTGGAAGTATAGACAGAATGTCAACAGGTTGAGAAGGGACTTCTGCCAACCCCAGACGTCCCTCCCTGGGTCAGGGCCGCATCCATAACAGAGACTGAGCTCGGCCTGAGGGAAGATCATTCGGTGTATTTCGATACAACAGTGTGGTTGTGGTGCGTTGAAGCAATGGCTGCACCCTAGGTTGGAAAGCCGGACATCCTACACAGATGCCTGGTAGGGGAACGGAGGGCCCATTCAGCCCTGATCTAGAAATGGCCTCCTTCTGGCCTGCCATCCTGTGGTTTCTAAAATCTCGAGAGCGGGCGGGTGGAACAGCGATGGTCATCGCACTTTCCAGAGCTTGCAGCGTCATCCTGTGCCCTGATGATGGGCGTGCTCGTGCAGCACTGACCTCGGCCTCATACTATACACAAGTGCCCCGCGCTCTGGAACCCAGCACAGCAAGGCGCGCCGAGTCTGGCGCAGCTGAGGGCGACACGCTGTTCATCTTTGCCGGAAGTCCCTGGGTATGGCAGCTCCACACACATCTGCTGTTTGCTCCTGGGCATGGCACGCCCAGGTGCTTTTAAGCTTTGCCACTGGTGGTAACACATCCAGACAAGTCGTCCACTCCTGCTGTCACGTCCAGATACATGTGCCATTGCTGATCACAGCCACACACGTTTTCCACTACACATAACACACTCAGACACTATTCACCCCGCAGATGGGGCGCTCGAATATTTTTTTTGAACTGTTCATTGAGAACCCAGACACAACTGTTTGTGGTGACAACAAACTCATGGACTTTTGCTCTTGTTGTCGACACCCAGACACGTTTGGCTTTGAAGTGGGCAGGCCCATATACATTTTGAGTACGTGTTTACACACTAACATATGTTTGCTTCTGTTTGTGATACCCGACCACTCTGCCCTCGTAATGTAGGTTTTTGAATGGCATGCCCACACAGCACAGCCCTTTGTGATGGGGCTCTAGCGTGCCTTGACACAGGGGTGCCAAACACCCATGCGCGTATGCCCTGGGCTATGCAGCATCACTGTCCCCGAGCACCTCAGTCCACACCTTTTAGTCCCGTTTTATAGCAGCAGTATACAGCATTGCCCAGAGGATCACACAGCCATACTCATTCCCCAAGCTGATGCCCCTATACACCAGGCAGAGGCCCATACACATCTGATCACAAAGACATGAGCATGGCACACAGACACATTTGCAAATGAGGATGCCACGTCGAGACGCTAAACAATAAATACTGTGCCCCCTGGAAGATCACACAGCCTTTGGGGGGATACCACGCGCAGGTACTTTGGCCCCTGGGAAGCAGGGTCACACAGCCTTTGGGGGGATACCGCGCGCAGGTACCTTGGCCCCTCGGGAGTAGGGTCACACAGCCTTTGGGGGGGGATACCGCGCGCAGGTACCTTGGCCCCTCGGGAGCAGGGTCACACACCCTGACGCCGCATCCGTATCCACAGCGCTCAGGTGGGACTGGGTCCCGCACTCACCTGCTCTGGACCTTGAAAGCAGATCCGGCACTGGGGGGTCCTCATGCCGCTGTCCAGGCTGCTGCTGAGGGACACCGCGTCCAAGGGAGGAGCCACCTTCTCCTCCAGGCCAAGGCTGCGGGGCCGCGGGGGGTCGGCCACCCCGGGCCCATAGTACTCTTCGTCATCGTCCCCCCGGGAGGCGCAAGGTGGCCAGCCGCAGCCACCCACCCCCAACCCCCGCATGGCTCTGCTTCTGCTGCTGGGCTCCGGGTCGGACCCCGAGCGCATCAACACCAGGACCTTCAATTCGTTGAAAAACATCCGGATCCGGTACTTGAACATCATTTACCGGTCCTGCCCCCTCCCCGGCCCAATCAGTCAAGACGGACCCAAGAAGAAACGCGAAAAAAGCACTCAATACAAAAGATGTCCAAATTCAAAAATCCCATGGGGGGTCCGAGCTGGGGGGTTCGGTTCCAGCACGCATGGCTTGGACTGCAGCACACAAGAGGAGGGTGGAAACAGACAAGGCCTGGATCAATGCAGAGAAAACAATGGTATTTGTATTATTATATAGAGCTTAAAGGTATGTGAAATGAAAACAGAGGAACTGGCGATGTGGATATAAAGTGCCCCCTGCACTGAATACATAAAACAGCAGGTGCCGATTGGTAAACGGGTGGATAGACAGGCGGCAAAGGCAAGTGCAGGGAAATGCAATATATATTTTTAATTATAGGGATGAGTAGAAAGCATTCTCTGGCTCAGGAGTGAGAGGATCGGGACAGACGTGCATATGGAAATCAGTGAAGGGCGGAGGGGAGTACATATGAAATAAAGATCACCGGGGAGGGAAGGTGTGGGAAGTGGAAGGGTTAAACCAAAAGGCCACAACTGAAACCCAATGAAGCGAAAGCCGTTTTGGGCAAGCAGCGGTTCCTCCCGGGCACATCCCGAGTCCCTGGTTCATTCATTTTCTGCGACAGAGCGGGAGCGTACAAGAAAAAAAAACACCGCTCCACTGGAAAAAAAATACATAGGATCCTCCAATAAAAACACATCTCCAAAAATGTATCAGAAATGACATGTGTAATCCTGTGAGGTTGAGGTTCCTAGTCCCATCTCTGCCCACAGAGTCTGCGGCCCGGGATACCCGTGGGCTCGGGGTAAGGTAACATGGTGGCCCCTCGGAGCCCTGATCCTCGGGTGTCGGCAGCCCTACCACAGCGATGCCACCTGCAGGGGTGCAGGCGCCCTATAAAAGACGGACGCCTCGCGCCGCCGCTCGCCGGCCCGCGGGCCGCCCATCTGTGGTACCGGAGCGCGCCCGGGCGCTGCCCTCAGCAGCAGATGGGGCTCCTGGGCCGGCGACCCAACCCAGCATCGCTCGGAGAAGCGGCATCCTCCCTCCGGTCTCAGGCTTAGAAGGGAGCCGCCGTCATCGCCTCGCGCGTCGGATGTGGGGATGCTGTGTTGTTGTTGTGGCAGCTGGTCGGTCCCCTGCTCCGTGCCTAGCTAGGAAGAGCGGGGCGGAGAGGAGACGTCTGCGTATAGGCCGCTGTCCGATCAGGTGCGGCACAGAAAGGAGAGACCCAAACAGAAGGAACCGAGCGTGTTGCAGGAAGAAGCCTGTGCTAAGATAGATGGCTGAGGCACAGGGAATGAATATGGCCTCTTCTTCCGGTATGGCATGTTAAATAAAACATTTATGGAGTGGAGTATTTTCCCCTCCCCCTAGTGTGTGCGCGCGGAGGAGGGGGAGGAGGACGGAGCACAGGTTGCTGCTGAGCATCTGCAGCCTTGCAGGGAGGGGGTGAGCCGGGATCCAGGACACGTGGTGCCAGCCCAAGAAATGTGAATCGGGACGGCATTCGGGCAAATGGCATCGCCTCCAAGACCCGGAGAGCTGAGGCAGCCTCACTGCTTGAGATCAGAATCCGAGTATTTCAATAATTCTTATTGGACCAAATCCCAAGGCACTAATCAACAAATCAATAATCCCACTGCAGACACACTGACAGAGAGCGAGACACAAACTAATAATCGATCACTTCAATGCAACCACCGCTGATCCGATCAATGGCACCACTAAATGCACACATCAGATACACTCGTAGATGGCTCCACTGCAGACACAATTATTTGATTGATAACATCACAACAGACACACTGATAGATGGCCCTCATAGGGACACAGTTTACTGATCGACAATTTCATAGCAGACACAGCTGACCAAAAGTACTGTAGACACACTGATCGATAACCCCACTACATAGATACTGACCAAAAACCTTATTGCAGACACACAGACCTTGTCGATAACCCCACAGAAGACACAGTAATAGCCTGACTGCAGGAACAGTTCACTAGTCAATAACTTCACTGCAGATAGAGTGATCAAAATCCTCATTGCAGACATAATTAACTGATCAATAACCCCGCCGAAGACTCAACTGTTCTCTAGTCTTACACACTGATTGAAAGCTCCACTCCACTGCAAACACAATTCACGAGTCAATAACTTGACACTGCAGATACATTGATCAAAATCCTCGCTGTGACATAATTAACTGACCAATGTCCTTGCTGCAGACATTGCTGATCAATAAACAGACTTACTGCAGACACACTGTCAATCCTACTACAGAAACACTGACCATAAGCCTTTCTGATGATCCCCTGATCAGTAGATCCACTGAAGACACGAATCAGTATTCAGTAACTTCATCGCAGACACACTGATTGATTAGACAATCAGTAACTTCATCGCAGACGCACATTGATGCATAGCCTCACTGAAGACACACTGATCTATAGTTTCCTTGAGCCATAATTAGCTGATCCATACCCTCACTGCAGTCAAAGAGATAGGTAATTCCACTAGGACAACATTCTCTGATCAATAATTTCACTGTAGACACAAGCGGACCAATAACATTATGTACAGCACATTGGTCAACAACCCCACTGCAGACATATTGACCCATGGGCGCTGCAAGTATGGCTACTGGGGGTGCTGCAGCATCCCCAAAAGTAGCCTTGCTGGAGTCCAGAGGGTGAATCAGCAATGAACATATCTTTGCATTTTGTTTTTATCTGGTCACCTTTGCAGTGAGTCCAAAGACAGAGGTCAGATGTGTGGCTATGTCTTCTGACACACTGCATGCTTATTCCTTTAACATGGACACTGATGATCTTGCTGGGGTGCAGGGAGTGTGAAAGGAAAGGCTGTAGAATGTCAGTTTTGTTTTGTAACACAACAACATGTAAATACCTGTAAATGAACTGTACGCATATTTAAAAAAAAAAATCAGAGGCTAGAAAATCACAAATGAAGCAATTTTTTGTAATTCAGATAGAAGCGAAGAATAAATAGGGTCAAAACAAATCATGACACTTTACATGGTGATGTGCAAATGGTAAATATTTGTGGAAACCCAAATTCCACTCCTTAACATTTGTGCGCTATACAGTTTTATCAGTAAAACTGCATGTCAGTGTGAATTTGTTTGGCCATTTCAATGGAAAATGTGCTGTCTGTCAATGACAATGTGCTACCACACCATGCTTTAGTAATATATTCCACCACAGGATTTACCACTACATTTTACCCTTAGTGAGGTTAATACGGCCATAAATTTAAGTATGGGTGGAAAGGCCCCAGGGCCTGACGGAATACCGGTGGACCTTTTTAAATCTAATTTAGCATTATGGGCCCCACTTTTAACGCAGGTTTTTAACGCTTGTGGATCACAAGGTTTTTTATCAACTTGGTATGATTCAATAATTGTGCCTATTTATAAAAAAGGGGATAGAGCCAATCCAGCCTGCTATCGTCCAATTTCGTTGTTGGATTCCACAGTCAAGGTTATCGGACGAGTCTTGTTAGACAGGCTGCAGGTCTGGGCGGAGGAACGTGCAATAATAAGTGATTTACAATATGGCTTCCGTAAGGGCTTAGGAACAATTGAACAGGGCCTTAATTTACATATTCTTTTAGATAAATACACTAAAGCAAAAAGGGAAAGGATATTTTTAACCTTTGTTGATTTGACAGCGGCATTTGATTGTGTTATTCATGACAAATTGTGGTAGATTTTAGAGGGGATGGGTGTGGATGTTTTAATAATTTCTTTTTTAAGGCAGCTTTATTCGGGGGGCGCAGACGAGGGTTCGCTATGGGAGGGACGGAGAATGCACTAAGCATTTTAGAGTGTTGAAAGGTGTAAGGCAAGGCTGTGTCCTAGCCCCATTCCTCTTCACACTTTATATTAATGACTTAGAAAAGAATCTGATCGAGGAGTGCAAGGATCTGCCAATAGCAGCGACCCGTCCTGTTCCTGTACTTTTGTACGCGGACGACGCGGTTTTAATGGCCCGTACGCCGATTGGTCTCCAAAGGGTTGTTAATACGTTTGTTAATTTTATGTCAAAGTTGGGCCTCAATATTAACTGCTCCAAAACATTTGCAATGAACTGTGGGGCAGGATCCAACAAGAAGATTAATACTCTTTTTATAAATTCGAAGGCAATTGAGCATACACAATCTTTTTCCTATCTAGGAATCTTATTCGATCATTCAGGAAGTTGGATTCAGGCAGTTAAAGTAAGAAGGCTGTTGTTTATTAAATCACTGATGGCATTATCTAATTTAGCAGAAAATTAGGAAGACGCTCCCCGGTTGAATTGCTACAGATTTATAGAGCAAAGTGTGTAGCAATCGCCACCTACGGTGCTGGAATTTGGGGTTATGCCAATGTAAGTACATTACAGAACGCAGAAAACATGTTTTTTAGGTTCCTTCTGGCAGTGCCAGATAGTACCTCAACATATGTCTGTCATTCAGAATTGGGCATGCCATATCTAGAGGATATGATTAAGATCCAGCCCATCCTCCTGTGGCATAGGGTTTGGACTGCTGATGAGACTGACTTTAATCGCCACATACTGAAAGATGTCCTGGGGATTGATGGGGTCAAACATATAAGATGGCTAGAATATGTTAAAATGTTTCTTCTTAAACTAGCAAAACCAAAGGGGATGATGGACGGAGTGTTGAACATTGCAAGCACTCACCCCCAGTCAACTGATCTGGGTTTAATCCATCATCATTCTTTAGCTCACTCCGCCACCCCAGTTCAGACATGGCCATATGCAAATCAGTCTGACCCTGTGCCTCATGGGAACAGTCCAGCCCGAACTGCCAAGCCATGTCTTCCCTGGACCGGAAACAAGCATCCTGGGACCGGTTTCTGGCCATCTAGAATATTATAATGACCCGTATACTATGCGTAATGTGCCCAGGAAAGAGCTTGAAGTCAGTTGTCTGCGTTTGCTGGACGAAATTAGAACCATAACTGAAATTAATAAACCAACGGTCCAAGCCCACTATACCACTTTGGCGACCCCAACCATACAACCATACATTTCGCTAGTTACTGGCGATTATGACAGATTCCTGCTAATACGTTTTAGATTGAATATTTTACATAGATCTTTAAGTTTTCCTGAACAGAATGATTGGTCAAGAGCCCTATGTAAATGCCCGTGTGACGATGTCTCTGTACAGTCGACCATACATATATTGTTTTTTTGGTAAATTTTATTCTAACCCGAGAAGGAGATGAATTATTCCTGTACTAAGAAAATTTGGATTGAGGCAATGCCACCCTGCATTTTTGGCGCTACAAATTCTAGAAAATGAAATTATTATTGCCTCTGTGACAGCTTTTAAAAAAAATGTTTTTAAATAGCGCAAAGCTATCATGATGTGATTTTGACATTATTGTATTTATACAACCCTTAAAGCTGTTTTAATTGTGTGATATATGTATTGTGCTTTTATGGTTAACTTTTATAGTTACCGAATAAAGACTTTCTGAATTTGAATTTGAATTAGTAATATATTTGCAACACTTTACTCCAAAATGCACCATTAGGTACATAACACACATTTACAACTGTCCTGTTGAAACAGCATGACTCATTTGATGTACTTGTTCTTTGTATAAAACTCTTGGATTCTTCACAATCCCTTTGACTTCAGTGATGTTACATTGATGGCATTACCCCCACTATGAAAATTGTTCCAGCACTATTCCATTGACCAATAGCCCCACTACAGACACACTGATTGACAGCCACACTCAAGACACACTTTTTGATAGTTTTGTCAATGCCCTAAAATAATTAAGAGGGCAATGCATTCGATAAAGTCTTCATACGACTGAGTTCAAAGCTAATTCAAATAATTTACCAAGACAGTATTCTGGGTTAAACTTTATGGGTTTATTTAAAATTAAAATCATCACTAAAGATGTTGTTTTGTGTAGTTGTTTTTCATGTTATTGTCTGATAAGTTGGTAAATTGATTGTGCTATGCATTGTTTTGTATTGGATGCATTTTTATGAATATATAATTATATATATCATTAAATGACCTATGTGGGTTTTCAAGATTCCTGGTGTACTAAATCTGTTTGATTGTGGTGACTGAATGTGAGCCTTTTGGCTGTTCAAACCCTGCCCCCATGTTTGGAGGCATTGTTCTCTTTTTTCACGCCTCATGTTTTATACAGACATTATGCTCACAGTCACAAACTACACCAAATATTAATAGATATGTTATAGATGACATAATGAAGTCCAAGTGCTAGACTTTCACACACACACACACACACACACACACACACATGCATATGTTTTAGATGCCTTAGAAAAAACTCATTAACATTGGCATCACTTCTTGACAGAGAGGAAGTTTATCACTATTTTTCATAAACATTCAAACAATGGTCAGGTAACTTGTATAAAAGATCTCTTGATAACCAATGTCTATGCAATTATCCAAAGTATCCACCTATGACTTGCTAGTTCCCCAGCAGATGACAACATTAGTAGATGGATGCCTGCATCAGTACAGTGGTCCTTGAGGGCAGCAGCTGCCTCAGAGGTTTCATAAAGTGTATAGCGCATAGTGGGATTACGTTAGAGTTGATAATATGGTGTCAAAAGACATAGGAGCTAATTTAGAGCTTGGCAGGCTGTCCATCAGCCCACTAGGTTGGCCCTTACCTCCACCTCCTTGGTGGAAGAGTGGCTGGTACATGTAGTTTTGTGATGAAAGAGCATCTGCTGGTTCAAAGGAAGCAATTTCATGACCAGTGAATCATGGTTTGTCGATGTTTCCATGGTATTTGACCCCCTCAGAATTTTGTTGTTGAAAGAACAAAAGGCAAATATCCCTGATGCACACAGACATTTCTCCCTGTCTAAAATGCCACTGGCACAAACCTCTGCTTCCTCCACCTCTAAATAGGGCAGGGGAACCACAAGCGTGGTGAGGGACGCATCCACTCTGTATTGGCAAATCTCCCACATTCATCAACCTCTAAATGACTCCTAAATTTGGGTAATTTACATGTCATTTGGAAACCTTGCTGTTATCTTCAGCCTATCCATGAAAATGAGAGCCTTTTACTAACACAGCCACTTCAGCCCTATTTGAATTACTGAAAGCATGAAAGTAACATTCACTCATACCATTCAATGCACGCAAAACACTGATGACCTCTTTAGAATTTAGTAGGTTAACTACGGCAATAGTGTTCTGGTAGGCCTCTCCAATACTCTTGTCACCTTTAGAAAAGGTTCTCAACTAGCACTCTATATGTTGTACCCAGCCAGTCCCCAACCTTAGTGTACTGTAACCAGGTCAGCTGGCTCACTGCCAAGAGCAGGGTTATATACACACTGCTTACATTTGTATTTAAATCAGTATATTATCTGATCCCTCACTACTGCTCTGATACCATATCAAGGGACACACCATCTCAGAAACTTACATCCACCAATAATTACTTTATAAGTGCACCTAAGTAACATTGCTTTGCCTCCAGGTCCTGGGTCTTTCCCGTCCATGGCCATCTACTCTGGAATTCTCTTCCACAACCATTTGTGCCACTCAGTCTCTTAAAGAGTTCAAAATAGCAATGAAAAAGCACTTGCTGCAACTGAAGTGGCAAGGATGATAGCTGGTCCACACTATTGTAAACATTTATGCATCTATGTTTGTGGTATTTCTATAGCACAAACCTAGCCACAAGTCAGCAAAGAACTGTACAGGATCAAATGCAAGCATAAAGTCAATAAGTGACAGGAGAAGTAGCTGGTTTGTGGACTGTTTTTGCACTGTGATGTATGGTTCTTTAAAGAGGTGCATCTTCATCTCTTTTCTGAATTGGTGCTGTGCTGCTGCGGTCCTAAGTGATACTGGGATGTTGTGCCTGATCCTAGATTCACAGATGGGAAACACTCTGCTTTGTTCTTTCCTTTTTACTCTTCTTAGTCTGCAGTCTGATGATGTTCTGGCTGTGGGTGTCATCAGAACCACCAAGGATGGTGAGTTTGTCTACAAGATAAGCAAGGGTACTGGTTGTAAAAGCTTTGTAAATGATGCAGCTAGTTTTGAATATGATGCAGACTAGCAATGGCCACTAATGGAGTTCCACCAGGATGGAAACAATGTGATCATATTTCTTGCATGGGACATGCTGCAGTGCGTGAGATGCCCTTAAGGGGTGCTGGTGTGGAGTTTGGGAAGCCATGTAGCAGGCAATTACCACCGTCCAGAGTGGAGAGCTCAATACAATGCATGCCTTTAAATTTCCTTATCTACAGACAGAACATTATCCTATATATATTCCAATTTTGTCAATCACATTTATACATTTGCAAGATTAATCCAAACCTAAACTGCAATTTCTACCAATGTCAACCACAGTACATGTATTATCTTGGTACAACCATCATTGCTATGAGTGAGAAATGTGGGTACTATTTGATGGGGGTGAGTACACACCTCAAATAATAACCATATTCTTTGAACCATGAGCCCTTAAAGTCGCTAAATTATCCTGCGCTTGACCCCCTGGTGGTTGTGGTACAGAGCAGACATGCTTAACTTTCAAGCAATGTGTAAAGTATTTATGCAGTACTCAAACAGTGATAAAGTCAAAACACAACACAAAAAAAACCCTAAACCAATTTAGTACATTTTAATTGATAAAATGAGATAAAAACAACAAAAATCCAATAAGTAATACTGGAGATATGAATTTTTTAAGTTTAATGTCAAAATGGCACCAAAAAATATTATGCGCCAACGACTGTCATCTGGCTGCACTTAACTGGGACAAGGGTAAGGTTTAAGGCCGACCGGGATGGAGGGAGAGACGGATACAGGGACACACTAAACTTTGGCACTGAGAGCTGGGTGTGTGTGTGTGTGTAGTATACTATGGTCCTCTCGCATCTAATACTAAAATCGGATTTTAGGCAGTTCCTGTTTCCCCAAAAAACTCGGAGACAGAAGGCTGGTAAAATCAAAGATGAGCTTTCAGCAACCAGAAAGTGGGTACACACAAAGGGGCCAATTACAATGACGGTGAGACCGCCACCGACAGCCTGTCAGTGGCGGTCTCACCGCCATCGTTTGCATGTTTTCCGCCTGCCATATAATAATGGCTTGCGGAAGGATAGCGGGTGGAAAGCCCGACCGCCACGCATCTGACGGGCTCAAGGAGCCCATCGGTGCATCGGAGGCAGTCATAATCCCCACAATGATGATGTTGCCTGTCAGGCACCGCCGTAGGGATTATGATGTCCCTCCCTGCCAGCCATTTCATGGTGGTTTACTGGCCATGAAAAGGCTGTCAAAAAGGGACATTGGGGGCCTGTAGCGGGCCCCTCTTCCACCCTGGCCCTTGGATGTGGGTGTTGGTGGGCACCTATGGTGCCCCCCTACATATTACTGCACCATGTGGCAGGCACCGCATGGTGCCTAACACATAGTGCAGGGATATGTTTCCTGTCTATGTTTTCTACTGCAGTGTGTGCTGCAGCACGCAGCACCCACCGCAATACAAAAGATAGACATTGTGACTGCCTTGTAGGTGGTTGCATTGCAATCACACTGACGAGGTTGCTGACAGCGAATCGGGCGGTCCCGTTGTCCCACAGGGTGTCCACCTGCCATCCTAATCACCCCCAAGTTCTTTGGCATTCTCTTTCTCCTTTGAAGTGTGCCCTAAATGTTGTTTGTAAACACAGCCGACCTGCCAACCAGGTTGTGACACTGTAATGTCAAAGAGAGTCCCACTGTAATTGGGGCCTGACTAGCTGACAGGACAAAATAAGGGCCCTGCCCAAGTGTCAGCTAACATTTGGCTGTGCCAGGGAAGGCCTCTTTGAAGTGCACCCAAAGTGTCAAATGAAAAACCCCAGTGACATTGAAGGAGGACTTGACATTCTAATGTCAAAGAGAATACTCACAGCCCCACCCTGGTGGTCACTCTAAACTAGTTCTGGGGCAGCTCTCCCTCCCTCCGGGATTGGTGCCTGGCTGACTAGAAGGACAACAAGCATTGGCATAGCCAATAGGTCTCGCCTTTGGGACCTTATAAGTGTTTAGCCATGCAACAGTTGATGTTGTTTCACCAAGGATATTGTGCTGGATAACTAATCACTTATAAGGTCCCAAAGGCTAGACCTATTGGCTATGCCAATGCTCGTTTTATTTTTTCGTGTAGCACATTACTCTTTTATAGTGTACACACTGAACTGAGGCGCCTCGAGGTGTTTATAACAGGCCATGATTGAACTCTGGGGTCGAGGCTGAGGACAGTGCGCCTTAATGGGTCAAAAAAGATGTTCAGAATGCAGTCAATAAATCCTTGACTTCTCTGTAAAGCGCATAGATACAATCATTGACAAAGCCAATAATCCTGGCTGGTTTTTAGGTGTATGTCAGTTGTTCTGTTCTATATCTGGTGCAACAACAGAAAGCTCAGAGAGAAACCAAAATACCTGTCGAATGGCACACCACAAATCACAGAAATGTAGTTTATGTTTTAAGCCACGCCTATAATTACATTGGCCACGCATATTTTAAAGACCACCCACCCTTTACATCTCACTTAAAGTCCTGCTTTCAACTGATGACAATGGCTAGGCTCTTGATGTGAAAAAAACATTTTACTCGATAAATGCGTTGAAATAGTTAAGGACGCACAGCACAAAACAATAAACTAAGATCTTAGAAGGTGGGATCAAGCATGCGTAGTTTTCTTCAGCGTTTGATAATGATGTACCCAAAAGTTAAACATGAGGGCACAAAATCAGAAGACACTTCTTCTGCACTTATGGGATATTCACGTGCATCGAGAGTCCAGCGCAGTGCAGTGGAGTGAACATCACACAAAATTAGAAATCCTGAGAAAAAGTCAACAAAGCACGCAAACTATTGGACCATTCCTTAGTGCTGAAACGTCATAATTGTGCATCCATAGAAAATATTTGGGTGCAGGATGAATGATCCAAATGAAAAGATACGCCATGTTCGTAATACCTGCGACTTACACAACTTTGTTCAAACGGGCAAGTATTTTACGTTGTGAAATACTGGCTAACAGGACCCAAATATGAATGCATGTATAGAGATTGGCGAACACCGTACATCATTAAATATTTTCATACATAAACATGATTCATACATGCACCGTGAAAACATCGTACAAGCTTTTGGAATGTGCTTCACCACATCAGCCACAGATGTAAAGGGACGTACATCGACATCAGCCACCTTTTTCAACCCAAAAGACCATACCTGCGTTCCATATACATTTCGGTCGAACTTTAGAGAGAACTGTAAAGTAATTAAACACTTTTTTTAATATAAGTCTCGTTGGGAACAGACAGCAAAAAGTATAAGATGACTGCCATTTCCTTCTCCCATTAAAAAAAGTTTGTAAACAATATTTCACAACCCCTTAACCTACATTCAGCAACAAAGGTCATTTTGTATAGCGTTTTGAGTGGTAAGATTAAGATACCGACCCTACTCCACTGAAACAGAAGATAATGCTACTATTTCTCCCATTGAGACAGCTCACTAATATAGCGTAGTACAGATTATCTCTCAAAAGGTTGCTCAGCAATAAAATCAATTTCCCGATTTTCAAAACGCAGCAATCAACATTAACGACAAGGTACAAGCTTTGGAATAAACTAGCCACGGAGGGCAATCGGATTAACGGGTACTCAAGTTTTCCAAAAATTGTAAAGTGATAAAATAACGATTTATAAAACAGGGATTCTGTGTTTTAGCTGTGATCTAGGCCCAAATGAGACTAACAAAACAAAGCATGACTTAACGTTACTCCCAAGCATATAGAAAATAAAAGGCAGAAAGGCAGGTTGAATATATAAACTAACGCAAACGCTGTCAAAACAAGCACAAGCGCGCGCCTCGCGCGTCAGCAGAGGGAGGGGCGAAAGGAGGGGGCCAGCGCGATTCCCTTGCGGGAGCGAGCGGCAAGACGCGATAATTAACATATGGCGCCAGCTGCTCGCTCCCGCAAGTGAATCGCCAGACGTGCACGCGTTGCCATTGGAAGCAATGCAACGCGTGCACGTTTTTGCAGGGAAAGCTGTGCCGATTTCTAAAGGTCTCTCCTATGCAGCGCATGCGCGCTGCGTAGGCGAGACCTAAAAAGGGAGGTAAGCCAAGGTGTGAGCTATATCTGCCTGTGACAGAGGAGGCCTTTTTGAAGTACACCAAGGGTCTGGGCACAGCCCCCAGGCCATCCCATCAATGGTAGGACAACTCCTCCCCACACACCCGGCCCATTGTCCCTGTGTTGAGAGCAGTTCACACCTCACTGCAGGGAAGCCATCAAGCTGGCAAGTGACAGTTGAATACTTACAGAAAGGCCTCTAGAGACTTTAGGCAGGCAAAATGTAGCTTTTTCAAAGTACATTTTCTTCAATAGACAAAATTCACTGTCAGGAAATCGCCATCATACACTTCGCGCCAACCTCTGGACTGCGTGATCTGACTGCATTCACAAGGTTCTTGCATTAACCATGTGGCCAAACTTCCAAGGTAGTTGACTTTTGATAACTATTAATATGTGCTGTGCTCTGTGATATATTTTATCTTATTATTTAGGAGAATCCTGTTCTCTACATTGTAAGTTTTAAACAGCTATTTCTTTCTTCATATCATTGTGGGCATTGTATGGACCTGCTTCCAAGGACACGTGTCACCAGGTGTGCTCCTCAAGAACACGTGTCAGCGGCACATTATTGAGAAACATCCCGTGAACGGTCATGCGGGAGCCTATAAAATGACCGCGCCTCTGTTGTTCGGCGCTTGGCTTTGTTTACCCGCGAGGAGCGGTTGTCTCCTTCTTTCGTCGGCGATAAACTACGCATCAGGTGAAGAACGCATCCTGTGAGCCGGCTCCAACGTTCTATTCTTCGCTACGCAATCGTCAGCCAGTATCGGAGCTACAAGGAAGACGCTTCTCAGCTAAGTTGCACGTCTATCAGAATGCTCCTATGACATTGCTTTATTGTTTGTTTGACATTGCGCTCACAATTTGAGAAACTGCTTAATTGTTTTAAGGACATTACGCTCGCATTAAGAAACAGTATTTTTAGTTATGTGATTTTACGCTCGCATTGAGAAACTGGTGATAGGAAATTACCTGAAGTTGATCTAAATGGTGACATTGTTTAAAAGGGTGACATTGGGACAAAAGAAAAAAACCCTTATTGGAATTCCAAGTCCGAACTTAACTCTTAACTGTTACCAAACATAGAGAAAGACAAGGTAAGAATATAAAAGCACAAGTCATATGCGAATGAACATTTTGGTGTTAAACTAAAGCATTCTTATGTTAATGTTATTTTCCTTGTCTCTTATCCCCAAGGTAGACAAACCCCTGGCACTATTCGTAACTTATGTAATGTATGAAGTGGTGAGAGAAGTTATCTCCCCGCTATTCTGGAGTTGCATACAACAACATACCTCTTAATATTGCTGAAGTGTTTTTTTCCCAATAAGTAAACGTAAGGCGTAATACAAGGTGATAAAACAGGTTGAGTTTATTTTAAGATACCAGATAACATATTGTTGTACAAGGTCACACTTCATGTCACTGAATTAACGGACACTTTATTGGCATTTAGATACAGTCAGCTGCTGCCCAGAATAGAAACCTGGCTGGTCCAGGTGATAGAAAGCAGCTGTGTTTTTTCTCTTGTCTTTTCTCGTCCACTTCCCCTTCCCCCTTGGAACACCTGCCAAGGGCTCCTGTTTATCTCAGCAGCTTTGAGAGGTGTTCTGGGAGGTCAGGGACTTATTCATCGCTCCTGCAGATGACCTGGCATTCAGGTGAGTGGTCACGAGCTAACATTAACTTTACCAATAATTGGATTTTGTTTAACTAAAAGAGTCCTTGAAATATTTTTCTGTTTCCTAGGTGTAGATAACATTTAATAAACTTAATATTGTATTCCAATACTTTCCTATGAAACATCGAATCCTGGTACAGTAAAAGACAGATTAGCACATGGCTGGGTCCAAACTGAGATGGCATGGTGGGCAAAAGATTGATGGGTTGGAATGCTACCTGAGCGATTGCCAGTGGCTAGACTTATTGCAAGCATTCCTCCCATCACCTTTTGTCTGTTTGATGTACCAACCTAACTGGCAATGGTAAGCACAGGCATGGGGTCTGTGTTGACTGTGCCATTGGATCCAAGTTACACTTGACTGATGTGCCACATTCAGGGTGAAATCTGTTTTGGGCTGCTTGTGTTTCTGTTCAGGGAGGACCTGGCCTGGCAGTTTGGGCTGGACTGTTCCAGTAGGAGTAGTGTCAAGAATGATTTCAATATATCTAGGTCCAAACTGAGGGGGCAACGTAAGAATGATACGTTGGAGTGCTACCCCAAGTGATTGCCAGCAGTTAGACTTATTGAAAGCTTCCTCCCATCATCTTTTCAGTTTGATAGTACCACCATGGCCAACAAGGTGTTTGGACAAAATATTTAATGAGAAATATTGTGACAGATAAATATGTCAAGAATATCATGATGTCAAAAATATCGTGGACAGGAATATTGAAGGTAAGAATATTGTTTTAAGTGTTGCTTTTAATTGCCAAAAATATAGGGCCCTATTACGATGCCATTCGGACGAGCGTTCGACCGGCACAGTAGCGGAAGCAGGACCGCCCGACAAGGAGTAGGCGGTCCCGCTTCCATTATTTGGATGCGACTGCCTTCATGGGGGTCGGGAAGTGTATACTTTCCATTGCGGCTTGTGCTACAAGCCGCAGCACAAGCCGCAATAGAAAATATACACTTAGGAAACATCCATGCACCGTGTGGCAGGCAGCATGCATGGTGCCGCCACACGGTGCATAGATGTTTAGAGGGCACCAGAGGTGCCCCCCGGGCCCATAGCAGAGGGCCATGGGCGACAGGCGCCCTGCTAGGGTCCACAAAAGACCCTTTTCCGTAGCCTTTTCATGTCAGAAGAACCAACATGAAAAGTCTGGCGGAAAGGTGGATCGTAATCCCCACGGCGGTGCCTACTCCATGCTGGGAAAAACTCAAATTTGGATGATATTGCCTCCCTCCCAAACAAAAGAAAGAAAGCCGCATGACTTGTTTAACAAACACCAGTGGGAAGAAGTTCATCGATTCCGTTAGGTCTGTAAATAAGGGAGGGGCTCCCGAAACTAAGGGTCAATCCTCGTTGCAAGCTAGATTGATGGGTGAGCTAAATGTAGACAGCGCTCAGGGGGATGCGTTGGAAGGAGTCTTCGCGAGATTTCTGGTTCCCTTGGCTACGGTGTTGAAGAGCATCAATAAAACTTTGAAAGAGCTCCTTGCCCATACCAAATCCAAATCACCTGAACCAACGGGGACAAAAGGAAGACATTCATGTTCGATAGGAACTGTGCCACCATACAGTAATTGAGATGGCTGATGATGTCGGGAAGAGTGAGCGCCCACAGGCTAATATGGCCAGTCCAGCCCCTACAACACAGCCCACTGCAATGAGCCCTGCACGGCGCTCTAGCGGAAGGCTCACCCCTCTGTTGGCACCCAAACCTGTTCTGCCAGAAAGACCTGTAAGCAGAAACCTTCAGGCCCTCCAGCTCCCTACAGAATGCTGTCCTAAAAAATGTCCCGCCCTTGGACCCACTTCTTAAGGAATCAGACCATCAGCTGAGAACAAGGTGATCAACTGGTTTGGTACCACCCTTAGAGGTACTAGTAGTGATGTGCTTTCAAATGGAATAATTGGTGTCCAGAGGGTTCACTGGTTGTGCAACCCTCGGATACAAAAACAGGTGATTGTGTTGTAGTCAATTTTTGTGAACCAGGCTTAGTGGGGTTTATTCTGGCTTGGTAACTTGCAAGGACCCTCTCAAAGAATACAGCCGGTTTCTCTAGGTTTTTTTTTTATCAGCCTAGACCAAGCCCTATGAACCATCTACAAAGTAGCAGCAGTTTCTCTATTCCCCCATACAATCTATTTGCTGCCTTGGAAGAGGATGATTGACAGTTCGGGGCTACTTTAATGTGTCCTTAGCTAATTTAGCAAAGGGAAGTATGGGCTCTATAAAATTGATAAACCACTGCCCTGAAGAGCTAAAGTCAAATGCTCCTCCAGCCCATTGTTTGCTGCTGATGACGCCTTCTGGATTATTTGGTTGATCCATTGCCGATAGGACAGGCTCATTTTGGCCAATCTCCTATGAAAGTTGCTATCTCACGAGAACTGGTCAGCAATATGGCCATACTTCCTCATATGAACGTTCTGTTTTGGAACATTGCGGGCATTAGTAGTAAATTGACAGATAGTAACTGGATAACAATAATATCAAAGCATCATATTGTAAGTCTGCAGGAAAACTGGTCGAGGTCCAATATGCACATTAATGGTTTTCTGTCTTTATCTTCGCATGCAACTCCAGCTTCCTCTGGGCATTACAGTGGTGGTCTTCTAACATTAATAAGTACCTCACTCATGGCCAAAGTAGTGAAGACATATGTGGTTCCTCCCTTTTAAAAAAAAAAAATATGCTTGAATATGATTGGGACCCCACTAATTGTACTCATGAATTTCTTTCATTACATCTTTGTTAGAAATAATGTACAAATTGTAGATTCACTTGCATGTACTTTGGATGCGATGTCACTGGAATTGAAGGGGGATTGTGTAATGTTATGGGGAGGTGATTTTAACCTTAGACTTTGCCCTTTTGTTGATGATCATGTGTGTGGGCTAGCTGACAGTGATTTTTCCAACCTTACGCATTTTGAGTATGTGGAGATAAGCTGAATAAGCTTTTGAAGACTCATGACCATATCCTGGGTACTGACCTAATTGCAAAAAAAGCCGTACACCAGGTAACCTATACAGGCAGGGGCATAGGATCAAAAATTGATTTTGTTGCACTATCTAAGACATGGGCTAGAAACGTCAATGATTTTCAGATCCTGGACATTGCTTTAAGTGACCATAACCCGCTTGTCTTAAGCTTTAATGCAGCCATCCCTATGAGATCCCAGGACAAGATGGCTTGTCCGCTTAAAAATTCTAGCAATAAGGGTGTGCAAAGGAAATAGAGGGACGTTGGAACCTGAGGACTCAGTACAACCGGTGGGGAATAGTAGAGATCAGCTTGAGCTTTTTCTTAGTGTAATCCTGACCCAGGTCTAATTTTGGGTGCCTTCTCCAAGATCTGTGAGTCGGCTAAGGCTCAACTACTGGTATGTAGGAGCCACTATCCCCAGAGATCTGCCAAAAGGTTTGACAAGACATGTTCACATGCCCATTGTAGTCTCCTATGTGCTCTTAAAAGCTCCCCAGTGATCTAGCAGAGGTAAGGAAATGTAGGATGCTCTACAAAGAAGCCACCAGGTGAAGGAAAGAGGAAATCACAGGGTAGGCCTGGGAGCAGCTGGTTAGTGCTTCCATTAAGAGGGATGCCTTTGAGTTCTGGAAGGTAGTCAAAGCCCATTTCTTTGCAAGTAACCCTATCACTGGCATAGAAGTTTCTATTCCTGAGCACGTTTGGGTTGATCATTTTAGCAAGTTGTATGATTGTAATGAACTGGTATCCCCTGAAATTAGCTGGAACACAGTAGAAGGTAGCTCGACAATCACAGATGACTTAACAATTACACTGGGGGACATAATCTCGGTGGTTAACAGATGGCTATCTAATAAAGCACCGGGTCCAGATGGGGTCTCTGTGGACCTTTTAAAAGACAACTTGATCTTCTGGGGCCCTATACTGGTGAATGAGCTTAGAAGCGCGATTAGCGGTGCCCCACCAACCTCTTGGTTGAGGGCAACTATTGTTCCGATTTCAACAAAGGAGACAGAAGTGACCCTCACTGTTATCGCCCTATATCATTAAACAATGCTACAGCTAAGATCTTGGGCAGAGCCCTGCTAGACCAACTGGAAAGTTGGGCAAATTATAAGTGCATTTTAACACCTGCAAAGTATGGCTTTAGACAGTGCTCAGGGACCTCAGACCAATGCCTGAATCTGCACTTAATGATTGATAAATATGTGATCATCAAGGAGGGCTGTCTCTTGGCGTTCATGGATTTAAGTGCAGATTTTGATAATGTTGTTAGGGGAAAACTGTGGGCTATACTAGTAAGGAGGGGTGCTAACCCTAACATTGTACATCTTCTTTCACAATTGCATGCAAATGTAGGAGGCAGGATAAGGTATGGGCCAAATGGGAATGTACCCCCATACATTAAAATTAGAAAGGGTGTCAGACAAGGTTGTGTCTTTGCACTCTTTCTTTTCAGTTTTTATATCAATGGCCTAGAGGATGGCTTGATCAAAGCTGCATCTGACCCGCCGAGGATAGGGACATGACATTTAATGCTAAGCCAAGATGGCCGTCAGGTGAGGAGCTCCGGCCGGGAGCTCCTGGCTAGGGATTGCCTTTTTGGCTCAAATCCCCGGATATTCTACCCCCCCTTGGAACCTTTCACTCACCTGGGGTCACGTCTGACTACGGTCCTCATCTCTACAATTCCCCCACATCTGGCTCGAGATCTTTGAACGAAACTTGATCGAGGTGCTGAACACGGAGCCTGAGCAACATGGCCAATGCCCGGTGGAGCTGCCCAGACAGCTATAGAGGAGAATTGGCTCCGGTCCCCGCCTCAGCCGTCACCTACCCAGCCGGACATCGGGCACTGTTCTACCTCGTCTCTCCGCTGTGTCTCCTTTTTTTCCCCCCGCCTCTCTGAAGAAACACTGACGATTCTGCTGTGGACGGCCGTTGGGGGTGTTGCATCGGTGAGACTCCCCACCATCCGGTGGACCCCGTGAGTCTGCTGGTGGGGGTGCAGCATTGGTGAGCCTCCCCACCATCCGGTGGACCCAGTGAGTCTGCTGATTGCTGATCCGGTACATCGCGGCCGAACCCAGACTGGGCTGCATTGGTGTCTGCATGTGTGGTGACTGGGGATCACCCCTCATGCCTTTCTGGACCTGTGCTGAGGTGGCCTGACGACCTGCTGTGCCTTTTCCGGGGTTGCGGCAGGGACGCACGGATTGTGTTTTTCCCCCGACTGAGCAGCCTTTGTGTGGGCCGGGTCAGCTGCCCATACCGCTGAGTTTGTTTTCCCTTCCTGTTTTCGACGCGCCCTCCTGACCCCATGGTTCCTTGGGGCAGTTGAATAGAGGGCGGAACCGGCTGTGAGGCGGGGGGTTCCAATTTCTGGTAAATGCCTCGGGGACTGTGGCCCTGGGGACCTCGACATAGGAGCACCAAGAGAGGTGTGCCGGGGCCCTGTCTTGAGTGCAGCAGTCCTTCACGCGTGGTCCTGGGACATTGCGGGGGCCCCTTGATGTACTCGGGCTGCCCTGGACGCTGAGTGGCTTTGGTAATTCACATTGGTGATGCTCAACGCGCCCCCTTGGCTTACGCTGCATTGTGCCCATTGCACCTGAGCTTCCGGATCTGGGGTTATCAATTGCTGGCTATCCCTGGGCCTGCTCATTCCCCCTGATGGACTTCTGTTGAGGTGTGGCTGGGTCCTGACTGTATGATGAGCAACGCGCCCGCACGTTCATCCTTGATGTGCCTAGGGGTCCCATGATCTCTAGTTCTAGTGGCAGTTGGCGAGGGGTGAGCTATACACTTTGGACATCCCGCGCTCTACACACGTTGTGCATTGAAATTGGGAGACTGATTGCAGATCATCCGGAGTTGGCCTGCTCATGCCCCCTCGTTTGAGGTATATCGGGGAGAGGTGGGGCTCCATCTGCTGAGGATATTAACACTCCAGGATTTGCCGGTCAGTTGTACTACTTGTCCTCTGACTACACACATCCTGCGGAGTACACTGACTTTCGCCATGGTCAAAGGCAACAACAAGCAAACCAAACTGCCCTTTAAACTCAGTGCCTTGATCGCACTGCAGAACCGGAACTGGAGAGTCATACGCAGGAAACATTGGAAACTGATACCAGCACCTGTACACAGGACATCAAATCTATGTTCATGGATCTTAAACACAGCCTGACCTCCATAGATTCCATGTCAATCTATCCAATATCAGAGAAACACCATCTCTTTGAATCCAAACTTCACTTTGGTGGTCCAGGTTGCACGTCGGGATTTATTGCCTGCAAAACACATCCTCCAGAAGGCTGGCGCCATCTATTCGTTGTACCCAGCTAAGCTCTGGGTCAATCTTAATGAGAAGATCCAGTACTTCATTGACCGTAAGGCCGCAATTTTTTTTACTTGTAATCTGGCTTCTTCATCTGCAATGCAACCACCCTCCCCCGGTGGCAGTGACAATAACTAACCAAGATCTGTCACCTTTGGTATTGCTGCAGTGGAGAGGCCATGGGTCCTGGAGGCACCTGCCCCGGGTGGTCCATGGATGCTGACACCATGTTGGCAGTGAGCTGGGAGCCTCGGGTGGTACGGCGCATCCTCTATGATACCACGCAGGGTGGGAATGGTTTATGAGCTTCTATGTGATTCCTCCTTATACTGCACTTCCTGGCCACCCAGACGCTTCATACATGGGGTGTTCCCTGGGCCCTTGTTATGCCTACCTGGGATGATTCTCTTTACTCCTTATGTTTATTGGAATATTGGGTGGAGGGTGAATGTTGTGAATTCGACTCGTTCAGAGAGTTGAAGTGGTAGGTGGGTGGGTGAAAAAGAGATGAGCTTACTGTTCATTATATGTTAGTTGTTTTGCATCCCAGTAGTCACACATTCATTTACTGCTGCGGGTCATCTGTTCCATATGACATATATGCACAACATGGGACATTACACTCATCAGTTAATGCATGGCCACTGTTAAGTATCTAACTTGGAATTTGAGGGGGCTCAATGATCGTCGTAAAGCGCGGCTGGTACTTGCCTATTTGAAAAGGCATCAAATTGATATATGCTTCTACAGGAACTAAATCTGACCAACGGGAGCGCTCCTGACTGTTCGCTGGATGGGTCGCTGAAACACATCTTTCTCTCTACTCCAATTACACGCGTGAGGTGGCTGTTCCCATCCACAAAGGTTTACTATGGAGCACACACTAGGTGTTGTGCGATATGCTAGGCAGATTTGTTATTCTGGAAGGGTCATTACAGGATCACCCTATTATTTTAACATCAATCTATGGACTGAAAGTGGATGACCCCGACTTCTTTGCAAAGGTCTGGCAGCTGACAGCAAACATGGGCCCGGGAGCGATGATTTTGTGCAGCGACTTCAACGTGATACTCGATGACCATGCCGATAGATCCAGCAATATGTGCTGGCACACTGCACAATTGTGCACTCCCTTGATGGACAATGAACTCACAGATATTTGGTGGCTTCATCAGAGCGCCAGTACAGAGGGCACATGCAACACTTCCACACACAACACACAACACCTGGTCCAGAATAGATAATTGGCTAATCATCAAGGACGTGGTCACTTGGACCTCAAATGTTATACACCTTGCCAGAACTCTATCAGACCATGCACCCGTCTTGTTGGAGATTTTTCCCCCTGACCTTGAAACAAGGACTTTCTCTTGGAGATTTCCCCCTAATGTTCTTAGAGACCAGTTGTTCAGGGCTGAATTAAGAACTGCTAATCTGGAATACTTTGAACTTATTCAACACTCAGTTGATTGCCCCTCCATGCTTTAAGAAGCATTGAAGGTTGTGATTCATGGGGAATGCATCGCCAAACAGGCTAGTGTACTTCGCGGGCTGTACAGGGACCTTACTCAACTGGAGACTGATATTCGTTCACTGGAGCTTCGGTTTTTTGCTTCTGAGGACTCCAGCATGCTGGCATCTATGAGGAGCAAGCTACTGAAGACGCAGCGGTCAGGGAGATGCATTATCTCAGTAAGGAGGCTCTGGGGCATATTATCAACGGCCAGCGATAATTATCGCTGGCCGTGCTTAGCGATAGATTTCTTATCGCTGGCTATCTCCGGAAATTATCGCCCTGGTAGCGCGTTATTAACAACACGCTTCTCCAGGGCGATAAAAATTCCAGAGATAGCGAGGTTATCGCCGTTTTGCAGGGAACATCGCTGGTTTTCCAGCGATGTTCCCTGCAAAGCGGCGATAACCTTGCTGATACGACCCTGTGGTCGTATCAGCACAATCCACCCCTATGTTAGGGATGGCTAAGTCGGGATAATAGCAGACGTTAGATTTTGGCGAAAACAGCCGTTTTCGCCAAAATCTAACGTCTGCTATCATCCTGTGGGCTGCCTTGTAAATATCGCGATGTGCACATCGGCGATATTTACAACGTAGCCCATCTGGGGTACGCCCAGTAACGCCCACCTTGCATCTCATTAGAGATGCAGGATGGGCGTTGGGGGAAAGGGCGATAGTGCAGGGATTCACGCGATAGCGTGACCTTGCTGATTAGGCGATAGAATTATCGCCGCTTTCCGTCCGAAAACGGACGCTAAAGCGGCGATAATTGACTATCGCCTGGTTGTTAATATGCCCCTCTGTTGTATGGGGAAGGAGACAGGGTTGGGAAGACACTCACCAGACTACTCCATAAACCCTGGGCCAGTAACAACATCACAGAGCTGGCAGATGGCCGACAGGATACACTTACATGTGCTGATGCCATTCGTTGTGTCATGGCCACATTCTATACCAATCTGTATACCTCAACACTACCACATGATCCTTCTGCCTTGACCACATACTTTGATTCTATCCAACTACTCTGGCTTGATAATGCACAACATCAGTTTTTAGATGCACCTTTTATGACAGAGGATGTTTGTTGGACTTGGCCCTTTTTGCAGGGTCATCCCAGAATGATTTGCCTTCCTCCGGTATTTTTTCTGACCTGTTGTTGGTGGTTTTAGGACTCTGGGCACTTTATCACTGCTGTTCAGTGTTAAAGTGCATGTGCTCTATATGGTAAACTTGGTAAGATTGGTCTACACCTGTTTGGAGTATTTAATTTACCTATCAGTCCCTTGTAAAGTGGTATCTCATATACCAAGGGCCAGTAAATTAAATGCTACTGGTGGGCTTGCAGCGCTGCTTGCGCCACCCACCAAAGTAGCCTTTCAAACCTGTCCCAGGCCTCTGGCATTGCACATAAAGTGGTTGCCCTAGCTAAGCTAACCCTATGGGCAGGGTGCGGTGTAGGTAAAAGGTAGGACATGTGCCTTAACTGTGTGGCATGTCCTGGTAGTGACAAACAGCCTTTTTGGTTTCTCACTGCTGTGAGGCTGCCCTCTCATAGGAATGCATTGGGGATTACCTGATATGTGTTTCAGTGGTAATTCCTGACATGAGAGGAGTAGCGTGATCAAGTTTGGTATGTTTGGAATAGTGGCAATAAATGCTGCGTAATGGTGTTCGCAGATTTATTATCACTATTTTAGAAAGGCCACTTTTGGAAGTGGCCATTTCTGTGTGCTATGTGTCTTTGTGCCTGCCTGTTGTGTATTGCATGTCTGGCTCTGGATGACAGGGGCTGGAGAGGTGCAATGGCTCCAGAGGGCCTGGGTGAGTCAGCGCTAAGCTGAATAGGCCTGAACTGCATTTGGAGTAGTGGGAGGAGTAGCACCTGAACCTGAATAGGGCTGTACCTGCCTGCCACAATGCTGGCTCCGCCCCCGTGGTGTGTCTGGGGCCAGAGCCTACACTGACAATGGGGAGTGTTGTGCACTTGATAAGTGCCACCCAGAACTGGCTTGGACTAGGTCCAGGGCCCTGTGCCAGGTCAGAACAAAGACTTAATGGAGTATAAATATTGGGGCTGTGACCCCATGTAAGTGTGCTGTGCTGGACTGGTGCTTACTTGAGGACTGCTGGGCGCCAGGAGGAACCGCCATGAAGGACTCCCCCTCTGCCAGAGGGCCCTGTGAGCTGGCCTGCCTGGGCCCAGCCCGGCCCTGTGTAACCTAAAATATAGCGTGAGGGGAGTGCTGTGCTGTCTGCCTCCCCTCACTGATCGTGGTGTGGTGGGTGCTTTGATCTGTCCCTGGAACTAAGAGTGAGGAGGGTGCTGCAGGTTGCCCCTCCTCGCTGTGCTTCGACCTCAGGAGCATTGCTGGCGCTTCCCCAGCTGTTTTCTGAGCTGGAGGAGAGGGCTCCTGCGGCGAACCCGACGAGAGCAGCCGCGAACCGGAAGTCAGGCGGAGAACGCCTGACCATATGCGGGGCTCCCGTGAGGAAGTGGAGAGCCCCGCAGGTTTCACCCACCTGGTTGTCGCTGACGTCCTTTGGGGCAGGGCCTGCTGCTAAAGGAAGGCTGCCGGAAGTCAGGCAAGGTCTATGCCGGGTTGTGGGCAGGGCGAAGCAGGACCGCGCTCCAGACCGCAAGACGGAGGAAAGGAGTACAGAAGCCCGAGTCATCGGTTGTGAGACGGCTGCAACTTAACTCGCTCAGCCCCACAAGGAAAGGTGAGTGGGGCTGAGCTTTCTTGTATTAAACTCCGGTCGCTATGAGGTGGGGGCATTGCCCATTTTGAGTCAGGGCAGAGGAGGGGGAGCAAGGTGTCGGCGTCCCTCCCACATCGACGACCGAGACAGCACTGAGCCGCTTTTGTGTTGCTCTGAGTTTGGGAGCGAGAATCGGTGTTCGCAGCTGAACCGCCAGATCGCGGGCAGCTGCTTAAGGGATACGCATTGGCCTGCGCCCTGACTATGGAAAGGGGGCATTAATTAGGCTCACAGAGCGGGGTGGAACCTCAGCGGAGGCCCCCGAGTCCCGTGGTAGTTAGCCCAGAAGGGCAGACGGCCTGATTACCATAGGTCATATCAGAAGTGCCTGTGAGTACTGAAAGTTGCCTGATGCACATGTGTGTGCCCTGATTACTGTGGTGCACTGTTGCTAATTAGAATGTATGCATAATTGGCTATACGAAGTGTACTCCTACCAGGGGTTACTGGGTGGAGACAACTGCAATGTTTGTGACTACGACATGTGCACTGCTACTGATTATGTTTTGCATCATAATGTGCTAAGTGCAATGTTACCAGTAGTTACTGGTTGTCTTCGCTAACTGTGAGTTGTGATGTTCCAACAGTGGCCCGATTGGCCCTGTGGTGTATATAATCCCTGTTAAGTCAAACCAAGTGCCAAGTGGCACAGTGCAATTATGTGATTACGTTCTAATGTGTTTTTATGCATAATACAAAGGCTATTTTTTATATAACCTTGTGTGGAGTTTCTTTTGTGTTGTGCCTAGTGTGTCGCAGCTGTGTGAGTGTGTTGCGCAAATGCTTTACACCCTGCCTCTGGGATAAGCCTGACTGCTCGTGCCAAGCTACCAAGAGGGTCAGCAGGGGTTATCTTCAGCGTGTAACTCCCTTGCCCTGACTAGAGTGGTGGTTTCTGCCCGGCTTAGGCGCATGCCCTAGCCAACCAGAAATCCCATTTCTAACAATGTTGTGCAAATTATTCAAGGCATGCCGGGAGACAGGACTCCAGGCCTAGACAATTTAACGGTGGCGTTTTATAAAGAATATGCTCAAATTTTTGCTGCACACCTTCTGGTAAAGTATGAAGAGTCTCTGCTGAGTGGTGTATTACTGCCCTCCCTCCGGAAGGCGCTAATTGTTACTGTACAGAAACCAGATAAATCCACGCCATATTGACTCTTATCAACCACTATCCATGATAAATGTGGATAACACATTTTTTGCCATATTGATAGCCTCCCATCTTCTTCCCTTGCTCCCGAGCATTGTCCATACAAGCCAATCTGGCTTTGTTCCTGGTAGATCGACAGCGCATAATTTGCACACTCTAGTTGCGCTCCTTCACTCCATTGATCCCCACTTCAATGCTGCAGCGGTTTTACTTGATGGCACCAATGCGTTCGACTTGCTGGAGTGGCCATATCTGTTCCACCTCTGGACTCACCCTGGAATCAGTAATAATTTCCTGTGCCTCATTAAACTGCTTTACACAAAACCAACGGCTCGCCTGTGTGTGAATGGGGCGATTACACCTCCCTTCACAGTCTCACGGGGCACCCGGCAGGGCTGCCCCCTCTCACCCATTCTCTTTGCTGTTGTGATGCAGCTCCTGGCTGCTCGATTGCTGCAACACCATTCTTATCGAGGGCTGCAGAAGGATTCTGGTTTCCATGTACGCAGATGATGTCACCCTATATGTTCGTAACCCCCAGAGAAATATCACTCCTATTCTCCGAGTAATTATCTGCTTCGCTCGACATGCAGGAATAAACATTAATTGGTCTACGTCAATCATCTTTCTGCTCACTTCGGCCATGCAACCCTTTGAGTATCATTATCAACATAGGTTTTACCTAACAAGGCTACGGTTGGGTACCCTCCACCACCTGATTGCATTCCATGTAATGGGCAAGTGGAATCGCAACCCTCCGAAATGCCCTTGTGATGGGAAGTCAATACAGTCCATACTGCACTTTATACTTTTTTTGTAATTTTTATAGTCATCAGGAAGCACGTTTTACGATCCCTATTTTTAGACAACAAATTGTATTTTTATAAGCCTGCTTTTAACTATATTTGTAGTCTAGAAATTGGAAAAATTTGTAATGCAGTAATTGTTTTTGTGCAAATGTCAATCAGAAGAAGAAAAGAGTATTCCCATCTGGAAGCCCTAACATATGAGAAAGACTAGGGGCCATATGTATCAAGCCCATTTCCCGTTCGCAAACGGGCCGATTCTCAGAATCGTCCCGTTTGCGAATGGGAACAAGCCTTTTGGGATGTATCATCCCAAAAGGCATTCGCAAAATAGAGAATTGCAAAAATTGCGATTCTCTATTTTGCGAATGCATTTAAGGAATAGCAAATTGCGATTCCTTAAATGAAATGTATGAAGCACCTAAGTTGTGCGATTATGGCTTAAGGAATCGTAAATTACCACCAACTAAAGGTTGGTGGTAACTTGCGATTTCTTTGAGAAATGCATCTTTTTGCATTTTTCAAAGTGGCATGTGGCGCACATACATGCCCTTAGGGCATGTATGTGCGCCACATGTGCACCCATGCTCATTTCAGGGGTGCAACAGGGTGTCCTTTGGACACCCTTGCAACCTTGAAATTGCATTCTCAATTTGCGATTCTCTAATTGCTAATCGCAAATTGAGAATGTCCTCCCATTCATTCCTATGGGCCTCTAGGCCCATAGGAATGAATGGGGAGGGTTTCCTTAACTGCGATTCGCAATTTGCGAATCGCAATTAAGGAATATGTAGGATTCGCAAATTTTCTTGCGAATCCTACATACATCCCATTTGCGATTCTCAAATAGCGATTCTCAAAAATTCGCTATTTGAGAATCGCAAACACAAACTTTGATACATATGGCCCCTGGTCTTTGTAGTATAGGATGATGTACTGATGCTGGAAATTATGTATAGTATTTTTGTGTGCCGCATAATCAATTGTTATGATTAATAGTGAAGAACTTTTTATAATATTTGCTGGATGTACTGTACGAGAAATTATTTAATTATGGCTTTCTTTAGAATGCTTTTATGGTTGTATTTTATATACCAAATAAAGCTTGTTTGATTTGATTTGGTTTGATTTGAGTATCATTATCCTCTACAATGGCAGAGGCGCCAGTCCAATACATTTGAGTCTGGCTTAGTCAGGACTTAAATGAACTGTGGGGGGTGAACTATGGTCGGCTCATGACATGGTTGGAGGACTGCATACCAGTGTGGACGAGGCTGCCGATATCACTTTCAGGGAGAGTTGCTATTGCCAAAATGGTGGTACTCCTAAAATGTTTGTACCTATTCATCAACTTCACACTTCCGCTTTTGGTTCATTTTTGCAGACGCCTCCGATCCAATCTGATCACCTTGACATGGGCCGGCAAGCAGCCTCTAGTGGCCTGGGAAGTATTAACCCTCCCCTTTGAGAAGGGCGGGCTCTGCGCCCCTGATATGGACCTTTACTTCTATTGTGCCCAGGCACACTTTGCCCATTACTGGCTGCACCCTACCATATTCCAACCCCACATGCCCCCCGAACATGATCAAATAGCTCCCTGCCCCTTGCGTGCTGCCCTATACCTGCCCCAGATGCCCTCAGGTGGCGATTGAAACTGTGGCTTGCACCATATGGGTGTGGGATAGATTGAAAAAGCGCAGAACTAGATTGCTTATACACCCCATTCATACCACTTGCAGGACACCCCTCGCTCTCTGCTTTTGCTGACATTGGCACACATACCTGCCTCAGACGTGTACAACTCCACACCTTCAGTGATATATATCTAGACAGTTGCTTCATCTCCCCGCAAAGTATACTCGATGATCCAGCCCACACGCCCTTAGATATACTTACTTACCACCAAATGCACGCTGCCTTCCAAGCCATGCATGGCACTTTCCCAACAGTCCACCAAAACTTTCATGCCTTGAAGTTGCTGCTTACTAACCCTTCCTCTTAATAACCCATTACTAGATTCTATGCCATAATGCAGGAGAGGGCCACGGTGAGTGTCCCCCCAATAGCTTGGTCCTCCAACCTGAACCCCCTCTTACTGAGGAGCAGTGGTGCTACTGCTGCACTCAGTCTAGAGCTCTCTCCCGAACTACAGACTTAGACTCAGTCATTTTAAATTCTTGCATAGAGAGTATCGCACATATGTATAGAATGGGACTGGTCGATGAGGCGCTCTGTCTGCGGTGCACTGCGCCTGCCGCCACTTTCTTGCACTTGGCCTGAGACTGCCCCAAGGTTGCACACTTCTGGTTGGAGGTATTTGATACTATTGTGTTTATCACGGACCACAGGCTTCACCAGTCTCCACTGGTGGCCTTGCTAGGCTAAGTGAAAAATACCTCCACTGAGTTCTATACCCTCTTCCCTATTTTGCTTCTGTTGGCCAAACACAGGGTTGCAATCCACAGGGGCGTGCACTCAGCTCCCCCACTTAACCATTGGTTGCATGATGCTGCCTATTGTCAAGAACAACTAGAGTCGTTCTAGGAACTGATGCCCATGCATTCCCGACCCAGGGACATTTTGGGCTACGCTAGTTACCTACCTGACAACATGGCAAGATGTGATATCACATCAGGAGCTGAGTATGTCTGAAGATGGAGAACCTTCAACTGCTCCGGATGTATCCAATGAGGGGCGTGGGCCCAATTAATGATGTTTTTCTGGGTCTGGTGCACGGTCTACATCTAGACTACTCAGCACTACTCCCCAATTGCTGTGTAGAACCCTGATCTTACCACTCTACGCCCTGCTGTGATAAGTAACTAGAACATGAATGCTGAATGGTGTTGTAGGCAATTGGATCTATGAATACAGTGGGACATTTTCCCTTCCCCTGTTGTATTGACATTCATATAATGTTATTGCTCCCCTCAACAAAATCGATAAATAAATTTAAAATAAAAATGTAGTTCATTAGGAGACTTGTGTTGTGTTTGTTTTGTTGGTAGAATGGACTTTCTATAAGTAAATTGTACTGGTTAGCTACCTCTGTTACAGGAACATAGGCTAGTGCAATCATTTTTTTCTTATTTCAAAGTCATAATGGGCTGTTTGTTGCATATTCTCCACTTAGTGCAGATTGTTGGATGTGTCTCCAAATGCTCTGCTTAAAATGGCAGTAACAGCCTTGTAAGGCTGTGAGTGGGTATAGTTTAAGGATAATCTGGATCATGGCTTGTTAAAAATCAATTATTATTTTATGTGGGGAGCAGTTTGTTTTAATTTTAATGTGGTTTAGTAGTGTGTAGTAAGTGCTACTTTGTTTATTAGGTAGCAGGGTGTTTATGAATGTATATTAGTGTTTTGATGTTCACCATGTAAGGTGTATATCTGAGTGAATGATATAGGGCACATTTTGAATGTCCGATCCATTATCCATGTTTGACACTGGCTTAGTTTTAATAAGGTGTCTACTGTAGCAAATATTATAATGTGTTTTTCATTGTTAAGGTTATCATGTAAGAGGAAGGGTTTTTCAATATGTATGGTGGTTAAGTATTCAGGAATTTGGATATCTTGGTATCTTTAGTGGCAGGAGGGGTATCATTGGTGGCTTTATTAGTTTGTGCTATTAAGCGTTTTAAGGCTGGCATAGCTGGTAGCTGGCCTGTGATATGTTAAGGGACCTTAGGGAGTATATATTTTAGTATTTCTGCTGTGGGCTTTTGGGAGCTAGTACTTGCCTCTCTTAAATCTTGTAGTCCATGCCTACTTCAATTTCGGTGACATTTATGACACAGTTGTGTTCTCTTACAATGATAACAACATCGGGGCATATTAGCAAGACCGGCGATAAAATTATCGCCGTTTTAGCGGCAGGAAACTGCCGCTAAAACGGCGATAATGGGCTTGCTAATATGCGTTATAGAATTCAATCGAAGCCCAGGTTAGATGTCCTGCACATCTAACCTGGGCTTCTATTGAATTCTATAACGCATATTAGCAAGCCCATTATCGCCATTTTAGCGGCAGTTTCCTGCCGCTAAAGCGGCGATAATTTTATCGCCGGTCTTGCTAATATGCCCCATCATCTTTTGTAGTGGCCCTGCCATAAGAAGCATTAGAGTAATATTTAGCACATCTCCAATTGATAGTTTTATTGCTTGTACTTTCTTGGCTGTAATTGTAGCCCATATGAGAAAGTAATTATTTCCCTTTCTGTGATGTAACTTATCTTGCTCTTTCTGTGATTATGTTTGAAAACAGAGTAATATTACAAAAAATTAAATGCAAAAAAAATATAATGCATGTAATATTGAGAAACAAAGTTCTGCAGCTTGTTTTCTATTTTATATGTACATATGTGTTCTTAATGGCAATTGCAATATTTATTTTCTGGTTTTCTGTTGGAGGTGTTGTAATGTGGGTCAGGTGGCTCTTGTTCTGTTAAGAGAAAAGTTGTTTTAGTTTTATTTTAAACATTTGTTTGATGGTAACAAGTCGGGAATGAGGTAGTTTAATTTAATTTTTAGTGTTTTAGGGTGAGTTGGTCTTTACAAATATTTTTTTTTAACTTATTTTTTGTGCGTCTTTTTCCAGGTATGTGATTGCTGTAGTTTGTCTATAAATTAGTAATATCTCAATGGTGTAGTAATTTGTATGTAGTATCTATAGTTTAAGAGATAAAATAAATAGAGTATTTGTTTAGTTATTGAATATTTTTACGTTTTAAATAAATATTTTATTTACTTTGGAAGGTAATTGTATGTATTCTTCCACTTCTTTTTTCAGACTGTCTTTGGCGAATACGGCAGAGTATCATCATCTTAGGGCTGCTCACTGTCTCCATTATTATTCACTCTGACGCTCAAACCACTGGCGTGCAAATTACGCCAACGACACATAGTTGGCATTACGGTTCCGGCTGAGACCTATCAGCATATCACTATATGTGGATGATATGCTACTGTATGTCCGAAACCCCACAAATCATTTAGCTCTGCTAATCAGAGAATACATCAAGTATACAAGTATAAACTGGTTGAAGTCAGTTATCCTGCCATTAACTCCACACACACATCCGTTCCCACTTGCCTTTCCTCTGGACTGGAGCGACGGCCCGGTTAGGTATCTGAGAATTTGGGTTCATAGAGATCTGGATTTGGTCATACTAGAGAATAATGGGAGCGTGATCTCTCGACTGGAGGAAGAAGTTGCTAGATGAATTAGACTCCCACCATCATTGGCAGATAAAATTGCACTTCTCAAAATGATAGTCCTCCCACTGTTCCTGTACCTATTTATTACTATTCCAATCACGCTGCCTCTTCACCTCTTCCATACCATACGATCTCATATGATAACCCTAACATGGGTCAGCAAACAACTCAGGGTTAAATGGGCAGCACTAACACTTTCATATGCACAACGAGGATTTGGAGCCCCAGATCTCTATCTGTACTACGTATGTACCCAAGCACACTTTGCACACTACACAAATATATTCCACATTTACCAGTAGAATCGGGTGATGCACACCCCCTTCCTCTCACGGCCATTTTGACACAAAAAAAGACAGGTATCACTTGCTCAGAGATTAAAACTGTAAAGTGCACAATGAAGGCCCCCGCTTTATGACACAACATTCAGACTCATCAGTCACTCATGACACTGGGACTCTGGCTCTATTGAAATATACCATCCTTACAATCATGGGGGATGTGTTCCCAAATGGGACATTTATCTCACTCCCGGAGTTTTCCACAAGTTAACCGAACACCCCTCACCTTACTTTCACATACTTCTATCTACGAGACACTAAAAAACAGTTGAATCCGTCCTTTCCTGCAGAATCGGCTACTCTGGGCTCCCTCCAAGCCCTGCTCACTAGCTCCATGCATAAACGCCTCATCACTATTCTCTATAACACAGCGCTACAGGAAAGGCATGCTGACATGTAACAGGCCCTTGACAGATGCAATGCAGTACTACATACACCCTTAACTGTAGAAGAATGGGGCTTCTGTTGCACGCTCACTGGTCGGCTCACTTCCAACTGCAATCTCTGCATCATACATTTTAAATATCTTCAACAAATGTACTACACACCAACCAGGCTGTTCAAATATGGACTGCGAATTGATGCAAAATGCTCCAGATGCAGAGCTGAGCAAGCTTATTTACTTGATCTTACCTGGTCATGCCCCCAAGTTAACCATTTTTGGATAGATATAACAAATGCCCTTACAACTATGGTGTCAGAGTTGGTCCCACATACCCCACAACTGTGCCTTCTAGATTATATTGAGCGATTACAATCCGCTCATCGGCCGTTTGTGGCAGTAGCATACTGCTTGCAAAGCGGAGAGTAGCTATAAATTTGGGGCAAAAATGTACACCTATGTTAAAACACTGGATTAAAGACATAGTATATTGCAAAGAGCAGCTGGAGCTCTTCGCTGAGGAATTACCTGCATCATCACACCCGAAAGACAATTGGAGCCCGCTTACGGCCTATCTGTTGTCCTCCCCTGACATGTCATAACTTGATTGTAATGTCTGTTTTACTGATATTAATGGAATAGCAGAATTCATGGATATTTACTGATTGATTATATGACCATGCTGTACTGTCTTTTATACAGGCTATGCACTTATATACTCCTTCCAGCTGCCTCTGTGAACTGTACGTTATGTTTGAAAACTGATAAATAAAAGTAAAAAAAAAAAAACAGTTTCGTCATCCTGCAGCTTTTGTAGTTTTTGGTGTAGTAGGTAGTCACTTTTTGTGTGCCTTTTCTATTGTAAGTTTAATTGATAATATAATTTTATTGAATGCTTTACGGTTTGTTTGTTTTTGGTTAGTATTTGTTTAAATTTTTTTTCCAGTTATTGACTTTTATGGTAAATACTAATTAGTGTTTGTTTTATAATGTTGAATATATATTTCTATTTTTTGTGTTATTTTGGATGCATTATTTATGTATATATTTAAAATTAGTTTTGCTTAACTTGTATACATTAGTGCTTGTTGTAAATATATATATTTTAATACTATTTTAATGTATTGAAGTGTATAGTTCATTTGGGGTGGTTTAAATTTATTTTAGTGATATGAAATTGTTATAATGTTGTTAGAATATTTATATATTTTTTAAGTTCATTTTTATTTTTTGGGTAAAATAAAATTCTGTTATTTTAATATTTATTAGTGAAATGGCTTTAATTTGGGTGATATTAATGTAGTAGATATTGTGTGTTGTGATATTTTTGACAATTTGTATGTTTATTTAACGGTAAAAATATTTTTGTTCCCAATATTTTTGTTATCGATATAAGTAAAAATAGATATTTTACCTGTGATATTTTGTTTATGGTTATTTCTGTTTTTATTTCTTAAGTATAGGAAAGTGATATTTTTGTGAAAAATATTTATTTTCTGAAATTTCAGTGAATCGATATTGTTGCTATCACTATTATTTCACTGATCCCAAGGTGATGTGGCACGTTCTGCCCCCTAAGTCAGACTTCTATTCCCAACCATGGAAAGCCTCTGCCAACAAGAAGAGCAACCAATAGACAGTTCTCCGTGTCAAGAGCCAGGCCCCTCACCATCCCCTGCCAGGAGAAGATTCTTATCTGGAACCACATGCATGCCTTTCCTCCAGTCGGGTTGGGTGACAAGGAGTCCTTCCCCTCTCCTGAGAGCTTTCTGGCCTCCTACATTATTCAGAGTGGGGGGCTCTACCCTCTGTTGGTAGACACCCTCCTTCCACTCAATTCTGCCGTCTCAGGGGTGGAAACCTATGACTGGCCTTTCAATTCAGAGTCTGTACCCAGAGACTGAATAGGTGCCTGGCAGTTCAGGACTCTCAGGGGGGAACAACAGCCTTTTAAGGATGACTCACTCTGTGTTGTGCTGAGGTCTGCCTGGGGAAGGTCTCCTGTCTATTTCTGTGACAGCCCAGGAAGCAAGTCATAAGTGGCCTCACCAGGGTCAAACATGGGGTGCTCTTCTCTCATACTAGGTAATCGCTGACCTACTGGTACTCCCACTGTGGATTTACCCCAACTCCTCCCCTTACTCTCTATCTGGGCCACGGTACTCTCTGTTTGGGAGCAGTAGCCCCAGAAATCTGAGGGATTGTGGTGCCCAGCACAGCCACCATCCCAACTGTTCTATCACCGGTGAAGTTTATTTCCAAGGGTGCAGTCAATGGCCATCAGGGGAATAACAATGGCCTTCCTCCGGACTACTTCCCCACCTGCCATTGCAGGGATACGAGGGTCATAGGGCGGAAAAGGTTGTGCCTATGGACCTGGGTTACCCTGCATACCTGGCCTATCAGTTATTGTTCTGGGGAAAACAGATTTTCCACTACCATGGTCTAGATGGCACAGGTATCCCTCTGAGCAGTGTCAGGGACTGAATTCACTGTGATCTAGTGACAGTGATGATTCCCACTCTTAGGGATCACCAGCTTACCATCTGGTCCACCTCCCAACTAAGGGACACTAGGACATGCTCTACCCTCTGTTCCAGGTAACAAACGTTCCCCAAAGCCACATTGGCCACTCCTATGGAGTGCCCTCCTTTCGGTGGTTTTCTGGGAAAGCTAGTGTCTCTCTTCTTGTACCCTGAGTGGAGACAGTCATAACACCTGGGTCAGTCAGAAAAAGGGCACCAGGCCTGGCCGTAGCGGGCATCAGGCGTTTCCCCTGGAGGCTGGAAGAGTGGGGCCAGATTAATTACTGGGGGCCGGTTTTGCAGCTGTGATTCAATATCGCCCCCCAGTAACAATGCAACAGTGCTTCCCCCCGCCCTTCCTCCAGGGGGGGGGGGGGCTGGTCGGTCAAAATTGCCAGGGCTGCTTTGGTTCCCAGTCTGGCCCTGGCTTCCATCAATCAGAACCTCCCCACTTGTGCTCAGAAGGGTTATGGGAATCCTTTCACTTCAAACTATTTTGGGGCAATTTGAGGAAATTCTCAGCTTCATTCTTGACCTTACCCTCCTTCTGCTGAGGGGGACCTGAACAACCCTTGTTGGGGGTAGCTCCCAGGTACGTTTTTGTAAACTGTGAGCTTGGACTCAATTAGGTGCTGGGGCAAATCTGTAAAAAGAATATCAGGATGTGCTTCTTCATGAGCAGATTATAAAGCCCATCATAATTGTTTACTTTCTGCCCTTCACCCAACCATTTACTGCCTTACTTGATGAATCCACAATGTCTACCTGTGACCTATGTGACTGCTTTTGCCTATCTCTTGGCTACAGGTGATACCTCTCTGGGGTTAGACTAAACTTCATAAAAAGCGCTTCCTTCATGGTGGCATATCTCAACTTGTCAGCTTTCTCAAGGTATCTAAGCTTTCTAAGGTGTCTCTCCCCATAGTGAGCATGCACTTCCACAGGCTAGCCCCAGTTCTTTTCTGGAACACTTTGCATACACAAGGCCACCTCAAATGCTTCAAATCACTTGTCTATGTCATGCCCACCACAAAGCTAGGCACCAGGTCTTAAGGTATGTGGGCCCTACAGCCTTGCGCAATATGGAGTTTGGTGCAAGGCCTGGTTTCTGGCCAGGCCTTGTGCCCATACCCCGGCAGAGGTCTAAATTCCACCAATGTGAGATTGTGGATCATTTTAGACACTTTTGGTGTCCACTTGCACCTGATGTAGGCATGTAAAGGGGTCATTGTAAGCCTCCTAGCCCCATCAGATGAACCTGGGGGTCTGGTTGTGCTGACACTGCCCCTTTATGTGGCCTTTCATTCTTTACTTTCAGGAGTTCTGTAATGGCTGCCACAACATATTTTCCATGTTATAGCCCAAAACCCAAGGATCATATGTTATTTCTTGCCATTTCCCATAAAATCGAGCTAGTCTGGCACCCAACTTTATAAGGGTATCTAAAAGGTCTAGTAATGCAACTACCTGTTGAAGATCCTCGCTGATACATTTTACCTCTTCTTCTCCTTCCTTGTGCTTGCTGGGGAAAGAATCCTTGTGAAGAACTGAGGCCATACTGGTTGATTCCAAAGTTGGGTCTAAATCCACGAGCCATGAAACGTCTAGTCATGCCTTGTCCTCAGCCGGGAAACCGACCCTTGCTCTGCCATCCCTAACAAAAAATCTATTACTAAAGACACATTTAATGTCTTTAGGTACCTTCTAGATGGAACTAAAAACCCCAACGAACTTTGCCATTGCCTTAATAAAATGTTCTCCAAACAAGCAGCTCTGAGGAGAAGGCTCTCCTTCTTTATTAGCCAAATCAACTAATTTTGTACAACTTTTTGTTGAAATACTGTTCCTTCTCTCATTAGAAAGAGCCATTTTTGCCTAACTTAGTACAAAAAGAGCATGTTGCACCAATTGGCGCTACTCCTCAGTATCCACATATTTATTGTTTATAAACAGCCTCTGCCAGATCAAAACTTTTTATTAACGGCCCAATAATATAAAGAAGTCTGTGCTGGTAAGAGCTTAAACCTCAATCTAGGCCCTTACGATGATACTTGCCTCCCATGCTTATAAATGCCAAGACCTTAGAATCCAGATCCGGCGTTACTGCAATCTTATCAGGTAATGTAGGTCTCATGTATTTAAAACTGAAACAAGACCTTACTCCTTTAGGAAGTTTTCTCCTCAATGGCCACACGAGGAGAAGGAGATCATTTTGGAAATAAAGGATGCTTTATCAAAAGAGGATTGAACATTTCAACCCCAAAGAGGTCTACAATGTTTGGTTTTTGAGGACTTACCTGTCTCCTCAGGTGTTCCTTTGTGTTTTACCACCACTATGTCCTGATCAGAATCAATATCTAATGAGCATGTAAACTCAATCTCGGGGTCCTCCGACCCTCTCTTTCTTTCAAGGGATTCACAAGCATTAAATATATGTACTTCCTTCGTTTGAACACCTTTTGGCTCTTTTCCATGCCCATCCCCAGGACCAGACGTACTTTCTTGATCCTCATCTGAAATGAAATTGTTCAGAGAAATCTCTTTTCCAGTAGTATTCTTCTTACCAGTCCTCTGCCCCCTTTTATGCTGTACCCTGCCTACCCAACCACTACAATCAGCTTCTTCATTAGCATTAGAGACCTGTAATTAACTTGCCTCAACGCCTTTTGCTTCAAACTCAGTCAAAAGGTCTCTAGTTTCATATTAATTGAATCCAATTCGTTTTCCCAGATATTTATTAAATGAATGCTGCCCTGAATTAAAACAGGCAAAACAAGCTGCCCTGAAGTAAAACAAGTAGGCACAACAAAACAACATATCTAAATATCCCATACTTGTCTAGATACTACAAGCCAGCCATGACCATGGACATGGGTCCTAAAAAGAATTATATTTTACTCATTTATCTTGATAAAATACTTGCAATGTTTAAACAGTAGACATAAAATGTACAAATTGCAGGAACACCAATATAACACATTTCAGTCATTCAAAACAGCCACATCAAATATTTGTACTATGATCAGGCCCTTAATGAATTGCAGAAGCACAAAAAGTTACTTATCTTGTGAGCAGCAGCAACAAAAGATGGAAGATAGATGTGTGTTCCTGTTGTTTTATTACTTTATAGAATTTTAGGATGTTCTGAAGTATTTCTTTTTTTGCTGTTGTGAGTGCAGTAAAAGGGATATGCATATTCTTAGCCTCTATGCTTTGCCATAAAATTGACATAAAAAAAAATACAAAAACACTGTTAACTGCAGCCCTTTTCCTTTAAACATGTTTCAGACCTGACATTACAGCCTATGTGCGCAGATTTAAACTGACATTTCGACCTGGCAAAATAAACCTTTTGCCAGGCACAAACCTCCCTTTTTAATACACGTGCGTCACTCCTAGGGTAGACCCTACACAGCCCAGAGGGCAGGGTGCAGTGTCCTTAAAAAGTTGGACAAGTTTTTCAAGTTTTACATGTCCTGGTAGTAAAAAACCCATGAATTTGTTTTTCACTACTCTCCCAAACGATAACATTGGGTTACCTTATTTCATTTAACAAATTATAACTTTTAATTGGGAGATGGTAGGAAGGTCAAGTTTGCTGTTTAAAGAACTGTAATTTAAAACCCTGTTTAATGGTAAAGTCGGATTTTAGGTCACAATTCTGAAAAGGACACTTTTAGAAAATTGGCATTTTCTTGTCTCAACTATATGTTGCCTGCATCCTGTATCCTGTGTCACATGACTAGGTGTAGCTGGCAGTTGGTATTTGTGTATTCCTCCCAGACAGTGAGACAAAGGGGGGATAGGGGTTGTCAGGACTGGCCATGTCTGTCAGGATGAGGGGGAGGGGCTGTCACCTACCACACTTGCACTGCGAGGACTCTGCTGCAGCACCCTCAGAAAGGGTTTCAGACTAGTCTTTTGTGCCCCCAGACAAGCTATGGCCAGGGCAGAGAGGAAGGGAATTCCAGATCCCTATGGAAGGGGAAGACTCTAGAAGCTTCTCCCACTTCAAAGCTGGCACCAGGTATAAGTAGTGCATCCTCTGGAGATAAGATGGCCGCTAGGTAGGAGCTCTGCCTCAGAGCTCCCGGGTTGGGGATCACCAATATCGGTAACTATCCCCGGATAACCCTGCCATCCACCTCTCGCTGCAGCACTCCACAGAAATACCGCAAGCTGTGATCCCTGAGCAACAAGTTTTGTGATATTGGGCTTACCTGCATCGAAGACCTCTGGGAGAAGGTCGCCGCATTCCCTCCGACGCCGACCATCTTGATCGCTTCCTGTGAAGACACCGCGGCGCCCGGGTGTGAAGCGGGTCCTCGATTGCTCTACCGGAGGGATCGTCCAGCGAAACTTCAATCGGGCTCGTGGTGCCCCGGTGAGGAGCTGGACTCGCATGCCGCGACGTCCTCAGCCAGAGTTGATGCCGATGCTGAGCCCGCCTTCCGCCCGCCTCTGATGCCGGAGTTGAGGCCGGTGCTTTATGCCGGTGTTGAGCCCGCCTTCCGCCCGCCTTTGATGCCGGTGTTGAGCCCACCTTTCCGCCCGCCAGTGATGCCGAGTTGAGGCCGGTGTTTGATGCCGGTGTAGAGCCCGCCTTCCGCCCGCCTGTGATGCCGTTTGATACCGGAGTTTGATGCCGGTGTTGAGCCCGCCTTCCGTCCGACTTTGATGCCGTTTTTCCTCACGGCGCCCCAGCGAAGAGCCGGCTGGTGCGCGGATCGGCTGTGGGTTTCTTCGAGGGTGCCGACGAGCGAGTCCTGCGATTTATTTCACTCGGCGGACCACCCTGACCCAAATTGCCTAGTAGAAGCGGGGAGCGCCCTGCAGGGCGTCTCGCCTGAGTCCCTCTGACTTCGGATCCCGCCTCGCCTGCTTGTGACATATCCGCTGACTGCCTGCCTAACCTAACAAACGGTGAGCGCCACGTTATCTACTATAAACTTATAGGGGTGGTCTTTATTTGTGCTGACTTAGCCTCTTGAAAGACGCTTACGTTGTATACACTCTAAGATTGAAACTGACTGAGATGGCCATCTCGACTTTTATGTGCTGGTTCATCCATTTTGAAGACGCTTGCATTACATAATAGAAGCTGTCCTCACTTGCCCTATTCATAGTAAGTGAAAGAGGACTGATCCATGCTTTCACAACAATAGAAAGAGGACTGCCCTCACTTGCCCTATTCATAGTAAGTGAAAGAGGACTGATCCATGCTTTCACAACAACAGAAAGAGGACTGAGCCAGAAGCTCCCCACAATAACAGAAAGAGGACTTCTACAGTGGCCATCTTGGCATGGGCTTTTGTTAAACAGCCCTCTCAACTTACTCTACTGAAAGAGTCCTGGTAAACCATTTCAGATGGGCCATCTTGGCGCGGTAGCACTGTCCGTAATCAAACCTTGATAGTAGGGCAGACCTGCGGATACATCTCACCACGCAAACCGACCGCTGGGAAGGTAGTCTCATCACTCTCCCCAGCATGGCAGAGCCCTGATTGACCTCCACGGGAGACAACTACTACACCGTTATCTACCCTCCTAATCTCTCCAAATCCGCCTCTAAATCCTTTAAACACTCCATCCTGAAATTCATCCTGAGACCCTGATATCTGACCTTCGTCTCTCCGTAAACCAGGGCACTGTCATTAACGACCTCATCTTCCATTCCAGAAAAACGTCTCTCTGGCGCAATGCCTTCTCGAGCCTCCTCAAAGTACAGGAAGCCAGGAACATCCCTCACGGAAAAAAACTCACAATCACTCCATCTGCAAACCTGCGGGCTGACCTTACCATCACCTTATACAACAGCGGCATTATCCTGATTCAAGGGCATCCCAAAAACCTCATCAAATTTGCGGACCTCTTCACCCTCCTTAAAAAATATGTTCACAACCTGTCCCAGTCCACGCTCCCGCCGCTCCACCTCTCGCCCAATCCGCCAAGTGTACCATGCCTCTCACTAACCACTCATGCCAGTGACCACGTCATTGGGCGACCCGGCCCTGTCACCTTGTCACCAACGCATGCCAACCACTGCGCGCCCATACCACTGAACCTTGACCTTCAAGCGATCCCCGCTCCGTCGGCTTCCGAAACTCCCCCTAGGGCCCACATCACACGCCAACCCAGCCCCGCTATCACGCATCCAGCACATACCATCAGAAGCGTCCCTAAACCCTTAACCTCCTGCCCGTGTAATCTACCTGCACTCCGGGCTACTGAAACTCCTACTAGGGCCCACAACACTGGTATTGAAATGTCTAATAGGGCCCAGAACTCTGGTCGATTTAGCCCCACCACTAGGCTGCAAACTCAGTCCGACGAAATCGCTCCCACCCTTTCGGCCCCCTGCCTGCAAGATCTTCCCTCTCATAGGGACGCTGATCGACCTAGCCCCCCTCACTCCATCCGAATAACTCGCCTGCAACCGGCCCTCGGCCCGCCCAAACCCACCTCTAGGCTACCAGCATATTCTATCAGAACCGCTCCCTTGCAACTGGCCCCCTGCCTGCCAGAACCTACCTCTCTTAGAGATATTGATAATCTCCACCGCAGAGCCACCAAATTAACACGGAGCATCCACAAGTCCATTCTGGACCTAAAGCACCTCCTTCACATCACCGAACTCTCCTTCTCGAATCTCTGGCTCTCGCAGAACGCGACCCACATCCCCTTCACGAAGCCCCTCCTTCACCCACTCCCACTATCCCTGAGACACTTGCGCCCCCGCAAGCAACCCTGCCACCTCTCGGAGGAGGAAATTCTTGCTCTCCTCCATACCTACAAACCCACCCCTGGCACGCTTAACCCCTCAGAACTCACGGAGGAAGAAGTGGCTGACCTCCTCAGTAGCTACGATTCTGCCTTGACAACCCCATGCCCCTCAGACCTGAGGGAAGAACACCCTATCTGCACGGTTGCAACCAACCCTAACAGATCTGCTACCCTCCGCATCAGAGGGGTGGTCAATAGCAACCTAGCTAGAGTTCCCATCTCTGCTTCTACCCTTGACACTCACTCCTACCCCTCCCTAGCCGGCCTCCTAATAAACTGCCGGTCAGCTGTAAAGCATGCATCTGACGTCGCCGACCTCATCCTGAGACATAAATCGGACCTAGCGATCTCGACTGAATCTTGGCTCAAGGAATCCTCATCGCCCTACCTAGACCTCTTAGTCCCGCCCAATTACAACATCGTAAGGATGGACAGGCACTCAAAGAAAAAAGGGGGTGGCATTGCCTGCATCTACCGCTCTAACCTCCTTGTTACGGAACTGCCGGTGGACCCTACAGACTCCTGCGAATACCTCGCACTCTCTATCTCCAACAACACCTCACAACTGTGCAAACTTCACATCTTTTACCACCCCCCAGGCAAGAATGACACCTTTACGGACCTCCTCATGGAAATCATCACAGCCAAGGTTTCTCCAAACTCTAATGACATTTTCCTTGGCGACTTCAACTTGCATTGGAACGATCCTAAGGACCCTCAGGTCAATGCCATCAGAGATTTCTTGGCCGATCAAGCCCTTACCCAAGCCTGCTCCCTCCCTACTCATTCGAAAGGCGCCACTCTAGACTGGATCATTGCTAAGGAATCAGCGATCAAACTTATCTCTATTGACCCCTGTGATTGGTCTGACCACCACGCCGTCACCTTCCTCCTGCCCAGCACCCACAAGACATGGACACCTCAACCCGTGATTCCCAAACGATGGGTTAGAGACACCAAGAACCTTGATCACGAGAAACTGGCAGCGCGTTGTGAGACCGACCTCCCCCCCCTCAGTGCACCTCGGTCGATAACCTAGCGGATCATTACTCCTCAACCATATCCGACATTCTCGATGACCTGGCACCACTAAAATTAAAAAGAACCCAGATCAAAGACAGAAATCCCTGGTTCAGCGGATCCCTCAACAAGGAAAGGAGATCCCTTCGACAGACGGAACGAAACTGGAAACAACACCCATCAGCAGCACATCTAAAACTTCTCCGCCAGGCCAGAAATGCCTACAATAAGAAAATCCTCAACTCTAAAAAAAAATTCTTCAGAACTGAACTTGAGAACGCCAAAAATCGACCTCGCAAGCTGTTCGACTTGGTCAAACACCAATCCAACAAACTAGCGAAAACCTCCAAAGAAACATCTAAACCCTTAATATCAAGTGAGGAATTTTCTTCCTTCTTCTGCGACAAAATCTCTGCCCTAGGAAATGAACTTAAATCCGCAACTCACCACCAAAATCAAAATCTGCCAGCTCTACCTCTTCTCTCCGCGTTGTCCTCCCAAACCTCACCCAAAAACCTAGCGCACTGGTCCAACTTTAAAATCTACGACGAACACTCTATCTCGAGAATTCTTGCCTCCTTAAACCCGAACAATCACTTCAATGATCCTCTCCCTTCTAACTGCCTAGCTGCCGCCTCTCAGGCTATCATCCCTTCCTGGACCTCAATAATCAACGCCTCCCTCCTACAGGGCTCAATTCCTGTTTTGCTCAAGGCTGGCCAAGTTATCCCCATCCTAAAAAACCCTCGCTGGACCCTGCTTCCGCTGAGAACTATAGACCCATATCCAACATCCCACTCCTAGCCAAAGTTCTGGAAAAATGTGTGCAACAGCAGCTGAGCCTACACATCAACAACTTTCACCTGCTAGATGACTTCCAATCCGGGTTCAGACCTGGACACAGCACGGAAACCACCCTCCTCCACATTGTGGATGACGCCCTCCAAGCCCTCGACCAAGGCAAAACCTGTCTCCTAATCCTCCTAGACCTTTCTTCTGCCTTTGATACGGTTAACCACGAAATTCTCCTTGAACGCCTCAAACTCAGGATGGGGTTGGATGGCACCGTCCTTGAATGGTTTAGATCCTTCCTCCAAAACCGCTCACAGAGAGTCCTCATCAACGGTAATCTATCCGCCCCCTCTCCGGTCACGGTTGGAGTCCCCCAAGGATCAACCCTCTCCCCTACCCTCTTCAATCTTTACTGTGAACCTCTCACCGAGGTGCTACGTGCCGCCAATATCTCCTACCTTATGTACGCCGACGATACACAGATCTACATAAAAATCTCTTCCCGGAGGACATCTTCTCCCTGAACGAGGCCCTGAAGCTGACAGTCCATTGGCTCACCGCCAACCAGCTTAAACTCAACGCAAACAAAACTGAATTTCTTCTGATCTCCCCACCCAAACCCAATCCAGACATCCAGGAATGGATCAAGACCATCACAGCACTAAACTGCCCTCCTACCATTGTTGACTCGGCGAAATCCCTTGGAATAACCCTTGACGGCAGCCTGAACATGCGTGGCCATATAAACTCGATGGCCAAAACGGCTAGATTCCACCTGAGTTACCTAAGAAACCTAAAACCCTTCCTCGAAGTTTCCGACCTTAAAACGGCAATCCAGGCACTAGTCATTTCCAGACTAGAATATGGATGTTCTACTCTCGCAGGGCTACCCAAGAACTCTCTGGCCCCATTGAAAGCCTGCCTCAACACCGCCGCCAGACTCCTAACTGGCTCAAAGAAATTCGACCACATCTCTCCCCACCTCAAAGTTCTGAACTGGCTTCCCCTAGAGGCCAGAATCCAATTTAAACTGGCCTGCATTACTCACAAAGCTCTTTACTCCAATTCCCCTACATTTCTCGCCCAAAAACTCGTGATATCCGGAGGAGCCAGAAACTCCCGATCTGCCAAAGACCTGTTGCTGCAACCAGCACACTTCTGGAAGAAAAAAACCTACAATCGGGCCTTCTCTGGGGCCGCTCCAAGAATTTGGAACTCTCTCCCACCCGCAATCAGAAGACTTCCGTCCTTGGCACACTTTGAGAAGGAGACCAAAACCTTCTTAATGGGCAAATACCTCATCTAATGAATACATCACAATCACCTCAGCGACATGTTCCACCCTCCACCTCTGCATTATCCACGGCTTCTACGGATGATACCTATTCCTGCACTCCTGGGCATCCCCCCAAGAGTTGAGACTGCGTGCCTTCTTGTATAATGTATCTACTTGTTTTAATTTTTATCCCCCATGTAGCTGGGACTTTAGACTGCGTGCTTCTCTTGTATAATGTATCCCCTATTGTACCCAATTGATCCCTCCCTTCCTAACACTTTGTATACCACCCTTAATCCTGTAAAGCGCTCTGATACCCTCACGGGTCTGGTTCGCGCTCTATAAAACTATAAATAAATATATAAATAAATAAATAAAATAAAAATCCTCAGACCCAACTCTTTAAATCACTTCTGGACCTCTGGACCCTAGCATGGAGGAAGAACTGCACATCTGTGATGGCTGCCCTGCTGCCCAAGCCCTGCTGTGCTGACCAAGGACTGCCGTTGCTGCACCAGGACCCTTCTGCTGCTGTGAGCTGCCCTCTTGAATCCAGCCTGCCTGTGTGGGCCCAGGACTCCAGGAAATTTCCAAGGGTCAGTCAGCTGGCCCCCCTGGTCAAGCCACAGGGTTATAATAGGCTTCTTCGACATCGACATAACTCTATGCATCTTGATGCAGCGCAACGCAGCTCACAACTGACACTGGCCCAGCGCAATGCATCTCGTCCTCTGCATCAACTCATCACAGCGCAAGTCCTCAGAAGCCCCTGCAACTCCTCCGACACAGCCCGAGGCACCACCAGCCCAGCGTGATGCATCCCATCCTCTGCACCTAGATATCACAGGTCTTTGCAGCCCCAGCAGCTTCCTCGAAGACAACGCAGGTCCTTGCATCGCAAGCTCCCATCAACGGCTTCATCGACTCCGCCACTGTATGATGCATCTCAACTCCGGACTCCTCAACGCTGGCCCGTGCAGCTCGATGCAAAGACTTCACATCTCGAGGCCCAGGTCACAAGGTTTTTTGTCAGCGGACTGTACTCTGTCCTGTATCTGGCCTGCACTCCATTGTGGTTGGTCTGAACTTGTAACTTGGACCTGGTCCACCGTGGCCAGATAACTGCAGTTGGCGCTTTTTGCTTCTTAGCACTTGACTTCTTCAAAATATTTAAAATTGCATATCTCCAGTTCTACTGATTGGAATTTTGTCATTTTGGTGTCAAATAACTTATTACAATTTACTCTGTTTTTCCAAATTGGTGTGTGTTTTTTCTTGTGTTGAGTTGTCACTTTATTACTGTTTGTATGCTGCATAAATACTTTACACAGTGCCTCTAAGTTATGCCTGACTGTTTTTGTGCCAAGCTACCGGAGGGTTAAGCACAGGTCAATTTTGTGATTTTTGTGGTCCTCCCTGATGAGGATTGTGGCTGTTGCATAAGAAGGGATCACACCCTCCTCAACCAAGACCCCAATTTCTCATATTGGTGTTCAGTGGTAGGATTCAGTACTTGTGTTTGTTGAGTGCCATCCAGTGATTGGTGTAACACTAAAATCCCACATAAATAATTTGATACCAGAGTATTTTTTTAAATTATCCTTAGTTTTGGATTGGCTACTTTTCCAGTTTTTTAAATTTGAGTTCCCTGCCTCCTTTTTTTCTACCATGGAGTTGGAGCTACTCAACGTTGATGACCTCAGCATGGCTGAGCAGCAGAAGCTCTCCAAGGAAACAGCTCTGAATGAAGGGACGAGGGTCACAAAGCTGGACTTTCAGTCCAACCCAGAGGAGCCAGAGGATGGCAATCCTGAAGAGAAGGGAATGGATTTAGAGAAGAAGTTGGAGGGCCTGGCTGTGAGCCCTGAGCTGAAGGTCACAGAGGAAGGTAGCTACTCGCCTACAGGACTGGAGAACATTGTTAGGGCAGAGAGCAGTGTGTCTTCCTGCAGGCTGTCCCCAGAGGAGCTGAGGACAGAAAGGCAGAGAGGGAGCTCTAACTGCAGCTGGTGAAGATGAAACTGGAAGCAGAGGAGGGAAAGACTGAGGCCGAGAGAACCTTGGCAAGGGACAAGGCTGAGATAGCCTTGTCAAAGGAAAACGGCTGAAGATGATAGGGCCTTGGCTGAGAGGAAAGTAATGCTGAAGTATGAGATGAGCCTGAAGGAGCTGGAGCTAAAAGCCAGGCAAACCTCAGAGTCCAGCACCAATGGTGGCAGCAATAACCCAGTGTTTACTGGAGAAAGGAGGGTTAACATCCCCAAGGATCTGGTTCCTAACTTTGTTGTGGGGGGTGACAAACATAAATGATTTGAGGCCTATGAGGTTGCTCCGAAACTGCAGTGTCTCTGTGGAGAATTGGGGGCCAACCTCTGGAGGCACATTCCCATTTACGGTAGGGATGCCTTGTTAGCCCTATGGAACAGGGACAGGATGAAGTAACCCCTCATGGAGGAGAGTCTACCCAAGAAATTTTGGCTCACTGCAGAAAAGCATAAGCAAAGGTTTAAGGACAGTCAGAAGTTGCCCCAGTAGTCCTGGGTAGGTTGTGTGGACCACTTTTGCAAAGTACTGGATGGTTGGGTGAAAGGTGGTGATGTGAGTGATTACAAGAGGCTGTAAAATTTGATTGCAAGGGAGCACATGTTCAGTCTTTGTTCTACAGAGCTGTGCCAACACCTAGTGGGTAGTAAGCTCTCTGACCCCAGAGAGCTTGCTACGGAGACGGACCACGCAGGCAGCACCAGGGTCTACAAGAAGGTATCTGGGGACATTCCCAAAAGGGTGGTCAGGTCCCCACCAAATTAAATAAGGGGGAGATAAAAACAAAAAGGAATTTGCTCAAGGTCTCCAGAGCAGTTCTCCGTGAACTCGGGGAATCAGGGGACCCAGTCTTCAACCTGGCCACCAGAAGAATGGATTTGTTGACAAGACAGTTTAAAATTACATCGTGCCTTAAGCATCCCATGGTTAAAATACATTAAAAATTTTATGAAAGACCTTGGGCATCCGGAATACTTTGAAGATCCTAGCACCTCAAGTATAGTCTCAAGAAACAACCTAAAAAAAATTAGCCTGATGCTTCTTGAGACAAATCGATTCTCAACCGAAATATTAAAGACCACAGTACAGGCGAACCAAATGATGCTAACCACCTACACTACTCAACCGTATTTAAAAACCACGCTAGGCGGTTATGACAGGATGCTGCTGACTCTATTTAGATTGGGGATCTTTCATAGGCTAATTAGTTTCCCCACTATGAATGATTGGTCGAGTAACATGTGTATGTGCCCATGTGACGATAAGTCTCTGCAAACAACAATGCATGTTCTTTTATTTTGTAAATTTTACACTTAACCAAGAAAGAGAAGGATTTTACCAATTTTAAGTCTGCTTGGTTTTAGATAATGCCGGCCAGCGTTTCTAGTATTACAACTTTTAGAGAATGAAAATTTTACAAGGTCTATAGTTCGATACTTGAAATGTGCAATAAAATATAGGAAATCTATTGGCACATGATTTCTCCAAAGGTATATATTTCTTACAGCTAGGCCCTTTTAACTTACGATATTGTTAGTACTTTTAGCAATTTTTAATGTTGAATTGTTTAAAAATCATGTGATTCTATGTGCTTTTACGATTTTATTGTTAAAATCGAATAAAGCTTTTTTGAATTGAATTGAATTGACAAGAACACTGTAAAGTTTGTACGTAAATGATATGAGTGCTAACAGTACAGGCAAATCAAAGGAGACTACAAGTGCCACAAAAGGATGCATCCTCTCACTGGTGGGCATACCCAAGGGCTGGCCAGTGTAGCGATTGAGAAGAAGATGGCCCTAGTTAGTAGGGAGGCAGCAGAGGTTATCTAAGTGTCCCTCGGTGAAAAGGAGATGGTGCCCAAAGCTCACATGCCTTCCTCAACTTCAAAATATAGGTAGAGGCTCACCATCAATGGGCAGAGGGTGGAGCACCTGAGGGACACAGGAGCCTGAATGACTACACTAAGGTGTCTTCTGGTGTCCTGAGAGCAGGTGATACCCAAAAGATTCCACCAGGTAATAGTAGTAGACAACTGTGAGAGCCACTTCCCAGTGGCTCTGATTCCCTTTGAGTGGGGGGGGGGCTCTCAGGTTCTCTTAAGGTAGCTGTGAGCCCTGCCATGCCTATGAATTGTTTGTTAAGAAATGACTTAGAGCATACTTACCGGAAGGAAGTGGAGCTCAGGTCACTCCTGAAAATGTTAGGGTTACATGAGCTGGTCTGTATGACCACAAAGTCCTTGGCTGCTAAGGAGGTGAGTCGAGGAATCCTAGAGGAATGGCCCAGGCAGCTGCCAAGAACGGGAAGGGCAGGCGGTTGTAGTAAACCAGCCCCTGAAGCTCCCACGCTACAGATGGATGGGGTGCCAGAGGAGGCCACCTCGGAACTTATCAGGGAGGATATTGCCTCCCTAAGACACCTGCTTGAGCTGGCTGAATGGAAAGTTGAGGGTGGGCCCTCAGGGAGGAGCTCTGCAAGGCACAGGAAGGCCTATCTCTGGAGGGCATGAGACAGTAGGCTAAAGCACATGCAGATGGTGACACCTCTGCAGATTGCCTCATTTAGTGGGAGAATTACCTCCTTTACAGTGAGTCTAAGGTACCTATGCATGGCACAACATGTGTGTTGGTAGTCCCCAAGTGTTACAGGGCCTTCCCACTGGATCTGGTTCACGAAATACCCCTGGCAGGACATCTGATGCAGGATAAGACCTTTGCCAGGCTTGTCGCTCACTTTTATTGGCCCCAGATAAAGAGTTCCTCAGATATGTTCTTCAGTACTTGTCCCATTGCCTAGGCTAGTAGGAAGACATGGAAAAAGCCTAAGGCTCCCTTGGACTCCTTACATGTCATTGGCACCCCCTTTGAAAGGGTGGCATTGGCATTATTGGACCCTTGGACCCCAAAATTGCCCTGTGCAACAGGGTTATCCTGGTTTTGGTGGACCATGCCACTAGGTACCCAGAGGCAATACCTCTGAAGACTGTGACTGCCCCTGCAGTGACTAGGGCCCTGATGAGGATTTTCACTTGAGTGGGTTTCACCAAGAAAGTAGTATCTGTCAGGGGCACCAACTTCATGTCAGCCTACATACAGTCCATGTGGGAAGAGTGCGGGGTAACCTACAAGTTCTCCACACCCTATCATCCCCAAACCAATGGGCTTGTTGAAAGATTTAACAAGACCCTGAAGAGCAAGATTATGTGCCTGCCTGAGCTCATGATGCAGAAGTGGATCTCCTCTTACCATGCCTGCTCTTTGCCCTCATGGACGTGCCACATAAGGGAGTTGGGTTTAGCTCTTTTGAACTCGTCTATGGCCACCGTATTAGGGAACCTCTCAGTCTGGTTAGGGCGGGTTGACAAGAAGCCCCCAAGAACCCCTTTCAAGGACATGGTTAGCTACATTCTAGCCTTACACAACCAGATGCAAAAATTCTGGAAGAAGGCTTCTGAAAGCCTAGAAGGAGCTCATAAAACTGTTACGAGCAGAAAGACATTCTGGTAGGGTTTCAGCCTGGCCAGAAAGTGTGAGTAATGGAGCCAGTGGAGACCCAGGCCATCCAAGAGAGGAAGGGGAGTCCACCTACCTTGTGGAAATCCCCTAGGGGTACTCCAAATCAATCACCTCAAGCCACACTATGAGAGGTCTGAGGTCACCATTCTGCTGGTGATGGAGGATGGAGTGGAAGAGGAGAGGGAACCTCTCCCTAATCTCCTGTCATCCAATTAAAAAGACTGGGTCAGTGGAAGGTGTCAACCTCTCTCCTACCCTGACCCTAGAACAGCAGAGGGACTGTTGCCAGTCGTTGGGACAGTTTGCCTCCATTTTCTTCTTCACACGTGTGTACCCATGACATAGACACTGCTGACAGTCACCCCAGTCAAATATAAGATCTACAGACTGTCAGACAAGGTGAGGACCAACATTAAGGAAGAAGTCTCCAAGATCTGGAAATGGGAGTGATTGAGCATTCCAATAGTCACTGGTCCAGCTCAGTGGTGCTTGTTCCCAAGGTCTCCCCACAAGATGCCACCCTAGAATTCTGGTTCTCTGTTGAATACAGGGGGCTCAAGTCGATTATGAAGATTGATACACACCCCATCCCATGAGCTGATGAGCTCATAGACCAGTTAGGGGCTGCCCAGTTCCTGAGTGCAATTTGAACCTCACTTCAAGATACTAGCAGATAGTCCTAACTGAAGGAGCCAAGAAAGGTCAGCATTCTCTACCCCACAGGGACACTTCCAATTTAAGGTACTTCTCTTTGGATCACAAATGCTCCTGCCACCTTCCAGTGGTTGGAGAATCAGGTCCTGGCTGGCATGGAGGCCTTCAGTGCTGCTTACCTGGATGACATAGCTGTCTTCAGTAGCAGCAGGAAGGACTCCCTGTTTCACTCCAGGAACTGCTTCAGACTCTGCAACAGGCATGCCTGACTATCAAGGACAGCACGTGCCAGAAAGGGCAGAGTTCTGTGGTGTACTTGGGATACCTTGTGGGTGGGGACCAGGTTTAGCCTCTCCAGGCCAAAATAGAGGCCATCATGGCCTGTGAAGCCCCAAAACCCAAACAGAAGTGATGGCCTTCCTGAGCCTCACTGGATATTACAGGAGGTTTGTCAAGTGTATGACTTCTGAGCCTGACTGGGCTATAGCGATACCAGCTGGATACTCACTGGCCAGTGTAGAACGGTCAGGGCAAAAGGGGGGTGGTATAGCAATCATCTATCGATCCATCTTTAAGGCCACCTTCAAGACAAGACAGTTGCCAGGAGCGGAAGCTATTACCTTTAATATTAAATTTTCTAATACCTCATCCTTCCCTGGTCTACTCCTATACCGGCCGCCTGGGCCAAAAACATTGTTCATCCAAGGTTTACAGACATTCATGGAATCATGCTTGGACTCCCTAACTTTCACAATATTGGGGGATATTAAGTTTCATTTAGATGCAGACAAGAACGCAGACACATCGATATTAGTAGATAATTTAGAAGGGTTCGGTCTTACACAACTAGTTTTGGAATCTACACACAAGGCTCGCCATACTCTTGATGGTATCTTTACCAACAACCCTAAAATTACAGTTGAGAAAGTACTACCCTTAACGTGGTCAGATCACAATGCCATTTTTTAAAACTCTCTCACCAAGAGAGTGACAGGTCCCAGCCGAAGAACCTGCCCCCTGCTAAATCAAGGCCATGGCATAAAATCAGGAGAGAGGATCTAGCGGAGTTGCTGGATAAAAGTCTACCCCCCCTAGCGCCAGATCATAAAAAGGCAGCTGATAACATGGATGGCTGGATCAGATCAGCCATGGATCAGTTGTCCCCTGAAAGACTACATAGACAACGGAGAAAGAATGTTTCTGCCCCCTGGTACAATCCAGACCTTAAAGCCATAAACGTTAGGTGCAGACACTTAGAGAGGGTCTGGAGGGTAGCATATAGTGAACAGAGCAAACTTCCTTACAAATTCGCCCTAGGGGAGTACAAGGAAGCTATAAAAAACTCAAAAAGGAAGTACTTTACTAGCAAAAGTGAGGGGGCCAAAAACTCCTCAAGAGAGCATTTCAAGACCGTCATGGCTCTATCCAAACTAAATCAAGAAAATCAATTTGTACTGGACCAAATTCTTTGCAATACGATGGCAAGCTTCTTCCAGACTAAAGTACAATTGATTTATGACGAACTTGAAGGGAAGCTCCCTAACACCATTAATACAAGGTCACCTGGGCCAGCTGACCTAAACATGCCGACCATGGCTAGTCAATTGAGTAGCTTCACCCCTCTATCAGTGGACAAAGTAAATGATCTGCTACTAGCAGCAAAATCCGGGTCTCCGACAGACCCTTGCCCTTCGGCTATATTACATTTGGTTTCAGATAAGATCAGTAAGCAACTTGCTCCACTTCTGAATAACATCATCAGAGCCCACCTCCTGGAAGAAAGCATGTATTAGGCCAATTTTAAAGAAACATCCCTGGACCCCTATGTGGTCGAAAATTATCGGCCCATATCCTGCCTACCGTTAGCAGCTAAAATCTTAGAAAAATCTATGAATTAAGACCTAACAGGATATCTTGAGCTTAATAACATCCTAGACCATTCCCAACATGGCTTTAGACAACAGCACTCTACCGAATCAGCCCTAATAATGGCCACTGAGGAAATACGTAGACAACTCAATAGCGGAAGACAAGCCATGCTAATCTTACTTGACCTATCAGCCGCATTCGATACAGTGAACCATCAGGTATTAATTCAAAGGCTGAAGGCAATAGGAATAAGGAGGAGGCTTTAAGCCTTCTCTCCTGGTTCTCTTGGCAAGGGAGCAGAGGGTGTTCTGGGCCAATTATAAATCAGAGAGATTTTCCCTCCCCTGTGGAGTCCCCCAGGAGTCAGCACTCTCCCCAACGTTATTCAACATTTATGTGACACCCCTGGCTGAGCTGACTAGGGGGCATGGTTTCTCATTGGTATCATACGCAGATGACACTCAACTTGTCATCTCCATCTCTTCAAGTGCCAAAACCGTGGCAGGGAGATTTCATGGCTGTCTGAAACATATTATGTAATAGATGCACCAGAACTACCTTAAATTAAACACGGGTAAAACGGAGGTTATGGAGTTTGGGACTTGGTCACCGCTCTGGAACCAAGAGTGGTGGCCAGCGGAGGCAGGTCAATGCCAAGTACCCGCAGTAAAGGTCAGGAATTTGGGAATCTTACTCGATGACCAACTAAGCTTCGGAGGCCAGATTAATAAGTTAATATCATCATGCTTCTTCCAACTAAAAATCCTATGCAAAATTTTCCCTTTTATTCCCCCGGATCTCAGAAAATCGGTTGTAGTTGCTTTGATCCTTTCATGGATTGACTATTGTAACGCCCTTTTCCTGAGCATAAACAAGCGCCAATTTTCTAAACTACAATCTCTGCAAAACGCTGCAGCTAGAATGCTGCTTAACATTCCAAGTACCACCACATTTCTAGCAGCATTAGAACACTTAATTGGCTACCAGTGCAACAGCGAATTGAATTTAAAGCACTGTGCCTGGTACATAAAGCACTGTTTGGTGGTGGAGCAGTGGATCTACAGAAATTATTCCGTGAGTACATTCCACGGCGTAATCAGATCTGCTAACAAAGGTCTAGTCCAGATACCTAGAATAGAAAAGGCTAGATAAGGAGGTAGAAGCCTGACATATCGAGCATCTAAGCTATGGAATGAATTACCAGACGACATCAGACTACAACCTTCCTGACCTCTCTTCAGAAAAAGGCTGAAGACCTGGCTATTCTCCTTGCAGAAATAAGGCACGCATCCTTCTCGTTTCCTGCTATAGCGCCAAGACGCCTCGGCATTCGTGCGCTCTATAAGCTTTTACTTACTTAAGTGTATGGCACCATTGTTGCCCCCTTGACTAAGCTGACTGCAAAGAAGCAGCCAAAGAAGACAATCTGGGCAGAGGCCTGAAGAAAGCCTTTGACACCCTCAAACAGATCATGTACAGCCCCTGTACTCAACTCCCCTGAATTTTTCCAGGAATTCATTCTACAAACTGATCCCTCAGAGCATAGCGTACGGATAGGGCTGTCGCATTTGAATGAGGAGGGCCTAGACCAACCCATTAGTAGGAATAACTTCCCCAGGAACAGAGGTGGAGTGCTATTGAGTGGGAGGCCTTTGATGTGGTCTGGGCACTAAACAAGCTTAGACCATACCTGTTTGGAACTCACTTCCATGTTCGGATAGACCACAGGTCCCTCAGGTGGTTCATGAAAATGCGGGGTGAGAATCAAAAACTGTTGAGGTAGTCCATCGCCCTACAGGGAATGGACTTTATGGTGCAATACTGTCTTGGATCAGAAAACTCAAATGCTGAAGGTCTGTCCAGGTTCTTCCACCTTAGTGATGAGAACTCCAAGGAAGTTGGGCAGTTCTCCCCACTTTCTGCTGAGGAAGACACATTTTAGGTCTCGCAGTATTTGGGTAATCTTTCCCCAAACATTTTGCCTTCATCCTCCCATTTTTGCTGATCTCGCTTTTGTTGACCTTAGGACTCTTTGCCCTTTACCACTGCTGTCCAGTGCTAAAGTGCAATGTTCACTCTCCTTTAACCATGGTAAAACTGACTTACACCCAATATGCACATTACATTTTCTTGATTTTCTTGTCGGTCCCTCGTAAAGTGGTACCAAATGTACCCAGTGTGTGTAAATTAGATGCTACTATTGGGCCTGTGACCAGAGTGCCAACCACTTAAGTAGCCCTTTAACATATCTCACACCTGCCATTGCATCCTGTGTGTGCAGTTTTAAGCTGCCATTTTGGCCTGGCAAAATAGACCTTTTGCCAGGGCTAAACCCCCCTTTTTAATACATGTAAGTCACCCCTATGGTAGGCCCTAAACAGCCCAGAGGGCAGGGTGCAGTGTAGTTGAAACGTTGGACATGTACTTTTAAGTTTTACATGTCCTGGTTGTGAAAAACTCTTAAATTAGTTTTTCACTACTGCAAGGCCTACCGCTCCCATAGGATAACATTGGATATTACATTTAATAAGTGATAACTTTCTGTTGGGGCAGGTAGGAAGGCTGAGTTTGATGTTTGAATTCTGAAAATGCCTCTTTTAGAAAGTTGGCATTTTCTTGTCCCAACCATTTTGTGCCTGTAGGCTGTACCCTGAGTCGCATGGCTTGGTGTAGCTAGCAGTTGGTCTTTGTGTATTCCTCCCAGACAGTGAGAAAAAGGGGGAATAGGGGTTCTCAGGATTGGCCATCTCTGTCAAGATGAGGGGGAGGAACTGTCACATACCGCACTTTCACAACAAAGACTCAGCTGCCTCACACTCAGAAAGGGTCTCACACTAGTTATTTGTGCCCCCAGACAAGCTGTGGCCAGGGACTGAAGACAGGCAATTCTAGACACCTCTGGGAGGAGAAGACTCTAGAAGCTTCTCCCACTTCAAAGCTGGCACCAGGTATAAATAGTGGACCCTCAGACCCAACTCTTCAGATTTCTTCTGGATCTCAGGACTCTACCAGGAAGAAGAACCACCCAGCTGTGAAGTCTGCCCTGCTGCCCAAGCCCTGCCGTGCTGACCAAGGACTGCTGTTGACACACCAGGACCCTTTTGCATCTGTGAGCTGCCCTGCTGAATCCAGACTGCCTGTGTGGACCCAGGACTCAAGGAAACCTCCAAGCAGGGATTTAAGTGGGCCGGATCCTGCCGGTGCTCAGCATCAGAAGTTCTAAAAAGCAGGTGCTGTGATTGGTCCCTATCAGGCTCTCCATTTTTGCCCTCACCATCAGGATGAAAAAAATAAATCTTAACTCTGCAGCAGTACCACCCTTCACTGCCTTTGCTGTAACTTCAAAGAAACTCATTATATTTCTTTCACAGTCTCATCATTACAGAACTGACACATTTTCAATATGCTCTACAACAAAGCCATAGTTGTTGCTTATTTATCTTATGCAACTAACAACCATTGACAAAGTCAATAGTCCTGGCTTGCTTTATATCTCTGGATGCGATTACAGAAGCAGCAAAGTACCAGTCAAAGGGCCCACTATGCTAAGCACAAATTTTCAGCTTAGGTGTTTCTAAGCCATGCCCTTAATTACGACGGCCATGCCCCTTTAAGAGACCCCCCAGTTTTTTCATCCCTCTTAAAACCCTTCCTCCAAGGGTCAGTCGGCTGTCGACCCTGTTGAACCACAGGGTCATAATAGGCTTCTTCAATGTCGATGCAACTCTACGCATTCCAATGCAGTGCAATGCAGCTCGCCACCGACACCAGCCCAGCTCGACACATCTCATCCTCTGCGCCGATGTACAGCAGGACAAGTCCTCGCAAACCCCTGCAGTTCCTTTGACGCTGATAGAGCTTGACACTACAACGGCTCAGCGTGAGGCATCCCGTGCTCTGGCTGATGCTTTGCAGCGCAAGTCTTCGCAGCCCCAGTGCCTTCCTCAACAACAACAGAGGACCTTGAATTGCCAGCTCCAGTCGACAGCTTTATCGGCTCCACCACTGCGTGGCACATCTCGATGCCGGAATTCGCATTGCAGTTCATCCTTAAAGACTCTTTGGCACTGGCCCGTACAGCTCGACACAAGGACTTTGCATGTCAACACCCAGGCTACAAGGTACTTTGTCAGCAGACTGACCTCAGTCCTGTATCCGATTCATGCTCCATTGAGGTTGGACTGAACTTGTGACTTGGCCCTGGTCTACTGCGGCCAGATAACTGCGGTTGACGATTTTTGCTTTCTAACACTTGACTTCTTCAAAATCATTGAATGCATTTCTCCAGTTCTACTAATTGGAATTTTGTATTTTTGGTGTCAAATAATTTATTAGAATTTACTCTATTTTTCTAAATTGGTGTGGGATTTTTCTTGTGTTGTGTTTTAACTTTATTTCTGTTTGTGTGCTACTTAAATACCTTACACATTGCCTCTAAGTTAAGCCTGACTGCTTCTGTGCCAAGCTACCAGGGGGTTAAGCACAGGTTAATTTAGTGACTTGTGTGGTAAACCCTGACAGGGATTGTGGCTGTTGCTTGAGAAGGGCTCACACTCTCCTAAACCAACAGCCCTATTTCTCACAACAAGCAAGGAGCTAATAGTAAGATTACAACTGTCAAGACTACAAAGAGGTGAATCTTCACCAAACAAGGGTACTTCCTCCTAACTATATGAAGCTAGTGCTTTTTTATTTGGTGGAGATGTCCTCGTATTCCTTTACATCAAGAACGCGTCACCAAAGTCGTCGAGAAACGAGCTTGAGGGCCTTTTGGTAAACTGTCCATCAACGTGGGAAAAGGCAGGAAGACCTTTGCATACTATTAAGGAAAAAGGGGCGGGGTCAAATAAGCAGAGCTTGGAGGTGATTTTGGGCACTTGCATACTCAGGGTAATTAAAAGGGAGAATCATCCACTCTGCTTTATAATTTATACAAAGGGAGGAGGGGCCCCCTCCCCAGGCTGATTTCAGCCCGGGGACCCCATCCCCTGGGGTCTGGCCTCTTCATGCTGGGTGCCCTGGGGCCCATCCAGGGCACCCAGCGTGTAATATTGGGCACGGTAGGGGGAGCCTCAATGCTTCTCCCTGCGTGTGTGAGCAATTCTGTCATCTTTTTCCCTGCCCACCTGACAGCAGTAAGGTAAACATATGAAAACTCTGCTCCCAGCAAGCAGGAGCGGTTTGACAGCTCCCGCTTGCTGGGAGCGGAGTTAGTACTTGCTGTCGCTTGACAGAAGCTGTCAAAGCACCCACCAAGTGATAGCAAACAGCTATATCCCACGGGTGGGCACCCCAGGACATAGGGAGCTGGCCCAGAGGGGTGGCAGTCCACAGGGACATTAATAGCTCCAGGAGGGGGGGGGGGCGGGTGACCCCCTCTCCTTTGCTTTTCACGGGCTGGCTCTGTGAAGGTGGTGCTCCTTGGTCCATATAGGGCCCGGGAGGGGGGCCGCATGGCCCTCCCACTTCTATTTTGATTTCTGGCTCCGGGGAGGTGGTGGTCCCCGCGGCTCTAAAGAGCCACAGGAGGGGAGGTCCATGTGACCCCCTTCCATATTATATTTACAGCCCTGGGGAGGTGGTGGTCCCCGGGGCACAAATGAGCCCATGGAGGGGGGGTCCGCGTGGGCCCCCCCTACAATATATTAAAAAGGCCCTGGGGAGGTGGTGGTCCCCGGGGCTCAAAAGAGCCTTAGGGGGCCCATAAACCACCCTCCTTCACTTTTGTATTCCCACACGCCCCCAGGACAAGCCCACCCAGGGGCTATACTCTAAACAAGCGCTGGAGACCGCGCTTTTTTTTTTTGTGGTGAAATTCACGAATCCATCGTGATTTTCACTGCAACATTTAAAAAAAAAATGTTTTTTGGCCCTGGCAGTGTCCCTGGGGGATACCAGCACAAGTCCTAGGGGGTCATGGTACTCATTCCTTGCCCCCTTCTCTTTTTTGTAACGTTTTTCTTTGGGACCCAGTTGAATCCAAGCCCCAAGATGCCTCCTAACACTTCCTGGTTGAAGTGTTGGCAGCCAATCAGATCTCTGCACAAGACCGGGAGGATTTGCGGAGGGGTCGCATCCCTAGATATACAAATTTGTATTTCTTTTAATAACTCTAAAACTACTGAACTGATTTACACCGAATCACAAAAAAGCCGTTCTCTGGACCAAGATCTAGCTTTCTGTCAAATTTGGTGTAATTCCGTTCAGCTGTTTGGTGGACGTATCAAAAATCCCTATAGGAATTAACATGGGAAACACAATTTTTTTGTTTTTTTGACTACCAGTTTTCTCGGCCCCCACTTGACGTATTCCCCTGAAACTTTCTGTGCACAGTTAGACCCACCAATACACTTTTTTAGGAAACTTTCATGAAAATTCAGCAACCAAAGCCAAAAGTCAAACTTGGTCCTTACTATAACTACCTACTGGCGACTAATTATATATATATATATATATATATATATATATATATATATATATATATATATATATATATATATATATATATATATATATATATATATATATATATATATATATATATATATATAGGAAAAGGGAATTCCGTGACTGCCTTCACTCGCATTTCACCGCCATTATGGAAGGATGGTAGCACTCGGAACAGCGAACTCACACCAGGTAGTAGATTGCAGAAGTCTTTTCTATTTTTTCATTTTCTTAGATGTAAAGTGCAAACTGTGTAAAAAAATAGAGACAGAAAACGACCTACGCGTTTCGGCCTGAGGCCTTCGTCTGGGTCAAAGTATGTACAGTGAAAAAAGTGTTTTTAAAGAGGTTGGTTGGACCCTCCCTCTGTTACAAAAAAATTGGTACTTGTTAGCTATTAAAGAACCTTACACATTTTTTAGGAAAGCTTTTCTTTTTCCACTTTCAATTGCCAACTTTATGCACTGATATTCACATTACTGATAGTATGCAGAAAAGTTCTAGCATACAACGATAAATCAGAGGAGTAATCATTTACAACCAACATTCGCATTTACTTAGAGAGATTATATCGGGTAAAGTTCGCATTTACAATTAACTCTCTCTTTGCTGCATTGGATTCCATGCTATAATATTTTCAAATAAATTAAATCCGTTGTCCAAAATTAATTTAAGCACATTTAGCCACTTCAGAGTATCTTAAAATTCATAAAATCATTTAGTCACACTCCTTGATTATTTTATAAAACCATGTTAAAAAGCACTAAAATTATTATTACCCACACAGAAAGTGCGGTATGCAATAAAGTGCAAGTGCAAAAAACATCATAGTTTTTAAAGTGTCAAGGTGCCAAATACAGTAAAGTGCAGAGTGCGAACAAATGTAAACATTTATGCAATTGTTATGCTGTTAATGGGCATCTCAATCTTGGTAAAGTACCCAAGTAGTCATGGTCCTTTCTCATTCTATTAGCGCACTTCAACTATAATTGAGGTAAAGTGCAAAATGCAATAAGGTGCAGGATGCAAATAAAAAACGACATATATAATGTAATATTAACAATTGTCTAGCTGTATCTTAAGTCCGGTAAAATTCCTAAATAATCGCTTCTTAGTTGTTTCTATATAATTTTACCAAACTAGCATATGTGCAGCGGATTTTCATGAATGATCAATATAATCAAAAATTTCCTCTGTGACCAAATGCAGTATTAATTCAATCACATATATATCTTATACAATGCAGTTGTACCATTGATGGTCAGTATTCATCCACATGATTAAATCTAAAAGTTATACTTCCTCCTCTGTTTATAAAGTGCAAATGCTGGATATAAAAGCTAATTAATCACAATCCACAATAAAAGTATATTGAAAAATTGTAAAAATAATAATAATTCTCTTCATCAAGACAGTTTATAAGAAGGTGTGTAGTTCTGCATCGGCATTGAGTCCCCATGGTATTTCTGTTCCCATCATGATTATCCACTTGGACTCTGCTTTCCTGAGTGTCAAATCCCGATCTCCACCTCTGATGTTCAAGGGGATATGTTCGATGCCATAAAATGATAAATTTTCAGAATTACCTTCATGGTCTTTCCACACATGTTTTGCAATGGCATAGGTAAAATCTTTGTTTTTAATTGCCCTAAGATGTTGAAGAATACGTAATTTCAATTTATTTACTGTACTCCCAATGTACTGTTTTCCACATTCACATTGTAGGGCTTAAACAACATGTGTGGTCTCACACGTAATTCTCTCCTTAATTCTGATTTCCTCCCCTATTAAGCTGTTTACTCCTTGTCGATTTTGACCATGCTTGCACGCCTTGCATTTTGGGCATGTGTAAAAACCACTCACTCTTAACCATTGACTCTTACTTCCACTTTTGTCTGCTTTCTGATAGTGGCTATGTGTCAGCAGATCCCCAAGTGAAGGTGCCTTTTTGTAGGTGATGCTGAGATGGTTAGATGTACATACCTTCAGATCTTCATCTTTTGCCAGCATTTTCCAATGATTTTGTAGAGCATCTCTTATCGTATTACTTGAGGAGTTGAATTGTGTAATATATCTTATTTTGTCCTCCTCAGGTTGGTCTCTTTGTTTCTCATTGATGCTCTTAGGATATAACAAGGACTCTCTCTTCTTTTTCATAGCCCTTGTTTTGGCATTATCCAATACCACCATCGGATAGCCTCTTCTCAGGAACCTGCTGTACAATTGGTCAATCTGTACAAGAAATTCTTGATCTTCCGAACAGTTCCTACGCGCTCGAAGAAATTCCCCATAGGGGACACTCCATTTCAGACATTTTGGGTGAGCGCTGTTTGCTGATAGGATACTGTTGCAAGCTGTAGGCATACGGAAGAGTGTTGTACACATTTTCTGTTCTTTAATGTAAATACGTATGTCCAAATAATCTATCTCCGTTTTGCTGGTATTGTGAGTGAAATTCAACTGGAATATGTTAGTATTAAGAGATTTAAGGAAGGCATTCAGATCCTCTGTAGTGCCCTACCAAATTAAAAACAAATCATCTATGTAGCGCACCCAGAGTATAACTTTTTCCATCACTTTTTGGTTTGTGTCAGACCAGATGTGTTCTGCTTCCCACATGCCCATCGTCAGGTTGGCATACGTGGGCGCAAAGGAAGTCCCCATCGCAGTTCCTTTGTTTTGTCTATAAAACTTTTTATCAAAGATAAAAACATTGTTAGTGAGGCAGAAATCCATCATTTCTAAAATCATGTTGGTCAGTCCTAAAACACTGATCGGAGATAACATTTGCAGGCTTTAATACCATCCTCATGTTTAATTGATGTGTACAACGAGACCACATCAATGGTCACCATTGTGTAGTCTTCTTTCCAAGGAATGCCAGCTATCCGGTTTAAAAAATCCATTGAATCCCGGATGTAGGAAGGTAGATTTTGCACATATGGAAAAAGAAAACTATCCAGAAACCTTGAAGTGTTCTCCAGAAGTGACCCACAAGAGCTGACGATGGGACGTCCTGGTGGATTCTCCATACTTTTGTGAACCTTTGGTAACACATATATTGTTGGAGCGATGGGACACATTATTAAAAGATAATCCAATTCATTATTATCCAATAATCCATCTCTGTGCCACCCACGAAGCATGCTGTGGAATTTGCTCATGATTATTGGCGTTGGATCTTCTTTAAGCCTTTCGTAGTTGTTCACATCGTTTAACTGCCTTTTGATTTCAAGATAGTATTTTTGATAGTCCATCACGACGATGTTCCCCCCTTTATCCAAGGGTTTTATCACAATATCGTCATCCATTTTCAAATCATGTAATGCCCATCGATCATCTTTAGTCATATTTGCAGGTCGTTGCTGGTTCTTCTTCCTTTCCTTGATGTAGATTGCTCGCAACTCCTCTGTCATAAGTTCCTGAAAAATGTCCACGCTATTCCCTGCTGGTAATTGTGGGCAGAAACTGGAACAAGTTTTACAGTTGCTACTGATGGACAAGTTAGTTGTGATGGCCATCTCTTCACATAGCTGTATGTCCGTCATGGCCTCTGTGGTAGTTGTGGGGATATAGACGTTACTTTCAATCTCAAGGCTGTGTAATGATCTTAATGGAGGGATGTCATTCAAGGTTAGTGGTGAGAGCATATCCGGATTATGTTGTTCTCTGGGTCTCATGGGAATAATTACAAAGTACTTTTTTAGTTTCAGTTTCCGGCAGAATTTATATAGATCGACTCTAGACATGGCCAGATCCATGCCAGCGGAGGGGCAGAATGTTAATCCCTTATTCAGTAGTCTCAGATGTTTTGTAGTTAGTTTCCTTGATGATAAGTTGATTACTAAGTCATCTTGTTTTAGTATATCTGGATCCAGTGTCTTCATTTTTATTTTTTTGTTGTTTTTTTGGGCTTGTTTTTTATGGCCCCGTCTGGTTCTTTTTGTTGATGTTCTGTTTTTTGGGAAAAGCCCCGTCCTCTGCCTCGCGTTGTCATCCGTAGGAGCCGCATCTCCCCGGAAAAATCCACCCTTTGTCTCCCACTGGACATTCCTTCATCTCCTGAGCTCACCTCAGAACTCTCAGCGCTTGACATACTCGTTTGTTCCTGTTCCTGTACTCGATCCATATATATAAACATTCACTGAAAAAGCCAAAGGTTACAGGGATGTTACAGTTAGGCTCACATTTCACTCATACTAAACCAGAGAAATTCAGCAGTTATAGTTACCTAAGCTAACTATAACTTACATCCCCACAATGCACTGCTTATGACCTCACATATTACATCACTCATGGAATGGTCAGAGACATGTCATTTGAGATGTAATCAGTGATGTCATCAGTGATGTCGCTGGCCATGTCATGAGTGATGTAATATGTGAGGTCATAAGCAGTGCATTGAGGGGGCACAAGTTATAGTTAGCTCACTAACTGTAACGGCTGAATTTCACTGGTTTTGTACAAGTGAAACCTGAGCCTAACTATAACGTCCCAGTAACCATTGGTTTTTCTCAGTGAATATATATATATATATACAGGAAACAGAAAGTCACCGCCGACGCTCCGTCACGCCCCGGGTGCTCGAACTCCTGCGGTGGTGAACCGCTGATTTACGTAACCACAAGGCGAACCCTTCCAACGCCACAATGGAGAGCACACACGGAAGTTCAGTTTAAACAAAATGCTTTATTGTGCAGACCCCCCTGCTCTGACAGACGCGTTTCGCCTTACGGCTTTCTCAATGTCAGTTTCCCAGTGTAAACACGCAAGTATTTAAAACAAGCAATGCATCACGTGTCCTTCATAGAAATAAAAGATGGACTTACATCAAACATTGATAACATAATTTCATGGCGGCCCTCTTTCAACATGTTTTTAAACATTCAATCGTGATATCACCTATGTGCAATAATGTGCATAAATATCTATTATTAAGCCCTGAATGGGCGAGTGTGTCACTTGAGGACTCAATAACGATGAGGAGATGTGGGTTCATTTAGAATGAAGGGTCATAATATTCATAATTGTGTGTATATGTATATAGGGATATTTTTTGAGAACCAATTGAAAAAGAAAAAAATTAAGCTATATACTTGAACCGCATATATCCTCAAGTGACACACTCGCCCATTCAGGGCTTAATAATAGATACTCTGGAGACAATATTGATGATATTAATGTATATATATGAGTACAATCTGTAACACTATTTTTTAGCAAATTTCATATGTAATGAATGCTATCAATAACGGACTATAATATTGTCCATAAGTGGTTGCTTATTGAATTTTATTCTCCCAGATTATCTTGTTTTTAATGATTTTTATGCACATTATTGCACATAGGTGATATCACGATTGAATGTTTAAAAACATGTTGAAAGATGGCCGCCATGAAATTATGTTATCAATGTTTGATGTAAGTCCAACTTTTATTTCTATGAAGGACATGTGATGCATTGCTTGTTTTAAATACTTGCGTGTTTACACTGGGAAACTGACATTGAGAAAGCCGTAAGGCGAAACGCGTCTGTCAGTGCAGGGGGGTCTGCACAATAAAGCATTTTGTTTAAACTGAACTTCCGTGTGTGCTCTCCATTGTGGCGTTGGAAGGGTTCGCCTTGTGGTTACATATATAGGATTTAACTTACTTTGTGATAGACTCAGTACCCAAAATGAGAAGAGGAGGTAATCGGGAGGTCGAGCTGAGAAAATTGGAGTCGCGCTATATTTTAATGCTCGACTGCAAAAGTCCAAATGGTCTGAATTCAGATGAAGGATTACATGTCCATTTATTGTAATTGGAAGTACTGAGTCGAGTTCCCTAGACCTTATACCGTTAGGACATTGGTAGCTGTAACACATAGCCCCAGTCAAGCACGTACTGAGAAATATGAATCTGTAGAACGCTTTTATATGACTTTGTAATGAATTTGTATAGTGTGTAAATTGTATATAGACATGTGTGTGATTACCAGTTGGATGAAAAGCCCTGAAGTGTTTTTAAGATTAATTATACAAGAGCGCGGAAGAATAACCCCCTCTTTTGTTTTAACCGGGTACAGTTAGGCATAATTTTATTGATTCATCAAGTACAATATTGTGTTTGAATAAGTGGAATTTTGCGAGTTTGCACATAGGCAGTATGGAGTTAGGGAGAGAGCACTTGCACTTTATATTTAACTGCAGCCATTACTGTAATTTAAGTGTGCACTAGCACTTTATCTTCATTGGCAGCTGTTATCACAAATTTGCACATTTCCCAAATAAATTGCTATTTGCACTATAGTGACGTAGAGACTCTAGGGTCTAATAACACTATGCAATTTTGCACATAGGCGATTTCAGATTGAGGGAACAAGCACTTGCACTTTATCTCCAACTGCAGTTACAATTACAAACTCAATCATGCACTCGCACTTTATCTTCATGGACAGCTGTCATTGCATATTTGCATATTGTCCTAAAAGATTTGCCATTTGCACTTAAGCAACATATAGACTTATGGGTCCAAAAGCACCAGCACTTTAATCCTCCCCCCCCCTTTTTTGGCAATTGCAAATAGAATTTTACCCATTTAGGACAGTGGCTATTTGGTCAGATCAGGTAACCGCCGCTATTCCTTCGTGCAGTCACAATATAGAGTGACAAGTTCCAATCCAGCAATGAAATTACATGGAGCGCGCTGTCCCTAAGCATTTAGTGGATAAGAGGCTACGGACCTTATTCAAGCACGAATACCCGGTCCATCATGCATCATTTGTACATTATTTGGACACTTGTTAGTTAAACACTCAGGAAGGGCTTGGCTATCTGGCACAATAAAGTTCATTGAAATGAATACATAAAAAACAAGAAAATGAGCAAGGAGAGAGAGTACATGAGCAAAAGTAAATAAATTGAAACATCAGAAGTTGAAATGCAGTACTATTAACAACAAAGTATCAGTATACTCCTGCTTGTTTTAACTAAATAAAACTAAAAAACTAAAAAATTGAATTGCAGCAAAGAGCTTTAAAAGTGAACGTTAACGATGTTGTGTAGTGTTTTGTCTATGTCTTTTGTATCACGTGGTGGTAGTAATTCACTTATATTCATGTTGGGAGTTTGGCTCTACATGTGATCAAGGCAGGGGATCCTGCCGAAACGCGTCATAGCCCTTAATCTGCAATAAACAAATTTGGAGAAACCAACCTTGGACTGCTGTGTCGTGTTCTGGTGCGAGGAGGTGACGCGCTGGTTCTGTTTTGGATATATATATATATATATATCCATTCGTCTCCGTTCACTCACTGGATGCTCCAAAAAATGGGTCCGGACCACGGAAGTAAGTGCAATTTTCTTTATTCGGTGCAAATCAAGTCGGCATAACACGTTTCAGCTCTCTCGGGAGCCTTGATCACATGACACAGTTCTGCATTACCATTGATCTTTTAAAGTGACCAGTGCAAGTGTAATTAACTTCACGTGTGCAAAATATGCCATAGACATAGAAAAGTTACATATGTAGTTTTTTCAATTATTTTTTTTTCTCTCTCTCTCGCTCAATTGTAGTTTTTTACTTTTTGCCAATTCAAGGACACACAATTTTTTACAATACACAATTTGACAAAAATTTATGTCAATAAATTAATTGTTGCATATAACCAAACCTGAATGCGTTATTACATCACGGCATTTGGCAGTGGACTTTATACAAGCATCCTATCCTTTTCCGTTTTTCTTCTAAACAATGTCTTGCGTATATATATATATTAGTGATAATAAAGTGCTCTTGTGTTAAAGTGCAAAGTGCATATCACCTAAAAGTGTATGTAAAAGTTAACACTAGTCACAATTATCTGTATGAATACAGTTACATTTATATTGTTTTTGGTGCATGGTGATATTGGAGCCCAAATATACTGCGCTAGGGTTCAAGCCCCTTGTATGTTTATACCGTGTGGGTTTACTGGGTATATGGCATTGGATATCATTTATTGATTTATTTATATTTGGAATGCAACTTCAAATAAGTTGATGCCACTAATATCAGTATAAATACCAGATGGCAAATATGTTACTTGAATAGATGGATATGTTTGTGCAAAATTTCAAGTTGTATCTAATAAATAAATAAATTATTAATTTATGTGCAAAATGCGCAAGTCTATATTAGTGCAACATTGCATTGTGCAAAATAGCCATTGAGTCCCTCATGTGTTATTGTCAATACAGTAAACAATGTATAGAAAATGTAAAATATTATTGATAAAATCATTCATAAATAACTACAACAATATATAAAATCATAGTAAAATACCAGATTTTAAAACATCACTATATCATAATGAACCGTCAATAAAAAACATGTATAAGACCCAGGCTAAAACTTCGCATCCATATATATAAATCAATTTGCTTAAAATGCCCATATTCGGATACTCATTAAAAACCAGATCATAAACATGTATACAGATCCTCGGTTACGTTCAGCCCTGTCGGATGTTTGGAATTCAATTCTAAAATATATCTGGTTTCCAACTGACGTAACCGTTGTTCCCTATTGCCCCCTCTCCTGCTTGGTGGTACCGCATCTATCACAAAATATCTGAGCTCCTGGCTTTTGGAGTCATGGTTGCTTTTAAAATGGCGTGCCACTGGATAGGTATTGTTGTGATTGTTAATCGCCCTGAGGTGTTGTAAAATTCTTTTGTGCACCTGTAATTTGGTGCTCCCTACGTATTGTAGGTTACAAGGGCAGATTAAAACATATACAGCATATTCAGTCTTACACGTCAGAAGTTTGGTTATTTTTATGCTTCTGGTGCTGAACGGTGTCATGTATGTTGTCCGATTTTCACCTTGCTGGCACGCCTTGCAGGTTTTACACCTGAAAAAGCCCTGGTGTGTCTGTAGCCAATTTGTAATCTCCATGACCTCTGGGCTGGTTTTCACCAGTTCATCCTGCATTGATAGACCCCTACTACAGGTGATTGATGGTCGAGTCGGTATACTCTTCCCACTGATGGGGTCACTTAGTACCATGGGCCAGTTACGTGTTATGATCGATTGGAGTTCCTTATGTTGTTGACTGTATTGTATGATGATTCTAAACTTTTTACTGGTTTCGCTGTCACCATCTGGAGGTTGTATTGCTGAGATTACCTTACTAGGGTGCTTTGATGAAAGTAATTCAAACCTGTCCTTACGCATAGATTTTAGAATAGCGCTGTCTATCACACTTCTAGAGTATCCTCTTTCAAGAAACCTCACAGTACTACTTGCATGCGCTTCCCTTAGATCTTTGTCATTGCTGTGGATCCTCCTCAGCCGAAGCATCTCCCCGTAGGGGATACTATTTATCAAGTGGTTGGCATGGGAGCTGCTAGCATGTAGCGTGGAATTTCCCGCGGTCTCCTTGCGGTATAGTTTAGACTCAACCTTGTTATCACACACATAGATCCTAGTATCTAAGAAACTCACCTCTGTGGCACTGATGGTTGCTGTGAATTGTAAATTCAGATTGTTAATGCTCAGCGCTTTGACAAAATCATTTGCATCATTGGTACTGCCATCCCACACCACAAACAGGTCATCAATGAATCTTAACCACATTTTGACATTCTTTGTCATTGCCTGTCTGTGTTGAGATTTGAGCACCAGCTCCTCCCACCAGCCCATATGCAAACATGCATAGCTGGGGGAGAAGCTGGCTCCCATGGCTACTCCTCTGATTTGTCTGTACAGTAAATTATTGAACATAAATACATTGTTCACTAAGCAAAATCCCACCATCTCTATTAGCATCTCCTTCTGGTTGACTGTAATTTCACGTTGTTTCTCCAAATAAAATCTAATTGCTCTCAGTCCATCTGGGTGACGAATACTAGTGTATAGTGAATTCACATCCAATGCTATGAACAAATATCCTGGTTTCCATTCAAAGTCATTAAGTTTTCTTAGGAAATCACCAGTGTCACGTACGTATGATGGTAAAGATTTCACTGAGTCTTGGAGAAAAAAGTCCACATATTGGAAAGTATGCTCTAGTAAACTCTTTCTGGCTGAAATTATTGGCCTGCCTGGCGGTTTCTGTGGATCTTTGTGGATCTTAGGGATAAAATAAATTGTAGGCACCACTGGGTGTTCATTTTTCAGGAACTTGTATTCCTGGGCTGTTATTGTTCCTTTGCTTTTCCATGTCATTAGTTGAGTGTAATAGCTGGTATACATTAATTTAATTTCAGTGATGGAACTTTTGGTATAACATGTGTTGCCTCTTAGTTGTTTGTAGGCCTCTTTAGTGTATTCATCTTTGGACATTAGGACAATGTTGCCACCCTTGTCTGAGTTTCGGATGACAATGCCGTTGTTCCCCTTCAGTTTTTTCATGAGTAGGTCATATTCCTGGTTTCGTTTGTTGTATTTCCAATTTGCACTTCTAGTTGTCAAGTTCAATTGTTTTACTTATTCTGTAACTCTCTCATGAAAAATGTCAATAGAGTCTCGGGTCATGATGGGGTTGAACATTGATTTGGCTTTGAAAGGTGTTTTTATGCCCTGTTGCAAATTGCTCCTTGTATTAAAATGGATGGATTGAGTTGATTCAGTTATTATCAATTCCATGTTGATGTCCTCATCATTGCTTTGCCATAGTTCCTGCATCTCATTACAGAAAGAGGCATCTGATTGTGTTGCTTCTAAATCACTGGTTTTTTCAATACTTTCATTGCCATCTTCAATTGTGCGATTCCCTTCTCTCCTATTCAGTGCATGGAATTGCCTGAGTTTTAACTTTCTCACACCTTTAAAAATATCCAACCTAGTTTTGGAGTACAGAACAAAAGCACAGGTGCACCACACAACGGAATTTGATCAATAAGGTCAGTTATAAAGTCCATATCCAGAAAAGAAAGTTCTTCAAGTTTTTCTTTTTATTCCATTTTCATTTTACGTAGATAAAACACAAAGTCCAGTTCTAATGACTCAACACACAGTACAGCCGACGCGTTTCGTCCTAGTGCAGGACTTCTTCAGGGCACTAGATGATGGTAGAGACAAACACTTCCATGAACTGAAAGGTCATAGGATTCCCTGCTAGTGAGCTGTTTCCCGTCCGGTATGTTATTATATCAAGGATTAGAGGCGTCTATATAAAGGCCACGACCAAATAATGACTAAAAGGCACGTCCCACAATGGTGATGTCCAACACCGCCAGGTTATGTTACGATGGTGTTCAAAGCAAATCCTGTAGGAGTTTATCTTCAAATTATCACGCGAAGGCCTAGAAGTAAGAGAGGTAACACCACTTGATGAGGGATAGGCTTGTACAATAAATAACACCGCTAGACCTATAATACATCCGAGCAAAGGGGACGTCCCATCGCAAAGCAACTCTTCAGTTGCAGACCAATTAGGCAGGAAACCAGCAGCTGAGATAAGACTGTCGCGGTCAACGGGAGCGCTGGGGAACGTAGCAGCAAACAAAGAGCCCGTTGACCGCGACAGTCTTATCTCGGCTGTTGGTTTCCTGCCTAATTGGTCTGCAACTTAAGAGTTGCTTTGCGATGGGACGTCCCCTTTGCTCAGATGTATTATAGGTCTAGCGGTGTTATTTATTGTACAAGCCTATCGCTCATCAAGTGGTGTTACCTCTCTTACTTCTAGGCCTTCGCGTGATAATTTGAAGATAAACTCCTACAGGATTTGCTTTGAACACCATCGTAACATAACCTGGCGGTGTTGGACATCACCATTGTGGGATGTGCCTTTTAGTCATTATTTGGTCGTGGCCTTTATATAGACTGCTCTAATCCTTGATATAATAACATACCGGACGGGAAACAGCTCACTAGCAGGGAATCCTATGACCTTTCAGTTCATGGAAGTGTTTGACTCTACCATCATCTAGTGCCCTGAAGAAGTCCTGCACTAGGACGAAACGCGTCGGCTGTAATGTGTGTTGAGTCATTAGAACTGGACTTTGTGTTTTATCTACGTAAAATGAAAATGGAATAAAAAGAAAAACTTGAAGAACTTTCTTTTCTGGATATGGACTTTATAACTGTCCTTATTGATCAAATTCCGTTGTGTGGTGCACCTGTGCTTTTGTTCTGAATTGTTAGGTTCCTGAGGGAACAAGCACTGTGACGGTGGGTGCCATTCAGTGTGCACACAGATCCCAGCTAGTATAGAAGGGACAAGATTGATGGAGTGATAATAGGTTAGGTGCTGGTAGCTAGAAGGTTCCACTGTTAGGTCTAATTGTTTATGCTAGTTTTGGAGTAGTTAAAGTTTCTTGCAGGGCAGTAGGAGAGGCCCAAACTTAAAATATTTTTTTCTGTATCGCTCAATGGTATATTCGATAAATTTATGATTGTTTTATTCATGTTCATATCTTTATTTACTTGCCCCTCCTCCAGCCTCCTCGTTTCTTTTGATTTTGACCGGTTTCTATTGGCCTTCCTTCTCTGTCCACATTTGTGGTTTATATATATATATATATATATATATATATATATATATATATATATATATATATATATATATATATATATATATAAATCACACAATGACCATCGCCACTCCACTGGTCCAGCCGCACTCTCCTCGCCACTCCAAAAGAAAAAAAGCGTTGCAAAAGGTCCGGGTGCTAGTGGGTGCTAGTGGGTATTTATTTTCATATTTCACAATGTAGTTTAAAGCAACACCCCACATGGAATGCCTACGCGTTTCAGCTTGTGCCTATATACATTCAGTAAAAAAAAAACAAAGTTTACAGGAATGTTATGGTTAGGCTCACATTTGTCTCGTACTAACCCAGAGAAATTCAGCAGTTATAGATACCTAAGCTAACTATAACTTACTCCCCCGCAATGCACTGCTTATGACCTCACATATTACATCACTCATGACATGGTCGGTGACAACACTGATGACAACACCGATGACATCTCAAATGACATCAAAGGAGACATCATCCTCTGAGTGTAAGTTTTTTCGAAGAGTTTATGTTTGTTAAACATGTATAATAAGCTACTACAAACGTTATAGTGTATACTAGGTGTACAACTAATGAGTGATACTATTTCTAACATATATTATGTGAGTGACTGTGTATCTGTGTGTGAGTGGGTGTCCGAGTGGCTGTATAGGTGTGTGAATGGCTGTATTTGCATATAAGTGGGTGTGTAATTTGCTGTGTGGGTGAGTGAGTGGCTGTATTGGTGAGTGAGTGGGTGTATCAGTGGCTGTATGAGTGAGTTGAATGGCTGTATGGGTAGGTGAGTGGGTGTGTGAGTGACTGTATAGGTGAGAGAGTGCGTGTCCGAATGGCTGTATGAGTGACTGACTGAGTGCTTAAGTGGCTGTATGGGTGAGTGTCTGAGTGTGTATTTGTTTAAGTGAGTTGGTGTGTTAGTGGCTGTATTGGAGAGTGTTTCTCTATGTGAATGGCTGCATGGGTGAGTGAGTCAATATGGGAGTGCTTGTATGGATGTGTGAATGGGTATGCAAGTGGTTGTGTGGGTGTGTGAGTGAGTGTGTCTCAGTGCTTGTGTGGGTGAGCGAGTGGCTGTGTTGAGAGGCTATATGGATGAGTAAGTGTGTGTGAGTGGCTGTGGAAGTGAATAAGTGGGTGCGTGAGTAGTTGAATGGGTGAGTGTGTGGCTGTGTGAGTAGCTGTATAGGTGAGTGACTGGTTGTCTGAGTAGCTGTATGGATGAGTGAATGGTTGTGTGAGTGGCTGTTTGAGTGAGTGAGGGATAGTGTGAGTACCTGTATAGGTAAGTGAGTTGGTGTGTGAGTGGCTCTTTGGTTGAGTGAGTGGCTGTGTGAGGACTTGTATGGGTCTTTGAATGGGTATGTGAGTGGTTGTGTGGGTATGTGAGTGGGTGTGTGAGAGGTTGTATATGGGTATGAATGGGTGTGTGAGTGATTGAGTGGAAAATGTAATCAGTGATGTCACTGACCATGTCATGAGTGATGTAATATGTGAGGTCATAAGCAGTGCATTGCAGGGGCATAATTTATAGTAAGCTCAGGTAACTATACCTGCTGAATTTCTCTGGCTTTGTACGAGTGAAATGTGATCCTAACGTTAACATCCCTGTAACCTTTTGTTTTTTCAGTGAATTTCTAAATTTTTTTGTGTGAATTTTTAAGTTTATTTGAAATTCTATTTCCTAACTATAACGTCTCTGTAACCTTTATTTTTTTTTGTGAATTTCAACTTTTTTACATTTTATTTCCTAACTGTAACCTGTAACCTTTGAGAGTGGGTGTGTGAGTGGCTGCATAGGTAGGTTAGTGGGTGTGTGAGTCTCTGCGTGGGTGAGTGAGTGGGTGTGTGAATGTCTGATTGGGTCTGTGAGTGGGTGCATGTGTCTCTGAGTGGGTCTGTGAATGGTAACTAAGGGTGGGTGGTATACTCCGCTCTGCCAGCAGAGTTTGCGTAGTTTTGCTACTCCGTGCTTTGCTTGGAACGCGGAGTTCAGCGAAAACTCCGCCAACCCACCAGCGGAGCTGAGTTAACCAGCACGCTCACCTCTAGTCTCAACAATCCCACTGTGGAGGACTTAATTGTGGAAACAATAGGGGTTCTTGGCCCCCAACGACCCTCAGAAACCAAGGGGACTTCATCTCCCAACCAGTAGTGCACTAGGAGGACCCTTGGCAGAGTAGATGAGAAAGGGGGTGGGGCCTCCGACGAGGTCTCAGAAAGCTCATTTCTGACCTCTATTCTGCCTCTTTCTGCTTGTTTATGACCTTTATGCCTCTTTTTGCTAGTTTCTGACCTCTATTCTGCCTCTTTCAGCTTGTTTCTGACCTCTATTCTGCCCTTGCTGCTCGTTTCTTAACTTTATTTAGTCTCTTTCTGCTCATTGCTGACTATTATTCTGCCTCTAACTGCTCATTTCTGACCTTTATTCTGCCTCTTTTTGCTCGTTTCTCACCTTTATGTTGCCTCTTTCTGCTCATTGCTGACCTCTATTCTGCCTCTTTCTGCTTGTTTCTGACCTCTATTCTGCCTCTTTCTGCTTGTTTCTCTACTTTATTCTGCTTATTGCTACTTATTTCGAACTTTTATTCTGCTGACTCTTGTTGCTCATGTCTCACCTTTATCATTTCTCTTTCTGACATTATTCTGCCTCGTTCTGCTAGTTTCTGACCTTTATTTTGCCTTTTTCTGCTCCTCCTTGGGACCGTGGGGTCCTCAAAGCCCCTGTGGTCCCAGCCTGCTCCCCACCTCCTCTGGGAGCTGGCATTGCTGCTGCATGGAGGGAGTTGCTGGAAAGGCAGCTCCCTCCTAGCAGGAGCAATCTGTTTTATTTCTTTCCCTGCCAGCATGTCTGAGGGCAGTGAAAGAGATGAACCCTCCACTTCCAGTGGGCAGGAGCACTTTGACTGCTCCCACCCACTGGAACCGGAGGTTTTGCTTACCAAGCATAAGCAAACAGCTATGGCCTGGGGGGCACCCAGAGACACAGCAGGAGCCGGTCCTAGGGTTGGCGGTCCAGGAGGGGGTCTGAACAGCCCCCCTCCTTTCATGTGCACGGGCCGCCGTTTGAGATGTCATCAGTGATGTCACTGCCCCTGTCATGAGTGATGTAATATGTGAGGTCATAAGCAGTGCATTGCGGGGGCGCAAGTTATAGTTTACTCAGGTAACTATAACGGCTGAATCTCTCTGGTTTTGTACGTGTGAAATGTCAGCCTAACTATAACGTTCCTGTAACCTTTTTTTTTTAGTGCATGTCTAAGGTTTTTTAAATTCTCTTTGCTAACTATAACATCCCTGTAACCTTTGCTTTTTTTGTGAATTTCTAAGGTTTTTTAAATGCTAATTCCTAACTATAACGTCCGTGTAACCTTTGTTTTTTTGTGTGAATTTCTACGTTTTTTTAACGAGCAGTAGCATTTGCAGAGTGGTAGAGAAAGGGGGCTGGCCCTCCGACCAGCTCTCAGGAATTCCGCTGCGTAGGGCTTACAGGAGGTACCAGGAGGGCTTCTTGGGCCCCAAGTTCCCCATGAAGCCAAGGGGACTCTATCCCCCAACTAGTAGTGCACGAGGAGGCACATTCGCAGCGTGGTGGAGAAAGGGGGCATGGCCTCTGACAACTTCGCAGCAATCCTGCTGTGTGGGACTTGCTGGAGGTAACAGGAGGGGTACCCCTACCCCTCCTATTACCTCCAGTAAGTCCCACACAGCAGAATTGCTGAGTTCTGATAGCAGGCCACGCCCTCTTTCTTCACCACTATGCAAACACACCTCCTGGCGTGCTCTTGGTTAGGGGATGTAGTCCTCTTCACTGCAGAGGATCCTTAGGGGCCAACTAGCCCACCTGTTACTTGTTATATCCAGTAAGCCCCACACAGTGGGATTGTTGAGAGGTAGTCACAGGCTACGCCCCTTTCTACACCACTCTGCAAACGCATCTCCTGGCACACTACTATTTGGGGGATGAAGTCCCCTTGCCTCTTGAGGGTCCCTGGGGGTCAACTAGCCTTCCTCTTACCTCCAGTAAGCCCCACATAGCTGGATTGCTGAGAGGTGGTCGGAGGCCATGCCCCCTTTCTCCACCATTCTGCAAACGCGCCTCCTGGCGCACTGCTGCTTGGGGGATGAAGTTCACTTTAGTCCTGAGGCCCTCAGGACACAAGGGGACCTCATCGTCCCACCAGCAGTGTGCCTAGAGGCGCGTTGGCAGGGTGGTGGAAAAAGGAGCATGCCCTCCAACCACCTCTCAGCAATCCCACTGTGTTGGGCTTACTGGAGGTAACAGGTGGGCTAGTTGACCCCTAAGGACCCTCAGGAGGGAAGGGGACTTCATCCCTCAACCAAGGGCATGCCAGGAGGCTTGTTTGCAGAGTAGTAGAGAAAAGGGGCGAGCCTCCAGCAAGCTGCTGGCTTACGATTTTTATTTATTTTAGGAAAGGGGGCTGTGTGGCCCCCTTTCCTTGCTCCTTTTGGACCCGGGGACTCCATCTCCCGGGGCCTGACCCATTTAAAAAAAAAAAAGAAAAAAAGGGGGGGTGCGCAGCCCCCCTCACAAGGACAATTTCAGCCCGCGGGACCCCATCCCCTGGGGCCAGGCCATTTCTTTTTTTTAATTTCTTTTTTTAATGGAGGGGGGCCGAGCGGCACCGCTCCTGAGGCCAATTTCGGCCTCAATTTAAAAAAAGAAATGGGTAGGGGGGCCTGCGTGGCATCCCTACCCGGGCCGATATTGCCCCGAGGACCCCATCCCCCAGGGCATGGCCACATCGTTGGGGACTACTGGTGAGCCTCACGGGCCCCCCAGCCCTGCCGGCTCCCTGCCTCCTGCGGGAGCTGGATTGCTTTTGGGCAGAGGGAGCTGCAAACATGCAGCTCCCTCTGTCCAAAAGCAATTCTGCTCCGCTTCATGGAAGCAAGAGCATTTTTCATGCTCTCGCTTCCTTGAAGCGAAGCAGTGTTTGCTATAGCTTGGCGGGAGCAGTTCTCTTGCCAAACCATAGCAAACTGCAGTGTCCTGGGGGTGGGCACCCCGGGACATTGCTGGAGCCGGCCCTGGAGGGTGGCGGTCCCCAGGGTCATGGAGGGCTCCTGCAGGACTAGTGAGTCAATGAAATAGTGTATAGGATTAAATGTGTCACACTAAGGAGATTATAATTGATAATGAAATAAGTGCAGTGAGTTCTATCCATATTATGTAATGAAACGTGGTTGATTATGAGTCTCAAATTTGAGAAAAACGGTAATGTTTAAAATGAATTTAAGTAATGTAAAGAGAAACATTTCTTTCATGTTTATAACTTGAATAATGCGAGGACGTATAAATGTTGTGAGAAGCGTGGCCCTGTCATGTGATCAAGACCGCAGTGATGGTCAAAACGCGTTATGGCAGACGGAGTAGGATAAATAAACAATGTAAATCTGCCATTGGTGTCTGCCTCAGTCTTGTGGAGGAACGTGAAGGATTGTAAAGGCGATATATGTGGGAAGCTGTTCCTGCTGGCAGACCACCTTCGGCAGGGCAGCCATCTACAGCAATTTGTGGCATTGTGTTCGCGGTGCACCATCAACGGAGGATAAGCACACAGCAAATGCCAGCCCCTGTACAGATCGGAGAAGATCCATTGAGACTCGAGGCAGTCGAAGGACTCTCGCAAGCCACCCTGGACAACAAGTGAGAGCAAGTACGGAGGGGTGAAGGGGCAGTGAAAAGTGCTGCAGCCACAGGGCGTGAAGCGAGGCATTAAACAACAGAAATTGCAAGTACCAATATGTCCACAAGCATGCTGCGTGAACGTGAGGAGGCAGCAAACAAGGGGCCCGATTCACAGAACTAACTTACGACAAAATCCTAAACTTACTACCATTTTGGTATTCACAGAATGAACTTACTCATTTTGGTATTCACAGAATAAACTTACTCATTTTGGTATTCACAGAAGACACTTACACATTTTGTGTAACTTACACATTTTGTGTAACTTACTCATTTTGTGTAACTTACACATTTTGTGTAACTTACACATTGTGTGTAACTTACACATTTTGGTATTCACAGAAGGCACTTACTCATTGATGAGTAAGTGCCTTCTGTGAATACCAAAATGAGTAAGTTAATTCTGTGAATACCAAAATTGTTGTAAGTTCATTCTGTGAATACCCAAATGTGTAAGTTCATTCTGTGAATACCAAAATTGTTGTAAGTTCATTCTGTGAATACCCAAATGTGTAAGTTCATTCTGTGAATACCAAAATTGTTGTAAGTTCATTCTGTGAATACCCAAATGTGTAAGTTAATTCTGTGAATACCCAAATGTGTAAGTTCATTCTGTGAATACCAAAATTGTTGTAAGTTTAGGATTTTGACGTAAGTTAGTTCTGTGAATCAGGCCCAAGATGTTTAGTAATGTGATCTAGGCAAGTGAATCGGCAGTGGCTGGTTCAATTCCTGGAGGCAGTCAAGGACTCGACTTTCTAGACAAATTAAAACTGCTGAAAAACTAAAACAAAATGAACTAACAAAGTGGTAGGAATACAAGTCTCTAACTAAATACTTAGAAGTGGAAAGGATCCCAAGAGGTTTAAGGATTTTGGTGGCTCCCAGTTTTGAAAACCCGGATCCAGAAATGTTAAAAGAATGGGCTGAGAGCAACCTGACAGCATCTGTGAGGTTTGTTCAGATTCTAATCAAGTATGCTGATAAAGATAAAGCTCGTATTCAGCAACAGATCGACACATTGGAGACAGAAATAACAAATGTTCAGCAGCAGGAGCAGGTTGGCAAATATTGAGGTCATATGGAAGTATGCTTGAAGAAACACGAAGACCATATAAAGCAGCGGAAGATACAGAAATTCACCAGAGATAGATTAGATTATGAGAGAGGGCAGATATTTATCTTTGCGAAAAGATTCAAAAACATAAGAAGGCAGAGGCAAATTGAAGGCAACCGAGACAGGCAGGAAAAACACCCAAAAGACACCGAAACGGAGTTGAGCTCACTTGAAACTGAGGATGACAGCGCACAATCCTCAGGAGCAGTAGGGGGAACGATTACGAGAACAGTCACCATTACAGGGGAGTTGGATTTTTTATGTCAAGATCACTGCCAAACCTTAAGGCCAAGGGTTCAAAGAACACAAAAAAACAGAAACAAAAAGCAAGGAGGCAGAAGCAACAGCAAAGAACCCGTAGAACACACTACAAATCAAAAGAAAATATGGAGAGGGAAATAAACATTATGTGCAACACCAGCTCTATTATCAATTTATCAAATGTCATTTTAACAAAATCTGAGGAAGGGACACTACTGCTTGGTTTGTCGTTTTGTCCAGAATGCCCCTTAAATTATGTATAGATGAGGATTGACGTCTTTAGGTTTATAAGAAAATTAAAACTGCTGAAAGTGCACAATCTGGCTAAGAAATCCAAAAATACAGGGATCATGGAAACATCAACTCAAGATGATGAAATAACTATTGTGGAATTGGCTACAATAAGAACTTTAATTGAACTGGAAAATGAAGGGATTGGCGAAAGTGAACAGATTGCGGACCTTGATATAATTAGGCGAGCAAAACCTGAATAGATGGTGTACAATATCAACACCCTTTAAACCTCCATCAAGGATTTTACCAACTAGTACAAAAGAAGCTATAGATGTCTTTCAAGACTCGATTGTAGAAGGAGTCAAAAAAATTCATTCAGAGGAAACCAACAAAAGAGAAAGGAAGATAATAGTAGCCAGCATGAAATATAGAAATCTTGCCAAAAAGCTGCAGCAAAATAAGCAAGTCATCATTAGGAACTCTGATAAAGGAGGGAACTTGGTACTATGGCCTCTGAATATTTATGTACAAGATGCATACAGCCAAGTGAATGATAAGAGATGCTACATGAAGTGTAATCGGAATGTACTCACTCAGATTCAACTAGATCACAGCACAGAGTTGGAGGGGTGGTGGAATAAAGGTCTTATCACACATGAGGAGTTATAGTTTTTAAGAAATTAAGATCCCACCACAACAGTTATGTACTTGATTCCGAAAATACATAAAAATGTCAAAGTATCACCTGGGCATCAGATATTTTTGCACAGGGCAGCTTGTTAGAAAACACTTCCAAGCACATAGATTTCTTTCTGCAGGAGCACGTGAAAGACCTACCGTCCTACTCAAAAGACAGTGGAGATATTCTGCGACAAGTATATGACATGCTGATGGAGGATGACTATGTTTTAATTGCCCTTGATGTAACATCGCTATATACTAGCATTCACCATGAGGATGGCCTGAGGGCCATGGGACATTTTCTACAAAATAGAAAAATCAGGCTGTACAAACACACACAGATGATTCTCACTATGGCTAGAAGATGTCTTGTTTGGAGGGGATCTGTTCCAGCAGATCCGTGGCACTGCGCTGGGCACCTGTTTAGCCCCCAGTTACACATGCTTGGATGTCGGCTGGTAGGGGGATTGCAAGATTGCACAGATTTCGCAAAAAGCGTACTTCTGCATTTAAGGCACCGAAATGCTCCCTCATGCCCAAAATGGCAGTGAGAATGCATTTTGCACTAGGAAATAGCTCTGAATTAGGGGTGGGCTATAAATTCTGCTCCACCAGTGGGATTCATTGAGTTTTGCCCAGTTCCGGCAAAACTCTGCCAACCGCCGCATGGTGGAGTTTTTTCTCAGGCATGGCTAGCCAACAGTAAGTTGGCAAGCAAGAATTTGCGTTCCCATTGCGATATGTGGCTGATAGGTCCTCACCCAGTGAGATTTTCTCAATGTGGGGGGTCGTGTGCGGTTGCGACCGTTCACGGTGAGACAGCTGCAGCTTGAGTAGAAAATCTATGAGAGTGGCAGCAAAGAAGCAGCACCCTCTTCAACAAGCTCCCTGTGCTCATAATCAGTATGACGGGCCGATTCCGCCCGCTTGCGGAATTTCGCTGAGTTTTTATGTAACTCTGCGGAATTCTGCAACAGAACATGAATAGTGAGCATGAGCAACCACTCACACTCATTAAATGTGCTCTGGGGTAGGATTTCCCCCCAGCTTACTCCCAGCATTAGCACTAGTTTCTCAGGGAGAGGTGTGGCGCAGCGGCTAGAGCGGCTGACTCCGGAACATGGGGCTCGTAGTTCAATCGCCTGCGGCAGCTCAGCTCAGCATCATGTGACTCTGGGCAATAGCTCACTTAATCTCCCGACTGCCCCCAGTGCCTGGATACCCTTAGGGGTGATAAGTCACACTTTATGGAATTTATGGAATTTAAATTTAGATTTACTGAAAAATGCACCTTTGCGTCCAGAATGGCAGGAGGATGCATTTTGCGCTACGAAAATAGAGTTAAATGAAACATAATATAAACAGCAGCAAGAGCAGCCTCTCATGCTTGCTAAATGTGCTCTTGTGGTAGAATATTTTTCTCCGAAATTACTTTTAACTATGTGAGTGAGCATAATCGCTTTATTATCAGTAATTTCATGTCAAAGAGTAACGCGGAATTACCAAACTTAGTCCGGTGTAATTGAAATTCTGTCCTGGCCTACGCATAAGGAGCAGAGAAATGGGGAACCATGACAACCTGGCCTGTGTGTGAGGGTCCCAGAGGGACTACTCTAGGCCCAAACAAAAACAATTTGGGGTGTTACCTCATTCCCACAGGACTCCTAAGGAACAAGGAAAATGAATAACAAAAAAAAGTGGGGTGGATGTAAGTGGGAGCTTAGCTGCCTATGGACCATCCCCACGCCACACATGACCAAAAGACATATGCTAGGGGTTGTGTGCCTGCAGGATGGTGGGTGCAGGGCCTGACCACAGGCTTTGTCAAGGGGCTGGCTGCTGGCATGGGTTTGAGTATGGTAATAAAATCTTTCTTTACATGTAAAGAAAACCTAGATATTCACTGAAAAAACAAAGATTAACGTGACATTATAGTTGGGCATGGTAATAATATCTTACGCGATACAAAAGGGGATGATGGACGGAACGTTTGAGCCAATCAAACACTCACCCCCAGTCAACTGATCTGGGTTTAATCCATCATCATTCTTTAGCTCACTCCACCACCCCAGTTCAGACATGGCCATATGCAAATCAGTCTGACCCTGTGCCTCATGGGAACAGTCCAGCCCGAACTGCCAAGCCATGTCTTCCCTGGACCGGAAACAAGCATCCTAGGACCGGTTTCTGGCATTCCAGCCGTCATCAGCCAGGCTTGCTTGAATCCAGTGGCAAAGTGAGCAAGGGACCCACGTCTGGGCATACCCCCGCCCACTTAGGGCGAACAAAGCGATACAAAAGGGGATGATGGACGGAACGTTTGAGCCAATCAAACACTCACCCCCAGTCAACTGATCTGGGTTTAATCCATCATCATTCTTTAGCTCACTCCACCACCCCAGTTCAGACATGGCCATATGCAAATCAGTCTGACCCTGTGCCTCATGGGAACAGTCCAGCCCGAACTGCCAAGCCATGTCTTCCTGGACCGGAAACAAGCATCCTAGGACCGGTTTCTGGCATTCCAGCCGTCATCAGCCAGGCTTGCTTGAATCCAGTGGCAAAGTGAGCAAGGGACCCACGTCTGGGCATACCCCGCCCACTATGGGCGAACAAAGCGATACAAAAGGGGATGATGGACGGAACGTTTGAGCCAATCAAACACTCACCCCCAGTCAACTGACGTGGGTCCCTTGCTCACTTTGCACTGGATTCAAGCAAGCCTGGCTGATGACGGCTGGAATGCCAGAAACCGGTCCTAGGATGCTTGTTTCCGGTCCAGGAAGACATGGCTTGGCAGTTCGGGCTGGACTGTTCCCATGAGGCACAGGGTCAGACTGATTTGCATATGGCCATGTCTGAACTGGGGTGGTGGAGTGAGCTAAAGAATGATGATGGATTAAACCCAGATCAGTTGACTGGGGGTGAGTGGTTGATTGGCTCAAACGCTCCGTCCATCATCCCCTTTGTATCGCTTTGTTCGCCCTAAGTTGGCGGGGGTATGCCCAGACGTGGGTCCCTTGCTCACTTTGCCACTGGATTCAAGCAAGCCTGGCTGATGACGGCTGGAATGCCAGAAACCGGTCCTAGGATGCTTGTTTCCGGTCCAGGGAAGACATGGCTTGGCAGTTCGGGCTGGACTGTTCCCATGAGGCACAGGGTCAGACTGATTTGCATATGGCCATGTCTGAACTGGGGTGGTGGAGTGAGCTAAAGAATGATGATGGATTAAACCCAGATCAGTTGACTGGGGGTGAGTGTTTGATTGGCTCAAACGTTCCGTCCATCATCCCCTTTTGTATCGAATAATATCTTACGCTACAATAAAAAAAGCTCAGAAATTCACTGGAAAAAAAGGTTAAAGTGACGTTATAGTTAGGTGAAAATATCAGTTAAAAGTTTGCATTTTAAACTAAAAACAACACTGGAATTCACCAGTTACAGTTTACTGAGCTATCTAGAACGTGTGCCTCTACCATGTTCCTATGCTTTGCTTATGACCGCACAACAGCATCACACATGACATGTTCAATTACATCATTGGTGACATCACTGACAGCATCTCAAGTGACAGGATTGATGACAACACCGTGCACAGTGTGGACTTGAGTTCTAGTTAGCTCAGTAAACTACAACTGATGAATGTCAGTGTTTTAAGTTTAGAAATGTTACATTTTTAACTGAATGACTGACAGTATTACAGTTTTGGGTTGGTAAAATACCATCCAAGCCAACCTGGAATTAATAAAAGCAGTTCCTGCCATGTGTTCCTCATTAGAGCTCATCAGAAAAGCATAGCTTTACCCAGACACAAAGGAGCACTCAGTACAGGTCCAGATCCAATGCTAGTAAGTTTAGAGTGGCACACACATTATTCAAAGCACCCGTTTGGTCCTTTTGGTCAGGGAGGCAGATTATGGGGTAGATTAGCTAAAAACTGATGCAATGCAATGTAGCACCCAAAGTTGCTGAGTTGCATTGAATGAGAGGGAAAAAGTAAGGCAGTGCAGTATTTACTAAGATATGTCCCTGTCCTGCTCTCTCCCTAGCACTGGAATACAATAAGGTTGACCAGCGCCACAAACACACAATAGTGCAAAGGTGTCTGTGTCATGTCTAGGATAGGTTTTGTACTAGAAGGGAACCATTCAAGTACAAAATACTAAACCTAGATAAACTTTATAACTTTTCCCACTTTGGATGTGTGCTATTCGGTGCACATCCAAAGTCACTTCGAGTCCCAGGGGCCCCTTCCCCCTCAGCCTTTTTTGTCAGGGAAAGGGGCCTTAGGCCCTTTTAGCCCCAGGGACCCCATACCCTGGGGGTTTGTTTTTCCAAATGGAGGGGTGCATGGCCCCCCACCCCAACCCACTTTGGGCCCCAGGGACTCCATCTTTCGGGTCTTTAGTTTCATTATTAAGGGGAGCGGGGTGGTAAGCCCATCTCCAAGAGCCAATAGTAGCCCCAGAACCCAATTCCTGGGGCCAAAACATATATTTTAAATAGAGGTGGCTTGTGGCCCACCTCCACAAGAAACTGTGAGCCCTGGAGTCCCCACCCCCAGGGCCTTCTTTTATTATAAAAGGGACGGGGCATGCATCCCCTCTCCTCATAACCCTATAGGCTCCAGGGACCCCCCATGCCCCAGGACCTTCTTTTATTATAAAGTGAAAGGGGGTACACAGCCATCCATCCCTCTTAAGGTCCCAGGGACCTTTTCCCAAGGGCCAATATTTTTCAAAGGGGATGGGGTGCCCAGACCCCCTGTTCAAGCCTCTTAAGGTTCTCTATGAATTAAAAAAATAATGTAGCAGAGTCTAGTATCTTTGAGTAGACTGTTGTTAAGTGGAGTGTCATACAATAGAGTAGAGGAGAGTGTCATATAGTGTACTGTCATGTAGTGCAGTGTCGTAGAGTGAAGTACAGTGGAGTGACGTACAGGGGAGTGGCGTAGAGTGGAGTTAAGTATAGTGGAACAGCGTAGACTAGAGTGTGTAGAGCGGAGTGGTGTACAGTGAAATGCCATTGATTGGAGTGGTTTAGATTGGAGTGGCATACAGTGGAATAGCATACAGTGAAGGGGCATAGAATAGAGTGGAGTGGCGTACAGTGGAATTGTGTAGAGTAAAGTGACTTACAGGTAAGTGGCATAGACTGGAGTGGCATTCATTGCAATAGCATACAGTAGAGTAGTGTACACTGAAATAGTGTAGAAGGAAGTAGCATAGAGTGGAGTAGCATTGACTCGAATAACGTAGAGTAGAGTAGCGTAGAGTGGAGTGGCGTAGAGTGGAATAGCGTACAGTGGAATCTCATACAGTGGAGTTGCTTACAGTGGAGTGGGGTAGAGTGGAGTGGAGCAGAGTTAAATAGTGTAGAGTTGATTGGCACTGAGTGTAGTTGAGCACAGTAGAATAGCATGTTGTGGAGTGGTGTAGAGTGGAGTACAGTGGAGTGGTGTAGAGTGGAGTGGTATACAGTGGAGTGGCGTGCAGTGGAATAGCGTACAGTAGAGTGGCAAAGAGTAGAGTGGCATAGAGTGGAGTGGGTTAAAGAGTAATAGTGTACAGTGGAGTAGAGGAGCATGGAGTGGCATAAAGTAGAGTTGTGAACAGTTGAGTGAGGTAGAGTGTAGTGGCATATAGTGGAATAGCATTGAGTGGAGTCGCATAGAGTGGAGTGACATAGAGTAGAATAGCGTATAGTGGAGTGGCATAGAGTGGAGTGGTATAGAGAAGAATAGTGCAGATAGGAGTGGCATAGAATGGAGTTGCGGAGAGTGGAATAGCATATAGTGGATTAGCGTAGACTGGATTGGCATAGAGTGGAGTGGGGTAGAGTGGAGAGGTTTAGAGTGGAGTGGCATGAAGAGGCGTATAGTGGAGTGGCAAACAGCGGAGAGGCATGCAGTGGAATACTGTAGAGTAGCAGTGGTAAAGTGTTCAGAGTCCTAAGGCCAACAAAAAGAATCAGCAAAAACAGGAAGTAAAAGACAACAGGTCTGGGGAAAGACAACCCTAAGGATGACAGGTTTAACAACCCGCCACAAAAAATGGATTTTCTGGTATATAGTTGGGTACATGTGCTTTCAGTCGGGTAAGGTGAGGTGTCTCTCGGATTTCACCATATTCGAGATTTATACATATGCACAGCCAAAATGTGCACACACTCTCTCCCTCTCTGTTTTGAAAGTCTGTTATTTATTTTACAAAATAGTGTGCTTTCTCTCACTTAGTACCCCTACAATCTGCCTTCGTCTCCCTTTCCACTGCCCCTTTAGCCCCTCTCATGCGACCTGCTTGTCATATAGTGTATTTTAACATTACATGCCAGCATGATTTTGTTGGAAAATCTGAAGCTTACCCCCCCCCCACCAATCTTACTGACTTGGCTATGCCCCTCGGTATATGTTAATCAAACCATGTTTAGGGGAGTGAGCACAAGCACATTAGCACTGGTTAGTAGTGGTAAAGTTCACAGAACCCTAAGGCCAACAAAAACAAATGTCAGCAAAACTTGGAGGTAAGTAGCCAAAAAGTTTGGGGGAAGACCACCCTAAGGCTGACAGGTCTAATACGTGTCCCCCCAGCTGAAAGTGGGGAGAACTACCCAACCTCCTGCGAGGTGGAAGAACCTGGATAGACCATCAGCACAGGACTGGTCTGACTCAGGTCGGTGTTCCACTTTAAAGTCCATTCCCCGCAGGGAGACTGACCACCTCAGCAATTTTGTATTCTGACCCTTCATTTGCATTAGCCGAGGGACCCGTGGTCTGTCTGAGCCCGAAAGTAAGTTCCAAACAAGTATGGTCTCAACTTCTTCAGTGCCCAGACCACAGTAAAGGCTTCCCTCTCAATGGCACTCCACTTCTGTTCCCTGGGAAGTTACCTCCTAGAGATGAAACCCACAGGTTGGTCTAGGCCCTCTTTGTTTAGCTATGATAGAACTGCCCCTATGCCGTGTTCTGAGGCATCTGTTTGGACTATACATTTCTTAGACAAGTGAGGGGCCTTGAGCACAGAGGCTGTGAGAATGGCCTGTTTGAGAGAGTCAAAAGCTTTCTGGAAAGCCTTCATCCAGATCACCTTCTTGGCCTGCTTCTTAGAAGTCAGCTCAGTCAAGGGGGCAATGAAGGTGCCATACACCCTTGACAAACCTCCTGTTGTATCCTGTGAGGCCCAGGAAGGCTCTCACCTCAGTCTGAGTTTTTGGGGCTCATAGGCCAAAATAGTTTCCATTTTGGCCTGGAAGGACTGCACCTTACCCCCGCCCACGAGTTGTCCCAAGTACACCACAGATGCCTGCCCTATCTGGCACTTCCTGGCCTTGATAGTCAGGCCTGCATGTTGCAGGGCCTGAAGCACTTCCTGCAGGTGAAAAAGGTGGTCCTTCCCCCTGCTACCGAAGACAGTTATGTCATCCAAGTAAGCAGTACTGAGGCCTTGTTCCCAGCAAAGACCTGGTTCACTAGCTTTTGGAAGGTGGCTGGGGCATTTTTCAGTCCAAAGGGTATCACTTTAAACTGAAGGTGGCCCTCTGGAATGGAAAAGACTTCCTTTAGCTATGATTCACCCTGAAAGTCTGTGACACTCTTACTATGGTTCTTGTAATTTGGTAAAACTACGAAATAAATAGTTTGCCACATGACATATCCTAAAAAACCCAACAGGATGTACCACTTAAACTCATATCACTTAACCATTGCTGGTGAATTTTCTACCTTTACTTAGGTTTTTTCATTTCTTTTTTGTTACACCACTCACATCATACACTTATATCTGACATACTATGAACCCCTTACTAGTTTTGCCTATCGAATTGATGTATTCATCTCTACTAAAATGTATTAATATAAGCATGTGTGCGATACGTGTTATATGTTATACAGACTATATCTGTTATACTATTTCTCATAAGCATGCCCTATTACTGGAACCTTGTTTATTCTTTGATGAAATTAATTTTTATTATTTATCCCTTTGTTCCTCATTCTAAAACTTCAATAAAAACTACTTGAAATTAAAAAAAGAAAAGGCTGACATCTCTTTAGTCCCTTCGGTTAGGAAAATCTGTCAGTATCCTGAAGCTAAGCCAAAAGTACTCAAGAACCTGGCAGCACTTGGGGTGACTTATATGTATTAAAAAGGAAGTATTGGGCCTGATAAAAGGTTTATTTTGCCAGGTCGAAATGACAGTTGAAAACTGCACACACACTGGTTGCAATGGCAGGCCTGAGATATGTTTAAAGAGCTACTTGAATGGGTGGCACAATTGGTGCTGCAGCCCACTAGTAACATTTAATTTGCAATGTCCTAGGCACAGGTAGTACCATTTATTAGGGACATTACAAATAAATTAAACATGCCAATCGGGTATGAGCCAAACTAACGTTTTAAGGAGAGAACACAAGCACTTTAGCACCAGTTAGCAGTAGTAGACTGTGCAGAGTCCTAAGGCCAGCAAAAATGAAGTCAGCAAAAACAGGACGTCTGCAGGCAAAACATTAGGGGGAAACCCACGACAAGTGCCAGGTCTAACAGCTAGTACAATTATGCAACTGTGACTCAGTGAGCCCACATAGAAGCTGAGTGTGTCACTAAAGCACCTCAGTGGCAGGATTCTGAAGGGGCAGTTAGAGAGAGAGACTGGAAGTGGACTTGACTGGTTGTTGGTTGCACACTTTGCTAAGACTGTCAAATTGATTACAGTGCCATTCTTGGGGTCTTGGGGAACAGAGGAAACCTAGTGAACTAAGAATTGCAAAGATTACTGGATTTGGGTGTCATATAAGAAATTGGTTGGCACCAGTGGTTCTGACAGCCACGGATGGCTGCACAGGTTCACGTTTGTTGATCTGCATGATTTAAATAGATGTATATGGGTGGATTGGCAACCTCTGCCAAATTTTGCAGAAACTCTAGCACTGTTACGTAGTGTTGCAGTTTTTGTTGTCATGGAGTTATCTGTTGCCTATCATCAGTTTCCTCTACAGCAAGATTCTAGGATTTTACCTCATTTGTCTCTCCTTTGGGGTATATAGATTCCTATGCATGACTTTTGGACTAATTTCTGCTGCCGCCTCTTTTCAAAGAATGATGAAATTGGTATTAAAGGATCAACCACAAGTTTTGATTTTTTCTGAACAGCATTTTTTTTTAAAGATTATGGAGAACCATGATAGGAGTTTTTAGCTGGTGTTCAATTGACCTAATGGAAGTGGCTCCACAAAAAAGGAAATTGTAGATATAGGGTCAGTTCTATAAGCTATTTACGGGAAGGCAAAAGCCCTAACCTGGGGTTAGTGGTGAGCCTTGTCAGAGCCCCTCCTTCAGTGGACAAGGAACAGACCTTGGGTTGTCTGAGCATTACTCAAAATGTGTAAATAAGTTTGCTACTGTAGTACAGCCACTAAGAGCTCTTCTCAAGAAAGGTACAATATATGACTGGTCGCCACGATGCGAGTTGGGTTTGAACTCCATAAAGAGAGAAATTAGGAAGATGCTCTCTTTGGGACATTTTGATGTAAAGAGGAAAACTATTTTTACCAAGGAAGCCAGTTTGGAGGGTGTGGGGACAGGTTATTGATAGTGAGGAAAATGTGGTGGCTTTTGCTTCTGAAGCACTCAAAGGAACTGAGGTAAAGTACTCAGTAATTGAAAAGGAAGCGCTTGCTGGTGCATGAGGTATTCGCCATTGTAAGTTTTTCTTCTGGGACCTTTCTTTTATGATGCAAGTAGGCCATCGCCATTTGTAACAGCTCTTTACCTGTAAAGGGGTTGAAGGAGGCATGCCCAGAATCAAGAGGAGTTAAAAAGAACTAGAGAAATGTAATTTGCTTGTTGAATTTATTCCAGGTTTAAGAAATAAGGCAGCAGGCTGTCTTCTCTGGTTACGAATGGAGGAGATAGCGTGGATTGGTGAAGCCGTACCCATATCCTGGATGAGAGAGGAAGCTTTGGAGAGAGAAGAGTGGGAGAAGGTGAAAGGAAATGATCTTACTATGAATTTAGTCAAGGAATTTGTAGTAAAAGGTTGACTTAACTGTTGAAAATTATCATACAGAGGCAGGTCATTTTGGAACATCAGGAATGAGTTGAGTTTCTGTGGTGATGAGCTTTTGTGGGGACAGAGATGTGTACCTCTGTTCAGTGTTTGTGGGAAAATTATTAGCCTGCCTCATGAAGGGCAGCTAGATAAGAACCTAACCATGGCATGTGTAAAAGTAAGGTACTGGCGGACCGCATTGAACAAAGAGGAAGACACGGTTACAAGGGATTGTGTCTTATACGCTGGAAATGTTAAAACTGAGTTACGCAACAGACATCTCTGTTGCGTGTGGAAATTCCAGAGTCACCTGGATTAAGTCAGGCCTTGAATTTATGGGACCTTTTGAGCTAGTAGCTGCAACAGAAAGAAACTTTTGCTATTGGTAGACTGCACTTCCAAATGTTTTCACAGTGAACAAGACCCCAAATTCTTTATCACTGATAATGAGGTGCAATTTACTCCCATGAAATGCAAGAGTTACTCAAAAGCCTTTCTATCATATATAAGCCCTTTATGATCCGAATGATAATAGTTTGGCTCAGCACATGAACAGAGTGGTGAGGTTGTATGTTCAGAGTGGTGGAGTTGAAAATTCCCTTGAAAGATGTGCTAATAAAACCTTGGTGGGCTCATAGTACCACCCCTAATGCAGCAACATATGTTGCCCCATTCACATGTTTAAGGGGCAACTTGAAAACTTAACCTAGCTTGGTTGAAAAGTGCTAAATCAAAGTTGTGTGTGGATAATGAAAGGTGTAATTGATTATGTGCGAACTACCAGCAACCTGCAAAGATATCCAAGCTTGCTGTTTCTGAAAGTTCTTGGTTTGTGGGTGTGAGGAAAGCGGTTTATTATATGGTGTGGTGGTGAGACCTCACTGTGTAATAAACCCACTACCTAAATTGGGTCCAGTCAGATTCATTTGAAAATTCTGAGCTCAGACCTGGATAGCTGTGGCTCTGAGGAGTCAGGATTTACCAAATTAGCAAGTGTAAAGCATAAAAGAGTACCAGCGCAGTTGAATAAGAAAAGAACTGGGCTCAATAAAAATTTGACACCAATTTAAAAAAATAGGTTGTTTTTTATCTTCAAATAGACACCTTGATGACTAGAATCCACAGGAAAGTTCAGAAGATATGAATTTTTAAAGCACAATAAATCGCAACATTTTCCTTCAGTGTAATAATCATTTTAATGAACCACGCTCATGGTCAATTTTGCAAACTTTGGGAAACTTTTATAAAGATGTAAACTTCTACTCCAGCCCACTTTGGTTGACTAACTCTGGCAGGGAGCAAGTTACAGAGGCCAACAAGACTTTGTTGAACAGTTACCTTGCAGTCAAAGCAGAATCCAGTATAGTTCCAGGTTTTATGGGAGAACTACCATAGACTTCAATGGAGTGGTCCTGATGCAAGGGAAACAGGATGCTGAACTGTTGGTGCGGGACTTCCTGGGGCTACTCATTGATCCACAAACACAATAGGTGACTTTGGCCACAGGGGTCGATGTCCCTTGAAGTCTGGTTGAAGTCCAGCCAAAATCCAGTTGTCAGTGATCTACTCATCTCTGGTTACAGCAAAACCAGCAGTTCCCATTAACTGGTGATAACTGTCTTGCTTGGCGACCAAAATGCATCAGGATCGAGCAGACTCGGGTGCAGACCCGGTCTTCAAGTCTACACTTTGGGGGTCGGCAGCAGTCAAGCCTTCTTGGCTCCCAACTCACCAAGACAGGATTCTTCATCTTTTGTGGCCCTGTAGCTGTAACAGGAAGTCAGCCAGCTGACTTTTGGAGTCACTTCAGTGGCATCATGAACCCCCCACTTTGGCAGCTTAAGTGGGGGGTAATGACTAAAAGCTGATTTGTTTTACATTGGCCTCTGCAGGGATGCAGACAAAAGTTACAAAAATGCTATAAGGGCAGGGCAGGGATAAGAGGTGGCGGTCAAGGGTTACTATCTGAGACAAGTTCAGTAAAGGAGAGAGAAAGAAATTATGCAAAGAAAGAAAATCAGAGAAGACAGCAAACAAGGGGCATTGTTAGAAAAAATCTGATAAAAGAAAATATCGCGGTAGTTAGAGACTGGAAAGGTAGAAGGAGAGAAAGAAAAAAAGGGTGAAAGTAAGGAGAGGAGGTAGAAAGGTAACATGAAAAAAGTTGAAAGGAACAGTGAAATAAACGTAAGGACAGGAGGTAGAAAGGCAACAATAAAAAAGTTGAAAGGAAAAGCGAAAAGAAAGGTGGCCCTCTCTTTGCTAGCCCATGGGGCAGCAGGTGCAGTACAGTCTTGGTGCAGCTTCTCTTTGCGGTGTCCAGGGAACAGCAGGGTAGTCCTTCTTCAATCCACTCTTTAGTGCTGATGTGGTCTGAGGTCTGGGTACCAGGGGTGACACTTTTATGCCCATTACGAGCTCAGAGGGATGGGGGGCTTACTAGTCAATTGGGCCATTCTCTTGGTGTGAGGAGCTCCTTATCCCATCCCAGAGATGTGGCTATTTGGGGCCTGTTGGAAATGGCCCTTTTTGCAGGGTTATCCCAAAACTTTTTGCTTCCTCCTGACCTGTGGTTGTTGGCTATAGGACTCTGGGCACATACGGGAATCTAGGAAGAGAGCCGCCAACAACAACAGCAGAGAGGCACTGATTGAAGTGGCACCACACAAAGAAGAGAACTCCAGGCTTACATGTGTGAATACTTTCTGTAGTTACTCGAATCAGATCAAAAAGAGTATCCTCAGACATTGGAACATATTGAACATTGATAAAGAGCCATTGCCTCGCCCTTTGTTCGCATTTAAGAGGAGTGCAAACATCAAAGACCGAGTGGTTCACACTCGACCCATGCACAGGATCGCATCGGACCAGGGGTCCTTGTGGGGATTACCTCCTATAAAAGGACATTTTCCTTGCGGGATGTGCGCAGTTTGTCCCCAAACCAGACGTACAACGGAAATAGACATTGGAACAGATAGGCCTTGGGTGTTATCTAGACACACCAATTGTAACAGCGATAAGCTCATCTACCTAATTTGTTGTCCATATGGCTTGCGCTATGTGGGGATGACCACGCGCAAGATCAAGACGAGAATTCTTGAACACAAAAGTACCATCCGTTGCAAGAAAAGGTCGACCAAAATGACGAATCATTTTCTAGATATGAATCACTCTGCCGAGGATATCGCTTGGACAGTCCTTGAACAACCATGTATTCCGGCGCATATCACAGACACCTCTAAGTTTCTATTCAAACGTGAGCAACGTTGGGTGTACCGTATCAAAAGCGATACCCATGGACTTAACGATGAGATTCCTTGGTTAGCGCTCCAGTAACCAGTCAGTACTTCGTCCAATGGCCGGTGGTCCATTCAGACCCAATGCCAACCAAAAGATGATAGATTATAATACACACTGGTTAATATCACTATCGCACTATATGATTGGTTGGATGTATTCAGGGCACTTTTTCTGACAATCAATGGCCACTCTATGTTTAAACAAGACCCTATATGTGCAACCTCATCTACTTAGAGTAGCAGGGATATATGCCACCCTGAACTTCACTCGTGGTTAGGCTTAATCCTTGCTCTCCTTTTAAGCATTAGGGATAGTTGTCATCATTTGCACATCATAATAAAAATTCTATATGTGCAACTTCACTCACTATCTCTTTTTGATGTGGAGCCGTTTCTGTCACATATAGAGACCTCCATGTTTACAGACCTGATAATTTTCATACATAGATATGTGAGAGTTTGTCGCCTTCTCGACCCCCTTTCTTCTTCCTTTTTTTGTTGAAACCGATGGTATGCACATTTAAACAATTCACTTCTACATTGGGAGCAGCATATCATGACAATACATCACTGTCTTTGAAACGAGCATAAAGAGGGTCAATTAAGGTTTGGTCCTTCAGACCACAAGCTAGTGTACACCAGGCGCGCATGCGCTTTAACTTCATGCATTGCTGATTAAGTAAACGTAAAACTGAGCGCAGGCAAACGCTATGGCCACCTGGGGTCTTTGGTACACAACGAGCAGCTCGCGCGCCCTTTCTGCCTATAAACAGAGACCTAAGCCTAGCCGTCGGTACCTCCGGTGGCAGTTCAAGTACCGAGACGGGGTACCGACGGAGAGGTAAGCGTGGTGTCTTTGAAAGGTTGAGGGGTATGGCCCATATGTAGGCGAGTTTGTCCAGCGGTATGCGCATTTTAAACGTGAGCTTCAGGGGGTAAGAAACTAAATACAGAGTAGTGCTTTTTCCCAGTAACGGTTCACGTTTTTAAAAAAGAGTGAGAGAAACGCGTTACGCTTGCCGCCTGCCTTCGTTAACCTTGATATTGTGGGGTTATAAATAATAGGCAGAGCAGCGTTTATGCCACAGAGACGACTCCTGTTTGTAATTGACTATGGGAAACGATTTACCGATGCCGCCTGAAATTATAGAACTGACATGTTGAGCTACGAAGCAGATACCGATATGTTTATTTCGCTGGGGTTTAGTAATGCTTGTAAATTACCATAACGAGCATTTTAAGATAAATGTAAACCAGCCACAAACATAGTCGTCTGTTTTGATAATCACAGATAAGGCACAAGTGAATTTCTAAGAATACATCATCATTTTCACAAGCCATACAGTGTTAGGAAGCTGAATGATAAATACAGCAAGAATGGTTATCACTAAATAAGATTTCTAAACAATTTCTCAGCGCACCCCAGTCCACCAGGTGCATGTAGACCACAAGATACACTGAATTCCGGATGGAATAGTGTATCACCATATGTAGCCCTCGAATAATCTTATGATTATTTAGTATGAATACTTTCCCTCATACTGTTATCGTTATAAAAGTTTGTCTCACATGAACACATACGTATATAGATCGGTGCCCACAATATGAGTGCCCAGTGGGTGATACACGATCTTATTTCTTTTCAGAGCGGGGCCCCCTTCCCCTGAGCTGTTGCCAGGTAGAGGTGAGGCTACTTATCCAATATGTTTGGGTAAGTGAATTTTTCTACAAAAAGTTGTAGTTGCCGCAGATGGACAAATGGCCATTTCAGCATGAGCAATATGTGTTGTACCTGTTGTGATGGATTAGAGTTTAAATATATGGTTTTCTGGTTTTGTCTCATTTACACAGATAGCTCCAGGAATACCAAATCAACAATACAAAGGATTACTGGTTGTGTATCTTCTTTTTCCTTTTCTTCTTTTTAATTATACATTTTTGTCACTTATATCACGAGCAGCAGCTTTATTCCCTTAGTCTGGTCCTGAAGAAAGCTCTGATACTTAGTTTAGATCACGTAGGCTGAAACATGTCGACCATTTATTGATATTTAGTAGTACTAAATCCATACTGCTTATTGCACTGCTTTTTAATCCTATCAGTGTGAGCAAGCCAATAAAAAGTTTTTTTGCCCCACTAGGTACTTTTAATCTCACCACTGCACATTCACGCATTCATTTCTTTTGCGCTGCGCCCTGACCACACTTTAGATTCACATATGGGATTTTAGCATCCAGAGAAGTGAATTACCACTCAAACAAAAACATCCCAGAGCTCCTCCCTCACAGTGAGGGGGTTGTAGCCCTCAGTGGGACTAGGTTTCCCACTGGGAGGAGAAACCCATATGATGAAGCATGCCACCTATGGTGGGTGAGGGTTTTCGTCCTGAAAGGGATTTTCCCCCCTGTTCGGGGATATAGTGAGACTATTATTTTCTAATCCTTCACAATTTCCAGCATAGAATATTGCGCGTTTGCGAAGACCCGAGGAGTTTTGTGTGGTATAATTGTATGATATAAGGGGATATTCTCCTTGCAGGTCTATAAACTTTCTCCCTTGGACCCTCCCTCCTTGTTGTTGTGTTAGCATTATTGTGCGGCCACGGTCGCGGGTCCTTTTTCCTGAGTCCAACTAGTTAGTGGATTGTTTTAAATTTGTGTGTGTTTCTGTCCCTTACTTTTTTGACACAGTGTTGAGGGATCTTTTCTAGCTACTAAATTCCCTTTCTTTAAAATGGCAGAACTTTTGGGTCTAGCTTTTGACGAAGACATGGCCCGAGATATTCTCACAACACCGAGTATCCTTGACAGTGTTCCCAGCACTAGCTCCACCTCTGGTGATGACTGGGTAAAACTTCTTGTTTTGAAACGTTCCCACTCCCGCACGTACATACATGGGGCTATTATGACCGAGTATTTAAGAGCTAACTGTGCCCCCACTGGCCTAATTGTTACCAATACACCACGCCTGTTCCTGGAGGATAAACTGTTTTTAAAAGACTGGTCTCTCATTGCCTGGCGGTGCACAAGGGACTGGTTAATATTGATTATTAACACAGCCAAACGCATCGCAGACACTATTTTGGTAGATATACAGACTCTGGAATCTCAGATTAAATCGGTACAGGTAACTTCCGTCTACAAAAAACAGGCAGAAGAAACAAACAAAAGCAACAAGGAATTCAAAGACTCTGTCCGCGCAACGAAAATTAACAAATTCAAAAAAGACCTTGCAAAGTTTACATTTGAGAAAGTATATCCGTATACTAGTGACACTTATGTACCACCCCAGTTCAACCAAAGGGGGAAGAAATATGGTTCCAACTATTCCACCTCCGCAACTGAGGATGGGTCTAATGATTCGGATTCTTCATCCAACGAAGAAAGAGGGTGGCGAGGATCCAACAGAAGAGGGAGAGGACAGAGAAGAGGTGGCCAATTCGGCCAAGGCCCCACACAATGGTGGCCCCCAGGTCCTTATGGCTACCCCCAACCTTCTTTTCATCCTCCTATGTTCCCGTTTCAACCCTACAACAACATGGTCCCTAATCAGCCTTTTTTAGGGTTTGGTCCAGGCCGCCCAAGAGGCCGACGAAAGAACCAACAACCAACAGTACGGTGGAACACACCTTTGGCATCAACAACGACACGCAGTATGACGAAACCTCCAGTGCAACCGGGGAACAGCAACGAAGCACATTAATTGTCAATTTGAGTGAGCGTACTCTCACAGACAATGAGACATCAGTCCTAGAGAGAGGACTAGGGTTTGTGCCCACATACAAAGGAGACTCATTTCAAATTAGACAAGAATTGGCATGCTTCTTCAGAGAAATTCGCCTACGGTCCTTTTTTGATGAAAAACCAATGCAAGATTCAGGGGAGGATATGAAGAATACAGGTCTGAGGCCAAGATCTACTTTTAATCCTCCAGCACATCTTGTCCCTGCACAAATTGTTACATTTGAGAAGGCTGTTCTGCACGATGTTAACAATTTATTTGAACATGACCCAAGGCTATACCAGAATCTACCCAAATCAGAACAAACAGCACTTGAAGCACTGGCCAAAGACGACTCTATCATAATAAAACCTGCTGACAAGGGGGGTGCCATAGTGATTCTAGACACCACCACGTACAGAGCAGAATGTCTGCGTCAACTGGAGAATAGAAGATCGTACAGACCATTGAAGATGGATCCCACTAAACGTCTCTCTGCTGAAATAAAACGGATGGTAGAAGAAGCAAACGAAGAAGGATGGATCACTGACCATGAGGCATCATATCTTATCACAGCGCATCCCATTACACCCTACTTCTATGTATTGCCGAAAATACATAAAGAACAACTACCCCCACCAGGGAGGCCCATCATCTCTGGCATTGGATCTCTACTCGAACCTTTGTCAACTTTTGTTGACTACTTTTTACGTCCTCTTGTAGGTAAGATGCCCACCTACATACAGGACACGAAAGACCTGTTACGCCTCTTGGTGGACATTACCTTTGACGTTGAACAAGACTACTTAGTCTCGTTTGACGTAGAGTCATTGTATACGTGTATACCTCAGGATGAGACACTAACCACAATAGAGTCCTTACTCGAGTCGAATCCTGTAGACACCATCACCCCTGTACACTTCAACATCTACATGGCCCCGCTAGCACGCATCGCCAGACAGCACGACCTCAACATTATCTCCTACGCCGACGACACTCAACTGATCCTCTCCCTCACCAAGGACCCCCTCGCCGCCAAAGCCAATCTCCATGAAGGAATGAAGGCCGTCGCCGATTGGATGAAGATCAGCCGACTAAAGCTGAACACGGACAAGACGGAGGTCCTTATCCTCGGCTCCAACCCCTCAGCCTGGGACGACTCCTGGTGGCCAACGACGCTGGGAGCAGCCCCGACACCCACCGACCACGCACGCAACCTGGGAGTCATCCTCGACTCAACGCTCTCCATGGCCAAGCAAGTCAACGCAGTCTCCTCCTCCTGCTTCAACACCCTCCGCATGCTTCGCAAGATCTACAGGTGGATCCCGACAGACACAAGAAGAACAGTCACCCAGGCCCTCGTCAGTAGCAGACTTGACTACGCGGGAGCCCCGGCCAAGCTCATCAAGCGACTGCAACGCATACAAAACGCCTCTGCACGCCTGATCCTCGACGTACCACGCCACAGCCACATCACCCCCCACTTGAGGAACCTGCACTGGCTCCCCGTCGACAGGAGGATCACCTTCAAACTCCTCATCCACGCACACAAGGCACTCCACAAAACTGGCCCAGCCTACCTCAACAGACGACTCTTCTTCTACGTCCCCAACCGCCAGCTCCGCTCCGCCGACCTCTCCCTCGCCACCGTCCCTCGCATTCGAAGAACAACCACCGGCGGCAGATCCTTCTCACACCTCGCCGCCAAGACCTGGAACACCCTTCCACTAAGCCTACGACAGACCCAAGACCTGCTGACCTTCAGGAGGCTACTCAAGACCTGGCTGTTCGACCAGTAGCAGCACCCCCCCTTCCCTCTCCCCAGCGCCTTGAGACCCTCGCGGGTAAGTAGTGCGCTCTACAAATTCTGTGATTGATTGATTGATTGATTGATTGATTATGTCTTGTGCACGTATGGCTATGAAAGAAAACTTTTTTAAGTTTGAGGAGGATTTGTATTTGCAAACGTCTGGTACATCTATGGGCAGCGTTTTTGCCCCTAGCCTGGCTAACCTCTATGTGCACTATTTTGAACAAGCAGTAGTCCTCCAAGAACAGAATCCTTACAAGAAACACATTCGTGTTTGGAAACGTTACATTGATGAAGTTTTTGTGATATGGAGAGGGTCAACAGAAACCATCAAGGCTTTCCACAAATGGCTAAATGCCAGGAATGAATTTCTCAGATTTACGTTTGAGTTTTCCAATACGAGCCTACCCTTCCTAGATATCAGGATTTTTCCAGAAGGAGATGGATTGGGCACAGAGCTGTATAAAAAGCCCATGGCTCGCAACTCACTATTGTCATACCACAGTTATCATCCAAAGGCACTCCGTGAGAATTTGCCCTTTGGGCAATTCCTGAGGATCAGGAGAAATTGCTCTTCTGTGGAAAAATACAAAGAGCATGCGGGTATACTCACTGACCACCTAAAAGAAAAAAAGTACCCTGTGAAGACCATACGGGAATCTAGGAAGAGAGCCGCCAACAACAACAGAGAGGCACTGATTGAAGTGGCACCACACAAAGAAGAGAACTCCAGGCTTACATGTGTGAATACTTTCTGTAGTTACTCGAATCAGATCAAAAAGAGTATCCTCAGACATTGGAACATATTGAACATTGATAAAGAGCCATTGCCTCGCCCTTTGTTCGCATTTAAGAGGAGTGCAAACATCAAAGACCGAGTGGTTCACACTCGACCCATGCACAGGATCGCATCGGACCAGGGGTCCTTGTGGGGATTACCTCCTATAAAAAGACATTTTCCTTGCGGTCTGTGCGCAGTTTGTCCCCAAACCAGACGTACAACGGAAATAGACATTGGAACAGATAGGCCTTGGGTGTTATCTAGACACACCAATTGTAACAGCGATAAGCTCATCTACCTAATTTGTTGTCCATGTGGCTTGCGCTATGTGGGGATGACCACGCGCAAGATCAAGACGAGAATTCTTGAACACAAAAGTACCATCCGTTGCAAGAAAAGGTCGACCAAAATGACGAATCATTTTCTAGATATGAATCACTCTGCCGAGGATATCGCTTGGACAGTCCTTGAACAACCATGTATTCCGGCGCATATCACAGACACCTCTAAGTTTCTATTCAAACGTGAGCAACGTTGGGTGTACCGTATCAAAAGTGATACCCATGGACTTAATGATGAGATTCCTTGGTTAGCGCTCCAGTAACCAGTCAGTACTTCGTCCAATGGCCGGTGGTCCATTCAGACCCAATGCCAACCAAAAGATGATAGATTATAATACACACTGGTTAATATCACTATCGCACTATATGATTGGTTGGATGTATTCAGGGCACTTTTTCTGACAATCAATGGCCACTCTATGTTTAAACAAGACCCTATATGTGCAACCTCATCTACTTAGAGTAGCAGGGATATATGCCACCCTGAACTTCACTCGTGGTTAGGCTTAATCCTTGCTCTCCTTTTAAGCATTAGGGATAGTTGTCATCATTTGCACATCATAATAAAAATTCTATATGTGCAACTTCACTCACTATCTCTTTTTGATGTGGAGCCGTTTCTGTCACATATAGAGACCTCCATGTTTACAGACCTGATAATTTTCATACATAGATATGTGAGAGTTTGTCGCATTCTCAACCCCCTTTCTTCTTCCTTTTTTTGTTGAAACCGATGGTATGCACATTTAAACAATTCACTTCTACATTGGGAGCCGCATATCATGACAATACATCACTGTCTTTGAAACGAGCATAAAGAGGGTCAATTAAGGTTTGGTCCTTCAGACCACAAGCTAGTGTACACCAGGCGCGCATGCGCTTTAACTCCATGCATTGCTGATTAAGTAAACGTAAAACTGAGCGCAGGCAAACGCTATGGCCACCTGGGGTCTTTGGTACACAACGAGCAGCTCGCGCGCCCTTTCTGCCTATAAACAGAGACCTAAGCCTCGCCGTCGGTACCTCCGGTGGCAGTTCAAGTACCGAGACGGGGTACCGACGGAGAGGTAAGCGTGGTGTCTTTGAAAGGTTGAGGGGTATGGCCCATATGTAGGCGAGTTTGTCCAGCGGTATGCGCATTTTAAACGTGAGCTTCAGGGGGTAAGAAACTAAATACAGAGTAGTGCTTTTTCCCAGTAACGGTTCACGTTTTTAAAAAAGAGTGAGAGAAACGCGTTACGCTTGCCGCCTGCCTTCGTTAACCTTGATATTGTGGGGTTATAAATTATAGGCAGAGCAGCGTTTATGCCACAGAGACGACTCCTGTTTGTAATTGACTATGGGAAACGATTTACCGATGCCGCCTGAAATTATAGAACTGACATGTTGAGCTACGAAGCAGATACCGATATGTTTATTTCGCTGGGGTTTAGTAATGCTTGTAAATTACCATAACGAGCATTTTAAGTTAAATGTAAACCAGCCACAAACATAGTTGTCTGTTTTGATAATCACAGATAAGGCACAAGTGAATTTCTAAGAATACATCATCATTTTCACAAGCCATACAGTGTTAGGAAGCTGAATGATAAATACAGCAAGAATGGTTATCACTAAATAAGATTTCTAAACAATTTCTCAGCGCACCCCAGTCCACCAGGTGCATGTAGACCACAAGATACACTGAATTCCGGATGGAATAGTGTATCACCATATGTAGCCCTCGAATAATCTTATGATTATTTAGTATGAATACTTTCCCTCATACTGTTATCGTTATAAAAGTTTGTCTCACATGAACACATACGTATATAGATCGGTGCCCACAATATGAGTGCCCAGTGGGTGATACACGATCTTATTTCTTTTCAGAGCGGGGCCCCCTTCCCCTGAGCTGTTGCCAGGTAGAGGTGAGGCTACTTATCCAATATGTTTGGGTAAGTGAATTTTTCTACAAAAAGTTGTAGTTGCCGCAGATGGACAAATGGCCTTTTCAGCATGAGCAATATGTGTTGTACCTGTTGTGATGGATTAGAGTTTAAATATATGGTTTTCTGGTTTTGTCTCATTTACACAGATAGCTCCAGTAATACCAAATCAACAATACAAAGGATTACTGGTTGTGTATCTTCTTTTTCCTTTTCTTCTTTTTAATTATACATTTTCGTCACTTATATCACGAGCAGCAGCTTTATTCCCTTAGTCTGGTCCTGAAGAAAGCTCTGATACTTAGTTTAGATCACGTAGGCTGAAACATGTCGACCATTTATTGATATATAGTAGTACTAAATCCATACTGCTTATTGCACTGCTTTTTAATCCTATCAGTGTGAGCAAGCCAATAAAAGTTTTTTTGCCCCACTAGGTACTTTTAATCTCACCACTGCACATTCACGCATTCATTTCTTTTGCGCTGCGCCCTGACCACACTTTAGATTCACATATGGGATTTTAGCATCCAGAGAAGTGAATTACCACTCAAACAAAAACATCCCAGAGCTCCTCCCTCACAGTGAGGGGGTTGTAGCCCTCAGTGGGACTAGGTTTCCCACTGGGAGGAGAAACCCATATGATGAAGCATGCCACCTATGGTGGGTGAGGGTTTTCGTCCTGAAAGGGATTTTCCCCCTGTTCGGGGATATAGTGAGACTATTATTTTCTAATCCTTCACAATTTCCAGCATAGAATATTGCGCGTTTGCGAAGACCCGAGGAATTTTGTGTGGTATACCTGCATATCTTCCCATAGCAGCAAGATAGAAAGTTGGAATCTGGTACCTCTGAACTCAGAATTTAATTACACATCTTTTAGTCAAGATGGTTTTTAAATTCTAAGTTTGGAAATAGCACTTTTAGAAAGTGGCTATTTTCTTGTTCAACCTTTCTGTGTGCCTCTGCCTGTTTGTGAATTGACTGTCTGGTTTGTGAGTGACAGGGGCTGGGGGTGGCTGCAGGAGGCTGGGTGAGTAAGCACTAGGCTGAATAGACCTATCTACATGTAGAGTGGTGGGAGGAGAGCACCTGGGTCTGAATAGGGCTGTGCCTGCCTTCCACAATGCTGGCTCCACCTCCTGCGATGTGTTTGATGACCCTGGCCCACACTCACAAAGGAAGGAGAGGTGCTCTGGCAGAATGCACCCTGAACTGGTTTGGACTGGGTCCAGGACCCCTCACACATGGAGAACAAAGACTTTTGGGGTATAAACATCAGAGCTGAAACCCCTGAACTTTAGACTACTTTTGGAATCAAGAAGAATCCCTGCCAAAGAAGATCAGCTGAAGAGACTGAAGGAGAAGTACTGCCCAAGTGTGTCTAGGGCTGGCCTGCAGTTTGCTGTTTCCACTGAGGAGAGATCTAAAGGACTTTGCTGTGTGCTGTGTCCCCCTGCTTGAAAAAGGACTTTGCTGAGTGCTGTGTCCATCTGAAGAAGAGTCTCCAAGGGCCTGAGAAGAGCTGGCCTCCTGTTTCTGAAGTCCCAGGCACAAAAGGACTTCACCCCCAGCCTCCCTGAACTTCCTTGCTGGGAGTTCCAGTCTGCCAGGAGGGCCTGTAACTGTGTGTGAGGCCTCTCTTGCTGTTGGGAGCTGGAAGCGCAATGCAACGAGAGAAGCGTGACGCCGCCGCAGCAGCCGCTGTCGCATCATCGAGAAGCGTGTCGCCGCTGCCGCTGTTCGCCGCCGCAACACCGGAGAAGCGTGTTGCCGTCACCGAGGGTGTCGTTGCATCACCGGAGAAGCATGTCGTAGGGCCGTTGCATCGCTGAGGAAGCGCACCGCCGCTGATCGCCGGCGCATCACCGGAGAAGCGTCTCGCCGCCACCGAGGGTGTCGTCGCAACACCGGAGAAGCTTGTCGCAGGGCCTGTCACGGCTCAGAAGATCACCGAATTAGCCGCACGGCCGTCGGGCGTGCACGAATCGCATCTACAGTGTCGCATCGCAACAAAGACGCCATTTCATCGCATCGCACCGGATCAGCGCAACGCATCAAGGCGCCATTTTGTCGCACCGGAACCGGAGCGCAGGAAGAACCGACGCTTCACCTTCACTGTGCCCCTTTTGCTTGTTTTGCGTTATGCATCCCAGGTACTTTGAGACTGAAAGTGTCGCAGTTGAGATCTACAAGTTTATTTTTGCAACAACCCTTTTTAAAGACATTCTACTGAGTTTTGTATGTTGGATTTTTGTCGTTTTGGTCTTGTGTAGTTTAGATAAAGATACTTTATTTTTCTAAACTGGTGTGGTGTCCATTTGTGGTGTTTTCACTGTGTTACTGTGAGTGTTGGTACAAATACTTTACACATTGCCTTTGGGATAAGCCTGTCTGCTCGTGCCAAGCTACCAAGGGGGTGAGCAGGGGTTATCTAAAAGTGTGTATCCCCCTTACCCTGACTAGAAGCAAGGGTCCCTATTTGGACAAAGGTACCTACCTCTGCCAACTACAGACCGCCAGTTCTAACAGGGCCTCACTCCTGTGAAAAAACAGTTTGGCAACAGCGCTTTCCTACCTGAGGGGCCATCCGGCCTGCAAACAAAAGAGAAGCTCCTTTGTGATCACCATTTGCCCTTCAAAGGTGACTTTCCTTTGAAGCCCAACATTTGGGCTCACATCCTGTGTGGCTTTCCTGCCATAGAGGTCACACCTCTTCCAATGGCAAGCACTTTGTGTTCTATCTTGAGAGTTCGTCACCCTCCCGTTAGGAGGGCAGAAGGGATCTCATGGCCAGCAACCATAAACAGTCACTGGAAATCTTTGGCAACAAAGTGACAGCTTTCTAAAGTTAAACGTATGTGTTTTACAACCTGCACACCAATTTTTTCTTATGAAACTAAAATGTTCATCAAGATAAGAAACTTTTTTATCTATGCGTGCTGCTGCGATGAAGGGTTCAGCCTGAGACCCTGGGTACTAATTGGCAAAATGATAGGATATGGAACACTCCGATCCTAGGCACAGCGCACTGCTGCTATGTCCCCCTGAAGGGTTTCACCAAAACTTTGTAAATATAACACTGGTTCAAGGAATAATAAAGCAATTACTCAATGATTTTCAATTGTGTCTTATTGAAAATGTAATTTCAATGTTTTCACCCACGTATAACATTCAAGACGAAACATGAGTATAAATATTTAACAACCATCAACTTAAATAGTACATTCTCTGTACAATGTGTGATATGAAACTAAAATACAAAAGACATTTTCATTTCAAAAACCCAATGCATTTCAGGTTAAAAACCCTTCGTCAGGGGAACATTTGTATCTGGGTAAATCAATCACACAATCTTCCTTTGCCGCCTGCCGGAACAAAAACCAAAAAGATCCATATCAACAAACGTAAAGACAATGTTTATGTAATACACATAAAGTAGATTGCTTTAAAGAATCTGTTTCTGCGCCAACTGTGAAAATGAAAGTGCAGCCTATCTAGTACTCACAATGTGCACTGTTTAAAAATGAAAAAAAGAAGAAAGAATAAACACACCCGGTGGTGATAAAGATAAAACCAAAGGTATTCCCGAGTATATATGCCCGTGAGAAAAGTGCCTGAAGTTATCCACATTCAATCATGCGTAAGAAATTCCCAAGATAACAAACATGTGAAAATTCCAAAGTAACAAGTAAGCATGCCTAATAAAAATATATCTTACCAATCATCACTGAGACCAATACAATAAGCTGCAAAACATATTTACACCAACCGTAAGCGCGAGGTAAAGTTTACATGTCAAGCACCCAGTGCAAATGAAACTGCTTATAGGATCTTACCCAATTGTAGTGACAGCCCTGATGCCTCTGTAAAATAAATAAATAACGCGCTATTGTAGTAAACCTAAACCATTGCGTATGCCACAAAGAAAAACACAGCTGTCTGTACTCACCAGAAAGTAACCGCCAAGTGATCTAACCTCACGTGACCCCGCACTGACGTTGGTACGTGAACACATATTGGGACATTTAAATAAACTACGTGAGCTGATGGCAAAGCGTCAGTTACTCGATAACTTTATTGAGATGTGATATCGAGTTACAAACATTGTGTATGCTAAAGTGAATCACACTAGCACCTAAATACCCTAATAAAAGTGTGCCTTAATATAAAGCAATAATCAACTTAGCTCCAAATAGAACCCTCGATATTCAAATACTCATGAAGAATGAATTTCATCAATAACTTGTGCTTGAAATAAGATTGCGTAAACATCACGTATTCAAAAGGAACTCTCGCAATTCAAATGTGCCTTAAACTTGAGTTTTATTAGCAGCGTGTCTAGGCAGCACGTAACGTACTCCATGCCCTTAAACAAGGCTCCAGGAAAATCGTAGACGTAAAATGAAGCCAGATATTCATACGCAATCCACGGGCGAATTAAAGTGCTCTACAACTGATAAAATGAAACACCATAAGTTGACTGGCTTAAATCCCTAAAGCTAAACTTGTCAATGCTCAATAAGATGTGAAAAAAAATGTGAAAAAAACCTGACAATATATAAATTCAAAAAACCTAAGCCTAGGCTGATGCGTGCTCAGTGAAAGTAAAGAGATTCTCACAGTGGGTGCAGAGACAGATGTACAGTAAAGATGCACAAGAATATTTGGCTGAAATTTACTTTCACTGAGCACTTTAATTCGCCCGTGGATTGCGTATGAATATCTGGCTTCATTTTACGTCTACGATTTTCCTGGAGCCTTGTTTAAGGGCATGGAGTACGTTACGTGCTGCCTAGACACGCTGCTAATAAAACTCAAGTTTAAGGCACATTTGAATGTCGAGAGTTCCTTTTGAATACGTGATGTTTACGCAATCTTATTTCAAGCACGAGTTATTGATGAAATTCATTCTTCATGAGTATTTGAATATCAAGGGTTCTATTTGTAGCTAAGTTGATTATTGGTTTATATTAAGGCACACTTTTATTAGGGTATTTAGGTGCTAGTGTGATTCACTTTAGCATACACAATGTTTGTAACTCGATATCACGTCTCAATAAAGTTATCGAGTAACTGACGCTTTGCCGTCAGCTCACGTAGTTTATTTAAATGTCCCAATATGTGTTCACGTACCAACGTTGGAATTTTCACATGTTTGTTATCTTGGGAATTTCTTACGCATGATTGAATGTGGATAACTTCAGGCACTTTTCTCACGGGCATATATACTCGGGAATACCTTTGGTTTTATCTTTATCACCACCGGGTGTGTTTATTCTTTCTTCTTTTTTTATTTTTTCCATTTTTAAACAGTGCACATTGTGAGTACTAGATAGGCTGCACTTTCATTTTCACAGTTGGCGCAGAAACTGATTCTTTAAAGCAATCTACTTTATGTGTATTACATAAACATTGTCTTTACGTTTGTTGATATGGATCTTTTTGGTTTTTGTTCCGGCAGACGGCAAAGGAAGATTGTGTGATTGATTTACCCAGATACAAATGTTCCCCTGACGAAGGGTTTTTAACCCGAAATGCATTGGGTTTTTGAAATGAAAATGTCTTTTGTATTTTAGTTTCATATCACACATTGTACAGAGAATGTACTATTTAAGTTGATGGTTGTTAAATATTTATACTCATGTTTCGTCTTGAATGTTATACGTGGGTGAAAACATTGAAATTACATTTTCAATAAGACACAATTGAAAATCATTGAGTAATTGCTTTATTATTTCTTGAACCAGTGTTATATTTACAAAGTTTTGGTGAAACCCTTCAGGGGGACCTAGCAGCAGTGCGCTGTGCCTAGGATCGGAGTGTTCCGTATCCTATCATTTTGCCAATTAGTACCCAGGGTCTCAGGCTGAACCCTTCATCGCAGCAGCACGCATAGATAAAAAAGTTTCTTATCTTGTTGAACATTTTAGTTTCATAAGAAAAAATTGGTGTGCAGGTTGTAAAACACATACGTTTAATATATTTCCATTCAGCCTAAACTTCAACCAGCACCCATCTTATCATGTCATTCAAAGAGATAGCAGACTTAACCACTAACCAGGCAGATACCAAGGTATATTCAGTGGAGGAAGCTGAATCCATTTATTCACTAATACACGAAGCAAGAACATTTACCGCCACCCCCGGAACTACACAACAATTGTTACGACAACTTGAATACACAATGCGCAAGGAAATTAACCAACGCTTACATGCAACTACGCTGATTGAATATCATAAAGTCAAACGCATACCCAGGGGCCTCAGGATCGCCTTGAAACCTATGTTGTTTAAATTCAACAAAACATTCATGTCACGTTGGTATGCGATTTTAAATAAATGTTCTTTAGATTTGATTTTGTTGATCATTGAGGAATTGTCATCTATCCTTGAAGAGTTAACAAACGACATATCTACACTCAAAGATGATATAGAGAAACGTATGGAAGGTGAAGATTGGTCGAGAACGTTAAATGACATTAATGCTAAATTGGATTCACACGCCAAAGAAGTCCACGATCGCAAATTACGCAAATTTAAAAGAGATACCATAGACTACAAACTTGACGAAGTATACACGTGGGCTGAGGCTTACACCCAGAAGAAGTTTTTTTTAAAAAACGACACCACGTCTTCTGAAGAGAGCATAGCCACTGATCAAGACTTATCCCTATCTAGACCACCGGCACCTGGCAGAACCAAGGGAAAAGAAATACCAACAACAAGCGGGAAACAGTCTTTTTTGGCACAGGGTCAAACGTCAAATCATCCACCCGACAAGACGGATATCTCAAGAAACAACGGACTCGCAGGGGACAAAACCACAAAAAAAATAGGAGAATCAAGCAGACCGCAGAGGAATCTAAAAAAAACGACAACCTAGTTATAAATATCTCTAAAAGATCACTCAGTTCAGAAGAAAAATCTGTTCTTAACAAAGGGATGTCGTTTGTTCCTACCTATTCATCGAATCCTCTGGAAACAGAGATTGCTCTTTTCAAGTTCATGCGTAAGCTCAGATTGAGATGGTTTTTTCACACGATCACATCAACACAGGACCAAATGAATGCAACACCACCTGAAAAGTTCCGACCAAAAAGTACCTTTGTGGCACCGTTCTCGCATAAAACTCTTGACAATTTTGAACTACTCGTCAAGAAAGATTTAGAATCCATTGCTTATCAACTACCGAAACGTACTAATTTGACTTCTAAAGAACAAAAGATTTTACGTTCTCTTAGACAAGACAAGGATTTGATTTTTCAACCGGCAGACAAAGGTGGGGCTCTAGTGGTTATGGACAAAACCTTCTATGATCAAAAGGTAGATGAACATGTGCTTAACACCGATACATATATTATGTTGGACGCAGACCCTACCAAAGAATACATGGTCACTTTAGCTTCCATTTTATCGAATGCTGAAAAAATGGGTTGGATTAACGAATCTATGAAACGGTTTCTGCAAGCCACCACTCCACAGATACCGCACATATACATGCTTCCGAAAATGCATAAAGACACAGTTAACCCTCCATTTAGACCGATTGTCGCCGGATGCGGCTCTATACATGAATCTATTGGTCGCTACTTGGACTTTCACTTACAGCCGTTGGTGCAATCTTGGAGCACTTACATAAAGGACACAACTGATTGTTTAAACAAACTTGAAGCCATACGGCATATTTTTGAAGAAGATATATGGATATGTACTATTGACGTTGTGGCCTTGTACACTTCGATACCTCATGGAGAGGGTTTGGAAGCGGTAGAATGGAGGTTACTTAATCATCAAAAGGAAGATTTGAATGGTGTTTTCCTACTTGAATTACTACACTTTTCACTGTATCATAGCTATTTTGTTTGGAATGGTCAATATTTTCTACAACGTACTGGGACATCCATGGGTTTTCCTGGGGCACCATCATATGCCAATACGTACATGGCACATTTTGAAGAAACAAATATTCTACACAATGAACTATGGCAAAAAGATTTGGTCAGCTACATGCGTTACATTGATGACATACTGGTGATTTGGAAAGGGAGTCGTGAATCACTTGAGGCCAATATTCACTTGCTGAATCAATGCAATGCTCGGATACAATTCACTCACAATATTCATTCTAACAGAATCAATTTCTTGGACATTGTGATACACAAAACAGATAATGGCTTAGAAACATCGGTGTACAGAAAACCAACTGATAGAAACAATGTTTTACACTTCACTAGTTCACACCCATTGACCTTAAAACGGCATTTACCTGTCACAGTTCATACGCATCAAAAGAATTTCATCCAATCAATCTCAAATGGAAGAACTCATCCAAGAGCAATCAGAAAGATACAAGGAACGGGGATATCCACCAGAGATTTTGAAATCAGCCACTGAAGTTGCACTTAAGAAAAAACGTGAAGATTTACTTACTAAAGTGCCAAAAACCAACATTAAACGTGAGGTGTTTGTTCTAAAGCATTCTCACCAGGCATGTAAAATCAAAAAGATCATCATGCGAAGATGGGAAATTGTAGAGGAGGAAATTGATTTTACATCTGTGATTCATGGCAAACCTTTGTTTGCACATACACGATCCAAAAATCTATGTGAATGTTTGAAAGGTGCTCTTCCACCAGAACAGCACACACATAAAGGCATGAGTAAATGTTGGAACTGTGGGCAATGCGGTAATGTAATTACTGGCAACACCTTCGCACATCCGCATACTGGGAAGAAAATCAAGCTGAAGCACTCATCAGACTGTAACACTGAAGGAGTTATATACGCCATTCAATGTCCTTGTGGATTGATATATGTAGGACGAACCACTCGCAAAATTAAGACTAGAATTGTTGAGCATAAAAGCATGATTCGCACGAAAAACCTCAACTCATGCTTGGCTGCACATTGGATTAACACCTCACATACTATACCACAACTAAGGTACACCATCTTAGAAAAAGTTCCTATACCAGTAGGCATCGACTTTCATACATCATTGGCACGTAGGGAAACACATTGGATAAAATTCCTGGGGACAATTACACCGAAAGGTCTTAATGATCATTATGAAATGATATGTTTCCTTTAATGTGTATAAATGTAACTTTTGCTTCCACATGATGTATAGCTGTCAGTTTCAGCCAAATATTCTTGTGCATCTTTACTGTACATCTGTCTCTGCACCCACTGTGAGAATCTCTTTACTTTCACTGAGCACGCATCAGCCTAGGCTTAGGTTTTTTGAATTTATATATTGTCAGGTTTTTTTCACATTTTTTTTCACATCTTATTGAGCATTGACAAGTTTAGCTTTAGGGATTTAAGCCAGTCAACTTATGGTGTTTCATTTTATCAGTTGTAGAGCACTTTAATTCGCCTGTGGATTGCGTATGAATATCTGGCTTCATTTTACGTCTACGATTTTCCTGGAGCCTTGTTTAAGGGCATGGAGTCCGTTACGTGCTGCCTAGACACGCTGCTAATAAAACTCAAGTTTAAGGCACATTTGAATGTCGAGAGTTCCTTTTGAATACGTGATGTTTACGCAATCTTATTTCAAGCACGAGTTATTGATGAAATTCATTCTTCATGAGTATTTGAATATCGAGGGTTCTATTTGGAGCTAAGTTGATTATTGGTTTATATTAAGGCACACTTTTATTAGGGAATTTAGGTGCTAGTGTGATTCACTTTAGCATACACAATGTTTGTAACTCGATATCACGTCTCAATAAAGTTATCGAGTAACTGACGCTTTGCCGTCAGCTCACGTAGTTTATTTAAATGTCCCAATATGTGTTCACGTACCAACGTCAGCGCGGGGTCACGTGAGGTTAGATCACTTGGCGGTTACTTTCTGGTGAGTACAGACAGCTGTGTTTTTCTTTGTGGCATACGCAATGGTTTAGGTTTACTACAATAGCGCGTTATTTATTTATTTTACAGAGGCATCAGGGCTGTCACTACAATTGGGTAAGATCCTATAAGCAGTTTCATTTGCACTGGGTGCTTGACATGTAAACTTTACCTCGCGCTTACGGTTGGTGTAAATATGTTTTGCAGCTTATTGTATTGGTCTCAGTGATGATTGGTAAGATATATTTTTATTAGGCATGCTTACTTGTTACGTTGGAATTTTCACATGTTTGTTATCTTGGGAATTTCATACGCATGATTGAATGTGGATAACTTCAGGCACTTTTCTCACGGGCATATATACTCGGGAATACCTTTGGTTTTATCTTTATCACCACCGGGTGTGTTTATTCTTTCTTCTTTTTTTATTTTTTTCATTTTTAAACAGTGCACATTGTGAGTACTAGATAGGCTGCACTTTCATTTTCACAGTTGGCGCAGAAACAGATTCTTTAAAGCAATCTACTTTATGTGTATTACATAAACATTGTCTTTACGTTTGTTGATATGGATCTTTTTGGTTTTTGTTCCGGCATGCGGCAAAGGAAGATTGTGTGATTGATTTACCCAGATACAAATGTTCCCCTGACGAAGGGTTTTTAACCCGAAATGCATTGGGTTTTTGAAATGAAAATGTCTTTTGTATTTTAGTTTCATATCACACATTGTACAGAGAATGTACTATTTAAGTTGATGGTTGTTAAATATTTATACTCATGTTTCGTCTTGAATGTTATACGTGGGTGAAAACATTGAAATTACATTTTCAATAAGACACAATTGAAAATCATTGAGTAATTGCTTTATTATTTCTTGAACCAGTGTTATATTTACAAAGTTTTGGTGAAACCCTTCAGGGGGACATAGCAGCAGTGCGCTGTGCCTAGGATCGGAGTGTTCCGTATTCCATCATTTTGCCAGCTTTCTAAAGTTGCCATTTAGGCACAAGTAACATTAAATATGATTTGAGCATCAAGCATGTTTAATAAGCAATCCTTTTCATACCTTGAAGTATCATATTCAGTAGTTCCACTCAGAAGTTAGCACTGCTGAGTTGTCAGCTTGCAACCCTGTACTCACCAATGAGGCAACTAGTCTTTCTGCAGTAAACACAACAGTTTGGTGTTTTTACTGTCAGGAGATGTAAAATCATATGTCCTACTTTTTAATATACAGCACCTAGCCTGAGGGCTCAATAGGCCTGCCTTAGGGCCGATTTGTATATATTGAAAAAGGAAGCTTTGTGCTTTGCCATTACTTTAAGTGGCAAAGTCAAGGTAGCAGTTTAAAACTGCTTTACCAACAGGCTTTACTTTTCCACATTCGTGGTGGCACAAAAAGTGCTGCAGTCCATGCAGGACGCTTTACCTTACAGGCCCTAGGTATCACTGGTCACATATGCTAGGGACTTATAAGTCAGTTAACCTATCGCAATCGGGTATAAGGCAATTAAACATACACTTTTAAGAGTCAGAGCACATGCACTGAGGTCTGGTCAGCAGGGCGCAGTACATCAAAGAGTCATTACACCAGTACCTAATAGTCAAAAAGTGGTGGTGAACCCAGTGCTTAATTTGTAAAAAGATGAGTGCCAGAGCCCAAGATATTCCTGAGGAGACCACTGCAGCTTGTACCACCTACAGACCCTGACAAAGCTGCTAAATATCAGTATTAACACCACCTACTCACCATCACACTCCTACAAATGTGATAAGTTTGACTATACCAGGTGACCTAAAGGTATAGGAATGGCCTGGGCACGCTCGTATTATTATTATTTTTTAATGTTATATCGGATTGCTAAACAATCTGCTCCAGTGCTCTTTTAAAAATAGACTGATAGTGCCACCATGTGGTACACTGTCATAAATAGGTGTCGGTGCCAAACACTGGCAATCACTCACACAAATTAAGCACTGGGTGAACTGCTAAAAGCCATTTCCCCAGAGTGGGAGATTTAGTTTAGGTGAAAAGACGAGGTATGGTGAGAAAAGTAGAATCCACATTTGTTGGCCCATTTTCCATTGTGGGGGTAAAAAGGAATGTGGTGAAACTAGATACCGGGAAAATATGGAGTATGTCCAGACTTTTGTGCTGTTTGGAGGATGCACATGGCAGGTATGAAATGAAGAATACCACTTCAGAAACACCATCTAGTTCAAACGACGTCACTTTGGAAACACCATCTAGCCCCTGTTGTTTTCATGGACACAATGCTTGTTCTTCATTTATGGATTATCTTTCTTCACCCCACGCAATTGGTACTTAACTTAAAATTCCCTTTTGTAATATTTAGACAGTTTTTCCTGGTGTGCCAGAGCAGACGGCGACCAGACCTGGTGGGTGGGCTTTCAGAATGAAGGACTTTTTAGGTCTCACCTAGAAACAGCTTTTAGCTGTTTGTTGTCGAAAAATCTATGTGGACCATATCAAAAACTTAAAGAGGGCTTAGAGTGAGCCCACTGCTTAACATTGTCTGGCTTTATTGTCACTCTCATTTTCTTGATTGTTATGCAATGACTTCCTTTCCTGTTCATGAGTTTTCCCTCCCCTGGAGCACTGCTTCTTTACCGTCCTTTTGATGGGAAGACTCATTCACTTCTTTGTTTTTATATGGGTGTAATCCACAGCTATGTGACTCTTTTCTAGGCTAAAATACTAGCACACCGCTCAAGAGAACCACGCTGGAGGAAACCAAACCAAAGGAAAGATAATTTTAAGGAAAACTCCAAAATGACATTAAATGTGGGTACAATTTCAGGGTAGTGAGGGGTTTTTAGGCTCAGGGATGGGTGATGTTTAGGGGTGATAAGGGTTTTAAGGGGTTAGAGCTGGCTGGAGTTTAGACATAGAAAGAGGGTTTTAGGTTTCGGGGATGGGGATGGGTGGAGTTTAGTGGTGGTGAGGGTTGTTTAGGCATCAGGAATGGGTGGAGTTTAGGGGTGGCGAGAGGTTTTTAGCGCTCATGAATGAGTGGAGTTTAGTGGTGGCAAGGGTTGTTTTTTAGTTCAGGGATGGGTGGAGTGCAGGGTGTGGTGGGTTTTTAAGCTTCATCAGTCGGCAGAGTTTACGACGAATGTATGACGGAATTCCGCATGCGTATTTCACACATTCCTTAGGAACTCCGTAATTTGAACAAATGCGTCTTTAGCACGCATTTGTTCTGCACGCAAGTCATTTTAACGACTTGCCTTAGGGTGGCGCTGGATATTGGAATAGTTTAATTTACTATTCCAACTCCAGTCTGCGCAACAGTAGGGAAGGTGTTGGACTTTAATTCCAACACCACCCCACAATTGAGCCTCCCTAAAGCAAGTCATTGTAACGACTTGCATGCAGAACGATTGTGTTAGAAATGGGGGTCTCCAGTTGGCAGAGGGGAGAGGTGTGGCGCCGCGGCCAGGGCGACTGACGCTGGACGCTGGGGATCACGGTTCGATCCCTGGCTCCGGCGGCAGGGGTCTGCCCAGCACCATGCGACTCTGGGCAATAGCTCGCTTAATCTTCCCAACGGCCCCCAGCGCCGAGATACCCCTTCGGGGGTGATTTGTGCGCTATACAAGTACTGGATTTACATTTACATTTACCTTTGTCCAAATAGGGACCCTTGCTTCTAGTCAGGGTAAGGGGGATACACACTTTAGATAACCCCTGCTCACCCCCTGGGTAGCTTGGCATAAGCAGACAGACTTATCCCAAAGGCAATGTGTAAAGTATTTGTACTCAAAACACACAGTAATACAGTACGGAAACAGCCTTAGTCATGGCAGAAGAGGAGCTCAGAGCAATACTAGATTCGGGTGCCGAGGCCGCTCTGATATTATTGGATTTATCGGCAGCTTTTGACACTGTAAATCATGATATCCTGATCAGAAGGCTCACAGAGGCTGAGGTTAAGGATTCTGCCCTCAAACTGATTAAATCCTATTTGAACAATAGGTCTCAGTATGTTCAGCTCGGAACTTCCTTCTCAGAGCAGTTCATGCTTCCATGTGGGGTACCTCAAGGCTCCTCACTGAGCCCCACATTATTCAATATATATGTGACCCCCTTGGTGATAAAATTAGGCAGTTTGGCTTCTCCATGATTTCCTACGCGGACGATACTCAGTTAGTGTATCCATCTCCAGTAATTTGGAGGAAACAGCTGACCGCTTTAACCGTTGCATGTCCCACGTGAATCAGTCGATGAGCTCTAAGTGCCTAAAGCTGAACGGAGGTAAAACGGAGGTACTCCTGCTGGGTTCCAACACATCCTTTTGGTCGCATAGTTGGTGGTCAGCCAGCCTGGGTGATTTTCCGGTCCCAGTCAAAAAGGTGAAGAATCTGGGCATCATCTTTGATGATAACCTGACCTTTCAACATCAGATTAATAAGGTTTCATCTACGGTCTTCCTGACCCTAAAGACAATTAGGAAAATTCGGTCTTTTATTCCACCAAAGTCAGTAAAAACACTTGTGACAGTTCTAGCCCTGGCTAGACTTGATCACGGTAATGCCCTGTATATGGGCTTACAAAAACAGCATATGCTCAAACTACAGCGTGTGCAGAACGCAGCCGCTAGATTGCTGTTGGACATTCCGAAATTCCAGTCAATTTCCCAGGGATTAAGAAAGCTACACTGGCTCCCAGTGAAAAAAAGGATAGACTTTAAATCCTTATGTCTAGCTGTTGCATCCTGCTTTTCCTCTTTCCTTGTCCTTTCTTAGTCTCTTGTACTCTGCTGCTCAGCCTGTCTCTATGATGTCATTCTTAGTTCTATCTGTGTATGTTTGAGTGTACTGTCAGTTACCTTGGAGGCTGAGCAGCAGGGCAGCTGCTCCCGGTGGGGTCTTTACTGAAGCCTTTACTAGAACTTATCATCTATATTATATGCTGTACCTGGCCACCTTGTAACTTCATTTAATCAATAAATCTACCTTTGGACACAGCAACCAAGGATTCATCTTTATTTTATTGGATTTTACACTGGCGACGAGGGTGCGATCGCTTATTTGGATTGGAAAGTGCTATTTTCACATCTGCTAATTGGCAATGCGACTGAGGGGAGCCGGAGAGTTCAGGAACCCTGCTGTGAACCTACATCTTTGGGAGTGTTTCTTTCTTACTACTACGTGCAGCTGTTTGGCATCAAGAAGCACAGTGACTAAGATAGTATATGTGAGGAGTTCGTACATTGAGGGTACACTTTCATCTTTGTGGTGCGTGAAGGGAGCAGTCTTACTTAACCGTGAGTTTGGGTTTTGTCTTTCATTGAGGGGCTACGCTGAGACTTCTTGTCTGCATTCAACCGACACTATCGCATTTGAACACAAACGAAGCCCGTGACAAGTACTGCACGCGCTTACCTGTGTGGCTTTTATCGCGTGCAGTCTTTTCCATGTTGTGCCCCACGTCATTGTGACGAACCTTTTACCTCATCTACGACATTGCTTTTTGCTGTTCGGGGGCACGCTGCTGCCGTTAGCCACTTGACGCGGCGTAGCACTACGTGTCGCCATTTTGAAGTTGTCTTTGTTGACCGTTACTCGTATGTTCTCAGCTTCAACTTGCCAACCACGCCCTCCGCATTTATACGGATGCAGCACATGCAGCCTGAGAGAGCGTTCCTCTTAGAGAACGTGGTGACTGACTCCTGATCTTCCCACATTTTAAGTTATATTCACATGCCACTTCGACTTTGTTTTGTGAATAGTAGTTTTGCACCACTGCATCTACAAAGCGGGATCCGGAACTAATCAGGGAGGAAGTTCCTTCCGAGGATTGACTACGGTGACTACTTATTTTGTTTTAATTTCTTATGTTTAAAATGTTGTCACCTGCATCTTGCATGTTGACTAATTTACTAAGTGTGCTTTTGGTCTGATGATTAATTACCTGTTATGTGATGCTTTATGCAGGCCATTTCATGCATGTCAGTACTATGCTTTCTTTGAAGTTAAGGATGGATCAGAGCTGAGCATCCTATCCTTTTTGTGGGGAGCCATTTTTGTGCTCAATATATATATATATTGAGGTGCTCTACCCTTTTTGTTTTGCAATTGTTTTGTTTACTGGTCCTTACCACTTTAGAGCTCTATTTGTATGAGCTGTTTAATGCCATTTATTATTACAGGTAATGAGAAATTGAGACGCTCGATTCTTTCTATGTTTACTTGTACTGTAATGAACCATTAGATGCTCAATTTATTTGAGGTGTTCATTTCCATTTGTATTTTCTGGTGATGTGTTTTTGAGGTATATGATTTTGTTAATGCATACTTGTGTGGAGCCATCTTTCATGCTCAATTTCCATTGAGGTGCTCAATTATATTTATTCTGGTGATTATTTGTAGGAGTTTTAATTCTGCTACGTTTGTTGGAGCCATTTATTGCTCAATATCTATTGAGGTGCTCCATTTTGGTTATGCTTGCTGTCGATGGGCCTTAGAGTTGCTCAGTATTGTGAGGAGCCGTAGATGTGCTCGATTTTATTTATACTTACATGTTGTGAACCACTTAGGTGTGAACCACTTAGGTGCTCTACTTCGCTAGAGGTGTTTTATTCTTATTGAGATACTCAGTTCTATTTATATTTACTGGTGATGAGCCTGGGGCTCAAATCTGTTGGTGCTTAAGTAAGCTGAACCACTTCGGTGCTCTATATTTATAGAGGTGTTCAGACTTGATTTATTATTGACGGTACTGAACCTTTATTGTTTGGTGTTCAGATTTTATTTATGATTGACAGTACTGAACCTTTATTGCTCAATTTTCATTGAGGTGTTCAGTTCCATTTATCCGGGGAAGAATGGTTTTCTTTCCTCCCATTTTTCATTCTAATGTTAATTTTGTCAAGTGGTGTACCATAACCACTTTTAGTCATTCTTGCATTCTTTTGCTAGCTCATGGTGTTGGTACAATCCTTGGTACCTTCGCCCTTTGGTGTTTATTTTTGTGCGTTTTATGTTCTTTCCTTCTTCTGCTCTCTATTTTATCTTCTTCATCTTTTTGGTTAAAGGGGGCAGGTGTGTTGCATCCTGCTTTTCCTCTTTCCTTGTCCTTTCTTAGTCTCTTGTACTCTGCTGCTCAGCCTGTCTCTATGATGTCATTCTTAGTTCTATCTGTGTATGTTTGAGTGTACTGTCAGTTACCTTGGAGGCTGAGCAGCAGGGCAGCTGCTCCCGGTGGGGTCTTTACTGAAGCCTTTACTAGAACTTATCATCTATATTATATGCTGTACCTGTCCACCTTGTAACTTCATTTAATCAATAAATCTACCTTTGGACACAGCAACCAAGGATTCATCTTTATTTTATTGGATTTTACACTAGCTTTCAAGGCTTTGCACGGGTATGGTCCTCAGTACTTGAAACAACACCTCACCTGGTACTCGCCAGCTAGAAATCTAAGATCAGCACAGAGCAAACTCCTCCAAACCCCCAGATTCAACAAGGCACGTTGGGGGGGAAGAAGCTTTGTTCTGGGCACAGTGAAATTATGGAACTCACTCCCGACTGATATAAAGAATAGCCCAACGTTGCTTTCCTTCAGAAAAGCACTAAAAACCTGGCTGTTCTCTAACTAAACCTCTCTCTTTCTGTTTTCTCTGGCAACTTACCGCACAGCGCCTAGACGCCTTAGGGCAATCGTGCGCTATATAAATTTCCAAATCAATCAAATGGACATGACACAAGTTTAGGAAAAATAAAGTATCTTTATCTAAACTCAACAAGACCAAAACGACAAAAAACCAACATACAGGTAATGAGATATGACTTTAGAACAGTTATTGAAAAAATAAAGCTTGAGAAAACAAATAGCTCCACCTGGGGCTATTGCGACGTCGTGACAGCAATAAATGCAAAGTACGGCACCGACCGCGAGGAGCGTGGTGTCAGGCATGGAGTCACGTGGATCTCCAAACAAACAGTACGATGGAAACGAAGTCTATGATGATGCACGGCGTCATGGAGGTGAGGCGTTGGTGCCGAGGTCAAGGCCTGCTCCCTGGCTGCCACGGAAGAGGTGGGGCGTCGTGTCCAGAGGAGGCGACATGTCGAGTCCAGGACAGGCAAAGACGGTTGCGTCGGCGGTGAGGCGTTGGTTCCGGTGATGATGCGAAGTCGGCAAGTTCGTGGAGTCACCCTTGGTGGTTATCGGCGCCGCGATAACACGATGCATGAGCTGGCGATGATGGAGTCAACGCGAGCGCTGGCGTTGGGCATGGCCGATAACTGCAGGCATTGGTGGGCGTCGAAGGGAGTCGGAGCTGTGGTGCAGGCCGGGCGGTGCATCGTTCACTTCACGAGCGGTGCCCCAGGCATCGGTGCAGGTCATGGCATCACAGCGGTGTCACTGACTGCGTCAGAGACAGGTTTTCTTGCTTCTTCTTGGGTTTCTTCCAGCTCCCAACAGCAGGAACAACCTCCAGAGGCCCAAAACTGGAATAGGCACCTCCTGGCAGGTCAGAACTCTCAGCAAGAGGGTTCAGGGGAGCTGGGGGTGAAGTCTTTGTGTCCCTGAGACTTCAGAAAAGGAGGCCAGCACACACAGGCCCTTGGAGATCTTCTTCAAGCAGGTTCACAGCAAAGTTCCAGTCTTTGTCCTTTCCTCAGCAGAAACAGCAACTGCAGTCCAACCCAACACAGCACACAGCAGAGGGGCAGTACTCCTCCTCACAGCTCTTCAGTTCTTCTCCTTGGCAAAGGTTCCTTGAGTCCAGAAGTTATCTAAAGTTCTGGGGTTTTAGGTCTAACACTTATACCCCAAAATGTCTTTGTTCTCTTTGTGCAAGGGTCTCTGAGCCCAGTCCAAAACAGTTATGTCCTCACTGGTGCAGTATGACCACAGGGGGTGGAGACAGCATTGTGCAAGGGAGACAGGTCCTATTTAGGTGTAAGGAAAACTCCTCCCACTACTCTAAATTCAGCCAAGATCTATTCAGCTCAGCTCTGATACATCCAAGAAGGGCCAGGCACACCTCAACACCCCCCCCACCTCAGTGGCTGTCTACAGTGAATGCACATCCCCAGCCCCTGTCACTCCAAAACCAGACAGCCAATACACAAACAGGCAGAGGCACACAGAATGGTTATGCAAGAAAATGCCTACTTTCTAAAAGTGGCATTTTCAAACACACAATTTAAAAAAACATTTTTACTAAAAGATGTGCTATTAAATTCTGAGTTCAGAGAGCCTAAACTTTATTTCTCTATCTTGTCCCAATGGGAAGTTATACTTGTAAGATGTTACAAATTATTTCCCATTCTATCCTATGGGGCAGATAGCCTTTCAATAGTGAAAACCGAAATCGGCAGCATTTCACTATCAGGACATGTCACACACACCAGTACATGTCCTACCTTTCACATACACTGCATTCTGCCCAGGGGGGTACCTTGGGCCTACCATAGGGGTGCCTTACATGTAAGAAAAAGGGAAGAGTAGGGTCTGGCAAGTGGGTGCACTTACCAAGTCGACATGGAAGTTAACAAACTGCGCACAGACACTGCAGTGGCAGTTCTGAGATACCTTTTCAGGGCTACTCATGTGGGTGGCACAATCAGTGCTGCAGGCCCACTAGTTGCATTTAATTTACAGGCCCTGGCACACTTCAGTGCACTTTACTAAGGACTTACCAGTAAATCAAATATGCCAATCAGGGAGAACCAATTGTAATAACAATTTACACAGGGAGCACTTGCACTTTGACACTGATCAGCAGTGGCAAAGTGGCCAAAACATCTAAGCCAGCAAAAACGAAATCCAGCACAGCATCAAAAATACAGGAGGTAGAGGCAAAAAGTCAGGGGAACCTAGGCCAAAGATGTCAAGTCTAACAGATTGCATGCTAAAGATGCATTCGTTCTGTTGCCTGCGCTGTGAAGGCACAGCATGATTCCAGCTTTGTCCTAAAGGGTGTTTCCCGTTTACGACTTGTGATGTTTTTTTTTTAAGGTTGAGTGATAGGCATAGTTTAGGAGTGGTGAAGGGTTTTTCATGTACAGGAATGGGTGGATTTTTAGGGGGGTGATGGGTATTAGGGGTCAGGGATGGGTGGAGTTTTTGGGAAGAAGAGTTTGAGCAATCAGGAATGGATTGAAGTTAGGTTGGTGTAGAGTTTAAGTGTTCAGGGATGGGTGAAATTTAGATGTAGAAAGGGTTTTAAGGGTCTAGTGGGTGGAGTTTAGATGTAGGGGGAGTTTAGGGGGGGTGAAAGGTGTTTTGGGATCAGATAGGGGGAGTTTAGGGGCAGAGAAGGGATTTAAAGGTTTGGGGATGGGATGATTTTAGGCGAGGAAAGGAGGTTTTAGTGTTCAGGAATGGGCGGAGTTAAGGGTCAGCAAGGGGTTTTAGGGTTCTGGGATGGGCGATGTTTACAGGTAGAAAGGGCTTTTCATGTTCAAGGATGGGAGTTCAGGGGTCAGGTGTAGGTGTAGTTTAGGCATAGTGAAGGTTTGTCGGAGGCAGGAATGGATGGTGTTTAGAGGTTGTGAATGAGTCAGGGATGGATGGTGTTTAGTGGTGGTTAGGGGTCAGCGAAACGCTTCTGAAGTAAATGTTTGATAATATAAGATATATAAATCTGAAATAATGTCCCTTGAAGTAAAGCACTGAAATAAATATTTCCAACAAAAATGTTTCTGAAAGTAAGACCTGCAATCATTGCATTTACCCCTTGAAAAAGAAACATGTAAAAGAAAATTTTGAAAAAAAACACATTCTATGAATTGGATTCTGTTTAAGCTTGGTGCCCTTCATCTTGCAACTTTCCGTTAAGCAGTTTAGGTGAAATGGTTTCTCGGTAATGGCATTCCATGAAGTCATTTTTCTATGAAACAGCATGCAAACACAAGAGGCATCGCTTTGCTAGCTTCTGTGAGCACATCCACGTTCTGCTATCGGTGTTTTTGTGTGCCGTGAAGTCCAACAATCATGACCAGTTGCAAACATAAAAAACACGTTGGTGCGTACATGAGCTGGTTCATTGTTTAAGTCAGTAAGAGTGCTTGCACTGCTGAGCTTGCTGCAGGGATCTGCCAGGAATTGCTATCATTCTGGCCGTACACACACTACTCCCTACTCTGGCCTGCAAACCCTGACCACGTGTTCACACAGCCCTACTGGCCAGTATGCCCACATCACACACAAATCACTTTCAGATGCACAAAAGCACAATGCATTCCCAGATTTACACACATAAAGTTTAATAAGAAGCGCGTGGATAAAACAAAGAGACCGAGTCTAACAGAGGCAGAATATACCAAACAACTTGCTCGGCACAGACACACATAAAGCACATTCAGACGTTTATTGCATGTGCACACATTTAACAAACAAATACGCAGTCTGCCCTAAACAGTGAAGCACAGTCACTCACAAACACACATAACATAGATGCACGTGCTGGCACACGCGTTATTTTTATTATCTAACATATGAAGCGCTCCCTAGACCAAAACAGATGTACTGCAAAACAGTTGTAGAAACAACAAAAAGAGAAATAATATAAAATACAAATATTCACGCTTGGGTCACATACACTGACACCGCCTCCTCGCCCAACCGGTTTCCAAATTGATTTGTTGTATGTAAAGTAATGCATTTTTCCACATTGTGTGATCCTGGACACAGTCTTTTACCTCTCAGGCCTCAGTTCTTGGGCATGTGGCATACGAATACTCATAAACAGATGAATCGATTTTGCTGTGCTATGTGAATTGATATGTACATGTAGTAAGTTGCCCTTTGCTGCAGAGGTGGTTTACGTCAGTTAAAAGAAATGAAATACAGAAATGTTGATTGATGTTATGTCAAATAACAGCTCATGTAAAATTTCATATTCTAAACTGCCTTTCTATGAGCTTTTTATATTTTTGTGCTAAAAAAATGTAGCATTTTGCTACAAATCTCTCAAAGTTACCCTAGAGTATTCAAGCCTGTAATGCTCCCAGCAAGGAACAGACTTGCTTGCCATGCCATAAAAGCTCATGAGTACACTTTCAAAGCAGGCTTTTGGCAAGTGAAAGTCAAAATACTGGAAAATGAGCTTGAAAGTGCACTGTTTGACCCCAAAGTCTGAGGTTGGAGTGCTTGAGTCACTTGCTAACTGAGGTTCAGTCAGTGGGGATGTCATTGGTGGAAGAGGGTGCTACCATTCGGGGTGCACCAACAAGTATTTTTATTTTTTATTTTTTTGCCGTTTAAGAATTGTACTCTCCTAACGTGTTTATCAAATATTTATCGTAATTTTTATTTATTTATTTATTCATTGTTTTCTATAGCGCGAACATGACCCAAGAAATGGGTGTCAGAGCGCTTTACATCATCCCCCTTTACAATCAGAGGGTATTCATTCCTTTAAACACAGGCGTAAAAACGTGTTTCCTAGTATTGGCAGATGCTCACCCAAGTCCAACCTGCAACATATAGAAGAATAAGGAAATCATAAGGTAAAGTAAAATATGCCAAAAATATACTTCTGATCCAGAGTAGGTCCATTCCGGATATCCTAGCTGTCTATGATGGTTATAATATTGCTACTTTCAAACAAATATACATTGATCGAGTTCCTTGATTGTAGACAACATCCCTGTAGATGGACAAGGGAGTACTTGTCTTATACCTTACAGAGGTCTCCTAGAACAGCAAACTGTAGTGGATCGACGGGTTGTTTGCTGAACTCCAAATAGTCTTATTGTAGCCTGGTGTTAGTTATGGGAGAAATTTACCCATCAGAAAGGCCTTAGTCTCCTTTTTGAATCGTGGACCATGCGTGATTCTCCTAATATTCGGTGGGAGCGAATTCCAGATCCTTGGTGCTGCTCCTGTGAACGCTCTATCGTATGATCTCTTCTTACGGAAGAATGCTGGTTTTAGCAAAAAATCTTTAGATCCCCTGGAGGGTCTACTGCCTCCTGATAACGTGATTTTCTGGGCCAGGTAGCGTGGAGTTTGGTGGTGTATTGCCTTGTGTGTGATACATGCAATCTTGAACTGTATTCTTGCCTCGTACGGTAGCCAGTTGAGTGCTTTCAGATGTGGCGATATGTGGTCCAATTTTTTTGATCCCGTTATAAGTCTGGCTGCAGTATTGAGACATGCTTTTAGGGGGGCTATAGAGATCTTAGGAAGCCCTGAGAGGGTCGCGCATCCGTACTCAATTCTTGATATGACCAGTGCCTGGACTGCCATTTTGAGATCATCTGATTCGATGAACGGCTTCAGTTTTTTGAGGTAGCTCATATGGAATCGAGCGTTTTTTGCCATTGTGTTGATGTGGGTTTGCATGTTTAGTTCTTTATCCAAAGTGATTCCCAGAGATTTGGTTGAGTCTACTAGAATCGGGGACCCGTTTAGCGTAGTGATCATCGTGGTCCATTCCTTAATCCTGGCTGCGCTTTTAGGAGGGGAGATCAAGAGGAATTCGGTTTTCTTTGCATTGAGCTTAAGATGATTGTCATCTAGCCATTCCACGGTTCTCAGTAGTGCTTGGTTCATTATGACGATCTCTTCTGGTGATGTAAGCTTCATATACAGTTGAGTGTCATCTGCATACATGTGGAAGGAAATGTTAGCCTGCTGTAATACCTCTGTTAATGGTTCAATGTACAGATTGAATAGTGATGGCGATAGAGTTGATCCTTGTGGAACTCCAATCTGAATTGGAGATGGAAGGGATAGCTCATTGTTCACTAGGAATCTTTGTGATCTATTCTCTAGGAAGGAATAGAACCATTTCAAGACTGTTCCTGATAAGCCCATCCTATTTTCAAGACGGTCCAATAGTTTGGGATGGTTTACGGTGTCAAATGCGGATGATAGGTCAAGAAGGACCAAGAGACAGATTTCATTGCAGTCTAGAGCAAGCAGAGCATCATCTACTATGTGTAGGATTGCTGTTTCTGTACTGTGTTCTGATATGAACCCTGATTGGTAGTCGTTCAGTAGCTTAAATTCGGTAATATGTTGATTCAGTTGTTGTTGAGCACATTTTTCTAGCACTTTGGCTAGTAAGGGGATGGTTGTTACCGGCCTAAAGTTGTTTGGATCCGAAGGGTTTCCGTAAGCTTCTTTAAAAGAGGGATGACCTGTCCTGTTTTTAGACAGTCAGGGAAGGATCCATGGGCTAGTGATTCATTAATTATCTTAGTTCAATATGGGATGACCATGTGGTTGAATGAGGACCAGCATTTGGAAGGAAGAGGGTCATTGTAGTGGTTATTGGGTTTCAGGGATAGTAAGTAAGTAAGTAAGTAATGGCATCTCTCTCTCAAATATCACACTCTGACATACCTGGTTGTGCACAATGTGATAGTTATGTGACCACGAAGCTGCCATTATTGTAATGTAAACATAGAGGGCAATAAAATTTGTTTTTCGTCAGGTCGTAGCTTGGTCAGTGAGATTTGGGGGGACTTGAATCCCAAATTTCCCAAATGCAAAGCACTGAGCCACAGGGCAAAGGGATGAGGTGACCAAGTTTCCAATGGACTGTTCACATGAGGGGCAGGGTTAGTACTGATCTGCATTAGGTGGGTCTCACTCTAGAGTGGCACAGTGGGCAAAAGGATGGGTTGGAATGCTACCCCGAGTGATTAGACAGGTGCTCTTCAAAACCACGAACCAATTTTTAGAACAACAATCTTTCGTGACCCACCTACCTTTGCTGGACATGAGGCGAGGTGATTTTTGAATGTGACTAAAGCAACATGTGATGGTGCATTGTCATTTACATACAACACGTTTTCCATTGAAATGGCCATTAAATTTGCCCAGACATGCAGTATTTTTACTGATTAAAGAATATAGCACAAAAATGATGAAGTGTGGAAATCGGGGTTCTGTGACTATTTGTCATTTGCACATCACCAACTAAAGTGTCTTGATTTCTTTCGATCCTATTAAAATCTCTGTTTCCAGTACACTTCAGAATCACAAAAACAATGTGCTTCAATTTTGCCTTTTTAACTTCTGAATATAAACAGTTTATTTACATATATTTGCATTTTGTTGAGTGTTGTAAAAAAACAACATCCTACAGCCTCTCCTTTCACTCCCCCTATACGCCAGCAAGATTGCCACATAATGCACTTTAAAAATTTGCATTCGCAGAGGCACTGGAAGTAGAGGTGCAGGGGGGTGCTGCAGCACCCCCCAAAAATATGCTGGAGTTCAGAAGGTGAATGAACAATAAAAATCCCTTTACATTTTTTTAATCATGTCCCATGTTGACAGAGGTCAAATGTAAGGCCATGTCTTCTGCCAAATTGCTGCATATTCTAGCATGTATATTGTTTTTTACCTTCCTTTCTTTGAGCCATCACAGAGAGGGACAGAGGTTCAACCATCACATATCCTCCGAGACAAATAATAGGCAACCACACATAAAGTGATGGTGATCAGGGTCTTCCTCCAGAGAACACTGGGGAGATTGATTGACTCTGAATATTGAAGTGTGTATCAGTTATACTTGGTGAGAAAGCCTCACCTACATCTTGTGGAATGCTTTATCATAGGCTTCCTCTTCCCACCCTGGTAAGATGGTACTACCAGGGCAAACTCAACCTCAGTGTGAGGGGCTTAATAAAAGATACTGCATACATGCGGGATCTAGGTAGAAATAGTTAAAAATACCTCAAGGTAAACCCAAGGGAATTCTTTTATTACTAGGTGACTTCAGTATTGTTTAAAAGCCTGGGTGGATGGTAACCTGGCAAAATGACTGGTTCATTCTATTTGGGCCAACATGGTTCTGCCCTTGCTTGTGCCAAAGAAACTGGTCAGGGCTTTGGGGATCCCTATCTCTAAGTATACCTATATAGTAAACACACATGTGGGGAAAGTTAAGTAAAACTCCGACCTCCACATTAATACCAAGTGTGTAACCTGCAGGACAAATCATATTTCAGTATAACTGATTGCTATGTTAAAAAACTGACTACTGTATATTTATTTTTAGCAGCACACAATAGTGATGAAACTGTGACACAGCACTGCAAGTGAAAAGGAAAACACCTGCTCAGTGCCTCATGGTCTGATTGGAGTGGGGTACGCCCTGTAGTCACACACTTTGTATGGTATTAAGAAAAAATAATTCATTATCCTTCCAAAATTAATTCCAGAATTAGCTGTCCATGGCAGAGAGAAGAATTAAAAATGCCATTACATACACTTATATCACTGGGGTAAACGAGAGACTCACAATCAAGGATGAACTCACACATATCATACACAGAGTTGTATTTGATGGCACTCTGCGTTGAGCATATGACAAATATTTACTGAAAGCTGATTTCCACACATTATCATTTGTGTGCTATATAGTTTTATCAGTAAAACTGCATGTCAGTGCGAATGTTGTTGCCTTTTCAATGGAAAATGCGCTGTCAGTAAATGGCAGTGCACCACCACATCATTCTTTAGTAATATATTTGTGAGTGTGTGCTTTAAAGCGCACCACCGGCTACATAATACACCCTTAACACTCTCCTGCTGAATGGGCATGGCTCATTTGCTGCACTTTTCTTTGTGTGGCTCTTTGATTTTTCACAATCCCTATGATGTCAGTGATGTAATGTTGATGCCAGCACCTCCACACTGAAAATTGTTCTAGCACCACTGAGCATTCGCTCCATCAGCCTTTGGGTGTTTGATTTCCTGTAGCATGTGAAATCTGGACAGAATTTAAAACCAACACAAAGATAGCACACCCAACTACGGAGCCAACGATGCATTTATTTGGGTGGTGTCACAATCCAAACAACAGCCCTAAAGCTATGCCCCTGCCTTTCATTAAAGTGCAACAGGATATCGATGGTATTGTGGATCACACCAAACCAGCCAACTGACCCAACAGCGAACTCCAAAAGCGTTAGTTTTCCATGTCTTATTTTGTTCCCAGTAAAAGAAGCCGAACTGTACTTATTGCCTCTGGCCTCACAGTTTATGTACAAGACCTTCTCCAGTACCTTGAACTGCTAAGCAAAGGTTAGCCCTTACTGGTTAATTCTCTAGTTGTTAAATCTATATATTTTATTTCATTTTTTAGAAATACTGCATTGCACAATATTATGGGTTCTTCTGTACAGTGTCTTAATACCTTTAAAAAAATCAGCACAGCGCTAAAATTAGAATGGGTGTAAAAACAACGTTTTCTGGAGCATTTTTTGTTTGTGCATTTCCCGACTTCCACAAGAATAATAGTGAGCTTTATTGTAGCAGCATTATTCCCTATTTCTCTGACTCGTTTCCTTCTCCATATCTCACCTGGCCCTCCCTCTTCTCTTGGCTCCCTTCCCTTTCCTGCTTTTTATGTCAGGGAGCGAAGGCAGGGCGGAGTGATTCCCGAGGTAACACTTAGCAAGGAGACAAGACAAGGTAATATCAGGCTACTCAAAGTATAACTAAGGCCACTCAACAACATGGTACAAGATATGGGCAAGAACAAAGTATGATCAAAGTAAGGGGTGTACTGGTATATGAACAAGAGGTCTCATGGTAGCTTAGGGAGAGCCCTTTCGATGAAGCCAGCAGATTGCTCTTAACAACAGTCATACATCGAAGTCATAGTGGGGCCTGCTGAATAGAGACTGTTGTACTCAGTGCAAGGTGGACCGAGACTGATGATAACACTGAGACAGGGAAGAATCCAAAGAAACTGGGTGCAGCAGAAGTCTTTCCCTTACCTGATTGGATCTGAGATAAAGCCAGAGGTCACACTGTAAATGGATAGGGACTGCAACAGACAGTGGACCAAATCTGGAATGGAACAGAAAACCAGAATACAGGACAGACAAGACATCAATCATCCCAGGAAAAAAACAAGACAAGGAATTATGAACATGGCTTCAGAAATGAAGAACTCAAGGGAATACAGGAATCAAGGGCAGGCTGTACCCAACAGGCACTCAAACAATAAATACCCCTTTGGTACAGGCAAACTAGAACTATGATTCAGAGAAAGGAACTTGAGGATGTGACCAACAGGCACTGGAACAAGTAATGCCCTTCTGGTCCATGGAAACTGGAACTAGGATTCAGAACAAGGAACTTGTGGCTGTACCCAACAGGGAAAACACAGAAATCGGGATATCAGGCTAGAAAGGAAGCTGAGACTGAGAAACAAGGGAAACACATAAGCAAAATGATGCTCAGGACAGCCACAGGAAAACAGGAGACTGCAAAAAGCAGTAGCAGGAATCAGGAACTTCTCTCAAGGTTTCAATGATTCAGCAGTGCAGGCAACTGGAGAAGTAAACAGGAGCTCCCAGCTAGACAGTTCAAGCCACACAGTGTAATTGGAATTCAGAACAGGTGTGAGCAGGTTGCAGCACAGTGCAGGGGGAGCAGTCAAAGTCCCTCCTCCAGCTCTCTGCCTAAAGGAGTACACAGAGGTTCCAGGAAGCAACCAGTAGGAAGAACAAAAATCCAGAGTGGAACATGGATCGGATCTAGTTTTGTAATATGACCAGAATTTATGCATGCAAGGGAGCACATGGGCATGCTGGAAAAAGTATGACAGAGTTCCAAGTATAATATGATTCACCAAAAGTCTCCTCTCCAACTCTCATGGCAAGGTAAAGCATTTAAGTGCCATAATGCATTAGTAGTTGATAAGTAAACCCTGCAATAGAATCTGGAGTGGATCTGATTTCCAGGAGTATTTGAATACTGAAGGTCAGCACAGGTTCCAAACTAGTATTCATGATGGCAGCAGGCTTGCAGTGTTGTGTAGTTCCTAAAAATAAATAGGATCTGTGTGTTAAGACAACATAAACTAAGGGATTGATGTCCAGACTGATTCCAGACACCCCCAAAGTTCGGGCGTCAGCCGAGCGCTGAGACCAAACCCACAGGAATGTCGAGCATGAATCCACTACCACCAGGATGTACCTGTAAGCCCCATCAGATTGTAAGGGGTCGCAGTAGTCCAAATAGACACATGCGAGAGGTCTGTCTGATATCAATAATGGTCTTTGTGGTGGACGTGCTATGGTGGAACCTTTCATCTGGTGACAGATGTTGCACTTAAGGAAATAACCCTTGGTCTGTTTAGTAAGACATGGCCACCAATAACGCTGCTTCAGTAGTGAAATAGTTGCAGCGATACCTGCGTGTGCTGAACCCAGACCCTCTTGTGCAGGTAGAATTAATCCTAATCTGCGATCCATGTTTGGTATTACTCTATCCCCCACTCCTGGAATTTGAGCCTATGGAGTATTTTGCACATCTAACTTGTAGGAGTACTTGAGCGGAAAACCTTTTTGCAAAGGCTGAGTTGTTGTTGCGCGTGGCATTCACAGCTGTCATTATTTGTCCGTCTATCCTCGTGTTAGAACGAGTGATTGCAGCAACAGAGGCAGTTCGCACTGTCGCCTTGGTGACTTCATCTGCAAGTGAATTCCCTTCAATGTGCACACCAACACGCTGATGACTTAATGTGTGAATTACATGAGCCTGTGGCAAGCATTTATTCAGCTCTGCCACCTGTTCCCACAGCAACTTGTGCTTTATTGTGCAACCTTTAGAAGCTCTAAACCCATTCTGTCCCCAATAGTGATGATATTCATTGTATGACTGGACACAATAAAACAAATCGCACACAAGGAGTGTGGGGAATTCCAGATCCAATTTTTTTAGGGCCAGTATCAGGGCTTTTAGTTCTGCCAGCTGTGCTGTGCAATCTCCTAGAGACTGTGTCTATGTATTGCTAGGACGGAACTTGCCAGCCCGCATTTTTCCCTTCACATTCGCACATGCTGCACTGTATTGCTGTTTACTTCCTACGGCAGGTTGGGCAGATCCTTCAGTGTAAATTATGTATTTATACTGATCTAGAGGCATTATTTCGTCCGGAGAGGATATTCTTGTTCGTACTGCAGAAATGCTTGTGTTTTTAATGTAGAGTCAAATTTGTAGTCTACATCTGTTGCAGTGAGAGATTTAGCCCATTGTATCCATTGCGGATGCAGTGCTTTTGCATCTGGAATGCTTTCTTTGGTAACAACCTCTGAGGTTGGTACTGGAGTCACAACAATTATGCATTTCCCCTGTGCTAGTGTTCTTTCTCTCACTACAGCAGTTTGTACTGCTGTCAGTATTTTTTCTGTGGATGCAAAACGCATTTCAGAGTTTGTGTACAAATGTGATTTGTATGCAATGGGTACCGTTTCCCCTTCATTGAAGGTGAGGTGAGTATACCCTGATTGACCGGCGACTACATGGATCGTCAAATTAGTGGTATTTACACGTGTGTGTAAGTGTTTGGAAGCCATCATGTCAGCTTGTACGGAACAGAGAATTTCTGTGGGTTCCTGTGTCCAATGTTGAACTGAAAAATCAGGTCTGATTAGGTCGGAGAAACGTTTTACTTTTTCTGCATAATCCAAAATGTATGTTCCGCCAAAATTTAGGAATCCTAAAATGGATTGTAAACCTTCCAGATTTTCCGGAGGTTGGAGCAGCACACATTTTTCAAAAAAATTAGCTACCAGGCTTTTTCCTTCACTTGATAACTCATATCCCCAAAATAGGACAATGAGAACTGCAATTTGTGATTTTTTAAAGTTACATTTGAAGCCCACAGTGGCGAACCCCCAAATTATGTTGTTCACCCTGTGCAAGTGATCCAATAACTCATCGTCTATCAGATAAATATCATCTACATAGGACAATGCCTCCTCATCACAATTTTGAAGTAACTCTGTTACTCTTGCTGAGAACAACCCAGGGCTATTCTTATACTCTTGGGGCAGTCTGCAGGATTGGCGTTGAGAGCCTAGTGCCAAGAATGCTGTCAAATGTCTGCTTCCAGGCGCTATGTTTTGGCAGAAGAATCCATTTGAGCTATCCAATGTTGTTTTGTAATTCACGACAGTGCAGTGGTATGGTTATAGGTAAAATGGCGCTCCAAGAATGAGTAGCACTTACACTCTATTTAGATTTCTGAGAAATTTATATGGACGGTGCTGAAAGGTGAGAAGAACCACCAGTCTCCCCAAACACGTGGTCGAAACCAACATAAACATAAACACAATCCTCAGCACTCGAGAACACGGCGCTGATGTGGGGACCTACACGTCCTTCTTAAGTGCTCTAGGTTTGGCTCATGACGAAGATCCACGGTTAAATGCGACGTGGACATCGGAACATAGATTTTGATTTTCCAGTGGGATGGAATTATCACCACTGATAAAGGAACATTTTGGACTCTTGTAAGCCTTGAGAAAGTCGCGGGACAAAATGCCTTTGTGCGACGAAACACGTGTTGGCTGATGCAAGAACAAAGAGAATAAAGAAAAGAAACCAAGCTCGAAAATTTCTCTGTATCATTTATGCTTGACTAAAACAAATTGGATAATTGCATATTACTTAAAAGACGTGTGCTGAGGATTGTGTTAATGTTGTTTTGTATTTCTTCCGCACAATGTTATTCATTAATGCAGCACTACGTGTATTCTGTACTGCAAATGTTTTTGTGCATGTGTTCAAATGTCTGTAGTCTAAAACTAGACGGTATGAATTGTCGGGTTTCATTACGGGAAGCAAAGGGTTATTCATGGAAGAGGTGCAATTCTCAATCGCACCTTGGTATTCAAGTTGATCTAAGATCGCCCTGACTTGTTTCTTTGCGTCATGTTTTATTGGATACTGCCTCTGTGGAGCAGGAGTAGATTTTAATGGGATTTCATGGTGAGGTGACTCAGTATCCCACCCTAAATGATTGCAGTAAAGTGCGGGAGCTAGCACTAACGCCCACTCCTGCGAGTATGTATGTTTTATTGACTCCGGAAAGAGGTCGTAGAAAGCCGGTAAAATTACATCTCCCTCCTTTGGGCACTCCAAGATGAACTCAGGCAGCCAATCTTTTTCAGCCAATAGGATATCGTAACCATATGTCATGTTCTCCCAAAAGAGACTTTTCACTTTCCTGGGTATGTCCTCCTCCATTTGGAGCATTATTTCGTGTAAACGATGTGGACACTTACCCTTGTATCCAGTGTGCCCATTGTGATATGTTCATTCAACGCTGCTGTCACCAGAAATTCCATCAGGTTCTGGTGCGCTGTCTAGCATCGTCAGAGCCCATTTTCCGTTCAGTAGTAGAGTCCTCAGTAGCCTGGGCATTTCTTATTTTAAGGCTAGCCACCTTCTTCTTTTTAATTTGATGTTTACTTTTGGGTGTATCTTCTTGTTTGATAATGTAGTCGGAAGTGCGATGTGTGTCTCTTGGCTTTGCTCGCTCTTCTGATCTGTGTTCTGACCGTCCTTCCCTCTCCAAGTTTTTTGATGAAGCCTGAAAGGAATGAAAGGAACATGTATCAGTATCCTGATACCTGTCAGGTTTTTTAATATTATCACGGTTTCTAAGGTTGTATTTTCCATCAGAGGGCTCCTATTGAGGAGACCTACCCCGTGATGCATTCTGCTTATTATTTTTTGATTGTTTGCTATCCCATTTATTTTTAGAAGAATAGGGTGCTTGCTTCGAGTTATCATCTTCGGAATTACTTGTTACTTGTGGTTTCCAAGGTCTAGCTCCCATGTTCTCTACCCAGCGAAGCATATGTTTCTTTGATAATCTTAGGTAGTACTCGCTCCTGTTTTGCAGGAGTGACTTCCCTCAGGCGTTGGTGTATAGCCACCACTGCTGCCTCCCATTTTATGTTGCAACACAAAGTAGAGAGGGGGGACGGGGAGCTAATTGGAAAGAAATAGGTCCAGTATCAGTGCTCCCAAGAATTCATGTTGTACTCACTAGTGGGTAACTGTTCCTGTAAGAAGAGGATAGGCAACCTATTATGGTTGGATAGTAGAGTCGGTGTGGTCTCCAGAAGTTCAACAGGTTGGGTCTAGATGAAGGTGGGGGAATTCCTCCTCTTGGAATTAGTGCCCTCACACACCCTTGCGAGTGTCATGTTTCAACATCAAGCTTAGCTCCTCGTGGGGGTGGCGCTGCTGTCCCCCACGGGCCCCGCGAAAGGGCTCTTTATCGGAGATCTTTTGAAGGAGGTGCCACAGTTGTGCATGCGGGTGTATGGGCCTCTAAAAGTGTGTGGGTGAATAAAATTACCTTCACGGTGCCCAGAAACAATTTTAATTCAGGGGTCCGGAAGGTGAGGTTAAAAAACAATGGATAGGAGCCTCTCCTTTAAACAAATATTGCGGAGGGATAAGTATGTTCCTGCTGCTCTCAATTCGTGAAAAGTGAGTGAGAAGGTGCAATTAGGACCTAATGACACTCGCAAGGGTGTGTGAGGGCACTAATCCCATTTTATGTTACCTGATATAATTGTTCATCCCCAAGTCCAGGGCAAGTTCTGCCCGGTACTCATTCTGTATTTGTTTCAATACTTCTGGTTTGACTGCTCTTGAGGGGGTACCATGATTTCTGGTATAAACGGCAGTGAAAATTGTACCCCAAGTGGTACAAACCTCTATCGGGGGAGCTATCCTCATTGGCAAGCAAATTGTTAGTATTCTGTGTTTTTCCTACAGGCCCGTGTGGGGAAATACTGCTTCAAGCTGTGCTATTTTCTGTGCTATCCAGAACGGCATCTGCTCATGTTTAGTGGGCATTCGTCCCATAACCGCGTTCAGCGTTTGTGAGCTTATTTTTGTCGAAGTCCTTTGCGGTTAACCAGCTTGAGTGACCCTTGTAGGTTGAATTGTAAGTGTTTGCATTAGAACTGTGTAAGGTTTCTATACAGTTTTACTATCTCTTTGTAAAGTGTACGCAAGTCTGCTGCTGGCAATGAATCAATTTCTGGATGTGGTGTGTAAGCAGCTCGGACCGGCCAGGTTGCTCCTTCTCTGCTGAGCGGACCAAGTCTCACATTTCCTGTGGTATGAGCAAGGGCGCCTTTAAACAAATTAATATGTTCTTGGTAAGTTAACGTGACTTCTATGACCTCATGTGGAGAGTATTCTTCAGGAGTTTCATCTGGAATGTAAGTATGAAACAAATGTGTGCATGCATCTGCAGGAGGGAATTGGATCCAAGAATAGAATACCTCTGTCCTGATTGCCTCGTGTGCCTCAATCACGAAGGTAACCATCCCACCTATTGATAGGAGGCTATCATCTACTAATTTCATAGTAAGTGCATGTCTGCAATTTTCTGAAATGTTTAGAGCACCTTCCTGCTCAACTTCCTCTGTACTAGCACCACTCATACCAGCGTCCCCATTGTTAGACATTATGGGAGGAAGTATTAAGAAAAAGAGAAAAGGTTTTGCACAATGTGGGGAACTATAATCCTTCAAGCATGAACAAACCTACAGCCAATACATAGGATATACCTACTTAGCTGCGGCGGATTTTTCCTTCCCACTCCAGACATCTCTGGTTAAAATGTGAATAGGGGTCTCTGAGAAAGCACAACTGAACTACTCAGATTTGACTGTTAAATAAGAACCAAACCAACGTTGGCAGCGCCATGTTGTGTAGTTCCTAAAAATACATAGGATCTGCGCGTTTAAACAACATAAACTAGGGGATTGGTGTCCAGACTGATTCCAGACACCCCCAAAGTATATGTTAGCCTTTAGACCAGCTAGCTCACAGTGCCACCATAAGCCCCATAACCTTACCAACGAGCGAATAGTTTCTGGCAACTATCGAACATGACAACTCTTGATCCTTCAGGGATCGTGGAAACAGTGCAATACTTTTCGCTTAGTCAATCTTGCTCACTTAGTCTCAGAGAGATATACAGAATAAACGATGGGGACGTTTTCAATAAGTATTTATTGAACCAGCGTCATTCTAGTATAAAACATATTTGCTGCGACAATAATTAGACAGAAACAAATGTATAAGATTACAAGCACCAACAGAGTAAATAAAAGGTAGAATTCTACCATGGTGCTAAAACAGTGAATATATGCAGGCATATAGATACATGACGGTAATCAAGCGTACTCCTATGATGCAAAACCTACCTAAGTGTGCCTAGCATGTATGTGGGTGTAAAGCCAAGAATCTCCCAGGAAAGAGCCAACCCCATTACTTGATGGGAGAGAACGAAGGACCCCGTCTTGGTCTTGAGTTGGACACCCCGCAAGGGATGTCAGACCACTGCGTGCTGGAGTTCTGCATGCAGGGACCTCAGCGTCTTGTGTCAGCGTGGAAGCTTCTCCTTTGCCTATCTAGTGTTGGTATGGTTCTTTTATAATATAAAGATAGCCTTGGGGTTCCTTACACAATCGATATGTTGTGAGTACGATTATGTAAATGAACCTAAATCAATACCTGCAATTATGCAAAGTGGTTCTTTCGCCCTAGGATGAAGATGACCATGACTTGTATATAGAGTATGTTAATCCTGTTATGTAAGTCATGTGCAGGGACTTTTCGAAGAATCCTCATGCATAATAAATGAGACTAGTTTCAAGGAAACCGATCGACATTTCTTCAGCACATAACTGGGTAAAAGGTCAGTGTTAGAACCGTTATGCAGAGCAAGATATGACAAATGTAGGTAAAAGGTTGTGTAGCTACCTAGGCCTAGATTGGGGTACATTGGGCTACATAACAGCAGAAGGACTTCACGTAGTGTCATCTGATGGCAGGATCGCAGGATCCTGGTATTTTATTGCTGTCCCATCCAAACTCTCTGATCAAGTTGTTAACAATATGCTACCCAGGAATAGCCTTCTGCAATCTCCCAAGGGCCTCTGCTTCCTATGGGATCAACAACTCAGAAACGGTGTGGCCTGGTAGATCTGGCAACTGGCAAACAAATTGCCTGCCTTCCAAAGGACAATTGGCAATGCGCATCTGCTTGACTTGTACCCAGGGTCGGGCTGGCCTACAGGACAACTAGGCAGTGCCTGATGGGCTGGTCTAACAGTTTATTTTGTGTGCTATTTTCTTAGCTGTTTGTGGGCCTGTTTAGGGTTTACTGGGCCGGATTTTATTGTTGATTTTTGCACTGTTAAAACAAACATTGCCTGCAGCAAGCTCAAATCCATGCAGTCTTTTATACCTTGCAAAACAAGTTTAAAATTGCCCCAATTTGCTAACACTTGCCACTTTTTTAGCTTTCTAATTCATTGAAGGGGCCACTTTTATTTTGGTGCCCGGGCCTATTTTCTGTCCCAGTCCGACCCTGCTGGTACCCAGAGATGCACTATGAGATGGCATTGCTCAATCAGTGCTTCTTCTTTTGCGCTCCTGATTTGGTTATGGAAGGAGATTTGGTGTCTCCGGAATCCACCTGGGACTCTGTAGGTGTGGCTCGCACTCCTGAGGGGCAGTCTTCCTAGGTCACGCTCAAAAACTAGATGATGCAAGCTGTGCACATTTTGAATTCAGAGAATCCAATTCAATAAATCAGCTGGCCTCACATCCATTACGTCAGGAATACTGAACGGCCTTTTATCCCAGCACTAAATAACACGTTTTCCATTATGAAATTGATTTTGCGGGTATGATTCATTGATTCCTACTGACATTTAATAAATATTTTCCATTAGCAGCTTAAAAAGTAGTATGTAAATAAGGGTTCTTAATTGACCACATTTAATAAACCAGGTAAATAAATGCTGAGCACCAGAATCTGCCTTCCAGAGCCAATAGTGTCTAAAAAATAAAAAAAATACATGAAAAATAATTTTTCCTATGTTCATCCATTTTGGCCCCGACCTTGCTTTTTATTTCAATGCATTTTAAACAAGTATACGTATTTGTGACTTTCTGCAGAGAATACTTTAGCTTCTTGGGCATGCTTTCTGAGATATGCCCATCTTTTCTGGCATGTTTATATATATATTTATGAAGGCCAGCTGGTGGTTTTGCAGCCACATTGCATGCAGCACTGCATCGCAAATGCTCCTGGAGCTATGGGTTTCTGTTAGCCAATGCGGCCCTGTGCATAAAATCAGCTTTGCCACCGGTCTGGACTGGGTGCCGACAAAATATCAAAGGGCTTATTTACAAGCCCCTTGCGCCTCAGGTGCGTCACTTTTAATAGGGGGGAAAGTGACGTACCGGCGCCGCAAGGGGCTTGTAAATAAGCCACCAAGGGGCTTATTTACAAGCCCCTTACACCACTTTTGCGTCATTTTTAACATGGGAAAAGTGACGCAAAAGTGGCGCAAGGGGCTTGTAAATCTGCCCCCAAGTGTTTAATCTGTCAGTTTAACAAATAGCTTGACCCTGAGCCGAAGTTGGTGCTTGACAATGATCTTCTTCAGATACAATATTTGCAATCACCATGGACACTCTATTTTATGAATTAGTGATCCAAAGAAGCCCAAAGTCCCGTCCAGCATTTTACAAAATCCTTAAAAAGAAATACATCCTGATTGTGCCTTCCCTGGGATGCCATTGTGGTTTGGGGATGTATATTTGCCCAGAAATTTTGGTTGGAAGTGGTGGGGTGATTTCCACGTTGTTGAGGTGGCTGGTCACTCTCAGGGCCGGCTTTAGCATTGATGGTCCCCGGTATGACAATCTTTGTTGGTGCTCCTCCAGACCCACAATGACCTCCTTCTTCATGGATTCCCTAACTACCACCATACAACTGTGCGCCCATATCTCCACAGCATCTCTCTCACGTTTAATTTCTTTCACAGCGCTTCTTGAACATGGCCCTTTCTGCATGGTCACCCCTAATTTTTGCTTTCCTTTGCTGAACTCTTTTTTGTTGGCTTTTAGGTCTTAACACACTTTACTGCTAACTAGTGGTAAAATGCTTGTGCTCTCCCGTCCAAACATGGTAACATTAGCATACACCCAACTGGCACCTTTATTTACCTACAAGCCCCTAGGAAGTGGTATTACATGTACCCAAGGCCTGTAAATTGAATGCTACAAGTGGGCTGCAGCACTCATTCTGTCACACATTTAAGTAGCATTGTAAAACATGCCTCGGGCCTGCCACTGTAGCCTGTAGTGCAGTTTTAAACTGCCATTTTGATCTGGCAAAATAAACCTTTTGCCAGTCCTAAACCTTCCTTTTTAACACTTATAAGTCACCTTTAGGGTAGGCCCGAAAGGCTCATAGGGCAGGGTGAATAGTATTCAAAAAGTAAGACGTGTACATAAGTTTAACATCAACGCTGCAGTGAAAAACTTCCAAAGTCGTTCTGCACTGCAGCAATGCTATGTCTCTCATAGACTAACACTGGGTTAACTTGGTAAACAGTCACAATATCGAATTTTAAATATCGATATGGCAAAATATCGAGTTTAAAATATAGAATGGACATAATATCGACTTACAAAAATATAGTGGTGCAGAATATCGTAATGCAGGTAAGAAATATCGTTTTTCATAATATCGAAGTTAGTAATATCGACAGTCATAATATAGTTGTTAAAAATATCGAATTTTTTTATAGTGTATTAAGTGTTAGTATATGTGTTAAAAGTATGTATTATTTTTGTAATGTATGTTTGAATTTTTTTAAAGTAATGAATTTTAATTAAATTAATTTTTGCGTAATATAAATCCGTAGCGGGTTGTGGGTTTATAGGGGAATAGGGTGGGAAGTAATTTAATTATAATATATTTTTTTAGAATTATTTAGAAATAATTAATTATATGTTAATTATTTTTTGCGCAATTTAATTCTGTAGCGGGTTGTGGGTTTATAGGGGAATAGGGTGGGAAGTAATTTAATTGAAATTAATTAATTATTTTATTAATTAATAATTTAGGGGCTCATTACGATGGCGGGCGGAAGCACAACCGCCGTGCTGGTGGATGCTAAAACCACCAGTTACCGCCGGCACGCAGCAGTCCACACGCCCGCCCAATTACGATGCGAAAAGTAGGCCAAACACCGCCGGCAAGCCAGCAACACCGTCCGCCATCAAAGTGCGTCCGCACACGTAGCGGCGCAGCCCAACTGACACACACCGTCCGACGAAACACGTCCCGCCCGGCGTATAAATTACGATGCCGCAAACAAACGGCTCCCACGGCCAAGAGATACCGTACGACAAACCGAAGCGGTAACACGGACGCCGAGCACGGACAACGAAGAAGCGGCTCCCCCGAGCATGAATCCAGCACTGCAGGCCCTCCCCATGCTCCTGCTGATGCACCACCAAGGACGCAACGTACCGCGGAGACGCAGGTAGGCACACACACAACAAGTGCACGCAAACAGCGCACACAGTGCAAGGGCGGAAAAAGCGGACAACCCCCCACCAGCGCGTGTACACTACACATCCACCATTGCATCCACATATGACACACAGGCCAAATCGTAACATCGCGTAACACATGTGTACACACCACCTGGGACTAGGAACCAACCACCCCGTCACGGCCCCAAAGCGCCGATGACGCCGCCACACATGCGCACAACGCAGAGGCCAACCGCAGCGCCATGCATGCGTCGCACACAGACACAGAGACACAACCAAGCAGCACACACATCAGCCCCACCCCGAACGCACATGACACGTGACAGGCCTGCCACAGACATGTCCCCAACGCCCAATTCACGGACAACACCCAACGCCACACAACCGACGCACACATGTCAGTGAAGTCACGCAACAGCAGGACACACCCCAGTGTAACAAACATGGCGTAGCACACAGCGGCGGCAACACCAACTAGGAGAAGCAGGGCCCCTTCGGGAAGAGGAACGCCAGTACCACACTGAAACACCCATACCACCCTGCACATATGAACAAGACATATAAAACGGAACACCAAAGAGCCCGGGGACCGACAACAGGTGGCCCAAGAATAACATTCACACACAAGGCCCAACGCAGAGCGGAAAGGCAGCCTGCCGCCCACACAAGGGAGAGCAGACAGCACTGAATGACCTTCCATTCCAACTCCGAAACCACAGCCCTACGACAGAAGCCGGTGAATACAGCCATTGTCCAAGAATAGACCAACACAGGCATGCCGAGGAGACCGACCACAGGGCAGATAGCGCATATCACAGAAGCACACAACGGACGGGGAAGAAAGAAGAAAACACTCCCCCATGTCGGCCACATGCAAGTTAATTGGAAGGAGTCACACATCACTGACCTTGAACTGTCTGAGAAGCATGTGGGATGAGGGCCAGTGTCCTCCAAACAAGCCAACAGAACACAAGTCCTGTCTCCCTACGACTACACAGAGCTCACAGCAACCTCGGAGCGTGCACATTGCAGACTGCACACACAGCCGGAGCACGCCACCACAACGCACCGCTGCGAAATGGCAACCGCAACACACCTACCCAACTACGCCGAACAGCTCAAGCTGTACAAAACCAACCTGTTTCATATATTGGGATGCGATCTCCTGTCCCTGCTGAACGTAAGTTACCGACTGACTTACCGCATCACATTGTTCAGCTGCGTCATGCCCGTCTTCTACTGTCGGAGGTGTCCCTACCAGCATCCCGTGGAGATATGCCTCTCCAACCCGGCATGTCTAAAGGCGGACCTGCTACCACTACTCCTCCCTCTGGACGCACACGACAGGGCCTGCTCTGCCTATGGGGGCATGGCGTATGTGGCCAACATCGCACCCGCACTGAAATGGGACCACTGTGCCTCCACACGACGGATCATCGAGAACAGCTACATCGAATGTCACCCAGCATGCCCCATCATGGTCCTCCAAGGGACAACTTACGAACAACACCTTGACAGCCACCATCCGCTACATTGGCTGGCAAACATGTACACCACCAATGACATGGAAGCCCTGCTGGACGGCATCGCATACCTGACAACCTGTAAATTCGTCGGACCACAACGCAGGTTCCCCGATTGACCTATGATGTCCAACCCCGCACCCATGCTTAGCTTCCGCACGGACTGGCCAGTCACCACCACAACAGCCATACCAAACGACCGGCAACTGTAACCACACCATCAACGACATCGCCATGACATCGGATATGACCGGGACATGCACACTGTTCCCCATCACATCCAGGAACACCGCATGCATCGTGGGAGGCAGTGGCATGGGCTCTGTGTATCGCACCCACATGGACGGAACTGCACGAACAACCAGGACACGACATGGATCCAGCGCACATGGACACACACACCGCTCAGTGGACATGAATAGGTCGCCTGGAGTCTGTGGGTGCTGCACCCCTCCCACCCCCGCCCCGGGAATCCCATACCAGGACCTTTGCATGGACGACAAGTGCATACAACAACAACACGACCCCAGTGACTGTGACATGTCCAGTAACCACCACAGTGCAACAACAAGTGGCACGCCGCTGCATGCACGCAAGCACATGCCCTGATGTCATCTCACATGCACGCGTGCATGAGGAACAACCGCAGCAAACCTGTCACATGGAACTGAGATGGACTGTGCCCATGATGCCAAGCGGTCTGGTAGGCTACATGTATACCGTCTGTGTCAAAGTCCGCAGCTCCGCAGCTATACGTAAATGTACATTAGCACAGCCTTGGCCAAGCAGATGTCACTCTGAAGCCCACATCCCACATGCAACAGCCAATCACATGTAACCCCACACCCTATCCCATTTGCAATCATGCTCAGTATATCCTCAACATGTATTCCGCTGCCAGTAGTGGCCACTATACTGCATCACAGAGGACAGAAGACTCAATATAATGTTTGAAACCAAAACTGTCTCTGCTGACTCATTTCACAAGTACGAATGAGAGAGGATGAGAGTATGTGAAGTACACGGCAGTCGTGACATGACCATGTAGTCCACTGGTATTGGATGTCAACGCAAATGAGTAGCACAACTGTGGAAGACACACATGTGTCGTGTGAAGTCGTATGGACGCAGTGCTCAGGTGGGTGGGTGTGACGGGTAGATGCGCACATGCCAAGTTGGAGCACGCCGTGTTGGGAGGGGTCATGAACAGTACACCACCGCTTCCCTGGGCATTGTGAGAGGACACCTGTCGGGGGGAGTGAACACGTGTGTGCACAGCAGCCGGGCACACGTACAAAGCGGTACCAGGCGCACCTCAGCCCACCCTCTGTGGACAAGCTGGATCCTGTTGTGCGCCCGCCATGCCCCTTGACAAGGCACACACAGCCCCAGTCGACCAGGTGTAACCCCAACATAGTCAATCCGCACAGGCGATACAGGGCACGGGATGGCAGTGGAGCATGGTGTGTGAGAGGTCTCCTCGCGCTCCTCCTGGTCATATCACGCAGGCAATAGAACCTCAACGTCTAGCATGGCACAAGTCAAATGGAAGTGTAGGGGGACGCACCACAGCACGAGCAGCACTGACGTCACGGGAGGTGGCTCGCACCATCCCATCCATTGCCCATTATACCAACCACGCCACATGCCATTGCGACTAAGTGCAAGCGCGTGCGCCACCACCCCGAGCCCTCCCCAGAGAGGCCAAAGAGTGAATGTGTGGGCCATCAGTCACAGACGGACGCGGCCTGGCCGCAAGGGCAGCCACAGCCACTGGGTGTCGCAGGTGGCGGATCCGGAAGGCGAAGACTGTGATGCATAGTCCATGCAGGCCGGGTCTCCATTTGGGGCACCACGCAGGTGGACGGCGTCCCGCCACACATCATACCCTGAGACAGCCCACTCGTGCAACTGGACCCACACATACACTCCTTGCCCTCTCTGGTGCGAGCTTGGGGCTGCCTGTGCAAGCGCTAGCCTCGCAGGTGAGCATGCATATTGGGGGAGCGAGGGGAGGACATGAGGGCTGGGGCGAAGATGACTGTATCACTGTCAGTTAGTACAAGGGATGACCCAGATGTGGAAAGGAAGAGACGTGTCCCGTGTGTACTGCAACTAGTCGCCAATCCAACTACCCCCCATGTCCGGAATGTAAGCCCGCACCTAGGCCCGCCCATCCGCCACATCGAACATACCACCAGCACGACAACCTTCCCATTCGAAACACTGACTGGGGGTGGCGACCAGTGAACAATCATGTGTAGCCTACCCACGCGTACATGTGGGCCCTCCATGATCCATGTCACCTGCGGCAAAGTCATGACATGCGCAATGAGGGAAGTGAGGAGAGCTGTCCGCCCCACGCACAGAAGGTGCATCAGCTCCACAGACCCAGCAGCGAGTCCAGCAGGGGTCACATGTGCAGGGGCAGCTGTGCCTGGTGTGAAGGCACATGCATATAGACAGCACATCGACCAATGTGTAGTCTGCCCACATCTACAGTCCATCATCATGCGGACATAGGAATTGAACACAGGGCAACACATCTTAGTTGGTGCACCCACCGTGACCAACAATGCGCAATCATCGACGTACCCGCCCTGTGCATGGCCCCCCACCCAACGGAGGCACATCCAGTGCCACCATCCCACACACACAAGCCTTCCACGGAACATGCTGTGTCCAATGGTCAGTACAGAGTCAGCGCCCATCTGGTGGATCCTGAACAGGAGACACATGCACACACATGCCAGCTCCCACTATGTACGTCTGCCACCTGGCACGTGCAATGTAACCTCTCACCTGTGATGTGTGACTGCAAGCACACAGCCGTCTTGGCATGGGGCTGTCAATGTGGACACCTGTCAATGTTTCGGGAGGTGTGATCCGTACAGTGCTGTACATAGGGTGCAGTGCTGACACCTACTACTGTCTCATATCCCCTCGTGCCACAGGTCCCACTTGTTTTGGCCGCTCAGCCTGTGCCCACATCGTCGTCGTCGTGTGCCATACTCATCCAGCCGCGGAAGCAGTTCCATGCTCAGCAGACATTCATGTTGCCGTGGCGTTGCCGCTTGACGGATATGCAGTCAGTCCCCATCAGCATGCCCCGCAAGTCATTGGGGCCTAGATCCCCATGTGCATGCACATGGCAGTGGTTTGTATCACTAGCCATTGCCATTGTTGGGAGACCTGTGTAAGTGTATTGTGGCCGTGCCGTCCCAGCTTGACAGCTGGGCTGTGGCTCATGTGCTTGCTCAGTCATGTCAGTGATGTGTATGCGAAATTGCTATGTGTTGTGTTGCTTTGACATGTGTCCTCTGCCATTGTCCCTAGGCGGAGACCGAACATTGACCGCCCATACCAATTGCTGGCGGACATGGACGATACAGAGGTTATTAGGAAGTTTCGGCTGGACAGGCCAACCCTGCATCGACTGTGTGCCATGTTAGAACCCCATCTCCGTCCCCGCAGGGTGTATCCGACTGCTGTCACCCCCACGGCTAAGGTGATGGCCGCCATGCATTTCTTCGCCACTGGGTCATTCCAGCACACAGTGGGCATTGGAGGAGGGATGTCCCAGCCCATGTTCAGCAAGGTGCTGAGGGATGTACTGGCAGCCATGTTGCTGTACCGAAACAGGTACATCCGCTTCCCCAGGGCTCGTGAATTGGCGGCAGTGAAGGGTGCATTCTATGCCCTTGGCAGAATCCCACACGTCGTTGGAGCCATTGACTGCACACATGTCGGCCTTGTTCCACCACAGGCCACTGAGCACCTGTACCGCAACAGGAAGCACACGCACTCCCTGAATGTGCAGGTGGTGTGCCTTGCGGACATGGTGATCACCCACGTGTGTGCAAAGTTCCCAGGCTCGGCCCATGACGCACACATAATGCGCAACAGCATCTTGCCACGACTGATGTCCAATATGCAACAGGATCGTGGCTGTATTGTCGGTGAGTATGTGGAGTGGTGTAGCGTGCTGGTTGTGCGATGCTGTCCCCTGTCCAGTTGGAATAGCAACGGTTCTCTGTGTCCCTCACACCCAGGTGACTCTGCGTACCCGAATGGGGCATGGCTGCTCAGTCCATTGAGGAATCCTCGCACCCCAGCAGACGATCGCTACAATGAGGCACATGGGAGGACCAGACGTGTGGTCGAGCGTACCTTTGGCCTCCTCAAGTCCAGGTTCAGGTGCCTGGACCGCACCGGGGGTGCGCTGGCGTACTCCCCACAGAAGGTGTGCCAGATAGTGGTGGCGTGCTGCATGCTGCACAATCTGGCCATTCGGAAGCAGATCCCCCTCATCGTGGATGACGGAGATCAACCAGGGCCCCAGCCCGCAGACCAGGACAGCTCGAGTGAGGAGGACAGCGGAGAGGAGGAAGCTGGTAATGTGCGGCAGCAGCTCATCGCCCGCTACTTCACTTGACGGTGAGTGTCCATGTACGACGGCTGATGTGGCTGTATCTGTGCAGGTGTGTGTGTGCTGTGTCAGGGTGGCTGTTTGTTCACTGCGTGCTGTGTGTCAACGCTCCATGGCCAGGGTAGTATGCCACTGTTGGTGGCTGTGGCATTGTGCCCTATTGCTCTGTGCGATGTGTGTACATTGCTTGTAGTTGTTGACATGTACTGTGTGATGGGTGTGTGACACACTCATTGAATGTGCTCCTGTTCTGTCTCCCACCCCTAGGTCCCTACAGGCCCTCCGGATTCCATTGCCATGCCACGCATCAGGTGCCTTTCCGCCCAAGGTGGCCGTTGTATTCCGTACAAATAAAACACAGGGCACAAACAGCAGTTAGTGTAAGAGGTGCATTTATTTCAAACTGTGACATGTGATTGTGTGTAAGGTGATGACAAAAGTGGTGCGTGCAGTGACAATGAGCTGTCGGACATGGCTGCGTGATGCTCAGGGTGTACCCACTGGTTCTATGTCCATAGTCCAACACACACATGCCATCCAGATGGCTGTGTGGAGTGGGATCGTAGTCCAAGTCAATGCAGTGGCTGGTCAAGGAAGGCTGGCTGGCTGCCTCACTTGCGTTTGGAGCGTGCGAAGTCCTCCCGGGAGATCTGTTTCCACTTCGGACGGCCCCTTCCACGTTTGCGAGGGGGTGCCTGCTTGCGACATGCTGGTGGTTGAGGTGTGCTCACTGGCTGTGGACGCAGGGGAACTGGACACTGCTGCTCGACCCTGCGCCCCGGCAGGTGGTGGCGGAGGGGAGCTGCTGTCCCTGGCTGTGACCTCATCGCCACCACCAGCTGGCCCATGAGGTCCACGAGTTGGCCCATACGGGCGTCCATGGACCTCAGCACCCCCAGCACCTCACGCGTGTCCGTAGCTGACCTGGCCCATTGTCCTTGGGCCTCTTCATAGGCCCCAAGGACTCTGGCCATTTGAGGCAGGGCATGGCTCCCAGGGGAGGCTGGCGTTTCCCTGACCCTGCTCCTCCTACCAGTCCTGCTGCCACCGGCCTGCCCACTAGCCACATTGCTCACCACGGTCCTCGCTGTGGCTCCCAGGGTGGATCCAGTCGGCCGGGCCACCACCTGCGCTGGGGCTGGTGCCAGCGAAGACGTGGTGGTGGTGGCGGCGGTGGTGGTCGGTGCGGCGATGGTGGCGGTTGCGGCAGTGGTAGTGGCCGCAATGACCGTGGGTGTGGCCGCAACGACAGTGGCAGCAGGGGGCTGGGAATGTTCAGCAGCCCTGGATGATGGGTTGGTGGGTAGGAGGGGTCCTGGGGAGCGGCTGGGCCCTGCCACACCAGATGGGCCTGCTTGGTGGTCCGTGTCCGAAGAGGAGGACAGATCCTCCACATCCGTGTGTCCTCGTTGGGGGCTTGTAGGCTGGCTGTGCTGGCTGCTGGCTCCATCCCCAGCATCCAGCAGTTCGTCACCTGTGGAGAGAATGAGATTTGTTATTGTGTTGCACCTGGCGAAGTATGTATTTGTCGTCTGACATTAACAGTTCGTGCAATCTCGTACATGGGTTTCCCGGAGGCGTGTGTGTGGCTGTAGCATTTGTAGTTGTGTGTGCTTGGCAATGGGACTGTGTGCTGTGCACATGTGGCATGGGACGGATTGGCCATGCCGATGGGTGTGTTGCTGTGCCCCTACTTATTGTGACTCTGGTGTATGCGGGCTCCTGGCCCATCCTGGGTCTGGTTTGTACTTTGCTTTTGGGGTTCAAATGGAACGCTTAGGAACGCATATGGCAACATGGGGGCCATGCCCCAGATTCGCATTTGGGAGGGAATATGCTTTTGGGGTTCAAATGGAACGCTTAGGAACGCATATGGCAACATGGGGGCCATGCCCCAGATTCGCATTTGGGTGGGAATATGCTTTTGGGGTTCAAATGGAACGCTTAGGAACGCATATGGCAACATGGGGGCCATGCCCCAGATTCGCATTTGGGTGGGAATATGCTTTTGGGGTTCAAATGGAACGCTTAGGAACGCATATGGCAACATGGGGGCCATGCCCCAGATTCGCATTTGGGAGGGAATATGCTTTTGGGGTTCAAATGGAACGCTTAGGAACGCATATGGCAACATGGGGGCCATGCCCCAGATTCGCATTTGGGTGGGAATATGCTTTTGGGGTTCAAATGGAACGCTTAGGAACGCATATGGCAACATGGGGGCCATGCCCCAGATTCGCATTTGGGTGGGAATATGCTTTTGGGGTTCAAATGGAACGCTTAGGAACGCATATGGCAACATGGGGGCCATGCCCCAGATTCGCATTTGGGAGGGAATATGCTTTTGGGGTTCAAATGGAACGCTTAGGAACGCATATGGCAACATGGGGGCCATGCCCCAGATTCGCATTTGGGAGGGAATATGCTTTTGGGGTTCAAATGGAACGCTTAGGAACGCATATGGCAACATGGGGGCCATGCCCCAGATTCGCATTTGGGAGGGAATATGCTTTTGGGGTACATGCTGTGAGCCATGGGTGCCGAACGTGACATGTGTTGTGGCAGCATGACAGTGCATGGTTTGAGGTGTGTGCATGCTTGACATGGCCTGCATATTTGCTGTCTGTTGTGATTACTGGACATGGCATTGGACGCATCGTTATGAGTGAGTGATGGTTGTGTGCCAGCCAACGTATTGCAGTTGTCCCATCTCCTTGGTGTGCGTGCTGCCCTGTGCCATGTGCATCACTGCAGTGCTCGGGGGTGTGGCCCATGTTGTGTGTTGTTGCTCACAGTGTGTAGTGCGCTTCATTGACTTCTGGCACATGGTTGGTCATGGGCATGTATCTTAGCGTGACTGCTGTATGTGTGGCAGCTGTGCGGATGACATGCCTTTCATGAGACTGGGGCTGATGGATGGGATGGATGGTATGTTGTATGTGCATGGTGTGTCTGTGTGTTTGATGGGTTCAGTGGTGTTCGTGTGCATTTATGTTGTTCCGCTCTGTTGCGTCTAGTGTTGTTTGTCTTACATAGGCGTAGTTGTGGGGTGTGTGGTTGACAGGCAGTAGGGGCTACATGGACAGGACTTCAATGGTGTTTCGGTTGTGTGTGATGAGTTGCACAGTGGCTGCCGTGTGGTACTATATTCAGTGTGGCTTGTGCATGCAGACGTGGCTCCTTGGGTGTTGCTATGTCTGTGATGGGTCATGTGGGGTGTGAGTCTGTTGTTCATGTCCGTGTGCACATTGTTCACTTGTTCGTGACGGTGGGCGGTGCTGCGTGTTCGTCTGCTACGTGACATGTCCCATGTGTTGGTCGTGTTCCGGTCCTCATGCCTCCAGTAATCCAGCCCTGTCCAGTTTCCCACCTGCATGTTGTTCGTGCGTGCACTGTACTGGATGCCACATGGCTCTAAGCGGGGGGTGCTCCATGTTGCAGGTCTGTGGGGGTAGGGGGGTGTTGTGGGTCGTGGGGGTGGCTGGACACCCACTGACACCGATTGCTGTGGACCGTGATGTCTGCCTTTCGGCTGTCGTTGTGCACTGCGGTGGCTGACACGTGGCTGTGGGGTGTGGGGGATGCTCCTCCTTGCTGTGCTGTGGGACTAACGGCCTGGTGTGTGTTGTACTTGGGCTGTCCACCGTCCCACCCACTGCACTTTGTGTTCCTGCCACTTACCTGTTACTTGTCGGTTAGTGCAGCTGTGGCGGACACATGGGTGTGGTGGGTGCTCGTTGTGGCGCTTCTGGCATATTTGGGGACCTGTTGGTGGTTACGTGGCTGGCTGAGTGTACACATGTCCCCACGCATCTTACAGTTGTTCTGTTTGGGCTGTGTGTGGTGGTGTCTGTTGCATGTGTATGTTGTGTATTGTGTGCTGGACATGGGGGTGTTTGTCCCTGGGAGCTGTGGCATGGTGGTAGTGCATGTGAGTACATAGCGGTGTGCTGGTATACATTAGTTTGTACTTACCAGCCTCCACTCCCCCTGCTAATCCGGCGAGGATCTCGGGATGTATGATGACTCGCACCTTCTCCTCCCACGCTTTGAAGGTCTTGAAGAGCGCGGGATTCCCTCCGCCAGTGACGGCAGCCAGCTCTCTGTTTTTGCCCTCCTTCTTCTTGACCAGGCTCTTGACGTCATTCCAACGTTTGTTTATTTCTCCTCTGTTCCTGGGCAGGGTCCTGACTGCATTGACCTGGTCTACGATCCGGTTCCACATTCTGTTTCTGGTGGCTAGTGGTGTGTGCTGGACCATGTTCCCATAGATTTGTGGGTGCACCTTGATGATCTCGTCGACCATGACCGTCAGCTCAATGGGCGTGAACTTGGGCATTCTTTGTGGTGCCATGGTGTTTGTGGTGCTGGTGCGGTGTGTGTTGTGTAATGTGCAGGGGGTTTGTGGTGCCGGTGTTTGGTGGTGGTGGTGGTGGTGGTGGTGGTTGTGATGTGTGCGTTTCTGTGGTGTGCTGCTGTCCTTGCTGTGTCACTGTGTCCTCTCCTCTCCTCTCTGGTTTGCAATGTTGCAAGGGGTTGTGGTCTGTGGGAGTGCTGCTTTTGTACTTACCTATGTGGGTGTGTCCTCATGGTCTGTTGTTTTCAGGTGTGTTGTGTCTGGGGTTCTGGCCTTTGTAGTTTTTGTTTGTCCGGGGGGTGTTTTCGGGATGTGTACTGTGCTTGTGTATTTGTGCGTGCCTTGCTGTGTGGACTTGTTGGCCATGTTGTGTGCTATTGGTTTTGTGAGCGGATGGTTTCTGTGCAGGGACGTGGGCGCCATGGCTTCTGCCGTGTCGATTCTCATCGGCGTTGTTTGCGCTGGCGGGCGGTATATTTGTAGTTTTCCCGCGCTCATGGCGGTGCGATCGTAATTTCACGTGCGGTGTGTCGGCCGTGAGGGCGGGCGGTTTTGTGTTGTCGTGCGTGTTTCCGTCCGTGGCGGGCGGTTTGACTCCGACTCGGACGATGGCGGGCGGTATCTTGTGTGATTTTTCCGCCGATGGCGGTTTTCGGTTTGTGTAATCGTAATGGCGTGGTCGGTGTTCAGACGGTGTGTGCGGGCGGATTTTTGCCGCTTCCATGCCTGGCGGATTTTTTTACGCCGGGTATCGTAATGGGCCCCTTAGTATTTAATCATTTATATTGTTAATTAAGTTAATTAATTTATTATCAATTAATTATAAATTGATTAATCACAATTAATAATTAATTGGTAATTATGTTAATTGTGTTAATTTTTATATTAATTGGTAATTAATTAAATATTAATTATTAATTATTAATTTATAAATATATTATTTGTGTACTTTTTTTAGGAGTGGGGTGAGGGTTGATAGGGGAGTAGGGTAGGAAGTACTTTAGTTTTAATGCAATTTTTATAATTTTTTGTATTATATTTATTAAAAGTTATTTTATAGTGTTAATTTTGTGAATTAATTTAGATTTGATTTTTATTAATTTTATTGTTAATTGTAATTAGTTAATTAATTAATTTTTAATTAATTATGTTAATTTATTAATATTTTACAATATTGTAGGTGACGTTTATAGGGGAAAATGGTGGGAGGTAAATTAATTTTGAAAAAATAATTACTTGTTAATTAATGTTAATTATATTGCAGGAGTGGGTATACTAAATTATTCCCCTACACTATCCAACGCTTTCCCTACTGTTACACTTGGTGGAGTGGGAATATTGAATTATTCCCACCCGCTATCCAACACTTTCCCTACTGTTGCATTCGCTGGAGTGGGAATAGTAATTTTTACCCTCCCGCTATCCAACACTTTCCCTACTGTTGCACTCACTGGAGTGGGAATAGTAATTTTTACCCTCCCGCTATCCAACACTTTCCCTACTGGTGCACTCACTGGAGTGGGAATAGTAATTTTACCCACCCGCTATCCAACACTTTCCCTACTGTTGCACTCACTGGAGTGGGAATAGTAATTTTTACCCTCCCGCTATCCAACACTTTCCCTACTGTTGCACTCACTGGAGTGGGAATAGTAATTTTTACTCACCTGCTATCCAACACTGTCCCTACTGTTGCACTCACTGGAGTGGCAATAGTAATTTTTACCCTCCCGCTATCCAACACTTTCCCTACTGTTGCACTCTGTGAAGTGTGAATAGTAATTTTTACCCACCCGCTATCCAACACTTGCCCTACTTTTGCACTCACTGGAGTGGGAATAGTAATTTTTATCCACCCGCTATGCAACACTTTCCCTACTGTAACACTTGGTGGAGTGGGAATAGTACATTATTCCCACCCGCTATCCAACACTTTCCCTACTGTTGCACTCACTGGAGTGGGAAAGTAATTTTTACCCACCCGCTATTCAGCACTTTCCCTACTGTAACACTTGGTGGAGTGGGAATAGTACATTATTCCCACCCGCTATCCAACACTTTCCCTACTGTTGCACTGACTGGAGTGGGAAAGTAATTTTTACCCACCCGCTATCCAACACTTTCCCTACTGTTGCACTCACTGGAGTGGGAATAGTAATTTTTACCCTCCCGCTATCCAACACTTTCCCTACTGTACCACTTGTTGCAGTGGAAATAGTTATTTTATCCCCTACGCTATGCAACATTTCCAGTAATGTTATATTTAATGTAGTGTAAAATATTATTTTTTAAAAAATATTTATTTTAATGTTTTAACTTATTATATAAAATTTATTTTTATATTTATAATATAGGTTTATTTATATATATGTAATTATATTTTAAATTATGTTTTTAACATTTTATAATTAAAAATATTAATTATTTTTAATAGTATTAAGTGATATATAATAAAAAATAAAAATGCATGTTTATTTTTATTTTTACATTATATTTATTATTTATTAATTTTAACGTTTTTTATTATTTTTAAGTATGTTTTACTTTATTATATTGATTATTTAATTAATTTTATATTACTTTTAAGACATTTAAAAAAGTCGATATTTTTGCAAACTATATTATTGACAACGATATTTAGGATTCGATATTTTTGTACTTACCTGTTTGTAGATAGGAAGTCGATATTCTGTCATTCTATATTTTTTCATCGATATTCTGGCATCTCGATATTCTGCTCCTCGATATTCTGTCAGTGATCCGGTTAACATATTACACTTAATAAGTGATAACTTCAGTCTAGGAGCAGATAGAGAAATATTTCTTCCACTCATTGGAATTGGAATTTAAAAGTATCTTTAATGTTAAAGTCAGATTTGAAATTGCTATTCTGAAAATGCCTATTTTAGAAAGTTAGCATTTTCCTGCCTCTACCACATGTGCCTTTCTGCTAGTCCTAGGGTCGCATGACTGCCATTGGCTCTCCTGTGGTATGATGTGTGTTCCTCCCAGACAGGGGACAAAACGGCCTTGGATGAAGAGAAGGGCGTCCCTCTCCTGAGCAGGTTGGCCTGGAGGGTTGTACTCAGGCCTTCCTGAACTTCAAAGGGTAGCCTAAGGGATGTGCCTATCCCCTTTCTGACTTCTTAGGATGCCTGCCCTGTCACAGGCAAATGCAGCCTACACCTGGGCCTGCCTGCCCTTTGTTACCCTGTTGCAAAGTCATCCTGTGCCCTGGGCACCCCCCAACTTTTTGCTGACTGATACTGGTGGTAACTGATTTTGACTGACCCGGGGCTCTGCCTAACCAGGCCCAGGGCCAGTGCTAAGCTGAAAGAGACACATTAGAATACAGTTAAAAACACTTAACATACACTAGGGTACACTATGGTATGGTGGGGTACCCCTGTAATTGGCATGACCTACCCCATAAGCCCCTAGTATATAATAGGGCAGGGGATTGAAACTACCTAGAAGTCCCCAGTACCCTGGGGCATGGCGGTTTAGAGGCCAGCAGCTTTTTCTGCACTTGCATGTGTGCACTGCTGAAGCCTGAGGTCAGTTTAAAGACAGCCCTGGGTGCCAGGACTGCTTTTAAAAGTAAATTGTGCCCAAACTCGACTTTGGTGGTAGGGGCACTTAAAAATGGATAACCTACAATGTTTTGGCATATTAGGGACCCCCAGGGTCTCCCCTAGGTATCCCAGGGTGGGGGGTCAGTTATCTATAAGGTACACCCTTATAAAATGAGTTTTTATATGCCTGGGTAAAGTGAAATTTCAAATTTCCCTCCCCACATTGTGGTAAAGTGCTGCTCAAATTCGACTTTGATGCTAGGAGCACTGTGGAAGGAGGATCTGCAATATTTCTGCAGATTCAGAACCCCTAAAGTCTCCCCTAGTTGCACATGGGGTGGGGTTCCTGTAGATATAAGGCAAGTACTTATAAAATATGTTTTTGTAAGTCCTGGTGCTGGAAAAATGGCCCAAGTCATTTTTCCCATTGCAAATCCCCTGTTACATAGGTTAACATGGTAGGAAGTTATTGATTAATAACTATTGATAGGAGAGGACTAGACTGGCCATTCAAAGACTTCCCAGAATGGTAGTAGTAAATCCAACATCATCATATTGTTGAATTTCTCCTAAAGTGTACATACAAGAAGTTATAAGACTTTCTTGTTTGTAAGTCCAAATTCAGCCTTCCAGTGGTCTGCCTTGATTGGTCAGAGTTAAGTGGATTAGCCAGGCTGCCTTGAAGAGGTGATAAAGAGCCCCTCTGCTGGGAGGGCAGTGTGCTGTTCCATAGGAATGCCAGGCCAGGGGGAGGAGTCGTAAACCATGGTCTTCAAAGGCAGAGGGATGGCCACAGTGTCAGTTTCCACTTTACACTTTTGACCCCCACCAGACCTAGGATTAGGGAAGGTATGTGCAGATGGTAGGGGGAGACTCTATGGAAATAAGCCATCCTAGGGGGTGTGTTTAGCCAGCTCTTACCTCCTTGCTTGAAAATCAGCCATTATGGATTTGGAAGATTTGATGCACTCTGGGACAAAATAATGCCACACTCTACAGGATGTGGTCATAACTTTGAGGAGTTACCCTGCTCCCATTGGTCAGAAGTGACCTCCTGCATGACCCAGAGAACTTGGAATAAGTATCTGAGAGGGGCAGAGCCCTCCAGATCTGCTGCTTGAAACTTACTGAAGCAAGAAGTGCCCTGCTGAGAAGTTTTGCTGTGCAAAGATTTCTAAGGCCTGACCTCTGAAGACTGCACCAACTGAAACTGCAGCCCTGTGGATTACCTTGCTGCAAAAGGACTAAAGAGTGGACTCCCTGGAAGCTACAGGTTAACAGAGCTCACCTGGACATCCCCACAAAGAATTCCCAGCCTGGAGTACCAGTGGATTTGTAAGGGTTTTTTTCAAGTGGATTGCGGAATTGAAGTTTCACACTTTCAAGGACCCTCTTGGAGATTCCAGAACCTTGGATTATGTGTTGGATACTTTGGGACCCGCAAGCAGAACTTCAGGAAGGAGTTCTAACTGGACCCCGCCTGCTGGAGAAGGCGCACAACACATTTGGTGAGATTCTCCAGAACAATTTGTAAAGGTGTCCCTGTCAGAGAAAACGAAATGACTAAAAGGGGCACCGTTGGTTTCTAAGCACTAGAAAGTGACTAATCTTTAAAAATTCATATCTCTGGTTCCCTACAGTGTATTTTTTCGTTTTGGTGTCATTTAAAAGATAAAGATATTACCTATTTTTATAAATTGGTGTTGGATTCTTATTTTGTGTTGTGTCTTAATTATTTACTGAAATGGTGTTTTTAAATGCTTTACATTACTGTCTTTGAAGTTAAGCCTGTCTGCTTGCAGCCACGTTACCAAGGGTTGAGCATAGGAATAATTTTCTAAGACCGATGCTGGGTCCTACCATGTGTTAGTGGCCTTATTGCCAGTGGCAGACCTACATTTGCCCCTACCAATAACCCACTTTCCAACATTTGGTGCTCAGCGGTGTGGATGAGGACTTGTGTTTAAAAAGTACACCTTTCAGTTAATGATTTAAGATTATAAAAATCCCCTAAATTGCCTTAGAACAAAACTTTTGAGTTTGATTTTTGGAATTTGGACTAAACTGTTTTTAATCCATTGTTTTGATTTTTCCAAATTGTTCTAAGTCCGTTGTGCCTAGTTTTTTGTGACCCAAAACTAGGGAACCATGGAGCTTGACCTCGCTAAACTGTCCCAGTTTAAGATGGCTGATCTTAGGGAACAGTGTAGGCTTAGGGGCTGCATGCTGCCAAAAAGATGAGGAAGGCAGGGTTGCTTGAGTCCCTAAAAGCCTGGGCCAGGGCAGCTGAGGAGAACCCAGGGGGGTGGGAGGATGTTCTCCCCAACCTCACCCGAGAGAGGGGTGAGGATGAGACCTTTTCCATTGTGACTAGTGTTAGCCAGGTGAATCAAGGTGGTGGTGGGAGTGGGGAAGGGTCCCTTACTCAGGTACCACTACTGTCCCTTGCAGAGAGACAGCTTCAGGCTCAATTAGAGTTCATTGCCTTGGAGAAGGAGAAATTCGAATTGGCTAAGAGAAAATGGGAGAGGGAGGAGGAGAAGAGGAATGGTGGCTGCGAAAGTGAAGAAGATGTTGAGATGTCCAGGGGTGGTAGATTTGAACCTAAACTTCCCAAGGGCATAGTGCCCAAGTACACAGATGGGGATGACATTGACCGGTGGCTAGCAGCTTTTGAGAGGGCCCTTAAAATGAGTAGGGTCCACTCTAGGTATTGGGGTGCACTCCTGTGGGAGTTGATTCCAGTAGCTGGGAGGGATAGGCTCCTGACCCTGAAGGGAGAGGATGCAGAATCATACCAGCAGATGAAGGCATGCTTAGTCAAGAGATTTGGTCTGACTCCAGAGCAGTACAGGGTGAAGTTTAGAGGCACCCAGAAATTGAGTTCAAAGTCTTGGGTAGACTTTGTGGACATTTCAGTGAAGGCACTGGAAGGCTGGATTGTTGGTAACACAGTTGACTCATATGAGGGATTGTATAATTTGTTTTTGAAAAACATATTTTGACTCATTGTGCAGAAGAGAAGTTACGCCAGTATCTAGTGGACTCTAAGCTGACAGACCCCAGAGAGCTGGGAGAAGCAGCTGATGAGTGGGTGAGAACCCGGGTCTCCATTCAGCACCAGGGGGTGACCAGAAGAAAGGAGGACAGGTCCCTCCCCAGGGGAAAGCCCAGGGAAAGGAAGGTCAAAACCAGGAGTCCTCCAAAGACCCACAAAAACCTGCACAAGGAGGGGGCCCCGAGCCAACCCAAATTCAAAGGGAGGGGTATCAGGGAAAGAATGGTAGGTTCTTTGATCCCTCAAAGGTGGGTAAGTGCTTTGACTGTAACCAGCCAGGGCACAAACAGGGAGATGCTGTCTGCGCCAAGAAGCTCCCCCCTAAGGGGCCATCCACAGGGATTGCCAGTGTAAGTGTAGGGGTGGAGAGTGCTGTCCCAGAGAGGGGTAGTCAGGTGGCGGAAGCAACCTTAGTGTCCCTGGGTGGGGTGAATATTGCAACCCTTGCTGCCTTACCTCCAAACATGGACAAGTACAGGGAGAGGCCTAAAGTGAATGGGACTGAGGTTGAGGCTATCAGAGACACCGGGGCTAGTGTAACTATGGTCCTGGATGAGCTGGTGCCTCCAGGGAGGTTGCTACCTGGTGAGTTTCACCAGGTGACTTATGCAGACAGCACTACCAAACTCCATCCTATGGCTGTGGTGGATTTGGAATGGGGAGGTGTGACAGGCCCTATGAAGGTAGCTGTGTCACAGGTGCTCCCAGTCCAGTGTTTACTGGGCAATGATCTTGAAGCCTCTGTGTGGTCAGAGGTGGAGAGAGGACTCCATATGAAAATATTGGAGCTCCCTGAGTGGGTATGTGCTGTGACTAGGTCACAGACTAGCCAGAAGGGAGGGGATGGACACTTGGACCCTGGAACAAAGGGCCAAGCATCCAAGGACAAGGGCACTGGGCCTGGTGAGCCAGCCCAGGGAACTCCAGAGGTGCAGGAAGAATCTAACCCTGATGGGGAAGATCTGGCCTCTGAGGGAGGGACTCCATCCCTGCCAGAGCTGTCAGATTTGGCAGAACTGACAGGAGCAGGTGGACCCGCCAGAGAAGAGTTCAGTCAGGGACAGCGTGACTGTCCCACCCTTGAGAGCTTGAGGCGGATTGCTTCTAAGCAAGAGGAAGGGGATGACAGTGGGTTTCACAGACTCTACTGGGAAGATGGACTGCTTTATACTGAGGCCAGAAACCTCAAGGAGGGGGCCACCAGGAGGTTGGTGGTGCCCCAGAAGTACAGAGAGTTCATCCTGACTTTGGGTCATGATATCCCCTTGGCAGGACATTTGGGACAGACAAAGACATGGAACCGGTTGGTGAACCATTTCTACTGGCCCCATATGTCTGAAAAGGTAAAGGAGTTTTGCAGCTCCTGTGTTACCTGTCAGGCCTGTGGCAAGGCAGGGGGCAAGACAAAGGCTCCCCTAATACCACTACCAGTGGTTGGGGTTACTTTTGAAAGGGTGGGGATGGACATTGTTGGTCCCCTGGACCCACCTACTGCATCAGGGAATAGGTATATCTTAGTGGTAGTTGACCATGCCACTAGATACCCTGAAGCCATACCTCTGAGAACCATTGATGCTCCTGCGGTGGCTAGAGCACTGCTTGGTGTGTTCACCAGAGTGGGGTTTCCAAAAGAGGTGGTGTCAGATAGGGGCACAAACTTCCTGTCCAGCTATCTGACTGCTATGTGGGATGAGTTTGGTGTCAACTACAAGTTCACCACCCCCTATCACCCACAAGCAAATGGTCTTGTTGAGAGCTTCAACAAAACCCTGAAGGGCATGATAAATGGGTTGTCAGAGAAACTCAGGAGGAGATGGGATGTTCTCCTCCCATGCTTACTGTTTGCCTACAGGGAGGTGCCACAGAAAGGGGTTGGTTTCAGTCCCTTTGAGTTGGTGTTTGGACACCCTGTGAGGGGGCCATTGAGCCTGCTAAGAGAGTCTTTAGAGAAGCCTCTAAAAGAAGCAAAGGACAATGTGCTTGATTATGTGCTAGGCCTGAGATCTAGAATGGCAGAGTACATGTACAAGGCAAACAGGAAACTGGAGGCCAGCCAGGAGCTCATGAAGCACTGGTATGATCAAAAGGCTACTATGCCTGAGTATACTCCAGGACAGTTGGTGTGGGTGTTGGAGGCTGCGGCTCCCAGGGCCCTCCATGACAAGTGGAGTGGGCCCTATCCAATCTTAGAAAAGAAGGGTGAGGTTACCTATTTGGTTGACCTTGGCACCCCCAGGAACCCTCACAGGGTCCTGCATGTGAATAGATTGAAACCCCACCATGACAGGGCAGACATGACCATGTTACTGGTCACTGATGAGGGTGTGGAGGAGGAAACTGAGCCTGTGCCCGACCTCCTCTCTACTAATGTGCAAGATGGGTCAGTGGAGGGAGTTGTACTCTCTCCCAAATTGACAGACCAGCAGCACAGAGACTGTAAGCAGGTGCTGGAGCAGTTTGCTGGCCTGTTCTCTTTGACCCCAGGCATCACTGAGTGGTGTGTGCACCACATTGACACTGGTGACAGCCTACCTGTCAAAAATAAACTGTACAGGTTGTCTGACCAAGTCAGAGCCAGCATTAAAGCTGAGGTTGCTAAGATGCTAGAACTGGGGGTAATTGAACCATCTGAAAGTCCATGGGCCAGTCCAGTGGTGCTGGTACCTAAACCTAATCCTCAGGGGGGACCCACGGAGTTAAGGTTCTGTGTGGACTACAGAGGATTGAATGCAGTCACAAAGACTGATGCTCACCCTATACCTAGAGCTGATGAGCTCATTGATAGGTTAGGCGCTGCTAAGTACCTGAGTACTTTTGATTTGACTTCCGGTTACTGGCAGATTGCCCTCACTGATGGAGCAAAGGAGAGGTCAGCATTCTCCACACCAGAGGGACATTATCAGTTCAAGGTAATGCCCTTTGGATTAAAGAATGCACCTGCCACCTTCCAAAGGCTGGTGAACAGGGTCTTGTCTGGGTTGGAACAGTTCAGTGCAGCTTACCTGGATGATATAGCTGTATACAGTTCTACCTGGGGGATCACTTAAACCACCTAAGGGAAGTGCTTCAGGCCATGCAGCAGGCAGGCCTGACTATTAAGGCAAGCAAGTGCCAAATAGGGCAGAGTTCTGTGGTGTACCTGGGCCACCTGGTAGGTGGGGGCCATGTACAGCCTCTCCAAGCTAAAATCCAAACTATTTTGGATTGGACAGCTCCTGTTACCCAGACTCAGGTCAGGGCATTCCTGGGACTGACAGGGTCCTATAGAAGGTTTGTTCAAAATTATGGGACCATTGTGGGGCCCCTAACAGAACTCACTTCTAAAAAGAGGCCCAAGAAGGTGATTTGGACCCCAGAGTGTCAGAAGGCTTTTGACACTCTGAAAGCTGCTATATGTTCAGCACCAGTGTTACTGGCCCCTGACTACACAAAATAATTTGTAGTTCAGACAGATGCTTCAGAGCAAGGGATTGGGGCAGTGTTGTCACAGCTAAATGAAGGGGGCCTTGATCAGCCAGTTGCCTTTATTAGTAGGAGGCTTCTTCCCAGAGAGCAGAGGTGGAGTGCCATTGAGAGAGAGGCTTTTGCTGTGGTGTGGTCCCTGAAAAAGTTGAGACCATATTTGTTTGGGACTCACTTTCGTGTTCAAACCGACCACAGACCTCTCAGATGGCTCATGCAGATGAGAGGGGAGAATCCCAAGCTGTTAAGGTGGTCCATTTCCCTACAGGGAAAGGACTTTACAGTGGAACACAGACCTGGGGTTGCCCATGCCAATGCAGATGGACTTTCCAGGTTTTTCCACTTAGCTGATGAGGACTACCAGGGTGTAGGTTAGTAACCCATCACCTTTCGTTTGGGGGGGGGCTATGTTGCAAAGTCATCCTGTGCCCTGGGCACCCCCCAACTTTTTGCTGACTGATACTGGTGGTAACTTATTTTGACTGACCCGGGGCTCTGCCTAACCAGGCCCAGGGCCAGTGCTAAGCTGAAAGAGACACATTAGAATACAGTTAAAACACTTAACATACACTAGGGTACACTATGGTATGGCGGGGTACCCCTGTAATTGGCATGACCTACCCCATAAGCCCCTAGTATATAATAGGACAGGGGATTGAAACTACATACAAGTCCCCAGTACCCTGGGGCATGGCAGTTTAGAGGCCAGCAGCTTTTTCTGCACTTGCATGTGTGCCCTGCTGAAGCCTGAGGTCAGTTTAAAGACAGCCCTGGGTGCCAGGACTGCTTTTAAAAAGTAAATTGTGCCCAAACTCGACTTTGGTGGTAGGGGCACTTAAAAATGGATAACCTACAATGTTTTGGCATATTAGGGATCCCCAGGGTCTCCCCTAGGTATCCCAGGGGTGGGGGTCAGTTATCTATAAGGTACACCCTTATAAAATGAGTTTTTATATGCCTGGGTAAAGTGAAATTTCACATTTCCCTCCCCACATTGTGGTAAAGTGCTGCTCAAATTCGACTTTGATGCTAGGAGCACTGTGGAAGGAGGATCTGCAATATTTCTGCAGATTCAGAACCCCTAAAGTCTCCCTAGTTGCACATGGGGTGGGGTTCCTGTAGATATAAGGCAAGTACTTATAAAATATGTTTTTGTAAGTCCTGGTGCTGGAAAAATGGCCCAAGTCATTTTTCCCATTGCAAATCCCCTGTTACATAGGTTAACATGGTAGGAAGTTATTGATTAATAACTATTGATAGGAGAGGACTAGACTGGCCATTCAAAGACTTCCCAGAATGGTAGTAGTAAATCCAACATCATCATATTGTTGAATTTCTCCTAAAGTGTACATACAAGAAGTTATAAGACTTTCTTGTTTGTAAGTCCAAATCCAGTGGTCTGCCCTGATTGGTCAGAGTTAAGTGGATTAGCCAGCCTGCCTTGAAGAGGTGATAAAGAGCCCCTCTGCTGGGAGGGCAGTGTGCTGTTCCATAGGAATGCCAGGCCAGGGGGAGGAGTCATAAACCATGGTCTTCAAAGGCAGAGGGATGGCCACAGTGTCAGTTTCCACTTTACACTTTTGACCCCCACCAGACCTAGGATTAGGGAAGGTATGTGCAGATGGTAGGGGGAGTGTTTATGGAAATAAGCCATCCTAGGGGGTGTGTTTAGCCAGCTTTTACCTCCTTGCTTGAAAATCAGCCATTATGGATTTGGAAGATTTGATGCACTTTGGTACAAAATAATGCCACACTCTACAGGATGTGGTCATAACTTTGAGGAGTTACCCTGCTCCCATTGGTCAGAAGTGACCTCCTGCATGACCCAGAGAACTTGGAATAAGTATCTGAGAGGGGCAGAGCCCTCCAGATCTGCTGCTTGAAACTTACTGAAGCAAGAAGTGCCCTGCTGAGAAGTTTTGCTGTGCAAAGATTTCTAAGGCCTGACCTCTGAAGACTGCACCAACTGAAACTGCAGCCCTGTGGATTACCATGCTGCAAAAGGACTAAAGAGTGGACTCCCTGGAAGCTACAGGTTAACAGAGCTCACCTGGACATCCCCACAAAGAATTCCCAGCCTGGAGTACCAGTGGATTTGTAAGGGTTTTGTTCAAGTGGATTGCTGAATTGAAGTTTCACACTTTCAAGGACCCTCTTGGAGATTCCAGAACCTTGGATTGTGTGTTGGATACTTTGGGACCCGCAAGCAGAACTTCAGGAAGGAGTTCTAACTGGACCCCGCCTGCTGGAGAAGGCGCACAACACATTTGGTGAGATTCTCCAGAACAATTTCTAAAGGTGTCCCTGTCAGAGAAAACGAAATGACTAAAAGGGGCACTGTTGGTTTCTAAGCACTAGAAAGTGACTAATCTTTAAAAATGCATATCTCTGGTTCCCTACAGTGGATTTTTTTCGTTTTGGTGTCATTTAAAAGATAAAGATATTACCTAGTTTTATAAATTGGTGTTGGATTCTTATTTTGTGTTGTGTCTTAATTATTTACTGAAATGGTGTTTTTAAATGCTTTACATTACTGTCTTTGAAGTTAAGCCTGTCTGCTTGCAGCCACGTTACCAAGGGTTGAGCATAGGAATAATTTTCTAAGACCTATGCTGGGTCCTACCATGTGTTAGTGGCCTTATTGCCAGTGGCACACCTACATTTGCCCCTACCAATAACCCACTTTCCAACATACCCTAGATGGAATGGAGCCACAGCTGTGGAAAAGGGAAGAACTGACTAAAACCCTTTTAGGGGTAGACAAAGGGGGTAACCTCTACACACAGGTTGGTACTGGGTATAAGAGTGACACTCTCAAAACCTATCATCAGATTACTCCTGTACCTGTGAAGACTCAGAAAAAGGACTGTCCTGCTCTCTGAAGCCTGAAGGACGACTGGACTTGCTTGCAATGGACACAGGATCATAGAAGTGGCTCCAGGGGCAGTTGGCTGAGCTCATTCTTTGAGCTACAGGTACAAAACAAGTGTCCAGAGGCCTTCTCCACAACTGCTCAGCTGACCAGTTTTTATCTCTACTGATGACGGATGATATCCAGAAACACGTGTCTAGAGATTTACAGCACTAACCTCCACCAACTTTGGTGGAACACTCCAGTAAATATTCAAGTAAGCAAGTACCATGAACTGCATTTACCATAATGCTAAGGGGCGAACTGTGCTGGGAGGTGAAGCAGTGGGCTCCCACCCCTTCCTGTTTGAAAAGGCTACCTTGAGCCATTGAGCTGACGAGGTTGTGGAGATGCACCTGTGCGCCTGTGAGAGGTACTGAGACCTGAAAGGATTGTGGCAGCCTGCTCAGCAACCCCAGATTAAATTCGTTTTTATCTCTACTGATGACGGATGATATCCAGAAACACGTGTCTAGAGATTTACAGCACTAACCTGCACCAACGTTGGTGGAAGACTCCAGTAAATATTCAAGTAAGCATGTACCATGAACTGCATTTGCCATAATGCTAAGGGGCGAACTGTGCTGGGAAGTGAAGCAGTGTGCTCCTTGCCCTTTCTGTTTGAAAAGGCTCCCTTGAGCCATTGAGCTGACGAGCTTGTGGAGATGCACCTGTGCGCCTGTGAGAGGTACTGAGACCTGAAAGGATTGTGGCAGCCTGCTCAGCAACCCCAGATTAAATTCGTTTTTATCTCTACTGATGACGGATGATATCCAGAAACACGTATCTAGAGATTTACAGCACTAACCTGCACCAACTTTGGTGGAACACTCCAGTAAATATTCAAGTAAGCATGTACCATGAACTGCATTTACCATAATGCTAAGGGGCGAACTGTGCTGGGAGGTGAAGCCGTGTGCTCCCACCCCTTTCTGTTTGAAAAGGCTCCCTTGAGCCATTGAGCTGACGAGCTTGTGGAGATGCACCTGTGCGCCTGTGAGAGGTACTGAGACCTGAAAGGATTGTGGCAGCCTGCTTAGCAACCCCAGATTAAATTCGTTTTTATCTCTACTGATGACGGATGATATCCAGAAACACGGGTCTAGAGATTTACAGCACTAACCTGCACCAACTTTGGTGGAACACTCCAGTAAATATTCAAGTAAGCATGTACCATGAACTGTATTTACCATAATGCTAAGGGGCGAACTGTGCTGGGAGGTGAAGCAGTGTGCTCCTTGCCCTTTCTGTTTGAAAAGGCTCCCTTGAGCCATTGAGCTGACGAGCTTGTGGAGATGCGCCTGTGAGAGGTACTGAGACCCGAAAGGATTGTGGCAGCCTGCTCAGCAACCCCAGATTAAATTCGTTTTTATCTCTACTGATGACGGATGATATCCAGAAACACGTGTCTAGAGATTTACAGCACTAACCTGCACCAACTTTGGTGGAACACTCCAGTATATGTTCAAGTAAGCATGTACCATGAACTGCATTTGCCATAATGCTAAGGGGCGAACTGTGCTGGGATGTGAAGCAGTGTGCTCCCACCCCTTTCTGTTTGAAAAGGCTCCCTTGAGCCATTGAGCTGACGAGCTTGTGGAGATGCACCTGTGCGCCTGTGAGAGGCACTGAGACCTGAAAGGATTGTGGCAGCCTGCTCAGCAACCCCAGATTAAATTCGTTTTTACCTCTACTGATGACGGATGATATCCAGAAACACGTGTCTAGAGATTTACAGCACTAACCTGCACCAACGTTGGTCGAACACTCCAGTAAATATTCAAGTAAGCATGTACCATGAACTGCATTTACCATAATGCTAAGGGGCGAACTGTGCTGGGATGTGAAGCAGTGTGCGCCCACCCCTTTCTGTTTGAAAAGGCTCCCTTGAGCCATTGAGCTGACGAACTTGTGGAGATGCACCTGTGCGCCTGTGAGAGGTACTGAGACCTGAAAGGATTGTGGCAGCCTGCTCAGCAATCCCAGATTAAATTCATTTTTATCTCTACTGATGACGGATGATATCCAGAAACACATATCTAGAGATTTACAGCACTAACCTGCACCAACTTTGGTGGACCACTCCAGTAAATATTCAAGTAAGCATGTACCATGAACTGCATTTACCATAATGCTAAGGGGTGAACTGTGCTGGGAGGTGAAGCAGTGTGCTCCTTGCCCTTTCTGTTTGAAAAGGCTCCCTTGAGCCATTGAGCTGACGAGCTTGTGGAGATGCACCTGTGCGCCTGTGAGAGGTACTGAGACCTGAAAGGATTGTGGCAGCCTGCTCAGCAACACCAGATTAAATTTGTTTTTATCTCTACTGATGACGGATGATATCCAGAAACACGTATCTAGAGATTTACAGCACTAACCTGCACCAACTTTGGTGGAACACTCCAATAAATATTCAAGTAAGCATGTACCATGAACTGCATTTGCCATAATGCTAAGGGGCGAACTGTGCTGGGAAGTGAAGCAGTGTGCTCCCACCCCTTTCTGTTTGAAGAGGCTCCCTTGAGCCATTGAGCTGACGAGCTTGTGGAGATGCACCTGTGCGCCTGTGAGAGGTACTGAGACCTGAAAGGATTGTGGCAGCCTGCTCAGCAACCCCAGATTAAATTCGTTTTTATCTCTACTGATGACGGATGATATCCAGAAACACGTGTCTAGAGATTTACAGCACTAACCTGCACCAACGTTGGTGGAAGACTCCAGTAAATATTCAAGTAAGCATGTCCGGATGGTAGCAACCAGTGGTGGCCGCAGGACTAGCTCCTCGCTGGTAAGATCCCGCCCCTGGAAATCAATCCAAGAACAGGATTTGATTTCAGCCTTATCAAAGAATATACCAGATGTTCTGGACTTAAACTTGGCAGCTAACAATTATGAAACTTGGCTAACCCAGGCAGTAAATAAGTTGGCACCGGAAGGTTCTAAGCACCAAAGGAGTAGACAAGTTTCCTCGCCCTGGTACTCGAGTGAGCTTAAACAGCTAAAAATCAAGTGTAGACGTCAGGAGCGAATTTGGAGATCAAATTATAGTGCGGAACATAGGAGTCACTACAATTTAATATTAGAGGAATACAAGTCCTCTATAAAGCAAGCCAAATCAAAATATTTCGCGGATAAAATTCAGGAGGCGTCGAACTCCTCTAAAGAATTGTTTAAAACTATCACCATCCTATCCAAATGCCCACGGGATACGGTGTTTTCACCAAATCAATCACTAGTGGATAATATGGCTGGCTTTTTTCAGCATAAAGTACAGTCAGTATACAATGAGCTCATGAACATAGTACCAAACCCTGCAGGGAATGGGACAGATGGACATGAAGACACTGCCCCTGGAGTTAGTCTAATACGGTTCCAATCGTTAGAACAGAGAGAAGTGGTAGACTTATTGGTGAAAACCAAGTCGGGTTCTCCCTTGGACCCCTGCCCTCCTTCTATCCTACACTTAGCCCCAGAGTTGATCAGTGCCTACTTGACCCCTTTACTGAACACAATCATTATTTCAGGGGTCTTTCCACTGTGTTGGAAAAAGGTCTGTATTAGACCCATTTTAAAAAAACCCTCACTTGACCCTTTGGAGGTCAAGAACTATCGACCTATTTCTTGCCTCCCGTTTCCTTCCAAGTTACTTGAGAAAGCACTAAACAGAGAACTGACGGAATACCTAGATAAGAATAACATCTTAGATTCTACGCAACATGGATTTAGAGCTCAGCACTCAACAGAATCTGCCTTAATTATGGCGACGGAAGAGATTAGAAAGGTGATGGACGGAGGTGGTAAGGCCACCCTAATACTACTCGACCTAACCGCAGCGTTCGACACCGTAAATCATACGGTGCTGGTACAAAGGCTGAAAGCAGTTGGAATTGGGGAGAAGGCTCTGGACCTTCTAGCCTCATACTTGGCAAACTGGGAACAGGCAATTCACTGGGATGGACTTCAGTCGGGAAAGTTTACACTCCCATGTGGAGTGCCCCAGGGCTCTGCCTTATCCCCCACCCTGTTCAATGTGTATGTGGCCCCTCTGGCTAGATTAATAAAAAGCCACGGTCTCTCTCTTGTGTCATATGCGGATGACACCCAATTAGTGGTGTCAGTTACGCAAAATGTGGACCTGACGGCGGAAAGATTCCGGAATTGCCTAAGGGCACTGATGGCCTGGATGAACTCAAACTTCCTGAAGTTAAATACGGAAAAAACTGAGGTCATAGAGTTCGGGCAGAAACCCTCGGTCTGGAGCGAACTCTGGTGGCCGCCTGAAGCCGGAACATTTCCTGTACCTGTTCTGAAGGCCAGAAATCTAGGGTTTCTGGTCGATAAGGACCTAACGCTTGCCCTCCAGATAAATCAAGTGTCATCGGCTTGTTTTTTCACGTTGAAAGTATTGCGGAAGATTCTTCCATTCATTCCACCCTCGTTAAGGAAAACGGTAGTCGGTGCGTTGGTTTTGTCTCGAATAGACTACTGCAATGCGCTATACCTAGGCGCGGGTGTTAGACAGCTCTCTAAATTACAGTCTCTACAAAATGCGGCCGCACGAGTACTGCTAGAGCTACCTAAACACCACCCAACATCCGCAAGCCTAAAACTTCTCCATTGGCTCCCAGTTCGCCGAAGAATAGATTTTAAGGCTCTTTGCCTAGTCCATAAAGCCCTCTATGGAGGAGGGGCGGCAGACATTCAACTCTTATTCCCGCGATATCTGCCGGTACGCTGCCTCAGGTCGGCAAATACTGGACTGGTCCTTCTCCCTATGATAAGAAGAGCTAGATGGGGCGGAAGGGGGTTCTCCTACCAAGCTGCTAAATTGTGGAACTCCCTCCCAATCCACAAGAGACTGCAGCCCAGCAGGACTCTCTTTAGAAAGCTGATTAAAACATGGCTCTTCTCTAAGTTCTAGGCCTGCCAACCAGGCGGACGGCTATTACCTCAGCGCCAAGATGCCTCGGCATTAGTGCGCTTTACAAATATTTCAGTCAGTCAGCATGTACCATGAACTGCATTTACCATAATGCTAAGGGGCGAACTGTGCTGGGAGTTGAAGCAGTGTGCTCCCACCCCTTTCTGTTTGAAAAGGCTCCCTTGAGCCATTGAGCTGACGAGCTTGTGGAGATGCGCCTGTGAGAGGTACTGAGACCTGAAAGGATTGTGGCAGCCTGCTCAACAACCCCAGATTAAATTCGTTTTTATCTCTACTGATGACGGATGATATCCAGAAACACGTGTCTAGAGATTTACAGCACTAACCTGCACCAACTTTGGTGGAACACTCCAGTAAATATTCAAGTAAGCATGTACCATGAACTGCATTTACCATAATGCTAAGGGGCGAACTGTGCTGGGAGGTGAAGCAGTGTGCTCCTTGCCCTTTCTGTTTGAAAAGGCTCCCTTGAGCCATTGAGCTGACGAGCTTGTGGAGATGCACCTGTGCGCCTGTGAGAGGTACTGAGACCTGAAAGGATTGTGGCAGCCTGCTCAGCAACACCAGATTAAATTTGTTTTTATCTCTACTGATGACGGATGATATCCAGAAACACGTATCTAGAGATTTACAGCACTAACCTGCACCAACTTTGGTGGAACACTCCAATAAATATTCAAGTAAGCATGTACCATGAACTGCATTTGCCATAATGCTAAGGGGCGAACTGTGCTGGGAAGTGAAGCAGTGTGCTCCCACCCCTTTCTGTTTGAAGAGGCTCCCTTGAGCCATTGAGCTGACAAGCTTGTGGAGATGCACCTGTGCGCCTGTGAGAGGTACTGAGACCTGAAAGGATTGTGGCAGCCTGCTCAGCAACCCCAGATTAAATTCGTTTTTATCTCTACTGATGACGGATGATATCCAGAAACACGTGTCTAGAGATTTACAGCACTAACCTGCACCAACGTTGGTGGAAGACTCCAGTAAATATTCAAGTAAGCATGTCCGGATGGTAGCAACCAGTGGTGGCCGCAGGACTAGCTCCTCGCTGGTAAGATCTCGCCCTGGAAATCAATCCAAGAACAGGATTTGATTTCAGCCTTATCAAAGAATATACCAGATGTTCTGGACTTAAACTTGGCAGCTAACAATTATGAAACTTGGCTAACCCAGGCAGTAAATAAGTTGGCACCGGAAGGTTCTAAGCACCAAAGGAGTAGACAAGCTTCCTCGCCCTGGTACTCGAGTGAGCTTAAACAGCTAAAAATCAAGTGTAGACGTCAGGAGCGAATTTGGAGATCAAATTATAGTGCGGAACATAGGAGTCACTACAATTTAATATTAGAGGAATACAAGTCCTCTATAAAGCAAGCCAAATCAAAATATTTCGCGGATAAAATTCAGGAGGCGTCGAACTCCTCTAAAGAATTGTTTAAAACTATCACCATCCTATCCAAATGCCCACGGGATACGGTGTTTTCACCAAATCAATCACTAGTGGATAATATGGCTGGCTTTTTCAGCATAAAGTACAGTCAGTATACAATGAGCTCATGAACATAGTACCAAACCCTGCAGGGAATGGGACAGATGGACAAGAAGACACTGCCCCTGGAGTTAGTCTAATATGGTTCCAATCGTTAGAACAGAGAGAAGTGGTAGACTTATTGGTGAAAACCAAGTCGGGTTCTCCCTTGGACCCCTGCCCTCCTTCTATCCTACACTTAGCCCCAGAGTTGATCAGTGCCTGCTTGACCCCTTTACTGAACACAATCATTATTTCAGGGGTCTTTCCACTGTGTTGGAAAAAGGTCTGTATTAGACCCATTTTAAAAAACCCCTCACTTGACCCTTTGGAGGTCAAGAACTATCGACCTATTTCTTGCCTCCTGTTTCCTTCCAAGTAACTTGAGAAAGCACTAAACAGAGAACTGACGGAATACCTAGATAAGAATAACATCTTAGATTCTACGCAACATGGATTTAGAGCTCAGCACTCAACAGAATCTGCCTTAATTATGGCGACGGAAGAGATTAGAAAGGTGATGGACGGAGGTGGTAGGGCCACCCTAATACTACTCGACCTAACCGCAGCGTTCCACACCGTAAATCATACGGTGCTGGTACAAAGGCTGAAAGCAGTTGGAATTGGGGAGAAGGCTCTGGACCTTCTAGCCTCATACTTGGCAAACCGGGAACAGGCAATTCACTGGGATGGACTTCAGTCGGGAAAGTTTACACTCCCATGTGGAGTGCCCCAGGGCTCTGCCTTATCCCCCACCCTGTTCAATGTGTATGTGGTCCCTCTGGCTAGATTAATAAAAAGCCACGGTCTCTCTCTTGTGTCATATGCGGATGATACCCAATTAGTGGGGTCAGTTACGCAAAATGTGGACCTGACGGCGGAAAGATTCCGGAATTGCCTAAGGGCACTGATGGCCTGGATGAACTCAAACTTCCTGAAGTTAAATACGGAAAAAACTGAGGTCATAGAGTTCGGGCAGAAACCCTCGGTCTGGAGCGAACTCTGGTGGCCGCCTGAAGCCGGAACATTTCCTGTCCCTGTTCTGAAGGCCAGAAATCTAGGGTTTCTGGTCGATAAGGACCTAACGCTTGCCCTCCAGATAAATCAAGTGTCATCGGCTTGTTTTATCACGTTGAAAGTATTGCGGAAGATTCTTCCATTCATTCCACCTCGTTAAGGAAAACGGTAGTCGGTGCGTTGGTTTTGTCTCGAATAGACTACTGCAATGCGCTATACCTAGGCGCGGGTGTTAGACAGCTCTCTAAATTACAGTCTCTACAAAATGCGGCCGCACGAGTACTGCTAGAGCTACCTAAACACCACCCAACATCCGCAAGCCTAAAACTTCTCCATTGGCTCCCAGTTCGCCGAAGAATAGATTTTAAGGCTCTTTGCCTAGTCCATAAAGCCCTCTATGGAGGAGGGGCGGCAGACATTCAACTCTTATTCCCGCGATATCTGCCGGTACGCTGCCTCAGGTCGGCAAATACTGGACTGGTCCTTCTCCCTATGATAAGAAGAGCTAGATGGGGCGGAAGGGGGTTCTCCTACCAAGCTGCTAAATTGTGGAACTCCCTCCTAATCCACATGAGACTGCAGCCCAGCAGGACTCTCTTTAGAAAGCTGATTAAAACATGGCTCTTCTCTAAGTTCTAGGCCTGCCAACCAGGCGGACGGCTATTACCTCAGCGCCAAGACGCCTCGGCATTAGTGCGCTTTACAAATATTTCAGTCAGTCAGTCAGCATGTACCATGAACTGCATTTACCATAATGCTAAGGGGCGAACTGTGCTGGGAGTTGAAGCAGTGTGCTCCCACCCCTTTCTGTTTGAAAAGGCTCCCTTGAGCCATTGAGCTGACGAGCTTGTGGAGATGCGCCTGTGAGAGGTACTGAGACCTGAAAGGATTGTGGCAGCCTGCTCAGCAACCCCAGATTAAATTCGTTTTTATCTCTACTGATGACGGATGATATCCAGAAACACATGTCTAGAGATTTACAGCACTAACCTGCACCAACTTTGGTGGAACACTCCAGTAAATATTCAAGTAAGCATGTACCATGAACTGCATTTACCATAATGCTAAGGGGCGAACTGTGCTGGGAGGTGAAGCAGTGTGCTCCTTGCCCTTTCTGTTTGAAAAGGCTCCCTTGAGCCATTGAGCTGACGAGCTTGTGGAGATGCACCTGTGCGCCTGTGAGAGGTACTGAGACCTGAAAGGATTGTGGCAGCCTGCTCAGCAACCCCAGATTAAATTTGTTTTTATCTCTACTGATGACGGATGATATCCAGAAACATGTGTCTAGAGATTTACAACACTAACCTGCACCGACTTTGGTGGAACACTCCAGTAAATATTCAAGTAAGCATGTACCATGAACTGCATTTGCCATAATGCTAAGGGGCGAACTGTGCTGGGAAGTGAAGCAGTGTGCTCCCACCCCTTTCTGTTTGAAGAGGCTCCCTTGAGCCATTGAGCTGACGAGCTTGTGGAGATGCACCTGTGCGCCTGTGAGAGGTACTGAGACCTGAAAGGATTGTGGCAGCCTGCTCAGCAACCCCAGATTAAATTCGTTTTTATCTCTACTGATGACGGATGATATCCAGAAACACGTGTCTAGAGATTTACAGCACTAACCTGCACCAACGTTGGTGGAAGACTCCAGTAAATATTCAAGTAAGCATGTCCGGATGGTAGCAACCAGTGGTGGCCGCAGGACCAGCTCCTCGCTGGTAAGATCTCGCCCTGGAAATCAATCCAAGAACAGGATTTGATTTCAGCCTTATCAAAGAATATACCAGATGTTCTGGACTTAAACTTGGCAGCTAACAATTATGAAACTTGGCTAACCCAGGCAGTAAATAAGTTGGCACCGGAAGGTTCTAAGCACCAAAGGAGTAGACAAGTTTCCTCGCCCTGGTACTCGAGTGAGCTTAAACAGCTAAAAATCAAGTGTAGACGTCAGGAGCGAATTTGGAGATCAAATTATAGTGCGGAACATAGGAGTCACTACAATTTAATATTAGAGGAATACAAGTCCTCTATAAAGCAAGCCAAATCAAAATATTTCGCGGATAAAATTCAGGAGGCGTCGAACTCCTCTAAAGAATTGTTTAAAACTATCACCATCCTATCCAAATGCCCACGGGATACGGTGTTTTCACCAAATCAATCACTAGTGGATAATATGGCTGGCTTTTTTCAGCATAAAGTACAGTCAGTATACAATGAGCTCATGAACATAGTACCAAACCCTGCAGGGAATGGGACAGATGGACATGAAGACACTGCCCCTGGAGTTAGTCTAATACGGTTCCAATCGTTAGAACAGAGAGAAGTGGTAGACTTATTGGTGAAAACCAAGTCGGGTTCTCCCTTGGACCCCTGCCCTCCTTCTATCCTACACTTAGCCCCAGAGTTGATCAGTGCCTACTTGACCCCTTTACTGAACACAATCATTATTTCAGGGGTCTTTCCACTGTGTTGGAAAAAGGTCTGTATTAGACCCATTTTAAAAAACCCTCACTTGACCCTTTGGAGGTCAAGAACTATCGACCTATTTCTTGCCTCCCGTTTCCTTCCAAGTTACTTGAGAAAGCACTAAACAGAGAACTGACGGAATACCTAGATAAGAATAACATCTTAGATTCTACGCAACATGGATTTAGAGCTCAGCACTCAACAGAATCTGCCTTAATTATGGCGACGGAAGAGATTAGAAAGGTGATGGACGGAGGTGGTAGGGCCACCCTAATACTACTCGACCTAACCGCAGCGTTCGACACCGTAAATCATACGGTGCTGGTACAAAGGCTGAAAGCAGTTGGAATTGGGGAGAAGGCTCTGGACCTTCTAGCCTCATACTTGGCAAACTGGGAACAGGCAATTCACTGGGATGGACTTCAGTCGGGAAAGTTTACACTCCCATGTGGAGTGCCCCAGGGCTCTGCCTTATCCCCCACCCTGTTCAATGTGTATGTGGCCCCTCTGGCTAGATTAATAAAAAGCCACGGTCTCTCTCTTGTGTCATATGCGGATGACACCCAATTAGTGGTGTCAGTTACGCAAAATGTGGACCTGACGGCGGAAAGATTCCGGAATTGCCTAAGGGCACTGATGGCCTGGATGAACTCAAACTTCCTGAAGTTAAATACGGAAAAAACTGAGGTCATAGAGTTCGGGCAGAAACCCTCGGTCTGGAGCGAACTCTGGTGGCCGCCTGAAGCCGGAACATTTCCTGTACCTGTTCTGAAGGCCAGAAATCTAGGGTTTCTGGTCGATAAGGACCTAACGCTTGCCCTCCAGATAAATCAAGTGTCATCGGCTTGTTTTTTCACGTTGAAAGTATTGCGGAAGATTCTTCCATTCATTCCACCCTCGTTAAGGAAAACGGTAGTCGGTGCGTTGGTTTTGTCTCGAATAGACTACTGCAATGCGCTATACCTAGGCGCGGGTGTTAGACAGCTCTCTAAATTACAGTCTCTACAAAATGCGGCCGCACGAGTACTGCTAGAGCTACCTAAACACCACCCAACATCCGCAAGCCTAAAACTTCTCCATTGGCTCCCAGTTCGCCGAAGAATAGATTTTAAGGCTCTTTGCCTAGTCCATAAAGCCCTCTATGGAGGAGGGGCGGCAGACATTCAACTCTTATTCCCGCGATATCTGCCGGTACGCTGCCTCAGGTCGGCAAATACTGGACTGGTCCTTCTCCCTATGATAAGAAGAGCTAGATGGGGCGGAAGGGGGTTCTCCTACCAAGCTGCTAAATTGTGGAACTCCCTCCCAATCCACAAGAGACTGCAGCCCAGCAGGACTCTCTTTAGAAAGCTGATTAAAACATGGCTCTTCTCTAAGTTCTAGGCCTGCCAACCAGGCGGACGGCTATTACCTCAGCGCCAAGATGCCTCGGCATTAGTGCGCTTTACAAATATTTCAGTCAGTCAGCATGTACCATGAACTGCATTTACCATAATGCTAAGGGGCGTAACTGTGCTGGGAGTTGAAGCAGTGTGCTCCCACCCCTTTCTGTTTGAAAAGGCTCCCTTGAGCCATTGAGCTGACGAGCTTGTGGAGATGCGCCTGTGAGAGGTACTGAGACCTGAAAGGATTGTGGCAGCCTGCTCAACAACCCCAGATTAAATTCGTTTTTATCTCTACTGATGACGGATGATATCCAGAAACACGTGTCTAGAGATTTACAGCACTAACCTGCACCAACTTTGGTGGAACACTCCAGTAAATATTCAAGTAAGCATGTACCATGAACTGCATTTACCATAATGCTAAGGGGCGAACTGTGCTGGGAGGTGAAGCAGTGTGCTCCTTGCCCTTTCTGTTTGAAAAGGCTCCCTTGAGCCATTGAGCTGACGAGCTTGTGGAGATGCACCTGTGCGCCTGTGAGAGGTACTGAGACCTGAAAGGATTGTGGCAGCCTGCTCAGCAACCCCAGATTAAATTTGTTTTTATCTCTACTGATGACGGATGATATCCAGAAACACGTGTCTAGAGATTTACAGCACTAACCTGCACCAACTTTGGTGGAACACTCCAGTAAATATTCAAGTAAGCATGTACCATGAACTGCATTTGCCATAATGCTAAGGGGCGAACTGTGCTGGGAAGTGAAGCAGTGTGCTCCCACCCCTTTCTGTTTGAAGAGGCTCCCTTGAGCCAATGAGCTGACGAGCTTGTGGAGATGCACCTGTGCGCCTGTGAGAGGTACTGAGACCTGAAAGGATTGTGGCAGCCTGCTCAGCAACCCCAGATTAAATTCGTTTTTATCTCTACTGATGACGGATGATATCCAGAAACACGTTTCTAGAGATTTACAGCACTAACCTGCACCAACTTTGGTGGAACACTCCAGTAAATATTCAAGTAAGCATGTACCATGAACTGCATTTACCATAATGCTAAGGGGCGAACTGTGCTGGGAGGTGAAGCAGTGTGCTCCCACCCCTTTCTGTTTGAAAAGGCTCCCTTGAGCCATTGAGCTGACGAGCTTGTGGAGATGCACCTGTGCGCCTGTGAGAGGTACTGAGACCTGAAAGGATTGTGGCAGCCTGCTTAGCAACCCCAGATTAAATTCGTTTTTATCTCTACTGATGACGGATGATATCCAGAAACACGGGTCTAGAGATTTACAGCACTAACCTGCACCAACTTTGGTGGAACACTCCAGTAAATATTCAAGTAAGCATGTACCATGAACTGTATTTACCATAATGCTAAGGGGCGAACTGTGCTGGGAGTTGAAGCAGTGTGCTCCCACCCCTTTCTGTTTGAAAAGGCTCCCTTGAGCCATTGAGCTGACGAGCTTGTGGAGATGCGCCTGTGAGAGGTACTGAGACCCGAAAGGATTGTGGCAGCCTGCTCAGAAACCCCAGATTAAATTAGTTTTTATCTCTACTGATGACGGATGATATCCAGAAACACGTGTCTAGAGATTTACAGCACTAACCTGCACCAACTTTGGTGGAACACTCCAGTAAATGTTCAAGTAAGCATGTACCATGAACTGCATTTGCCATAATGCTAAGGGGCGAACTGTGCTGGGATGTGAAGCAGTGTGCTCCCACCCCTTTCTGTTTGAAAAGGCTCCCTTGAGCCATTGAGCTGACGAGCTTGTGGAGATGCACCTGTGCGCCTGTGAGAGGCACTGAGACCTGAAAGGATTGTGGCAGCCTGCTCAGCAACCCCAGATTAAATTAGTTTTTATCTCTACTGATGACGGATGATATCCAGAAACACGTGTCTAGAGATTTACAGCACTAACCTGCACCAACGTTGGTGGAAGACTCCAGTAAATATTCAAGTAAGCATGTACCATGTACTGCATTTACCATAATGCTAAGGGGCGAACTGTGCTGGGAGGTGAAGCAGTGTGCTCCCACCCCTTTCTGTTTGAAAAGGCTCCCTTGAGCCGTTGAGCTGACACGCTTGTGGAGATGCACCTGTGCGCCTGTGAGAGGTACTGAGACCTGAAAGGATTGTGGCAGCCTGCTCAGCAACCCCAGATTAAATTCATTTTTATCTCTACTGATGACGGATGATATCCAGAAACACGTTTCTAGAGATTTACAGCACTACCCTGCACCACCTTTGGTGGAACACTCCAGTAAATATTCAAGTAAGCATGTCCGGATGGTAGCAACCAGTGGTGGCCGCAGGACTAGCTCCTCGCTGGTAAGATCCCGCCCCTGGAAATCAATCCGAGAACAGGATTTGATTTCAGCCTTATCAAAGAATATACCAGATGTTCTGGACTTAAACTTGGCAGCTAACAATTATGAAACTTGGCTAACCCAGGCAGTAAATAAGTTGGCACCGGAAGGTTCTAAGCACCAAAGGAGTAGACAAGTTTCCTCGCCCTGGTACTCGAGTGAGCTTAAACAGCTAAAAATCAAGTGTAGACGTCAGGAGCGAATTTGGAGATCAAATTATAGTGCGGAACATAGGAGTCACTACAATTTAGTATTAGAGGAATACAAGTCCTCTATAAAGCAAGCCAAATCAAAATATTTCGCGGATAAAATTCAGGAGGCGTCGAACTCCTCTAAAGAATTGTTTAAAACTATCACCATCCTATCCAAATGCCCACGGGATACGGTGTTTTCACCAAATCAATCACTAGTGGATAATATGGCTGGCTTTTTTCAGCATAAAGTACAGTCAGTATACAATGAGCTCATGAACATAGTACCAAACCCTGCAGGGAATGGGACAGATGGACAAGAAGACACTGCCCCTGGAGTTAGTCTAATACGGTTCCAATCGTTAGAACAGAGAGAAGTGGTAGACTTATTGGTGAAAACCAAGTCGGGTTCTCCCTTGGACCCCTGCCCTCCTTCTATCCTACACTTAGCCCCAGAGTTGATCAGTGCCTGCTTGACCCCTTTACTGAACACAATCATTATTTCAGGGGTCTTTCCACTGTGTTGGAAAAAGGTCTGTATTAGACCCATTTAAAAAAAACCCTCACTTGACCCTTTGGAGGTCAAGAACTATCGACCTATTTCTTGCCTCCCGTTTCCTTCCAAGTTACTTGAGAAAGCAATAAACAGAGAACTGACGGAATACCTAGATAAGAATAACATCTTAGATTCTACGCAACATGGATTTAGAGCTCAGCACTCAACAGAATCTGCCTTAATTATGGCGACGGAAGAGATTAGAAAGGTGATGGACGGAGGTGGTAGGGCCACCCTAATACTACTCGACCTAACCGCAGCGTTCCACACCGTAAATCATACGGTGCTGGTACAAAGGCTGAAAGCAGTTGGAATTGGGGAGAAGGCTCTGGACCTTCTAGCCTCATACTTGGCAAACCGGGAACAGGCAATTCACTGGGATGGACTTCAGTCGGGAAAGTTTACACTCCCATGTGGAGTGCCCCAGGGCTCTGCCTTATCCCCCACCCTGTTCAATGTGTATGTGGCCCCTCTGGCTAGATTAATAAAAAGCCACGGTCTCTCTCTTGTGTCATATGCGGATGATACCCAATTAGTGGGGTCAGTTACGCAAAATGTGGACCTGACGGCGGAAAGATTCCGGAATTGCCTAAGGGCACTGATGGCCTGGATGAACTCAAACTTCCTGAAGTTAAATACGGAAAAAACTGAGGTCATAGAGTTCGGGCAGAAACCCTCGGTCTGGAGCGAACTCTGGTGGCCGCCTGAAGCCGGAACATTTCCTGTCCCTGTTCTGAAGGCCAGAAATCTAGGGTTTCTGGTCGATAAGGACCTAACGCTTGCCCTCCAGATAAATCAAGTGTCATCGGCTTGTTTTTTTACGTTGAAAGTATTGCGGAAGATTCTTCCATTCATTCCACCCTCGTTAAGGAAAACGGTAGTCGGTGCGTTGGTTTTGTCTCGAATATACTACTGCAATGCGCTATACCTAGGCGCGGGTGTTAGACAGCTCTCTAAATTACAGTCTCTACAAAATGCGGCCGCACGAGTACTGCTAGAGCTACCTAAACACCACCCAACATCCGCAAGCCTAAAACTTCTCCATTGGCTCCCAGTTCGCCGAAGAATAGATTTTAAGGCTCTTTGCCTAGTCCATAAAGCCCTCTATGGAGGAGGGGCGGCAGACATTCAACTCTTATTCCCGCGATATCTGCCGGTACGCTGCCTCAGGTCGGCAAATACTGGACTGGTCCTTCTCCCTATGATAAGAAGAGCTAGATGGGGCGGAAGGGGGTTCTCCTACCAAGCTGCTAAATTGTGGAACTCCCTCCCAATCCACATGAGACTGCAGCCCAGCAGGACTCTCTTTAGAAAGCTGATTAAAACATGGCTCTTCTCTAAGTTCTAGGCCTGCCAACCAGGCGGACGGCTATTACCTCAGCGCCAAGACGCCTCGGCATTAGTGCCCTTTACAAATATTTCAGTCAGTCAGTCAGCATGTACCATGAACTGCATTTACCATAATGCTAAGGGGCGAACTGTGCTGGGAGTTGAAGCAGTGTGCTCCCACCCCTTTCTGTTTGAAAAGGCTCCCTTGAGCCATTGAGCTGACGAGCTTGTGGAGATGCGCCTGTGAGAGGTACTGAGACCCGAAAGGATTGTGGCAGCCTGCTCAGCAACCCCAGATTAAATTAGTTTTTATCTCTACTGATGACGGATGATATCCAGAAACACGTGTCTAGAGATTTACAGCACTAACCTGCACCAACTTTGGTGGAACACTCCAGTAAATGTTCAAGTAAGCATGTACCATGAACTGCATTTGCCATAATGCTAAGGGGCGAACTGTGCTGGGATGTGAAGCAGTGTGCTCCCACCCCTTTCTGTTTGAAAAGGCTCCCTTGAGCCATTGAGCTGACGAGCTTGTGGAGATGCACCTGTGCGCCTGTGAGAGGCACTGAGACCTGAAAGGATTGTGGCAGCCTGCTCAGCAACCCAAGATTAAATTAGTTTTTATCTCGACTGATGACGGATGATATCCAGAAACACGTGTCTAGAGATTTACAGCACTAACCTGCACCAACGTTGGTGGAAGACTCCAGTAAATATTCAAGTAAGCATGTACCATGTACTGCATTTACCATAATGCTAAGGGGCGAACTGTGCTGGGAGGTGAAGCAGTGTGCTCCCACCCCTTTCTGTTTGAAAAGGCTCCCTTGAGCCGTTGAGCTGACGCGCTTGTGGAGATGCACCTGTGCGCCTGTGAGAGGTACTGAGACCTGAAAGGATTGTGGCAGCCTGCTCAGCAACCCCAGATTAAATTCGTTTTTATCTCTACTGATGACGGATGATATCCAGAAACACGTTTCTAGAGATTTACCGCACTACCCTGCACCAACTTTGGTGGAACACTCCAGTAAATATTCAAGTAAGCATGTCCGGATGGTAGCAACCAGTGGTGGCCGCAGGACTAGCTCCTCGCTGGTAAGATCCCGCCCCTGGAAATCAATCCAAGAGCAGGATTTGATTTCAGCCTTATCAAAGAATATACCAGATGTTCTGGACTTAAACTTGGCAGCTAACAATTATGAAACTTGGCTAACCCAGGCAGTAAATAAGTTGGCACCGGAAGGTTCTAAGCACCAAAGGAGTAGACAAGTTTCTCGCCCTGGTACTCGAGTGAGCTTAAACAGCTAAAAATCAAGTGTAGACGTCAGGAGCGAATTTGGAGATCAAATTATAGTGCGGAACATAGGAGTCACTACAATTTAGTATTAGAGGAATACAAGTCCTCTATAAAGCAAGCCAAATCAAAATATTTCACGGATAAAATTCAGGAGGCGTCGAACTCCTCTAAAGAATTGTTTAAAACTATCACCATCCTATCCAAATGCCCACGGGATACAGTGTTTTCACCAAATCAATCACTAGTGGATAATATGGCTGGCTTTTTTCAGCATAAAGTACAGTCAGTATACAATGAGCTCATGAACATAGTACCAAACCCTGCAGGGAATGGGACAGATGGACAAGAAGACACTGCCCCTGGAGTTAGTCTAATATGGTTCCAATCGTTAGAACAGAGAGAAGTGGTAGACTTATTGGTGAAAACCAAGTCGGGTTCTCCCTTGGACCCCTGCCCTCCTTCTATCCTACACTTAGCCCCAGAGTTGATCAGTGCCTGCTTGACCCCTTTACTGAACACAATCATTATTTCAGGGGTCTTTCCACTGTGTTGGAAAAAGGTCTGTATTAGACCCATTTAAAAAAAACCCTCACTTGACCCTTTGGAGGTCAAGAACTATCGACCTATTTCTTGCCTCCCGTTTCCTTCCAAGTTACTTGAGAAAGCACTAAACAGAGAACTGACGGAATACCTAGATAAGAATAACATCTTAGATTCTACGCAACATGGATTTAGAGCTCAGCACTCAACAGAATCTGCCTTAATTATGGCGACGGAAGAGATTAGAAAGGTGATGGACGGAGGTGGTAGGGCCACCCTAATACTACTCGACCTAACCGCAGCGTTCCACACCGTAAATCATACGGTGCTGGTACAAAGGCTGAAAGCAGTTGGAATTGGGGAGAAGGCTCTGGACCTTCTAGCCTCATACTTGGCAAACCGGGAACAGGCAATTCACTGGGATGGACTTCAGTCGGGAAAGTTTACACTCCCATGTGGAGTGCCCCAGGGCTCTGCCTTATCCCCCACCCTGTTCAATGTGTATGTGGTCCCTCTGGCTAGATTAATAAAAAGCCACGGTCTCTCTCTTGTGTCATATGCGGATGATACCCAATTAGTGGTGTCAGTTACGCAAAATGTGGACCTGACGGCGGAAAGATTCCGGAATTGCCTAAGGGCACTGATGGCCTGGATGAACTCAAACTTCCTGAAGTTAAATACGGAAAAAACTGAGGTCATAGAGTTCGGGCAGAAACCCTCGGTCTGGAGCGAACTCTGGTGGCCGCCTGAAGCCGGAACATTTCCAGTCCCTGTTCTGAAGGCCAGAAATCTAGGGTTTCTGGTCGATAAGGACCTAACGCTTGCCCTCCAGATAAATCAAGTGTCATCGGCTTGTTTTATCACGTTGAAAGTATTGCGGAAGATTCTTCCATTCATTCCACCCTCGTTAAGGAAAACGGTAGTCGGTGCGTTGGTTTTGTCTCGAATAGACTACTGCAATGCGCTATACCTAGGCGCGGGTGTTAGACAGCTCTCTAAATTACAGTCTCTACAAAATGCGGCCGCACGAGTACTGCTAGAGCTACCTAAACACCACCCAACATCCGCAAGCCTAAAACTTCTCCATTGGCTCCCAGTTCGCCGAAGAATAGATTTTAAGGCTCTTTGCCTAGTCCATAAAGCCCTCTATGGAGGAGGGGCGGCAGACATTCAACTCTTATTCCCGCGATATCTGCCGGTACGCTGCCTCAGGTCGGCAAATACTGGACTGGTCCTTCTCCCTATGATAAGAAGAGCTAGATGGGGCGGAAGGGGTTCTCCTACCAAGCTGCTAAATTGTGGAACTCCCTCCTAATATACATGAGACTGCAGCCCAGCAGGACTCTCTTTAGAAAGCTGATTAAAACATGGCTCTTCTCTAAGTTCTAGGCCTGCCAACCAGGCGGACGGCTATTACCTCAGCGCCAAGACGCCTCGGCATTAGTGCGCTTTACAAATATTTCAGTCAGTCAGTCAGCATGTACCATGAACTGCATTTACCATAATGCTAAGGGGCGAACTGTGCTGGGAGTTGAAGCAGTGTGCTCCCACCCCTTTCTGTTTGAAAAGGCTCCCTTGAGCCATTGAGCTGACGAGCTTGTGGAGATGCGCCTGTGAGAGGTACTGAGACCTGAAAGGATTGTGGCAGCCTGCTCAGCAACCCCAGATTAAATTCGTTTTTATCTCTACTGATGACGGATGATATCCAGAAACACATGTCTAGAGATTTACAGCACTAACCTGCACCAACTTTGGTGGAACACTCCAGTAAATATTCAAGTAAGCATGTACCATGAACTGCATTTACCATAATGCTAAGGGGCGAACTGTGCTGGGAGGTGAAGCAGTGTGCTCCTTGCCCTTTCTGTTTGAAAAGGCTCCCTTGAGCCATTGAGCTGACGAGCTTGTGGAGATGCACCTGTGCGCCTGTGAGAGGTACTGAGACCTGAAAGGATTGTGGCAGCCTGCTCAGCAACCCCAGATTAAATTTGTTTTTATCTCTACTGATGACGGATGATATCCAGAAACATGTGTCTAGAGATTTACAACACTAACCTGCACCAACTTTGGTGGAACACTCCAGTAAATATTCAAGTAAGCATGTACCATGAACTGCATTTGCCATAATGCTAAGGGGCGAACTGTGCTGGGAAGTGAAGCAGTGTGCTCCCACCCCTTTCTGTTTGAAGAGGCTCCCTTGAGCCATTGAGCTGACGCAGCTTGTGGAGATGCACCTGTGCGCCTGTGAGAGGTACTGAGACCTGAAAGGATTGTGGCAGCCTGCTCAGCAACCCCAGATTAAATTCGTTTTTATCTCTACTGATGACGGATGATATCCAGAAACACGTTTCTAGAGATTTACAGCACTAACCTGCACCAACTTTGGTGGAACACTCCAGTAAATATTCAAGTAAGCATGTACCATGAACTGCATTTACCATATTGCTAAGGGGCGAACTGTGCTGGGAGGTGAAGCAGTGTGCTCCCACCCCTTTCTGTTTGAAAAGGCTCCCTTGAGCCATTGAGCTGACGAGCTTGTGGAGATGCACCTGTGCGCCTGTGAGAGGTACTGAGACCTGAAAGGATTGTGGCAGCCTGCTTAGCAACCCCAGATTAAATTCGTTTTTATCTCTACTGATGACGGATGATATCCAGAAACACGGGTCTAGAGATTTACAGCACTAACCTGCACCAACTTTGGTGGAACACTCCAGTAAATATTCAAGTAAGCATGTACCATGAACTGCATTTACCATAATGCTAAGGGGCGAACTGTGCTGGGAGTTGAAGCAGTGTGCTCCCACCCCTTTCTGTTTGAAAAGGCTCCCTTGAGCCATTGAGCTGACGAGCTTGTGGAGATGCGCCTGTGAGAGGTACTGAGACCCGAAAGGATTGTGGCAGCCTGCTCAGCAACCCCAGATTAAATTCGTTTTTATCTCTACTGATGACGGATGATATCCAGAAACACGTGTCTAGAGATTTACAGCACTAACCTGCACCAACTTTGGTGGAACACTCCAGTAAATATTCAAGTAAGCATGTACCATGAACTGCATTTACCATAATGCTAAGGGGCGAACTGTGCTGGGAGGTGAAGCAGTGTGCTCCCACCCCTTTCTGTTTGAAAAGGCTCCCTTGAGCCATTGAGCTGACGAGCTTTTGGAGATGCACCTGTGCGCCTGTGAGAGGTACTGAGACCTGAAAGGATTGTGGCAGCCTGCTCAGCAACCCCAGATTAAATTCATTTTTATCTCTACTGATGACGGATGATATCCAGAAACACGTGTCTAGAGATTTACAGCACTAACCTGCACCAACTTTGGTGGAACACTCCAGTAAATATTCAAGTAAGCATGTACCATGAACTGCATTTACCATAATGCTAAGGGGCGTACTGTGCTGGGAGGTGAAGCAGTGGGCTCCCACCCCTTTCTGTTTGAAAAGGCTCCCTTGAGCCATTGAGCTGACGAGCTTGTGGAGATGCACCTGTGCGCCTGTGAGAGGTACTGAGACCTGAAAGGATTGTGGCAGCCTGCTCAGCAACCCCAGATTAAATTCGTTTTTATCTCTACTGATGACGGATGATATCCAGAAACACGTGTCTAGAGATTTACAGCACTAACCTGCACCAACGTTGGTGGAAGACTCCAGTAAATATTCAAGTAAGCATGTACCATGAACTGCATTTACCATAATGCTAAGGGGCGAACTGTGCTGGGAGGTGAAGCAGTGTGCTCCCACCCCTTTCTGTTTGAAAAGGCTCCCTTGAGCCATTGAGCTGACGCGCTTGTGGAGATGCACCTGTGCGCCTGTGAGAGGTACTGAGACCTGAAAGGATTGTGGCAGCCTGCTCAGCAACCCCAGATTAAATTCGTTTTTATCTCTATTGATGACGGATGATATCCAGAAACACGTGTCTAGAGATTTACAGCACTAGCCTGCACCAACCTTGGTGGAACACTCCAGTAAATATTCAAGTAAGCATGTACCATGAACTGCATTTACCATAATGCTAAGGGGCGAACTGTGCTGGGAGTTGAAGCAGTGTGCTCCCACCCCTTTCTGTTTGAAAAGGCTCCCTTGAGCCATTGAGCTGAGGAGCTTGTGGAGATGCGCCTGTGAGAGGTATTGAGACCTGAAAGGATTGTGGCAGCCTGCTCAGCAACCCCAGATTAAATTCGTTTTTATCTCTACTGATGACGGATGATATCCAGAAACACATGTCTAGAGATTTACAGCACTAACCTGCACCAACTTTGGTGGAACACTCCAGTAAATATTCAAGTAAGCATGTACCATGAACTGCATTTACCATAATGCTAAGGGGCGAACTGTGCTGGGAGGTGAAGCAGTGTGCTCCTTGCCCTTTCTGTTTGAAAAGGCTCCCTTGAGCCATTGAGCTGACGAGCTTGTGGAGATGCACCTGTGCGCCTGTGAGAGGTACTGAGACCTGAAAGGATTGTGGCAGCCTGCTCAGCAACCCCAGATTAAATTTGTTTTTATCTCTACTGATGACGGATGATATCCAGAAACACGTGTCTAGAGATTTACAGCACTAACCTGCACCAACTTTGGTGGAACACTCCAGTAAATATTCAAGTAAGCATGTACCATGAACTGCATTTGCCATAATGCTAAGGGGCGAACTGTGCTGGGATGTGAAGCAGTGTGCTCCCACCCCTTTCTGTTTGAAAAGGCTCCCTTGAGCCATTGAGCTGACGAGCTTGTGGAGATGCACCTGTGCGCCTGTGAGAGGCACTGAGACCTGAAAGGATTGTGGCAGCCTGCTCAGCAACCCCAGATTAAATTCGTTTTTATCTCTACTGATGACGGATGATATCCAGAAACACATGTCTAGAGATTTACAGCACTAACCTGCACCAACGTTGGTGGAACACTCCAGTAAATATTCAAGTAAGCATGTACCATGAACTGCATTTACCATAATGCTAAGGGGCGAACTGTGCTGCGAGGTGAAGCAGTGTGCTCCCACCCCTTTCTGTTTGAAAAAGCTCCCTTGAGCCATTGAGCTGACGAGCTTGTGGAGATGCACCTGTGCGCCTGTGAGAGGTACTGAGACCTGAAAGGATTGTGGCAGCCTGCTCAGCAACCCCAGATTAAATTTGTTTTTATCTCTACTGATGACGGATGATATCCAGAAACACGTGTCTAGAGATTTACAGCACTAACCTGCAGCAACTTTGGTGGAACACGGGGCGTGGCCAAGCCGAGCAACAAGATGGCCGCCTAATCTGTCGGCTCCGCCAACCGGGCACAAAATCCGCCAACATCCGATCAATTTTGCCCAAACTGGAGCTCTAATATTAAAACTGGTAACCGGAGGAGCTGCGGAGCTGATTGATACCTCCTGTGGCCGGGAAGGAGGTGTTGAACGTTCACGGCGAGATCTGCGCCATCGGGACGGAGGCGCGGCCGCGCGGCCTGGTGGCGGGGTGTAATCTTGGCAGCGTGCGATCTCCGACTAAAGTGCCTCTGAAGGCTGCATTGTTGCGAGCTTGCAAGCGGCACCACGCCGAGTCGAGCGGGGGGACCCTGGACCGCGGCTGCCACCATCTGAGGGCCGCGATCTGCTGTGGGCGTGCCGCCGACGCTCCGGCGTCTGGACGGGCTGGAAGCTGAGTGAGGGTCGGAGCGGCCGGAAAGCACAGACCCTTGACACCAACGCCTACATCGGCCGCCGTTGCGGCGCATAATACCTGTGGAGGGTTGAGGTGAGGTGGCAGCTCCGCCCCGGCCGGGAGGGAGGTGAGCAGCCTGGCTTCTCATTGAGCTGCTGGAAGGACATCCTGCGGCTCTGTGCATCAGGACAGCACGGGCCGGTATCGCAGCGCCGCCACGCTGTAAGAACTAACACACAGCTGCGCGCCCGCAACATATGCCTATAACAGAAGACTGTGATTTGGAACTACTTCTTGACCTGTGCTACAACGCATAAGGGCTCGCTAGCTGTGACACTGCTGTAACCCCCCGTGGCTGCCCACCAACATTGCATAGCCGCCCTGCCCTATTGGCCTCAACAGTTGTCGCGCAGACAAACACCGATCTCCGCTGCGTAGCTCCTTCGGCGCAGTCCCTCTCTCCCGCAACGCAATCTCTGGAGTACGGCCGAGGCGTGTTCCCGGAGCGGACCTGGCACGCACCTGATACCACCCTAGTGCTGGAGGATCTCAGAAGTGGGTAACCTGAGGCATGTGCTCCAGTTGTTGACGGGCTACATCGCACAGCGGGGTGGACATTGGTGATATCACTGCTTCTGCCACGTATGGTAACCCGCACCAACCGCAAGTAAGCCCCATCGGAGGGATCTGCATACATCATGGCGGGGGGGTCGCAGCTCGAAGGCAGCGCTCCAGACCAAACTGACGAAATACGCATGGGAGGGAGGCCCCGGCGCGAGCCCCAAAGAAGGACCAGCCATATCCGACAAGTCTGAGTCCGGTGGGAAGCAAAAGGAACCAACGTTGCAGGACATTCTGGAAGCCATCACCACCATTCGCACATCTTTGGAGTCGCGTATTGACACGGTGTCAACAGAAGTGTCCCTCATTAGAGAAGATATGCGCTCAATGAACTCGCGCCTGAAAGATGTCGAAATCAAGGCAACCTCCCTAGTAGACGACACGTCAGCGTTGCAAAGAAAAGCGGATGACCTGCAAACACAAGCTGCGAAGCTGGAAGCGCAGTTGGATGACTATGAAGGGCGCTCCAGGCGTAACAACGTCCGCATAATTGGGGTACCGGAACGAGCAGAGGGGCCATCGGCGGACCTTTTCGTGGAAGATCTGATCACTACCTACCTCAAGCCGCGGGGCCTCTCCAACTTCTTCTCAGTGGAAAGAGCGCACCGGGTGCCAGGCGGCCGGCCGAAGCCTGAAGCCCCCCCGCGACCACTTCTTGCCAAGATCTTCAATTTCCGCGACAGGGATGTCATCCTGCAATGTGCCCGCTCCGCCCCGCCAGTGGAATTCCAAAACAGCCGCATCACTTTCTTCCCGGACTTCACCCTCAAGGTGCAGCGACAACGACGCGGCTTCTTGGAAGTGAAAAAAGCGCTCCGTGACAAGGACTTGAAATATGCTATGATGTTCCCAGCGAAGCTGAGAGTGGAATCGGAGGGAAAATCCTGGTTCTTCACCTCCCCGGAGGAGACCTGGGACTGGCTGGAGGGCTGGCGCACGGCGGTCCGCCGCAGCAACCCTCGTCGTGGTGTGAGGATGGACGGGGACGCCCGAGCTTCTGGTGGTGGCTCGCCACTGCAAGACTTGAATGAGGCGGCGGGTGATGCCGAATGACTGGTCTGTATGTTTTCCCTTTGAAAGATGGAATGGTCCAGATAGACGGAGAGCTGTGGGGATAGAGTTACCTCCGCCAGATGCGTCAGACTTTGTTATATTGAGTTCTTCTGTCGTATCTGTCTTAGCTGAACTGATCTCCCTGAACATTGCTTGTTTCCCGGTTAACCATGTGGGCGTAGTGGGGTGTATTTTAGGCCCTAGCTGATGCTCTTAATATAAACATGTTTTATTATCAATGTTATTGTCGGTACAACAAAACGTTTCACAGATGGGTGCTCGGTTCGACTGCACAACCCCGTAAGTTCTTGGAAGGGTGGGCGATAGGCACCCTGCTAGTTTGAGGGGCGGGAGGTTTTGTTACCGCCGAGCAGGGAGGGGGGATTGGGGGAAAGTATTGTGGGTTTGCGGGGTGGGTGGGTGGGGATTGTATTTGTGTTTTGATTTTAGTATTGTTTTTGTTTAGGCATGGCATATTCGATTGGTTTCAGATGCACATAGCGACAGTTGCAGTGTTTGTAACGCTCTCATGGTCCACAGTGCTTAGGAATGTAGCAGAATCCTTCCTCATCTCCCCCATGTTGTGCTCCTCTCCGGACTACCTCATACCTTTGAATCTGCATGATGGGTACTATGAGTGGTCCGACACTCACTTTTTTCTCCTGTCGGATGCGGATACTAATTGCAGCAGACACGGCGTTAGTTACGCTCGCATGGATCGCAGTGCTGGGAACTGTAATGATCTCTTTCTTTGTCTTCCCCCTGACGTGCTCCTCCCCGGGGTATATCGGACTTTTAACTCAGAGTGATGGGTACTATGGGTAGACAGAAACTTATTTTGCTCTCATGGAATGTGAATGGACTGGGGGATAGAATAAAAAGAGGGGTGGTTCTCCAATTTCTAAAACGACACTCACCGGATGTCGTGTTTTTGCCGGAGACCCACCTGTTGGGCAATGGTTGTAGGGCCCTGTCACGATGGGGGTTTCAGTTGGTGGCTCACTCCGCTTTTGGCTCCGGTTCTCGGGGGGTGGGCATTCTCGTTCGTAAATCCTTCCCCTTAACGATTAATAAGTCCGCACGGACCCACTGGGTAGATTCGTAGCTCTATCTGGAACTTGGGAGGGAGCCACCCTCAACTTGGTCTCAGTATACATTCCACCGGGCCTCCATACGCAGGCCTTTATTGATCTCGGTGACCTACTCCTGGGTTTGCCGGACGGGTGGTTATTGATTGGGGGAGACTTTAACTCCATTGTCTCAGATTCCCTGGACTGCTGGCCCCAGAAAGACCTGCCACTATCCCGTAAACGGATCCATAGTTTCTTGGGTGCAATGGGACTGGCGGATGTCTGGAGGTGCCTGCACCCAGTGGAACTTCAGTACACACATCTCTCGGGTCCCCATGGGACCATGTCACGCATTGATTATGTGCTCACACTCACGCATCATCTCCACACCGTCAAAGACATACGTCACTTGGCCAGGGGCATATCGGACCACTCCCCAGTTCTGTGTAGACTGGAGGTTGGGGAACCCTCGGTCGGCCGGGTGGCACCGATCAACTCGTGGTATCTCACGACCCCCCCCATAAGGGACAAGGTTCTGTCTGAAACTGAATTGTACTTCCAAGAAAATCTGGGGTCAGTCAGTTCATCTGTCTCACTCTGGGAGGCCTATAGGACTGTCATTCGAGCGGTGGTCCTGGGACAAATCGCAGGGCAACGCAAGGAGAAGGCTGCCGCCATAACGCGCATAGAGGAGGAGATCCTAGAACTGGAAAGCACAGTTAGATCGCAAGACTCGGTAGAAGTGCGCCAACAGCTCCGCATTAAAACCAAGGAGCTTCTGAACCTGGCCACAGATGTGGCTAAGGCGCAACATCGGGCTACCCTCAGCAGGGTCTATGATGTAGGCGATAAGGCGGGCAAACTGCTGGCCTGGCTAGATCGCAGAGATGGGGCACGGCGCGTTGTGGTTGAACTTGCCACTGATTCTCACTCCCATATCACGGCTCCGCAAGATATCGCATACGCATTTGGCAGTTATTACCACTCCCTGTACTCTTCCAGTACGACTTATACAGAAGAAGAGGCTTCTTCCCTCTTGCGTGACATACGGATGCCGGTTGTTACAGAGGAGGAGAGTCTCGACCTAGACCGCAATATTACTGTAACCGAAGTGGAAAGGGCCATCCATGATCTGCGGAGGGGGAGTGCGTCTGGCCCAAACGGGATCCCTATAGAATTATTCAAGTTAACGGCAGGCAGGACCGCCCCTTTTATCACTGCCATGTATAAAGAAAGTAAAGAGCTAGGAATTCTTCCTGAGGATCACACGCTGGCCAATATTATTGTAATCCATAAAGCGGGTAAGCCTGCTGACTTGTGTTCAGGCCCATCTCGCTCCTCAACTGCGAGGCTAAGATCCTTGCAAAAGTCCTTGCCACTCGCTTGTTACAAGTTCTTCCCAACTTGGTACACCCGGACCAGTCCGGGTTCATGCCGGCAAGAAACACGTCTCTTAACCTCCGTCGACTGCACGCATTGCTTTGCAGGGCAGATACAATACGCGAAGATGCCGTGGTGGTGTCTCTGGACGCTGCTTCGGCCTTTGACACCATTGAATGGCCCTACATGTTCGCGGTGCTTTACATGCTAGGATTTGGTCCGGAATTTATTAAATGGGTGCGTCTTCTATATTGTCAACCATTGGCGCAAGTGGTCTTAAACAATCGGAAATCTCCAGTCTTCTCTCTTGGTAGGGGCACCAGGCAAGGCTGCCCTCTGTCGCCACTCCTCTTTGCCTTGGCCTTAGAACCCCTTGCAGCGTGGATCCGGCAGAGCCCCGCCATTCGGGGCCTTAAATGGACATTTGGGTGGGAGGACCGCATATCATTGTATGCGGATAACATCCTGCTTTATCTCGCCTCCCCGGCGGCGTCTCTCAATGTGGTGATGGATATATTCCATGTTTTTGGTAAGTTCGCAGGCTACCAGATCAATTGGTCCAAGTCGGTGCTTTACGTTCTAAGTGGGCGGATACCTCGACTTCCCCGGAATTGTCAGCTGACGGAGGCCGGTGAAGGCTTCAAGGATCTGGGTATCTAAAGATCTGACACGATTTTAGGACACCAACCTCCGGCCACCACTAACGCGCCTTAAATCTGATGTCCAGCACCGGAAATCACTCCCTTTGACTCTCCTGGGACGTGCTGCCCTATTCAAAATGATGTCCCTCCCCCGTCTTCTGTACGTGTTGCAAAACACTCCCCTTCCGGTCGCGGCGTCGTACTTTAAAGAACTAGAGGGCACTGTGCGCGATTTGCTATGGGAAGGTAAGCCACCTCGCATCGCCACACATAAGCTCACACTGGGGTGGTTCGACGGGGGCATTGGACTCCCCGACATGAAAAGATATTACTGGGCCTCGCAGCTCGCTGCCATTAATCAATGCACCTATAGGCGGCACGACGACCCGGCATTTCGGATTGATCGATGGCTCCTCCCTGAGGGTGGGTTTGAGGGAGCGCTGTATACAAAGTCTCAGAAAAATGTTTTGTCCGGCCCGACCAAGCACGCCGTGCAAATATGGAAAGATGCTACTAAAAGCCTGGGATGGGAGGGCAAACTTACACGAGTTACGCCACTTTGGCATTGTGACCAGTTGGGTCGGCTATCGCGCTCCTTGGGGTTCGACAAATGGGACACCATTGGTATTTCCAGAATCGGGGACCTTTGGAAATCCGGAAATGTCATACCATTCTCCCAACTTAGGGGCCGATTCCGATTCAGGCCGGAAATCTCCCCGACCGAGCCGGACCCGGAGAGATTCCCGACCGAATCGGACCCTAGCAGCCCGACCGAACGAGTACGATGCGCACGTATGCCATCGGACTCGATTCGGTCGGACTCCCATTGAAGTCAATGGGAGCCAGTCGTACGACGCGTACACGGGCTCCCATTGACTCAATGGGCACGACGCGAACAAGGGCGCCCCCTACAGCGTGTTCGCGTCGATGCGAGTCGCGCCGTACATGCACGTGTAGGGGGGACCCATGGGTCCCCCCTGTGTGAGACTCGCGTGCCTACGCTTCCAGGGGGGTCCGACACGGACCCCCAAAGTGCGGCTCCGACAGCTCCTTGGAGCCGGACTGCGCGAGTCGGTCGGAGCGGTCGAGGTGCGCATCGTACTTACCCGGCCGGGGAACGTCTCCATTGCGCGGTGCGAGTCGTCCCCGTGCGAGTCGGTCGGAGCGGTCGGGTCCTGCGAACGAGTCGGTCGGAGATTTCGCGAGCGCACGCATCGTACTCGCTCGCCCGGACGCACGTACGATTCGGTCGGGAAATAGGGCTCCGAATCGGATCCGGTAAAGCCGAATCCGATTCGGAGCCCTACCGGCCGAGATCGGAATCGGCCCCTTAGTAGCGAGTTTGAAATGGCCAGCTCTGAACAGTTTCGTTATCTCCAAATTCGACATGCACTACTCTCGGCTCTCCCCAAGGGAACGGACCTCCCAGAATCCTCCCCTCTTGAGAACAGGATCCTAGATGGCGATTTGCCAGAAAAGGCCGTATCCCTCATATACAAGAAACTTATCAATAATATGACCGATCCCCTAACTCGGCTAAGAGGTAAATGGGACCACGATGTTGCAGGTTTGGATGACAAGGAGTGGCGAGCCGTGGTGGCTTCTCCCCGCGAAGTTGCCATCTCCTCCAGACTCCGACTGGTTCAGCTAAAAATCCTCCATAGGACGTACTTGTCTGGTCCCGTGTTGGTTCAAATGGGATACACCCAAGATAGTGGTTGTACACGGCATTGTGGGCAGGAGGGCACCTTCATCCATACACTTTGGGAATGTGAGATGATTCAGAAATTCTGGGAGGGGGTGGTGTTAATGATGGAAGAAGTATTGGGGCAACAGTTGCAATGCAATATCAAGTTGATTTTGTTAAACATATGGGACCCCACTGACCTTATGGCCAAGGAGAGGATATGGGTCACTTTAGGTTACATGGTGGCCAAGCGGAATATCGCACGACTGTGGAAGGCTCCTACATCGCCGAGCATTGCGGACTGGGCCAGAGACATGGATTGGTGTATGGTGACGGAGATACCTATTTATGTTTCCAGGGGATGCCCGAAGAAGTGGTCTCAAATTTGGGGGCCTTGGAATATTTTCCGGGGGGAAATATGTGAGCCACCGGGGGGGTCGAGGGGATGGGGTTGACAATATTGGATAATGTGGTATTCCCGAATACACTCATGCTGCACTGTGGTGAAGAGGTCTTTAAGGTTCTGTCGCACTGTATACCATTACATGCTTGTAGAATGCTGTGTCCTTATTGTTTAATATGCCAATTTTTTAATAAAAAGAGTTAATAAAAAAAAAAACTTTGGTGGAACACTCCAGTAAATATTCAAGTAAGCATGTACCATGAACTGCATTTACCATAATGCTAAGGGGCGAACTGTGCTGGGAGGTGAAGGAGTGTGCTCCCACCCCTTTCTGTTTGAAAAGGCTCCCTTGAGCCATTGAGCTGACGAGCTTGTGGAGATGCACCTGTGCGCCTGTGAGAGGTACTGAGACCTGAAAGGCTTGTGGCAGCCTGCTCAGCAACCCCAGATTAAATTTGTTTTTATCTCTACTGATGACGGATGATATCCAGAAACACGTGTCTAGAGATTTATAGCACTAACCTGCACTAACTTTGGTGGAACACTCCAGTAAATATTCAAGTAAGCATGTACCATGAACTGCATTTACCATAATGCTAAGGGGTGAACTGTGCTGGGAGGTGAAGCAGTGTGCTCCCACCCCTTTCTGTTTGAAAAGGCTCCCTTGAGCCATTGAGCTGACGAGCTTGTGGAGATGCACCTGTGCGCCTGTGAGAGGTACTGAGACCCGAAAGGATTGTGGCAGCCTGCTCAGCAACCCCAGATTAAATTTGTTTTTATCTCTACTGATGACGGATGATATCCAGAAACAAGTGTCTAGAGATTTACAGCACTAACCCGCACCAACTTTGGTGGAACACTCCAGTAAATATTCAAGTAAGCGTGTAACATGAACTTCATTTACCATAATGCTAAGGGGCGGAACTGTGCTGGGAGGTGAAGCAGTGTGCTTCCACCCCTTTCTTATATTACATGTTCTGCTTTGCAGCAGGCACATTAACCCTCTGTGCTACCTTATGATGAGTCAAAACTGTGATTGGACAAAGCACAGATCTGTACAGCAAGCACTTTATACACCAGAGTTATCTTGCTGTTATAATTTTCCCTTGAAGGGGGGCGTGGTCAACTGCCCTAATCATCACAGACGCAAGCTAAAGGAGCTCCTGGTCAAGGCCTGAAGAATCCAACATCAGCCGCCACAGGAGCCCATGCCTGGGGCCACAACATCCAGCGGCATACTTTAGGAACTTCTGGGGACTCTGTTGGGGCTGTGCTCAGCTGCCCTGTCACTCTTCACTGCGACTCTGCCTTGCCCGCGCATGGCCAAAGAATGTGGCGGAGGTGGCAGGCACTTCAGCAGTGGCCTGTGGCCCTGATCGGAGCAAATCCCGTACTGATGGTGCACACTTGGAACTGTGAGTGGCGCCTGGGGGAGGAGGTGGCTCGGAGCCTGGTGTTCTGAGACTGAGGGACTCCGGTTTGAATGTCCCTGGAGAGCTGTACCCTGAGCATCTGCTCCCCATCCCATGGGCCCGACGACCATGGGAGAGACTATACTGCCTCAGGGGCACTGAATGCGCATGCCCAAGGCAGAGCCTCTCGCCCTGCTGGAGGTCCTTTGGGTCTTTCATTACCTGCAGCTACTGGAGATTCAGTGCGGTGGTTGCCGCACTGCAGGGTCGGATTGGTAAGGCGGGCAATGGGACGGTAGCTGAGTTGCAGCTATGGGCTGCTTTTCTGAGCAGCATGGAGGCTGATTTGGGCTGTGTCTGTGCTGTTCAGATGCCGCTAGTGGTCCATTGGGAGCCTGAGCGACCTTTCCTGATGCAGATGGGCCTCTATTGCCTCCCTTTTACCAAGAAGGCAGATATGTCATTCCCGGTCTCTTGCTGGGCCAGCCCATTAATGTATGCAGATTGAGCAGGGGTAGGGGGCTGAGCAGAAGTGGCCTCACTTATATTCAGGTGTGGTTCACCAGTGTGAACTAATTCATGCACAACGAGTTCAGGCAGCATTTGCATTTTTATTTATCGGAGTGAAGTTAAAAAAACATGCCTCTTTAAGACAACCCTACCCCTTTTTTACATAATACTTAAAATACTGAAGCAGTGTTTTGCGAAAACGAGCAATCTGCAAAGGTGGGCTACTTTTTTTTAGGGTGCCTGGGCCTATTTTGCATCCCAATCCAACCCTGCTGCACGGGGAGCTTCTGTGAACCTCCCCACATGCTGTGGAAGCTTGGATCACTCTCCTGCTGGGTCTCATCCACCAGCCGCGCCACCTGATATCACTCCAGAGCTGACAGACAAGAGCTGCGGCCCCGTTCTCTACCGCCTCTCCGGCGAGGGTCTCCTCCCCACAGGCAATTGGCTTTGTCGCCCTGGCTGGCAACAAGCCCCCCCAGCCAAACCGCATTGCAGGACCTGAGTTGCGCTGGGGACACTGGACTGTCTGCAGACACTGGTTCCAGAGGATCGGCGGCGGCACCTCTGCTATGTCGGAGGAGCGTCAGGCACCCCCCCACACCGGCCGCCAGCAGCTGCGAAACTTGAAAAATAAAAAGCATGTTTATTATCAATTTATTTTTCTCCATAGCGTCGAGTCTAGGGGCGGACCATGGTGATGACAGACATGAGCGGGAGTGATAGGTGCACCGTCGTCAGTGTGAATGTGTTTTTGGCCAGTTGTTTCAGGACAGCCAAACCGACATGCGCACTGAAGCTGTCCCCAACCCGAACTGTGTTGCCAGGTTGGAAACAGTAGGCACAGGCTCCCAGTCTCTCTATGAGCGCAAATCCAGACAGCTCATGCCAATCCTGATGCTGCTCTTATGCATGAGAACAGCGTTTGGATTGGCCTCAGGGCAGTCTGGCAGCCTGTGCCTACAGTGGGGCCAGAAGAGCAGAGATGAGACAGGCATTCTGGGTTGTTTTTTGTTTTGTCCCCCCCCCCCGCCCGCCACTTTGCCCCGACACCAGCCGAGACTGAAGACCATGTTATCTACTAGTCAACAAGCAGCAATATACTAACACCCCTGAGAGACTGCGACCGCAGTCCTGGGACCTGAGGATTACAGCAGTGTGCCTTTCTTCCCTCCGCCTGTCTCAACAATAACGCTGACCTCTGTGTCATTGGACATCTAGCACCTGGAGACCTTGCTGCTCGTGCTGACCTTTTGGGGGGTGCCAACTGTATAGGCAGCGCATTCCTCTGTGAAGCGTCTGTACGGTTGAATTCACTCACGCACCCTCAGTTCCTTCAAATGGGTAGAGTTAAAACTATTAAGACTATGCTGCAAGCTACGAAAGCCTAACCAGCACCGCAATTACGGACAACCTTCCCCCCGACAGGCATTACGGACTCTGCACAATCTAACGTGGATGATGCCTCAGCAGACAAATTAGATTGAATCTTGGCAGCTCCTGGTAACTCCCGGACTGCTCTCGAAGAGAAAGAACATGTTTTAACGATCAATGTGAGCCCTAGATTCATACTGTAGTGAAGAATCCTGTGCTTTCCCCCTTGTAATGCCACAAACTATGGATTAACTCATTTGAACTGTGGGGACTCCTTCGGATTTACTGGGTCCATATTACTTTAGCAACTTTCAACCCACCGCTTCTCATATCTGTCCGATAGATTCTAATATGGGCACAGGGACTAGCTTTCTTAGAGCGATGAGTGTGGCCTGAATAACAACCACTGCTTAATAATTAATTATGTGTTCTTTGTTCATTTGCCTAGCTTGGCCCACTAGGTTGTCATTGCGGTGAACAGCTGGTTTGCTGCCTATACCGGTTCTGAATAGACGGGCTCCCCTCCATTGGATTGCCAACCAGAAGGGTCCCAGACAGGCACCTGATGATTGGTTTGAACCAACCATCACACCTGTCCCCAAGCTACTACTCTAGCTACTACCCTTCCTATGTTAACACTTTCCACATCTTAGTTTGTGAACAGTTTCAGTTTGTTATCTTCTAGGTCTTGGTTGGACCGCGGTTCTGTGGCTGACTGGGTGCTACACTGGGGATCTTCTTACATAGGAGGGCCCATTTTATTATCCCCCAGGTGGTGGTTACCACAGATGAACTACTGAGAGCCTTAATGCGTTTCTGTGACCAGGGTCCTATGCCCGCAACACCTTCTCATGAATACTAGGGACAAATACATGTTCACAACTTGGAACATGTGGGGTCTAGGCTCAGTCAATAGGCGCTACAGGGAACTACTAAGACACCGCTGGGCACCAATAGTATTTTTAAAGGAGACTCACTTACAGGATCGCGAGGGTGCCAAACTGAAACATAAATGGTGAGGACACTTTTTTCACACTAACGACTCCAGATATGCAAAGGATGCAGCAATCTGGTTAAAGTGAGACGTGAACTTTAGGGTAGGGGAGGAACGCTAGACCCACAGAGTTGTTGTTTCTTGCTTAACCACCGTCTGGATGGATGTCCCATAGTGTTGGGTAGTGTTGGGTTGGAAAAGTCCCTTGCATGGTGATGGAGGTGCACCCCTGCCCAGAGCACCTCAGCTGTAATGATGTCTGGATCCCTAATGCTGATTTTGGTGTCATGGGCAAACACAGATCATGAGTGTGCGCCATGACATAGACCTGTCTCACAGACTGTGGTCTTTTTGAACTGGGAGGAGTGCCCAAAGCACTACCCACGGAGTAGTAAAAAGCTACTGCCTTTACCGGGAGTTAAGCAGATCGAGCAAGTTGGTGGCAGCACACCGTGTAGTGATCAGTAGGAGCGAACAGGTTCTTTTTACCTGTGTCACTGGAGTGAGGCCTACAGTTTCTCTCATTCAAAGTCCTGTTGCTGTGTGCTTAATGTACCTTTGGCTTTCATGTTTGTGTGTAGTACTGTGCAGTGCGTGTGTGGTACACATGTGCTGGATGTGTGTGCCTGTGAGTGGTACAATACAGGAATAATGCAGTAGTGTGTAGTGCGTGTATAGGATATGCATGTGCTGGCTGTATGCATGGCTCCTGTGATCTGACCTATCTCCGCCTGCCTAACTTTAGACCTCTAACAGGTTTTGATACCCTTAACTGGTAATATTTAATGATTATGCTGAGAGTATTTGGCATTCCTTGCCCTTCGCTTGAGTGAATTACGCTCCAGTTCTCCAAACTGACAGCCAGAGTCAGGGCTGGTGGTAACATCTCCAGCCCCTATAAAATATCCAGGGAAACACAACAGGGGTCTCACTCTCCCCAATATTATCTGCCCTAGCAATAGAACCCCTGGTTATGAAAGTGCAAGAACTGGGGAGTTCCTGGGTACCCAATCGGCTAGTAAATTACATGCATTCTCACTGCATGTTGTTATATGTCGAGGGTATATGTCGGGGATGTGACTAAAGATCTCTCCTCCATTTGTAGTACTCTATTGAACTTATATAGTGCCTCAGGTCTTCAGGTTAACTATGCCTTTCCTTTCCAATATAACCCGTGACAGCATGCAATCTCATTGGGATATCTGACCCTGAAGTGGGCGCCAAATACCTTTCATACTTAGGGATTAATATGTACCGGAAACATGTCACCCTGCGCAAGTGCAACAACCGCAAGTAGCCTTATGGAAAGCCTGACCCTTGGCTGATCAGAGACGGATCGTGGTTGCCAAAATGATTATGTTATACCATTTTGTGAACCTTCCATTGTATATACCCCTATTGTTTGCCAGCTTGACTACCTCTTGGAGTGAGCCTAGCCAAATTGAAACTGCCACCTGCCAAGAGTGGCATAGGAACCTCTGACTACTGAGGTTACTACTTTTCAGCGCAGCTCCAATGAATGACTTACTGGTTGGAGGGCCATCAACTGGGGAAGATGGGGCTGTACGAAGCTCAGCTCTGGGAGGGCGAACTATAAAAATCATATTTATCGGCGCTAAACCGAATAAAGACCTCCTCTTTTGATATGAACAGTAGTGGCCACCCTAGGACACTGCATCCGCTACACAAGCCTTACACTGCCATATGCACCCAACAAGGGCACAAGTCGAGGGTACATGGCGGGTGGATGGCGTCCACCCACCATTTTTACATGGTGGACACCGTCCACCCTGCCAAGAAGTTGGGCTCCACTGAAAAATATGCTGAACTCGTCCAGGTGTAATTTTCAAACACCGGGACACATTCGGCAGTGCCTGCACGTTGTCTGCTTTCGATCCACAACAACATGCATGCGGGGAGGGGGGCTTTCTTATTTCAGACTCCAGCTGTGCACATAAAAAAAGGAATTTGAGGGGTCATCAGGCCTCCTTTTGTTCAAGACTCCTGGCTCGGAGAGGTCTGGAGCCTCACACATAGATGCTAATGCAGTGGGAGGAAACAAAGATACACACCTTGTTAGCACTTCACATGTACTTAGGAAAGGCATGCTTTTGACTTTGTTCAGCCCCTGTATACAAGATATGAATGCACTGTAAGCATGTCACATGTGTTGGTCTTTACCAGTATTTACACAAAATGAATTGCATTTATATAGCGCTTACTACCCCTGATGAGGTGTTGAAATAATTTAAATATCACAATTTTTTTCTTTTATAGCGCTACTCATCCCAATGCAGGGTGACAGAGCGCTTTACGTCACATGTACGCATTACATATACAATAATTCATGTAAGTTTGTAAATCAATATACAGGATATGTTACATAAAACAGTGGAGGTTAAAAGGTGTAGAAGTCACACATCATCCTTCATAGCTCACTGAGCTGCATTAGAAGAATTATAATGTAAATGTAAGTAACATAACCTCTGTATTCAAAGCAGTAACCCACTTACCTATCTACATAAAATAAAATCTGTCACATGCATGTTACATGATGTGCTTTGCAGGGACACATTAACCCTCTATGCTACTTTGAGGTAAAACTGGGGCTGGCAAAACGCAGATCTTTCCATCAAGTGCTTCAAAGCTGCACTCTGCTCATGGGCGACAGCCCTCTCACTTCACCATGGTCCCCCTTCTGGCATACAGGGTTTGTGACAGCGCACACAGGAAAACTGCCCCATCAGGTCACAGCATTGCACATGGCGACTGCCCTCTTCTCAATAGAGCAATGCACCAGGGTGATTGCCCTTTAATCATTATCAAGGCCCCACCTGGCATACAGCAGTCATGGGCAGCACACCGGTTTTCTGCATTCACTTTTGGCAATTCAGCCACTAAAATGACGTCTCTTTATTTCTCCTATTTCACATCAAAGGTCAATGTTTTGTAGTTCATGCTTGGCGCAGGAGGTTAGAGTGTGGCTGGCAGGCAGATTCCACATGAAAGTCAAGTGTCAAATGCATCCTATATGTGGCCTAGATTCATATTGCTATATTCAAAGAAGGAGGGACTGAGAGGTGATACAAGGGTTTTCTCACCTTCCCAAACACCTAGCCATGCAAAAACAACAGGTGGGAACCCCTACCGTGCTTAGCCTACCTCTCCATACCATCCCAAGGGGATCACCCTATGGTGTTAAAAGACTCTCACCCACTGGAATTCCAAGTGGCATGCTTCGTCATAGAGTCTTCGTCCAGATACCTAGTGTATCTGGGCGGGCTCAACCTTAGTAACAAAGGAGGGTCTTTGGTTATTGGGTTGGTTCCTAGATTTAAAAAAGTCTAGGGTATGTAGAGGGTTAATTTCATTTTCAAAACGGACCCTGACAGAGTTTAAAACAGGTGGGGATGCACAAAGGAAATGGGTTTCCTCTGTATCCCTGGGTTAACATGTTTCAGCGTTCACACCAATGCCTCACTGGGCAAGTTGACTTTCATCAGGACCTCACAAGGTTCCCGTTAGTATCCTATTTGTGTGCATTCAATTGTGAAACTTCCATTCATCATACTCATACGTGCCATACATACCGACACATTTGTTCTCTATGTTTGCATTTCTATAGTATGTTCCTATTTAGAGCTCCATGAGGGTAAGGAGGCAGGTGGACCTTGTAGTCAAACTTTCATCAAAGGTATCTTCCCGGCTGTGAACCTATTTGGTTCCTCCTTCCCCTGCATCCTATATTATTATTATATATGGTGCAACATTACGACCTATTTATTCAAACACAAGAGAAAGATTTGCATAGGATCACAGAATTTGGTCAAGCTGAGAAGCCTTGATTGAAATCAGGTTTTCTGCTTTCACATTGTTCATTTCAGCCATTAGATGGACATCTCTTTGTTTCTCCTGTTTTACATCAAAGGTTAATGCTTTGCCTTTAATTCTTAGCACACTAAGTTGAAGCGTGGGTGGCAAGCAGATGCAACTGTGTACTTTTCACTTCAAATAAGAACTGCCTTGCATAATCCTGCTTGCTCCTCCATGACTCATATATATCAGTTTTGTGCAGAAGTATCTAAATCTGTCACACCACAACCAAAAATGAATTCCAAACATTGAAATGATGTGCTTTATTTACCAGTTCCAATCACTAAATGTTGAAGAGCTGTTTTCCTTGAAAGGAAGACAAGTTGACTTTTGTGGCTCTGGAAATTCGAGAGCGCTGGATATGGCTGTGGTAAATTTTGCCAAGTTGTTACCCTGCTTAGGTATGGTGGTTTTGTTTTTTGCCCTTCTCACATCTACCTACTGCAGCGATGTTACAAAGTTTGCAATGTACTATACTATAAAACAATAACACAGGGTAGCTTTCTTGTTGTAATGTTCTTAGGTCTGGGAGACTGATGTAATTCAGTGTTAGGCTATGTACGAAAATTAGGATCACATGTCCTTACTTAGGGCTGGCTCCTTCAGGATGAGTTTACAGTGAATAGAGGAGCCCACAGGTCACTGTTAACAAGTAGGTCAAGTAGGCAGACTCTGGTGCACCATGTTGGTAGTGTAACATGTCTAAGATATGCAAAGGTCTTATTAGCGGGCATAATCTAGTATAAATTCTGATCACTGGTCAGTTTGTGGTGTCTCTCACTGTTCCTACATCTCCTCACTTGGGTAGTTTTCTATGCAAACTAGTAATAGTTCCTTCTGAAGGCCAATATGTTCTTGAAAGTGGTAGTTGGGACTGTAATTGCATGTGCCTTTTTCTTGTGAGTTACCTTTGTCACCATTTTCTTCTCATCCTTGGAGACTGTGCGACTTACACTTATTCTGATGTGGAGCTGATACCTCTTACTTTGAAATGTGTGGTCCATTCTTGGTGTGGGCATTCTCGTGGTACTGATTCCAGGGTGAGCTGTCAGGTTGCGCTGGTGAATTTGAGGGTGGTTTAGATATAGTTATGCCAACAATAAGAACATGAGAGATGTCTGCTGCTAAATGTGGAGGTGACATTTTGGGGGGCAATGTGTAATTTGTAAAAACATAAATGCAGAGCCTTAAACATTTTCTTAGGGTCCTATTGCTAAATACCAAGGTTGCCATAAACGTTTTCTTTCCCTACCCTACAATTGCCAACATGAACCACTGCCTCATGTTCCACGCTCCCCAGCACTCTCTCCGCTCGGCCCAGCTCTCCCTCGCAACAGTACCTCGGATCAAGAAAAGCAGAACAGGAGGGCGCTCCTTCTCCCTCCTCGCGGCCAAGGCTTGGAACTCCCTCCCTCTCCACCTCCGACAGACTGCATCGCTCCCCAAGTTCCCAAAGGACCTCAAGACCTGTCTCTTCGATGGAACTCAGTGATCCTCCTGGAGCTGCGGACCCCTCCCCCACCCCCTCTCCCTCTGCGCCTTGAGACCCGTTTCGGGTGAGTAGCCTGCACTATACAAACCTCTGATTGATTGATTGATTGATTGCTTATTCTTGCAGGTTCTTTTTTCATCCACTTTTCTGCCTTCATCATTGTTTTCTTATCTCTCTTTCTCCTTTCTTCTCTTTCAGTCTTTCTATCTTGCTTTGGGTTATGGTCTGTTGGTACAAAATGAGCCCCAATCACCTAAATTTAGTGCAGGTGAGTAAGGCTGAGTAAGAAAACTTTGCACAGGAGAGCAGTCTCACCTCCGGAGAGCACAGACAGCTAAAGCAATGACGTCTACATGGAAATGTGCTGCAAATGGAATATTATGCCTGGTTGAGTAGGCCTGTAGTGGAGTTAGTTTGTTCAATCCTTGGGTAAAGGAAGCTTTACGCTGACAAAAGACAACATTGTTTTATGTGTAGATCACAAAAGTGTGAGTCTTCCGCTTAAATCAGGAGGGTTTGCATGTATACTCGTAATGCGCTCAAATGTACTCTGTGGGCCAATTGCGCAGACTGATTACGTGGTTTTATAAAGCACTATTAGAGCACACGCAAAGGCCCTTCTTCTGCTCAGGGAACAATCGGAGGCATGCTCCGGCATACTGATAAGGAAAAGCAGAAGGCTCTGGAATACCCTCAGAAGGTGTCCCGTAATGCACGATTCAAATGTAATCAAGCTAGCATACTACATAAAGCCTACCTCACTCCGCATAAGTGGAGCCAAAATGTATGCAGGAGCTACAGCCAGCTGTCCCAGATGCCAGCATGAACATGCCGATTTTCAGTGCATGCTTTGGACTTGCACAGATCTTCACCCGTTTTAGGAGGCGGCACTGATGGTTAAATCGAAATTGGAACATATTGAAGTCTCCCTTTTAGGAATCTATCCCAGCCCCAAGTAATGCAGGGTTGTAACTGGCGAAATGGGCCATCATTATGACCTGGAAATCTTCACCACAGCCCACATTCGCTGCTTGGAAACAGGCTGGGTGGAGGCCGAGAGTAATGCCCTTAGACATGCAGAGGAAAGGGGACTTGCGAAGGTGACCAGCGATGAAGCGGCAGGATTCAGCGATTCAAATTGTACGAGAACGATGATGAGCATCCGCCTTCATCTTTGCCTCCCCCCTCACTCCCTCTCGGGCTTGCACCTAGTCGGACTGCCACGGCGCTGATGCCGTCTTTTATTTCTGGTCATAAAAGCCCTACAGGCCCTTGACTCTTAGAACCCCGTACAGCCACACAGAGAGCCCCTTGCAATGGTGTGAGCCCCTGAAGACAGACGAGAGACAAGGTGGCGCTCTGGGGCAGCGGGCCCGTGGCACCAGACACCTTCACATTCTCCTAGTGTGCTCATGGGTGTCTCCACACACCCGGGATCCCATTCTCTAACAATTAGAAATATAGGACACTTCTGAGGGGTGGGGTGGAGGGGCTCAAGATGGTTACACTCAGTGGAGCAGTTGTTAGCTCTCAAACAGAAATGACTTTTGCTCAGTGCTTTAAATGGGCCAGTACTCACTGGTACTGAATACCGGCACTTCCAAATTTTCTAGCCCTCAGTGCCGGCACTTTTCTTTAGTCAGGGAGAGTACCGGTACCCTGGTTGATGGCACTGCAGGCTCAGGGTCCGTATCCCCTCCAACGCAGGACAGATGCCGCTTTGCTTCCGGATCTCACAATCACACTGAGCCATGAAGTCGACTTTTGCAGAGACTCTGGTAAAGTCCAGAGGCGCCCCTTTGCATTTCCTAACACTGCAGGGGTTTGAGAGGGCTTGCGTCACACGCTGTGATTAACAGAACAGGGTCTAGCCAGACCTTGCACTGTTGATTAGGCGTGTAACGACCATTCACCTGAAAATGCTTAAGCCCCCCCCCCCCAGCTCCCTCTCCGTCAGGTGCATGAAATAGCCTGGGCTGGTGCTGCCAGTCAGTACTCCAGTCGCATTTAGGGTATTGCACTGGCCACACTTAAGTGAGTGGCAGTTTAACACAATCCTCTACCTTCCCCAAAGCCGGTTTTCTTTTCATGTTTGTTTTTTTCAGCGCAGGAGCTGCTTCCCTTTGTGTGCCCCATCTACACTAATCGCTGCATTTACATAACAGCAACGGATCCATGGGTGTGAAAGTAGCCCTGCCCAAAGAGCAATGCATAGCAGAGAACGCTGCAGCACTCCAGAAATGAGCTCCCGTGACAACTGGCAATGGATCTGGCTGGGGGGAAAACGAGATGATGAGCATAGAAGGAAGGGGAGGGAGGGATGTAAAAAGGTGAGGTGACAGCTGAAGTTAGGATTGGCACTTTTTTCCAGTTAAAAGTACCAGATATTTGTTCAGTTCTGAAATCAGGGCTTAAAAATGGCATTTTAACACAAATTAGTGCAGAGTTCAAAATCTGCTGTATTTCTTGTTAACTTTCTTAATCATGGCGATTGTGGTGAATGAGCAAATAAACTAAAATCAATGCACAAAGACTGGGTTCGCCTCCATTTGTTCCCAAGGTGAAGGGAAGTGGCAGAGAATGGTGGAGTGAAATATTTATGCCGAGAAGGCTTCCTCGGTATTGGCGAAACCCCCTCCTCGCATTTGGGCGCAGCGACAAGAAACTTTTTCCGGTTTAGGTATCGGAGTTTTCCTGCAGTCTCTCGCGAGAAAGTCAAAGCAGCCCCCGGACATCCAGCATTTCTGCCTTCGGAGTGTTGACGAGAAACGAGTCGGAGGACCCGCAATCGGCACCACGAGACAAGGTAGGAGTAATTGGGAAAGTATCCGGTAGAGGAGGTGTGCGCACGACAAGCGGGGGTATTTGACCAAAAACCGCTTATAACGAAACTCAGTTTAACAAAGCTCAACAATCATGACCGCAGACGCGTAAAGGAGCCGCGAGGCAGTGGCTGAATTAATGTTTGACGATGCCCCCAGCACTGTGGAACAGGTGTTGGCCCCAAGTGGCTCATCACAGGGGGGAAACACTAACATCAGGGAAATGTTCAAAAAATTGGAAAAACTGATGCGTATGGAACAATCAAAATGGTGGGAAAATAAGTCGTTAGGACGGTATTTAGAAGTCGGATGCATTCCCAGGGGTCTGCGCATCATGATTGCCCCGAGTTATGAAAACCCAGATCCTACCATGTTAAGAGAGTGGGCTGACTGTAACCTCGATTCATCGAGACGTCTAGTGGAAATACTTGTTAAGTACGCTGAAAGTGATCGAGTAAAGTTGCAAGCACAAATTGATGAATTAAATTCTGAAATCGCCAAAATAGATGTCACTCAAACTATCAAAAAATACCGCGAAGACATGATGGCCAGGCTTGAAAAAGAGGAAGAAGTAATAAAAAAACGAAAAACATACAAATTTCAAAGAGATAAACAGGATTACGAACAGGGACAAGTGTTTACCTTTGCTAAAAAGTACGATGCGCTTAAAGCCCCAAAACTGGTAATTCAACAAAATACACAAGCCAGCGGGAGGGGAAACAGCATTGTCATCAACTTCGATGTCAGATTTGAGCTCGGCAGTTGAGAGCGAGGCGGAAACCGATCAAACCAGAAGTTCAGCGCGATTGGGGTTTCACAAACTTTCGCTGGGGGAAGAGGTAAACTGTCTCAGACAAGACAGGAAGCAAACTCTGAGACCTCGCAAACAACAGGCTCAACCAAACAAAAGCTCTACGCAAAACGAGGAGAAAGGCGTAAATGTAACTGGAGGCGCAAACAACAACAAAAAAACACAATACAAAAAGAAATGGCAACGCAAGTAAACAGCGGAAAGAATACAAATACAGTGGTGAATTTATCTTCCATGATTCTAACCAAAGCAGAAATCCAACTATTAGAATTGGGCTTATCGTACTGTCCTGAAAAGAGTTTTGATTATACAAGGACTCGTGTGGACGTTTTTCAATTTATCCGAAAACTAAAACTCAAAAAATATCATTTGATAAATTGCAACAAGTTGATAATGGGACAAGCCATGGCACAACATCAAGCACAAAATTTAGAACAAACTAATATTCTAACCGTAGCCGATGCAGAATTACTGGCAAAAATACAAGAGTTAGCGCAAGAAAATACAGCGACTGTTAGTGGTATGAGCAGTCCAAGCGGAGGGGTTTATTGTACAACACCAACTAATTTTAAACCCAAGTCTACTTTTCAGCCGATAATGACAAGAGATTCTCTAGACATATTTGGGGAATTGGTGACAACCGAAATAAAAAACCTAAAATTCAAAACAGCAAGATCACGAAAGAGATATAACTACCACCAAAATGCCTATAATAGGTTGATTAAAAAATTGCAAAATAATGATCAGGTTATTGTGAGAAACTCAGACAAAGGAGGTAATATTGTCATCTGGCCTCGCAACGAATACATGAAAGAGGCACTCCAACAATTGGAAGACAAGAATTGCTACAAGAGATGCAACATGCAAATAGTACGTACTTCATGGAATGACTACTATTCCAAATTTAATGCATGGCGTAGTGCAGGGCTGTTAAGCATGGATGAATTGAGATTTCTAAAAAACGAACATCCCGTGATGCCGGTTATCTATTTCATTCCAAAACTGCACAAAAACGCGACAACCCCTCCAGGAAGACCAATAATTTCAGCGAAAGGAGGATTGTTGGAGAACACATCAAAATACATAGACTTTTTTCTTCAGGACTATGTAAAAAATGTACCTTCCTTCGTACAGGACTCAAGTGACTTTTTGAGACAAGTAAATGAGTGTGAATGGGACCCAAGCTATTTACTTATGTGTCTAGATGTAACGTCCCTCTACACGAGCATCCATCATAAGGATGGAATGAGGGCCGTAGAACATTATTTGAATTCAAGACCACTTCATCTAGCGCATCATAACAAAATGCTTAGTGCGATGATTCAATATTGTCTTAATAATAACTATTTTCTGTTTGCTAACCAAATTTTTCAACAGATAAGAGGAGTAGCTATGGGGGCGTGCTTTTCCCCTAGCTACTCCTGCCTCCACATGGGCTGGTGGGAGGAGATGGTGTTAAACAGAGAGCATAAGGCAGATATAGATAAACATGTAAGGGTCTGGTTACGCTATATCGACGATTTATTCGTAATATGGCAAGGCACAAAAGAGTCGGCACAGAATTTTGTAAATAGCATTAATCAAAACAATGTCAATCTTCAATTTACCTCCAAAATCAGCAACACGAATGTATGTTTCCTTGATGTGGAAGTATATATCAAGAATCAAAAAATTGAGACCAAACTTCACCGCAAACCAACTGCGGGAAACAGTATATTACATGCGTCTAGCCACCATCCACGACATCTCATCCATAGCATACCGTATGGAGAGATGTTGAGGATAGGCCGCACATGCAGTAAGGGTGAAGATCTCACAGAGGCCCAACAGGTGAGCAAAACAAGATTCTTGAAGCGAGGATACGATGACAACACCATAAACACAGCTATTGTTAAAGCCAACAAAATCAATAGAAAAGAACTTCTATCCAAAAAGACCCCTAAAAAGTCTAGTCTTATCCATGAGACTGATACTGAAACCAGACTCATTCTGACTTATAGCAAGGAACAAAACACCTTGCGCAAAATAATCAACAAAAATTGGCCAGTAGTCAAAAGTGACCCCATAATTGGAAAATTGTTACCAAAAAATCCCAGTATTACATTTCGCAAATCGAAATCCATGAAGGATTCTTTGGTTAAAAGCAGCCCAGAAGTGAACAAAACAACTAACTGGCTCGCTGCACGTAAAGGATTTGTAAAATGCCAAACTTGTAGGGCATGTAAATATGGGACAAATAAAACATCGTATAAGACCCCGTTTTCCGAAGTTCCCATAAAAATCACAAAATTCCTTACATGCCGCACTGAATATGTGGTCTATGTGTTCGTTTGCTCTTGTGGGCTGCAGTATGTGGGCAGTACTAAGTTACAGGCCCACAAGCGTATACTGCAGCACATGAGAGCAATCACCAACAATGACCAAACATACCCCATTGCACGCCATTTCAAGGAGATGCATGCCAGTAATTTAAACCATTTCTCTTATTTTTTAATTGATTCCATCCCAATGTCCAGAAGAGGGGGTAACAGAGAGGCAAAATTGAGGCGCCTTAAAACACAGTATATTATAGAACTGGATACCAAGACCCCCAATGGACATAATTCCAGTGAGGATTTTCACACTTGGTTATAATGAGCACACTAACATAAGAACCATTCCTCACTGAGAGATCAGATAATACAAAATCTCTGGCATATTTACATTTCCATAACTATCCTGATGGCATTTCCATCTATTCATTCAGCTTGCTGCCTAAATAGCATTCATGCTTTAATGAAATCTGGAATTGTTTTTAAATCTAAATAGTTTTTTAATTTAGTTAGTAATAGACCAGGGAACAGGTGCTGTTCCAGGTAAACACACGTTAGGTTTTTAAAGCACTGAGCACTTTAGACAACACAGAAGGTAATCTTTATGAAAGAGATAGTTTGGTCACAATGCTTATTAATTAGGCCAGGACAAACTCTTTTGATCAGCATGGGGAGGTGTTTTATCAATGTGGGTATTGTTTGAATTATGATTCGTGTATTTTACAAACATTGTCATAGGTTTTTATTATATCAACCAACTGACCTAGAAACATTATGTTTTTAACACGTCTTGTTTTTAAATACCTTTTATACTAAAATAACCTTTTTTGTATTTTACATGAAATTTGGGAGCATATTAGCAAGACCGGCGATAAAATTATCGCCGTTTTAGCGGCAGGAAACTGCCGCTAAAACGGCGATAATGGGCTTGCTAATATGCGTTATAGAATTCAATAGAAGCCCAGGTTAGATGTGCAGGACATCTAACCTGGGCTTCTATTGAATTCTATAACGCATATTAGCAAGCCCATTATCGCCGTTTTAGCGGCAGTTTCCTGCCGCTAAAACGGCGATAATTTTATCGCCGGTCTTGCTAATATGCCCCTTGGTTTTAGTATGTGTATTGATATTTATAGTATGTTGACATTAACCCATCCTAACGTTATTTATTCATTAACGTTTTTGCTGAATTTGCACTGTCTTATTTAAGGACATATGTAATGAATTGAAGTATTTCTTTCATGTTTATTCTTTCAACTTTGCACGTGTATGGCACCTTGCACTTTAAAAGAAATTACGTAACTCCTAGAGCGCGTCATGTGAACAAGGCCGAGTCAGGCCGAAACGCGTCATGGCTATTGTGGTGAACGAGCAAATAAACTAAAATCAATGCACAAAGACTGGGTTCGCCTCCGTTTGTTCCCAAGGTGAAGGGAAGTGGCAGAGAACGGTGGAGTGAAATATATATATATATATGGAAATACTTTTGCACTTTTGAAGTGATTAAATGATTAATGCTTTTATTTACTGTTATATATCATATTATGTATCATCATGTCTTGCCCTTAGCCCCGCCCATAGCCCCGCCCACTCGACACACCTCTAGCTCATTTTAATGAGTACCTGCACTTATTTTTTCCCATTTAAAGCACTGCTTTTGCTACCAACATAGCTGCAATGATCACTATATATTTTTATACTATGTGGTAATATATCCCATGAAAAATGTTGGGCACACAAAGATTTCTACAGGCTGCTCTTGTCTTCTCCTGACCTGTCTGTTCTGTCCTCCCCTCGTGTTCTGTCAGAGGACACATGGCGCCCCCACAAGCTTGGCGCATAGTGTGGTAGCACAGGTCGCCCAGCCCTAAATACTGCACTGGCCACTCTAACCCCTAAATGGGCCTTGATTGGGATTGCAGAGAACTTTGAAGCAACAACATATATTAAAACGTGTGTTAATCCAGGTATGGCTGTGGCTAAGCATGTCTAGCTCAGATGTGGCAAGTTGGGTAGGCGCCCTTAGTGGAAACATGGATTCATGGTATGGAAGTGTGCATTATTACGGAGGCCCCTATTCACAACAGCAAGGATTGTAATCATAAGCATGAGAAGTAACGAGGGCCCTGAATATCCTTCTTTAACATCACTTTTCAGTGTTGATTCTGGTTTTGTCATGGCTAGAGTGGGTGGAGAGTTTCTAGGTTTCTTGCGGGTCATGTGGTGATTGTGGGTCATGCTGAAAGCAACTGGGTATCATATCCTGCAATGTTTCTTGATGCATTTAATGTGAATATGCTTAGCATCATGATGAAAGTTGAATGCATTAAAAGAAAGGAAATGCCAATAAAACTGTCTATAAAAAAATGTACGTTTTTTTAAATAGAACACTTGGCTTTCCACATATACTGCTTTTTTATTTCATTTAATCTAACAAACACACACAATTCACTCTGACTGTCAGATAGAAATATGTATCGGTGGACAGGCACTCACCCGCATATAAATAAATGTGTATGCATACACTAATTTAGACATAGGTGTGATAATGCACAAATATATGAAAATTGGTTGCAGATACGAAAAATTGTTCATCCAGCTTTCCCTGGGCCACATTAGATTTTTCAAACATCTCAATTCCAACATGAAATACTTTTCAAACTATGGCCTACTAAATAAGAGAATTTTCACTAATCAAAGCTCGAAGGACTTTGTGCTCTAAAAATCAAGGTCTGTAACTGATCTCACAGATTCCTGTAACTTGTCTTTCATTTGGGCTTTGGTTTCTCAGGCAGGTATCCAAGTGAATCAATTTGAGTGGTTCTCCTTAAAAATCATCTTGGTCACATGCTCTTTCAATTTGTGTACATACATTGAGCTAATACTTTTCTAATTCTATCCAATTCCAAATTATATATTGGAATTAATCCAAATCAAATTTTACACTGAAAATGGAGTTTATAAATCCAGGAAATTATCTTCTGTAACTTCTCAGAGCATGATGATAAAAATCGATATTTCAGGGTACACACACTCGGCGTACACAGGGAATGTGGGAGCACTGCTGCTGCCGGATTGGGCACGGTGAAGAAGCACACCACTTAGTGTGCACAAAGAGAAGGTAAGGACTACGCTAACAATTATAACATATGGTTATAAGGAGCATTCCAGCATGATTCTCGGGTCGGAAATAAAATCGAGAAAGAGGAATCAACTATTGAATGTAACAAAAACATTTTTGTGGGGAGGCAATTACTGTGATGAGGCAATTTGCACAGCGATTAATCCTGGATATGAGGATACGCTGTGAATGACTTTCGGGTCGGAAGTACAACCGAACTAGAGGACCTCCAGAATTAAAGTTTTAGCCCTGAAGAAGTCGCAGGATAATTTTCTAACGAACGCGACGAAACACGTGTCGGCTAAGGTTGTAATAGGTTCCATTGGAATGTAAAGGAACCTCATGCAAGAAAAAAGAAAAATATTAAAAGAAACAAAGGATTGAGAAGAAGATTATCATTGTATCTTTCTGTCAGCTTGACTTTACACTACAAGCGTGTGCAGGGGACTATTATGTACTTTGGTTGTGGTCTTTTGACCTCAAATTAGGGGGAGGGAGGGTCTTCCCTACGTCTGTGCACCGCACATATATCATGTTGCACTGAATACTAATGCGAACTGCCTGAGAGCGCCATTGACCTATAAACTTACCACCCAAATTGAAATAGAAACGATATTTCTGGGTACTTTAAATGAAGGACTTCAGTTAGCTGACTAGATAGGGCAGTGATGAATAGCTGCTTTAAGTTTTAAAAAAACTAAAGGATCAACGCGAACCCTATGAATATGAGGGAACGCCTTCCATGCTTGGGTTTATTTGACTAGAAGAATTCTGAAACTCACAAGCCAAAGATGGTGATAGATGTGATAGGCTGTCTTTAGGAGAAGCTGCCCGCTGGGGCCAAACTCAAGCAGACTGAAACATTACAACCTCCCCAGCAAAGCGATGGAACAATGCTATTGCACATGATATAATTTTTGTCATGAAGAAGGCAAAGGGAAATATGTATGATGGTCGAAACAGTCTAGATTTGGCGTTGCCAAATCTCACACATTAGTTATTTTAAGGAGGGCTGAACAACAGTCCAGCACATGTAATAATTAATTTGACTGCTACCTTGGGATACCATTTAGTTATGAGTGGACTCACTTGTATGAGTTCAAGGAGTTTTCAACAGTCATAATTGTTCATATGGATGGCTTCTTTTGTAAAATGAGATATCTATCCCATTTCTCTTTTTGCTGAGGATTATACTATGAGATACATTTTTTTATTAAACTTAGGTGTTACTGTATAATTATAAATGCATGTTATTATCTGAATGAGTTTGGTAAAGTCCAGTACGACCAATTAACTTTACTTCCCAAGTTTCTGACAAGTGCAGGTGTCAGTGGGTAACTTGTGATCCTAAACATAAAACTTCCCCTTTCCTTTCTCCCATAAAGCTATTATTATAATTGCTTCTTTTCATTCCTCCCCTGGATTTATATGTAAAGAATTCCTTTGAAAATCTAAGGGTAGTATCATTTAAAGAAGGTAAGAAGTTAGGAGTAGAGTACTACATGAGATTGATACCTGTTTAATGAGGAAATAGCACAAGAGAGGTACATTTCTCTGGCTAATGTAATGGCATCTGTATGTATAAAAGAAGTGGATTCGAGGGAGGATGGCATAAGCACACAGTGAATTGCCTTTTGCACGCCATTTGGGTGTTTTCAGTTTCGACGGATGCCCTTTGGCCTTGCATCTGCTGCAGCAGTGTTCCAAAGATTGATGTCAGAGCTTTTTGGAGATATGCAAGGCGTCATTTTTTTCAAGACGACATACTGGTTATGGGTTCCAGTAAAAAATTCATGATGAACGACTTAAAAATGTAATGGATATTCTTCAAAGCAAAGGGGTAACAGCAGAAATTTCCAAGTGTAAATTTGCAGAAAGGAAGGTCACTTATTTGGGTCATGAAATCAGTGACACTGGCATTAGACCTAAGACCAGTTTAATTAAGGCTATCATTGAGGCACCTGCACCTAAATCTAAAGATGATTTAAGATCTTTTTAGGTCTAGCGGAATTTTACGCTAAATTTGTCAAAAAATTTCAGAGAAAACTTATAACATGAGATCTTTACTAAAAAACAAAGTACAATTCATTTGGGATGATTCGTGGCAGTTGTCTTTTCAGAATATCAAGAAATCGATTAGCCAAGCACCCAATTTACAAGGTTTTGATCCTTCAGCCAATACCATTGTCACCACCGACGCTAGCGGTAGAGGGCTAGGAAGTGTTCTTACTCAAATTGATGACGAGAACAAAGAAGTAGTAATTGCATTTGCTTCCCGTTCTCTTACCCCTACAGAGGAGAAGTATTCTGTAATAGAACGAGAGACCTTAGCATGTGTATGGGCACTTGAACACTTTAGAAAAATTTTATGGGGCAGAAAATTTACGCTACGAAGTGATCATAAACCACTTACCAAACTTCTTACTACAGAAGGTCTGATCAATGCTACTGCAAGAATTGCAAGGCTATCTATGAGGCTACAAGACTTCATGTATGATATCCAATATGTTCCAGGTGCTAAAAACATTACTGCTGATTTTCTTAGTAGAATGGCTTTACCTTTGATGGAAATCGATAACAATCCTTGGAATGAGTATTCTGTTGCTAGTGTGTCTACTATTGGAGTATTTGACAGTTTCACTAAAGATGAATGGTTCAATGCTGAAAGTGATGATGGAATTTTGTGTCAGGTAAAGGAGTTTGTTACTAATGGTTGGATTGGTATGGAAAAAGATGCGTCAAGGATGAATTTAGAGGATTTTGGGAGGTCCGTAATGAATTGAGTGTCTCTAATTCCTTAACTCTTCGTGGAGACAAAGTGATTCCTCCTATTAACTGACGTGAAAAGATTATTAACTTATGTCATGAGGGCCATTCAGGGATTACACGTACCAAACTAAGGCTCAAGGAACTGTATTGGTGGCCCAAAGTTGACATGGAAATTGAAAGATTTGTTAGATCATGTATCAAATGTGAGACATCTGATAAATCTTTAAAAACTCTTAATCCGCCTTTGAGTTCGTTAGGGTGTCCCAAGTTGCCATGGGAAGTAGTTGCATTAGACATCATGGGGCCTATCACTTGGAAGGATGGCTCTTGCAAGTATATCTTGGTTCTTGTAGACACTTTTTAAAGGTGGTTGGAGTTAAAGGTTGTGCAGTGTGTCAATACTAGAACTGCTATTTCATTTCTTGATAATATTTTTTTAAGAGAGGGGTTTCCAGCTGTCATCTTATCAGATAATGGTGTCCAGTTCAAGTCAAGTGAAATTAAAAATTATCTCATGGCATCTGGAATTCAACAACGTTTTACTGCTTTATATCATCCCTCAGGTAATGGTATAGTTGAAAGGGTGAACCGCAGTATTAAAGGTATTATACAACTTGCCAATAAAAGTAGTATTTCTTGGGATGTTGAGTTAAATAAAATGATTTGGGCGTATAGGAATACCATCCATGGTTCTGTTGGTGTGAGCCCATTTTCGTTAATGAGAGGTAGAATTCCTCATTCTAAAGTCAATCCTGGTTGGATGAAAAGAAGTGAGATGATTGAATTTGACATTGATGAGGTTAAAAGACGCATTACAGAGTCTCAAGAAAAAAATAAAAAGTATTATGACCAAAAACATGGCACTAGAGAAACCATGCTTTGCACTGGAGACTGGGTCCGGATTAAATGTGGAAGGATAACAAGGAAAGGTGAAAGTAGATTTAGTGAACCTAGAAAAGTTGTCAAGGTTATGAAGAATACTGCTTTACTGCATAATGGTGAAGTTTGGCATTTTAGTCGTTTAGCTCCTGTAAAAAACACTAATTATCAAAAGGAGCAAAGTAGCCAATGTAAGGAATTTTTGGTGGTTAGAAGCATCTCAATTTCCTTTAAATCTTAGCAATGATAATTATGGTATCAATGAACCAGAAATGAGTGCAGAAGTTTCTTTATCTACCACTGATTCCGACTGTTCCAATGAAGTTTTTTCTCCTACCATCAATTCTGGTATGCCTAATGAGGTTTCTTTACTCTTTACCTTCTACCAGTTTGGACAATGTTGATTTAAATGCAAGTGATAACAAAATTGTTAAAACATCTAAAGGACGTGTTGTTAAAAAGCCAAAGAAGTTAGAATTGTATGATTGTGAATAGTTTAAAAAAAAAAAAATTTCATTATTAATTTTGGGAGGGGATTGTGTAGTATTGTAATGTAATGCTATGTTATCATAGGGTTAAGTTAGAACTATGTCCTCATCATATTCTAGAATGTATCCTCTCTATGTTGTAATTGAGAATGTTGTAGGCAGTAAGCTGTTGGTACCTACAAGGAAGGACGCTGTGCAGGGGTTTGGAAAGAATTCCTTTGAAAATCTAAGGGTAGTATCATTTAAAGAAGGTAAGAAGTTAGGAGTAGAGTACTACATGAGATTGATACCTGTTTAATGAGGAAATAGCACGAGAGAGGTACATTTCTCTGGCTAATGTAATGGCATCTGTATGTATAAAAGAAGTGGATTCGAGGGAGGATGGCATAAGCACACAGTGAATTAACGGGAAAAGAAACTACCAAGTACCACATAAAACACTGGCACCTACCGTACCAACCTTCCAAGAGCTAAGCACTTGATTGTTGGGGGCATCCGGTGTATGCAAAATTGTATACGTTTGGGATACCTGCACCACAGTTGCCACGATAAACGCACAAATGTTATCCGACAATACCTTAATATCATGTTGGTTTTGTAAAAAAGACATTGTAGAAGATGTTTTATTAAAATCAATTAATAGGAACCCCACTGCACTTGTATTGTGTAGTATTGTAATGTAATGTTATGTTATCATAGGGTTAAGTTAGAACTATGTCCTCATCATATTCTAGAATGTATCCTCTCTATGTTGTAATTGAGAATGTTGTAGGCAGTAAGCTGTTGGTACCTACAAGGAAGGACGCTGGGCAAGGGTTTGGAAATAAACTTCACTTCAACTTCAATACTTGATTCAACTCTTCATTTGGATTATACTACATCTTGCTTACAAAGTTATATGATTGAATTAAATTCTTTATTTTCCAAAAGCCAAAATCATAGGAAAGGCAACACATACTATTAAAAAAGTCACCGAATAAAAAAACCGATACAAATACAGCAAATTACAAACTGACATTTAGATTTTAAGAGCATTTCACGAATTCCGGTGGCCTGCTGGTTTAAGACACAAATCCTCGAAAGGCTGCAATCGAAGAACACGCTAGCTTTCGGTTTATTTTTTCAAAACTTTCAGGCCTGGGGCCTGTGTTATTTTTAACCAAGGTAGGAACAAAACAAAAAAATAGCACTGAATATAAAATGCGCTACAAACCTGCTCGCTGAGCCAATTACTGTGTGCTTCCAAATTGCTGAGGTGTAAGCGCCATCATTGCTGCCAGTGTGAATTGGTCCCTGTGGGTCATGAAGTGGCAGGCTAAGGCCTTCAGAAACATACTCGGCCTGTGATTCTCACCGACCAGGAAGAGGGGCTGATGCGATAGCACTGGCGGCCTTTGCCTTCTGTTGCTGGAGCATTTAAACAAGGAATCTATCATCCAGTGTCGTGTTCTTTCTTGCAGCCAAGATGTCACATTTATGTGCCCACTTTTAAGCTATAATAATGTGGTTTTTTTTTCTGGCTAACAGCACTTGGATCTGAAACTTGTGGTGTAAACGTACAAAATGACTCCATTGCATTATCAACTAATGTTTTTAACGTAATTGTTAAATCTACCCCACTAGACTCATGTAAAACTAGCATCATTGTTCCTATATACAAAAAGGGCAACAAAGATAAGCCCCAGAATTATAGAACCATCTCATTGCTGAATACTACGGCAAAGTTAATGGGGTGCCTACTCTTAAACAGGCTGGAAGAGTGGGCAAATTAGAAGAACATCTTGATGCAGGCCCAATATGGTTTTCAGAGTGGTAGAGGTACCATAGATCAGTGGTGGTGCAGTTCTCCACCTGTTTTATCATAGAGAGGGCACACAGGATGCCTGGGGCTCGGCCACAGCCGGGGGCCCCTCCAAGACCGTTCATAGCTCGATTCTTGAACTTCCAGGACAGGGATTTGATACTCAGGGAGTTGCGGAAAAAGGGTGAAATCAAGTATGAGAACACGAGAGTGATGGTGTTCCCTGACTATTCACGTGATGTTCAAAAGCAACGGCGCACCTTCGATCCCACCAAAGTGAAGCTTCGTGCCCTTGGGATCCAATATATGTTACTGTTCCCTGCAAAACTCAAAGTCATTTTCCAGGACACCACGCATTTTTTCCAGACACCGGAGGAGGCATGGTCCTGGATTGAGGAACGGCCTCAATTGCGACGTGGGCTGCCTTCTCCTGCACCACTGACCGCCACTAAACAACTGAGCCCTAACTGGGAAAGGCCCCAGGCAAAGAGGCGAAGGATCAAGCGCCTGACATCAGTTGGGAGCACACCAGGACAATCCCTGAGACCCAGAACCTCGAGAGCCAACGTGTCAGACTCGGACGATGACACGGCCCTGGAGTGTGCGTCAAGGACTTCTCGGAAATCCAACGACCAGGGGGACTCCGATCAGTCGGAAAACCTCGACTCCCAGGCTTCGGATGCGGCACACCCTCTTATGGAGACTATTCAACACCTGGAGGCCTCGGGCCTGGGTCCCCCGAGTGGGGATCCTTGCTCGCTGCCGCCCCCACACAATGGCGAGGAGGACTGACACAGAGGGGCCAGACGCCCTCACAGAGACGCTGTATTGTCCTTGCGATACTGAGAACATTTGATTCATCTGCAGCAAGGAAGGGAAGTATACAGTGGGTTGTGTGATTTCCTTTTTTGTTTTTCTTTTTTTATAGTACTGTATAGTTGAGTGGGTGGGGGAGGGGGGGTATGTTTTTTTGTTCTGGACAATTATACACATATTGACACTGAAGCTGGGTGGCAGAACGGTGCGACGGCATACATCAAGACATTACAGGGGCGACGGCGGTGGGGAGGAGGACAGGGATCCACTGACGAGTTAGATATGCTACACCACCGCGATGGCTACATCTAACACAGGAATGTATTCAATCCTTTCATGGAATGTGAACGGGATGGGGAGTAAGGTTAAGAGAGGTTTAGTGGCGACATATTTTAAAAGATTGAAACCTGATGTCATTCTTCTACAAGAGACACACTTAAAAGGCACTCAATGTGGGTTCCTGGGCCGAGGGGCATATAAAACAATGGCTCACGCTGGATTTTCCACGGGGGCAAGGGGTGTGGCGATACTCATCAGAAAAAACCCACCCTTTATAATAGAACGCACCTGGACAGACCCAAACGGTACATATGTAGCGATCAAAGGAGTATGAAATAGGAGACACATCACTTTTGTTAGTGTATACGCACCTCCCAAGCTCCAACGGCAAACGATGGATAAGCTTGCAGCAATTTTATTGGAGGCGGGAACAGATACACACATTATCGGGGGCGACTTTAACGACGTAATGGACCCCACGAGTGATCGGACGACTGTCCCAACGGGGAACCCCAAAGAAACGCTGCTCAAACGGTTCACAGATACACTAACGCTCACAGACATATGGCGCAAGCAGCATCCTCAGGCCAGAGCCTATTCCTTTTACTCAGGGGCACACAAAGCCTTTTCAAGGATAGATTACATATTTGCACCAATGGGGGAACTCGGGGAGGTGCACAAGAGAGACTATTTGGCAAGGGGCCTCTCAGATCATTCACCCTTGTGGCTCACAATGGGTACACATATACAACGACAGAACGGGGAATGGAAATTGAACCCATGGGAACTTAAAGACCCACAGGTTGCTCAAGAGCTCAGGGTAGACACGCAGTTGTATTTTAACGAGAATGTGGGGTCGGTAGATTCTGCCATTACGCTATGGGAGGCATACAAGCCTGTATTAAGGGATAGGGCACAAAACATTATAGCTCACAAAAACGGAAAGAGGAAGAAGCGATCACGGGACTAGAATCCCAGTTACTGCTGCTCGAATCACAGGCGAGCAAGGGCAGTGATCCCTCCATGCTACGCAGTCTGCAACTCCTTCGGCAAGAATATTTTTCACTGGCCAAAAAAGACGCGCAACACGCAATACAAGCTATGCACCGACGTCTATATGACGTAGGTGATAAGACTGGTAGGTTGCTGGCATGGCTTAGCAAGAAGGAGCTTGACAGTAGATGGGTTTCACTGATACAGACGGAGGATGGTCAAATTCATCTGACCCCGGTTGAGATAGCCAACACCTTCGCAGATTATTACGAGGCCTTTTACAAGCGACATGAACTAGCTGAGTTGTCACAAATACATGCATATCTTCGGGAGACACGACTCCCTAAATTAGAAGACGGTGAGTCCGAGAAACAAGACGGTAAGATTACAAAAGAAGAAATTATGACAGCTATCGGCCAACTGAAAACGGGGAAGGCCCCGAGACCTAATGGGCTGCCTTCTGAATTTTTTAAGCAACATGCGATGCTGTTTGGCTCACACCTACTCCAACTATATTTGGAGGCGCATGAGACGGGAAGCCTCCCCAGAGACTTGCGGACTGCCACGATCGCAGTCATCCCAAAAAAGGACAGACCACCACAGGCATGTAGCTCGTATCGCCCTATCTCCCTCATAAACATAGAGACCAAGATACTAGCCAGAATATTAGCAAACAGGCTCACCGTAGTAATTACTGCCCTCATTCATGGAGACCAGTCCGGTTTTATGCCCAAAAGGTCGACAAGGCTCAACCTGAGGAGACTACATAACTGGCTGGAAGTGGTTAACAAAAGAGAAGATCCGCAACTTGTCCTCTCCCTTGATGCCGAAAAGGCATTTGACACTGTCCACTGGCCTTTTCTTATGTCTGTTCTGGAAGAGTTTGGGTTTGGTCCGGTATTCAGACGTTGGATCACTGTACTTTATGAGAGACCCATGGCCAGGGTTAGAGTCAATGGGGTAGTGTCGCGGGAATTCCCAATAGGTAGAGGTACTCGACAGGGCTGCCCGCTATCTCCCTTGCTTTTTGCCCTGGTGTTAGAACCACTTGCCTGTGTGATCCGATCCCACCCGGACATCACGGGATTCAGGAATGAAGAGAATGATGAGACCGACGAACGTATATCCCTATATGCAGACGACATATTAATGTACGTCACAAACCCGGAAACGACACTCCCTACAATCATGGACAGCTGTGAGACATATGGTGCACATGCGGGGTACAGGATTAATTGGGGAAATCATACCTATATCCAGTAGACAAGAGTGGCAGCTATACTATAGGCCCAAGTCAACTCCAGCTAGCGCGGGAGGGCATAAAATATCTAGGGATCTATGTTACAACGAACGTAACTATGGCGCTGGATCACAATCTCTACAGGGTATTCAGGGATTTTCGAGCGGACGTGGAGAGGTGGAAGACTTTGCCACTGACGTTGCTAGGTAGGGCAGCACTGTATAAAATGATAGTGCTCCCAAAATTTCTCTATGTACTGCAAAACACCTATCAGCGCATTCCGGTGGAGGTGTTCGATAGAATCGATGATCTATTACGGACGTTTCTCTGGGATGGGAGACCACCGAGAATAGCACTGGCGACACTACAATGTAATCAATACAACGGCGGTATCTCCCTGCCCGATCTTCGGGCGTATTACAGGGCAGCACACCTGGTTGTCGTAAACGAATGGCAGCACTTAGAAAGAGATCACCCCACCTACGCACTTGAACGCACACAGTTCACCAAACGCCCATATACACATTACTTATACGGGGGAGAGGAGCGGCGCAGCTCCTGACAGCAACGCAGATAGTGGTGACAGCATGGAAACAGACTGAGCAACAAATGAAATGGGATGGCCGTGTCACAAGGGAAACCCCACTCTGGGTGGGGACCCGGCTTCAGGAAATCACAAAATTGCGTGGTTTCCGACAATGGGATTTACTAGGCATCTCACAACTTAAGGACATACTGCACCGTAAAGAGTTGGTTACTTTCCCACACCTTCAGGCTACATACGACATGAACATGACTCAACACTACAAATACCTGCAACTGGCCCATGCATGGAGAGCACAACACATAGACACTACTGACATCCCCGAATACGCACCTTTGGAGGGGCGATTCCTGATGGGGGAACTAGTGGAGAAGGCTGTTTCCTGGACATATAGAACGATAATAAATAACAAACCAGACACGTTGCAGAAGCTACGGGCGAAGTGGGAATCAGAGCTGGGGGAGTTGGAGGATTTAGATTGGGAAATGGCATTGATGCACCCCCGGGAGGTAGCCATTAAATCCAGGCTTCGACTGATCCAATTTAAGTATCTACACAGAGCATATTATGACAGAGCGAGATTGCACCGTATAGGGAGGGCGGAAACACCTGACTGTTTGCGCTGTAGGGCGTCCGCAGGTAAATTTTTTCACATAGTGTGGGATTGTCCGAAGATTCAATTGTATTGGGCTACCTTGCTGGAAGAGCTGGGAAATGTCCTAGGAGAGGCGATTCCGCTTAATCCCCAGTTTGTTTTGTTGGGAATCTCCACTGAAATTGACCTCCCCAAACCTAAGTTAACCCTACTGCAATTGGGATTAGTGGTAGCAAAACGTGACTTGGCTAAGGCATGGGGGGCAGTGGCGAACCCATCTCTGATTGAATGGAAAAAAAGCATGGATATGTACATGTTGGGGGAAAAGACGAGTTATGAAGCAAGGGGTTGCCCCAAAAAGTTTTGGAAAATATGGAAACCATGGCTCACATACAATGGACTCTCGCTCACTGATTCACAATGATCTCTCATGGCGCGGGTGTGGGTTGCGAGACCGGGAGGGTCTCAAATGATGTCCAAAGATGTGCTACAGTTGTTTGCTTGTCCACTGCTGCCGTTCATGTATAACACTGACGTCGCACTGAATATGCCACTACGTTTTGCTGCCGAACAGTTTGTTTGTAATGTATTTAAGAAAATGTCAATAAACATATATTTTTTTTTTTTAAAGTGACATTTAGTGCAGGGCTTTTGGAACGACGCAGAGCCTTCATGGCAGAGAATATGTGGTCAGGCCCTTTAAAACACAGATAGAGTTGATTGCACTGTTGTCAGCCCTTTCAGATTTATTCGAAGGCTTGGATCACAGACCCTGGAAAGGGACACTGCAATAACCAAGGTGGACCAGAAACATTTAAAAGACTAATGCAGACTTACAGGGTGTGCCATTAGGCGGACTATGCATCTCAGACATCATGGATGGTGAGAAGCATTTTAGTTATGGATTGATTTGAGGAGTAAAAAACAATTCAGGTTTAATGAGGAACCATACCAGCAAAACTTGACTTAATAATATCAAGTTGTCATAATCCATTCAACCCTGCATGTTTGTAAGATAGTCAATAACCTCTTCTTGAGGCAATAGCCTCAGATGATCCTATGGCTTAAAATGTGTTGTCATTGATTCCCTCTCTGCAGAATGAGGCTCATGAGTTTTCCACTTATCAAATATTGAGCTACTACAGAAGCATCAATCAATCATATCCCATTGATAGCCTTAAGGTAGCTCAGAAGGCAGGTGGGTTGCTACATAATCCTCCCAGTTGATTCTTGTGTTATTTCACGAGCTCTAAAAAGTAACTAGGCAAACTCTGTCAACATTTCTAAACATGCCATGTAGTCAGGATGGAGTTTCCAAAAATGACACATATGGGACATAACCCCCAGACGATTTGGACAGACTGAGACATTTCAAATACCACTTCAGGAAACCTACCAGTTAGGATCAAATAAGTCCTGGAGAAATTAAAAGTATAAGTTTAACCCTTTAAAAAGTAACTGCGCACATACACCTACGCCATTATGAGGATGTTTTTCAAGTTCTAAATATAAAAGCATACAATGTGGTTGGGATCTTAGCTCAGATTTGTTTGTGGATGTTAGCTACCATGAACATAATCCCATAGAAGGTCAATAGATCAAGCAAATTAGTGTATGTTTAAAAATGTATTGCTTACAGTTACTCTTTGCTGTTTACCTGCAGACACTTCCCTGAACATAACCCAAGTTGTCTTTGGTTCTAGGACTATAAATAAGGGCCTTAATTATAATTTGGTGGATGGCTCGTCCTCCGCCAAGGCGACAGAGTAAATTATTCTGTTGCTCTGATGAAGGTGCCGCCTGTCAAATTATGACAAGTCCGCTGGCCCAGTGTACATTTCAAGCATTGACAGGAACTGCTGTCACAGCGGTTTCTGCCAATGCATAGTAACAAAGCAGGATTTTTTTTTTTAAAACAAGCCTTCCTCGCCATTGGAGTTTCCTCCCATGGCGAAGGGTGTATTGAGCACTTTTCAGGTTTTTCCTGGGGGTGACACCATGAAACTATCGCCCAACTGAATTTAAATCAGGCAGCCGGACCATAGTCTTGGCAGGGAGAGAACTCCATCCTCGTTGAGATGTAGTTCCATCTCCGCCAAGATATAGATCAGCCCCTCAGTTCGAAATTTACCCTTAACTGGAGAACTTAAGATTTCTGTGCTATATAACAAAAATACTGTATATCCAGTCTGTTTTATAGGGAATTTTAAATAGGAAAGATACATTCTCAATGACAATGTGAATACTACAAAGCCAGCCTACAGCCATTTATTGAGGAATTTTAACAGGGGTGAATGTAAATTCCGATTTCTCATCCGTGTTTCATATGGTGACTTGCTGTGGCATTTAAGTTGACCTCTGATTTCCTTCCAGTCCCCGCCAATGGCGTGGCAGTGTTGTTTCCAACTCTCTTTAGTGGCATTACAGGGGACTGTGTCTCTCTTTCCGAATAAGAAAAGGTATATTTAATTCCTCAATGTTGCAGGATCGGTTAAGAGAGTACGAGCGATCATAGACATAGACTAGCTTCACTTTCTTTTTAGTCAATGAGGGCATACAGTATAGTACATGCATAATATTCAGTCTTACATCAAATACATATTTATCATTAGGTATCTATGAGCAAAGAAGCAAAGAGAACCAAGAAATATAGATATAAAGTTAGAAATGTTTGAGTCCTTCTATAGCATCCTCTTGAAACAGATGAAACCAGGTCTGGTTCAATGACTTCAGCCCCTTTCCCCTTTAAGTTTTAATATGGCTGACTCAATTTCAAACGTCTGGCACATAAGTGTCCAGAATTCATTGAAAGTTGGAAGAGTCTTGTAAGTCTTGTCTCATGCAATACATAATTGTGCAACAACAATTGCAACGGATACTATTGCAAGCATGTGGTCATTTATGTCTAGTTTTGTCCCTGGCATAAAATTATCCATAGTAAGCTCAATGTCCTTATGCAAATGCGCCCAAAGATATCGGATGGTATCAGACCAGAAAAACAGCCGACTTCAAACAATTAGTGAGCATATAGACAATGTCAACTGCAAATAGTCTACATCTTGGACACATTTTATGTGCATTATTGATACTGCTGGCACCCCACCTTATTATTATAATAGAGCATACAGATAGTTTTGAAATGTTGAAGCTTAAGGCTGAAACATGTTACCAGAGCGCAAGTTACCTTAGCAATACCTGTATGTCTTCTGGTTGAATTGTCTGTCCAACTTTCGGGCTCCATCCAAGAGCCAGTTCTGGAGTATCATCCTCCCTACTTTAATGTAATGCCATATATAACTCACCAACCGACATCTTCTCTTTGGTGGAGGACATTACTGCTAAAATGTCCAGATTTTCCACTTATAATGTTGGTGCTATTTTCTGACACAAATAGTCCAAATATTGGAAAAAAAGGTATCTAAAAACTTAGATTGTAGATCAGCAAAACTACGGAAGCCTAACCCATCATACTGTTGTCCTACAGAGAGTAAACCACTGCAATAACATCTCCGAGGAACACTATCCTGAAAAACAGATTACATAGCATGTGTGTTTGTAAAGCACACGTTTACACAGAAGGGTACATTGGCGCTGAATAACAGATGTTTATTGTTACCCAACTCAATGGTACGCATTTTACCGACCTCAGAAGGACGAAAGGCTGAGTGGACCCACCAGAATTTGAACCTGAGACCATTAGGTCAAACACAGGCCCCTACAGTGGGCACATTAGTCCACTAAGTCACCAGACCCAGCATGAGAGCAAAGAAAGATTGCACAGAGTGGTGTATGTGTATGAATGGCTGGCATCTGATATTATTTGCACAATTAATCCCATATTCTCCTTATATCATTCATTATCTTGAAGTGTACTCGCTTGAAATATTTAGGATCTGTATGTCGGCATAAGAAGTATATTACATCATTGCAGACAGCAATTTGGTAGATTAATTGATTCTTTTTGTCTCTGCTGTCTGTAATAAACCAAATACGTTGTCCGAAGGCTGCCCAAAATTATGTTTTGAAGTCAGATAATGCCCAACCTCCCTTGTGAGGGTTAATTTATTAAGCCTGATGCCCTGACGCCCCCTTTGACAACCCCATTTGAAACTACCTATAGCAGAGTCTAGGCGTTTAGCATATAAGTGAGCAAGCGGAGTGGAATCGCTGTCACTAAATAGAATTATCATTTTTATAACATTGCACCTTCCAATAATGCTTATGGGAAATCTATTCCAGTAGCACATTTTGTACATAAATTGTACTAATAGATGCTCATATAATTAAGGCGTATAATATTGCTCACTAGGGAAGTAATCTTAATCCAAAATATGTTGCAGTCTCGACTATATGCACTTCCTTTCTTTTCGATGAATAGTGACAAATAATTGGTGTCTTAATAACATCCAGTTTGTAGCCTGATATTTTGCTAAAACACCTAGCCTTGGCAACTATGTAGTCCACAGCATGTAATGGGTGAGCTGAGTACAGGAGACATCATCAGCATAGGTACTTCTTTTGGCCCCTACCCCACTTACTGTGATTGGGATTCTCTCTTGATTTTCCGTTAAATGCTGGAAATAAAGTTAAAGAAAGACGGCGAGAAGTAGGGGGGTTGAGGGGCGTCCTTGTCAGGTGCCCATGTGAATCCTAAACTGATCTAATTTCTGGCCTCTAAAACCAGCCTGTCTGTAGGTCTCTGATAAAGGCTCTGTACTTATAACGTGAATCTTTCCCCAATCCCAACTGTCCGCATTGTCGCCCAAAGATATTTCCAAGAAACCCTGTCAAATGCCTCCTCAGCATCTAAGAGGTTCAAACAAGCTTGTTGATTCGTAGCATTCACAGCATAAACAATGTTATAGCCAATATATCAGCTGTCTCACTGTTAGACACATTGGCTGTCTGAATCACCTTCAGACTTCAGGGTAACATTGTTACCGCAGCTTCCCCCTTCAGCCTCTGCTTCGGATGTCTGGACTCACAGCAGAATGGTCATGAAGCAGATGAGCCGGGAGTGATTCTTCCCTCACAGCATCCATGATACAAGTCGCAAGCGGAGACACCTCCAGCAGTAACCCGGGGGCTTCTACAAGAGGAAGGGGTTGTGTTGCGAGAACACTCAAGACAGGTTTGACAATGGGCGAGGTCTCAAACTTTTGACTCTAGCTGAGAATATTCCGCGATCCGCTGCTTCTGCTGCCCAACGGCCCAGCATGATCTCCTATTTGCCAATCCCACAGTCATCCCCATTTTATTTTTGGCAAGACAGACAGGCAAGGAAGCAACAATGATGCTTGTGTGGACATTTTTGATGCACCCTGCATGGTTGCCCTGTGTGCTCTTGAACAGATTTAGCTTAGACTGCTTAAGGAGGCAGTGCATTGCTGTCAGATTCCTTGCGGAACCTCTAAAATGATCTGTGTGGACTTGTTTCTATTCAAGAGAATAATCAGTCTCTGGCAATGTTTATGATTTACACTCGTGACCACAATCGGTTAGCCTGCATGGTGAATATATAGCTCCAGTAATCTCTAGACGTGCGGCTTCTTCTATGCATGACTCCCAGGACAAAAGGCTCTGAACCTTGGGTCCTTTTTCTGTTCCTGACACTGCTCTGCAAGCTGGAGGGCCGAGGAAGGGCTTTAACTAAAAAATGAGTGGAAAAACTGAAAATGGCATAAATTCCCTTTAAAGTGGGGTACAGGAATCAGAAGGTAAGAGACAATGCAAGCGGTGCAACAGCAGACATTCTACTACAGAATACGTGCACTTTCTATAGGGGGGGGTCATTTTCATGTGAAAAACTCGAGTTTAAAGCCAGCTCTTCAGTCTGAGGCATGCCTGTTTGTAACAGATCCCAAAGTTTGCAATGGAGCAACTCTACAGAGAAAAGTAAATTGATTTGATTGCATATGTGCTCTAAATATAGGATCCCAAATAGAACTTGGTTCACCTGGATCCTGTGTCACCAGGTTAGCCACCAGACCATAAATCCCTAGTTTGGCCGCCCATCCTTATTTAGCAGATCACAGCCATTTCAATAATTGGCAAATGGTGAGCTAGTCTTATGTATCAACAGAAGCTCTATCCACAGAGGAGACAAAGAATATTGCAAAGATCTGCAGAGATAGGAAAACCAAATTTTACTGGTAAACCCCCAAATAAATGCAAAATTATGCTCATCAGTTGTAACCAATAAATACTGTTTTATCTAGTGGTATGGGATTCCCCAGAGACATCCCCTTCTCATACAACTACACCCCCTTACTAGTGGTGCTGGAACAATGTTCATAGTGGGGGTAATGCCACCAATGTTACTTCACTGAAGTCATAGGTATTGTGAAATTCCAAGCACCACACAAAAAATACAAGATAGCTTGTATCACTCACATACATCCCACCCACATTACTTGGCAGACAAACTCAAACAATCTAGGGGCACTACACCATCAAGAAATGCTGAAGCACTTCTGATTGAACCCATGACCCTTAAAAAGGAGAGACTCATGGCACAATCCTTCTCAGGAAGCAAGACTGGAATGTGGAACTCCTTCCCTCCCAACCTACACACCACCACTTCCACGGCCATCTTTATATTGGAGCTGAAAGCCTTTATCCTTTAAAGACATTTTAGCCTCACGTTTAACCCTGAGGGTGTGGTCTAAACAATGCCTATTACCCTGAGAGCGACTGCACTAATTCTTCATCACGAAGTTGGCATCTGTCAACAACCTGTTATTTCTTTAATGTACATACTCCTATGGGTAATGTAATTATTTGCCCTATGTTATAATGTATACTTTTATACATTATGCATCAGTCGACAACCTGTTGTTTCTTTAGTGTTCATACTGCTCTGGATAATGTAATTCCCTAAGTTATGATGTGTATCTTTGTACTTTATGTAACACACCTTCTGTACTACAGAGTGCGCTAGCACCTTTGAGTATTATTCTCGCAATATGAAAATGTATAAATAAATAAATTAAATAAATAATTATAGCAAATAAGTCATGCTCATTCTGTAGGAGAGTAGTAAGGGTATGGTATGTAGCCGGTGGTACATTTTAGAGCGCACTGTTACAAATGGATTTCTGAAATATAGAGTGGCGGCGCACTGTCATTTAGAGACAGCATGTTTTCCATTGAAATGGCTGCTAAATTCACACTGACATGCGGTTTTAATGTTAAAACTATACAGTGCTCAAACCATAATGTGAAGAAATCCTGTTTCAGCAAATATTTATCATTTTTGCATCACCATGTAAAGTTTCTTGATTTGTTTTTATCCTAATAAATTCTTAGGGCCTGATTCACAAAGGTAAATGTACACTTTTGTGTAAGTTTATTATCGTTTGGTATTCACAAAGGGATTTACCAGTAGTATCTTTTGGAGTGAGGAGCTCTGCACATAAAAAGGTAGATCTTTTTATGTGCTGAGGCTCTGCACTCGTAAAGATACTACTCGTAAATCCCTTTGTGAATACCAAACAATCATAAACTTACACAAAATTGCTTTGTGAATCAGGTTCTGTGTATCCATCGCACTTTTGAATTACAAGAAAATGTTGCTTTATTTGTGCTTTCCTAACTGCTGATATATTTTGAAATACATGTACAGTTCATTTACAGAAATTTAAATGTTATTGTGTGTTAGAAAAAAACTGACATCCTATAGCCTTTTCTTTCACACTCCCTGGACCCCAGTAAGATTGTCAGTTAGATCACTTTCCAAAATCCTCTAACTTTGCAGTCAGAGAAAAACAGTGCACACCAATCTACAGGTTAAAAGAATAAGTACCAATTTGTCAGACGACAGAAGAAGCCTGACATGAGACCTCTGTCTTTAAAGGCACAGCAAATGTGGCAAGATAAAAACTAAATGTAAAGGCATCTTTATTGAACATTTACCTTCTGAACTCCAGAATGGCTGTTTTGGGATGGCTGCAGCACCCCAAATACCGACTTACCGCGTCTATGCCCCTCACCCTTCTGTTACAGGATTGTATGTTACTACATAAGCTCTGATGGGAAAGACTAGTGACAAAGACCTCATTTGGCAGATTTCCACTGTTCTGAAACTTTTGCAGACATGCCAAGGATCAAAGTTTAAAGATATATTTGTTACAGTGATTGGAGGTAAAGAATGAAGAAGGATACTGTCGCTCTGCCAACCCTGAACAGATTTTCACCGTGTGAGAAAGGAGGTGAGAACTTGAAGAGAGCGTGGCCTTGGGAGGGGACGGGGCTTAAACTCCTCAATGCCCAAAGAGGTGTACACAGACATTGCAGGGGGAAGGTCCCATGGAAAGAGGATGGGCCATTGTACCCCATTGGTGCAGACAACCACGTCTATCCTTCCCAAATATGCTATCTCCTCTGTCAAGAGCAGTTTTAAAACACAGCTATTGGAGATGAACTCTGGCACGCTTCCACAGGTCACCTGGAATAGGAAACCCAATCTGTGTCTACGGCTTCCGGCTCATCGTGTGATATCGGCACTTCACCAAGTAACCGTGTGAAGATTGCCAGTATTGCGCCACTTCTGACTAATCCTGGATCAAATCAATGTGCCTTTTATGATGAGCCGAGGGAGGGCAGGGCAGAACAGCTGCAGCTGTAAAGATTATGGGAATCCTTTTTTTCCGGGTTGAGGCAAGGGTGCCAAATTTTTCAAAAAGGGCATTACCAAAGCCAAAGGCTTCAGGGGAAACAAACGTTTTAATGACATCGACAGCCATCTCTGAAATTGGTGCGAGCATTAGGACAAAAAATTTTATATCTTTAATAATTGCTCTCAGTACATGGTATATATTAAGAGAAACGTAAACATTTTCGATGCAATTATTATTTTACGTGCTGAAAAAATCAGTGTCAACCATTCATTCAAAAGGCCGAATTCACAAGAAAAGAAGAAGACATTTTCTCCTGTAGGTTTGCTCTTTTGTTTGGAGTAAATTTCTAACTTACTAGAAATCAGCAAAGGAGTCCAAGAGTGTGGCTCGGAAGCTGCGACAACTGCAAGTGCCCACAGGGGCTCCTTTTATAACAAAACCTGGTATCTCTTTTGTAAATCTCTATTTACACTCATGCCAAAACATTTCTTTATCCATAAGTATACAAATATATATAAAGCAGAGAGAGCTCAGAGAGGGAATCTATTTACTGCAGATAACTCTGAGCAAATGCATTGCTCAACTTTTCATCGTAGAGGCTGCAAAAATATTACATCATTTATTTGGGTAAGGATAACACCCATTATTTACCCTGCTACCAAGTTACAAGATGAAGGCAAGCAGCGTACAACAAATTACTATTATTATTTCCAAAAATAGAACCCTCAGCTACTACTGGGCACCAAGACCTCCCATCGGCCATCCGATGCAATGATGTGTCATAATTGAGCAAACTGGTGGCATCTTATGCAGGAGGGGCTGTGGAAAGTCAACCACATGTTAATAAGGAAATCTGGAGAATCTCTACAAGCACAGGAACCAACAGGAAGGAATAAAAAAACTCTTCTTCATAGTTTACTGCAGGTGTCTCCAACTAGTCCATAGCAAGCTTCCACTAGCTCATTGGCCCCTTCAGAGTAGCTCACAGCCTTAAGTTATTTTACATAAGCACAGGGTCACATTTTGCTTTTAAAGTTGAGGGAAGGCTGTGTTTATTTTACATTATTTTCTTCATGCTGCAGATAGCAGGGCCAGATAATGAGCAGTGCTGGAGTCAGATTTATAACCCAGGGCACAGAGGTGAACAACTGAAGCACTGTGGTATTTAACTATTAAATAAGTCCTTGTCAACTCAATATTGGAGTGTGCCAACAAAATGATGTTTCTGAATGCTATTACATGGTAATAAATTACAATGAAAAGTAACCCTAATGATTAAGTTAACCCATTTCAAAGTGTCACCTCTACAAACAGCAGGCCTCTTGTTCCCAGTAGCCAATAGACACTGGGGCATATTAGCAAGGGCCATTATCTCCGCTTTTTGGCTTTAAGAGCCAAAAAGCGGAGATAATATTACCGCCCTATTACCAAGGCGGGTGCTAACATGCATTAACGCATGTTAGCACCCGTTTTCCCCACGCCTCGCTCTGCATCTCTAATGAGATGCAAAGTGGGCGATCCTTCCCAGGATAACAGGAGAAATGTCGCTAACCGACATTTCTCCTATTATCAAGCTGCAGGCGAACATGCAGAGCGATTAGAAAAGTAGCGCTAACCGCGGTTAGCGCTACTTTTCTAACACTTGCTCTCAGTATGACTTAGCCATGATATCCAATGGAAGGTGGATATCATGGCTGAGTCTGTCCTGCCCTATCAGCAAGCTATCGCCAAAAGTTGTGTGATTATCGCTGGATTTCCAGCGATAATCGCACATTTGGCAGTTAGCGCTTGCAATTTTATCACTGTTGAGATGAGCGTTGCTGATAGCACGCTATCTCAGTGATAAAATTCAGCGTTAGTCAGGCGATAATTATCCTCGCGCTAAGCGCGCTGAGCAATAATTATCGCCGGACCTTAGTAATATGCCCCTCTGTGCCATATTTATAATGGAAAAATACAGTCCTCTTGTTTAAATGGGAGAAATGTAAAATGCTGAAAAATATTTTTATGAAACATTAAGTCTTAATGTTTTTCTCCACTCTCAATTAAGCCAATTACATCTTAGGCCCCGATTACGATGTTGGACGGACCTGAGTCCGTCCGACATTGTTTGAGAACTGGGACCGAACGACCTCCTGTCGTCGGTCCCAACCCAGCAATTAGGATGTGACTGAACACTGTTCGGTCGCATTCCTATTCTTTACAATGGGAACTCATTGTAAGGAGCTGAGGTGCAGTTCATCCCTGCACCCCGTGGCAGGCACCTCAAGGTGCCTGCCTCAGGGTGCAGGTATCAACAGGGGGGCACCATAGGTGCCCCCTCGGCCTCCAATCGGAGGCCGTGCACCCATGGAGGCCCTGCTGGGGGCCCCCAAAGTCGGACTCCCACAGCCTTTCTGTGACGGAAACGCCGGCACAGAAAGGCTGTGGGAATCTGTCATCGTAATCCCTTGGGCTGAAAGAGCCGCCCAAGGAATTACTGGAGGCTTTCCGAATGGCTGGCAGGCTCTCCGAGCCCGTCGGAAGCTATTCGGAAAGCCCGTTTGGATTCCTTTCCGACCGACCACATCATAATCGGTCGGTCAGAAAGGAATCCAAACGGGATGATCCGACAGCATCGAAGTCGGCCCCTTAATGTTTTATGATGCATGTTTCTTCACTTTAAACTCATCCCATATAAACAAATGGATTTATTTTTCTGTTATAAATATGGCAAGTTGTCTACAGGCCACTGGGAGCAAGATGTCTGGTGTTTATAAATGTGACACTTGGAAATGGGATTAAAGTTAAATGATGAGTGTTATGGAATCCATATAAACATAAAGTTAACTATTCAGTTTAATTTTCTCCCATTTCAGTGTCACCTTTAACACAGCAGGCATCTTGCTCCCAGTGCCTGGTAGACACCAGTCCATATTTGAAACTGAAAAATACTGCCATTATTTTAAGTGGGAGAAATTTAAAGCGCAGAAAAATTCCATATCATGAACTTTTTGAAAAACGTTTTCTGCACTTTAAATTTCTTCCATTTAAAAAAATGGTTATATGTTTGCATTACACATTTATTATACATGTAACGGTGCCACATAGGCCACAAGGTGTTCTAATGCTACAAATACATATGGCATAGGCTCTCAGTCGCCCATACACTTTTATCCCATTCATACGCACACATGTTCATACATTCCCAAAGACCACACTCTCACTGACAAACATGGTAGTCCTGTCATAGTGCCTCTAGTCAAAGTATTTTGTTCAAACCATAGTATCTGATTCTAAGGACATCAGGCTTAAAGTCAATGAGCTGGGCTTGAGGGTGTCTGGTAACAATGCACGAGTTGCTTAGTCTTCAGTAGTTCTCAATAATTTTCACTGATAGGAGTAGCTCTCACTACAGAAATGGTTGGAGGCCCCTGGTTTATGGAAAGCCAATTCCTCAGTGATCCTCACTCCTGAAACTTGGAGACAAAGACAAAGCATGTGCTCTATCTCTGCATTGTAAAAAGATGTGTTCATGTGTCATCCCACCAGTCAAACAGTTCGGCCACCACATTTGATCTAGCTCTCACTTATTCAACTCAAACTCACCAAACTGAGGTCATCCACCCTGTTGAGCTTTATTCCCAACAGGTTATGTGCTATCAGGGAAAAGACCTACCTCTTTTTCCCCTCATCAGCACTCGCACATGCCTTCTGTGACAATCCAAGTGTGACTTATTGGATGTTTGTGTTCCGGGCAAAAACACTAATCGTGCTTTAGGCCTGTAGCTGCCGTATTTCTTGTGATAACCGTCTATTTCTAGGAGGGCGCTCAGCTGCTTACCTCCTTCTCTCGTTGGTGTGTTGGGTACTATCAGGGAAACATTCAGCTTAGCAGTGCATGTACAGATGCCCAGCGCTTCTCTGGACAGTGACGACAAGCAGGTGCCACTTGCTCAGATGTAAAGCACTATTGTGGCATTGCTTGTCATGATTATGATAAAATTTTATTTAAGGCTTTTTTGATGCCCCACAGCTACTGTACATTGATGTTCAGTGCCCATAAGAGCTCAGACCTGATCCTCAGTCCTCAGCGTGCCCAGTTGTGTTCCCCAACTCTCAGAGACGTATATGTGACCACAGTGACCTCCGTAGGCTGAGGATTGAAAGACGTGCCAGCGCTCAGATGCAGATGATGGATGTACCAGCCTCGGTCTGCTGGCACCCAAAAGTGGTTCTGCCAATTCCAAGAGACCCAAATCCATTGCTGGTTAAACTGATCCTGCAGTGCATGCACCCTAATCCCACACTGCAGTACTGTCTTGATACCAGGCAACATGAGGCAGATTTGTGCCATGAACTGCCAGGCTGTCACCTTGGTACTTGCTACAATGGACCTTTCCAGCAGAGTCCACATCCTTTGTTCTGCTGGTTGTATTTCGATGTAGCTGGAAGCATGGTGTGCACTGAGGGAGATGATGTCTTGAGAGGGACAAAGGAGGGGTTTCTGAAAGTTGACAGGCAGACCTCAAACATCAGCCAGATGTGTGCCCAGACAGCTGCCAAAGCCTCTGCTTATGATAGCACTTTCACCAATCAGTCATCCAGGTAGGGGATGACATCTAGCCCCTATCTGTGAAATTGAGTCACCAAGGATGCCAGGCACTTCTTGAACACCCTGAGAGTCAAACAAAACTGAAGGGTAGGCCCTCGCAGCGTCAGTGCCCTCAGTGCCATCTGAACCTGAATTACCTATGATGCCTCCATTGGATGGGAATGTGGAAGTAAGCCTCCTTGAGATCCAATGATGACATCCAGTTTCCATGTTGCAGATAGAGACTCATTTCTGATAACATCACCATCTCAAATGACTGCTCTGGACAAACTTGCTGTCCAAGCACAAGGCTAAGATGGGTTGGAGTCCTTTATCCTTCTTCTGCAAGAAGAAGTACCTAGAGTCATTCTCCTGGTTTCTTTCATGTGCTAGCACTAGTTCTTTCACACCATTGTAAAGTAACAACTGCTCATCCATCTCCATCTGATGAAGCTGTACTCGCAATTGGTCATGGCTTTTGATGGGCCTGAGGCAACTTCTCTGTGTAGTTTAGTTTGTGGCCAGGATTCAATATATCCACCGTACACTTGTCTGAAGTCATCAAGGCCCTCAGGGAAATGCCCCTTACTCATTTGAGAATGGCCAACAGGACGTCTGGCTTCTTCAGCAGCCTAGGTGAGGAGGATTGTAGTCCACTGGTTCTGCACAGAAGCATGTATGATAGGTCCAAGGATGACATGTTGGCCCTCTCAGCTGACCAGGGTACATTTCTCTGAAGGACTTGATGTGGGAGTTCATTACTACAAAAAGTATGTAGTGGATATACTGGTTCCTGTCCAAGCACTGAAATTTGCTGATGTCGCCTCTGACCTTCAGGCTTCTAGTCACTTCAGCACCCTAGACAATGAGGGCTATAGACCGTCAGTGCTTGAGATCCAGAATGGTAGATGAGTGGACGGTATGGGCCATTTTCAGAATTTCTCAGATTCCTATTCAGGCTAAAAATATACCACCACATACTCTCTTCTTCTCTTCACTTGATATTGCATTTCTCTTATTCTATAACATCGTGGCTCTGGTAAAAGCAGTAAAATATTGCAAAGGTGGGTTATCCTCAAAAATATTCCTCTTACCAAACTGTCTACAAGATTTAAACTAAGCCTCCTTTTTTTACTTAACTTCAGTTTCATAGCCAAAAAACACCCTCTACCTGGTACAGAAAAAATTGTGAATTCCTAAATAAATCTGCAAGTAAAGAAGTTTCTTGCAAGGACAAAGAAGATGAAAAGAGCAGTGCTCTTGTGGGATCTCCAACACTGCAGCTGTTGTAAGAATCTGTACAAGGGAGGTGCAAGAGGGAGAGACCGCTGAAGGATAGAGAAGCAGGCGTAAAAGTAAGCGCATTGATTTGCTTAAAGACATAACTGGTTCCCTGTTCTCTTGCCAGCAGATTCCCATGATGGCACAAAACATCTAGTTGCCCTGTGACTTTGTCTGAAGTACATATTCACAAATGGATGTCGCTTTCTTGTGACCATGACCGTCACCAAAATACTAATGAAAACCTCAGCGGCCAAGCAGCCCCATAAACGAAGGATGAGAAAGATGCCGATGACATTCACACACCTTACCAAAGCCCAGCCACTTAGCCCCATAAAGTACACAGCAAAACCAGTGGCTCAAGACGCGCGAGGTGCAAAGGCCTGGCCACATGCAACGAGTAGAAAAGAGGAGGAGGGTGATACATCACACACCATCACTAGTAATCTAATAGGTTGTTGCCCTGATAAGTGTGGCTGAGAGAATGGAAAATAAACAGTTAGAGTACAAATGTGGCCTGGGAAAGATCACACCATCCAAACGTAAAGTTTCGAAAAGACTACAGAAATTTTGCTGTTTCAGATATTTTTAGATGTTTGCTGGTCATTGCAATAATGCGTCCATTCTTTTCCTTAATTCATGTGCAGTGGGTATTAAAGGCAACAACTTACCATACCATTCGACATTATTGCCCAATAATTGCACATTAATACTCTTCAGTTCGTAGCAGCCCTTCCATGGATATCAATTCAACAAAAGTTCAAGGGTAGAGACAGTGACATCACACAATCTTTGATCCAAAAACGCATCACAAAAGGGACATCATCATGACCTTTGACCCTGAATCTTTCCACTAAGGGATGTCCTATGATCTTCATTAGATGATAATAATTGACATCCCTTGAAGTTCCATAATAACTGCATGATTAATATAACGACTCACATGTATATGTAGGATAACACCTATGTTAGGGTGCTGATAAGATATGGCAGGGGAACCGTATTTCTTTCTCTTTGTACTATATGAAATTTGATGTATTTGTTACAGGTTTATCTGAAGAATATATATAATGTCACAAAACACTGAAATGTATGCAAATTATTTCAAAGTTTTATTCAAAAACATATTCTTTTCATGAATTTACAATATGTTTCCCTTGTTTAAAAAAGTGAATTTTCACATGGGTGTGTCCCAACCATATACTACGGGTGCCACCTTACACCAAACATCACATACAATATGCCAGTTACAGATTTTTGCCATTAGTGCAGTTCATTTATTGGGTGATTCTTATGTCAAAAATTACTTCTAGTATGTCAGTGCCAGCATTTTGGTTGCCTTCCCCCCAACATGCCACAACTGTCCTATCTTCTGCCAAGAATTATCACCAATGTGCCAGTGCCCGCATTATGTCATGAATGCCGTCTATGCCAAGAATTTGTTCCAGGATGCCAGTGCCAATATATTTCTATGTGTTTTCCCAAATGCCACGTATTACCTCTAGTATGGCAATGCAAGTATTTTGTCAAAGATAACTGTCATGCTAAGAGTTGTCTTTTTCTCACACACAAGAAGGGGGGGAGAGGCATAGCACAACCACTACTCCAGCCTCCCCAATCACAACTGTAAACACACAGGGGGGAGTAGTGTGTATGAATCTCTAGATTAGAGGTGGCACATGCTCAGAGAAAAAATACTGCACTCACTCACAAAATTGTGACATGCTTCATCATCGGGCTTGCTTCAATACACCCCTGCGCAGACCAACGCCTGGGGTGGAGCAAAAGGGAGGGGAAGACAATACAAACACATATAAATAATAATATACCTAATGGATCCTGGGATCACCGAAAGAAAAAGTACAGTGAGAATTAAAACTAGTTCAGTGGTATCTTTTGTAAATGATTTTATTCCTAGATCCACTGACTAGGTTTAAAAACGTAAAGGATGGTGGTGACAGGAAAGTATTAGGAGTTCCTACACCCCACCTTACTGCCAAATTGTATTGTCTTCCCCTCCCTTTTGCTCCACCCCGGGCGTTGGTCTGCGCAGGGGTGTAGTGAAGCAAGCCCGATGATGAAGCATGTCACAATTTTGTGAGTGAGGGCAGTATTTTTTCACTGAGCACGTGCCACCTCTAATCTAGAGATTCATACACTTTACTCCCCCCTGTGTGTTAAGAGTTGTCTTTTGCCATAGGTGCCTCTATAGGAAACAATTACCATTGGTATGCCACAACCGACTGCAGACTTGCAAGCATAATACCACATACTTTCTCATTCAGTCTCATTTATTCTCACTCATTCATGTGCACTCTCACTCACATTCTCTTTCATTCGCACTCATACGTTCTTGCTCACACTCACTTGCACTCATTTTTACTCTCATTTCACTTATTCTCACTCACTTTCATTCTCATTCACACTCCCTCGCTTCCCCTAACACTCTTCACACTTATTCTCATTCATTCACTCAAACTCACTTTCACTTTCACTCTCACTCTCACACACACAGTCGTGCTCACACGTTCAGACATGCTCACACATACACAGGCTCTCTCTCTCTCCCATACATAAACGCACTCTCATCTGCACGCATGCAGGGCCAGACCGGGAACCCAATGCAGCCCTGGCAATTTTGTTGGACCCGCCCCCACCCCAGAGGGGGGGTGCAAGCGTGAAGCACTGTTGCTTAATAAAACCGAACCCAGTACTGCTGCTTTTGTTACTGGGGGCCAATATTGCAGCCTCGCTGTAAAACTGGTCCCCAGTAACAAAACTGGCCCCTACCGCTCCAAAACCAGCCCCCACCCTTTCCAGCCTCCCGGGCAAATGCCCGCTACGGCCAGTCCGGCCCTGCACTCATGGACACAACATACTTTAAAAAGCATTTTATTTAACTTACGTGAATTGTCATCGAATGTCCTGTTACAGCCTCTGGGGCTCCATTTTTTATTACACTAATAGTGAGTATTCCACTGTTATTTATTATTGGTATAATAGAAAATGGGCATAAAATAAGGAAGGAGCCACAACCTTCATAAGGGAGACTGCCCCTGTGCTCTTACCACTGATTTTGCCATTTCAGTGGCCAGTGGATAGCAAAAGCACTGGCAGGGGTTGCAAAGGGCAATCCTGGAGTCGCCACTGCCACCCATGGCAACCCTTAATCGATGTTCATTTTTCCATTCCCCCACCTCTCAGCTATTCTTTCTCTGCTGTTTGCCTCATTATTCCTCTCTCACGTGTATCCCTCTCTCTGAGTTCCCTCACATCAGTCTCTCTTTATCACTTCTCTTACATCTGTCTCCTGTTATTACGATCTGTACCTTTGAACTTTCTCACCTGTCTCTCTATCTCTCCTTTCTCTCAGATGTCTCTTTGTTACTCTATCGGCTAGCTCTTTCTAGACTGGGCTTTTATCACCCATGTCAGACCGATCGCTCCCTCTATATCTGCCTCTCTAAGCAGTGTCGTTCTCATCTGCCTGCCTGACACTCCAGTCTCCCCTTCTCTACAGTCTGTTTTTCACCTGTCTCTTTCACCACGTCCCTCATCTGTCTCTTCCTCTCTCAAACCAGTCTATAGCTATCTCTCCAACATCTACACACACACGTATACGCACATCTTTTTTCCCCACGTGTCTCACCTATTTGTTTGATGCTTTTTCTCCCCCTCTTCTAATCTCTGCTGCCCTTGGTCGTTAATTCTTCCTTTGCTCTCTTGTCTGCCGGGTCCTTGTGGCAGTTGCTATTTTCTGTTTGAGCATACCACTTTCATAACACCCTGCAAAGGCATTTCAGGCCAGAGCCACCAGTTCTGGAGTTGTGGTAACATTTTGCTTCATTGCAGTGTTTAGAGTTTCATTGCTGAATGTATTTATGGCAGCCACACGTCCTCCTTGGTTCTGGATAAACAGAGTTTAAAAGGCTCATACGTGCACTATTTAACTTCTGTTCTACCACTCCATTAGGAACATCTTAAGCCAGGTGTCGCAATAGAAGTGCCAGGGGTCGCAAGTAGGAAGCCAGGTTGTCTCCGCTGTGACCCCTGGCGACTTCTAAATGACGTCCACGAGCCCTTCCCACCCTTTGTGTTTCAGATTATTTGGTAATATTGCGAGATGTGAAATGCATTGTGTGAACGGAACGGTGACGTTCCTTTTATTTTATTTTTTAAATAGACATTATGTTCTCTCTCTGTCTTGAGTCTCGACGACCTAATTAGAAGACACATCCTGACCTCCAGGTGACACGCAGGCCCATTAATCTCCCAAGAGTATCCTGGCAAGAGGAATGGGATACATTTATAACATTAAATCCTTCACCCCCTTCACATTTTCGTCCACCTTTTACTGCTTTATAGCGGAAGGAAGACATGCTTCAAATTATAGAGGCTTTTAAGCCCCCAGAAATGGGTTCCTTCATTGTCTTGCAGGAAGAGGTTAAAGGTTTGACCGCATGTTTCCATCCCAAGGGAAATAACTGGGATTAGAAACGTGTGTAGTCCTCTTTTGTTCTGTCATCAATTGCTTTTTGAAGGGCTGAAAATTGATATCTTCTTCCTGATATGAATTAAGTTTGTGCAGTCAGAGACACTAGAATCCGTCTCTGTATAGAGTGCTTTACAAAGAGGATTTTGTGTGAGGTCGGTAGCGTGTTTGCACAAACCACCAAATAAATCCGCTCATGAATTCGGTCTAGGTACTTTTTGGGTGCTAATGTAAAAAAAAAAATATATATATATATATATCAAATCTGTTTCGCTACGCATAATAATGCACTCTCAAGATTCAACGAAAAATGAATGTTTCAGGAAGTTTATTGTCCTTCCACGCGTGGAAGCACAATAAACTTCCTAAAACATTCATTTTTCGTTGAATCTTGAGAGTGCATTATTGTCGAGTAGCGAAATGGATTTGAGATTTGGTTAACCGGGTGCTCTCCTGGTGCATGCACCACCCTCCACGAAAGATAGATAGATAGACTGATATATATATATATATATAATATATATATATATTTTTTTTACCAACCAAACAGTCCACAAACGGCTACGTACCATGACCAAGACTTGTGTGGTTGAAACGTTGTTCTTTGGTGAGTCCATCTGTTTGATCATCTTCTTGGATATTTTATTTCCTTGTGACTCATTGTGTGTATATATATATACGTGTTTGTGATATAAATATATATGTGTGATATATATATATATATATATATATATATATATATACATATTCACTGAAAAAACCACAGGTTACAGGGACGTTATAGTTAGGCTCAGATTTTACTCGCACAAAACCAGTAAAGTTCAGCAGTGCTAACTATAACTCATGCCCCCACAATGCACTGCTTATGACCTCACGTATTACATCATTCATGACATGGTCAGTGACATCACTGATAACATCTTAAATTACATCACTGGTGACATCAAGTGAGTGTGTTTTTAAGAGTTTATGGGTGTTAAACATATATACTAACCTACTACAAAAGTTAAATTGGTATACTAGGTGCACAACTACTGAGTGATTCTACTTTTAACATATATTATGTGAGTGGCTGTGGGACTCTATGTATCCTTGTGTGTATGGGTGTGTGAGTGGCTGTATGGATGTATAAGTGGGTGTGTGAGTAGCTGTGTGCGTGAGTGAGATGCTGTGTGAGTGGCAGTATTGGTGAGTGAGTGGGTGTGTCAGTGGCTGTATGGGCGAGTGAGGGGTAGTGTGAGTGACTCTATGGGTGGGTAACTGGGTGTGTAGTGCCTACATGGGTGTGTGAGTGGGTGTTTGGTTAAGTGAGTTGGAGTGTGAGTGTCTGTATTGGAGAGTGAGTGTCTGTGTGAATTGCTGTATGGGTGAGTGAGTGGATTTGTGAGTGCTTGTATGGGTGTGCCAATGGGCATCTAAAAGATTGTCTGGGTGTGGGATTGAGTGTATGAGTACTTGTATGGGTGAGTGAGTGGCTGTGCTGAGAGGCTGTATGGGTGAGTGAGTGGGTGCATGAGTGACTGTGTAGGTAAATAAGTTGGTGTGTGAGTAGCTGTATGGCAAGGGCTCAAGTCATAAAACAAGAAGTGGGGGGACTAACCTAGTTAGGCAGTATGCAAGTGACATCACAGGGCGTGACATCACAGGGCGTGACATCGCATGTGGCATCAGAGGAATTGACACCACTGGAAGTGGCATCACAAGAAGTGACATCACATCTTAAGCCCTCACATATATGTTTAACAGGTCTATCATGAGGTCATTTGAGCGCATTACGAGTATACATGCAAACCCTCCTGATTTAGGAAGAAGATTCACACTTTTATAAGCTACTCATAAAACAATGTTGCTTTTTGTCAGCTTAAAGCTTCCTTTACCCAAAGATTGAACAAACTAACTCTACCGCCAGCCTACTCAACCAGGCATAATATTCTATATGCTGCACATTTCCATGTACATGCAAATGCTTTAGTTGCCAGTGCCCTCCGGAGGTGAGACCACTCTCCTATGCAAAGTATTCTTACTCAGTCTTACCCACCTGCACCCATTTTAGGAGATTGGGGCTCATTTTTCACCAACAGACCATGACTCAAAGCAAGAGAGAAAGACAGAAAGGGAAGAAAGGTGAGAGATAAGAAAACAATGATGAAGGCAGAAAAGGGGATAAAAAAACAACCTTCAAAAAACTTTTAGGGTAGTGAAAGAAAAAGGTTATGGCACACTTGCCATTCAGCAATAGGACCCTAAGAACAGGTTTGGGGCTCTGCATTTATGTTTTTACAAATTACACACTGCCCCCCAAAATGTCACCTCCACATTTAACAGCAGGCATCTCTCATGTTCTTGCTGTTGGCATAACTATATCTAAACCACCCTTACATTCACCAGCACAACCTGACAGCTCACCCTAGAATCAGTACCACCAGAATGCCCACACCAAGAATGGACCATACATTTCAAAGAAAGAGCTATGAGCTCCACATCTAAATAAGTGTAAGTTGCACAGTATCCAAAGATTTTATTTTTAAATTTCTTTATTGATTTTATTCTTCAGAATGTACAGACCATGTTCATATATAATACATTTCGCCCACGTAACAACTGATACCAGGAGCATTCCAATTGTGAACTCAGGATTATATCCGTGTACGCTCCTCGAGAGTTGTGTACCACTCTAGACAAGGATTTGGTGCGCGATAAACATACTTTAACTAAGAAACCCCCCCCGAACCTCCTCCTCCCCCTGTCGCCCTCAACACCCCCTCCCCCTCCCTCGTGCCGGTACTATGCACCTCAGGTCCAGTTAACTTAAGCTCCGTCTGGGGTCTCCATCTAGTTCCCCTCCTGACTGTGGGCCTCCGTCCCAGTGGGGTGTGTCTCCTCATGCGATACCTGTGTGGATTGCGGGGCCTGCCCCTCTATCTCCTGTACCATCACCCCCCATGCCAGCAATACCTCCGGCAGTTTGCCATCTCGTCTGGTGGCGCGTATATGCCCATCCTCCGCCAGTGCCCACTCTCGCAGATCCGTTCTCCAGCTTGCTATCTGTGGCCGCTGTTGCGCCAGCCAGTGTATTGCTATCCGCCGCCTAGCTATTATGAGTCCCAGCACGAGGAACCGTCTACTTGTCTTTCGTTTAGGGTCCTGGGGAATTAATCCGAGGAGACATGAGCTCGCCTCCATGGCAATTTCCCAGCCAGTTATTCTACGTAGGTCCTCTAGGACCCCCGTCCAGTACGTCTGAATTAGTGGGCAGGCCCATACCATATGTGGAAAGTCTGCCCGAACCTGGCGACACCTGGGGCACGCCTGGTCCCTAGAGCTATTGATGACATGGAGCCACCTAGGTGAGAGGTAGGCCATATGTACTATATTATACTGTATTTGTTTGAATCTGTTAGAGACCGATACCTTTGCTTACGCTCTCATGGATTTTCTCCCAGTCCCGGGGCGTTAGTTCCTGCGGACACACCAGCTGCCATTTTTCTTCTACTTTTAAGGGTTCAAGCTTTTTATCCTCCCTCAGCGCCCTATATAGATGGGTGACGATTTTCCGCCCTCCCGCCATTGATATCATCGTAACCAGGACATGGGTGGGTTCCGGGGCATCGGGGAATGAGGGCCATAGCTGCCGTGCTGTGGCCGCGATCTTGGCGTATTGCAGAAATTGCCCGGGTCCCAAGTCAAAGGCAGCCACCGCCTCCTGATAGGTAATGAACCTGTTTTCCGGGTATAGGTCGGATAACATTAGGCAGCCCCCGCCCTTCCATTTGTCAGTCGACATAACCCGTTCAATTTGAGCGAAGGGCGGCAGAAGCCAGAGATCGGCCTCTGGGGCGAACGGCCACTCACGGACAAGTCTCTTAATCACACGATTCCAGATCGTCGTTAATAGTCGAACTAATGGAGGACACGGCTCCCGAGATCCGCCTGTCTGCCAAAGGAGTGCCCCCAGCAGTCGTCCTCCATACGTGTCTGCTAGCAGGGCCCTCTCCCAGGAAGGGTCAGTGTCCAGCCATGCTATAGCGTGTTGCAATTGCGATGCAAAGTAGTAAAGTTCTAAGTCTGGAATTTCTAGACCTCCTTTGCCCCATTGGCGTTTCATGACCTCCAGACTGACCCGGCACCGTTTCCCGTTCCATAGCAGCCGAATAAGCAGTGCGTCTATGTCCTTGAATACCCGATGGGGGAGTTCAAAGAAGGATCCCTGCATCGTAAAGAGGCATCTAGGCAGAACCACCATTTTTATCAAGGCAATCTTCCCCATCAGTGAAAGCTTGAGTGTGTTCCAGAAGGTAATACTTCCCCTAAGACCCCTAATAATCCGCCCCATGTTATGGGTGATAGAAGACGTCTCTGTCCCTGGCTATCCATATCCCGACGTATCGGAGTGTATCCGGTACCCAGGGGAGCCCCATCTCAGGGGGCTGGGCGTCTTCCCCTTCGTCTGGCGGCCCGATCGCGTATAGTTGTGATTTCAATTTATTAATGTGGAGTCCGGAGGCCCCCGAAATTGCTCCAAAACTGCAAATAGCATTGGCATAGACTGGGGCGGTCGGCGCAGGTACACCAGAGCATCATCAGCGTACAATGACACAATATGTTCCGCTCCCCCCACTCGGATGCCCTGCCCCTGGAGTACCCCACGGAGGTGACAAGCCAGTGGCTCCATTGCCAGGACAAACAACAAGGGGGAGAGCGGGCACCCCTGCCGTGTCCCCCTTTCTATTGTGATTATATCTGACACGTATCTACCCGTACGGACCCTCGCCAGCGGATGAGCATATAGTAATTTTACCCAATTCACGAAGCCCTCCCCCAACCCCATCTTTAGAAGCACCTGCCACAAGTATTCCCAACAGATCGAGTCGAATGCTTGTTCGATATCAAGGAATACAAGGGTATTCTGATGGGCCGCACCCTCCATTGATTGCATAACGTGAGCGAGACAACAGATATTTCTCAACGCATTCCTGCCAGGTATAAAACCGGACTGGTCATCATGAACCAGCTGCCTAAGATACGGGAGGAGCCTGCCCGCCAGCACGTGGCTAAGAATTTTAAGATCCACGTTCAACATTGAGATTGGCCGATATGAACTGGGGAGCATGGGGTCCTTCCCTGGTTTGGGGATCATAACGATCAGTGCTTCGCGCATGGAATCTGGGAGCAAGCCAATCTCGCCTGCTTCCACCGTAATTTCCAGGAGTTTAGGGATAAAGGCCCCTCCATACTCCTTATAGAGCTCAGCCGCCAGGCCGTCCATCCCAGGGGACTTCGCGGTCTTCAAGTGGGCGATTGCCGCCCTGATCTCCTCATCTCTAAAGGGGGCCCCCAGAGATTCCTGACTCTCTGGGTCCAGACATGGTAGTTCTAGCTCGACCTAGGTCTCCACCACCTGGGGCGCTGTGGGGGGCCTGGGCTCCGAGTATATCTTTTCTAGATGGGTGGCGAATGCTCTGTTGATCTCGTGCTGTGTATAGGCTAATTGGCCCTGCTCCGTTTTGATCGATAAAATCGGGAGAGGCTGCGTCTCCATTCTAATCAGGCGCGCCAACAGGCGTCCCGCTTTGTCCCCCTCTGTGTACCAGCGACGTCTACTCGTGGTTCTATTGTATTTGCCCAGAGAGTCCCAGATGTCCCCAATCTTCCGGCGCAGATCCGCCCACCTTGCCGGCCCCCCCTCAGCAGTGGGAAGCTCTCTTTCTAGAACCGCCAAGCTCTCCTCTTGTCGGCGCAGATCCCGTTCCAGCACTCTCTTGACCCCCACCTCCGTGGACATACACACCCCCCGCAACACCACCTTCATCGCATCCCATTCAAGCACCCTGGTGGCAGTCGTACCCCAATTCAGATCGAAATAGTCGTCTAACCCCTTCGTTATCGCATCTTTGTACGTCGGGTCTGTCAAGGCTTCGGTGTTCAGTCTCCACAGCGGTACTTTAGATCGCGGCCGGCCTATAGTGTACGATATCATCAGGGGGGAGTGGTCGGACAGATAGCGGGCTAGATATCGCGTCTCCTCCACCCGGGGAGCCGATTGGACCTGGAGAAAAAAGTAATCAAGTCTACTGTACGTGTTGGCAGCAGGTGTGTGGCACGAGTACACTCGCCCTTGTGGGTTGCAGTGGCGCCAGACATCTAATAAGCAGTAACTGTGAAGCATCTGGCATATGGCCTCCCTCGTTTTTGGTTTAGTATCTGGTCTGTGGGGGTGTCTGTCCAGCTCTCCGTCCAGGGCACAATTAAAGTCTCCTGCGATAATCAGCTCTACCTCTGGGTCTAGATCTAACTGACCCAGAACCCGTCCCAGAAACTCCCCATCATCACTATTTGGGGCATATATATTTACCAAGCTTACGTGTCGTCCATCTAGTGTCCCCGTCAGCACCACGAACCTCCCATCAGGATCTAGTCTAGTGGTCACTGCCTTGAAAGGGACTCCAGGCGCTATCCATATAAGTGCTCCTCTAGCGAACCCCGAATAGGAAGTTGCAAAAAATTGGCCCCTCCATCTACGTTGGACATATTTAAGGCAGTCTCCCCACAGGTGTGTCTCCTGAAGAAAGGCTATACTTATCCCGTATCTTCTTAGATAGGTCGCCACCCTCACCCGTTTGACCACGTTATTAAGCCCCCTTACATTCCACGTTATGAATTTATATTTTTGATTATCACCTGCCATGAGTGTGGTATCTGGTGGTACGGTGGCCCACGTCTTTTGTGGGGAGGATCCCGTCTGCGATATAGTGTGACCCTGTGCGTTGGAACCCCATAAACCAAGCAGTGATATGACAGAGCATAGTCCCGGCATGAAACTGTGAAACAGAACAATGTAAACTCCCAACCCCTCCACCCCCCTCCCTCAGGCAGTAGCACTGCATTCTCAACCGTGGTCTGAGGACTCAGGACTCCGCCCCATCGCTGCCACCCTCCCCTTACCTCACCCCCCCAACCCAGATCAACTATCACGTTCCAATAAAGGAAAGAAAACTTGCACAAGAAAAGTAACCCTCCCACTCGCAGATATATAGCCAAACTGTCTGGCACCGTGCGTCCCCACCCGACCAACGGTCTAGCGAGGCCGCCTCAGCGCACCACAGTCGGAGTGTCTAAGACTGTAGAGTGGCAGAATGGTGTCCATCCCTCCCAGAACTCCTCCGCCTCAGTCTATTGTCCCTGGGGCTCGGGGCCCCTCAAGTAGGAGCACCCTGGCCAAGTGCAGACCCATCCGGGCCAAGTCTCGTACTTACAGTTTCGGTGACCAGTTACCCCCAGAATTCAGTTAGTTGACTGGCCTGCAAAGGTCTCAGGGCTCCCCGTCTGCTGGGCTGGAGGCACCCCCCTGCTCCGACTGTGTCTCCTGCACCAGACACAGTGGAGAGAACTGATTCTGTGTCGGGATCGCCTCCCTCTCCGTTTGTAGGGTGCCGTCCGGCCCTACCATGATGCGACCTCCGTCCGGTAGGTCCCGGTGTCTGAGTCGCTGTTCTCCAGTAGAATGCTGCTGGTTCCGTTGCCGTCCACTCCTCCGTCTCTGTTCCTGCCAGCCGTGGTTGTGGCCCTGCCCAGCCAGGCCCAACGAGTCCATCCAGTCTGCCACCTCTGGCGGAGTACCAAAGAAGTGGACCCTGTCCTCATATTGTACGCGGAGTCGGGCCGGGAACATTAGGCTGTATTTGATATGGAGGTCCCGTAGTCGTCGCTTGACGCCTAGGAAGACATTTCGAAGGTCCTGTACCTTTTTGGTATAGTCAGGGTGTCATAAGGTTTCTGCACATACACAGAGCTATGCACAGGAAAATGGGACCCTGGAATACAGTGGTTTGCCACCATATACCATAGCACCCAAAAACCCCAACCCAACTAGCTTAGCATCCCATTAGCACCCAAGTACTAATGTTTGGACAACCCAGAACACGGTATCTTTATCTCAGGACTCACTGAAGCAAGAACACTCTTTCGCCACTCACTCGTACTTGTCCACAAGGTGCGTAGGAAGAGACACTGGATAGGTTAAAATGTTTATTCCAACTTACGTGCTCTAATGTACAGTACACGTGTCAGTACTAATAGCATAATGCATATTACTAATATAAGCAGCATGGTTACAATTCCATAGAATACAAACGGGGAAAGCATCTCAGAGCTCAGTGGATAAACGTATAAATAACATTACCACCCTCCCCTTGCAGTAAGATAGTTTATTATAAAATAGAAGACCTCTGGGCTTTGACTAGCGAACCCCCATACCTCAGTCTCTAGATGCAGAATTACATCAGCAGGACATCATAGCTCTTCTCACTGAAAGGGATTTCTCCAAGTGTGTTTAAGCGCTAGTAAACCACAGTATTAAAAGCATATCAAATTCTTCATGGCAATTGCACATAATGTTATGTCTGGGTGCGCGAGACTGGCCATATCAGGAAGAACCAGAATACATTGTTATGCGACCTTGTACATGTTTGTGCAGACTGAGCCCAAAAAGGTGAACAACAGAAAATGCAGACAGTGCAAAAGAACTTGGCACGAGCAAAGGGCGAGGAAGGCCCGGCTCAGTGTAACGTGCGCAAAGAGAAGCAGCATGGCAGCCAGGCCTAGGCCAACATAACAAGGCAGGTAACAATCCACAAGACACCCTCCCCTGGACAGTCCGGCGGCCAGGACAGAGGCCCATCAGAGGAGAAAAACAGATGTCGGAGCACAGGGAGCGCCCAAACGGCGAAGGGCAGGTCAATCCATGAAAGTGAAAGTGCAGAAAAAAGCCATACCCTCCAAGAGTTCATCATTGGAATCGTCAAAAAACATAGATGCCATCCAATCCATGAGTTCGAAAGAGCAGGAATGCTCCTCAGCAAAGGGAGCATCCATAAGCAATGCGGGACAGCTTGCGTGATAATTAAAACAGCTTCGTTGTAGGAGATCCTGGGCAGCCGCCCAGATATCCCATTGCGCCAAAATCCCCAGTGCAGCCGCACGCGCCATACAGCCAGCAACGGAACAGTCCTGCTCATGGGCCTCTAAGGGACCCATCAACTGAACAAAATCCGGAACAGACAATGACGAATTGGAGAGGCAATAATCCAGAGTCCAGGTGAAAGGACAGCGGACACAAGTCATCACAGGTTGCACGCAAGTGAAATACGCAAAGCGAAATGAAAGAGTATATGACACGCTCAGTGTCGCCAATGGCAAGACACCAAAACCGGCCAAAAGGCGCTCACGGAGCAGCTGGAGGCGTTCTGGATCGAGCAGGTCCCATCGGGGAGCAGCCATTGCGCAGAAAGCAAATTAAGAGCAAGACACCAGCCGCTAAAGCGAGGATCAATGGGAAACCGCCAAAGACACTGGAAAATATAGAATGTATGAAAGCCGGGATGACACCAAAAATAGTTTGGAAGGAGGACACCAAGCCCGACCCAACGACCTTAAAAAAGTGTACTAGGCCTTCAGTGTTAGATGCGTTAAAAATACGATGTATTAACTCCCCAAAATGTTGGGGGAGATTAGTGTTTAAAAGGGCCTGTATTTCACTGTGGGTACTCGCCACCTGGAGAACGAATGTCTCCCGGGCGGACGTGAGCATAACTTCCTCGTTTAATAATAGTGCCTTTATTCTGCTCAGTCTATTGAAATCTGCTTCCATGGTAGGGATGGAAGGCCAAATAGAGATATCAACCTTGCCATGAGGGGGAGGAAAAAGCACATTTTTGCAGCAGACAACCCTGTGTGAAACTGTTACAATGTAAGGAATGCCAGCCTGCAGGCCACAACAGTTTTCGTTATTTAAAAGTAAATAACTACCATTGGAAAGGAGAGTGAAAGTAGGTGAAATAACAGGAGCAGGAATACCTTTCAGCACACAAGCAAGATTAGGAGAGGAAACGCTACATGAGCCATGCAATTTAATGTGTTTACAAATAAGCGAATGACCTATAGTCGAGTCGCAGTACTCCCCCGTGAGAAAGACTTCCTTGCCGTCCCGAAGGCATTTATACATGAAAGGCAAGGACCAGAGTTCATGCAGGAAAGCACTGCCCAATGGCCGGTAACGGCCCACAGGATAATGTTTCATGCACGAGTCAAATTCAAACAAGGAAAATGGTAAAGCTATAACCCCATGGACTAGCCATACAGCAGAATCGAGTTCTGCAACAGAGAACGGCAAAGGATCCACCTTTTCGATATGTAATAGAGTGTAAGTTGCATCCTTCATGGACATAAATTGCTGTTTGTCAGTTAAGTTAAAAGGTAGAAATAAGGCAGAGGTGTTCAAAAAATGCCAAGGAACTTTACCTAACTTGAGCGTTTGTAAAGTCCATGCAAACTGCATAACTGAACGCAATTGATTCTGACCATGATATAACACAGAAACATCATCTTGTACAATATCGACAACAGAGGACACAATATTCTCTAAAGTGTAAATGCGAGAAGACAGGGTATTAATACTATTGTCAACAACAGCAAGCACCTTTTCCATATTTGCTTGATCTATTTCCCGAAGACGGGAAGCAGCTTCCATTTGTGATAGCTTCCAGAGTTCATTATATGTTTCATAAATGAATCTCTTAGGTCGGGGACCACGAGGTCCCAAAACAAAGTCGGACAGATCAATATTGCCTGTAAGGAGGGACAAATGTTGTTTAACAGAATCAAGGGACGAATGTTGCAGCCATTGTTTGCATAATTTACCAACAGAGTATGTAGTGACTGTACGGGCATCAGTAAACCTCGGATCAGGCCTATTCTGTGTGTAGCTAGCACCAGTATCATGAAAACGCATTTGACATGCATTAGATGATATAGGCCATACTAACCAGGGTGACTGAACCAGCTCAGAAACATTAAACGAATTATTTTGTAACATTGCCTGCAGGGACACGAGGGACATATTGAATCGTGAGCTTTCATTTGGAAAACTCGACAGGGATGGTATTGATGGCGTATTCAATTGTTTAGTGGTTGCTAAGCCCCAACATGTAGTCTGATAGATGGAAGCATTTATGAACATAATTTGGGTAGGGATGAGGCACGCACGATGCAACGCCTCGGTTCCCTGTACCTGCCATGGCTTGGAGCCCCAAATAGATTTTAAATCCACTATATTATCCCAGTACTCATAACCACCCACAGCTAAGGCACTTAGAAAGGAACCTGAATAAAGCAATTTGGTGTGTGTTAACATAATTTTCTGAGTTGATGTGTTATTTAGTCTAAAATAATAGGATGCAGGGTTCGACCGATTAAAATCAGTGAAATAATTAAACTTATTTCGAAGAGTTTGAGAGCTACCTGGCAAGGGGTTTGGACAATGTTCCCATTGGGTATAGTTAACAGTACTACGCAGGGCACTGGGCTTATGGAGAAAATGATTACCCCAATGTTGGTAACAATACAAATCGGCGTAATTAGCAGAATTCATATATAAATCTTCAGCATTAAAAGATGCATAATATTTTAAATCGGCAAACAATGCTTCAACGGCATGCACATCCCAATCATCAGAATGAATATTATTTTGTACTACATCACCCATTGAAACACGAAGGACATTAGGTACATTAATAATTTCCGTCGGACCATGGATTTGATAGTTCACTGCATCCCATACGATGCCATCAGCAACGGGGAAAGCTGAAATGTTCACAAATGTGTGGTCACGCTTCATGATGTGAGACGAGGAATGAGGAGCCAAAGTTCCAGAAACATAGTCTACAGCAGAGCGTTCAGGTAAATAGTGACCATTGATTAGTAGAAAAAACACTGTGACAAAGCCAATGGACATGAACAAAAATATCAAGAAAAGTACCAACCAGATGTATGTCCAGGGGGAATCAAAAAATTGTCTCTAAACCAGGATATAAAAATACTGAACTTGGATGGAACTTTTGAAGATGTGGAATCCGAATCAAAGGAATAACGAGTCGGGCTTAGTGGCGTTGTTGGTTGATGTGCCACCGATTCTGATGCAGGATAAGTATACTCGTCCTCGTTGATATTGGTGGAGAGTTGGGGATCAATCATAGTTTCAGGCAAATCAACCATCTCAATTACAGCATCAGCGATAGTTCGTGCAGATGGACTATGAACATATGTCCGATAAATGGCAGGACAAGAGACCGCTGGTGTGACACTATTCAGGATCGGCCAGGCGCTGTAGCTTGACATTTTCAACTGAGATGTATCTGTTCTCTTTGCGACCAGGAAGCGGTGGTAAAATGACTGTACGTGTTCCCTTCAGGCCAAGAACTGGAACCGGTGCACGAAAAGAGGGGCCAAATTCCTTTTTGTTTTCAACCTTCTCTCGAACCAGTTCTCCAATTTTCGGAAGCCAGCCGGCTACCGGAATCTGCAACGCAGGGTCTGTGGCTGAAGGTAAATGTGTAGTTGCAAGTTTGTCTCGGGCTTCTTGTAAGTCCTGTAACATAGCAGAATGGTTATCTACATCAAACTTGGCGGATTGCGCCGCGATGTCTGGACCCTCAAGGTCAGGCACAAACATTCTTATGCCAAAGAGCATTTCGTATGGGGTCCGCCCACCCAGAGGTCTTCTAGGGAGATTATTAAGTGCACGCTGAACGGTATACAAATGGGCCAGCCAGTTCCTGCCAGTACCTATAACCCTAGCTGTTAAGGATTGCTTTAAGTCACGGTTCATTCGTTCAACGATAGAGTTGCCCTCAGGCCTATACGGAGACGAAAATTTCACCCGCACCCCAAGCGAAGCCATTGCATCCTTGTAAGCCCTAGAGGCAAACGCTGGACCTTGGTCCGAATGGAAGGTGCCGCATGCGAAAATTCCCACAAAGACACGCAAATCCCTGATTACATTTCGGGCGTCAGCACTCCGTTGTGGCCAGACCCAGAGAAACCGTGTGCACGAGTCCACTGCCACTAAAATGTATTTATAAGCAGTGTCTGATGAGAATGGACCGCAGTGATCCAAGTAAACACACCCAAAGGGTCTGTTAGCAATGCAGAGCGGTGTTTGTGGTGGACGTGTTACCGTGGAAGGCTTAATCTGTTGACAAACGTCGCAAGAAAGCACAAAAGCACGGGTGTCTTTATATAACCCACGCCACCAATAACGCTGCTGCAAGATGGAAACCGTAGCTGACACACCTGCATGTGCCGAAGCCATGCCTTCGTGTGCAGCTGATATCAAGGCACTCCTGCGGTCCGCGTTGGGGATCAGCCGATCTCCAACGTCAGGTATAGTTACATAAGGAACCTGATCGGGACTTAATTTGTAAGAATACTTGGAAGGGAAACCTGTAGGGTAATTATCACCTTCCTTGGTTGCAGCAATAGCTGCTAAAATAACAGGGTCTATTTTAGACATGGACCTGGTAACCGCTGCTACTGAACACGTGACTACTGCTGAACGGGCAGCTTCATCTGCCAGATCGTTACCAATAGCGTGTGCGCCCACCCGCTGATGGCCTAAGGTGTGAACCACCTGTGTGAGGGGCAGACGTTGTTGCAATTCTGCCACTCGAACCCAAAGCATTTTATGCTTAATTGTGCTCCCTTTTGCGTCCTTGTAGTCGTTTTTCGACCAGAAAAACAGATTGTCATTGTAAGATTGTACACAGTAGAAGGAATCACATACAATAAGAGTTGTCTCATCCTGAGAAGCAAACTCAAGTGCAAGTAGCAATGCATGCAGCTCGGCCAATTGTGCGGTACTATCTCCAAGTGTGCGAGTATGCACTGCAGAGGATTTGAACGTTCCATTTACAAAGGAACCCGCCACAATAGCACATGCAGCTGAATAAGCGTGCTTGGACCCAGTGGCCGGTTGCGCCGAACCATCGGTGTAGATCACACATTTGTAATCCTCAAGCGGTAGTAAAAACAAAGGAGGAGGATGAACGAATTCATACTGCAAAAACTCCTGAGTCTGAAGAGAAGAATCGAAAACAAAGGTGACGTCTGATGACGTCAAAGATGTAGCCCATTGTATCCAACGGGGATGCATTGCTTTTGAGTTCGGTACACTTGCCTTTGTTACTGCCTCTAGGGCAGGACAGGGTGTTACCACCAGAATCCGCTTTCCCTGTGCCAGTGCGCGTTCTTTCAGAATCGCCATTTGCACTGCAGTCAGAACTTTTTCGACAGATGTAAAGCGCAATTCAGCGGAAGTGTACAGATGTGACTTGTATGCGATGGGTACTGTATCACCTTCATTAAAGGTTAAGTATGTGAATCCCACCGCCCCCGGAATTATTCTAATCACCAGGTTTGTGTGGTTATCACGAGTCAAAAGATATTTAGACTCCAAAAGGTCTGTCTGCAAAGACTGCAGTATTGAGGTATGCTCAGGCAGCCAGCAAGACCTTGAATAAGTTGGTTGTATCAAAGCATACAAAGGCTTGATACGCTGGGCATATTCGGGAATATAAGTACGCCCGAAGTTCAAGAACCCCAGCAAAGACTGAAGTTTCTTCAGAGTATTTGGGGGGCACAAATGTGCACATTTTTCCAAGAAATGGGGGGCTAAGCCCTTACCTTCGTTATTGAGCTCATAGCCCAAGAACAGAACGGTAAATTCAGCAATGTGTGACTTAGCAAAGTTAAATTTGTAACCCTGCTCCGCGAATTCAAGAATAATGCGGTCCACACGGGACAAATGCTGAAATAACTCGTCGTCCGTCAGATAGATGTCATCTACGTACGAACATGCGTCTTGATCAATGTCATTTAACAAAGAAACAACACGGGCGGCGAATATACCCGGACTATTTTTATAGCCCATGGGTAATCGCCGGAACTGGAATAATTTACCACCGGATGTGAATGCGGTCCATTGACCACTCTCCGGGGCTAGGTTGTGCGTGTAGAAACCGTTTGAAAGGTCAAGTGTCGTTTTGTATTTTTTACGAACAAGACTGTCTACAAGCGCAGAACTGTGTGTATTTTGCACCGCAAAGTTCCGACAATGAGTATTTAAATGCCGGTAATCCAAAACTAAGCGGTACGATCCATCGGGTTTAGAAACCACGAAAAGGGGATTGTTCATAGGTGATACGCATGGTTCAATTACTCCCTGATATTCCAACTGTGTCAGAATTTCGGAGACGGGGCCTTTTGCCTGCCGTTTGATGGGATATTGGGGTTGTGGCTGCGGTAGTGACCGCAAAGGTATTGCATGAGGAGGTGATTCTTCATCCCATCCCACATGGTTGCGGTATAACGCTGGTGCCAGGTACACAGCCCACTCAGCTGCAAGTGCTTCAGCTTTGTCTTTTGGGACATGCTTTGAAAAGCTTGGAAGGATTACCTCCTCTCCTTTATGTGCAGCTAAAACGAATGGGGGTGGCCAATCCACCTCTGCTAACAAAATGTCATATGAAGAGGTTAGATTTTCCCAAAAAATCCCTTTTATTTCACGCGGTATGTCACCTTCGATTTGTATAACTATATTATATAGTCTGTCAGGGGGTGCCACTCTCGTGTCAGCTGTCTCTACAGTAACGAATGTTTCAGTTGCTGTCGCCTCCATATGAGGACGTAGCGCCTCCCGCACTATGGTAACTTCCGCGGCGCTGTCTAGGAGGGTCACTGCCCACGTCCAATTCTGGAGTCTCGTTCTCACGGTCTGAGGCATATTTCGCTGTAACAGCGGCAACCTTTTTCTTCTGAAATTGCGGTCGAGGAAGATGAAAGTCTTCTGCTTTACCTCTGACTTGTTGTCGAGGTTGGTCTCGCTCCTGGGGAGCCTCTCGGCCCCTTCCTCTATCTTGCCGTCCTCCTCCACCAGCCTGTGACGACGTCTGGGCCTGTGAAGAACGAGGAGAACGCGTATCAGAGCTCTGAAACCTTTCTGGTGATTTAATCCTTGACCTATCACGTAAATCATAAGTACGTTCAGAAGAAACCGAAACTGGGGAAGCGCCTCTCGACCCCGGCTTCTTTTGTTGCTTACCCTGTTTTTTCTGTCTCCAACTCTTTTTAGTGAAGACTGGTTTATCATCTTTCTCAGATGCACTTTTTGTTTGTATAACTTGTGTTTGCGATTGAGTTTGCATTTTTACAAAAGGCTTGTTGCCTAGGCTATTTCTTCCAATTGTTTTATAAGCCCGGGCTATTATTTTCGGTAATTCGCGAGGCCTGTCCAACTCTGGGACCAAAGCCAAAGCATTCGCTACTTGAAAGTTCATAGCATCGCCCTTGACATTTCCAAGGATCAGCTCAGCTACTACATCAAACACTCCCACTAGTCTCATCCCTAATTCCACAGCCGCTTCAGGGCCATGTTCATCCTGTACTTTTTTAATTACAGAGGGTAGAACCGTCATGGAAGGAGTTCCAAAACATTTTGAATAAACTGCTGCGAATACCTTACCCCAGTTTTCACATGATGTCAAATCGGGGATTATGTCTTTTGGCAAACTTATCGTGAGGATGCGGTGTTTATCTACTGGGGATGTATGTGGAAACACTGCTTCTATCTGATCGAACTTTTCGGCAAGCCAATAAGGATAATCGTCCTTATTTTGTGGACGTTTGCCCATCACAGAATTTACCATGACAGGACTTATAGTCACTCCAGCAGCAATAGCTGGTTGGCCTGCGACTACAGGAGCAGCTCCATGGAGGCTTCCTGTAACGTATGTCACCAAGGCTCGATGCACTCGCACCAATTCGGTATGCATAGTGCGCAGTTCCGCAAGCGGTAATGCCAGATAATTTGGATGCGGGGTATACCCGGCCAATACAGGCCAAGTGGCCCCCTGAATTGATAAGGGGCCTAAACGAACTGCGGTAGTTGGTTGTGGTAGGGCGCCATTGAACCAAACACGGTGCTGCCAAGCCGTGAGAGGCACTTCAAGAACAGTATAGGGTCGATAGGCAGCAGGAACAGCGGTGGGCTTATATTCATGAAACAGCTTATCACCTGCATCCACCGCTTCAAAAGTGATCCAAGTGTAAAACACTTCAAAGTGATAAGCCGCATCGGCTTGAACCACAAAGACCAACTCGACCCCAGTATCGGGCACTCCATACACAGCTAAGTGGTCTCGGAGTGCTCCTCGACTATGTGCAGCTATCGCCACACCAGCCATGACTAAACAATTATATACGACAACCTAACAGGGAGCACAAAAATGGGTCTATTAACTAACCTTTTTTAATAATATCAAGCTTGAAAGAACCTATAAAACATTCAATATAGGAGGTATCACCGTCACATACGCCTCCGGAAGCGTACGCGAGGGGTTTGTGGACAAGCACAAGCACTACTCAAGCGTCTCGCAGATAAGCTGCCCCACGGTGGTCGCGCCATGTCATAAGGTTTCTGCACATACACAGAGCTATGCACAGGAAAATGGGACCCTGGAATACAGTGGTTTGCCACCATATACCATAGCACCCAAAAACCCCAACCCAACTAGCTTAGCATCCCATTAGCACCCAAGTACTAATGTTTGGACAACCCAGAACACGGTATCTTTATCTCAGGACTCACTGAAGCAAGAACACTCTTTCGCCACTCACTCGTACTTGTCCACAAGGTGCGTAGGAAGAGACACTGGATAGGTTAAAATGTTTATTCCAACTTACGTGCTCTAATGTACAGTACACGTGTCAGTACTAATAGCATAATGCATATTACTAATATAAGCAGCATGGTTACAATTCCATAGAATACAAACGGGGAAAGCATCTCAGAGCTCAGTGGATAAACGTATAAATAACATTACCACCCTCCCCTTGCAGTAAGATAGTTTATTATAAAATAGAAGACCTCTGGGCTTTGACTAGCGAACCCCCATACCTCAGTCTCTAGATGCAGAATTACATCAGCAGGACATCATAGCTCTTCTCACTGAAAGGGATTTCTCCAAGTGTGTTTAAGCGCTAGTAAACCACAGTATTAAAAGCATATCAAATTCTTCATGGCAATTGCACATAATGTTATGTCTGGGTGCGCGAGACTGGCCATATCAGGAAGAACCAGAATACATTGTTATGCGACCTTGTACATGTTTGTGCAGACTGAGCCCAAAAAGGTGAACAACAGAAAATGCAGACAGTGCAAAAGAACTTGGCACGAGCAAAGGGCGAGGAAGGCCCGGCTCAGTGTAACGTGCGCAAAGAGAAGCAGCATGGCAGCCAGGCCTAGGCCAACATAACAAGGCAGGTAACAATCCACAAGACAAGGGTAGATGTGAATGGCCTGATTTTCAAACTTGGGTGGACCATTAGTGCGGATAAATTGGAGGATCGTGTCCCGGTCTCTGAAATTAAACACATGTGCGATCATTGCCCTAGGCGGGGCTCCTGGTTTAGGTGGGGGTCCGAGGGTGCGGTGGGCCCGTTCTATCGCGAACATCTTAGAGAGCCTGAGGGTTGGGAGCGCAGAGCCAATCCATTCCTCCAGAAACAGGTCCGCCGCAGGCCCCTCCGATTTTTCTGGAAAGCCCAGAAAGCGGAGGTTGTTCCTCCTCGATCGCCCCTCCGCGTCGTCTGCCCTGTCTTCCAGCCGTGCTGTGTGCTCCTGGAGCGCAGAAACTGTCGCACGCAATTGTTGGACCTCGGTCTGCAGCGTGCTCAAGTCCCCCTCTGTAGTGGTAACTCTGTCTGCCACTTTCCTTAAATCCAGGCGCAGATGGTTTATGTCCATGGCCATCCCGTCCATTTTTGACTCCAGCGCCGTTCGTGATTCCCTTATGGCCGCCAGAATGTCAGATGTGTCACGGGCCGCCGAGCCGTGATGAGGCGTCTGCTCCTGGTCAGGTCTAATGCGGTCAGCGGAGGTCGGGCCCGGTACTGTGTACTGCATGATTTTGTTGGACTGGGCGCCTCTAAGGGGTCTGTCTCTCCCCATAGCCGGTGTGAAGGCTGTAGGGTTATCACTAGGGTCTTCTCCCTCGCTTGCCAGGGATTCCAGAGGCGGCACGATGTTCACCCCCGGGATATTCGCACCCTCGTCCTGTGCCGTCCCCGGATCGGGACCCTCCGTCACAAGGGGCCACCGGCTGCTCTCCCGGGCCTCCCCGCGTCCCGGGCCCCACACCAGATCTTCAGACCGGTTCTTCGGGTCCACGGTCGGCCAATGCTTCCGCCCCCCCCCTAAAGCGATTGTTCCAGCCGTCGCCCACCTCCGCAGGGCGCTCGGCCCGCTGTCAGAGCCAATGTCCCCACACTCGTGGGGGCAGGCTTAATGTCCTCTCAAAGGATGGGCGGACTCACCTCCAGAACAGACGGCCCAGTCGTAGCGTTTCAATGTCGCCAGGCAGTGCAGACACCGCGATGTCTCTCAGCGCCGAGACCAGGCGGGCGCACCACCGGCTCCTCCGCCGCCGATCCTCGCCCGCGCCAATAAGGAGATATGGTGAGCTCAAGAACCCACAATCCAGAGGCGCCGTCGGCGACCCGTCACCATCCGGGCCAGGCCGGGGCCACCATCTTGATAATTAGCCCCGCATCGGGACTGAGGCCGCTCCACTGTGGTTGTCCCTTTGCGTCTTCTAGTTGTGTTGCATCCGCCTCCGAGAGTCACTCCAGCCCGCCAGTGACCGCCGGGCACCGCCGACACCACGTCGTCCTCAGGGCCGCGGTCGGTTGCGTGCGTATCAGGAGCCAGGGAGGGCCGGGCACGGCACCAACTCAGCCCCGGGCTCGCGCAGACCACGCAGCCGGGCCACAGGCGTCCTCTCGGCCCGGTGATCCGCGACGGCCCTCTCACCCCCGGGATCGGCTCAGTCGCTCCCAGCCCCAACAGCAAAGGTCTCAGCGCCCGAGAGGTCCCGGGTACAGGTCCCCGTGGCCCCGGCGGTCCGGAGCAGCTCCCCGCGGCCGTCTATTTCAACGGGCATGCCGGGGTCGCCATCTTGGTGAGACTGCGTCCCCGGTGTCTCCGGGGGTCCAAAGTCGATTTCTCTGACCGCAGGCCGCCCTCTCACAGCCCAACCAGGATTCTCGGGGGCAGGGGGTGCCCCGATGCTGGATAATGTAGATGGGATCACAATTCCGCCAGGATAACTGCAGGATTTCATTCGGTGGGGCAGGAGCTACACAGAAACTCGACTAGCCGGCCATGATGTCAGGCCACGCCCCCCTGCACAGTATCCAAAGATGAAAAGAAAATGGGGACAAAGGTAACTCACAAGATAAAGGCACATGCAATTCCAGTCCCAACTACCACTTTCGAGAAAATATTGGCCTTCAGGAGGAACTATTACTAGCTTGTGTAGAAAAACTACCCACGTGGGGAGATATAGGAACAGCGAGAGACACCACAAACTATCACCAGTAATCAGAATCTACACTAGACTATGCTTGCTAATAAGACCTCTGCATATTCTAGACATGTTACACTGCCAACATGGTGCACCAGAGATAGCCTACTTGACCTACTTGTTTAAAGTAAAACTGACTGTGGGCTCACCTATTCACTGTAACCTAATGCTGAAGGAGCCAGCCCTAGGTAAGCACACATGATCTTTCATTTCATAGATAGCATAACTCTGAATCACATCAGTCTCCAAGACATAAGAGCATCATATCAACAAAGCTAACCTGTGTTATTGTGTTTTAATACAGTGCATTGGCAAACTTTCCAATAACGCTGCGGTAGGTGTGAGAAGGGCAAAAAACTAAAACACCCATACCTCGGCAGGGTAACAACTTGGCAAAATTTAATACAGTCATAGCCAGAGCTCTCGATTTTCCAGTTACAAAAATGCAACTTGTCTTCCTTTCAAGTAAAACAGCTCTTCAACAATTAGTGATTGGAACTGGTAAATAAAGCACACAATTTCAAATGTTTAGAAATCATTTTTGTTGTGGTGTGACAGATTTAGATACTTCTGCACAAAACTGAAATATTTGGGTCATAGAGGAGCAAGCAGGATTATGCAAGGCAGTCGTTATTTGAAGTGAAAAGTGCACAGTTGCGGCATCTGCCTGACACCCACACTCCAACCTCGTGTGCCAAGAATTAAAGACAAAAGCAAGCATTCAAGCTAGCCTGGCTAATGAGAGGAGATACCCCAAAACTGGTCCCAGGATGCTTGTTTCCCTTCCAGGCACGACCTGGCTTGGCAGTTCGGGCTGGACTGTTCCCATGAGGAGCAGGATTAAGACTGATTTGCATATGGCTGGATCCAAACTGCAGTGGTGTGGTGAGCAAAAGCACGATGGATTAAACCCAGATCTTTGTGACTAGTGGTGAAAGTTTGCATTGTTCAATATTCCATCCATCATTTGCTCCTTTTGCTTAAGAATTAAAGACAAAGCATTAACTATTGATGTAAAACAGGAGAAATAAAGATATGTCTATCTAATTTCTGAAATGAACAATGTGAAAGCAGAAAACCTGGGATCAATCCCGGCTTCCCAGCTTGACCAAATTCTGTGATCCTAGGCAAATCTCTCTTGTGTTTGATTTAATAGGCTGTAATGTCGTACCATGTATAATAAGAATCTAGGATGCGGGGAAAGGAGGAACCAAATAGGTTCACGGCCGGGAAGAGACGTTTGATGAAAGTTTGACTACAAGGTCCACCTGCCTCCTTACCCTCATGGAGCTCTAAATAGGACCATACTAAAGAAATGTGAACTTAGGGAACAAATGGGTCGATATGTATGGCATGCTATGTTCCCTCTAAGCTGCGCACCTGGGCGGCCGCGCACAGTGTCATTTTCACCGCGCAGGGGGCCTTAAGGAGCGCGCAAAACAAAGGAATCTCCTGCTGACAGGAGAAGCGCTCTCTATGGCATGCTAATGAGCGTAGAGTAAGTGTGATTTTTTCTTCCTGAAGGTGCGACTCCCCCGCCTCACTATCGCCATTCTCTGAAAACCAAGTAACAAACTGTTTTTGAAACAGCAGTAGCAGACAAGATTTACACATTTTGCAAGCATGTTTGTGCGGGTACTACAATTTTTATAATAAAAGCATAAGCTTTTATTTGCATGCTTGTATTTAAAAGATGTTGCTACTTCAAAAGCCGCAGCTGTTCCAAGAAAATAGTGTCATGTTGAACCTTTATAGGGAGGTAGAGAAATGCAGAACTGGAAAAAAAATGAGGCCGGTTGAAAATTACTGACATATAATAATCTGCATCTCAGACATGCTGTTCTCCACCTCTAGGATGGACATTTCCCTACTTATCTTTTTAAGGTAAATTAAATAAACCAACTTTGTTGAAAACGTTTCGATATTACATTCTGCCCTGTGTGCACATTTGAAAGCTTCTTTCCCGTTCTTTTACACACGTATGTTTTCTCCAAATTGCTCTTAATAATACAGTTCCTGTCTGGGACTGGCAGGTGTGCAGCAGAGGTTACTACAAGCAATTCGTGAAAGCAAATCACATAAAACAAATACTCAAAAGACAGTTAGCAATACCATGATTGCTGAATGGGAGCAGAAGAAGATCTAAGCTGTAATTAAAAAAAGACCCCCTAAGGAAAATGAAGTGACCAGATTATGTGTACCACTGAGTTGGGTAATAAGCATTTGTAATATAGCACCAACAAAACCTTGGATAAAAGTGTTTTTCACAAATACATGTATGATTACCTATCTGGTACACATTTTCTCCCAAACATTGGCATACAGTCTGATGTGCTTTGAACCTGCATTCTCTCCATTCCTTCTTTCCACTAGTTTCTTTGCTTCTCCCTCTGCATGGAGGATACCATGCTTGATGCAGACAGCACCGCGTTATATTTTAGGGCGCCTGCGTTACAGAGTGACGTTGGTCTAGGAATGGGATTCTGCACTGAAGTAAAGTGACGATGCAAAAGGAGTGGTGGGTCCACTCTGCACAAGTCATGATGCAAGGGGGCAGAATCCCAATTATATCAGAAGTCAAAAAATGCGAAGGGGATGGGTAAGATTAAGCTCGGCAAATTCAGAGGGTTGCCGGAAAGGAGGTCCTAGAAGGAGTCCTAAATTGTTTTATACCAAAGCGAATGATAGCCACGTGTGCAGTACTACTCCGAGAAGCCACATTAGTAATTCAAAGCACCTATTTCGTTACAGTACAATGTAGAAAACATGCATTTTTAAAAGACAAGGAACACCTGTGTTGATTACACGAGTGGGCAGTCCAATTAATTGACACACGTTTTACCTTTGTAAATGTTTTAGTGCAAAAGTTAGTGGGGTGCTAACACCACAGAGAGGATCCGAGGCTTACTGCCTAGCCTGCTCTCTCCAAATTCATTCAAGCCTACTTTTGAGCAGTGCTTGAATTGAAATCACATAGGCATTACAATTTCTTGTTATCTCTTTCCATCTCTCATCAGATCAGGCAGTTTTTAATCTGATGGGACTACATGTGTAACCCCCAAAAGACCCTCAGGTTTCGGTGCAGCACATGGTGAAGTAGCCTGCCACTGGTGGGGCACAACCCATACAGTATGCTGGAGCAGCTAGTAATTCATTAGAATCTGAAAAAAACACCTTTAATCTACTCTGAAAAGAGCTTCAAAGTTATCATAATGAAACAATTTACGCTTTACAAAACACCCAAACAAATAAAAGCAAAAATAGGCACATGCTCCACATATTTACTCAGTACTGTGCTGTGCACTGCTAATTAATTGTTGTGGGGTAGTTCTTAAACTGCTGAGCTAGGAAGACACTTTTTTTCTGCACAGCAGTCTCTCTCAATAAATACTGTTTCAATCCAGTTATTTTTCTGTCAACTGCTGTCTTTCCTGGTCACCAACTCTGAGCAGCATTTTCTTCTTTGCACATCTGTGTCCCATGGTTACAGCTATATCAGATCTTGTTCCCTCTCTCTCACTGCTACTTCCTGGCGACGAGCGGTAAAGGACTCACAAGGATTTCAATGAACTTAAAGAGATCATCTTTACAACTAAAGACAAGAAGAGAAACGTTTAAAAATACTTTCTTGCGTCTGGGTGCCCCACCGGTGTCTGGTTCCAACGGACAGCCTCAGCCCAGAGCATTGTGTCACCCAATGCTGAAGTAATTCAATTTCTAAATTGTCTGCAACTGGCACTAGCGCAAACTTAAGGACAACCTGCGTTGTTCCCTGCTATTGCGCTACTCCTACAACCTGCTGTTCAAAGGATAGTCAGCTGCTGGTTGGTCTTATTTTGACTTACCTAGCAGATCAAACTAGCAATTGAACTAACTGTGGACTTAAAATTTATCACTGCGTGTTAGTGTTGCCTCTATTATAAGTGTCGTGTTTAACTAAGGCATCTCTGCAAATACGTCCCGTTACTGATCCTGCAGTTCCGCATGGTGAAGAAACTGCCTGCATGTACATGAGGACAAATCATTTTTGAGTGGTCTGAGGTGTTTTTGGCAACGTAAGCGCAATGTAACTTTATTATTTCTTTGCCTATTCAGCAAAATCACGCTGCTGCTGTGATGCTCTTTAAACTGCTTTGTTGTGGTTCAAATTACGGATTGAGCCCATGCACCTTACCTGTTGGTGTTCTCACGCGGCGCCGCAGTGTTCTTGTGTGACGTCTTGAAGTGATCATCAACTCAACTCTCGCTGCTGTGAGACGCGGAGCTGCACAGACGCTCCGTTAGCCATCCGGCACTGCGTCGTCAACGTGCCGCCATTTTTTTTGGTTTGTGGTGGTCGGCATTGATGACCGAATGCTTCAATTCCTCAACTTTCCATGTTTCCTCAAGAACTCCGGGGACCATGATCCTTTTTCTAAAGCTGCGCAGCTACCTAGCCGTGAGGCAACATCGTGGGACAAGTCCAGATACTGTGGACCTTATTACCTTGAGAGGACTTGAAGCGTGTTCATCCAGCGCTCCCACTGAGTTAGTAAGAAGCCCGATCCTTATGAGGTGAGGAACACTCTTTCAAGCCTAACATGCTGCTTGGAGGTAAATCATACTACGGCTGGAACCATTTTCTACCTTGGTAAATCTACAACAATACTACATGAACACTCTTAAACATTTTGAGACTCAAGTGTACATTCAGCACAAGAATACTCGGATACCAGGTTCGGGTATCGGTGTAAATTGTTTTTGGTTTTTCCTGCATAGTTTATTGTTTCATTGTATTTAACTATTGTGTCAAACTGAATTTAATATTAATTTAGTATGGTTTGTGTTTGGTTGCTGCATGTTTACAAATTTTCATGTCATGCTTGTGTGCTTAGGTGTGATTGAGTATAGATGAGCTAAATTTTTTCCGTGGTTTGTATGTAAGCATTTTTTTTAGATGCTGCATGTATTGACTTGGACATGTTTCAGTGATAGGTTTGTATTTATTACATCCTAAACTATACTCCTTTTATTGACTTGGACATGTTTCAGTGATAGGTTTGAATTTATTACATTCTAAACTATACTTCTCAGCCATTATTGCGCTCTAATATAGTGCTGGGATTGTTGTTTTCGTGCATCCTAAACTATTGTCGTGTTGAAACTTTACTTGGGTTGATTGATGTGAGTTACTTAGCCATTATTGCGCTCTAATATAGTGCTGGGATTGCTGTTTTCGTGCATCCTAAACTATTGTGCTGAGTCACCTAGGTGCTCAATTCAGTTTAAATTCTCTTGGTGCTGAGCCATTAAGGTGCTCAATTCAGTTTATATTTTCTTGGTGCTGAGCCATTAAGGTGCTCAATCCAGTTTATATTTTCTTGGTGCTGAGCCATTAAGGTGCTCGATTCTATTTGTGTTGGGCATAATTTTTAAGCCCATCGTACTAGTGTGGGGGCATCTTATGCTCCCATTATTGCTTGCCTTTTTCAGTGGTGGGTTTTATTGCTTCCCTAACCACTTATCCGGAGCACGTTCGCTCCATCTTTCCATTTGCTTTTGTCCGGTGGTGGACTGAAACCACGTTAAGTGAGGTTTTTCACTTATTACTTGCATTTATTGTTGTGCAGCATTCTTTTGGTTGTTCTGGGTGTTGGGAAACTTTACTGAGCTTAAACCCATTTGCTTTATGTTTTATGTTATGAAACACTTCTCCTTGCTGTGGAAAGGGTGTGTGTGTGTGTGTGTGTTCTGTGTCTCTTGGTTTCCTTTCTTTTCTGTATTCTGTGCTCTCTTTCTTACCACTTGTTTCCTTAGTTTTTATTGTCTCCGTTAGGGAGGGAGATGTCTGGTATTGTAGTAACTAGGTTATACTGTAGAGTAGAACATTGTATGTAGAATACTTGTACATCATATGGAATGTGTTTATAAGGTAGAACATGGAATGTATTAGTCATTGAGTCTGTGTCCTGCTTGGTGCTGCCAGCACCCTTCTGCTGTACTGCGCTTCCTGAAGAATAAAGGAAACATACTTTACGACTTATTGTGTGATTAGTACTACAATTTTGGCGACGGGCTGGCCAAGAACCCATCGTGTGAGCGGATTTTTTTAATTTCGTTTTTTTTTCTCCACAGACTTTTCACGCGAATTTTCCTTTACTTTGTGGAGCCCCTACATCGTTGGAACTGCAGAATCTCTCTACAAGTGATCGTATTCTGCCTATGACAAACCAAGACGTCGAACTGCGGTGATTCTGTCACTTTCAACCTTCTACACAAGTAAGTGCAGCGCTGCGTTGGCAGGCCTTACTTACGGTTGCCCAACGACCGTCTGGAAGGTTTTCAAATCCCGCAGGGAGCACGTTCCACCATTCCATCGCCATGGTCCCGCAGTATGCTGTGACGGAGTTCACGCACTGATGACTGCTTTCCCTACGTTATCCACGCAGGGTCAAGTGACGTCAGCGCGCATAGAGGTCACGCATGGCGGCCATTTTGAAACAATTTTCTCCATGGTTACAGTGCATCGGCACTCGGATTTTCAAGGAGCCTTCATTTCTTGAGGATCGATTTCGAATTATGGCAGATCACTACAGCTAAGGTATTATTTTACAACGTATTTAGTTGCAAGGGTGCTGAGCAGCGCACAGTTACCTTTTAAAAAGGGCAATTTTCTAAAACATTACTGTCATTTTGAGGGCACATTTTACTCCGCTTATGCGCTTCATTCCTACTAGTCCTTCAAATTCATGAGAAAGACCTTCGCCCAAGTGGAACAGTACTTATTTACTTTTGTGGTATTTCTGTCGCTTTATTCTAAGTGACCATGTCTACAAGCACCAGTACAAGCACAGCAGCTGGTGATTTTGTGGGCTCTGCTATGCACATTAATACACCAAAGGAATTTTTACCTGTTCCAGGGGAACCACTTGTTTCATGGAGTGACTGGAAGGAGTACTTTCTCAATTACATTGCATACCTTGAGGATTTAAGTGGAACCCTTTCTCCAGAAAGAAAAAAAAGAGTTCTTATGTACTGCTTAGGCCCTGAAGGTCTATGTTTATACAATGAGTTACAAAAACATGAGAGGGTTGGGGGAGATATAGATGTATTTTAAGCTGCAATTTTAGATCTTGATGACCATTTTTCTCCCACTGTATGCATTGCCGCAACAAAACATGCTTTCTTTCAGAGGAAGCAGGAAAAACACAACAGTATCGAAGAATACGTGTCTGCGCTAAAGAAATTAGCAAGCAAGTGCAGATTTGCAGTTACATGACGAATTTGTACGAGATCAAGTTGTCATGTATACAAAAAATAAGACCATGCAGGACAGGTTATGGGTGGAAGGTGAGGGTACTTTAAAAGACATAGGGCCCGATTCACAGAACTAACTTAAGACAAAATCCTAAACTTACTACCATTTTGGTATTTACAGAAGGCACTTACTCATTTTGGTATTCACAGAAGGCACTTACTCATCAATGAGTAAGTGCCTTCTGAGACACTTACTCATTTTGAGTATTCACAGAAGGCACTTACTCATCAATGAGTAAGTGCCTTCTGTGAATACCAAAATGAGTAGGTGCCTTCTGTGAATACCAAAATGAGTAAGTGCCTTCTGTGAATACCAAAATGGTAGTAAGTTTAGGATTTTTCTTAAGTTAGTTCTGTGAATCGGGCCCCAAGTCGCCATGGTTAAAAAGGCCGAATTATCGGAACGTTGTGCTAAAGCCACTTTGTCTCATGATAAGAAGGATGTTGATGTTGTGGGTAAAATCTCTGATAGCAAAGTCAGTCACAAAGGTAACCGTGATAATAAGGTTGATGGTAAAAAAAAAAGAACATTTGAAACCTAGAAAAGTTGGCAATCTTATATGCTACAGATGTGGTAGTCGTTTTCACTCAGCTAATTTCGACAGGTGTCCTGCGAGATCGTCAAAATGTCTCGAATGTGGCATTATTGGACACTTTTCCAGGGTTTGCAGAAGAAAATCCAATAAGAAACCCAAAGGTAAAGTAGCATGCGTACAAGAGGTAGAACACGACAACTACTCTACTTCTAGTGATGAGGAGGTACAAACTCAGCTTAACCAAAAGAAGAATGTTGTATTGAATATTTCTGACATGTCCTCTTCTAAACCCATCTGTCAAGTTTCGTTGGGTGGTGTCTCCATTCAACTTGCTGCTGATTCTGGTTCCCCGTACACGATCATTTCTCAAGATGTTTGGGAGAGGCATTTTATTTCCTGTATTGGTAGTTGGTTAGAACCCAATGACATTTCTCCTGAAAGCTATACAGGAGAAAAGATTGATCTTTTAGGTTTCAGAGTGCTGGTGTTTCGATTTAAAGGAAGGCACTCTACTGGTAAACTATACATTGCTAAAGAAGGACCATCCGTCCTAGGATGGAAAGATCAGAAAAACCTAAATATTATCCTTGACCCCAATAGCAAGGAGCAAGTACTCATTTCTTGTGACAGTGAGAACACAAAGAAGTGGGTTTTAGGAGAGTTTCCCTCAGTCTTTTCTGGCAAAATGGGTAAACTTAAAGGATTTACTCATCAAATTCGACTGAAGGATGGAGCTATTTCCAAAATACATAAAGTACGCAACATTCCTTTTATTGTCAGAGCTGAGGTTAAGGCTGAATTGGACAAGTTGTTAGAGGCCAATGTAATTGAACCAGTTGAAGCTGCAGAGTGGATTTCTCCATTGGTCGTTGCCCGCAAGGCAAACGGCAAGGCCTGCTTATGTGTTGACTTAAGATACCTGAACAACAACATCTTAGTGGATCAATTCCCACTCCCCAGAATTGATGAGATGTTGTCCTTGACCCGACATGCTAGCTGGTTTTCCACACTAGACTTGTCCGCAGCATTCCATCAAGTGGTTCTTGATCCTGAGAGTAGACATCTCACTACATTTTGCACTCCCTTTGGTTGTTTCAGATTTAAACGCATGCCTTTCGGCTTAGCATCTGCAGCTGCAGTTTTCCAAAGGTTGATGGCCAAACTTTTCAGTCACATTCCTGAAGTCATCTTCTTTCAAGATGACATCCTAATCATGGGAAAAAGTAAATCTCACCATGATGCTACTCTCAGAGAAGTTCTCAAGATCTTAGAGATTAATGGTTTGGCTGCTGAAGGCAGCAAATGTAAATTTGCCGAGAAAACTGTTACATACTTGGGGCATGAGATTTGTGATAGTGGCATTAAACTCAAAGCAAAATTGGTTGATGCTATTGTCAATTCTCCTGCACCCAAATCCAAGAATGAACTCTGGTCCTTCCTGGGTTTGGCTGAATTTTATTCGAAGTTTGTCAACCAATTTTCTCAAAAAACGTACGAAATGCGTCAATTAATGAAGAATAAGACCCCGTTTGCTTGGAGTGATGCGTGCCAGAATGCGTTTCAAGAAATTAAAATTGCTATTGCCAATGCTCCCACTTTACAAGGTTTTGATCCATGTGCAGATACCTTTGTCACCACGGATGCAAGTGGTACTGGGCTAGGTGGTGTTCTCTCACAGGTATCTGAGCAAGGCGTAGAAATGGTGGTAGCCTTCGCCTCACGTTCACTCTCCCCTTCTGTGGAGAAATACTCTGTCATTGAACGTCAGACGCTGGCCTGTGTGTGGGCAATGGAGCATTTCCGGAAGTTTATTTGGGGGAAAAAATTCATTCTCCGATCAGATCACAAGCCCTTGACCAAGTTACTCACAACCAAGGGTTTGTGCAGAGCTTCGGCTAGAATAGCAAGGCTGTCTATGAGACTCCAAGATTTTGTTTACGAGATGCAATATGTCCCAGGAGTTAAAAACGTAATTGCTGATTTTCTTAGCAGATTACCTCTTCCGCTTAGGGAAGTTGATCATAATTCTTGGAATGACTATTGTGTTGCCAGTATCTTTTCTGATTCATGTGGTTTGCGCATGGAGGAGTGGGAACAAGAGAGTGTGAAGGATGAAATTTTACATGTGGTGAAAGACAAAATCTCCAATGGCTGGTCTAGCGTGTGCAAAACTGATTCACAAATTAGAGCCTTCTGGGAGGTCAGAGACGAATTGAGTCTCGATGGTGAGTTTGTGTGCCGGGGTGAGAAAATCATCCCTCCCAAAGGAATGCGGCAGTAGATTATTCACATTGGGCATGAAGGGCATCCTGGTGTTTCTAGAATGAAGAGAAATGTTAAAGCTTTGTATTGGTGGCCCAGAGTAGATTTGAAGATTGAAAGGCTTGTACGTGAGTGTGTGAGTTGCGAATGTGCTGACAAAAGTCAGAAGACACTCAATCCACCTTTATCTTCTTTAGGTTGTCCCAAATTGCCTTGGGAAGATGTAGCGCTGGACATTATGGGACCTATAGTTTGGCAAGATGGTATGTCTAAATATGTCTTGGTTTTGGTCGACCTATTTTCCAGGTGGATCGAGGTGAAAGTTGTGGAAAATGTCGGCACTGCTTCTGTGATACAATTTCTTGAAGAATGTTTTATCAGAGAAGGGTTACCTGCCTCCATCCTTACCGACAATGGTGTGCAGTTCAAATCTGATAACATGAAAAGGTTCATGGAGGCCACCGGCATAGAACAAAGATTTACGGCTCTCTACCACCCCAGGGGTAATTCCGTGGTCGAGAGAGTCAACAGAGTTATAAAAGGTGTTTTACAATTAGCTAGTAGAGGAAATGTTAGACCTGGCACCATTGGCGTGGGTCTCCCTTCCATCTTTCGCTTTTTGTCTCCTCTGTGTTTGCTGGTGTTAGATGCTCTGGGCGCTGTGCCACTGCCATTCAGTGCTACAGCGCGAATGCTCCCTATTGTAAATTAACTGGATGAATTGGTATTCCCATAATTGGCTCATTTGATTTACCTGTTACTCCCGAGTATAGTGCACCGTGCGTGCCCCGGGCTGGTAGACCGAATGCTGCTGGTGGGCCGGCAGCGCTGATTGCGCCACCCACATAAGCAGCGCGTAAAGTGTGTCTCAGACCTGCCATCGCAGAGTCTGTGCGCAGTCCAGAACTGCCATTCTTTGACTGTAAAGTGAACCCACTTCCCAGTCCCTCAACCTTCCCTTGGCATCATGTAAGTCATCCCTATGGCAGGCTGCGTTGTATGTGAAAGGTAGGACCTGCCTTGGTCTGTGTGGCATGTCCTGATAGTGAATTACACTCCATTTCGTTTTTCACTATGGCAAGGCGATCTGTTCCCTTAGGCCAGAATGGGCAGTTTTGATTATTACATCTTATAATCCTAGCTGACCCAAGGAACAGGTTTGGAAAGTCGAATTTAGTATGCCTGAGCTCAGAATATTAAAATACATCTTTTAGTGAGGATTATTTTTATATTCTGCGTTTGAAAATACCACTTCTAGGAAGTAGGTATTTTCTTGCCTAAGTCGTCCAGTGTGCTCTGCTGTTATGTGTATTGGATGTCTGGTCTTGGAGGGTCAGGGCAGGCTGAGCCCGACCTGGGTTGAAGAGCGGAATCTGCAGCTGGAGTATGGGGAGGGGTGACCCTTTGGTCTGAGCAGGGCTGGGCCTGGCAAGGTGAATGATGGCTCCAGCCCCCACTGTGCGTCTGATGGCAGACCCCTCTTCCTCAAAGGCAGGATGCCGCCTCGTAAATAAAGTGCTCCAGGACCACATCGAACTGGTTCTGGCTGGGTTCAGTGACTTGTGACTTTTGAGAACAAAGACCTGTGGGGTATAAAGAGCTGGGCCGAAACCCCTACAGGGTGTGTTACTTCTGGATGTCAAGACGAACCTCTGTCCGTGTAACGAGAGGAAAAGGACTTTGAAACTTTCATCCATCTTGCTGAAGCAACTACCCAAGGGCCTGATTTGAGCTTGCCTCCTGCTGAAGTCTCAGGGACATTAGACTTCACCCATCAGCCTTCTGAATTCCTATTGAGAGGGGTTCTACTCGCAGGTGAGGCCTCTGTCGAGACTTCCAGAGCCTCTGGGTCTACTGCGGGGAACGCGGGCTGAGAATCATTGCTATCGCTATTGTGGGCTGCCGCAGCGGAGGAGCTGTCGCCGCTGAGAGCCCGCATCTGTTTGTGCTACGAGAATCATCGCTATCGCTATTGTGGGCCGCTGCAGCTGAGGAGCTGTTGCCGCTGAGAGCCCGCATTTGTCTGTGCTACGAGAATCATCGCTATCGCTATTGTGGGCCGCTGCAGCTGAGGAGCTGTTGCCGCTGAGAGCCCGCATTTGTCTGTGCTACGAGAATCATCGCTATCGCTATTGTGGGCCGCTGCAGCTGAGGAGCTGTTGCCGCTGAGAGCCCGCATTTGTCTGTGCTACGAGAATCATCGCTATCGCTATTGTGGGCCGCTGCAGCTGAGGAGCTGTTGCCGCTGAGAGCCCGCATTTGTCTGTGCTACGAGAATCATCGCTATCGCTATTGTGGGCCGCTGCAGCTGAGGAGCTGTTGCCGCTGAGAGCCCGCATTTGTCTGTGCTACGAGAATCATCGCTATCGCTATTGTGGGCCGCTGCAGCTGAGGAGCTGTTGCCGCTGAGAGCCCGCATTTGTCTGTGCTACGACAATCATCGCTATCGCGGGCCGCTGCAGCTGAGGAGCTGTGGCCGCTGAGAGCCCGCCTTTAATCACCGCCTCAGGATCATCGTGAGTGCACGCCACGGACCCCTGCAACTGGGAGCTGCGGCCGCTGCGAGTCCGCCTGTCATCATCGCGGCTTCCTCCCGAAGCTGCGTGCCGTGCCCCTTTAAACCTCAGGTACATTGTGCATCACCGGGTCGCGTAGACCCCGGCCTCGAACTAAGTTTGTTTCACCCGCTTTTGAGTGCTTTATTGCCTTTTCAGTGAACTTATATTTACGTGCATTGTGGCTTGTTGATCGTCTTTGAGCCTTGTGTTAAACTGATATAAAGCTACTCATTTTTCTATAGTTACTGGTGTGGTGTCCTTTTGTGGTGTCTTCACTGCGTTATTGTGTATGGTCACGAATGCTTCACACACTGCCTCTGAGATAGGCCTGTCTGCTCGTGCTACGTTACCATAGGGTTGAGTAGGGTTTATCAAAGGGTGTAGCCCCCTTACTCTGACTTAGGAAGAAGGGTCCCTTCTTGGACATTGGCGCCAGCCATTGCCAACCAGAGATCCCTATTTCTAACATTGGTGGTCAGCGGTGAGGATCAGGACTTGCATTTGTGATCCACATACAATAACTGGTGTACACTACTAGTGAGTGCAGACCTAAACGCAACCACATACGTTGTTGATCTTGTTCTATTTACGTTGTTGATCTTGTTCTATTTTTGATTGTAATTGCCAGTTATGTCTACAATGGGTAAGCCAGCATCCAATGCTTCGGAGGATCTCACCTTTGAGGAAGAGAGGTTAGAAACCTACACTGCCAAACAGCTAAAGTCTTTTTGCAAGCAATTCACCGTCCCTATTGCAGGCCTCTCTAGGAAGGAGGAGTACCAGAAGGCGCTAAAGGCCTGGTGGGAGGCGAGGGAGTCCCCCGGGAATGGGGGAGAGCCTGGGGATGGGAGAGAGAATGCCGGAGGGCAGCAGGATGACAAAGTGGATTTAGTGGGAGGTAAAGCACTTCCCAGTCCAAGTACTAGCGTGTCCTCAAAGGGCCTGTCTCCAGAAGAGATGGAGGACAGGGAGAGAGATAGGAGGCATAGTTTGGAGATGGCCAAATTAGAAGGTCAGAAGGACCTAGAGAGTAAAAAGTTGGATATTGAGAATAACCGGTTGGCATTTGAACTTGAGAAAATGAAACTGGAGCATGAGAGAGTATTGAGGGAGCTGGAGATCAAGGCTAAGAGTTTAGAGATCTCCCCTCTGGTGGCAGCATACCTTTAGTACCTACCGAGAGTAGAGTTTATATACCCAAGGATGTCATCAAGGATTTCCATAAGAGTGAGGATATTGGGCAATGGTTTGCCGCCTACGAGATAGCAATGGTGTCCCACCGGGTCCCTGAGAAGGATTGGGGAGCGGGGTTGTGGGGACGCTTTGTGAGTGATGGGAGGGATACCCTGTTGGATCTGCCTGAAGAGAGCAGGATGGTGTATGCCCATATGAAAGAGGCCTTGATGACGCGATATGGTTTGACCCCAGAGATGTACAGGCAGAGATTTAGAACCTGTAAGAAGTTAGAGGGTACCACTTGGGTTGAATATGTGTCTTTTTTTTGCAGAGCAATGGATCGCTGGGTAAAAGGTAGCAAAGTGGAAACCTTTGAACAACTGTATGATTTGTTTGCATGGGAGCATTTAGCTAGTAACTGTTTTCCAGAGCTACGCCAGCACCTTATTGATAGCAAGCTAACTAACCCTAGGAAGCTTGCTGAGGAGGCGGACCGCTGGGTGAGCACCCGGGTTCGCAAGGGTCATGTGGGAGACTTCGCCAAAGGTGGGCAGGGTCCCCAGCAGAGAAGTGGGGGGGGACAGGGGTAAACAGAGGGAGTTCCAGAGAGGGCCCCAAAGTAATTCCCAAGGGAACCCAGGAGTGGTGTCCCAGTCTCCCCCTGAGAAGAAGCCAGTGCCCCCGACAGGTAGGCCTGTTCATAGGGGGCCCCTTACTTGTTTTAAATGTGGTCAAGTGGGCCACCGGTATTATGATCCCCAGTGTCCCCAGAGGGATCTCAATGCACCACCCCATGCACCAACCCGCCAGCTTGCTAGTGTAGCCCTGGGAGGGGAGGAGATGGGTGCCCCAGGTGGGTGGGATCCTGTAGAATTGACCCTTGTCTCGCTAGGAGACTTTGAGAAGGTCCCTAACCCCACGCTGCCTGATAACACTAAGAAGTACAGGCAGTGGGTGACCATCAATGGCCATAGGGTGGAGGCTCTGAGGGACACCGGAGCAAGTGTGACTGCTGTCAGCTCCCGGTTGGTGTCCCCAGAGCAGGTTGTCCCCCATGCATTCTGCCCAGTAGTGTCAGCAGACAACTCTGAGAGCCAGTGTGAGGTGGCTCAAGTTCCCTTTGAGTGGGGGGTCTCAGGAACTCTTCAAGTAGCTGTGAGGCCAGCCATGCCGGTAGACTGTCTGTTGGGCAACGATTTAGAGAACTCCCCGTGGGCTACGGTGGAGAGGAAGTCTCACTTGGAAATGTTGGGTCTGCCTGAGTGGGCGTGCACGACCACTCGGTCCATGGCAGCCAGTAAGGACGTTCAGAAGGACCTGGAGCCTGAAAGTATGGCCCAGGCCCCTGCCTTAAAGAGAAGGGGTAGGGGGCGCGGGAAACCGGCCCCCATAGTTCCCACGGCCCAGGAGGGAGCAGACCTTGAGGGGGATGCCCTGGAGCCTACCGGGGAACAAGTAGCCAAACTGGGGGACCTGCCTGGGCTGACCCATTGGCAGCAGGAAGGAGGGCCCACCAGGGAGGAATTTTGTGAAAAGCAGAGAATGTGCCCTTCTCTTGAGGGGCTGCGGCGACAGGCTGCGGCCCAGGCAGCAGGTGATCAGTCAGGGTCACATCTGATCTATTGGGAGAATGACCTCCTTTACCGCGAGCCTAAGGTTGCTGAGCCTGGGTCAGCCCGTGTGCTGGTGGTACCCCAGTGCTTCAGAGCCTTCCTACTGGGGTTGGCTCATGATGTGCCATTGGCAGGACATCTGGGGCAGACCAAGACCTTCGAGAGGCTGGTCACCCACTTTTATTGGCCCCAGATGCGCAGGAGCTCAGATGCTCACTGCAGGACATGTGAAACTTGCCAGGCAAGTGGGAAGAGTGGGGGAAGATCAAAGCCCCACTCCAGCCCTTTCCAGTTGTCAGTACCCCATTCGAGCGAGTGGGCATTGACATTGTGGGGCCTCTGGACCCCAAGACAGCCATGGGCAACAGGTTCATCCTGGTCTTGGTGGACCATGCCACCCGGTACCCTGAAGCCATCCCACTCCGGACAGTGACGGCCCCCGTGGTGGGACGTGCACTGATGGGGATTTTCTCCCGTGTGGGGTTCCCCAGAGAGGTGGTGTCCGATAGGGGTACTAACTTCATTTCCAAATATATGAAGTCTCTGTGGGAGGAGTGTGGGGTAACTTATAAGTTTACCACCCCTTACCACCCCCAAGGTAATGGGCTGGTTGAGAGATTCAACCGGACCCTCAAAGGCATGATTATGGGCCTAGAAGAGTCCATGAGGCGTAAGTGGGACGTCCTCTTGCCATGCCTGTTGTTTGCTTACCGTGAGGTGCCACAGAAGTCCCTAGGGTTCAGCCCCTTTGAACTACTCTATGGTCACCCGGTAAGAGGGCCTCTGGGTCTGGTCATGGAATGCTGGGAGCAGTCTCCCAGGAAACCTCCCCAGGATGTGTTTAGCTACATGCTGGCCTTCAGGAACCAGACTCGGCATTTCAGAAAGCTTGCTGAGGCAAATCTGGAAGCCAGCCAGGAAGAGATGAAACGTTGGCACAATCAGAATGCCACTCTGATTGAGTTTCAGCCTGGTCAAAAGGTTTGGGTCATGGCCCCAGTGGAGCCCTGTGCGCTCCAAGATAAGTGGACCGGACCATTTGAGGTGGTGGAGCGCAACAGTCCTGTTACCTACTTGGTGGACTTGCGGTCTCCCCGGAACCCCTTGGGGGTCCTGCATGTCAACCGCCTGAAGCCCCACTTTGAGAGGTCCGAAGTGGGCATGCTCCTGGCCACAGATGCTGGGATGGAGGAGGAGAGTGAGCCTCTTCCTGACCTCCTGTGTGCAAAGGAGCAAGATGGGTCAGTGGAGGGTGTGGTCTTCTCCGCCACACTGACCCCTGAGCAACAGAGTGATTGTCGCCAACTGTTGGGACAATTCAGTGATCTGTTCTCCTTGGTGCCTAGTGTCACTGATTGGTGTGTCCATGAAGTGGACACTGGGGACAGTCCTCCTGTTAAGCACAAGGCTTACCAAGTGACTGACCAGGTTAGGGTATCCATTAAGGAAGAGGTTTCCAAAATGTTTGCTTTAGGGGTGATTGAGTCCTCTAGCAGCCCTTGGTCCAGCCCAGTGGTCTTGGTACCAAAAGCTGCAGCGCCTGGTGCCACCCCAGAACTTCGGTTCTGCGTGGACTACCGAGGTCTCAATTCAGTCACAAAGACTGACGCGCACCCCATCCCCAGAGCTGATGAGCTCATAGATAGGCTAGGGGCTGCACGGTACCTCAGCACGTTTGATTTGACGTCTGGGTATTGGCAGATCGCCTTGACTGATGGGGCAAAGGAGAGGTCAGGATTCTCCACCCCGGATGGGCACTACCAGTTCCGGGTGATGCCCTTTGGGATGAAGAATGCCCCTGCCACCTTTCAGAGGTTGGTCAACAGGGTGTTGGTTGGGCTGGAGGATTTCAGTGCCGCCTACCTGGATGACTTTGCAGTGTTTAGTTCCTCATGGGAGGACCACCTGCGCCACCTCTGGGAAGTGTTGATGGCACTGCGAAGGGCAGGCCTCACAATCAAGGCAAGTAAGTGCCAGATTGGGCAGGGTTCTGTGGTGTACTTGGGACACCAGGTTGGGAGCGGCCAGGTGGCGCCCTACAGCCCAAAATTGAAACCATCCTGGCTTGGGAGCCCCCAAAGACCCAGACACAGGTGAGAGCCTTTTTAGGACTCACAGGTTATTACAGGAGGTTTGTCAAGGGGTATGGCAACATTGTTGCACCCTTGACTGAGCTGACTTCTAAGAAGCAGCCAAAGATTGTGAACTGGACTGACACCTGTCAGAAAGCTTTTGACGCCCTGAAGACTGCCATGTGCACAGCGCCTGTACTTCAGGCGCCCAACTTTTCAAAAGAATTTGTTGTCCAGACAGACACCTCAGAGCATGGTGTGGGGGCTGTTCTGTCACAGATCAATGAGGAGGGCCTAGACCAACCGGTAGCCTTCATTAGTAGGAGATTACTTCCACGGGAACAGAGGTGGAGTGCAATTGAGCGTGAGGCATTTGCTGTGGTTTGGGCACTGAAGAAGCTGAGGCCATACCTGTTTGGGACTCACTTCTGGGTTCAGATGGACCACAGGCCCCTCAGATGGTTGATGCAGATGAGGGGTGAGAATCCAAAGTTGTTGAGGTGGTCTATTTCCCTACAGGGGATGGACTTTACGGTGGAACACCGCCCGGGTACAGAACACGCCAATGCTGATGGTCTGTCCAGATTTTTCCGCCTTAGTGATGAGAACCCCCAAGTGGGTGGGTAGTTCTCCCCACATTTCAGCTGGAGGGGACACGTGTTAGACCTGGCACCATTGGCGTGGGTCTCCCTTCCATCTTTCGCTTTTTGTCTCCTCTGTGTTTGCTGGTGTTAGATGCTCTGGGCGCTGTGCCACTGCCATTCAGTGCTACAGCGCGAATGTTCCCTATTGTAAATTAACTGGATGAATTGGTATTCCCATAATTGGCTCATTTGATTTACCTGTTAGTCCCGAGTGTAGTGCACCGTGCGTGCCCCGGGCTGGTAGACCGAATGCTGCTGGTGGGCCGGCAGCGCTGATTGCGCCACCCACATAAGCAGCGCGTAAAGTGTGTCTCAGACCTGCCATCGCAGAGTCTGTGCGCAGTCCAGAACTGCCATTCTTTGACTGTAAAGTGAACCCACTTTCCAGTCCCTCAACCTTCCCTTGGCATCATGTAAGTCATCCCTATGGCAGGGTGCGTTGTATGTGAAAGGTAGGACCTGCCTTGGTCTGTCTGTCATGTCCTGATAGTGAATTACACTCCATTTCGTTTTTCACTATGGCAAGGCGATCTGTTCCCTTAGGCCAGAATGGGCAGTTTTGATTATTACATCTTATAATCCTAGCTGACCCAAGGAACATGTTTGGAAAGTCGAATTTAGTATGCCTGAGCTCAGAATATTAAAATACATCTTTTAGTGAGGATTATTTTTATATTTCATGCGTTTGAAAATACCACTTCTAGGAAGTAGGTATTTTCTTGCCTAAGTCGTCCAGTGTGCTCTGCTGTTATGTGTATTGGATGTCTGGTTTTGGAGGGTCAGGGCAGGCTGAGCCCGACCTGGGTTGAAGAGCGGAATCTGCAGCTGGAGTATGGGGAGGGGTGACCCTTTGGTCTGAGCAGGGCTGGGCCTGGCAAGGTGAATAATGGCTCCAGCCCCCACTGTGCGTCTGATGGCAGACCCCCTCTTCCTCAAAGGCAGGATGCCGCCTCGTAAATAAAGTGCTCCAGGACCACATTGAACTGGTTCTGGCTGGGTTCAGTGACTTGTGACTTTTGAGAACAAAGACCTGTGGGGTATAAAGATCTGGGCCGAAACCCCTACAGGGTGTGTTACTTCTTGATGTCAAGACGAACCTCTGTCCGTGTAACGAGAGGAAAAGGACTTTGAAACTTTCATCCATCTTGCTGAAGCAACTACCCAAGGGCCTGATTTGAGCTTGCCTCCTGCTGAAGTCTCATGGACATTAGATTTCACCCATCAGCCTTCTGAATTCCTATTGAGAGGGGTTCTACTCGCAGGTGAGGCCTCTGTCGAGAATTCCAGAGCGCGGGGAACGCGGGCTGAGAATCATTGCTATCGCTATTGTGGGCCGCCGCAGCGGAGGAGCTGTCGCCGCTGAGAGCCCGCATCTGTTTGTGCTACGAGAATCATCGCTATCGTTGTGGGCCGCCGCAGCTGAGGAGCTGTTGCCGCTGAGAGCCCGCATTTGTCTGTGCTATGAGAATCATCGCTATCGCTATTGTGGGCCACTGCAGCTGAGGAGCTGTTGCCGCTGAGAGCCCGCATTTGTCTGTGCTACGAGAATCATCGCTATCGCTATTGTGGGCCGCTGCAGCTGAGGAGCTGTTGCAGCTGAGAGCCCGCATTTGTCTGTGCTACGAGAATCATCGCTATCGCTATTGTGGGCCGCTGCAGCTGAGGAGCTGTTGCCGCTGAGAGCCCGCATTTGTCTGTGCTACGAGAATCATCGCTATCGCTATTGTGGGCCGCTGCAGCTGAGGAGCTGTTGCCGCTGAGAGCCCGCATTTGTCTGTGCTACGACAATCATTGCTATCGCTATTGTGGGCCGCTGCAGCTGAGGAGCTGTGGCCGCTGAGAGCCCGCCTTCAATCACCGCCTCAGGATCTTCATGAGTGCACGCCGCGGACCGCTGCAGCTGGGAGCTGCGGCCGCTGCGAGTCCGCCTGTCATCATCGCGGCTTCCTCCCGAAGCTGCGTGCCGTGCCCCTTTAAACCTCAGGTACATTGTGCATCACCAGGTCGCGTAGACCCCGGCCTCGAACTAAGTTCGTTTCACCAGCTTTTGAGTGCTTTATTGCCTTTTCAGTGAACTTATATTTACGTGCATTGTGGCTTGTTGATCGTCTTCGAGCCTTGTGTTAAACTGATATAAAGCTACTCATTTTTCTATAGTTACTGGTGTGGTGTCCTTTTGTGGTGTCTTCACTGCGTTATTGTGTATGGTCACGAATGCTTCACACACTGCCTCTGAGATAGGCCTGTCTGCTCGTGCTACGTTACCATAGGGTTGAGTAGGGTTTATCAAAGGGTGTAGCCCCTTTACTCTGACTTAGGAAGAAGGGTCCCTTCTTGGACATTGGCGCCAGCCATTGCCAACCAGAGATCCCCATTTCTAACAGGAAACAAGAACTGGAATGATGAATTAGACAAGCTTATTTGGTCATACAGGATCACCATTCATGACACATGTGGTGAAAGCCCCTTTGGACTTATGAGAGGGAGATTTCCTTATTGCAAGATTAATCCAAGTTGGATGGGCAGGAGTAGGAAGTACGTTTGGGACAGCACGAAGGTGAGGGAGTGTATATCCAGTTCTCATAGTAAGAATAACATTTACTTTGATACTAAACATGGCACTAAAGATGTGTCTTTAGAGGTTGGTCAATTGGTAAGAATCAAGAGTGGAAAGAAGGTTGGGAAGTTGCAGCCTCGTTTTTCTGAACCAAGGAGTGTCACCAAGGTCATGCGAAACACTGTCATGTTGGACGATGGTAGCGTTCACCACATGAACCGTGTTGCTTTGGCACGACAACATCTTTCGTTGTCTGGCAAAGTGTCCAAGGAAAGGGGAGAGGGTGATGATTATTGGTGGTTAAGTCCTGTCACTGGTTCCGATTCGTTGACCGGTTTTGGAACTACAACTGGAAATCCAGACATTGAACCAGTTTCTGGTGGAGTTCGTGATCTTGGCGTTCAAGGTCTTACCACACCTGTTTGTGTTTCCAAATCTGTTGGTGGGAAGGAAAACATACCAGTGTCTACTAGATGTGGAAGACGCATTGTTACGCCAAAATCTTTGCACAATTTCATTTGTAATTAAATGTTCATCCTTTGTTGGTGGAGTTTTGCTCTCCTTGAGCAATAGAAGTTTACTTTTGTTTTGTTTGTTTTATTATTTTGTTTTTTTATTTTTTGTTGGGAAGGGGGATGTGTAGTAACTAGGTTATACTATAGATTAGAACATTGTATGTAGAATACTTGTACATCATATGGAATGTGTTTATAAGGTAGAACATGGAATGTATTAGTCATTGAGTCTGTGTCCTGCTTGGTGCTGCTAGCACCCTTCTGCTGTACTGCGCTTCCTGAAGGATAAAGGAAACATACTTTACGACTTATTGTGTGATTAGTACTACTGGGGGCATATTCTCAAGAACGTGTGATAACTACCGCAAATTCAGCTTAACGCAACACTTCACATCGCAGTCCATCGCGGGAAAATAACGCCGTGTCAACGTGGTATTCCCAACACGGCGGTACCATGCGATAGTCACACGATAACATGTCAAATGAACGCGTTAAAATCAACGCGACGCCGCTAAAACGCGAAACCCCAACGCGAAAATAGTAGCGATGACGCCAATCGCGATACAAAAATCTGCGAAAACCAGCCACAGGCCTGCAATTCCCACGCGTCATGCGTGAAAATGCACTATAAAAGTAGAAAAAAAACATACAAACAAAAGCCAAACAACAGCGAAGCACAATAGAGGCATCCGGAGCAAGTACAGTGGACAACCAGAACCCCACAAGCCCCCCGGAGGACCAGCCTGTGACCTCGGGGTCAGGGAAGGGCAAGGACAAGAAGAGTAGGAAGAAGCGGTTCAGTCCGCAGGAAAACAGGATCCTGATAACGGAGGTGATAGAACACCATCAACCACTGTTCGTCACCTCCACTGTGTCACTGGCAACTAAAAATGGAATATGGCAGACCATCGTGGACAAGGTGAATGCAGTCGAAGTGCTGAGGAGGACAATGGACGAGGTCAAGAGGCGCTGGAATGATGTGAAGCGCAAAACCAAGCTGAAACTCGCAAACAACCGGAAGGCAGACTGGAGGTGGGAGTCCAGCGCCACAGGAGGAGCTGGATGAGATGGAGGAAATGGTGTCCACAGTCATCAGTGGGGAGACGGTGGCAGGAGTCGGGGGACCGGACACTGCTCAACATGACCGGACACAACAGCAACAGGGTGAGTAACGACCAGGGACTGGGGGACGGGGGGAGATGGGCACACATGCACAATTAAGCATAGCACATCTGCGGACAAACCATGCCCCAGACCCCCAACTCCCACCAAGAGACCAATGCACACAGGTATGCAACATCTCAGCACCGCATAAGCACAGAAGCCCGAGGCACACCGCATGTAAGGGATAAGGGGCAGCTAAATCAGAGCTGCAGGGGCGACTCCCCCAAAATTCGGCACACACACATTACATGCAGAGCACATCAACATTGACAACGATGTGGTACAAACCGCAACACGTCCACAACAGAGCAGAGGACACAACTGGTGCAGCATGTGCGTAGAAACTGGCCAATCACATTTGGCATTGCAGGGAAATGTGAGTTGACAATGTACAAGTACAAACACACATCCGTGATGTAGTCGGAATGTCCACTGTCCCGCATCAAATAGGCAGCTCCCCCCAAACAGTCACAATGTACATTGTCATGCAGTCTGAATGTAAACATGTACAATGCTTCAACATACATGTGAACACAATGTTAAACTGCATCTCCCCTTCACATTGCAGGGGGAAATCCAACACCTCCTGCGGAGCAGTCCGAACCTCTCTTCTCTGATGACGAAGAGGACCACCACACCTTCGACTCCGACGCCCTCCAACAGCTCGTGGACAGCCACCGCAGCCCACTTCCAGGAGCAGGGCAGCCCAGATGCCACGAGGAGAACCCACCCCCTGCACAGAACACACAGCAGGCAGCACCCACCACCACGGCTGCCTCCCAGGACCCCCATGACAAACACATGGCCTTCCAACGCCGTGTGTTGGGGTGCCAGGAAAAGCTGTCTGAACAGGTGCAGGTGGGGTTCGACCGCATGGCAGCCAAGCTAGACGCCATACGTGGGTGTCTGAGTCCCATCAGGGACCACTCACAGTCCCTAACAGACACCCACAGTCTGCTCCATGCTCTCCAATGGACCATGGCTGACATCGCTAGAGTCCTGACTCTGCGACAAGAACGACTGTCTAGTCAGAGTGCCTCCAGCGATCTCGCCCGTGAGTTGGGACACATGCGGAGGATCATGGAGAACATGGAGCGGACGCAGGCGGAAAGAGAGGCTGCCACGGCTGCACACCAGCAAGAGATAGCTGGGTCCCTCAATGCCCTAAAGACCCTCCTCATGGCATTGCTGCCACAAGGCCTGGCGCTGATGCATGCTGCTACTACCACCCCATCCACATCTCCGGCCCCTGATGTGTCAGTGCCACACAGAGCTGGAGACAGAACACCACCACCCACATGTGAGGCACATGCAACAGCAGAGGACGAAGATGCGAATGAATCTGCCTTCGTGGTCAGAAGGACGCAGTAGCACTCATCTCCTCCATGTGGCCTGTTTCTGCTTGGTTCTGCCCTCTGCATCATCACCTTCCACTGTCCCCCGATGCACTCTGCGACACTCACCTTGGACCTCGACATGGACTGCCATATTCTGTTTGGTCACCAATGACACAGCTATCAGACTGTGGACTGAACTCCTCCTCTCCTGATGTACCTGTCATTCCCTGAAGGACTCTGGCTGGCCCTCCACGGGCCAACAATGTAAAGTGGGGTTGGCATTTCCCTGTACTGCTCCAGCTGCAACACTCCACTGAATGTGCAATAAACATTCATATTTACACAGATGTGTCATGTCTATGATCTTTCAAGTGTGGAAGTATGGATGAATGTAGGGTCAGTGATTCCCCCTTACGTCCATGTTGCTCATGTTGTGGGACTTTTGTCACAGGGTGACAGATTGCCGATTGCGGTCCAGGTGGTGCCGACACTACAACAGAGACACATCCATTAGTCACTTCCTTGTCCAGCCCAGGACGGAACCACGCCCAGAGCTCCGGGGTCATTGTTCACACCCTTACGCTGGACTGGCATACGCCAGGACAGCCCACTCCGCTTACGCACACAGGGGGGGACGACAACGCCACATGTCCCAGGTCTTCACTGTAGGGATCTGCAGCTCACAGGTCTAGTTGTCAGCATGCCACAGCCACTGCCTCACGGCTGGTGTACACCCACACCACACCCATCCAGCACAGGCGTCACAGGACATGTGACCCTGCCAATAAAAAGGGCCTGGCGCACGTGCTGGACGCCATTTCCACTCTCTAACTGGGTGTTTCTGTGTAGTTCTCATGTATGCATGAGGGCCTAGGGCCCTGCCACCTCACATTGCCCAGTGCCGGGGGTGACATGATGGTGTCCGCACCACGGAACTCAATCATTAAGGGTCCATGGCTAGCGGTGCACAGACTTGGTGGCACCTGATACACTGTGGCAGGCACAGGCACACCGCCACGGGACGGTGTCTTGCGGTGCAGTGAGATAGGGGCCCCTAAAGTGCCGAGCGGGTGTGCAGCCTGCGATGATGCCGTGTGCACTGATGTGGTCTCTGCCATTGCGAAATCAAGACCCAGAGTCAGGTGTGTGACCTGGTGGCCCGCGATGCGGGGCTGCATGATGTGGAGGGTGCCATGGTCGCGGGCCCCGGGCTTGGAGATCCCACCGGAACGTGGTGGGCCCTCTTGGAGACACGCCGGTGGCGGAAGGTGAGCAGTGAGGCCTGGTTGCGCAGGGGCGGGCAATCACCGCTGGGCGGCGGGAGGGACTGGGGTGCAGCAGCCTGTGTGCGCAGGGGCGGGCAAGCGATGATGGCGTGTGCAACTGTGTGGACTCTGCCATTCATGTCTCTGGACACTGTTTCAGATAAGGGACCTTGGGGACTGCAGTGTATACCGGCACGTGGTTGGAGACACACCGGTGGCAGCAGGTGAGCAGTGAGGCCTAGGTCCGCAGTGTCGGCACTCTCTCACCCTCTCTTTCTCTCTCTCTCTCTCTCTCTCTCTCTCTCTCTCTCTCTCTCTCTCTCTCTCTCTCTCTCTCTCTCTCTCTCTCTCTCTCTCTCTCCTCTCTCTCTCTCTCCCTCTCTCTCTCTCTCTCTCTCTCTCTCTCTCTCTCTCTCCCTCTCTCTCTCTCTCTCTCTCTCTCTCTCTCTCTCTCTCTCTCTCTCTCTCTCTCTCTCTCTCTCTTTCGCTCTCTCTCTCTGTACTTTGATGGGCGCATGGCACACCTTCTTATCCAGATTTCTGTTTTGCAGGCTGTGACTTACAGAATGTCCTGAGAAGACCCGCCATGCCTCTTCAGAATTGTTGTTTTTGGTTCATTCTGTAATAAACGTATTATTTGGATATTATGATATGAATGTATGATTTCCCTTTTTCTGACCACACATGTATGTTAGGAGTTGTGATTGTGCGACTTCAGGCCCGGGGGGGGGGGGTCCTGGGGGTGGTGGCGTTGGGTGTTGTTGGCCTATTGGGGCTCCGGGCTGCATGATCGGTTGCTCCAGGGCATCTGTGGTTCTTCATGTGTGACTATGGGCTGTGCTCCCTTGTCTGGTGCCGGTTGTCGTCCGACTTTACACCAGGTAAGAGCACGTGTTAATTTCCTGCTGCTAACGCGCCTTATCGCATGTTTTGTGATCTTATCGCCGATCTGGCTGGTCGTTGAGAATGTTGTGGAGTGGAGTTGTCGCGGATTTTTGCACGGGAACGCCTACTCTGCATATCATTAGCGTTAGTTGCCGGGGTCATCTGTGGCGATGTTTTTTGCGACTGCTTTTGCAGGTAAACTGGTGTTATGGGCTGTTAGCGCCAGCTTGTGAATGGGGCAATAGATTTATCGCGACTTTGGCTGCGATAAAGTGCCGATAACTCGGCGATAGCTCCTTGAGAATATGCCCCCAGGTATCTTGCTTTCTTCTCTACTCTGTCCTTTCTTTGTGTCCTGTACTCTGCTGCTCAGCCAGTCTCTGTGATGTCATGGAATGTTCCTTTTGTGTATGTTTGAGTCTATCTGTCAGTTGCTTTATGTAGGCTGAGCAGCAGTGATGCTGCTCCCGGTGGGGCTGATTAAGCTGTACATACTTGCTTGGATTATTATGCTGTTTATCCTGTTCATCCTGTAACTTCTTCCCAAGAATAAACCTACAACTTGGATACAGCTACAACTGAGTCAACCTCTATTTTTATTGGATTCCACACACTGTTTCTTTTGTTGTGGTCTCATTCTCTTTGTGCAAAAGTCTCTCTCAATTAAGGCTCTCTTATCTTCAGTTGCCCCATCACTGCAGTCTACTGTAACAGTTATACACCCTGGGCAGGCTTTTTCTTTCTCTGCACAGCTCTCTCGGCCCCAATTCCTTCTTTTACCGGTCTCCTCCCTGCACAGTCTCTTTTTTTTGTGATGTTATCTTCACATAGTTTGCTAGGTTTGCTTCTAATTACTTGCTTGCCTCACTGATGTTGTCCTCATTACTGCCTATAATATAAAAGATGCTCTATACTTTCATTCACTTACAAGGATTGTATTTTGTCTCTTAATTCCAAATCTCCTGCACCCATCTAAGTCTAACTAGTATGGGGAAAGGGGTGAGATTGAATTCTCCTTGGCAGCTCTCCTCCTACTCCTACAGGTTGGGATTTGCAGGAGCTGTTCTGTGTCTAGTCCTACCCAATGTCTCTGACTTGGTGCATGGTGAGTTGTATGCCTCTGTTAGTACAGAGATATGGGTATGTCTGTATTAGTGTAGGGTGAGAGTTGTTCCTTTGCACAACTGAGCAGTGGGCATGTTGAGGGCAAGATGAGCAGTATACCAGTGGGATGCAATTCAATTCTTTCTTTATTCGTCCTTCCAAAGACAGGATATAAAAGATACACATGGATAAAAACATCATATAAAATCAAACATATCTCAGCAAATACAAACTCATTTTCTGTTTAAAAAGAATACATCAGCAAACAAAATACAGTACTATTTTCTCAGGACTAAAGTGGCAGTGCAAAGCATTTGGGTTCATAGGTAGCAGCAGATATTATCCAATAGTGCAAAAAGATCGACTGTAACCATCAATAGCAGCAAATGTTATCCAAAAATACTTGAATAATAAAATCAGTCCTATAGAGGAGTTAGCAGCAGGGGTAAGCAATTTAACAGGAATACTGATACAATCCATACAAAAAATGGTAAAATACACTAAAATTAAAACAACATGATCCTTCTCTTTGCTAAAATACACTTAAAAAACTCCCAACAGCAAAACAGACATCACGATCATTGAGTTGCTGCAAAAAGTACAACGCCGCTCTGCACTTTGAAAATTTGTGTCTGCGTAGGAGAGGTATTAAAAATTTCCTGGTAAAAGGAAGATAAAATTGACAAAAAAATACAAAATGTAAAATGGTTTGACTCGAGTGTTCATCACAAGGGCAAATAGTAATAGATTCCGAAGAATACTGACCCAGGGGAAACATATCAACCAACGAAAAGACCCCAACCTGAATCTAGACAACAAATTCCTTTCATGCACATTATTTACATATAAAAGATACGGGGCAATGTAGGGAGGAACTTGTATGAGACAATAATCCCTGACAGTGGGTTTGGCTACTTCAAACAATTCCCTAGACGATTCTTTAAGTTTTCGGAAGCTCGCCAAAACCCTCTGTCGATCCCCTTTACCAATTAGTTCTGGGTGTTCAAACAAAGAAGAACACCCAAGTTCCGTAAGACAAGTTTTAATGTATTGGAGCCAGGGTTTGCAAAGGCCTCGAGTACAGTTTAAACAATCTCTAATAATTGCCCGATTAAAATCAGCTTCTTCATTTGTCCAAATGGAACACCAGGTAGCTAGTGGTGCAGCCTTTATGGTATCTTGGACATACTCGAGACCCAGCTCCAAATGGAGAGGAAAATGTGGCGAGGAAGGGGCATTCCTAAAACTCTACGGCAAAATCTATTCTCCTCCAGCTGCATGGCAAGTACGTCCCTGCATCCCCAGATCCCCATACCATATGTTAAAATGGGAATACATTTACGCTTATAAATCTCTAAAATTGGGGCTATGGGCTTTTTACCTATAGACATTGCAAGCGAATAAGTAGTACCAACTGCGCGTGTAAATCTTGTTATTCTATTATTTATGCAGGTATGCCACGTGCAACCTTCATCAAAATCCAGGCCTAGATACGGGAAGGAGCTAACCCTTTCCAGCTTTTTACCCTCTATATTCAGACTACAGGACTTAGTGTTTTTGGGGCCACAAATCAATACAAAAGTTTTCTTATAGTTTGGCTCCAGCCCCAAGTCCTTCATAAAGTTAACATAGCTGGAGATAAGTTTTTTTAGGCCAATCGCAGTCCTTGCCATAAGGACTGCGTCATCCGCATAAAGGAGCGCTGGCACAGCCTTATTCTCAACCTGCGGCACATCAGCCCCGACTGCGACTAATATTTTCTCCAGATCGTTTGTATAGAGGAGAAATAAAATTGGGGCAAGGACACATCCTTGACGCACCCCACGCCTAATACTAAACTGTTCTGAGCATTCACCAGCATTACCATACCTCACTGAGGCCGAGAGATCGTGGTGGAGGAGCCTCAGAAAGGAGACCAAACCTGCGTCGACACCCATGTTTACTAAAATGTCCCACAGCTTAGAGCGTGAAACATAGTCGAACGCGCTGGTTAAATCCATGAAAGCTAAATGAGTAGGGGTGCCCTTCGCATATTTATATTTGGCCAGAATGAGGTGCAGTGGGATGCAACTTTGTAAATTTACTGTGAGTGCAGGGTTAGTGATGTGTATAGTACATGCTGGAAGGAGTGAGAGTCATCAGAAGGGCATAGTGTAGTGATTGGATGAGTGCAAGGTGAACTGTGTGAATGTAGGGTCAGCGGTGTGCCTGTGTGAGAATGAGGAAGTGTTCAGTCTATGCAGGGCGAGCAAAGTGTATTTTGAGTGCAGATTGAATAGTGTGTATTGAGAGTGCAGTGTTGGGGTGTGGCTTTATGACTATACAATGAGTGGTTTGCCTGAATGAGTGCATTGTGAGTAATGTGAGGGCAGAGTGAGTGATGTGCATAGGGAGATCAAGGTGATAGGATTGCTTGCAGAGTGTAGACTGAGTGGTGTGTCTGCGTGAATGTATTGTGACTCGTGTGTCTGTGTGAGTGTGGAATAAGCAGTATGTCAGAGTGTGTGTACACTGAATAATGTGCTTGAATGCAGAATTTATGTGTGTTTATGAGTGCATCTGAATACGGGGTAAGCAAAGAATGTAGGGTGAGCAATGTGTCTATGTGAGTGCAGGGTAAGCGGTGAGTCTCCATAAGTCTATGATGAAGAGTGTGCTGTGTGAATGCAGGGTGAGTATGTGCCTGAGTGCAAGTTTTTTGATGTATTGTGAGTGCAGGATGAGGGGTATACTTGTGAAAGTGCAGGGTGCACACATTGCCAATCCTTGTTAGACAATTTAGCAGGAAAATGTGCTTTCAAGTAACTCTTTAACTTTTAAATGTTTGAGGAGGTGTCCTTTCTAATCTCACTAGAAAGTAGTATAATTTTTGCTAATATCACTCAGTTGCACACACAAACAAGAAATGTGTGCACACAAACAGGTCACTGCCGCACAGAGACAAAAATAATTAGAGGGAACACTGATGGCATGTATTGGTATGGTTAATGGAAGTTTTACAATTGAATGCACACAAATAGGATACTAACATAGCGACCAAATGGGTCAGTATGTATGGCATGTATGAATATGGTGAATGGAATTTTTACAACTGAATGCAAACAAATAGGATACTAACGGGATACTTGTGAGGTCCTGATTAAAGCCAACTAGCCCGGTAAGGCATTGGTGTGATGGCTGAAACATGTTGACCCAGGGTTACAGGGGATACTAGTTTCCTTTGTGCATCCCTACCTATTTTTAACTCTGTCAGGGTGCCCCTTGAAAATTAAAATAACCCTCCAGATACCCTAGACTATTTTAAATCTAGGATCCCACTGAATAACCAAAGAGTTTTCTTGTCAACCAAGGTTGAGCCCACCCAGCTACATTAGGTATCCGGACGAAGACTTCATGGTGAAGCATGCCACTTGGAATTCCAGTGGGTGAGAGCCCTTTTAATACCATAGGGTAGTCCTCTTGGGCTGGTATGGAGAGATAGACTAAGCACGGTAGGGGTTCGCTCCTGTTGTTTTTCTATGGTTAGGTGTTTGGGAAGGTGAGCAAACCCTGTATCACTTCTCACTCACTCCTTCTTGGATTATAGTAATAAGAATCTAAGCCACATATAATGCATTTGACACTTGACTTTCATGTGGCTTCTACCTGCCAGCCACACTCTAATCTCATGCACCAAGAATTAAAGACAAAACATTGACCTCTGATGTGAAATAGGAGAAATAAAGAGAGGTCTATTTAGTGGCTGAATGGCACAAAGTGAATGCAGAAAACCTGTGTGCTGCCTATGACTTCCATATGCCAGGTGGGGCTGCTGTGATGATTGAGGGCTGGCATCTTGGTGCATTCCTCTATCGAGAAGAGGGGTGTCACACTGTGCAATGCTGTGGCCTGGAGGGGACGTTTTCCAGAGTGCACTGTCATAAACCCTGTATGCCAGGAGGGGGGATGTGGTGAAGTGACAGGGCTGTTGCCCTGGAGCAGCATGCAGTTTTGAAGGAGAAGCAAGCCATTACTCGCGGAGTAAGAGCAATGATTCAACTACCCAACAATCCAGGAGGACCCAAGACCTGCCGCCGGATTCAGGAAGGCTTACCACATAGGCGGAGGAGTGTGTGGACACCTGCAGCCTCTACTGTAGCATCAAGTCTTCTACTCACTACCGGGCCGCAGACGCGTGACAGGGCACTCCGACCCTCCACTCTCACAAAAGCGGGTAAGACTGAATACTGGGCCACCAATACTGTACTTTCTCTGACTGACACACTGCAGCGCTGAGGCACTTTGACTTTCTCAAGGTCATCATGGAACTTCTAAGACTTGATCTTGCTAGCGGGGCCTAGCTGGAATGCTGCCTCACATAAATAGGGAATAACCTTGATCCTTTTACAGGGAACTGGAACTCGAGAGCTGATCCAAGGAAAGCTAGTGTGCTTGCTTTTGGAAGACTGCATATATTATTCGCAAACAAAATATGTGGGTGGATGTACGGTAACGCCAATGCACCACCGATGTAAAACCTACCTGATGCACTGTAACTCAAGGTAGCGCAATCGGCTACCTTGTGTATTTTCTTTGTTAATTTTTTTCCCCCCAAAGCCATGCAAAAACTATCCTATGAGGCTCTTTCTTCTTTGTATGTGTGCTGCAGAATGCAGCATTCATGCAAAGAGGAATAACGAGAAGAAATTGATATATTTCTCCTTGTCACGCCAGCCTCAGGTAGACTCACCAGGTTGGTGTAAATCTATGTTTACAGGTCTTTGTAAATATAAGTTTGCATCAAAATACATCGATGGATGCACAGGAATGCCCTATCACCACCCATGTAATGCCTATCTGGCATAAGGTAACGCAAGGCAGGGCAATGTGCTGCCTTGCGTTAGGTTTTTTGTTTTTTTTTAACAAACCCACACAAACGGGATTTGTGTGGTACTGTAAATCCCAAACTAGATTTTACATCAGGGTTGTGCCAGAAAAGCGACTCAACCCCAACACAAAATCTGGGCCTAAACATATACTTTTTTTTTTAACTCTGCCACAAAGAATGTGGCAACAAGGAGAAAACTGAAAGTAAATCTGTTCTGCTTAATTGGTTGCAAAGACTGTATTTTAAAATATCTTATGGGGTTAAGGCACATGTTGCAGAGATCTGTGTGTCCCCAGTAAATCTGAGTGAATAATAATGGTAAGATAACTCTGGAGGTTAATGCACTTGCTGGAAAGATCTGTGTTTTGTCGAGCCTCAGTTTTGACTGAAAGTAGCATAGAGGGTTAACGTGCCTCCTGCAACGCACATCATGTAACATATAAATGACAGAATTTATTTTATGTAGATAGGTAAGTGGGTTACTGCTTTGAACACAGAGATCCTTATGTTACTTGCAGTTGCATTGTAAGCCTTCTAATATAGCACAATGAACTATAAAAGATATGTGACTTCTACACCTTGTAACCCCCACTGTTTTATGTAATACATCCTGTACCTTGATTTACAAACATATGATTTACTGTATATGTAATATGTACGTGTGATGTAAAGCGCTCTGACACCCTACATTGACATGGATAGCGCTATACAAGAAAAAATAGTGGTATTTAAATTATTTCAATGCCTCCTCATGGGAAGTAACCGCTATCTAAATGCAATTTATTTTGTGTAAATACTGGGAAAGACCAACACATCTGACATTCTTATAGTGCATGCATATCTCGTAAACAGGGACTGAACAAAGTGAAAAACTGCCTCTCTTTAAGTATGTGTGAAGTGCTAAAAAGGTGTGAGCCTTTGTTTTCCACCTGCTGCTTTTGCATCTAGATGTGAGGCTGCTGATTGCTCCCAGCCAAGAGACTCGAACAAAAGGAGGCCTGATGAACCCTTAAATTTGGCCTTTGTTATCACCCAGCTGGAGTCTGAAATAACAAACACCCTCCCCGCCTGCATTTTGCTGCTCGAAACGAAAGCAGGCAACGTGCAGGCACTGCTGAATGTGTCCCGGTGTTTGAAAATTACACCGGGACGAGTTCAGCACATTTTTCAGTGAGGCCCAACTTCTTGGCAGTGTGGCCAGCGTCCACCCTGTGAAATAGTGGGTGGACACCGTTGACCCGCGTGTACCCCCAACTTGTGCCCTGTGTATGGCTGAGTGTGTGGCTGTGTGAGTGGCTGTATGGGTGAGTGACTGGTTGTATGAGTAGCTGTATGGGTGAGTGAATGATTGTGTGAGTGGCTGTTCGAGTGAGTAAGTGGGTGTGTGAGGTGCTCTATGGAGGAGTGAGTGGGTGTGTGAATACTGGTATGGTTCTGTGAATGGGTATATGAGTGGTTGTGTGGGTGTGTGAGTGGGCGTATGAGAGGTTGTGTGGGGGTGTGAGTGGTTCTGTGGATGATGTCATCAGTGATGTCATTTGAGATATCATCAGTGATGTCACTGACCATGTCATGAGTGATGTAATGTGTGAGGTCAAAAGCAGTGCATTATGGGGGCACAAGTTATAGTTAGCTCAGGTAACTATAACTGCTGAGTTTCACTGGTTTTGTACAAGTGAAATCTGAGCCTAACTATAACATCCCTGTAACCTTTGGTTTTTCAGTGAATTTCTAAGGTTTTTCAAATTCTAATTCCTAACTATAATGTCCCTGTAACCTTTGTTTTTTAAGTGAATTCCTATGGTTTTTTAACTGGTAGTCACGTTTGCAGAGTGGTGGAGAAAGAGGGCGGGGCCACCGACCAGCTCTCAGAAATCCTGCTGTGTCGGACTTACGGGCGGTAACAGGAGGGCTTCTAGGCCCACAAGAACCCTCAGCATCCAAGAGGACTTCATCCTCCAACCAGTAGTGCGTCAGGAGTCACCTTTGTAGAGTGGTGGAGAAAGGAGGCGTGGCCTCCAAGGACTTTTCTGCAATTCCACTGTGTGGGACTTACTGGAGGTAACAGGAGGGCTTGTTGGCCCCCGAGGACACTCTAGAGCCAAGGGGACTTTATCCCCAACCAGCAGTGCACCAGGAGACGCATTTGCAGAGTGGTGGAGAAAGGGGGCGTGGCCTCGGAAGTCCTCTCAGCAATCCCATTGTTTGGGACTTACTGGAGGTAACAGGAGGGCTTGATGGCCCCCAAGGACACTTTGCAGCCAAGGGAACTTCATCCGCCAACCAGGAGGTGAGGTGCAGCGTGATGGTTAAAGGGGACGAGGTCCTTTTTCTTTCTTTATTTTTTTTAAAGCGAGGGGGGCCGAGTGTTCCCCCTCTTGGGCGGATTTAGGCCCTGGGGACCCCATCCCTCGGGGCCCAGCCTCTTTTGTGGGTGCCCCCAGAGCACCTACCCACATCTGTTGGGGACCGCGGGGGGGAGCCTCAAGGCCCCCGCGGTCCCTGCCGGCTCCCCACCCCCTGCAGGGGCCGGCATTGCTTTTACACCCAGGGAGCTGCTGAACATGCAGCTACCTGTGTGTAAAAGCAATTATGCTCCGCCAGGCGGGGTCAAACATATGTTTCCCTATCCACACATATGCTGGCAGAGAACTACCCTGCCCCGGGGGTGGGCTCCGTGGGGCCAAGTAATAGAGCCGGCCTTGGAGGAAGCGGCACCCAGGGCCTTTTAAGGGCCGTTTGACCCCCCTCCCTTTTAACAAAAGTTTATCCTGGGGAATGGGGTCCCCGGGGCCTACAAAGGCTTGGGGAGATGGCAGCAACATCAGGACAAAATGCTGCGGCTGCCATCACAGAACTCGGGGACTTGGTTGCCTATGTTCAGTAGGTGTTAGCCACCCACTGAGGATTGGGACAGTGACTGGCTGCAATCCCATTGCACACAGCCTTCAGCCATGCAATGCAGGGTTTGGCTGCAGGGCGTGGCCACAGGGGGCTTGCTGCCACCCAGGGTGTTAGGCACAGGTCCTGGACTGTAGCCACCACTGCTACGCACTGCTGAAGGTGCAGTGGGGTTGGCTGCCCGCAAAAGGTTGGGCCTAACCCCAAAGGCCATGCACAGCACAGTTTGGCTGCCACCCAGGAGTTGGGTACAAGGCCTGGACACAGGTTGGGCCCTGCAGCCAACAGCTGCTGTGCACAGCCACAGGCTAGGGCCTGGAGCCAACTTCTTCTGTATGTGGCTGAAGGCCGTGCGCAACAGGGGCTAGGTGCCCAGCTGCGGGTCGAGTGCAGGACCTGGCTGCAGCAGAGATTGGCCATCTCCAAGGGGCTTGGGGGCAGGACCTGGCTTGTGGCCAACCCCACTGCACTTAGCTGAAGGTGCCGAGAAGATTGGCTTCCCACAGAGAATTGGGCCATCCCCTAAAGACCATGCACATCCTGGGGTTGGCCATTACCCAGGGGGTTGGCTGCCACACAGGTTGTTGAGCTCAGGGCTAGGCTGCAGCACAGGTTCTGCGGCCAACTCAGCTGAACACATATAGTAACATATTTTAACAGTTTTTTCACAAACATGATAAACTACATGCATTTTAGTTCCGATATTTAATCCAGTAGACGTAACTCTAAAATAAACCTTTATCAGCTGCAGAAGAGGTTGGTGCCAATCGGTTTTCTAGTCTTTTGCGTTTTGCAGCATTTAAGTGTTGGGTATGCCATACATTGAGATTCTTTTGCATCCCAGAAGTAGAAAGAGAGTATTTTTTTTATCAGTGCCATGGATACATTTCTTATGGCACAGGTCACAAGTCACCAACGTGGAAGACACCTTTTTTTTCTCCAGGTGGTATTGAGAAACATTTCCAAACAATGGACTCTAGAATGGTCTTTTGCTCCCCATCCTGAGGCTGCTCAGGTTGCCTCTAGCCTCTTGCAGATGCCATGTTCCAATAATCCCAAAAAACTCTCAGAAAAAAAGAGAAGATACTGCACAATGTGTGTACACAGAGAAGTGCAGATCTCTAATAATAGTATTGAGGTGGGAACTTCTTCAAAATGAATAAAGTCGGTAATGTGAACAAACCAGATGTAGTTTTACTATGAGATATTGGTGCAGCGGTACTGCCGTACCAAGAAACCTAAAAACCCTGTGCTCAAACTATTAAAAAAAATCACCTACTAAACTCTTTCCACAGACTCCATGTTTGTCATTGCGTCAGGAAACTCTCCAGAGAAGCAGACACCTACCACTGCACCCACAGACACTACCACTGCTGGATTAAAACACAATGATCATGTTATAGTGCTGACATCAACATCTACAGCAGCACCTTCTACTAGCACAAAAGGCAATCCATGGTCTGGAAATGTTTTACTTTTCCAGCTGGCAAAAACATCAATGCCCGAAATGTAAAGTGCACCTTGTGCATTCAGGTGTTTCACAGGGGCCAATATGAGAGGTACTCTATAGTAACGCTGGGCGTAGTTTGCGTAGTAGCACTTCACGTAGCTACGTGAAGTACATTTTGAACTACACGTAGCTATGCAAATTGCATAGTTGTGTGCTTGACTGCACTGTACAATAATTGCCAAAGGCATCTTGCACAGTGCAAGTTAAGATAAAAAAAAGTATCTCTGTCTTTATATGCTAAAATGCATATAGCATTTCACAAAAGTGAAATCAATAAAATAACAAGCAGTGAGAGAGGTGATGATTTTGGTATCCTCCCTAACCTAGGGAGAGAACCAAGCAGATGCCTTGAAAACAAAAAGCACATCTTTTGAACGATTCAGTGGTGGTCCCATCCTCTTAGGACCACCCCAAGCACAGTTATTGGCAAAAATACAATCCCAACCAAAGGCCCTGCAAAGCATTTATGGGACAAGATTAGCAGTGGGCAGTGAATATTATAGTATCCAATATCAAAATAATTCTACAAAGAGCTGCAGTTCCACTAGTCGTTACTAGATGTCCCTCACGAGTCAAATGCAAAAGCTTCATGAAAGGGTTTCAATGCTTTTGCATTTGACTCGTGAGGGACATCTAGGAACGACTAGTGGAACTGCAGCTTGATGTATTAATAATTTCAATGCTTTTGCATTTGACTCGTGAGGGACACCTAGTAACGACTAGTTGAACTGCAGCTCTTTGTAGAATTATTTTGATATTGGACACTATAATATTCACTGCCCACTGCTAATCTCGTCCCATAATGCTTTGCAGGGCCTTTGGTTGGGATTGTATTTTTGCCCATAACTGTGCTTGGGGTGGTCCTAGGAGGAAGGCACCACCACTGAATCGTTCACATGATATGCTTTTTGTGTTCAAGGCATCTGCTTGGTCCTCCCCTAGGTTAGGGGAACCCAAAATCATCACCTCTCTCATTGCTTGATATTTTCATTGTCAAAGTTCATTTTTGTGAATTTGTTATATGCTTTTTAGCATAGAAAATTGCTTTAACAAAGCATTTGTATGTGTTTAATATACTGCTGCTACGCTACGTCGATTAGCAGAGTTTTTTACTCTGCTACGTGCAATTTGCGTAATGCGTAGTAACACAAACTTTGCATGCTCCGTGAGCGTAGCAAAGTATTATGCCCAGGGTTACTCTATAGGCATAAGTGGCATGTGGATGCACCTGCGAGATATGCACACATTCAGATTTCTCAGGCAGAGATGCAAAGAGAATATCAGGGACACGAGAAGGAGATGAAATCTGCAGCAGCTGAAGTACTGCAGCTACAAGAAGAGGAAAACAAGGAAAATATGCAGTGTTCTTCGGGCAACAGGAACAAAACATTATTTTGTAAAAGCGATGGAGAACCATTTAAAACAGCAACACAAAGATTTGTACAAAAAGCATAAGAAAAAAGTTTCATTACAAAAAAATGTGAACAAGAAAAATAATTAAAAATTGAATTGTTAAAAAACACAAAATAAAAAAATGTGTCAAACCAAAAAACGTTAAAACAAACTATAAGACATTAAAAACCAGCACAAAAATAAGATGACAAATTGACCAGTGGTGAAGCCCTGCGTCCAATCTCCTCTGCAAACAGCTAGAGGTTGTGTGCGGGTGGGGAGAAGGTGAGGTTGTATGCTGGCAGAGGGTTGAGGGCAGAACTTGGCCAGAGGCAAGGCTATGTGCCCGACCCCCACTGCACATGTCTGGGTTGCCCATGAAGAAAGTTTTACTCATGCTATTTTAGGAATACAATAAAAAAGAAATTCACTGAAAAAACGAAATGACCTCAGAACTTACGTCACTCATTAGAACATTGATGACGTTATCCATGTCACTGTTATTCACATTACTCAATACACCCTTATATCATTTAAAAAAAAGGTTGGTTTAAAACAGGCCTACAGTCACTTGCAGCATAGAATTACTGTGTGTACATATGTGGGTGTATTGAATGGAAGTAGCTTAGTCCCTGGAGCCAAGCCTGATTGTATTTGGCAAAAGATATGTGGTGCACTGTTACCTCCTTTCTTTTTTGTCCTCATTTCACCATCAGTACTACTCTCGATTTTGCATTGATTACCAATCAAACATCGGAAAGACTGTAGTTATTTAGAGCTGCTATACCTAAGAGCAGCCCTGGGTAATCTGTCCTGTAGTACCTCATTCAGTTGTAATCATTGGACATGTTGGCACACTTAAAAGTCTTTCCAAATATTACCTAAGCTATTAGGGTTGCAAACTGTGTCGAGATGGTTTACGTAGTTAGCAGCTTCGTTCCAATCTTCTACTGCCAGTGGGTCTTTAAAATCATTTTTTTTGCCTATTTCATGTTTGGCTAGCAAAATTAAATACAACACCAGTTTTTTCGGGGCTTTATTCATGGATATATCTATAGATGGATCTACTCCCATTTGAATTAGAGTATTACTTACCTTAATCTTTTGTTTTGTGATTTCACTTAAGATCTTACTTACAGCTTCCTAATGCATCTGCAGACTCAAACAATCCACAAACCTATGTCTATTGTCCACCCGTGGCTAGTTACATTTCTTACATCTCAGTCGATATTGTGTAAACTTCACCAGGTTTTTGAGGGTCCAGTATATCCTATGAATAGTGAAGAAATTCTCCTGGAGAACCTGAACAACATCGGCCTCAGCCAACTGGTTACCGAACCCACACACAAAGTCAGACTCACACTCAACTCCATTTTCACCTCCAGCAACAGAATCAAATTCAGCCACGTCACAGAACTCTCCTGGACCGACTACACCATTGTTCACTTCACCATCTCCAATGCTCAGCACACCATCCCCAAGCATCACAGCTCCTCCCACATTAGCTGGGGCCAGGAAACAGAGGCACAGTGGACACAGGCCCTCAGTACCATCCAACCCAAAGCTTCCTCAGATCTTGACCAAGCTGCCCATAACTTCTCCGCATGGATTACCAAATGCGCCGACAGAGTCGCCCCGATGAAGCCAGAAAAAAACAACAAAACTTCAAAACAAGCAAGCTGGTACACCCCAGAGCTCAGCATCTCCAAGCACAACTGTTACCGACTCCACAAACAATGGAGTGTCACAAGGAACACCTTCGACAAAGCTGCTCACAAAACAGCCCTAAGCAACTATCACAGGTGCATCAAGGAAGCCAAGAGAACATCCATTGCAGCCCACATTGATACAACAGCCAACCACACAAAAGAACTTTTCAAAATAGTCAAGGAATTCGCCAACCCAGCAGCCCCAGAGAACACCATTCACACCTTTCAAGAACTCTGCAACACCGTCTCGGACTACTTCCACAGAAAGATTGCCACCATCTACAACAACATGGACCCACAACCCACTGCTCTCGATCTCGACAGCCTCAACCAACCAGCACACATCAGCCGAATGATCATCACTTGGTCTCCGCTCGCCACTCATATAGCCACGGCCATCATATCATCCATTTACTCTGGGGCACCCACCGACCCCTGCCCCACCGCCTTTTCAACCTAGGAACCTACCCTATCAGCACAGAACTCACCAGCATCATTAACACCTCCATCACCACAGCAGCCTTCGCGAACAGATGGAAACACGCAGATGTCAGACCCCTTCTAAAGAAGCCTTCCGCCGACCCCAGCAAACTCAAAAGTTATCGACCGATCTCCCTGCTCCCCTACCCAGCCAAAGAACTTGAGAAGGCCTTCAACAAACAGCTTTCCAAAACCCTGGAACAAAGCCACCTACTTGATGCCACCCAATCAGGATTCTGTGCCAACCACAGCACTGAGACTGCCCCATTAGCTGCCATAGACGACATCAGAACTAATCCTGGGCGGAGTTCGTGTAGCCGTGCTTCGTGGAACTCCGCGAAGTGGTAAAAAAAACTGTGCTACGCGGAGTTCTGCGAGCGGGCGGAGTTGCTTGTCCCACCCATTCGTGTGACGCTTCTGCCGTACGTCAACGGGCATTGCGTGTTCGGGTGAAAATATTGCGCAAACTGCACCACGCGGTCGCGCACCGCCGTGGCCATCTTCTTTCTTACTCTGTTTATGGTGCTGGGGCCTACTTTTGAACCTTATTCAATCTTTGCAATCCTTGCTTTCTAAAACTTTTTTTTCAATCTTTTTTATTTATTATCTTACCCTGTGTCTTTCTAAGTGTATATTTTGTGTTTTTTCTCTACTTTTTGTGTGTTTTGTAGTGAGGTTTGTACTGTTTTTCTCCATTACTTGCTTTCTAATTTTTTTTACTTCTTTCTTTCTTCTCCCTTCATTTTTTATACTTTCTACATTTTCTTTTCTGCCCCCCCTCCCCCCCAGCATCATGGCAGAGACCAGTGCAAAAAAGGCAGCGCCCGGAAGGAGTGCACCCCTGGGTCTTGTTTTCTGAGGTTTTGGTGCCAGCGCTGTTTTTTTATGTGCAGTGCCACCTCCCATCCACCCTGGCAGCAGGCAGCAGGCCTGGGTCTGGGTACAGGCTCCAGGAGCGCCAGCAGCGGTGGGCGGGGTGTGCTGGGCAGTGAGGTCCGGTGCACTCACAACCAGCTGACGCACCGGTGGTCCGACATTCTGGACCGAGAGCAGGACCTACTGGACCTGCTAGGGGATGAGGTCAGGGGGGGCTTGGTGAGTAGCTAATTATTATTATTATTGTGTGTTCTATGTTACTGCTAATATATTTTGCCCAAATACCAAGCATGCTTCTCACCTACAGGTAAGTTACGTAACGTTTACAAATCTTATATTATGTGATTGTTCTTCTAGGCAGGTGCTCAGCGCTACCTAATTGCAATTGTTTGCAACTTTGCGTTTGCGCTCGCTTTGGGTGATTATGTAAGAACTTAAGTTAAGTAATGTAGACTAGAGAGAGACTCCTTTCCTTTGTCCGGTCATTACCAATATAGTAAGTATTAGTCATTTAGCGGTGCGCGTCCCCTCACCTCAGTTCTTAGAACCTTTTTGTAGCTTGTACAGTGACAAGTAAACTAAACAACAAATTTATGTAAGCAATGCATGCGTTCATCTATGCATTTAAAGACAAATATGCAGACTTAGTGAATTGGCCGGTCAAAGGGGGTTGAGAATGATTGCGAATGAGATCGGAACTTAGAAGCAAATATAATTCTTTGCAATTTATTCCAAAGTCTTTGGAATAGGTGGGCTAGGCTAGGTAGGTTTAGGAAATGTGCAATTTATATAGGACAGTCCGCGATACTAGTCTACTACTAGTCGATATGAGTTCAATGTTATTGCAATTGCCGTTTCCTGTCCAAAAATTGTTTTGGAGCGATTATTTATTTACCACCAATTATTTATTGTCTCTTCAATTATGTTTTACATGCATCAGCATCCAGGGGCAAGAGGTCGTCAGAGGCGGGTGAGGGAGCTGAAGGTACCTCTAATCAGGAAAAAAATGCTCCTCCTCGGCCGATGGCTCTGCTGGCCCCAGTAAGTCCTCCTGTTGTTAATATTAATATATAGTCCCCTAACATTTACTGCTCCTGAATTTGAACTATTTTCTACCTGTTTCCTAGTTTTATTTCTTTCCCAAATCCTCTTAGATCGATCCGTTTCAAAAATCGTGTTATCCCTGCATTATCCTATTATTTACTAAGTTATTTTATATTTCTAGTGTCTGTATTTCACCTCAAACTGCCTCTGTCTGTAGCTTCCTTTCTTATGGTTTTTCAGTCAGCTTGCCCTGTTCCCATATATATTTTGTGGACTGCCTAGTGGTGGTACTGTAAGACTAAGAGAACCCATTGGTCCTTACTACTCTACCAGTACTACTACTAATACTACTACTCTGCCGTACAGAATGCATGCCCAAGTAGGGTATTCTACGCATGTTTGTTGAGATGAGAACTAAGGCTTTCTTTTACTTTCTCATGCTCAATCAATACAAGTGAGTGGCCACGGTCACGTTAGACATCCCAAAGTTGAGTCTTTTTCTTATCTAGGCCTAGTATTATTAGCAGCAGTTGATGGTGAACTGATTACCGTGCACCATGGCTGGAAGGAAGTATGAGGAGGAGGAGGAGGAGGAGGAGGAGGAGGGGGACGGCACCATTACATTTGCCAACCAAGAAGACTTAATGTCCGTTTGTCCGGCCAGTTGGCCACTATTATTTCTTTTCAAAAACTCAGATTCACCATTAGCTCTTGCCACTCAGTTCAGTCCTTTACACTACAGGTTGTCTTCTTGAGAGGCTTTTCAAAAATTGACACCAACAAAAACAAAATGCCCAACCGGATATTCTATAAATTTTGATAGGACATACTGTGACTGTACCCGAATTGCTATTGATGTGTGTGGTGTATGTATTTTCAATTTTGCTACGGAAAAAAATAAGTAGGGGGAGGCGCATATGGCATCTAAAAAATGTTTAATGTTTTTTCTAGCCGCACCGACCACCAGTGCTGGGGCCAGCGGGGATGGCGGCGCCATCCAGGGAGCAGACGTGGCAGCTGCAGGGGTTGAGCCAGCGGCAGTGGCAGGCGGTGGTAAGTCATATTTCTTGCTTATTGACAATTTATATACTCACTGCAAGGGTGTACATTGTACTGTTGAGAGTGAGACTAAGTTGTGAACAGTTGAAGACACCCTTCTTTACTTAGCATTAGCAAATACAGCCGGAATTGAAGTTGAGTAACTAATGGCCTCTTCTATCTTCAACTCAGTAGAGAAAGTTTTTTGAAGAAGAGTCAGACCTTGATGGGTTGATGGGAAAGGAGGATGGAAGGCGGAAGGACGGGTGAAATGTAATATGACTGGGAGAGAAGGATGCGAGGGTGAAAGGATGGATATAGGTGGATGATAGGGATGCATGCATGGGTGGGTCAGTGAAGGATGGGTGAAAGGTGAAACAAATTATGCCTGCCTGCATGTGTGAAGGTGTATGGGTGAAAGGAATCCTCCGGGCGGTTTGTTGGGTCAAAGCAAGGACACATGGGTGGTTAAAATGACAAATGTATGTTGGTGAATGGTTTGTTGAGAATGATAGCCATGTTTGGATGGATGGATGGTACTAGTATTCATAGTGAAGACTGGATGAAGGGAATGTAAAACTTAAATGGTGACTGAGGAGCAAAGCCAAGGGTGAAGAATAAAAATAATGCTAGAAGAAAAATGCAGTGAAAAATGGAAAAGTCCCTGGGAAGAAGAGTAAACAAGGAATGTTTTTTTATCAAGGTTTTTGATTCAAAGGTTTGAGCGAGGTTGTATTTCAGACTACTCCCTTAACTCACAGTAGTTTTCAAGCACAACATTATTATGTACCCCTCCCCCCCCATCATCATCAATCGCCTCCCTCCGAGGCCCACTCCCTACCCATGGTATTTCGCCAGTGTCAGCCATGGGTGGCACATCGGCTGCATGGTTACAATAGTAGTACCTCACGTTGCACTGTATATCATTCATATATTAGTAACTATTCATCTGCCTTGTTGTAGTCAGGGTAAAAGTGAAAGTGAGCATTTGATTTAACAGAGCATGGCCATGATAGGAAAAGAGATAATTGTGTGATACAGCTGCCCCACCTGCAGACAATAGCAAAGTATAACATGAGTCCGTGACACAAGTATGTCTGTCTAGGGCACAAGCTGAGCTGGCATGCCTACATTAATTTAGCTAAACGAGAGAGAAGAAGAATACTTGTATACTCCATAGTGCTTAATGCCTGGAACTGTAATCACATAAAAATTAAATGGGGTCAGAAATCGAGGATACCAGCAAATGTACTGCTAGTGCTACTGTGCCCATTATATCTTTTTATGTGTTACCTTTTTTTCTAACAGTATTAGTTACAATTTGTCTTTTTTCTTTCTTGATATAGCTACTCCTGCTGAATCACCATCATCCAACAGGCAGGAGAGAGCAGCCAGGACCAGGCAAAGGAAGCTGGAGGCCATCAGGGCCGAATATCAGCAGCTGGTGGTCCTGGAAGAGGAGGAGGAGGCAGCAGCGGCAGCCTGGGAGTTGGGAAAGTCTGATTCTAGGGGTTTTGGGTATTTTTGTTATGGACTTTTGTTTGGACAATTTGGAGCTTGGACTTTCTTTGGGCATTGGTTGGGGTTAGGGAAAGGGGTGGGCCAGGTGTTGTGGGCTTTAGTTTATTTGTTAGGGAAATAAATGTTTTATGGCTGTACATATGATTAAATTCTTTTTTGGGGGTTACTCTTTTACTTCGCACTGTTTCTTTTGCCGCGCAGGCCTGTAGCCAGTTTTCCAAATCTGCTGATAGTGTGACGCACCAGCAGATAGTTATGCGGTACCCTCACTTGTCCTACTACTCTCTCCTCTTAGTCTCTGCAGTCAGCAACTATATTAACCCCTAAGGACTCAGAGGGAGTGTGGGGTGTGATTTTCTCCAGTATATAGATTATTGTAGCTCAGCAATCCCCCACAGTTCTTCTCTTACCTGTGATTAGGCGAAGCAATGGCTGCAAGGTTTCCCAAGGTGCCATGGTAGTCGAAGTAGACAGTAGCAGCATGCTTGCGGACTAGTTGTTGAATATTAGTGAAAGCACCAGATCCAGAATCGAGGTCCCACTCCCTCCAGGCCGAACTCAAACTGTAGGATGAGGAATATTCTTCGTAGGGAACTAATGAAATTGAAATAAAAAACTGAGTTAATGATGTTTTATAGGCAAGCTTTGCACAAAAAATTAAGACAGTCACGTGGGAGGGAGACTACTAGAGTACACAAGAAGAAGACTATCAAACGAAAAAACATGATAGGCAATACTAAAGTAAAATAAATAATCAGAATGGTGAGCTAGTAAAAGTTACAAACTGAAGTCAACTCGAGCTAAGAGGTGGACAAGTGTAACCTTTAGTGCTGGTAGGATGATGATGCTGGCAATTATGAATTATGTTCCTCTGGAAAAAATGTAAATAATATATTGAATACTGTGCATGGGTAGACAATCTAATATATAATAATATTGCCAGAGTGGGCTACACTCCGCAGCATTCGACACGGTGTCGCACCCGATTCTGCTGAGGAGACTGAAGGAGATTGGACTCAGTGGAACTGCCTTTCAGTGGATGACCAGCTTCCTGTCCGATCGCACTCAGACCGTCAATCTAGGTCCTTTTCGGTCTAAAACAATGGAATTGACCAAGGGTGTCCCCCAGGGCTCTTGTTTGAGCCCTACATTGTTCAACGTCTATATCGCCCCTGGCCAACCTTCTCAGGTCCCATGGTTTCCTGCCCATTTCTTATGCTGATAACACCCAGCTTCTCTTCTCCTTTGAGAAATCTTCCTCGCTGGCCGTGTCTACCTTTTCGGAAGGAATGACTGCTATTGCTGAATGGATGAAAAGTAATTTCCTACAACTTAACGCTGGAAAAACGGAGATAATGCTCTTTGGAGACGCCCCTCTTCTATGGTCCCCGAATTGGTGGCCGGCAGCTCTCGGCTCTTGCCCTAATCCCAAAACCCTAGTCAAAAACTTGGGCATTCACCTTGATCGTGCTTTAACATTAAAGGAGCATGTCGCCCACACTGCTAGCACTTGCTTTTATGTGTTGGGCTTGTTACGACGAGTCTTTCCTCTCCTGCCAGACCACACTCGGAAAACCCTCATTCAGACCATGGTTATGAGCCGCCTTGATTACTGCAATGCTCTCCTGGTCTCTGCAAATGAGTCATCCCTCAGCAGGTTACAGGTGGTTCAGAATACTGCTGCACGACTCGTCACGAACTCTCCGTTCAAAACCCCATCCCTTCCCCTGTTACAAAAACTTCACTGGCTTCCAATTCGCAAGTGCGTCAAGTTCAAGGTCTGCTGCACAGTCCACAAAGCCTTACATAACAAAGGCCCCTCCTACATTTCTAGGAAGTTTAAGCCTTACGCTCCCTCAAGAACTCTTAAGTCAGGCAGCAAATCACTTCTACAAATCCCCAGGGTTAGGAAAGCAAGACTAGGTGGGAAATCCTTTTCGTACCTCGCCCCCCTGTACTGGAACCAGCTGCCCATTCACCTGAAGCTATGCCCGGACTACCTGCGCTTCAGGAAACTACTTAAGTCCACTCTGTTTTAATCACCTTTTATCAGCTTGCCAGCAGCTTTGCCCTAAGCGCAGAGATACCCCTCAGGGGGTGATTCAGGCGCTATACAAAACCAATAAATAAATTAAATAAATAAAATACTTAGAGCAGAAGAAGATCCTCACCCTGCCTTGAGTTGGTGTTGCTTTCACCACATCCGCCCCACCAAGTGTGTGATTAATTAATGGTGTAAATGTAATTTAGTCACTCCTCAATAAATCACACAGCCCGGGAGAAGAGGGTTAGGGGTTCGATAAATGGATGGGAAGGGGGCTTTGAGGGAAAGGTTTGACAAAGACAAACACTACACAAGGACAACACATTCATCTTGGCAGCCGACCATCATAAATCTGTTATGGGAGGAAAAGGAAATGCATGCATGATGATGAGTACTAGTACAGGAAAGCCAATCAAATTGTCGGTCTGCCCCCAGAGAGACCCAAGTTACCTTATGTTCTGTAAATGTTGTACCGAGCTTTGAAAGATATCCAATAAAATTAAAATATCTGTAGGAGTCATGTAACAAACAATCATAAACAACACACAAATTGTAATGATGATTAAAGAGAAAAAAGATACTGTATTGCCAAATTGGGAGTTGCATCTGCATTCCTCTTGGACTGTCCGTCAATCTTGGGTGCCTGGAGGATGCGGTTCGGTAAGCTAGTTGTGGGTATGTCACAGGTTTTTCCAGTATGGCGCAGGGTAAAGGCCAGGGCCTGTAGATTGAAAAGCAAAAATGGTATTGAAGAGTCAAGGAGAAAAGTTAAACTGCATAAGGAGGAGTGTGCAACAAGAAGAGAAGACTCAGAGGCAGCATGGCTAAATGTCTGTTTCTGGCAGTTACCTCAACAACAGGCCCCCCACCCAACTACCACTTAGCTTCGGATTAAACAACGAATTGGTGCCAGACAGAGGTGAGCACACACACACACAGCAACATAGCATTTTCCCAATCAATTAGAAAATCAACGAACCGCTGTCAGTCACACCACTCACCACCACCACTACACAGACTTGTGTATGTCTGGTACTGTTGTTTACCTTTAGGTCACTTCAAAATCATCATCATTCAAATTGGTTGGTTTTAGTGAATTTGAAAACTTCCATCTTCTTCTGGTGGCAGCTCTTGCAGTAGTCACGCTCCTGCCCACGCCCTGAGTCATTCCATCATCTCTGATCCTCCTGAGTCTGACCCAGAGTATGGTGTCCAACTCCATACCAACAGTGTGAGTGTCCCGACTCAAAGTCAAATTGCAACAGATCGTCCTGTAGTAGCACAATTTTGTTATTGAACAACAAAAAGTGAAAGATTGAGTCACTTTTTGTTAAAACTCTCTAGGGTAGGAAAGCATAGATAGTTACGGCCAAGGGTTGGAGGCAGGCACACATTTGTTTGTATTCTCCGTCCAATGTCTGGCTTGAGGGAAATGGCTTTGGACGGCGAGTTGGGACTCGGAGTCAGACTTCTTCACTGACTGCACACAGTTGCAACTCCAATCCGGCAATAAAAATGTGTCTAAGAGTAAGTCGGTGGGGATGAATTGGTGAACCAGACAGTCAGACACACACAAATAAGAAAGTAAATGTTCCCTAGCTATATTTATTTTTCCATGTTTAGTCATTTTGTAGGCAACCGATCGAGCGACCGCTGTGGATAAGACTGCCCTAGGGCCATGCGGCCATGTCTGTGTGTGACACAGATTTTGCCGTGCCTCTGCCCTCCCTCCTGGCGTGGGGGCTTCTGGGACCTGCAAAGGTCCCACTGCGGGGACTGTGGGATGTGATGGAGTCATGGTGACCCATGGAGCAGCCCCTGTGGAGACAACGGACTCTGAGGCCCCTTCCATCGTGTCTCTGCCCCCTCCCAGTGGTGCGGGCCTCCAGCCGCTGATGAGGCAGCGCGGGTGATAGGGACCACACAGTGGAGGTCAGGCGGTGGTAGGGGGGCCAGAGTGGGGCGCTCTATGGAGGCCCAGCTGGTGGATGAGCCTCAGGCCGACATGCAACCATCGGCAGCTGTGGGAGAGGTCTGGTGGTGACAGCAGCGAGGTCAAGGAGCAAGGGGTCTGGAGCGGCTGGCCGATGAGAGAGAGGTGGAGCATCGCCTCGGGCCTAGTGGGAAGACGCATAAAACCTGTGGCCTGCTGGGAGTGTCGGCGGCCCCGAGAAATTGGCGGAGCGTACGGTGGAGAGCGGCCCCTCCCTATCGTGAGGTAAGAGCCTGCAAGCTTACGAACTACCACACGGGGAGAGGGGCCATGCGGCAGTGCTTGGACGCAGCTGCAGGGTCGAGCCGAGGGAGAGGTGGCCATAAGACAGAGATGAGGACCTGCTAAGCGACCAGGACTGGGAGCGGAAGGGTAGAACCCAGGAGGATGAACGACCTGTTTGACCCTGGGGGCGGTGAGTGAGAGACTGTCCCTCTAGTTAAAATAGGGAGCAGCTTTCCAGATCGCCTGCGAGGGAGGGCCCTGAACCTAGAGTCTAGAACACGAATTAAAGAGAGCACCTGTTGATCTCCCCAGAGGACACTTATTCAACCTGACACCCTGTCTTTATGGGCTGTGGAAAGGGACACGGGTGAAGGAGAGGTACCACTGGGGGGCAGTCACAGCGGGATCACGAACTGACGACGTCCATTGGCACTTGACGCCTGCATCAGGGGGGGGCCCTTGTGGCTGGCTCCTTCTCGCTTGACTCTTGTGCACCTTGGAAACCCAGCGGGCGATCACGCTCAGCAAGTATTAGGAATACTGTCCAGCCATAATGATGGCAAAAGACAAAGAGCCCAAGCACCCTAGGCAGGGGAAGATGGACAGATTTACAAAATTGATGGCCTCCCAGACTGAGGCCGCGGAGGCTGCACAGCCCCTGCCAGACACAACCATAATATTGCAATCAATACAGTCCTCAAGAGAGGCGCTGGAGGGCAAGATAGGGGAGTGATGCTCGGAGGTCGCTCTCCTGTGTCAGGATCTACGCAAGGAGGCGGAGAGTCGAGTCTCAGAGGTAGAAGATGTGGTGCCAAAATCTGCCGGGGAGGGGGGCCGTGTGTGCCCCTATATTAATATTATGAAAGACCTTGTCCGCCCTGGGGGGGTGGGCAAAAAAAACAAACAAGCGCAGGAGACCGCGCTTGTCTTTGTGATTTTAATTTTGCCGTAGATCCTCAGCAAATTCGTGGACATATATATATATTTTATTTACATTTTGGCCCCCGGCGGGGTACCTGTGGGACCCCACCACCAGGTCTAGGGGGGTCAAGGTTTTCCTACCCTGCCCAATTGTGTTTTTTTAAAAATCTTCTTGGGACTCTAGCCTCGAGTTCCAAGATGGCTGCCACTACTTCCTGGTTGAAGTGGTGGCAGCCAATCAGATCTCACCATGAGATCTGTTGGATCCGTGGAACTTCCGCTTCCCTAGATACATAAAAAGAAATTATTACTTAAAAACTACTGAACAGATTTACACCCAATTACAAAATGCACGCTCACTGGACGAAGATGTAGCTTTCTGCCAAATTTGGTGTAATTCCATTCAGCGGTTCGAGCTGCAGTCGTGTTCAAAATCCCTCTGGGAAATTGCATGGGGAAAGCGTGTTTTGGGACCCACCTTTTTCTCAGCCCCCCGCTTGACAAATCTCTGTGAAACTTTCCAGACAGCAACTGAAGTGAGTGGCAAACTAGTTTTGAAAATTTTCTGTGGACTAGTAGTAGGTAATATATATATATAGAGAGATTTTAGGGGCGTCACTTGTTGCTAAGCATAAGAATATTTGCCCTTGCATGGTTGATTGGTGTTGATATACTTTGGGTTCCACGGGTGTCCAAAACGGACTGTGGCCACATGGACTGTATAACTGTCCGACATCACTTTATTTCATTCGTTGCAATTCAACATTTCCTGCTGTGCACTGATTGAGTCTGAAAGTACAGCTCTGAACCATGTAGGATTTGGTTATGAGTAATCAGGCCTGCATAAATACTGCACATATAGCATTTGCTCATTTAGGGCGTAACAAAAATTATGTTATAAAACATGCACACTGTTTTTCTTGCTACATAACTTGTACATAGGCATTTTTGCACAAATTAATGTCGAACAAGCAGTATTCGCCCACTTCGTCTTGATTGCAATGAGATGCACATCGACATATGTTGGCTCTTATTATTATCATCATCATCATAACTTTTATTTCGATCACACAGATCCAAAAAAGTACGCAGCACAAGTATAAAAACCAGAAGTATAAAACATTTTCAGATAAATATGTTAAAAACAATTTCATAAGATAGTTGTGCAAAATACAGGGTACAACAACTCCGGAGAGAGTAAAGTGCTTCATGCAGATAGTTTCCCACGCCTGATCCACAGTGCATACCAGAATCTTGAGAGGCCAAAAACCATTATTCTTCGAGTGTCAGTGCACAAGATTCTCATCACCTCGAGATAGTGACCCGGACCTGCAAGTCTACACAGCGGGAGTATCCATTTTTTCCTCAGAGATGAATAATGTGGACAGAAGAAAAATAGATGAACAGTGGATTCCGGGCAGACTTTACACGCAGGGCACAGATCGTCAGAAAAAACACTGCGGCACCACTTAGAACAGAACAGTCTGGAGGGCAAAGTCTTATAATGGAACTGTAAGAAATGTTTGCGTGCCATAGGTGGAACAATTTCATCAATACTTGACTCAAAAAATGGGACAGATTTAAAATTCAGAAAGTCATTAATCAGACTAGTCACAGGTTTTACCAGGTCCTTTGCAAGTATCAATTCCCAGCACATTTCTTTCAACTTTGCCCTCGGAATTTGCACCATACTTTCCGGGTTAGACCAGAATGCCTCCATCCCCAACAGTTCCGGTAAGGAAATAAACCACCTGATCGATGTAGCCTTAGGGAATTTCAAGAGATCTAACAGAGCCTCTCGATAGGTTTCAAGTTCTTCCACTGTCCATAGCCTGAACCAGAACATTAACAGTTTATAGTTCAACTTGTGTATCAGCTGTCTGTGGGCAAGGTCCATATACAGGGGTATCAGAGGGGAGCTTAAGGGGAGATCTACCAGTGATCTTAAGAAGCCGCTTTCAATAGTTGTGAGGGGGGATGAGTTACCCGTACCCTACAGCTCTGCACCATAAAGTGCCCCTCCTAGGACCTTGGTATTGTAGATTTCAAGTGCTGGAGCAATTTGACGAGAAACCGTCTTCCTATGTATTTTGCTAATGTGGGCGCACTGGTGAATTAGTTGTAACTTTATTTTCTCAATGTGGGCACCCCAATGGGTCGATGAGGTCAGACGGATACCTAGATAGTCAAAAACTTCAACTTGCTCCAGTTTAGTGCTACCAGCCATACAGATCTTTTTGACAGTTTATTCATTCCTCTGTTAAAAATCATATACTTGGTTTTGTCCTCATTTAAAATCAGACCCCTATCATCACAAAACCTTATAAAATCATTCAAGAGTTGTTGAAGACCCTGCGGTGATTTACAGATTAAAAGTGTGTCATCTGCAAACAATAATGCAGGCACTCTTCTTACGCCAATTTTGGGGGCATCACAGCCGTCCCTATCTAAAAAATCAACCACTCCGTTAATAAAAAGAGTAAAAAGAATGGGGGCTAACTCACATCCCTGTCTCACTCCACGTTGGACAGGGAAGGTTCCTGTTACTTGGTTGTTTGCACCACACCTAACCTGTGCTGCATTAGATGAATGTAGTCTGATTAAAATATCTAAAAGATTTGCCGGCAGACCCATCTCTTTCAATACTTTCCAGAGTTTAGCCCGGGGGACAAGATCAAATGCTGTGCGCAAATCAACAAAGGCCACATATAATTTCCCCCCTTAACAACTACTTCCTTCCAATAAGTGCAAAGGAGGCGGAAGGCCTGGTCCAGAGTACTTACTTTTGTACGAAAACCTGCCTGAAGATCACTCAAGATTTGGAACTCAGTCATCCAATCCTGCATCCTTCCTAAAATCTGTTTACAAGAGATTTTCTGAAGGGAATCGATAAGCCTTATTGGCCTATAACTCATCGGCTTGGCTCTGTCCCCTTTTTTGTAAATGGGCACCATCTCTGCAATCTGCCACGATGATGGTGTGGGAGCACCAGACATGATCAGGTTTGTTACCAAATTTATATAGGAACCCCAGAGCGATTTATCCTCTCTATACAGATCAATGGGGATTCTGTCTGGTCCGGGGGCTCGCGCAGGCACACAAGATGAAATCGCCATTTGGGTTTCCTCCATTGAGAAAACCAAAGTTTTACCTTCCCCACCAAAGGGTATCAACCCACATCTCACTAGTCTCATTACTTGCATGATTGCCGTTACCATAAAGTGAGCCAAAATAAGCGACCCACTCTTCGGGCTGGACAGTGTATTCCAGGGCTGGCCTATTTCCCTTAAGCCAATATGCCGCTTTTCTCCAAAACGTCTTGGGGTCTTTATCTGTCAATGCGGTATGTAGGGAAAACCAAAGAGAACCCTCCCAATCCTTTTTAGCTCTATCAATGGCCTGTCTGTACTTGGCTCTACAAATCATAATCTCAGGACGTGCCCTTTGTTTTACTGCAGTCCTGGTTGTACCAGGGGCTCTCAGTGTCCTGCATCGGGTCTGTTCAGTGTCCCCCCCTTTACCGCACTTTAGGAGGCCGACTAAGCATATCCCTTATCTCACTAAAAAACAACTCATGGCAAGGTCCCAGACTCTCAACAGTTTCCTTAGCGGGAAGTTTTACTAACTCCTTAATCAACTGCCGCGCTTTACTCTTAACTGCTTCAAGGGCTACCGGATGCTCTTCCACCCAACCCCACTTGATTGATCTTTGGTTGTTTGTAACAGAGAGCACACCCAAATCAGGGCACCCCCTGATATCGATCTGTGGGGTCCCTAGTTTAATAAGAGTAAGGGCAAGGGCATTGTGGTCACTCTCGAATCTTTTAACCACTGCCATATCATCCACTAAGGGCCAGAGATTGGGAGTAATTAAGCAATAGTCAATTCTACTTGTGTGGCCAGCTCTATTGAAAGTACAGTCCCCATTATGATCAGACCTAGTTCTCCCATTTGTTGCTCTTAAATCATGTTGCAGAGTAAGGGCGAGCACCTGGCCTCCTCTCTTCGTCCATCTTACTTTTGGTAGATCTAAATGTGGGATTGACCACTCACGATGCCAATCCTCAGTCAAGTCTGGAGGGGTAAGGGGTTCAAAAGTGCAATTAAAATCGCCTGCCACTAATACAGGGGCGCTATCCGAATACTCGGCCAGAGCGTGATCTAGTATGTGAATAGTATTTGTTTCCTCTAGGGCACGGACCACTCTCTTATAGACATTAAAAATTCTAACCTTCCAACCACTATACAAAGTCAGCTCAAAGGCTAAAACGTCCTGTGAGTCAACATGAAGGAGTTTGACTTTTGACACCAGTGCATTTTTTACCCAAGCTGCTAGGCCTCCAGAGGGTCTACCCTGCTCTTTCCTAGTATCATCAATGGCATAGGCAGAGAAGCCACTTCTAAAAGGGGTGGACATACTCCATGTTTCCTGAAATAGGATTACATCATAGGTGTCCACAAAACTACACCAATCTGGGTCAAATAGCAATTTTGAAATACCTGCCACGTTCCACACTAGAATCCTTAAAACAGGGAAAGCAGGGGCCCCACCTTCTATAGTGCCACATCTAGGAACTATACCACTAATTACATTAGCAGTGGGAGGCTCACCATAAGTCTCGATATTATGTACTAGACCTCAAAGTGTTGGAACTTCTGGTGGGGGCGGACTCAATGGGGCCCCTGGATACCCTGGGTTTCTGTCGAGAGACTTTCTGTCACCGGGCTGCAGTCACCTTTGGCCGTTCCCTACTCCACAAGGGCAGGTGCATAGTCTGACCCCAGTAGATCTATGGGGCACTTGCTCCAGCCTTAGTGGGCGTCTATACCTAATAGAAATAGAAGTGTTTGCCGGGGGGATAGTGCGAGAATCAATCGCCAGTAGCCCAGTGACCATATCCTTATCAAAAAATCTAACTTCAATCGTATCCCTAGCAGCCCCGGGTGAGCTAAATATTCCTACAGATTTAATATCATCTCTGATAATAGAGTAACAATGGCGGGTGGATCTCAGCCAGTGAAAGACTTTGTTTTTTAACGAATCCTGATCTTCGGACCCAGCCCAAGAGAGTTTGGGAACTTCAGTGAGGTAAACCACATCTTGAACACCCTGGTCCCTCGGCCTCATATAGACTCCATCCCTTTCTGACCCCATCCCCTGTGTCTCCCCGCGCCCCAACCTGGGAGTATACCCTTCATCTAGGATCACCTCAACTCTATGTGGGACCACAAGTCCGGCCCTGACATAACCAACTCCCAGCTGTGTATTTCTTGCTGCTAATGCAGCTGTGTCATTTGGGTGGTGATTCCTAGTGCAATCTGAGGATTGATATAAAATACTTGCAGGGGCGACTTTATTAGAGGGCTCAGCATGCCCACATAGATGATGCCCTATGCCCCTGTCCTCTACTATAAGTTGTGACGCTGATGAGGGTACTGAAAAAGACCCATGGTACACACCCTTCCCACAGGCTGCTCTCTCGGTTAGGGTAGCAACCTCCCTTCTGAGGGCAACAACCTCCTCTCTCAGTGACTCAATCAGTGACTTCAATGCATGCACCTCAGAGGCAGAGACTTTACAAAGCTCTTTGGGATTATTTAGTCCGACTCCTGGGCCCCCAATCTCCTCATGAACAAGGACATCAAATCTATTGTGGCACTCGACTTGAGTAACATGTGCCACAATAGGGGACCCACTCGACTCGGTGCGTTGTACAGATGTGGCCGAATCAGATTCCGGATCGGAAGGTCTTTTTACCAGGCCCCTGCTCCTCCCTTTAGAGCATTGATTAAACATTTGTGGTATTAACTTGGCTGATTTTTTCCCTTGTGATGGCTTGGGTGAGTTGAGTGTCAGAGCTACAGAATTTTCGCCTATATTTATGGCTGATCTGACCGAGTTACCTGCCTGAGTAGGAGAACTCGATGGACCGACATCAGCTATTTCCTGGCACTCAGTCAATAATGACTCAATTCGGTCCATGGTCTCGTGGCAGACTGCACCAAGGGACTTCTTTTTCCTTTTAGGATTATCCATGCCCTGAGCCCATCTTTCACGAATCCCCTCGGTTGGTTATATACAACCACTGCACTCGAAGCAGAAAATACTCAGCAGCTGTCACCAAACCCCCAAGCCCATAGGGACAAAGGCAGGAGAAAGAATGGCCACCTAAAAAAAAGAAAAAAGAGAAGTAAGGGAGGTAAATACCAATGGAGGACGATTCAACCCACTATGCCAAGAGGGACCAGCTTACTGCAGAGCCAAGGGGAGTGGCCCCGACCCGCCTCTTCCTGCCGCTGATGGGCACAGACGGGCCCGCCCTTGGGCCGGGCTTTGCCCAAGTGCGGCCCGGGCATGCCCGCACGCGTCCCACGCAGCGGGAGACCCGCGCTGATCTTATGTGCCTCCGGGCGCTTGCGGCCTCGCGTTGGCGCCTCCTGGCGCTAAGGATTATGGGGGCTGGAGTCCCCTGTCAGCAGGCGGCAATGTGGCAAGGTATGCAGGCTTTAACACAAAAGAGGAGGGGTGAGGGTAACGGACCACCCTACTCCGGACCCCCAGAAAGACACTTTAATACACCAAAAGGAGTAGGGAGTGGTACAATATCTCTATATGTGGTGGCACGTACTGTGTGTCCTAATATTTCCCTCACTCACACAGTTGTGTGACATGCTTCATCATAGGGCTGCTTCAAAACACCCCTGCGCACCCAACGCCTGGGGTGGAGCAATAGGGTAGAGGAAGACAAAACACAACACATAAGAGAAAAAATTAATGTATAAAGTGACTGGGATCACCGGAAGTGAAAGTGCAGTGTAAATTAAAACTAGCTCGGAGGTGTCGCTGTGCATACAATTTATTCCTGGACCCTCCGGCCAGGATTAAAAGCGTGAAGGATGGTGGTGATAGGGAGATGTTATGGGCTCCTTACACCCCTCCTTACTGCCAATTCGTCTACATGTTTCAGCCGTAAGTTTGTGCCCCTAGTGCAGAGTCACGCCGGCCTTCTTCAGGATTCTACCGGTCCCAGGATATAAGTCACCTTGTTTCCCGAAATGAGGGGGTGTCAGAACCAGTTGTTCTTGCACCGAGGTTTCCCCTAGAAAGTACACTACTGTTGTACTACATCGGAGAGAAAGGGGACAAGAAAACAAATAAAGAAAGGGTCACTAAAGTTTGTTCACCCTCATAGTTATGTTTACTGTAATGTTTCAATCAAACATCAATCCACCACAACTCAGGGTAGAATACCCAGAGTCCACTCCTATATTAGGAATCATCAAACGTTGCTACATGGTAACAGGTTCTCCTACTCAAAGAGTAGGTGTAGATCAATGTGCGTGTGCACCATAAATCGCATCTTCTCACTCAAACACATGAAAAAGGAGAGTCTCGCCACTTACCGAGTTTACCCTTAAACATTGTTAAAACTGGCGAGAGACAAGGAGAGACCGCCTGTAGTCACACTCTAGGGGAGAGAAATCAAGAAGAACAACATCGTCGTGGTTAATAGATTATATACCATATTGTAGAGGTGTCTATCTTAAAACAACCCGAATGGATATCATGGCCTGAATCTCCTTAATGATATATCTGCAGACGCGGTGCCACCAGCAAAACGACGTTGCGCTAGTGCCGGATGGTGATGTCTAATTTGTTTATGCTGCTTATAGGAACGAGAAATGCCGGGAAAATCATAGTAGGAAAGCAGGGTCAAAAACATGATGGGAGGAAAATGCACCGGTTAATTGCCAAGCCCTGGTAAGTATACTTAATTTACATTGCACTTTCACTTCCGGTGATCCCAGTCACTTTATACATAAATTGTTTCTCTTATGTGTTGTGTTTTGTCTTCCCCTACCCTATTGCTCCACCCCAGGCGTTGGGTGCGCGGGGGTGTTTTGAAGCAGCCCTATGATGAAGCATGTCACACAACTGTGTGAGTGAGGGCAGTATTAGGACACACAGCACGTACCACCACATATAGAGATATTGTACCACTCCCTACTCCTTTTGGTGTATTAAAGGTATGCGGGCTCCCACGCAGCGGGAGACCCGCGCTGATTTTCTGCGCCTCCGGGCGCTTGCGGACTCGCGTTGGCGCCTTATGGCGCAAAGGATTATGGGGGCTGGAGTCCCCTGTCACAGCAGGCGGCGATGTGGCAAGGTATGAGGGCTTTTATCAAATTTTCACAAGGCACTTTTACATTTAATGAATTCTATACGAGCAGTGTTTGATTGAGACAATGTTGCAACATAGGTGCATTGATTTTTCTGCCTGTATTACATTTCATCTTAATTTTCAATTTCATTTGTACTTACACATCCTGTACTGAATAATCAGTATTACTTGAATTCACAGTAATTATGTATACAGAATATGTGTTAGTGCAGAGGTTTATATGCTGCTGACAGCATTTTTAGTATTTTTACTGTGTCAAATGTATGCGATGTGACGCTCAAATGATGATGGTGTATAAAATGTATTCAAAATGGCGGCTCCCACGATGTAATCATGTATTTTCGGAGCCGAAACGTGTTATTGGTGACAAGAATAAATTCAAGTGAACACGGACCTTGAGTGTGGGTGTTTCGTATTTTGAGGAGCGAACTGACTAGTTTTATATCTATGATGAATCTCCACAAAACATTTTTAAAAAGTACTATTTTTAGATTAGCTTACGCTTGCAAAGTTTCGGGGGAATCCATCAAGCAGGGGCTGAGAAAAAGGTAGGGGCCCAAAACACGTTTTTCCCATTCATATTTCCATAGGAGCTTCAGACACAGCTACCGCCCAAACAACTGAACAGATTTACACCAAATTTGGCAGAAAGCTAGACCTTGGTCCTGAAAGAGTGCCTTTTGTGATTTGATGAAAATACATTTAGTAACTTTGGAGCAATTCATGCTCAAAAACGTATATTTCATGCATCGGAGGCTCCACAGACCTAAGAGATCTAATTGGCTGCCACCACATCAACAACGATGTGGCGGCAGCTATCTTAGGAATCGTGACTCAGTCCTGAGTCCTAAAAAAGGTGTAAAGAAGACATAGGGGGCAGGGTAGGGATGCCTGGTGTGGTGGGGTCCTAGAGGGACCCTGCCTGGGCCCAAAAAAGTGAATCTGTGGCAACACATTTTAAAAGCGAGGACTCCCACACTTCTTTTTTTTTTAAAGCACTGGGGGGGCAAGGACCCAGGGGGCAAAGATAGGTTTTTAATTTGGGGAGGGGGCACAGGGCCCCCCTCCATGAGCCTCTGAGAGGCCCTGGGGACCCCATCCCTTGAGGCCATGGTAAAAAAAAGAAGGGAGAAGTTCATGCTGCTCCCCCTCTCGGAGCCAAAATAGGCCCTGGGGATCCCATCTCTTGGGCTAGAATGTATATTAAAGGTGAGGGGGCCGTGGCCACAACCCTGAGCCTTAAATAGGCCCCTGCGACCCCATCCCTGGGGCCATAACGAAAATTAAAAGGGTAGGACCCCATCCCCGAGGCAGGCTTGGTTACTGTTTCTCATGAAGCCCACCCTGGGACACAGTAGTTTCCATGCCTCGTCCCGTTTTTAAACAGCAGTACTTCACACGCCCCCAGATTAGGAGGCTTAATATTACCATGCCTCCTTTACGTGGACGACATAGTCTTGATCAGCCATACACAAGTAGGCTTACAACATCTTTTGAATGTCACGCAGGACTATTCTAAAGCAAATGGACTAACCTTAAATCTTGAGAAAACAAGAACCATAACGGTTAGCAAAAAAAGGAAAAAACCTGCAGCTTGGTTCTGGGGCAGGACCCGTATCGAGGATACATCGGAATACAAATATCTTGGCGTGAAGATAGATAAGGGCGGCCATTTCACTGCACAGAAAAACAGCATCAGACGTAAAGGCCTTGCCTTGGCAATCTCTTTAAAAGCATTAAAAAGCAAATTAAATGGCCCATTGGTTCTGCCCTTGGTACAAGTGGTACGTGCAAAGATTCTGCCAACAATCGCCTATGGCAGTGAAGCACAGAAAGGAAGAGATGCAAAAATACTTGGCATCACAGTTACAGCTTCATATAGGGTTATTTTTGGCCTGCACAAATATACCTCACCAGCGCAAATTAGGCTAGAGTTTGGTATACAGAATCAGTCTTTGGCAAGACAAGGAGCGTATATTATCACTTGGGACAACGTGCGAAAATCAGCACAAGGAACTCTAAATGAACATCTGTGGAAGGAGCTACAACAACAAGCCGCCTCACCCGCTGCCAAATACCTCAAAAGTAGCCTGAACAACATGGGGCTGAACCAGCTCTGGTACACTCCCACAAACAACATCACATTAAAAAAATTGGTCTGGAAGACGGTCAAATATCTTTCGTGGATTGAGGACAAGGCATCTCTCTCGAAAAGGGCACATGGATGGATGACTCTGAACACCTACACAGCACTAGCTGCTCAAAATTATTTTGACCTGGGCTATGCTAAAGCCACTAAAATCAAGTTTTTGAAGCACAGACTTGGTCTGCTACCCTGTATACAGCATTTTCCGCACTGGCTAAAGGAAAAAGCGGGCTCGGCACCAGAAGATCTGCTGCACCTGATATGTACATGTAAAGAACTGTTACAAGAATGAAAACAACTGATAAAATGCCATTTCAACCAGCGAGGGGTACGCACTAGGAGACAAGCAGTGTTGGCCTGTTTTGCACCTATTGACCCACAACTGAACTGCTGTTTAGTGAAGTTCCTGAGGTTAGTGGAAAAGAAAATGCCAGCATAACAGTAATACACCAGCTTCAGGATAGTCGCCGGGAACAAGTGCAATGTTAGTACGGAGGTTCGAACAGCCTGGCATAAGGAGTGAAGGGAAGTAATGGACTGAAACTAAGTACCTTCAACCCCCAACAACATGTGCTGAATCTAAAATAACTTGGTCAGGAGAACTTCTTTTTAGCTATAACACAGTGGCGTAACAAAAGTTGAGGGGGCCCCCCTGCCACGTACACGGAGGGGCCCCCACTCCGGATCTAATCCGAGCTCTTGGGCCTGAGTATTGTGCTGAGGGGGCCCCCTGCAGCTCGGGCCCCCCCAGCACCGCGGGGGCTGCGGGGGCCTGTGTTACGCCCCTGCTATAACATGGTTTTAAAAAATATATAAACTATGACATTTTTTATATGTAGAATTGTTTTAACTTAATGTTTTACTGTATTGCAACGGTTTTTATTAACTATGCAAATAAACTAAACTTGACAGTAGTTTCCATGCCCGCACTAATGCGGGTAGGGAAACATGTTTGCTCCTGCATGGAGGGAGCATTTTTACATCTCCTGCCAGACGGGAGCAAACATGCCTTGCCTTCCCTGCCTGCAGTAGTGCGGGAAAGGAAGGCGAGTCTGCTCCCACCCGGCAGGAATTTAAATATGCTCCCGCCAGCTAGGAGCAGACTTCTATCATGTTTCCCGGCCCGCACTCTTGCGGGCACGGAAACAGAACAGGTATTGCTCCTGTCCAGAGGGACATGCAAAAAACAGCTGCTCCCTCTGGGTGGGAGCAATGCAACTCCTCAGCATTTGGGGTGCCAGCTGGGCCTCTGGGGTTCCCCTCATGGCCCTCAACATGTGGTTTGTGGGTGCTTCAGATGTGTAATGGGGCACCCACCTCTGGTCCCAGGGGATGGGGTCCTCAAGCCCAAGAAGGCTCAGTGAGGAGGGTCATGCGACCCCACTACAGCACCGCTGGATGGGGTGCCCGGGGCCTATGAAGGCTCTGGGATTGGGGCCGTGTGGCCCCCTCCTCTTTTTAATGCAATTCAGACCCAGGAATGGGTAACCCAGGGCCTAATAAGGCACAGGAGGAGTCCACGTGGCCCCCTCCCCTTTTTAATCGGATTTGGCCACAGAGGATGGAGTCTCGAAGCTTAATATTAAGGGGAGGGGGCTGCACACACCCCTCCACTTAATATATAGTGCTTGGTGGGAGCCCTGAATGGGCACTGAGGCAGCACCAATAAATTAAAGAGCCCCCAGGGATATGGGGTCACGGAGGCCAAAATAGGGCCATGAAAAGGGTCCATGGAGAGTGGCATTTTAATGGATTTCGGCCCTGGGGGTTGGGGTCCTGGAGCATATTAAGGCTCGGGGAGGGGGACCACGTGGTCCCCATCCCTTTTTATTGGAATTTGTCCCCGGGGGATAGGTTCACATGGCTAAGGCTCTGGGTGCGAACCCCACATTAGGCCCAGGGAGATGTGGTCTCCGCAGCCTGTAAAGGCTCGGGAGGGGGGGCTACATGCCCCATTCCCAGTAGTTTAAAATAAAAGAATGGCTGTCCCCCTCCCCGAGCCTTGTATGGGCTCTGGGGACCCCATCTCCCGGTGTCTAAGCATTTCTTTAAGGAGGGGGCACCCTCCCCTTGCCATCCACTGGCCTGGTGAACCTGTGCGTCAGGCCTATGGCAGCAGTGTCCCAAGGACCCCAACCCCCAGGACTCTGCATTTCCCTGCCTGCAAGAGCACAGGCAGGGAGAACTTAAACTCCCTGGCTGCACTCTTCAAAAAGGGAATACAGGTTCGCTCCCACCCTGCGGAAACAGAGTAAAGGGAGCAAACCACTACAGCAGCTCCCACCTCACCGCAGAGGGTGCAGGCTAGGGTGCCAGGGGGCCGCAGGGGCCATGGGCTTCCCCCACCTCATCCCCATGGCCAGCAATTTCTGTGGGTATCCACTGTGGGCATGAGGCACCCACAGCAACTGTTGCTTCAGCCCCGGAGGATGAGGTCCATGGGAGCCTCATGATGCACCATTTTCCATAAATAAAGTGTTCGGCCTTGGCAGATGGGGTCCTTGAGTCCTCGTGATGAACCGGGTGGCCGCACGCCCCTTTCACTAACAAAAGTGTTCGGGCTGGGGGATGGGGCCCGGTGGCCTGGGGAGAGGGGCCGCAAACCTCCCCCCCTTCAGATATGTATTGTGGCCTGGGATGATGGGGTACCCAGGGCCTATCAAAGCTTCCGGAGGGTGGCCATGCGCCCCCTCCCCAAAACCGAAGGTGGCCCTGGGGGATGGCATCCCCAGGTCCTCTAAAAGGCTTGGGGAGGGGGTCAGCATGCTCCCCTCCCCTAAATATTAAGTTAGAGCACCCCCTTGGGCGCTGGTCCATCACTTGTTTTTTTAAAGGACAGAGCCCACTTTCTTAAATTTTTTTTTTACTGCGGATCTGCAAATTCCCAGTAAAAATCTTTCAAAAATATATGTTTTTGGCTCCCTCTTGGACCCCTCCACTAGGCCTTGGGGGCCGGGTAGCCATACCCTACCACCCTATATGTTTTTACACTTATTTTCAGGTTAGGGGACTGAGTCCCCGAGTCCTAAAATGGCTTCCATCACATTTTTGCTAGTGGCAGCCAATCAGATCTTATCTCTAGATCTGTCAACTCCACCAATCCTCTGTGGGAGAAATATAAAAAAATGTAACTTAATTTTTCTAAAACTACTAAATGGATTTCCACGAAATCACCAAAAACTTGCTTTCTGGACCACGCTCTAGCTTTCTGCCAAATTTGGTGTAATTCCGTTCAGCAGTTTTTGCAGCATCACTGTTCAATTTTCTCATGGAAAAATGAATGGGTAAAATGTGTTTTGAGAATGTCCTTGTTTTCTCAGCCCATGCTTGATGGATCACCCCAAAACTTTCCTGGAAGATGCCGAGGTGGATTAACTTTTGTTTTGTTAGTGACCATTCATTAAACCCTGCCAAAGTTATTGGCAAATTACAAAATATTTTTCCTATTGAAACGTGCTCGTAACTATAACTACCCAGTGGTGAACGCTACTAGGACAGATAGATAGATAGATAGATAGATAGACAGGCGCATATATATGGACATCTATATGTATATATAATGATCAGGCTCTGCTTTGTGATTTACAGGATTTACAAAAGGAAAGTTCCATCCAGGATTCCATCAATGAAGTAGCCTCACAAGCGACTATGACAAAGACATTGTTCTCCAGACCAAATACACCCTTTAAAAACAAATCAACTTTTAATCCAATCATGCCAAAAAGAAACTGATAGAGTAAAAGCACGTATTTTAAAAGAATTCACTCTGATGGCCAAGGAAAGACAAATCACACAGGCACAGAGCGAAAGCCCGGTCAGAGGTCGTGGTCGTGGCGCAAGAGGAGGAAGCAAATCAAAGTTCACCGACAGCAATGTATTGGACAGCCCAGTGGGAACGCGTACAAGGGGCCGAAAGGCGAACAAATGATGGACAATACGACAGTGGTAAATCTTACTAACCGTTCTTTTACCAAATATCAATTGGAAGTATTGGGGTTAGGGTTATCTTTCTGCCCCACTGCCAAGTATGATTACACAGAAACCTGTATTGATCTGTTTAGTTTTATCAGGAAACTTAAATTAAAAAAATGGTTTTCGACTAACAAACCTAAGGCACCTAAGACAGCAGTGCCCAATCCTTCGGCTCTCACTATTGATGATGTGCATGTTTTACATACTGTATATGAGTTAGCTGAGGATGAATGTTTTGTTGATGATCCATTTCTTAACCTTATCAACACTGATATAGATTTGGAAAGGGGTGGCGGAACGAGTTTTAAACCAAAATCTGTTTTTATCCCACAAATTAACAATGACGCCATCAATTGTTTCGAGAAATGTATGATTATGGAATTACAAAAACTTGACTCTAAAAAATTCCACAATGTATACAATTTGAAAAAAACACACATTACTGCTCTGAAGGAACTAGAAGCTAGAACCGACTTTGTCATTAAAAAGCCTGACAAGGGAGGTAACGTGGTGATTTGGCCACTTGATATGTATCTCAATGAGGGGAACAAACAACTGTCTGATAAAGATAGATATTGCCTCACTTTGAGAACAGAGTATGAACAAGCCAATAAAATTGTTTTAAACAAACTGACAGAGTGGAGAGACAAAGGTCTTTTGAACCAAGATGAATATTCTTTCCTTGTTTGCACTAACCCTAAAATCCCAGTATTATACCTCTTGCCAAAAATCCACAAGAATGCCACTAATCCACCAGGGAGACCCATTGTGCCATCAAGAGACAGTGCACTTGAAAATACATCTAAGTACGTAGACCATTTCTTACAGCCACTAGTGCAATCCTTACCATCATTTGTGAAAGATACTGGTGATTTTCTTAGAATTATTAAGGATATCACCTGGAACAAGGACTACATATTACTAAGTATGGACGTGATTAGTCTATACACATGTATCCCCCAAAACTTGGGTATTGAAGCTTGTAGGTTCTTCATGAAAAATAGATCTTTATCTTTTCTGTTCCACACGGAAATGATTCTGGAGATGATCCAGCTATGCTTGGAAAGTAATTTTTTCTTGTTCGACAACATGATGTACCGACAGACCCAGGGGACGGCGATGGGAACTTGCTTCGCCCCCAGCTTTGCAGTATTGTACCTCGGCTGGTGGGAGGAGCAAGTGGTCTATAATACCAGACAATTTATTGACCACGTCGTCCTCTGGGTCAGGTACATTGACGATATTTTTTGCATTTGGAAGGGTACTGAAACCCAGGCCCATGATTTTGTCACTATCCTCAACCAAAATGCATTAAATCTACAGTTTACCAGTGAAACAAATGCTACCACCATCGAGTTCTTAGATCTCAATTTAGAAATCAAAGAGGATAAAATCACCAGCAAATTGTTTAGAAAAACTACAGCAGGCAACACCTTGCTTCACGCTAACAGTTGCCATCCTAAAAACTTAATTCGCAGCATTGCCTTTGGCGAGTTACTCAGGGCCAAAAGGAATTGTAGCACTGAAGGTTGCTATCAAAGAGAAAAAAACATCAGGGCGCTAGAGGGCGCACGGCAAGATGGCCGCACCCGAGTGAGGCTCTGCCCGGCGGCGCCGTAATCCGACCATAATCCGACCTACAGACAGACTATCCTGCGAGGTGACGGAGAGTGCCTGACTGGTGAGGGGCTCCCGAACCTGATACCACGCCTGGGTCGGCCCGAGACGGGTGGACAAGCAATAAATCGGCGGCGGTGGAGACGGCCGCGAACAATTTCAAGATGGCGGCGCCCGGGGTGCTCTGAGGCCCGGAGCTCCGATCGGCGACCTGTGCGACTGCCGAGGCGGGGGACCAGCGGTGCTGGGCTTAGCTGGTGGCGGGGCCCCATACTACCGCCGCTGAGGACCACGGGAGGCTGCGGACTCGAACACCGGCGGCAGCGGAGATCGCGGCGGGCACTGGGCTCCCCGGAGCCGAGGGTGGTGAGTGGGGCGCGGCCTGCTGCGGGCCGGCGACTGTGGAGGCGGGTGCAGGCCCGCCAGTGGATCGCGCTCTGCGGGCTGCTGTGAGGCTCTGGGGTGGTACTGGTGGCCCCAACTCCACCTGTGGGACTGCTCTCTGGATATTGCGAGAGGGGGAAAAATTACTGAACGCAGGCCCCAGTGCTGGGGGGAGCTGCGGGGGACACGGCCAACACCTACCTCCTTTAGATCCTGCTGAGGATGCGTAGACTGTACTGACCCGCGCTGACTACATCTTGGCTGCAGCCCCAGGGGGAAACGCACCAGAACCGATTGCACCTGGAGTGCATTTAGTGGTGGGGGCTGCAGCACCGCACAAGCTAACACAACCGAGCTGGGAAGTTGAACAGCGACCGGAGAGCGGCGGCACTGGCATGACGGCGATGGACCGTTCTAGGCGCTATCAATAGGTGGAGGGGCGACTGGTGCGGTGGCCTTTGAATCTCCTCCGGCGGATCATCCAGGGCTGGTCACACTTGGAGGGCGGCCCGGGGGGCCGTGGGCCGGCTAGCGAGGGCGGACCTGCCGTGAGACAACACTCCACCCACCTGTGGACTTTGGGGTAGGCCCCTGCCCGGCTCCTGCTGGGGACCAATTTTGCACTAGACTCTTCGAGCACCCCCGTGCTAAGTTAAACTACGAGGCGCCATGGGTAAAACGGACAAAACGCAACCCCGTCTTACGTTTGAGGCGCGTAAATCCGCCAAGGTGTCACAGAAGGCCGCCTCGGACTCTGAGGCAGATGTGACAGAGGGGGCTCCCTCGGGCCTTGAAACCACGCTCTTGGCAATGCAACAAAGCCTCCAATCGATAGAGGGCACAATGGCAGCAGTTAATAACCGGCTGGACCACATGTCATCCCAGTTGGAGAAGCAGAGTGCCCGCATGGGGGAAGTGGAGCAGAGAGTCTCGGCCGCTGAGGACGGACTGAGTGATGTCACGGGAAAAGCCCTAAATATGGAAAAGGTCCTATCAGTTATCCAGGCCAAGAACGAGGACTTGGAGGCCCGCTCACGGCGTAACAACATTCGCCTTATTGGCCTGCCGGAGTCCACCAATGTAGGCCGGATGGAGACATTCATGGAAACGTTGCTTTCGGACATATTTGGCAGGGAACAGCTCTCCCCCATGTTTATCGTGGAGCGGGCGCACCGCTCGCTGGCTGCTCGCCCGGCGCCCGGGGCTCCCCCGCGGCCCATTATTGCACGAGTCCTAAATTACAGGGACCGCGATGTGATACTGCGCCTGGCACGTGAGAAGGGCAATATTGACTATCAAGGGAATCGGCTCTCCTTCTTCCCAGACTTCACAGTGGCAGTCCAGGCGGCAAGACGGGAGTTTGCCGATGTAAAAAAGTTCCTCAGGTCCGAAGTGGTCCCATATGCTATGCTCTACCCGGCCCGCTTGAAGATAGGACCTGACGGGGACTCTCAGATCTTTAATAACCCTAAGGCGGCTCTCGAACATGCCAAACATCTCAAGCGACGACGACGCGATACTAATCAGCAGTCGGACACGGAGGAACACTAAGCCCTAGGGGTGCATTTCTGGTCATACTGGGGTGTTGAGCTCGTTCAGTTGATTTGTAGGGGCTATTTGTTGAACATGTCCATCTTGCCATGGAGTATTCCCCTGTCTGGGTAGCCGCTGCCTGGGCTTACGGCATTATCTATGTTACTCTTGCGGACTTGGCCTTTGTGTACTGGTGTCTGTAGGTACGGATCCACTCCCTGCGCAGCCACCTCCTACTAGTTGGGAGGGCAGTTGCACTCTAGCGCCCCACATGGGTACACCCCAACTGAGGTTTTCACCTTCGTTTGATGGGATGGGGTGGGGGGGGATGGAAGGGACGGCTTTAGCAAGTTGGGGATGCTGAAGTGGGTGGGGGGAGGGGGGGAACTGAGGGGGGGCACCCTCTGGCACGGTATGTTGTGTATTATATTGTTTGTTATTTCACTTCTTATTTGCACTAGACCTTCCAGGGTTTTGAAATATTTCATTGTTCTGTTGGCTTACCATCCACTGACCAGATGAGTGGCAATTTGCGGCTTTTAACTTGGAATGTTCGAGGGCTTAATTCTCCAAAAAAGATCAGGGCAGTGTTTGCTTACTTAGAAAGAATGACTATCCACATCGCCTTCTTACAAGAGACTCATTTAACGAATGTATCCGATAAAAAGGTGGGGATGAGATGGGCTGGACACCGGGTGGCCTCTTCCTATTCTAGTTATGCCCGAGGGGTGCTGATCTTGATAAAAAGGGGATACACTTTCAGGTTCTCCGATCTGAGACAGACGACCAGGGGCGAGTGGCAATAGTGCATGGGTTGTTGGATGGGACGAGTGTCCTCTTTGTGAATGTGTATGGGCCGAATGTTGATGACCCGGCTTTCTTTGCGGATGTTTGGCGTCGCATCTCTGGGTTTCCAGATGCGGAAATTATATGGGGGGGGGGTTTTAATGTGTGCCTGGATATGGATGCGGACCGTATGGGTAGTGAGGGGGCACGACCTAAACAGGCGGCGGAGGCTCTGCGTGGTATAATGGAGGCTGGATGCTTGAGGGATGTCTGGCGACTACAACACCCTGGCACGCGGGAGAGTACGTTTGTGTCGGCGGTACACGGGACCTGGTCCCGCTTGGACCTCTGGCTGGTCACTGAGGCTGCATGCACTTGGGCGACAGGGGTGCGTCACCTGGCTCGGACACTGTCTGATCACTCTCCGGTGCTTATAGATCTGTGTGTGCCGACCTACGGGAGACCACCTTTCCAGTGGCGACTACAGCCATCTTCCCTGACTGACCCGGTATTCAGGGCCGCGGTAGGAGAGGCGATCCGCAATTTCTTCCGGGAGAATGCGGGCTCTGTGGATAGCGCCGGGACTATGTGGGAGGCCTTCAAGGTTACTATCAGGGGAGTCTGCATGGGGGCACAGGCCGGGGTGCTGCGCGATCTGCGGCGCAGGATCCAGACACTGGCAGACGAGATCTCTAAGCTAGAAAGGGCATACGATGCGAATCCAATACCCGACACTCTGTCCAAGATTCGCGCCTTAGTCACGGAACATAATGACACCGCGGACCAGGAAATAAAACACAAGTCTAGGCGCAGCACTGCTAGATACTACGGTGAGGGGGGTCGGCCTAGTCGCTCGCTGGCTCGGAAGCTGACCGCACCTCGGAGCCAACCATACATCACTGAGATGCAGGACGGGGCGGGCGTGGCCCGCTTCGGCACGGCAGCCATTAGCGAGACCATACTCGACTATTATACTGCCCTCTATAGTAACAAAGATACGGCTCAGGCGGCAGACGTTGACGCGTACTTGGGGGATGTGGCGTTGGGCTGGCTGGCCCCAAGTCATCGGGATCATCTTACCCAGCCCTTTGACGAGGAGGATGTGAAGGTGGCCATTATGTCCCTCCCCACAGGCAAGGCTGCCGGGTTGGACGGGCTCCCGAGCGAATTTTATAAGGCATTCGCTGATGAGTTGGCCCCTAGACTTCTTGAAGTCTATGCGGAAGCCTACGATACGGGCCATCTCCCACCTTCGTTGCGGGAGGCTCTCCTGGTCATGCTCCTGAAACCCGACAAAGAACCCAACCGCTGTGATTCTTATAGACCCCTCTCAATGCTTAATATTGACACCAAGATATTAGCAAAAATGATCGCTCTGCGTCTGCAGCCGCTGGTTCCCCTACTGGTGCTTCCGGACCAGTCAGGCTTTGTACCCGCGAGATCTACGGTGCTTAATCTGCGTACTGTCTTCGCTACCTTACACTATTTTGATGCCGACTTCCAGGCCGTGGCAGTGTTGCTTGACGCCACGAAAGCGTTCGACTCCCTCTCCTGGGTATACATGTTTTCCGTCCTCACCAGAATGGGTGTCCCTCCCTTCTTTTTGCAGTGGATCAGGGTTCTTTACTCTGCCCCGGCGGCTAGGGTTCGCGTGAACGGCTGGGTGTCCTTGGAGTTCTCCATCGGAAGGGGCACGAGGCAGGGGTGCCCCCTGTCACCGATGCTTTTCGCCCTGGCGCTGGAGCCTCTGGCATGCAAACTGCGCCAGCTTCATGCCTCTGCGGCGTTGCGTTTCAGGCTGCGACCACTGGTTGTCTCGCTATATGCGGACGATATGCTGCTGTATGTCCGTGAGCCTGCGACATATCTCCCGGCCTTGCTGCGAGAATATGTTCGGTTCGAGGGCTTCTCTGGCCTGGGGATAAACTGGGCCAAGTCGTCGGTCTTTCCCCTGACGGCGGGGACCTGCGAGTTTGAAATGGACTTTCCTTTGACCTGGACTCAGGAACCAGTCAAATATCTTGGGATTTGGCTTCACAGGGATCCGGCGCAGGTAATCTCTATGTACTATGGGCGTACAATCTCTCAACTTACTGAGCGAGCGGCGCGGTGGGCCCGTCTGCCGCTTTCACTGGCGGACCGTATAGCAGTCATTAAAATGGTTATATTGCCTAAACTACTATATTTATTTGTGAATATCCCTATCCGCCTGAATGTTTCTCTCTTTAAGTCTTTGCAGACGGCCCTGTTGTCGTTTGTCTGGGGGGCAAGAGGCCTCGCTGTAGCTGGGACACCTTGGTTCAACCCTTCGACCGCGGTGGTTTTGAAGCTCCCGATATGCGCCTCTACTACCTCTGTGCTCAAGCGCAGTTTGCGCATTATTGGTTCTATCCGCAGCGTCTCCTGCCCCATACTGCGATAGAGGCGGATGCGATTCTCCCGCTCCCATTAGTGGCTGCGGCTCTCTCGGGTGGGACTGGGGGTCCCCGGACGGAGATCAACCCGGTCCAGTGTACGGCTTGGGCTTGGCGGGCGTTGGCGCGTCGTGCGACACTAACATACTTGTACGCCCCCAAGTTGCCGATAGCGGCGCACCCCGGCATATCTGCACTGCAGGAGCGCCTGGCGCGGACCACGTTGCAAGCAGTCGGGATCACCCAGATGGGGGACTTCTACAATCAGGGCCGATTCCGTTCGTTGCGGGACGTGCAGGCGAACCGGCCTCACGATATTATGCTGGGTTTCACGTACGTGCGGGTTCGTCAGGCCGTCCAGGATGTTTACCCTGGTTTCCCCGAGGAGCCCCAGACGCTGCGGGCACTGCAGGCGGTGCTCGCGGGTGCGACCCGTCAGGGGCTGATTACTAAACTCTATAATTCATCTCTTCGTGAGCGGGAGGCGGTGGCACATCCGTCCTTTGCTAGATGGAACACGGCCCTGGGGGGGAGCCTGTCGGAGGATCACTGGTACTATTGCTGCAAACTGACTGGGCGACTGACGGCCAACTGTAACCTGCGTATTATACATTTTAAATTTCTGCACCAGCTTTATTATACCCCTGTACAATTGCGAAGATTTGGATTGCGAGATGATGACCGCTGTGTGCACTGTGGACAAGCAGACGCGGACTTTTTACATCTGTCATGGGTGTGTCCGGGGATAGCTGCCTATTGGGCTCGGGTGACGGCTGTGCTCACGGATATTGTATTGGAGAGAGTGCAATGTATGCCTGAGTTGTGTCTGTTGGGCAATGTGGCATCCCTGAAGCCGTGCAATAGAAGACTGGTTGCAGTGGCCACACTTATGGCTAAGCGGGCTGTGGCGCAGTGCTGGGGTGCAAAGGGATTGCCCACGGTTCGTAAGTGGCTTAGGGATCTATCCTACTGCAGGGAGCAATTAGAAATCTATGCGGAGGAGCTGCCTGAGTCGTCCCGCCCCAAGGATATTTGGGCCCCGCTCACTCTATATCTAGCGAGTCACCCTGACTTCTAAACTGATCTATCCTTTGAGACTCGTGAACGGAGGTGTCCTGCCTCATTAATCCCCGGATTTCTGTCTTATCCTTATAGATGAGTCTAGTGAAAGCCAAACTGCTCTCGATCTATTCGTCATGTCGTTACTGTGCCAGAGGGGGAGGGAGGTAGGGGGGGTTTCTTTTTCGCCTTGTTCCTATTATATGCTTGGTTAATATTATTGTCTTTTCTCCATCTGGATGCTGTGGGAGGTAATATACTGCAGATATTTATCTGACTGTTCCTTCCTCCGCGACGCGGCCGGCCCTAAGTGGCTGTGGGCGGCTTGCTGGGTATCCGTTCTATTTTTCTTCTGTAATGCACAGTCGCGCACTCCACGGCCGGCCCCTTTGGGGGATGTAGGCATAGTGCTACATTCTGCAATGCTTCCCTGTTTACCTTCAATAAAGGTTTTCAAAAAAAAAAAAAAAAAAGAGAAAAAAACATAATGACTCAGAGGTTTGTAGCACGTGGTTACAGTAGTACTATTATCAAGCAAGCTGCATCCAAAGTTGAAAATCTGAAGAGGGATGAGCTACTGATTCCTAAAAAGAAAGACACTGACTCAGGAAATGAGGGTATAAGGTTCATCACTACATACAGTAATCAAGCAGGTGAGATCAGGAGATGTTTGAAAAAGTTCTGGGAGGTTCTTAGGAGTGATGAGGATTTGAGGGAACATGTGGGAGAGTATCCTTCTCTCACGTTCAGGAAACCCAAATCCTTACGTGATTCATTGAGTAGAAGTCTAGTAAACCAAACCAATAAACGCACTGACATCCAAGGTTTCTTTACTTGTAATCAATGTAAAGCTTGCAAATTTAGCACTAGTTGTAAAACCATCAAACTCAGTAAAGATAAACCCCCATACCAAATCAGGAAACATTTGAATTGTAACACTGAATTTGTGGTTTACGCTCTTAAATGTCCCTGCAATAAATTCTACATAGGGAGTACGATCCACAAAGGCAAGAAGAGGGTACTTGAGCACTTACGGGCTATAAAAAAGAATGACAAACAATACCCAGTTGCCCGCCACTTCAGTGTGAGTCATAATCAAAATGCTAACCTTCTTAAATTCTGCGTCTTAGATTGTATACCACCCAGATTAAGAGGAGGCAATAGAATTGTTGAACTTAGAAGTTTAGAATCCAAAATGATTGTTAAATATAACACTTCATCTCCCACAGGTTTGAATCTTGATGAAGAAATGTCTGTTTATCTATGAATTGTTTTCGCTCGCATAGTACCCTCATGTTCTCTTTAGCTGTTTTTTAAGGTTTTGTGTTTAGTTAGTATTTTATTTCAGTGCACTGTTTTACATGTTTTTAATATGATCATCTTTGTCTGATTTTTTACAGATTTGATTCGGGAATGCAGAAGAGCTTTAAATATCTTTCGACCTTCAAGCTGATATGCTGCTTTTGTTTGGGGTTTACATTTGATACCCTTTTCTTTGTGGCCATGAGAGTTTAAGCTCACTTGAGCAGGACTTCATTTTTTCTGTGATTCATGCGGTACAATCACGGTATTAATATACCCCGTATTTTGAAGAATGTATTTGTAATTATGCACCTCGGATGTGGAGGAATATTGCCCATTGAGGTTGATTCCGCTGAATAACAGCGAGTTTACGTTCAGTTGCGGATATTTGCACTGGAAGTGTGCGTAGTTATGCACAGCTGTATACATGTGGCAAGGTCGAAAATGTATTTTATTGTTGATTTTTATTATGCTACAAACTGCAATTCCTGTTACAGACTATGTATATAGTATAACTTTATTGATAAGCATGATGATCACAAAACATAAGCATTTTTTCTATGTTGATGTTATTGCACATGACGAGCACTGGTCTCTTTAAAAGAAAGTGATGATGCACTAAGCCTTGCCCGTGAGAAAGGAGTGACGTAACTCCGAAACGCGTCGGGACCTAGTATTGCAATAAACACGCTTATAATTGTGGCCGCGGCTCCAGTGTTTTTTTCGAGACACGTACTTTCTACATTGGATTTGATGTGTGGATATTTGGGGGTGGCTAACCCTGCCGTGTTGCCCGCCGTCTAAAGAGGCTCGGGTTCAGCCGAAAGGTGTTTTGTGGATATATATATATATATATATATATATACACACATATATGTATATAGATATATAAATATATATATATATATATTACCTACTGGCGGTCGCCAGCAGGTAGTTATAGTTAGGACCTAGTTTCCATAGGAAAAGCGTTTTTTGATTTGCCAATATCTTTGGCGCTGTTTGACGAATCTTCGCGAAAGTTTTAAAACTAATGGGGCACTCCGGTCAGCTCCTGTCTTGAAAGTTTCGGAGTGATTCGTCAAGCGGGGGCCGAGAAAAAAGGGGGGTCCCAAAACGCATTTTCTCCATGTTAATTTACATAGGAAACTTTACACAAAGCTACAGCCCGAACAGCTGAACGGAATTACACCAAATTTGGTAAAAATGTAGGTCTTGGTCTAGAAAGCGTGCTTTTTTAAAAATGGTGTAAATCGGTTCAGTAGTTGCTGAGAAATTCAAAAAAATTAAAATATCGATATCTGAGCACCGAGGAGGATTCGTGAACCCTCCCGGGCACGAGCTTCACTCTGATTGGCTGCCAACACTCCAAACCAGGAAGTGTTGGCAGCCATCTTGTGACTCTGTAATCGAGTCACAAGAAAAAGGGTGAAAAAAAGATGAAAATCAAGAAAAGGGGTAGGGTAGAAACACCCTGACCCCCTAGGCCTGCTCAGGGCCCAAAAAAAGCATTAAAAAAAAAAATTGTCCGAATTCGCGCAGGGTGCGCGAATCCGGCCAAAAGGTTTTTTAAAAAACAAAGTGCGGGCTTCTGCGCTTCGCTTTCTATAAGCCCCCGGGTGGGCCAGGTCCCAGGGGCAATACCTAATTATGTTGCGGGGGCCCACAGGGGCCCCCGCAGCCCCGGGGACCACCACCTCCCGCGGCTTGAATAAAAAATGTGTGGGGGGGCTCCAACCCCCCCACGCTGCCCCGGGGACCGCCACCTCCCCAGGCTTTAATATATTTGAGCTGGGGGGCCTCGCAGGCCCCCCCAGCCCCGGGGACCACCACCTCCCCGGGGCTTCCTTCTTTAATGAGGGGGGCCTCGCAGGCCCCCCTAAGCCCCAGGGACCACCACCTCCCCGGGGCTTACTTCTTTAATGAGGGGGGCCTCGTGGGCCCCCCCAAGCCTCGGGGACCACCACCTCTCTGGGGCTTTTTAATTAAATGGGGGGCCTTGCGGGCCCCCCCAAGCCCCGGGGACCGCCACCTCCCCGGGGCTTACTTCTTTAATGAGGGGGGCCTCGTGGGCCCCCCAAGCCCCAGAAACCACCACCTCCCCGGGGCTTTTTAATTAATAGGGGGGCCTTGTGGCCCCCCCAAGCCCTGGGGACCACCACCTCCCCGAGGCTTTTTAATTAATGGGGGTGGCCTCACGGCCCCCCCAAGCCCCGGGGACCACCACCTCCCCGGGGCTTTGTACTCGTTGGAAAGGGGGCCACGCGGCCCCCCTCCTGGAGCCCTCGATGGCCCTGGGGACCACCAGCCCCCAGGGCCAGCTCCTGCAATGTCCTGGGGACAATACCCCGGGCTCCTGCAATGTCCCGGGGACACCCCCGGGACATTGCGGTTTGCAATGACAGGGTGGGAGCCGTGCGGCTCCCGCCCTGTCATTGCAAACACTGCTTTGCTTGTTGGAAGTGAGAGCAGGAAACCTGCTCTCGCTTCCAACAAGCAAAGCAGAATTGCTTTTGGGCAAGGGGAGCTGCATGTTAGCAGCTCCCCTTGCCCAAAAGCAATGCCGGCTCCCGCAGGAGGTGGGGAGCTGGCTGGGACCGTGGGGGCATTGGGACTCCCCCCACGGTCCCCAACTTGAGGGCTGGCCCCGGGGGATGGGGTCCCCAGGGCCAGAAGTGGCCCAGGACGGGGGCCACTCGGCCCCCTCCCTTTAAATTAAATTTTTTTTTTTTTTTAAACGGAAGGTCGGCCCCGGGGGATGGGGTCCCTGGGGCCATAATTGGCCTTAGGAGAGGGGCAACGTGGCCCCCCTCCTAAAAAAAAACAGGCTGGCCAGGCTCCGGGGTATGTGGTCCCCGGGCCAGAAGTGGCCAAGGGAAGGGGGGCCACATGGCCCCCCTCCCCTACCATTTGATAAAAAAAATGTTTTAAACGAGGCAATGCCCCGGGGGATGGGGTCCCCGGGGCCATTATAGGCCTCAGGAGTGGGGCCACACGGCCTCCCTCCAAAATAACAATAAAAAAATGCTGGCCAGGCCCCGGGGGATGGGGTCCCCGGGACCAATAGCGGCCCAGGGAAGTGAGGCCACGCGGCCCCCTTCCCGTTTTTGTATTTTTTTTTTAAAATGCTCAGGCCCTGGGGGATGGGGTCCCCAGGGCCCAAAAAACACTAAAAGAAGGGGGGGCCACACCCCCCCCCTTCTAAAAATATTTCTTTTAAAGTAAAGCCGGCATCTCACCGGAGGCCCCGCCCCCTCCCTGCACCACTCTGCAAACGCACCCCCTGGCGCGTTCTAAGTTGGGGGATTAAGTCCCCTTCATTCCTGAGGGTCCCTGGGGGCCAACTAGCCCACCAGGTACCTCCAGTAAGCCCCACACAGTGGGATTGCTGAGAGGTGGTCCGAGGCCACGCCCCTTTTTACACCACTCTGCAAACGTACCGCTGGTGGTGCAATGAGGTCCTCTTGTGTCCTGAGGACCTCAGGACACAAGTGGACTTCATCCCTCGAGCAGGAGTGCGCCAGGCGGAGCGTTTGCAACGTGGTGGAAGGCCCTTTGCAAAGCTGGAGTGGTCACGTGTTACTTATTGCAGAATGTGGGTGTTAAACTGGTACTAATGGTGCACAAACCTCTCTTCTTTCTGTGCCTCTCTTGCCTCTTTCTGCATTTCTCTTGCTTCTTTCTGCACCCTTCTTCCATTTTTTGCATCCCTCTTCCCTCTTTCTGCTGTTCTCTTGCCATTTTCTGCACCTCTCTTGCCTCTTTCTGCACCTCTCTTGCCTCTTTCTGCACCTCACTTGCCTCTTTCTGCACTTCTCTTGCTTCTTTCCACACCTCTGTTGCTTCTTTCAGCAATTCTCTTGCCTCTTTCTGCACTTCTCTTGCTTGTTTCTGCACCTCTCTTGCGTCTTTCTGCACCCCTGTTCCCTCTTTCTGCACCTTTCCTGCCTGTTTCTCCACCTCTCTTGCCTCTTTCTGTACCTTTGTTGCTTCTTTCTGCACTTCTCTTGCCTCTTTCTGTACCCTTTGCGCCTCTTTCAGCACCTCTGTTGCTTCTTTCTGCACTTCTCTTCCTTCTTTCTGCACCCCTCCTGCGTCTTTCTGTACCTCTCTTGCCAATTTGTGCATCTCTCCTACCTCTTTTTGCACCCCTCTTGCCTCTTTTTGCACCTGTTAGTTCTTTCTGTACTGCTCTTGCTTCTTTCTGCACCTCTTTTGCAAATTTCTGCATCCTCATGCCTCTTTCTGCACCCTCTTCCCTATTTCTCCACCTCTCTTGCTTCTTTCTGCACTTCTCCTGCTTCTTTCTGCACTGCTCTTGCTTCTTTCTGCACCTCTCTTGCAAATTTCTGTATCCCTCTTACCTCTTTCTGCATCCCTGTTCCCTCTTTCTGTACCGTTCTTGCCTGTTTCTGCACCTCTCTTGCCTCTTTCGGCACCTCTGTTGCTTCTTTCTGCACTTCTCTTGCCTCTTTCTGCACCCCTCTTGCCTCTTTAAGCACCTCTGTTGCTTCTTTCTGCACCTCTCTTGCTTCTTTCTGCACCCCTCTTGCCTCTTTCTGTTCCCCTTTTGCCTGTTTGTGCACCTCTCCTGCCTCTTCCTGTACCTCCCTTGCCTTTTTCTGCAGTTCGCTTGCCTCTTTCTGCACCTCTTTTGCTTCTTTCTGCACTTTTCTTGCCTCTTTCTGTACCCCTCTTGCCTCTTTCTGCACCTCTGTTGGTTTTTTCTGCACTGCTCTTGCTTCTTTCTGCACTGCTCTTTCTTCTTTCTACACCTCTCTTGCCTCTTTCTGCTCCTCTCTTGCCTCTTTGTGCATTTCTCTTGCCTGTTTCTGCAGTTCCCTTGCCTCTTTCTGTACCTCTCTTGCCTCTTTCTGCACCTCACATGCCTCTTTCTGCACCTCACTCTCTTCCTTCTGCACCTCTCTTGCCTCTTTCTGCACTTCTCTTGCCTCTTTCTGCACTTCTCAAGCCTCTTTCTGTACCTCTCTTGCCTCTTTCTGCACCTCAAGTGCCTCTTTCTGCACTTCTCTTGCCTCTTTCTACACTTATCTTGCCTCTTTCTATACCACTCTTGCCTCTTTCTGCACCTCACTTGCTACTTTCTGCTCTTCTCTTGCCTCTTTCTGAACCACACTCTCTTCTTTCTGCACCTCTCTTGCCTCTTTCTGCACCTCTCTTGCTTCTTTCTGCATCTCTCTTGCCTCTTTCTGCACTTCTCTTGCCTCTTTCTGCACCCTTCTTGTCTCTTTCAGCACCTCTGTTGCTTCTTTCTGCACTTATCTCCCTTCTTTCTGCACCCCTCTTGCCTCTTTCTGTATCCCTCTTGCCTCTTTGTGTACCTCTCCTACCTCTTTCTGCACCCCTCATGCCTCTTTCTGCACCTCTGTTGGTTCTGTCTGCACTGCTCTTGCTTCTTTCTGCACCTCTTTTGCAAATTTCTGCATCCCTCTTGCCTCTTTCGGTACCCCTCTTCCCTCTTTCTGCACCTCTCTTGCCTCTGTCTGCATACCTGTTCCCTCTTTCTGCATCCCTTTTGCCTTTTTCTGCTACTCTCTTGCCTCTTTCTGCAGTTCCCTTGCTTCCTTCTGCACCTCACTTGCCTCTTTCTGCACTTCTATTGCCTCTTTCTGCACCTCTCTTGCTTTTTTTTGCAACCATGTTGTCTCTTTCTGCACCCGTTGTCTCTCTGCACTCGTCTTCCCTGTTTCTGCACCTCTCTTGCTTCTTTCTGAACTTCTCTTGCGTCTTTCTGCACCTCTGTTGCCTCTTTCTGCAGCTCACTTGCTTCTTTCTGCACCCCTCTTGCCTCTTTCTGCACCCCCTTCCCTCTTTCTGCACCTCTCTTGCCTCTTTTTGCACCCTTGTTCCCTTTCTGCACCTTTCCTACCTGTTTCTGCACCTCTCTTGCCTCTTTCTGTACCTCTGTTACTTTTTTCTGTACTTCTCTTGCTCTTTCTGCACCCTTCATGCCTCTTTCAACACCTCTGTTGCTTCTTTCTGCACTTCTCTTCCTTCTTTCTGCACCCCTCCTGCCTCTTTCTGTACTTGTCTTGCCTCTTTGCGCACCTCTCCTACTTGTTTCTGCACCTCTCTTGTCTCTTTTTGCACCTCTGTTGGTTCTTTCTGCACTGCTCTTGCTTCTTTATGCACCTCTTTTGCAAATTTCTGCATCCCTCTTGCCTTTTTCTGTACCCCTCTTCCCTCTTTCTGCACCTCTCTTGCCTCTGTCTTCACATCTGTTCCCTCTTTCTGCACCCCTTTTGCCTGTTTCTGCAACTCTCTTGCCTCTTTCTGCAGTTCTCTTGCCTCCTTCTGCACCTCACTTGCCTCTTTCTGCACTTCTATTGCCTATTTCTGCACCTCTCTTGCTTCTTTCTGCGCCCCTGTTGTCTCTTTCTGCACCCCTGTTGTCTCTTTCTGTATTTGTCTTGCCTCTTTACGCACCTCTCCTACTTATTTCTGCACCTCACTTGCCTCTTTCTGCACCTCACTCTCTTCCTTCTGCACCTCTCTTGCCTCTTTCTGCACTTCTCTTGCCTCTTTCTGCACTTCTCGAGCCTCTTTCTGTACCTCTCTTGCCTCTTTCTGCACTTCAAGTGCCTCTTTCTGCACTTCTCTTGCCTCTTTCTACACTTATCTTGCCTCTTTCTATACCACTCTTGCCTCTTTCTGCACCTCACTTGCTACTTTCTGCTCTTCTCTTGCCTCTTTCTGAACCACACTCTCTTCTTTATGCACCTCTCTTGCCTCTTTCTGCACCTCTCTTGCTTCTTTCTGCATCTCTCTTGCCTCTTTCTGCACTTCTCTTGCCTCTTTCTGCACCCTTCTTGTCTCTTTCAGCACCTCTGTTGCTTCTTTCTGCACTTCTCTCCCTTCTTTCTGCACCCCTCTTGCCTCTTTCTGTACCCCTCTTGCCTCTTTGTGCACCTCTCCTACCTCTTTCTGCACCCCTCTTGCCTCTTTCTGCACCTCTGTTGGTTCTGTCTGCACTGCTCTTGCTTCTTTCTGTACCTCTTTTGCAAATTTCTGCATCCCTCTTGCCTCTTTCTGTACCCCTCTTTCTGCACCTCTCTTGCCTCTGTCTGCACACCTGTTCCCTCTTTCTGCATCCCTTTTGCCTGGTTCTGCTACTCTCTTGCCTCTTTCTGAAGTTCCCTTGCTTCCTTCTGCACCTCACTTGCCTCTTTCTGCACTTCTATTGCCTCTTTCTGCACCTCTCTTGCTTCTTTCTGCACCCCTGTTGTCTCTTTCTGCACCCCTGTTGTCTTTCTGCACTCGTCTTCCCTGTTTCTGCACCTCTCTTGCTTCTTTCTGCACTTCTCTTGCGTCTTTCTGCACCTCTGTTGCCTCTTTCTGCAGCTCACTTGCTTCTTTCTGCACCCCTCTTGCCTCTTTCTGTGCCCCTCTTCCCTCTTTCTGTACCTCTCTTGCCTCTTTTTACACCCTTGTTCCCTTTGTGCACCTTTCCTACCTGTTTCTGCACCTCTCTTGCCTCTTTCTGTACCTCTGTTGCTTCTTTCTGTACTTCTCTTGCTCTTTCTGCACCCTTCATGCCTCTTTCAACACCTCTGTTGCTTCTTTCTGCACTTCTCTTCCTTCTTTCTGCACCCCTCCTGCCTCTTTCTGTACTTGTCTTGCCTCTTTGCGCACCTCTCCTACTTGTTTCTGCACCTCTCTTGCCTCTTTTTGCACCTCTGTTGGTTCTTTCTGCACTGCTCTTGCTTCTTTATGCACCTCTTTTGCAAATTTCTGCATCCCTCTTGCCTTTTTCTGTACCCCTCTTCCCTCTTTCTGCACCTCTCTTGCCTCTGTCTGCACACCTGTTCCCTCTTTCTGCACACCTTTTGCCTGTTTCTGCAACTCTCTTGCCTCTTTCTTCAGTTCTCTGGCCTCCTTCTGCCCCTCACTTGCCACTTTCTGTACTTCTACTGCTTCTTTCTGCACCTCTCTTGCTTCTTTCTGCACCCCGGTTGTCTCTTTCTGCACCCCTGTTGTCTTTCTGCACTCGTCTTCCCTGTTTCTGCACCTCTCTTGCTTCTTTCTGCCCCTCTCTTGACTCTTTCTGCACCTCTGTTGCCTCTTTCTGCAGGTCACTTGCTTCTTTCTGCATTCCTCTTGCCTCTTTCTGCACCCCTATTCCCTCTTTCTGCACCTCTCTTGCCTCTTATTGCACACTTGTTCCCTTTCTGCACCTTTCCTACCTGTTTCTGCACCTCTCTTGCCTCTTTCTGTACCTCTGTTGCTTCTTTCTGTACGTCTCTTGCTCTTTCTGCACCCTTCACGCCTCTTTCAGCACCTCTGTTGCTTCTTTCTGCACTTCTCTTCCTTCTTTCTGCACCCCTCCTGCCTCTTTCTGTACTTGTCTTGCCTCTTTGCGCACCTCTCCTACTTATTTCTGCACCTCTCTTGCCTCTTTTTGCACCTCTGTTGGTTCTTTCTGCACTGCTCTTGCTTCGTTATGCACCTCTTTTGCAAATTTCTGCATCCCTCTTGCCTTTTTCTGTACCCCTCTTCCCTCTTTCTGCACCTCTCTTGCCTCTGTCTGGACACCTGTTCCCTCTTTCTGCACCCCAGTTGCCTGTTTCTTCAAGCCTCTTTCTGCAGTTCTCTTGCCTCCTTCTGCACCTCATTTGCCTCTTTCTGCACTTCTTTTGCCTATTTCTGCACCTCTCTTGCTTCTTTCTGCGCCCCTGTTGTCTCTTTCTGCACCCCTGTTGTCTCTTTCTGCACTCGTCTTCCCTCTTTCTGCACCTCTCTTGCTTCTTTCTGCACTTCTCTTGCTTCTTTCTGCACCTCTCGCTTCTTTCTGCACCCTTCTTCCCTTTTTTGCATTCCTCTTGCCTCTTTCTGCTGTTTTCTTGCCATTTACTGCGCCTCTCTTGCCTCTTTCTGCACCTCACTTGCCTCTTTCTGCACTTCTCTTGCTTCTTTCCACACCTCTGTTGCTTCTTTCAGCAATTCTCTTGCCTCTTTCTGCACTTCTCTTGCTTGTTTCTGCACCTCTCTTGCATCTTTCTGCACCTCACTTGCTTCTTTCTGCACCCCTCTTGCCTCTTTTTGCACCCCTTTTTTCTCTTTCTGCACCTCTCTTGCGTCTTTCTGCACCCGTTCCCTCTTTTTGCACCTTTCCTGCCTGTTTCTGCACCCTTCTTGCCTCTTTTTGAACCTCTGTTGTTTCTTTCTGCACTTCTCTTGCTCTTTCTGCACCCTTCGCGCCTCTTTCAGCACCTCTGTTGCTTTTTTCGGCACTTCTCTTCCTTCTTTCTGCACCCCTCCTGCCTCTTTCTGTACTTGTCTTGCCTCTTTGTGCACCTCTCCTACCTTTTTCTGCACTGCTCTTGCTTCTTTCTGCACCTCTTTTGCAAATTTCTACATCCCTCTTGCCTCTTTCTGTACCCCTCTTCCCTCTTTCTGCACCTCTCTTGCCTCTGTCTGCATACCTTTTCCCTCTTTCTGCACCCCTTTTGCCTGTTTCTGCAACTGTCTTGCCTCTTTCTGCAGTTCTCTTGCCTCTTTCTGCAGCTCACTTGCTACTTTCTGCACTTCTATTGCCTCTTTCTGCACCTCTCTTGCTTCTTTCTGCACCCCTGTTGTCTCTTTCTGCACCCCTGTTGTCTCTTTCTGCACTCGTCTTCCCTCTTTCTGCACCTCTCTTGCTTCTTTCTGCACTTCTCTTGCTTCTTTCTGCACCTCTCTTGCTTCTTTCTGTACCCTTCTTCCCTTTTTTGCATCCCTCTTCCCTCTTTCTGCTGTTCTCTTGCCATTTTCTGCACCTCTCTTGTCTCTTTCTGCACCTCACTTGCCTCTTTCTGCACTTCTATTGCCTCTTTCTGCACCTCTCTTACTTCTTTCTACACCCCTGTTGGCTCTTTCTGCACCCCTGTTGTCTTTCTGAACTCATCTTCCCTCTTTATACACCTCTCTTGCTTCTTTCTGCACCCCTCTTGCCTCTTTCTGCACCCCTCTTTCCTCTTTCTGCAGCTCTCTTGCCTCTTTTTACACCCTTGTTCCCTTTCTGCACCTTTCCTACCTGTTTCTGCATCTCTCTTGCCTCTTTCTGTACCTCTGTTGCTTATTTCTGTACTTCTCTTGCTCTTTCTGTACCCTTCACGCCTCTTTCAGCACCTCTGTTGCTTCTTTCTGCACTTCTCTTCCTTCTTTCTGCACCCCTCCTGATTCTTTCTGTACTTGTCTTGCCTCTTTGTGCACCTCTCCTACTTATTTCTGTACCTCTCTTGCCTCTTTTTGCACCTCTGTTGGTTCTTTCTGCACTGCTCTTGCTTCTTTATGCACCTCTTTTGCATATTTCTGCATCCCTCTTGCCTCTTTCTGTACCCCTCTTCCCTCTTTCTGCACCTCTCTTGCCTCTGTCTGCACACCTGTTCCCTCTTTCTGCACCCCTTTTGCATGTTTCTGCACCTCTCCTACCTCTTTCTGCACCCCTCTTCCCTCTTTCTGCAGCTCTCTTGCCTCTTTTTACACCCTTGTTCCCTTTCTGCACCTTTCCTACCTGTTTCTGCATCTCTCTTGCCTCTTTCTATACCTCTGTTGCTTATTTCTGTACTTCTCTTGCTCTTTCTGTACCCTTCACGCCTCTTTCAGCACCTCTGTTGCTTCTTTCTGCACTTCTCTTCCTTCTTTCTGCACCCCTCCTGATTCTTTCTGTACTTGTCTTGCCTCTTTGTGCACCTCTCCTACTTATTTCTGTACCTCTCTTGCCTCTTTTTGCACCTCTGTTGGTTCTTTCTGCACTGCTCTTGCTTCTTTATGCACCTCTTTTGCATATTTCTGCATCCCTCTTGCCTCTTTCTGTACCCCTCTTCCCTCTTTCTGCACCTCTCTTGCCTCTGTCTGCACACCTGTTCCCTTTCTGCACCCCTTTTGCATGTTTCTGCACCTCTCCTACCTCTTTCTGCACTCCCCTTGCCTCTTTCAGCACCTCTGTTGCTACTTTCTGCACTTCTCTTCCTTCTTTCTGCACCTCTCCTGCCTCTTTCTGCATCCCTCTTGCCTCTTTCTGTACATCTGTTGCCTCTTTCTGCACTTCTCTTGCCTCTTTCTGCACCCCTCTTGCCTCTTTCTGCACCCCTCTTGCCTCTTTCTGCACCTTTGTTGCTTCTTTCTGCACCTCTGTTGCTTCTTTCTGCACTTCTATTGCCTCCTTCTGCACCTCTCTTGCTTCTTTCTGCACCTCACTTGCCTCTTTCAGCACCTCTGTTGCTTTGTTCTGCAGTTCTCTTGCCCCTTTCTGCACCTCACTTGCCTCTTTCAGCACATCTGTTGCTTTTTTCTGCAGATCTCTTGCCTCTTTCTGCATCCTTCTTTTCTCTTTCTGCACCTCTCTTGCCTCTTTCTGCACCCCTGTTCCCTCTTTCTGCATCTTTCCTGCCTGTTTCTGCACCTCTCTTGCCTCTTTCTGTACCTCTGTTGCCTCTTTCTGCACTTCTCTTGCTCTTTCTGCACCCTTTGCACCTCTTTCAGCACCTCTGTTACTTCTTTCTGCACTTCTCTTCCTTCTTTCTGCACCCCTCCTGCCTCTTTCTATACCTCTCTTGCCTCTTTGTGCACCCCTCCAACCTTTGTCTGAACCCCTCTTGCCTCTTTCTGCACCTCTGTTGGTTCTTTCTGCACTGCTCTTGCTTCTTTCTGCACCTCACTTGCCTCTTTCTGCACTTCTCTTGCTTCTTTCTACACCTCTGTTGCTTCTTTCAGAAATTCTCATGCCTCTTTCTGCACTTCTCTTGCTTGTTTCTGCACCTCTCTTGTGTCTTTCTGCACCTCTGTTGCCTCTTTCTGCACTTCACTTGCTTCTTTCTGCACCTCTTTTGCCTCTTTCGGCACCTCTTTTGCCTCTTTCTGCACTTCTCTTTCCTCTTTCTGCACCTCTGACTTAGAGGTAGTTTTACTCCCCCTGCCCTATTATGTACTAGGGCCTTACAGGGGAGGTCATACCAATCACAGGGGTACCCCAACCCATAGTGTACCCTAGTGTATGTAGGTGTTTTCACTGCATTCTAAGTGTCTTTCAGGATAGCACTGGCTCCGGGCCTGGTTAGTCAGAGTCAGTTACCACCAGTACCAGTCAGCAAAAAGTTGGGGGCACAGGATGACTTTGCAACAAGGCCTCTTCCTGCACCTCTGTTGGTTCTTTCTGCATATCTCTTGCTTCTTTCTGCACCTTTTTTCATCTTTCTGGACTTCTGTTGCCTCTTTCTGCATTTCTCTTGCTTCTTTCTGCGCTTTTCTTCCTCTTTCTGCACATGTCCTACCTCTGTAGGAATAGTTAGAAATTAGCATTTAAAAAACCTTCGAAATTCACTGAAAAAACCATAGGTTTCAGGGACGTTATAGTTAGAAATTATCATTTAAAAAACCTTTGAATGAAAAAACCATAGGTTTCAGGGACGTTATAGTTAGTTGGACATTTCACTCGTAGAAAACCAGAGAAATTCGGCCGTTATAGTTAGTTGAGCTAACTATAACTCGCGCCCCCGCAATGTACTGCTGATGGATGTCACATATTACATCATTCATGACATGGTCAGTGACATCACTGATGACATCACTGATGACATCTCAAATGACATCACTGATGACATCACTGATGACATCATCCACGTGATAATCTGATGCACCTCCTCATACCCTAATATAACCTTTGATACACCCACTCTAAAATATAGACTACCATTTTCAAAACCATAGACACACCAATACCAGTTACTACATACCCACTCACTGATTCCTAGGTCTACACACACATCCACTCATTCACCCACACAGTCACTCATACATGCGGTCACTCATCAATACAGCACTAAAATATGCACTCATACACCTATACAGACACTCACACACCGCCACTCATCCATAGAGTTACTCACACACCTAGTCAGTCATGCAAAGAATCAATCACACTCCCATTTACTCACCTATATAGCTATACACACACACCACCTCACTTATTCATACAGATACTAACACATACTTACTCTCTTATACAATCACTGATACAAGCACACACTCATCCATACAGCCACTCTCACAATCACTTACTCTCACATATAGTCATTTATATACTTCAACACTCACATATACTGCCTTTCACATATGTAGTTACTCACACATGTACCACTGAGTCATCTATTCACTCACCAACACACCCATACACACACTCACCCACCCATACAGCCCTTCACACATGCAGTCTTGAACCCATACACCCAGTGAATCACCCACTCACACATCTATGCACAGAGTCACACACTCCCCACCCACCCACACAGACACTGAGGCACCCATACAGATACTCAGACAACCAATCAATAACCCATATAGACACTCATGTAGCTACTCACCAACCCATGCAGCCGCTTACACACCAACTAACAGACTGATACAGACATTCACACAGTTTAGTCACTAACCCATGCATTCGGTAAGACACGTTTAATCACTCACTTATACAGTCAGTCACGCACCTACTAAATCATCCATTCAGACACTCATACACCCACTCATTCTTCAATACACCTTGGCATTTATATATATAAAACATATTTAAACTTTACAGAAACACACAGTCACTGGATGATGTCATCAGTGATGTCATTTGAGATGTCATCAGTGATGTCATCAGTGATGTCACTGACCATGTCATGAATGATGTAATATGTGACGTCATCAGCAGTGCATTGCGGGGGCGCGAGTTATAGTTAGCTCAACTTACTATAACGGCCGAATTTCTCTGGTTTTCTACAAGTAAAATGTCCAACTAACTATAACGTCCCTGAAACCTGTGGTTTTTTCAGTGAATTTCTAAGGTTTTTTAAATGCTGATTTCTAACTATAACGTCCCTGAAACCTATGGTTCTTTCAGTGAATATATATATATATTTTGGGTTTTTTTTTACCGACAAGAACAGGGAACGGCCATGGGCATGTGCTTAGCCCCCAGTTACGCAAATTTATTCGTGGGCTGGTGGGAGAAGCACGTGGCCTGGGCAGAACAAAACGAGAAATGGCTGGACAAAGGTGCGTTGTGGGCTCGCTACATAGACGACCTCTTCATTATTTGGAAGGGGTCGTATGAGGAAGCCATCTTTTATGTAGCGGCTCTCAACGACAACAATCTTAATTTGAGGTTCACAGAATGCATCAGCCACACTCAGGTACCATATCTAGACTTACTAGTCTATATTGAAGATAATACTCTGCAGACCACACTTTATAGAAAACCAACGGCCGGAAATAGCACAGTACATGCCAAGAGTTTCCATCCCCATAGTGTCATCAGCAGTGTCCCCTATGGGGAGATAGTTAGGATTAAGCGCAATTGCTCCACTACGAGTGAGTTTCAGAAATCTAGAGACGAAGCTTTTGGAAGATTCAAAGAGCGAGGATATCCCAAAGGGGTATTGAATGAGGCATTGAAAAATCCTTGAAGTTACAGAGGGGGATCTATTAATAAATAAATCAGAACACACAGATGGGCTCCTAGAAAATAATAGTGAAATAAGAATGATTACTGAATACGCCACTAGCTCATCCGAGGTGTTTCAAATCTTCCAAAAACATTGGAAGATTTTAAGAACAGACACGGTCTTGGGACCGCATATTTCGCAAAATCCTCTGATCACATATAGGAGGGGTCCTGCCCTTAAAGATCACCTGGTGAGAAGCCACTTTTCGAAGGCCCCTAAAAGAAAAGATCTAGTTAAGGGTTTTTTCCCTTGCATGGGATGTAAGGCATGTAAAAACAGCAAAAAGATAAAAGAGTTTGAAGTTCCAGGCAGAAAAACAAAAAGAAAAAGAAATAAATTAATGAACTGCAACTCAAATGACACTGTCTACTGCCTAATCTGTCCATGCGACAAGAAATACGTAGGCAGCACAATTCACCCCACCAAGAAAAGAATCTTGGAACATATGAGGGCGATAAAAACCATGACGAAACATATCCTGTGGCACGCCACTTCTCCGAAAAGCACAAAAGCAATCAGAATCTGCTAAAAAATTTCTGTCTAGATCAGATCCCCAAAATAGAAAGAGGGGGGATAGAACTAAAAAGTTACAGAAACTAGAGTCCAAGTATATTGTTGAACTACAAACTAAAGCCCCACAAGGCTTGAATAATGATGAGGAATTATGGGTTCACATTCCATAAATGAGACAGTCAGGAGCCAATAGTAAGTGAGCAAGCATGAGTGGTGGAATAGTTTAGGATATTTCTTTAAAATTTACTTTGCAGGGATAATGTTTGAAACTATTATGGCTGATTTTAACTTTCCACTAAACTAGGATGTCTTAAATAAACCATGTGCCCATCCAGGGATTAATTACAGGAGACAACTTTAGAGTGGAATTATGAATTGAAATGCCGTATATGGATTGTATGCCCATTCAGGGCTGAATAATCTTATCCAATGAATTGTGTGAACAAATGTGCTATTTAAATACATTGATTTTCTTGTTCACGTTATGGATCATGTTGTATATATTCACTGCCTTATAACATGAACTTTAACTACACCACTCTAAGATGGCCAAAATGTAATCGCTGTATACATGGACTAGAAGAGGACTTCTTCTATGTCATTGAATTATTTTGACTGCTTCCTTCTTTTATGTTGACGGTATATTTTCTTTAAATATGTTTTTTTTTTAAACCACACAGACATTGAGGAAGGCGCAAGCCGAAACGCGTCTGTCTGGTGTTGTGGTCGTGTGCTGAAACAATAAATTGTCCTGAATAATCTCCCCACTGTGCGCCTCGTTCGTGACCGTGGAGGAAGGTCATTGTTTGAATATATATATATATATCTCAGCATACCCGTTCCATATAAATAAACAGGTCCCAACACGCTCGGGTTCACTTCAATAGTTTAATGTGGCTTGGGGCATACATATATTACCTACTGGCTATCCCCAGTAGGTAGTTATAGTTAGGACCTAGTTTCCATTGGAAAAGCATTTTTTGACTTGACTATAACTTTAGTAATGTTTGACCGATCTTCATAAAATTTTCCCCAAAAAGTGTCAAGGTAGGTTCTGGTTGTCATGAAAAATTTGTGGGTTATCTGTGCAGGGGGGCCCGAGAATTTGAGGCACAAAATAACAGTGCATTTGTAATGTTAATTCCCTTAGGAACCTTTAGCCACACCTACAGCCCGAACCGCTGAACGGACTTACAGCAAATTAGGCAGGGAGGTAGCTGTTGGTTCAAGGAAGTGCCTTTTGCTTATTTGGTGTAAATTCTTTCAGTAGTTTTTGAGAAATGTAAGTTTAAAATTATAGTGATATCTCTGGTTGTGAAGTCTTCGCAAAAAAAGACGAGCTCATGCAGGGAAATGCACTGCTCTGATTGGCTGCCAACACTTCAACCAGGAAGTGTTGGCAGCCATCTTGTGACTCAGTTGAACCGAAAGACAAGAAGGAAAAAAAATGTAAAGAAAAGGGGGCAGAGTAGAAACACCCTGACCCCTAGGCCTCTTCATGTGGTCCCACAGAGACTCCCAGAGTCAAAAAAAGCTTTTACATTTTTTTCATTTTCAGATCCCACCAAAAATGTAAAAAAATAGAAGCGCAGACTCCTGCGCTTTGTTTAATTAGGCCCTCGAGAGAGCCAGGTCCTGGGGGCAACTAAGCATAATGATGGAGGGGCCTATGCGGGCTCCCCGCAGCCCCGAGACTGCCACCTCCCTCGGGCTGAAGAGAAATGAAAAGTGGGGGGCACTCAGCAACCCTGCAGCCCCGGGGACTACCACCTTCCCGGGGCAATATTACATTATAATGCATGTGGAGGCTCCAGCCCCAACACAACCCCGGGGACTGGCACCTCCCCAGGGCTAATAGATTCAAATGCGGTGGTCCAAGCGCCCCCCCCCCCACAGCCCCAGGGACCACCACCTCCCCGGGGCACAAATCAAATAACTAATAGGGTCTGTTGCGGACCCCCAGGCCCTGGGGGCCACCTCCTCCCGGGGCACAAATCAAATAACTAAGGGGGTCCGTTACGGACCCCCAGGCCCCGGGGACCAACTCCTCCCCGGGGCATATGTGATGAAAGGAGGGGTGTCACGTGGCCCCCCTCCAGGAGCCTTAGTTGACCCTGGGGCCCGCCAACCCCCAGGGCCGGCTTCAGCAATGTCCGGGGTGCCCACCCCGAGGACATTGCAGTTTGCAATGGCTTGGCGGGAGCACCGCGCCTGCCAAGCCATAGCAAACTCTGGTCTGTTTCATGGAAGTGAGAGCATGGAAAATGCTCTTGCTTCCATGAAGCAGAGCAGAATTTATTTTGGACAGAGGGAGCTGCTGTCCAGGAAAAGGCCTGGCCCTGGGGCATGGGGTCCCCGGGGTCGTAATCAGCCCGGGGAGGGAGGTCGCAGCCTCCCTCCCCTTCCCTAAAATACAAATATTTATTTAAAAAAAAAACATTGGCAAGTCGCCGGAGGCCACGCCCCCTTCACCACCACTATGCAAATGCAGCTCCTGGTGCAGTGGTTGTTCGGGAATGAAATCCCCTTGCATGCTGAGGGTCTTTGGGGGCCAACAAGCCCTCTTGTTACCTCCAGTTAGTCCCAGACAGCGGGATTGCTGGGAGAACATGAAGGCTATGGCCCCTTTCTCTACCACTCTGTAAACATGCCTCATGGCTCATGACGCACTTCTGGTTGGGGAATGAATTCCACTTTACTCCTGAGGGCCTCAGGACTAAACTGGACTATTTCCCCCAACCAGTAGTGCATCAGGAGGTGCGATTGCAGAGTGGTGGAGAAAGGGGACGTGGCCTTTGACAACCTCTCAGCAAACCTGCTGTGTGGGTCTTACTGGAGGTGGCAGGAAGGGTAGTTGGCCTCGAAAGACCCTCAAGAGCCAAGCGGACTTCATCCCCCCAACAAGTGGTGTGCAAGGGGGCGCGTTTGCAGAGTGGTGGAGAAAGGGGGCATGACCACCGAACAACTCTCTGTAAACCCACTGTGTGGGACTAACTGGACTTAACAGGAGGGGTAGTTGGCCCCCAAGGACCCTCAATAGCCAAGGGGAATTCATCCCCCTACTAGCAGTGCGCCATGAGGTGCGTTTGCAGAGTGGTGGAGAAAAAGGGCTTCGCCTCCTACCAGGTCTCAGCAATCCTGCTGTGTGGGACTTACTGGGGGTAACAGGAGGGGAAGTTGGGCCCCAAGGATGTCCTTGGGGTCCAACTACCCCTCCTGTTATCTCAAGTGAGTCACACACCGCAGGATTGCTAAGAGGTCTTTGGAGGCCATGCCCCCTTTTTCCACTCCTCTGCAAACGCAGCTTGTGGTGCACTACTGGTTGGGAGGTGAGTTCCACCTTAGGATCAAGAAGCCCTCCTGGTTCCTCCTGTAAGTCCTACACAGCGGGATTCCTGAGAACTGGCCAATGGCCCAACCCCCTTTCCCCACCACTCTGCAAACGTGACCGCTAGTTGAAAAACCTTGGAAATTCAGTTAAAAAACCAAAGGTTACAGGGACGTTACAGTTAGGAATTAGCATTTAAAAAAACCTTAGAAATTCACAGAAAAAAACAAAGGTTACAGAGACGTTATAGTTAGGCTCATGTTTCACTCATACAAAACCAGAAAAATTCAGCAGTTATAGTTAGCTGAGCTAACTATAACTTGCTCCCCCGCAATGCACTGCTTATGACCTCACATATTACATCACTCATGACATGGCCAGTGACATCACTCATGACATCACTGATGACATCTCACATGACATCACTGATGACATCGCTGACGACATCATCCACAGAATCTCTGACGCACCCACTCACACCCCAATATAACCATTAATACACCCACTCCAACTTCAACACTACCATTGTCAAAACTATTGAGGACACTTTGGATGAAATCATCCCCCCACTGGCCCGTAAATTATTCTTTCAGTTTCGCTATATGACCATATGGGGAGTCAAATGGGGAGCCAAATGGGGAGGTAGAGCTTTTTCCACCAATGCTGCTAAACTGTGGAATTCCCTTCCGGAAGAGCTTTCTGGTCAGGTGTCACACTCTCTCTTCCGGAAAGCATTGAAGACCTGGCTCTTCACATAGAGCTTGTCCTGAGCATTTCTACCCGGTCTACACCCGTTTGTCTCGCTCCGTAACAGCGCCTTGACGCCCTTGGGCTAAGTTAGCGCTATATAAATCCACTTTCATTTCATTCATTTCACCTACGAAACTTTTTAGTAAAAATTGGTGTAAGGATGTCCTTACTGATGACTTTTGTCCAGCTTGTAATGCAAGCCCTGAATCTATTGTGCACTTGTTATTGGGGAGAGGAGTTGGCCTAACGGCTAGGGAGGTCGACCTCGAATCTGGGGAACTGGGTTCGAGTCTCGGCAATGACGCTGAACATCCTGTGATTCTCGGCAAGTCACTTAATCTCCCCGTGCCTAAAAAAAAATGAATGTGTCCTCATGTAATGCAACTGGTGCTATGTAAAGCGCTCTGATACCCGATTCGGGTCAAGTTCGCGCTATATAAAACTCCGTAAAAAAATATATATATTCTTTTGCCCTAACTACAAATCTCTTAGGAAGAAATGGATAATAGCATTGTGTAAATTAGTTGGCCCGGGCCACTACCTAGAAGTGTTAAGAATTTTGTGTACTGATGCACGTAGAATAGTGGTCTTTGGCCTGTCTAAGTATTGGCATGCACTGTGGATCAAGCGTACTAAATGCACTTTATGATGCCCCATAGTTTTTGTAAAATAACATGATATTTAATTTATTTCCATGGTGATGCTATTTGAATTGTCCAGAAGTTGATATTCATCTTGGATTAAGCGCACGAAAAGGACTTTATGATGTACATTTTTCTTAACCTATGTGGTCTTATACTGATTTTTATAGAGTCGACTTTATTTATATTTTATTGCATTGATCCTGTTTTGTACGATGTATGTGCTGTGTACTTTTATGATCCTTTGTGATCGAAATAAAGTGATGATGATGATTATTCGAAAACCATTGACACACCCATACTAGTACTTCCACACCCACTCAATGATTCATAGGTCTACACACACATCTACTCACTCACTCATACAGCCACTCATACACCCATTTACTCACTAATACAGACACTGACATATCCACTCATACACCCATACAGCCACTCACACACTGTCACACACTCATAGAGCTCCTCACACACCTACTCACTCCCCCATACAGTCAATCACACAGCCACTTACTCACCCATACAGATACACACACACACTCAATTTTCAATTTAACTTTATTCGTTCATACAGCCATTAAAGTGCACAGTAATAAATACATTAAAGCATATAAAAATTGATATTCATATTAAAACGCCATTAATATATACAGTAGTAAAATAAATGTGTCTTAAACAGTATCCGCTTATCGACCAGCATGCGCGAAGTGACTTTCATTTTCATATTTCAAACCTACACAATCAGGATACATCAGAAATCGACTAGTACAAAATTATTTGATTTCTTCTAGTCAATATACAGCTTAGATCTGCTATTCAGTGATGTCACCAATATTACAATTTTATGCAATCATATGAACAATATAAAACATCCATAGATACAAACATGTCAATATTACATAATCAGGTCTATGAATACTAAGTACCTCAATAATCGTCAATCCATGCTATCAGGTATTAAAGTGCTGTGTATCTCAGAGCATCAGCATTCCTCTATAGGAGTTCCTAGGTTGACAATCATTTAAATCCTGGCTACACTTACAATTAACTTAAGGCTGGAACCTCACGAACAGCCTGGGACAAGAACTTCTGGCGCCTGAACCATACACTCAACAGAAATCTGCTTACGGCATGTACAATGAGTAGTGTAGTGTCAGATTTTAATATCCTTAGAGCCACCCTATATTGTCTGATTCCCAATCTACAGCAAATGGGGCGAATCCACTTTTAGCGATGAGAATAATATTCATTACAGAAAAAAAGGATGTGTTCTACTGTCTCCAGTGCGTAACCACAAGCAGGGCATGCAGTTGTATCTGCGTTCGTTTCCCATACATTAAATGACCTTAAGGCAGTAGCGGCTCGTGGTGGGAGTGCTGCGGGGTGGTGGGGCGGGGGAGGAGCAGGGTGGGGGTAGTAAACTACGGCATACCGCGGAACAGAGGTAAGTAAACAAATAAATAAATAAAACGAATTTCGTTGCGCGCGCTGCATCGCATTTGGCAATGCAGCGCGCGCAATGAAATTCGTTTTATTTATTTATTTGTTTACTTACCTCTGTTCGGCCGTATGCCATAGTTTACTACCCCCCACCCTGCTCCTCCCATGCCCCGCCCCACCGCCCCGAAGCACTCCCACCACGAGCCGCTACTGCCTTAAGGGTAAACAGCTAAATCTGAATCTTACATAGAGACTTTTCGCCATAGGTGGTGAGATCTGGTCATAAAAAAGCTCAAACTCAGGTCAGGGTTTGATATTTAGAAACTCAGTGGTCAGACGCCCCGCTGATCTATTAGACACAAACCGTTCTTCCACGAATGCCCAGTACTTAGCTTTCACTGTGGCAGAATCATTCTTACTAACACATTCCGGACATTCCCACAAACGAGTCAACCCCAATAAACTACACCAGAATTTTACATGGCGAAGCCAAGGGATCCGTTTGGCACAACTCAGATTTAAGACTTCTTTCAAAGATTCACAGTATTGACCTATCTCCGGAGTGGACCAAATACGTAGCCAGTAGATCAGTGGTTTAATTGCGGCCACGTCACCAATTCTTTTCGGCCCTAAGTCAAAGAAAAGTGAAGTCAACGGAGTGCTAGCTGGGACAGGTATCCGGGACCTAGCAAATGTATTTTCACTCACCTCTAGCTTGTTCAAGACACCATGACCCCATAACTGTTCTTAGCTGACATGGCCACGTTAGGGCTGGTTATGAACAACACTGGGCCGACCCATGCAGCAGGTCACACTCTTGATCTTATTCTTACCTACTCGCCCAATATATCTTCCCTGCCCCCAGAACCAGTGATCTGGTCAGATCACTTTATTATCAACTTTGAGATAAATTGTCCGAATCAGACAGCTGCTAACCCCCCTACACTAGGAAGGCTTCCGCCAATGGCACAAAATCTCAGAAGAGAACTTTCGACAGGTGTTCAGATCCCCTACCTTCTCTAAGTCCAGAGATATAAATAGTAGACTCAAAGAACTTCATCATGCCATAGAGTCGTCCTTAGATACGATAGCGCCTTTAAAGCCATTAAAGCCTAAATCGAAAAACAAACAGGCAGTTTGGTTCTCCCAAGAATTACGAAGAGAGAAATCGAACTGTAAAAAGTTGGAAAGAACTTGGCGTAAATCTCGTCTACAGTCAGAGAAAGATATTTTTAGGGCAGCAACAAACGCATATCATAAGAATATCAAGCTAACTCGGAAGAGATACAAATATGCGCAACTAAGTGAAGCAGGTAACTCAGGGAACCAACTATACACGATTCTCAAATCTTTTACTTCTCCTATGGCTTGTACTAATCTCATCCCTGCCTCCCAGACCTTATGTGACAATATTTACAACTTCTTTGATGATAAGATTGAAAAAATCTATGACACATTTCCTAGTGGGTTATGTGTCGATGATACTCTCACTCTACCTCGTACAGAGTCCAGAGAGGAAGACGTGCTGGCTCGTTTTTCTCCCTTGCAGGACTCTAAAGTAGAAGAGTTGCTGAAAGCAACAAAATCAGGATCTCCTACTGATAATATGCCGGCCAAATTTTTTGCCTTATTGGCGCGGCCTCTTGCCTCTTCTATTGGTTCACTTCTCAACCATTCACTGAGTGAGGGTACAGTACGCCTGGCCTGGAAAGCTGCACAAATCTTACCAATTATCAAGAAAACCAATTTACTGCCCTCTGAGTTATCCAACTATTGCCCTATTTCTCTCCTTTCACTTATGAGCAAACTCTTGAGGGGACATATCAACACGCAGCTCATGGAATTTATGGAAGCTCAGTCATGTTTGGACCCCTCACAATTTGGTTTCCGACCAAAACATTCGACTGAAACGACCCTGCTTGGTGTCACAGACGTCATCAAACTTGCACTAGACAAGGACAAAGCAGTGTCTTTAGTGCTGTTTGATTTGTCCGCAGCCTTTGACACTGTAGCACATCACAGACTATTGCAAAGACTGATGGAAATTGGCGTAGTAGGATCTGCCTTTCAGTGGTTTTCCAGCTTTCTGGAACAGCGCACCCAAACTGTGAACCTGGGTAATTTCCGCTCCGGAGCCAAACCTCCTAATAAGGGTGTTCCGCAGGGCTCTTGCCTCAGTCCCACGTTATTTAATATATACGTGGCTCCCCTTGCAAAGATCATCAGAGATCACATCTTTGTCCCTTTCTCATATGCAGATGACATGCATCTCCTGTTTTCATTTGATAACAACTCGGATGCCACTGAACAGTTGTTTGCAGAGGGTATGCACGCAATCTCCAATTGGATGTCAAAGAACTTCCTCCAGTTGAACGCCAACAAAACCGAAGTCCTCCTGCTTGGCAAAGCTCAACTTCTCTGGTCCCCGGAGTGGTGGCCGGCAGAACTAGGCCCCGCTCCTGTGCCCACTACCAAGGCTAAAAACTTAGGAGTGTATCTGGACCTTTATCTATCTATGAAGAAGCAGGTGACGGTCGTCTCAGGTAGCTGTTTTGGTATGTTAAAGCTCCTGCGGAGAGTGTTCGATCTTCTCCCCCTATCGGTCCGCAAGACCCTGCTCCAAGCCCTGGTAGTTAGTCGATTGGACTATTGTAATGCACTTCTGGGAGCAGCGAATGAGGGGGTGCTAAACAGGTTGCAAGTAGTGCAGAACACTGCAGCTTGGTTAGCTTTAAATCAACCACCCAGGACTCATTCCCGGCCGTTACTAAAAAGCCTACACTGGCTTCCCATTTGTAATCGAATCAAGTTTAAAATTTGCTGTTTGATTCACAAAACCATCAACGATAGGGGGCCCAAGTATATGATCGATAGTCTTGTCCCCTATCGTCCCAAAAGATCTCTGCGCTCAAGTGGAAAGGCTCTGCTAGTAGTGCCCCGGGTCAACAAACTTCGTGCGGGAGGCAAATCTTTTGCCTATGTAGCCCGCGCCTTTGGAATTCACTCCCCAGTGCGTTACGTATGTGCCCTGACCTGCTACAATTCAGAAAACTACTGAAAACGGAACTCTTTTAATAATGATTTCCTTCCACTTCTTTGTTTCACGTTTCGCTGCTAGCGCAGAGATACCCCTGCAGGGGTGAGTCCAGCGCTTTATAAATCCCCCTCATTCATTCATTCATTCATTCATTCATAACTCTGCACGCCATAAGGATTTGGACTTATAGCATAGAGTTAGTTGGCTTTTGTCTATTTGGGGATCCCAGCTCAGTGTTTCAGTTAACCTTACTCCCAAATAATCAAATTTAAACACCCTCTCAAGTGATTTCCCTAATATTTTAACTGGTCTACATTTACATTTGATCTTGCCAAAATATCATGTATTTTGCCTCCTCTGCATTTAAATCCAAGCCCCTTGACTCTGGAGTTCCATTTGGGTCCTGGATAGAAGTAAAGAGTCGTCCGCGAACAACAGGATTGGTACTTTTCCTCCATTTAACATTGGAGAATCATTTTCACAATCCTGCAGTTCATTGACAACCCCATTTACGTAGAGTGAGAACAGTGTGGGCGCAGGGACACAGCCTTGGCGTACCTACACCTCGCCAAATTGGGATCTTGGTAGTTAGTTCGCCGGAATTCCCCCATCAAACCTGTGCGTAGTTGTTCTCATGCATCCTTACAAGCGGATTCACTAGTTGTTCCAGGGCTCCCATTCCGTTTAAAACCAACCAAAGCATTTCCCGTGGTACCAGGTCAAAGGCGGCACGGAGGTCAACAAAAGCTATGTACAGTTTTTGCTTTTTTAATTGCACGTATTTCCAAATAAGTAAGATAAGCCTAAACACCTGATCACATGTACTAGTTTTGGTGCGAAAGCCTGCTTGGTAGGGTGAAAAGATCTCATTGTCGTCCATCCAGGTTGATAATTTATCCAAAACCTGTCTGGCAAAGATTTTTTGCATGTTGTCTAATAGGCTGATTGGCCTATATTACGATGGGGTGGAGGCGTCGCCTTTTTTGTATATACTTATTATTTCCGCCCCTCTCCAGGTCTCAGGTAATTTCCCCCCATCGGCGACTATATTGGACACACACACTCACTTACTCATACAGATACTAACACATACCCACTCACCTATACAGTCACTGACACAAGCAGACACTCACCCATACGTCCACTCTCGCAATCACTCAGTTATACATACAGTCATTCATATATCCCAACACTCACCTATACTGCCTTCCACATATGCAGTTACATACCTATATACCACTGACATATCCATTCACTCACTGGCACAGCCATACACACACTCACTCACACAGCCACTTCCACACACTCACTAACCCATAGAGCCACTGACTCACTTATGCAGTCATCCATACAGACAGTTACACATCACCAGACCCACCCACACAGACATTCAGACATCCAAACACATACTCAGACAACCAATCACTCACCCATACAGAAACTCACATACCCAATCACACACCTATACAACCACTTAGACACCAACTGATAGACAGATACAGACATTCACACAAGTCACTCACCCATACATTCACTGAGACACTTATATATTCACTTATACAGTTACTCACGCACCCACTGAATCATCCAATCAGGTACTTATACACCACTGATTCACCAATACACCTCGGTGTATATATATTTAACACTCATAATTTTTTTTAAAAGCACTCACAGTCACTGTATGATGTCATTTGAGATGTCATCAGTGATGCCACTGACCATGTCATGAGTGATGTAATATGCAAAGTCATAAGCAGTGCATTGCGGGGGCGTGAGTTATAGTTAGCTCAGCTAACTATAACTGCTGAATTTCTCTGGTTTTGTGCGAGTGAAACATGAGCTAACTATAACATCTCTGTAACCTTTGGGTTTTTTTTTACGCGAGTGCGGGCTTCTTTTGAATGTGGAGAGGAGGTGTTAGAATATTTACAGAGGCGTGCGTGGTATCCGCTTCTCACCTGCACCACCGGCGATCAGGATGCCAGCCACAAAGCCACAACGAGGAGTTGTATTACAGATGGCTAGCCCTCGAAGTAAACACAGGAAAAGCTATGATGGAAAAGCTAACAGCAGAGGTGATGGTTCGTCGCCGGGAGTCTAATGGTTGCCCGTGGCGGGGATTTGAGCACTGTATGGAGCATGTACATTTGTTTGCGTGCAATTTCGGAGCTGGGCGCAGTTCTAAACGTACGATGAACAGCGCGTTCAAAGGGAACATTGTAAATATAACTGCATCATTTGCTTCATAGAACTAATCACCTAAGCAGTTTTATCAGTAAGAAGGAGAGCGAAGCAAACGTAAAGGACTGTTTTATTATTAATGAGGAAAATAACATAGAGTGCGTGGCTGGAAAAAGACATTGGATAATTGAGGTACACTCACCTGTCATCTTATTTTGAAATGTGCATAATAACTTCTGCCAGCACTTCAGTGTAGCGAATACAACAGTGACATTTATCTTCAAAGAATGCAGCGCTCACACTGCTATTTACTGATTGGAGAAAAAAATGACATTTAGGTTTTGTAATTTTAAAACTGCAGAGCTACGCAAATGTAATTCTTTGCTCAAACACAGGTGTTTGCATAGAAAGAGAAATGTACCTTTAAAAAGTTGCAAGTTTGGGAAAACGGCAGTAACTTTTCTATTTCGACGCAATTGGCAACACCTGTGGGAAGCATTTATATTGTGTAAAATTCATGTGTTCTTGTAAGATTGACAAAGGCTGCGAGGACAGCCGAAACGCGTTCCTGTTTCTTTTTATTGAAATGAGTGCTGCCAGTTATTAAATTGGATAATCCCCATTGAACGCGAGTGCTGGCTTGTTTTGAATGTGGAGAGGAGGTGTTAGAATATATATATATATATATATATATATATATATATATATATATATATATATATATATATATATATATATATATATATATGAAACCAGGATCCCAAAGAACGACCGCGGTGGGCCAAACAAGAGCACAGACTCCAGTTGAAGATGCAATAAAGAGAATTTATTGTCATAGCATGTCAGGATGACGCGTTAAAATATATATATATATATATATCACAACAGATTCTGTCACTTTGCAGAACAAAACAGAGCAGACTTCAAATGCGGTTTGTCTTTACTTTTATTCCTCGTCAGCTATTCATGACGCGTTTCAGTCGTCTCAGTGACCTTGATCACATGCTTTTTTTAGAACATATCAGGGACTGACCTTTTATTTTCTGGAGTCAGATTTGCACTGAAGAAAGACTCCTGACAACATTTCACCAATTGCTTTTCTGATACTTTGTACCAGCATTAAATTCATTAAATTATATACATTGATTCATGTCACAAGAGAGTTTCATCTCCCAAACGAAAACTTATTAAGGTTAGCGAGTACGGTGATATAACACAAATCTCTTTCAAGTGCATGAAGTGCCTTTAAATCGTGGACAGTCTTTACCACAACCTACTTAGTTTACCCAGAGTATCTTTATACATAATGGTAGTGTCATCATACTTGAGGGCAAGTGCCCACTGCATACACTATTTCAAATCCCTGGTAATCACTTTACCATCATACCTCGCCTAATTCATATTGCAACATGGCTCATCATTTGAACTCCGTACCTGGGCTCGTGCCCCAATCAAACCAATTCATTTCTATCCCATCAATAGTACCATTTTCATTATATCAGCATTCAATGTTGTCATACAAAATATGTGATTCGACTTTACATGGATTTCATTTAATATACATTTAGTGCTCCTAAGTGCTACACTGCACCCATTTTAGTGCTCCACTTCCCCGTTTACAGACAAGAATGAAATTCCTCATCGTGGTTCAGACCATTGGGTGCCTTACTGTCTAGTGTTAGGATGTATCTGGTTTCTAGCTCCCGGAGTTTCCTAGTACGGTCACCACCTCTTCTATCATCTGGCACTGCATCAATGACAAAATACCTAACCTGTGTTGGGTCCATCTGGTGCACCACCTCACAATGTCTGGCTACTGGGTATGATCGATCGCCATTAGTTATGGCCCTCATATGCTGTAGGATTCTCTTGTGGACTTGCAGCATAGTGCTACCCACATATTGTAGCCCACACGTGCATGTCAGCACATAAATCGCAAACTCAATTTGCAGTTATATGACCCCATAATCTTTTTTGTTCTTCCTCCAAATGGGGTCGAAAAGGTGATGTTATCCTGGCCTATACTGCAGGCTCTGCAGCGGCTACACTTTTTAAAGCCCGGAGGTGGTTTCAACCAGCTTTCTCCCAGTTCAATTTCTGGGCTGGTTTTAACAAGTGCGTCCCTTAAGGATGGAGCTCTTCGGTAGGTTAGAGGAGGGTGTCTGGGAAGTATCCTGCCTACAACAGGATCAGCTTTCAGCACATGCCAGTTTCTATTGCATAAATCCCTGAATTCTCTATATTGAGTATTATAGGTGATTAGGAACCTTACCTGGGGTTTAACTTCCCCCTCCCTCATTTCCCTCTTAGAGAATAGGATCGTTTGACGTTTCTTTTTGTTGGCAGCCCTACGCGCCTCCTCTACAACTCTTCTACTGTAGCCCCTCTCTAGGAATCTTTGACTCATTTCTTTCTGGCATTTGTTTAGTTCAGTTTCCATGCTGCAGTTTCTGTTCGCTCGCATCATTTATCCATATGGTATGCTGAGTTTCGTATGGGTTGGGTGAAAACTAGTGCCGTGCAGCATTGTATTTCATGCAGTTTCCTTCCTATGGAGTCTAGTCTCTAGCTTTCCCCCCTGCACAAATACTTCAGTATCCAAGAATGTTATACTACTTTTGCTAATGGCATGAGTGAACTTCAAATTCAGATTATTGGCATTCAAAAGATCAACAAATTGTTCTGCAGACTCTGTGGTGCCCCTCCAAATTACAAACAGATCATCAATCAATCTTGTGCACATGACTACATGTATATCCCATACTTGTGCACGTTCCTTGCGGAGCACCTGTTCCTCCCACCAGCCCACATGCAAGCATGCGTAACTGGGGGCGAAACAGGTGCCCATCGCAGTCCCCCGCTGCTGCTGATATAGCTCACCCCCAAATAAGAAGAAATTATCCTCCAGACATCTCTTTGCCATAGACATCAGCATCTGGGTGTGTTTGAGCAAGACAGCAGGTCTCTCCTGTAAGAAGTGTTGCATTGCCCTCAACCCATCAGTATGGGCTATGCTGGTGTACAACGATGTTATGTCAAGTGCTATTAATACATAATCATGTTCTATTGGAGTGTCATATATCATTTTGAGAAAGTCACCACTGTCCCTTACATAGGATGGTAAATTTGATACGTGTGATTTTAGGAAGAAGTCAATATATTTGGAGGTGTTTTCCATCATGCTCCCAATAGCTGATATAATGGGACGTCCAGGGGGGCAATAGGCATTTTTGTGTACCTTTGGAATTAAGTAGAAGACCGGAGTTCTTGGTGCATCATTTTTGAGGCACCTCAGTTCATCATTCGAGAGGAAACCCTCAATTCTCCACCGCTCTAAATCTTGTGCAAATTCTGCATGTGCTCTTATCATTACTTCCTGCTTGCACCTTTTATAACAATCCCTCTGTCCGAGTTGGGAACCTGCTTCTTGTAAGTACATGCTAATGGGCCACAAAACAACGTTACCCCTTTTGTCAGAGTTCCGTACTACCACATGTTTGTGCTTTCTTAATTTCGACACCAAATCAAATTATTTCCACTCACTGGCCTTCTTCTTTTCTCCAGTTTCATTGGCACCTCTATGGATCTTTTTTAGGCCTTCAACAATCAATTTGTGAAATGTATCTATGTTGTCCTTGACTGTGGTTGGAGTTGTCCTTGAACGTGGTCTGAAGAGTGTAACTGCTGCTTCCCCAACATTGATATTCTCTTTCCTGATGACATCCTGAATTGTTAATTCCGTATCTGGATCATCATTCTCCATTTCCAACTGTCTGAGAGTTCTTAAGATAGAGAGATTCGCAATAGTTGTACCTCCCATTGGTGTCACTGATTGGCTCTGTTCAGTCCTAATTCTGGGGGGGGTTTCTATAGAAGTGTGGATTTTCAGGAGCTTTAGTTTCCTAATGTACTTGAAAGTGTCAATCCTAGCTTGTGGGTAATTGAATGTGTTCCTTGGGCAAAATGAAAGTCCAAGCATTAAGATTTCCTCCTCAGATGCTGTTAGGGTTAAGTCTGACAGGTTCATAATAGACTTCCCCTTAATTGATTCCTTATTTATTGCTTTTGGTTTTATGTCTTCTTGATATTTCTGTTTTGTCTTCCTGTCTCTTTGCCGTTGCTTCCTCCTTCTGCACCTCCTCCTGTTGGTTTCTGAGACTTTGGATTTCGCGGTCTGAGTGTGGCTCGTCGGTCCAGTCTTAAAAAATCCAATTCCTCAGACAGTTATCTTCTATCTTAATGCTGTAGTGTCATTTTGCCCCTGGCTCTTACTCAGATCCTCATTGCTTGTCCCCACCTCTGAGCTCAGTTCGGTTTCTGAGTCTGTGACTGTAGTTTTCTTTCTCCCATTTGTTCTCCCGTCCTGCTGTTGTCGCTGTTTCCTAAGGCGATCAAATCTTCGTGCAAACGTAAATATCTGACCATTCTCATAATCAATCCTATCTCTCAAGAATTTGTTTACCTTCCTCTGTTTGATTACGTCTTCATGCTTTTTTAATCTTGTTTGCATTTCGGTTTTAAACTTGGTAATAGCCTCTTTCTCTGGTCTGCTACTTAAGTCAAGCTCCAAGTTTTCTATTTCTTGTAGAATTTTGGACCGGTCCTTGTCGGCATATTTGACTAGAATCCGGACCAGTCTCGCCAATGCTTTCAAATTGCTTGTAGCCCACTCTTCCACCATTTCGGGGTCTGGATTCTCAAAACTTGGCGCTATGAGGATTCTCAAACCTCGTGGGATCCTACCCATAACCAGATACTTTGATAACGATTTTACTTCCCACCACTTCATTATCTCTTTTCTAATCAATTTTTCCCAAGTTCTTAATACTTGTTGTAAATCCGTATGTTGGGGGAGCTCGCATTGCTCTGAGCCTCCTTCCTTGCTCCCTGTAAGCCTTCGTCGCTGAACATATGTTCAGCCTCCTCCTCCCTCTCACGCACTGTAGTGGCTGACATCTCTGTTCAGAGGCTTGAGACCGCCGTATCAGTAATTTTTACGGCTGTTGTCTTTTTCCGCCCCCACACCCGTACTGTCCCGCTCACCTGGGGTCTTCGCAGTTTTCCAGCCAACCCTCCGGTTAGCCGTTTGCCGTGCCGATCCTCCAATATTCCAGTCCTGGGTTTCCAGTACGGGGGGCCTGCGGATGCTTTCACTCCGCTCCGCTTCGACTTGCCGCGTAATCACACAGCCCGTCAGATTCAGCTGGAGCCGCTGGTCCTAATCGTGGGTGGTCCGCTCTGTGAAAGTGAGTGAAAGTGAGTGAGTGACAGATTGTGAGTGGGAATGAGTGAGATGGAGCATCAATGAGTATGAGTGAATCAGAGTGAGGGAAAATGAGTGAGAGATGGAGTGGTTACAAATGAGCAAGAGTAAGTGTGTGAGAATAATGAGTAAGAATAAGTGTGTGGGAGAGTAAGCAAGAATTAGTGGAAGTGAGAAGAAGTGCGTGACAGTGAATGATTGTAACAATGAATCCAAATGAGTGAGTCACAGTGAGTGAGAATAAGTGAAAATGATTGAGTGAGAGTAAGAATGAGTGCAAGTGAGAGTGAGGAAGTGATAACGCATGAGTGAGTGGGAGTAAGGTTGAATGAGAGTGTGAAGGAATGAGTGAGAATTAGGGAGTCAGAGTTAGTGAGAATAAGTGAGACTGAATGAGAAAGAGGGGTCAGAGGAAGAGTGAGTGATTGTGAATGAGTGACTGAGACTACGTGAGTGCAAAAGAGTGTGTGAAAATGAATGAGGGATTGAAAGTGAATGAGAATGAATGAATGTGAGTGAGTGATAATGAATATGAGTGAATGAATGTAAATGAGTGTGTGTGATAATGGGAAGTTATACTTGCGAGTCTGCTGGTGGCCATGGCATACTAAAGGTAGTTCTAGGCGTATGGAGGCTCCTTGACAAAACGCTGACACTGGCATACTGGAGGCAATTCTTAGCTTTATCGACACATGTGACAAAATAATGGCACTTGCATAATAGAGGTAATACTTGCCATGTGGTACACCCATGGCAAAATAATGGCACTGACATACTAGAGGTAATTGTTGGCATAGGAGCACCATAAAAAAATGCTTGCACTGGCACAATAAAGGTTATTCTTGGCATAAGAGAGGGCAACTTTGAGATATGCGAGGAGGCAATCATAATAAAATGATGGCCCTGACATGCTAGAAGTGATTTTTGACAAAGGGTTACACATGGTTTTTTGAATGCCACTATGGCTTTGTAGCAAATGCATGTGAAAGTTGTTCTTTAAAATGCACTACTTGACCCCATTCTTTTAACATTTTCATGAGGGAAAATACCTAAACCCTCCTTAGAAGTGTCCAGGCTCACTCACTATGCTAAATCGCTATAATTCAGGGCAAGTATTACACCCCACCACTTTCAAAGATCACCAGGCACCACTGCAAGAAAGTAAACAGTGTCTTGATGTGCACTGTTTACTCCTGCAGGATCAACTGGGATCTGGACATTACATTTTGGGTTTTATAAAATAAATACATTCATCAATGCAATGAGTACTCTTTTGATTAAATAAAAACATGATATAAAGAAACAAACACATTTTTAAACAAGTTGTTGATATGTTTGACTGTTGCGACCACATGAAAAATGTTTGAATAAAACCTTCACCTCTGTGCATCGAATGAGTGATAGTGCCTTGCAAATGTTGACTAATCAATATGTATTAACAGTAAGGAATAATTTAAGCCTATAATATAGTTCATAATCAATATATGGTCTCTAGCTGATTAACAAGTGATCTCCTAACCCTCCACACTGCTTGCCACCCACAAACATACAAATGTGATGCAACAATGCCTTGTATTATACACTTAGGGCCAGATGTAGGTGGCAAAATACCGGTCGGTAACGCCAAAATTCAGAGAATTTCAGCGTTACCGACCGGTATTTGGCTGAGTGCAATGTAGGTGAGTTCATACCTACATGCAAAATAAGGAATCGCAAAATAGCGAATCCTTATTTTGCTCTTGCATTTAAGGAATCGGAAATACCGATTCCTTAAATGCAATGTACGTAGCACTAAAAATAGTGCACTTGAGCCTTAAGGAATCGCTAATTACCACCAACTGCAAGTTGGTGGTAAGTAGCGATTTCCTTTAAAAAAGCACTTTTTTGCTTTTTCAAATGTGCCATGTGGCACACATCCATGCCCTTAGGGCATGTATGTGCGCCACATGTGCACACATGCACATTTCAGGGTGCAACAGGGTGTCCTTTGGACACCCTGGCACCCTTGAAATACCTCCGCTATTAGCGATTCGGTAATACTGAATCGCTAATAGTGAATATCTTCCCATTCATTCCTATGGGCCTCCTAGCCCATAGGAATGAATGGCTAGGTATTCCTTAATAACGAATCTCAATTACCGATTCGTTATTAAGGAATGTTAAGGAATCGCTAATATTTTAGCGATTCCTACCTACATTCCATTTAGCGAGTCCTTAATAGCGATTCGGTAAAAATCGCTATTAAGGACTCGCTAAATTGAAGTTACCTACATCTGGCCCTTAGTGCCCAAACGGGAAGAAATCGGAAATGTCATGTTCAACTTTTGCTATTCTACTTAAAGCCTACTGTATAATGTCATGTATGATTACAAAATGCCAATAAAGATATTTTCACAAAAGAAAATCAATATATGGTCTCTATCAATTAATATATGTGAACCCAACTACTACTGTTTATTTAAAATCTCTTTCTTCCTTCCCTATAATTTATCAATATTTTTGTCTCAGTGGTATACAGGAGGGGAACTAATTAATTCATGACAGTTTGTGGCATAAATCTTTTAGGTTCCCAGTGGTGTGGTGTGTTTTGTGGCACTACGACCACTTTGGACAAACATATACTTTTTCATGTAATTGAAAGAAAAATTTGTGTTTGCCTTCTATATCATATCCACACCCTCATATCGATGGTATCTAAAATTACATTAGTCTTCGTGAGACACGCAGCCCAAGTCAGGGATCCCGTGTGTAGCCGCCACTTTTTCTCGTCTTTATTGAACCTCTGGCAGTAAATCTAAGGTCATCGTCAGAAAAGGTCCTGTTGGCTGGGTACTCCAATTCTGAAACTCTGCACCGAGGACATAGCTTTGTTTCTTTGGGCTGATCAGGCTAATAATGAATGAGAAGTATTTATAAAGCGCACAGCTACTCAGAAAGAGTACTAACGACTGAGTGTCAAATCTCAGACCTTCTCTTCAAGTTAGACACAGCTCACAGACTTGGGACTGGGACAGCAACCCCATCTCTTAGGGTTCATCTGTCTTTCCTGCTTAGACATCTGGAAACAGCTCTATGGCTCAATTTACACCCACTTTATAGGCTACGGCCTAAAAAAAACAGCTATCCCTAGCTTAAATTAACCATACATGCTCAAGCATCTAAAAGCAAAACTATCCTTCACGTTACCCAGATGTTAACGGGTTGGGCCTCTGACAGCAAAGCTATCCAAAATTCACACTTCAGTCATGTAAGGTATGCCCTGGGTTACATAAATCATACCAGCTAATGTATAAGAAAAATATTAGACAGCTCTCTCAGGCTTCTTACAGCAAGGATTATTCGTTTGACAGGTTACAGGGTTACAGTGAGACAGATGAATTAGCCTACTCAGATCTAAAATACTTAGGCATCCGACAGGAAATCTATACTTTTGGTTACATATACCTTACAGAAGCGGCATCTGTCACGAAGGATGTTCTTCAAGTTACACCGACACTGTGGAGTCCAGCTTCTGACAGCAAAGCCATCTTTTGCCTACTAATAGAGGAAACCATCTATTCAGCTAGTAAAATACATGCCGGTGCTCTTTCAAGACTGAGTTATTCCACACTAGTGTGGATCTTAAACTTTTAATGTCAACAATGCTTCACAATGCAACTGAACAGAACTAAAATCGGTGCACATGTTTGGAAAAACTTTTAATAACAGGTTTAACTTTTAGGGGACTGCGGAACACTACGTTTTCTTGAAGAAGACACAGCGAGGAAGCAGCAATGCAAGCTTCCCTCACACACCGAGCAGACACAGTGCAGGCATCAGCACAGCAAGCATCCCTCGCACAGCGCAGACACCAGTAGTGGAAACATGGCAAAAATAAACACGCAATAACTGTGCAAAGGACAGGCAACACCGTTGCAAACTCCTTTCAAATACAGATTTGTCAAACACAGGAAGGATCAGCTTTGCTAAATCACATCACACAAGCAAATAAATACAGACGGTGGTCTGACATCCTCTTCATACACAGATCGAACAATGGGTTGTTGTACACTTTTTAATGGATATGAAACTTATAGACAGCAACATTTCTCACAGCAGATGATCCATCCCAAACACAGCCAAAATATAACTAAAAGAAAAACTAAATACGTTGCCAATATAGATCTGCCCTAGAGACATTTTAGCACGAGGGGCATGCAGGAAAGTACGCTTTTATAAAGCAGACATACCCAGCATTGGTGCTGGAACAATTTTCAGAGTGGGGGTGCTGCCATCACTGTTACATCCCTAAAGTCATAGGGATCGTGAAAAATGTTATCATCACACAAAGAACGAGTGTAGCAAATGAGGCAGGTGCATTCAGCCGAAGAGTGGTAAAGGTGTGGTATGTAGCCAGTGGCACATTTTGGAGTGCATTGTTGCAAATATATTAGTAAAACATGCTGTGATAGCATTCTGTCATTTACAGGAAGCTTCCTTTCAATTGTAATGGCCCCAAAATTAGTGCTGACATGCGGTTGGCACTGATACAACTATATAAGGCACAAACGCTAATGTGTGGAAATTAGGTTTCTGCAAATATTTATTATTTTCACATCAACAAGTAATGTGTCTTGATTTGTTTTGATCCTTTTAAAGTCTTTGTTTCCATCACAGCTTCAGATTTACAAAAAAATGTGCTTCATTTTGCTTTTTTAACTGCTGATATATTTTGAAATATTTGTAACGTTCAATTTCAGATATTCATATTTTGTTGTGTGTTTAAAAAAATGACATTCTACAAGTTTTCCTTTCACACTCCCTGTACCCCAGCAAGATTGTCTTATAGTTCAGTTGACAAAATCCGCTCACTTTGCAGTCAGAGAAAGAAAAGTAAACACCAGCCTCCATGTTAAAAGAATAAGTAGTAATTTGTCAGAAGACATAACCTAACATTTGACCTGCCTTTGAAGCCACAACAAATGTGACACAATAAAAGCAAACTTTTAAGGCATCTTCATAGCTCAATAGCCTTCTGAACTCCAGCATGGTTATTGTGGGGGGTGCTGCGGCGCCCCCAGCACACCTACTTCCAGCGCCAGGCAGTAGCAGTCCAGGCTTTCCTCACACACAGACCAGGCAGTAAACAGATAGCAAAGAGCAAACGTCTATCACACAGCTCAGAGAGCAGAAGTGAAAACTTCACTCACAAAAATAACAGGCAGTTACCACGTCAGTTGTTCTCAGACACTGAACATGCAGCACTAGTGCAAGCTTCTCTCACATAAATAAATTGACCAAGCAGATGGAGAAGAAACTTGAGAAGCACAACCATACAAAATGGCAAATGCAAGCTGAGGAATGCAGGCTTCCCTCACTTACAAAGATGCACCAAGAGTTAAGGTATATTTCACACAGAACAGGCAGCTGAAGGTGTAAACCTCATGCCCACATAGAATGAATTCAGCACAGTCAGCAGCCTGCAAACTGCCATGGCACACGAGCTGGTCAGTAGCGGCTGGCAGGGAACAAGAGTGAAGAGGCGGGCGGGGGGTGAGGGGGTCGCGGGCGATTACAAAATTTAAAAAACCCACTTACCTCCATGCCGAGTATGCAGCCGCCTCTCCTCTGTCGTGTTGTCCCTCGTCGTCTCTCCGGAACCAGGAAGCACATAGACTCCCTCCCCTGACCAATCACAACGCTGCATTGCAGCATTGTGATTGGTCTGAGCGATGTGGATCAGCGCTCAGGCAGGGCCTGGGAGGCTTTGCATGTTCCTCACCAGGCTGTGTGATGCAGCCTGGTGGGGGACATGCAAAGTGCGCTTGACTGCTTGCGCGGCCCGAGAGGGCCGGGCAAGCAGTCGTGTGCACTTAAGGAGGGCAAACCACTCCTCCTCCCGGATGCCACGGGAGTGCCAGCCCTGCCCAACTTGGCCGAAAAAAATAAAATGATAATAACAGAAATAACTTCTGCTATTATCATTTTTGTTTACACTGAGCAGTGGGGCGACACTCCACCGCCTTAGCGAAGGAGCTGCCACTGGAGCTGGTAGTGCACACGAGCAGACACCAAGCAAACTTTCCCACACAAAGTGACCGTACTGGGGAAAACAGAGCAGAGAAGCTGTGGACTACCTAGCAAGTGGAATGAGGACTGTGCACTGGATTAAACAAGCCAGTTTACTCCTTGTATGAACATGTAATTGAAAATTTTGAACTGGTAAAAAAGTCTGTCTTAGCATTGATCTGTGTTCAGTTAGCTCTCGTGACGCTAGAGACCAGGTGCTATTCTGTGAATGTTGAAATGCACCGAAGCATAAAGTAGCTGAGGAGTAGAGTACAAAACCACATATAAAACGTTCCTCACAATGGTTTGCATTCCAAGAGTTTCTACATCTAACATTCAGAATGTACGTACAAGTGACCAGTACACAATATTGTGATACCTCTACAAATAAGCTCTGAAGCCTCTTCTTTTCATTCATAAGCAAGATCACATGTTGGTGCACATTGTCCACCAAGGTATTGTTGGGATCAGGGGTGCAAATAGACCCAAACTTTGGTGGGGGGGCTAACGCTTAGACCAGTGGTGGCGGAGCCACTTTCAGAGCTGAATCTAAATTACTTGTGAGGGCTCCATTCACACTTCTGGTACAATATATGATCTAGGGTGGCTAGTCTCAATGATATGTGGGCAGTAAGACATTTTTCAGCACACTGGGCAGTAATGTTGGTCTTAGCATAACAAGATTTAACAACTCTTACTATGGGTTTAGGGTTCTCCCTGAAGAAAATTTAGAAGGATTAATAACGAATGTTGATTTGTTTTAGTAAATATTAAGCTATTAACTTGGTAAAATGCAGAATTTCAGGTTCTAGTTTCTGGGATAAACAGCATCTAATGGTGCATTCTATAACACACTCTTTCATTTCCGTTAGTCTCAACCTAATCAGTCTTAAAACAGTGCTTACAAAATATTTGGGTGCCCACCACCAAATGAAGCTTTGCAAAAATTGCACTGGTTATGCACAATGCTGTAGTAGTTATTGTTCTATTCGTACTGTATTTACCAGAATATATAATATAAAGCACATAATATGCAGGACAGAGTTAGTACATGAGTGAACTCTGTTGCAGTCAGTGGGAAGAATACCCCATGTCCAGCCTCAATACCAAACAGAATGTTGAAATATGGATACCACATTTGGAAATTTGGAAATATGTTGATTATACAAACACTCATGAAAGACTGAAACTGAGCATGTAGAGTGGTTATCCAAAGTGCAACCACAATACAGAATCAATACCATAACTTGCAACATACCCACAAGCGCTGGTAGCTGTAGAATATACATAAGTAATACACTTTATGAACCTATTTGGCAGCATTGCTGTAACTCATCTTCAATTTAAGTCTGTAGAATTATTACAGATTGTATCATGCGTGTGTGTAGCAAGAGCGATGGGGCTAAATCAGAAATGGAATTAAAAAAGGTTCTAGACAATCAGGAATAATTAGAGTAAGGAAAAGAGTGAGTTGCAGGCCTATTAGGTTCTATGGTGTTGCAGCAGGCAAAGAAGTAGGCACAATAGATAGGCCGAGCAAGTCTAATTCCAGCCACATTTGAATTTCACAGGTAGAATACTGACTACTCTTAGCAGGAAACAAGTACTGCAAGACAATAGATACCTCCCTTTGGCAATTTCAAGAAATGCCCTTCTTTATGACTTAACCCATGGTCATCTCTAAACCTGGTAATTTGTTTCTGTATCACTGGCTGACTACTTCTTCTTTTTCTCACCTCCTTTTTTTCTTGTTTTCCCCTCTCTGTTCAATCTCTCTTCTGCTTCTATCAGTCTCCCTTCATTTGTCTCTCTCTGTTTATCCTCCTCTATCATCCCTGTCAATCTCCTCATTCGCTTTCATTCTTTTGCTTCTTCAATTTGTGTAGCTCTCGTAAATTTGTATTTTTCTCTTTTTTAATCCTTTAGCGCCATATCTGGAAAGGATGTTCAAAGGATTTATCCTCCTGACTTTGTGTATCTCTTTTCTTTTAATTTCAACCATTCAGAGGCTTTGATCTGCTCAGAAAACCTGCATGATAAGCAAAATGCCTTCAACAGCAGAGTGAACGTCACCAAATTGCATCAAGTACAGAAAGCTGCAAATACAAGACACCTGGTCTTACCACTCAAGGTTTTCCCCAAGCCTGGGTTGTCAAATCCAGCAATGCCAGGGCCAGCAAATAGCACAGGCAGGCTATTGGTTACAGGCCTAGTCTTAAGTGCATGAGCAGTGAAATTGAGAATGCTGTGATATTCTAGTTAATTACAACTGGCGAAAATGACTGTTAAATGTTTTTGATTATAAAGCTAGCATTTCAAAATCACATGGGAATGATGTCATAAAATTAATTACTTACTCTTCATAGTTCATGGCTATTGCACATGAATTTTAACCAATAAGACACACAAGTACAATTATGGTATATTACAACATTAAATAGTGTTCAGGACTTATCGCTAGTGGTGGTGTGTGCTGAAAGAACAAAGTCATTTAGAGTGAGCATCTGAAAAACGTGAAATGTAATGTGGGAACTGATGTTCATGGTTTGTGACAGCTCAAGTAGGAGGTCCTCTCATAGAAGACGCCCTGGTTCTCTTGCTTAATAGATCGCTCATTTGAGCTTTTCTGAGCAATCTAGTATTGATCCGGGGCAGTTAGATTTCGGTTCCACATTGGTCAAATTTAGTAGGGAAAGCTCTTCAAGATTCCCATGACAGATCAGATTGACATGATACTACTATGTCTTCTCTGGACCTAATTAGCAAACTTGCAGCTGCATTTTCCCTGTTGTGTAAACATAGTGCAGTTGCACTCTCATCATCTTGGATGTCTGAATGCAGCTGAAGCAGCATCTTCATCACCTCAGGGGCTAAAAACCACACATGCTCACTACAGGTGTATGAATTTACCACAGCAACACGATTCTCACTTTCAATTCTCTAGCATGATTGGTATCCTAGCTTGAACCTTGGTAAACTGAAACCCTTCACAACTAGTGCACACTTTCAACAACACTATTTCAAAAAAGAAAAAGCTATTCTTCAAATCTTAGCATGACACTTGTGCGGTATGGCATCCTGGACTAAACATCATTCTCTGTAGTTACAATGTTGATTCTTTTGGCCATGCCACATACTAACATGGCAATTACGTTTTGACTGAGGATAACTATTGAACTCCTTTATCCCCCCAACTTCAGCAAACGTTTCCGATAACAGACAGGAATGGTGCAAGGATAATTTGTTCCACAGGCAACCTATGGTTTGGCTATGCACTCCTCAATAGCACTTTATTTGCAGCTCACCACAATGATATGGCACTCTTTGATGCCTGCTCCATGTGATGCAATAAGACAGTAGTACATCACATATGATGCTTTTGAATAGACTTATTATAGGCCCATAGAAAACTCTTAAGTAATTCACCAATACTCATTTCATGCATTATTTAGGAAAAGGTATGGTTTGCATAGTGCTATTTTTGTACTAGAAAAGCAAATCAGCTGATTTATGTCAGTATTTTTAAGCTCGTCCTTCTTTTCATATTGCAGCCTGCACCCACTGCAACACTAACTTTCATTGACACATTGTTTTTGATGAAAGAAGTATTAATGAATCACAATTAGGAAATCACAATTCCTAATGTATGAAAACGTTGTACTATTGAATACCAATTCCTAGTTCATCGCAAATCGACCAACTTCATGAATATTAATGGGGTAGGTCACAGTTTGCGACCCATTTGGAATGAAAGCTATCATAGGGATGGTAGCGTGCTGGGGCCAGCAGACCAACATGTATGTGATTGCTTTTAAATAAAGCAATCTTCTTTTTTTTAAATGAGGCTCATTTTCCTTAGAGGAAAATGGGATGTTCTTAAGAAAAAAAATGAAACTTTTAAGTTTCATTTTTCAAGAGAATCTTGTGATTCTGGGCAAATCACATAATATCCCATGCCTATAAACAATGCATGGGTCCTTGTGTAATGTAACTAGTAGTCACGTAAAGAGCGCCAATACCCTTGGGTTAATTATGCGCTATATTTTACAAACTGTAGAAGAATGCACTAAGAGGTAAAAACAAAGCCTAAACATAAGGAAAGACAACTAGATACCCATTTACTGGCTGATTCGTACAGAGTGAAACCAGAAAACCTGGATAAACCATGGCTTTCCTGCATAAGTTGTGTGATCTTAGGCAAATACTTTATTTCACCAAAACTCTTTTTTCTTCATTATTGCGTATGAAAGCACTTTTGAATATGTGAATTCCGAGCTTCTACATGTTACAGAAATAAAAAAAAATCAACTTTGAAGAGACTTTCTATTTTTTGTGGTTTGCTGTATGATTTATAAAACACAAAGTTTCAGGGCTTGGCTCATATTCGGGGCTCTAAGATCCGACCCAAGCCCTTGGCTCGGTTCTGATTCTGCTCTCCATGCTTATTTTTTGGCTCGCTCATCTCTAGTATGCATGCACACAAACTTTGAAAAAGACACCTCAATGGGAACACCTTACAAGGTTCCTGAACGGCATGGACTGTAAAGTCCACGCTGTGCAGAAACTGTTGTGCATGCACACAGGGGGGCATATGTTATGCCCCCCTCTGTCCATCCACAAGTGGAGGAGGCCTTTTGTTTTCTCTCTGCCAGGGTTGACATGGGGTAGAAACCTCCATGTCACTGCCAGCAGACAGGAAACTCGTAATATGCTTGGCGGGACTACTGCGGTCCCGCCAAGCATATTGCGGCCTCTGACCGCCACACCACCTCCAGGGAACGCCGGTTCCCTTGCGGTGGTCCCAGGTCGGTCCAACCGCCCAACTCATATAATGGGGCAGTGGACTGCCGGTGCGGCGGTGGCTGGAACGTCATGGCCGCACCCACGTGAGTACTGCCAGACTCCTAATCAGGGCCACAGTCAGAATGCAACATTTCTTTTGTTTTATTTTCATTTAAAAAAAGTTGCATAACATGGATGGTCTCACAGCACTGATAAAATAAACAAATGGCTAAGAATTATAGAATTACATTATAATGCCATACACGTTTTGTTAAATTTCATTGAGAAGGCAAAAACCCAATATACTGCTGTAAAATTGCATTCTTTGTTGTGGTGTGACCTGCTGATTTCACACACAGCATTTAGCTTGCTCTGGTGTTTTTCTTTTTAATTACAGATATCTCTATTAGGCAGAAAGATCAGGGGCTGAAGGGAAAATGGGGAAGGGGGATTCAAAGAGACAATGAAGGATGGATGAGCAGTAAATGGCCTCTAGAGGATAGGTCAGATTAGCTCTGTAGCAGTACTTAATTTTTAAAAAATAAGTGCCAAGGCTCTCGTCAGGAGGCCACTGCAGCTTGCACCACACATTGCCCCTGCCATGCTGCCAATGATAGTAACAACACAAATACTGACCATCACACTCCTCCAAGTGTGACATTTTAGACTATTCCAGGCCCCCAAAGCTATAAGAATGGCTTGGGCGGCAGGTAATAGTCATTTTAATGTATATTGAATTAATAATTGTCTGTTGTTGTGGTCATCTCTAAATTAGCCAGACAGTGCCACCTTGTGGCAGACTGCACCAGCGCTGCTGTTGACAATTAAGTACGGGTGCTGAGCACCGGAAACAACCGGCTCAAATTAAGCACTGCTCCGTAGGTGTGGTTGCATTTGGCGTCTTGGTTGCGAGGCTCAGTTTGGTCCATGGAGGCTGACCGGTGGAGTTTTGGTGGAGTATGGGGGGCTCAGCCCAATGGGTGTTGAGCGCCTGCTTGAGATGTGGTAGAAATTATTCTTTTAAATGCTACAAATTGTTAAAAACATGACTACAACATTTCCATGCAACATTTATATAACAATCCCCACACTTCAACACAGCCTCCACCTTACAAACTATAAATAAAAGAAAATGGAAATTAAAACAATCTATGTCTATACAGCATTTCAGGTTGTCACGGCAGAACACAGCAAGCTCACGCAGACAGTTGTCAAGCCCCTAACGCGGAGCCCTGAAACCCTGGGGCCCTGGACAGGGGGCGCTTTTACCATACCTTAAGACATCTTAAGTAAGATCAAGCATCTTTGCCAAAGACAAACCCGACAAACCCTTTGAGCCCGATTGAAACAGCCATTTATGGTTGTACACCCGGCAAGCGCAAACCCGGCGGAAAACAAAGAGGAAAGCTGACATTACTCCCCTGCCCCTCCGATCTTAGGGATTGTGCTGTAACATACGGCGCACTGCTAGGGGGAGTGGTGCGAGGTCAAGGGAGGCCCAACCGAGTGACTCAGGAGAGTGGTATAAGCTACGAAGAAGGGCTGGACAAGAAGCCACAATCACGAACATGTGCGGCTGTGAAGAAGGGCAGGATCCGAAGCAAAACCCGTTAGAACAGGGGGAGAGAACAGCATTACCTGCCCGGGTCACTCCTACTAAGTAGATGGTAGCGACTGCTGGAACCAGACCCCCACAGCGCCACCCTACTACAGGAAAGAGGTGAAAACCTAACAAACGGAGTGCTCAAACTGTAACCAAAGAAATGCGGCTGCCCGCGGCCCACGCAGGGGGCCCCCATAGGAGGGCGGCCACCTTAGTGCCACATAAGGGCACAACCCGACAGGCTAGTGTTTGGACCCACTGGGGGTCCGGTGCTACCTATGACATCATTTCCGGCGTGCTAGTGGGCGGGGAGGCAGGTATATAGACCTCCCCCGCCCATCTGGCGGTCCTTTTGCACGCCGGGACTGCACGCCGTTTGTCCCCCCGCTGGACACGCTGTCGTGTCCCTGGTCTGGCGTCGGTCACACGGTCGTGTCCCTGGTCTGGCGCCGATTTTCCTTGGTGAGTCAGGGCATTATCGCTCCCGTCTTTCCCCCTGATACCCTGTGGCTTGAGGCCCCAAGTTTGGCAATAGGTGTTGTAGGGGGTAGCGGTAGGTGTTGAGGGCCCGCGAAAAAATAATTGAGGGAGTTATAAGTTTCGATGAGGAAAGAGATTCATGCGGTGGTATTTGCCATCTTTCACATCGCTTTCACCTTTTCCCACTTAAGCTGTCGTTACCTTGGGACTACTCGAGTATTCATTCTTCCTGTCCAGTTGTTTTAATATGGCCGCAGGTGTTCTGACGGTGTATAGTATAACATAGTCCTAGCAGTATGGTCCGTGGGGGTTGATCGCGGACCGGAGGAACAAATTAGCAGCGTGGGGGTGGTCCGGAACTCCTTGGTCAAATGGCTATTTAGGCGGGCGCCGGATCGATACAGGTTTTCCCGGCTTGCGAGGGGGCAAGGAAGCTGCATGTTGAGGGCTCGCGGCCTGGGCAGGCCTGGGCACGACGTGTTTGCTGGACGCCTGGGCGGCCTGCCGAGGGTCAGCTAGTGAGGAAGGTACCAGCGTGGTTGGCATGCATTGACGGGGAGGGTAGAGGTGTTGCGACAGATAGATGATGGATCTGGTGGATATCCTGTCCTCGCGGCATCGCTTGGTGTTTTAATTTCACGAAGACAGTAGACTACTGGGCTGACCTGGTTCGTTTGGCCAGCCTAACATTGCCGGCTGGCAGCTTTGGGTCGAACTGGTGCACTCCGCCAGTGGAGTATTTTTAGTGTGAATGAGTCAGTGCGTCGAAGCAGCCACATGGCTGAATTTGGCTGGGTGCTCGAGTTGGCAATTTTGTTCTGGAGTGTGCATGCACATCCGCTGACCGCGAGACTGGGGGTGGATTCATCGACTGCTGTGTTTGGAGGGACCCGACGCAGACAGGTTGGGTGTTCTGTTCTTCAGCTGGAGCTTTCAGTGACCCTTCTATGTCTTTGATATACCAAGCACCTTGGGATCAAGAAGGAACCCATACCAGGCTCGTCACCGTAGAAGGTAGCTATAGGGACATAATACCTAATAGTTGTAGAGCCACAAGCTTGACTGGGGAGTTTATTCTTTTCCTTATATCCCTGGGCGTAGGACTCATGCATTGATTTGATTGTGTACCCCAGGCAGTGCATGGGGGAGGACCATGTCTGTTGGTTTCAGACAGTGTGGTCTCACACTAAGTTAAAAGCTGTAGGTAATCGCACTTGAAGTCAGGGTTTACTCAGTGCCACTGGCCTTAACCTCCCTCCATAGGTCTTTCTATGTCGGTCTCAGGAGCGCATGATACCAACCCTCAATTGAAGCTCTTTTAATGCTGTTTTGGGGGCCTTGCCTGTTGGAGTGTAAAATGGCTGAGGTAGATCTGGTCGGCCCGACCGTCATACCGATGGGCTGGGGCCAAGCTCATGCATGAGGCAGCCGGGTTGCCTGCTGCCTATTCATGTGGGGAGCGGCATTGGTCTAGGGCCCGCGGCCTGGCCGCGATCGGGTTTAGGCTGTCGGATGCCATGGGCGCCCAACCAAATCGGTGTTATACCTTTCCCTCTCCTGCAGCGTAGTCGCGGGCTCATCACTGGCGGGCCAATGTTCTGTGGCATTGTAGCTCCGGTGTCAGGCGGGCAAATTTTGCACTTTCAAGAGTTGCTGTGGTTCTCGTCGGGGTGTGGCAGGACAGGCCTGCCAGCACACATTTATTTGGATTTATTTAATGCGAATTTATACAGCGCAAACTTTACCCGAAGGTGTAGGAGCGAGTTTCAAAAGGGGCATTTAGGTAAGTGTAAAACGTTACTAAGTTGATCTAGGAGAGTTTGTTTAAATCAAGTACTTATTGAATACCTCATCTTCACCTGCTGTGCTAGAATATATTTGACTGGTTTTTAGCTAACTAAGGTAGTCTCGTCTCGCTGTCGTGTCCCTGGCGTTGTCTGTGTCCTGGTGAGTGCAGGGGTATTGTCATTCCCCCCTCCCACTCAAGTCTTCCCCCCAGTATGGTAGTGTGAGGGGGGCTAGTCGAGCGGCGTGGTGGGTGGCCCGAGGCCCCGTGTGCAGTTAAAGTGGAGGCGTGCCGCTCGGTTGCTCGCGGTGTTTCTACGGGCAGTAGTCAAGGCTTCCTGAGCGCGTTATCGGCTGGGAGAGAGGCGGTTTGTGTGAGAACCAGCTACATTAATGATACAGAATATTTGGAGCCTACATAGACCATCATGCAAAGAATGCTGTTAGAAGCATAATGCAAAGGTTGATAATGTTTGCAGGGATCACGCTGTTAAAGCGTCACAGCAAGATGTCACGTAGGGTTGTTAAAATATGCCTGACTCTTTGTCAAGAGTGTGATTCAAACAAAATGAAGTAATGTGATGAGAGCTACATGCAACTCAAAAACCCTACAGCCACTGGCACTCAAAATAACTGAAAGACATTACTGATGGTTCCATTTCTGACAATACATTAGGGAGGATTAAAATGTAAGGGTTTTGTCAATGGCAAAATATGAAGTAGAAGACGCAGCAGTGAGAGGTGTACTGGTACTGCGATTTGTTAGAGAGTCTTGATTGTTGTCACCGTTGGTTTGAAGAAGATATTTCTGTTCAGCCCAATGATGAAATATAGACAAATTTTTAAATTGTCAATTTGAAGAGACTAAGGCTTATGAGTTTTCTCCCTAAGAAGGCTTCCCCAAAACGCGTTGAGTATTAGATAGCTCTGATCAAATTCACTCAAATGATGAAAGTTAGATATTAGGAATTTGGGTATTTGAGAAGACTTACGATATTTATTCGCCAAGATTGATCCTTTCATATAATTTCCACTTGCGTGGAGTGGACGTGCCACTTTGCGGATGTTAGGTGGCTCTGTGGCGCAATGGATAGCACGTTGGACTTCTAGGCTGGCTATGAGGGCATTCAAAGGTTGTGGGTTCGGTCGCACCAGAGTAGTTTTCCATGTGACATGGGAGTACACAGGGTGGATGTCTTTTAATGGGGATGCAAGTGAGGCATCGGCCGGCGAGCTGGTGCGCGCTGCGCTTTGCCACACACGTAGCAGGGGTTCTCACACAGTGGGCAACTGGATGATCAAAGTTCTGGCTGGCTATTGTTTCAGTGGTTTGGATCGAGGTTGCCCATTAAATCTACAGGGAGGCGCTGTGTGATTCGCCCAGTGCAGTTCACAAGCCCTGCTTCTATACTTCCGGAGTCTGTGTCAGTCAAATGTTGGGTGGGGCGAGTTGCATATCAGCGGATAGGTAGCATGGACAGCTCGGATGGCTCATGGAACGAGGGATGCTTGGCCTGCTCGTATGGGCCAGCGATTTCTTCGCTGGCTTATCCTTGCATGCTACTCTGCGTTGGGTTTAACTGACTAGGGTGATGCTTTTGGAGTTGTTGCAGGCACGCGTCAAGAGATGGGTTTCTCAATACCATGCAACTCCATAAACTTAACCTGGTTTAGTAACAGGCCTAGGAGGGCTTTGTGACTCTCAGATGCTGGAGATGGTTAGTGTGTGGGCATGCCTGTCTGGAGGTTTGTGGCAAACTCGCACATTTTGGTTTCCGCTCTCCTAGGGCAACTTCGTTAATAAATCAACTAGCCTGACTGGTTCCTTAATGTGGATAACAGAGCATCATCACAGTGGCCGAGGGGCACAGTGTGATGGGCTGAATTCTGTCTCTCAGTTTGAGCTAGGAGTGTTACCAGATGATGTGGGATGTCTGGTCTCAGACCTTTTATTTTAATTCAAGTAACATCATTATTGAGTGATTAAAGAAAGCCGAAGTTAACAACTCCTTTCTCGTACGGGCAAAAGGACTGCAGAGTTTGATAGAAGTATATTAAATTTACCATGTATTTCAAGGGGCCATTTTGTCAAAGGGAGATGCAAGAAATATACATGTTCTTTGCCCTAGAGCAGCAGCTCCGAGGCAAATAGTTTATCAGCTGGTGTCAAGGGACACATTGAAGGGTGCCTCTTCTAATTGATTTCGCAATGTCGCTTGACAGGGCAAACATCAAAATGGTCCATCAGGCCAGTTTAGGGCAAGATAACTCTGGTGAATTAGGTTCTCCCTAGAGAGACGGGAGGTTTGCCGATGGGAAGCATGATCAGGATTTCTGGTAGGACTGGTTGCAGACCCTTATTTTAATTTCAAGTTACGGCATCACCGAGCGATATTAAACAGCGCTATTAAGTTAATATGGCTTCATGCTTTAAATCTGGAGGTTTGTTTAGGCAGATGCCACATAAGTGTATGCATCAGTTGGCTAGAACCAGCTACCAGAATGGGAATTTTCTGCAGCTTATATCCCCAAAAATTGGCAAATCGATAAGTCCGTTTTCAAAGGCCAGTATTAGTGCCCCCACCCCCTCCCACCTTAAACTCATCCAGGCTCTGAACAATGGAATAAAAGTTGCTTTCAACAAGCCTGGGCAAACAATATGAAATACAATTTAGTCGTAGCTTCAGCCAGCTGATCTCATTGTGAGTTTCAGAGGCATGAGGGGTTGTTACCTCCATGCGGAATGTTCCCAGTTGGGGAGCAGGGGAGGCAGATTTCGGTGCAGGTTGGCATACCTCAAAGGTGTCTCTGTGGGTGTGATGTGTCTGGGGGTCTTACTGGCGGAGTAGGGCCATTCTCACTTTGCACACTGCCTGTGTCTTGTGCTCTCCGGCGTACAAATTTCAAGCTGCAATCATTAATGTCAGCATCCGCTCACATTGTTAGCGGTTCATCAGCCTGGGAAGACTTGAGGCTAAACACCACAGATTAAACGGGACAGGCATAATTCCAGTACGAAAGGAGGGACACATGGCAATTACATGAGGACACCCTTGCTTAATGTCACACATTTTAAGCTCATCTGATAGTGGAGCGGTCACACGTCACAGTGGGATAATTACCAGTGTAGAACGGGCATTGGGTCTGCCTTGGCAAATCCCCTTCTCCAAGCTGCAGTGCATCATGTTGTTGCTAGGTGTTTTTAGTGACAGGCAAGAGCATTAAGCGAGCTGTATTAAGTAACAAGGTTACTGGCAGGGAGGCAGAAAGGTTACAGCGGACCCACAAAAGGTGGGTGTTAGACCCAGGATCCCTGGTTGGCTGAGGTAGGTACCTTAGGCCAAATAGGGACCCTCGTTCCCACGTCAGGGAAAGGAAGGACACCTTCGCAGATATCCCCCGCTCACCCCCTTGGTAGCTTAGCATGAGCAGCCAGGCTTATCTTCAAGGTAAATGTGTAAAGTATTTGCAATCACGCTCACAGCAACCCAATTATGACACCACAAATGGACTCCACACGAGTTTTGTAAAAACGAGTATAAATTTATGTAAAAAGATATACGATAAGACCACACGATATAAATCCAACATATGCGTATTTGTACTATTCTTCCTGGCCGGTTGTTAGGCCAGCCAGCCCTTGTAAGTTCTGGCGATATTAATGAGCACTTCTAAACGTTCCACTACAGTCCTAATACAATGCTATGCAGTTCGCAATGTTAGAATCAGGCACTTTGCAATGTAACAATAATGAAACTCGTAATGCTAGAATCAGGCACTTTGCAATGTAAAAATAATGCAGTACGTAACGCTAGAATCAATGCAATGCGTAATACGCTAATCAGGTAGTTCGTTATGCAGAAACAATGCAATGCGTAATACGCTAATCAGGTAGTTTGTTATGCAGAAACAATGCAATGTGTCATACACTAATCAGGTAGTTCGTTATGCAGAAACAATGCAATGCGTCATACACTAATCAGGTAGTTCGTTATGCAGAAACAATGCAATGCGTCATACACTAATCAGGTAGTTCGTTATGCAGAAACAATGCAATGCGTAATACGCTAATCAGGTAGTTCGTTATGCAGAAACAATGCAAGGCGTAATACGCTAATCAGGTAGTTCGTTATGCAGAAACAATGCAATACGTAATACGCTCCAGCACCGTTCACGGTGCCTCAGGCGGTCTCTCCGCCACTCGTATTACTCTCCGTCAGCCTCTGTCAACAGTTGCCCCCCACCCGGGTATGATGTGAACAAAGAGTACAACTCTGCACTCCGGCCCCGGTACTGCCACACCTCTGGCAAGTACGGGCCGCGATACGAGCCGAAGCAGAGGCTCACACTGCAGGAAGGAGAAAGGCCGAGAGCGTCTCCCTCCAAGCCCGCACCCCGCCCCAGGCGTCGACACACGTTACCTGGGGGGTGCGACCTCACTCTCTTCCCCTCTTACCGCGACTTGGGCCTCCGATGCAATCTTTGACAATTCCAGGCAGTGGGAGGTTGGCTCGAAGTCCCGCTCTGGCAACGGTGGGCTCGGGCCGGCGGCTCGGCTCCTCCGGGGCTGCCGATCCGGGCCGCTCATGCTACGAAGATCTCAGGCTGCAACAGGGCACACGCACACAGCGTCGCTGAGACTCACTTGAGCTTTGGGTGCACGATCACAGGGCACTCCTCACGAAGGTCTCAGGCTGCACGAAGCACACGCACACAGTGTCGCTGAGATTCACTTGAACTCCGGGTGCACGATAACAAGGCAATCCTCACGAAGGTCTCAGGCTGCACAAAGCACACACACACAGCATCGCTGAGACTCACTTGGACTCCGGTGCACACAATAACAGGACAATCCTCACGAAGGTCTCAGGCTGCACAAAGCACACGCACACAGCGTCGCTGAGACTCACTTGGACTCCGGTGCACACAATAACAGGACAATCCTCACGAAAGGCTCAGGCTGCAAAAAGCACACGCACACAGCGTCGCTGAGACTCACTTGGACTCAGGTGCACACGATAACAGGACAATCCTCACGAAGGGCTCAGGCTGCAAAAAGCACACACACACAGCGTCGCTGAGACTCGCTTGGACTCCAAGTGCCCACAATCACAATCAATCAATCAATCAATCACAGAATTTGTAGAGCGCACTACTTACCCGCGAGGGTCTCAAGGCGCTGGGGAGAGGGAAGGGGGGGAGGGGTGCTGCTACTGGTCGAACAGCCAGGTCTTGAGTAGCCTCCTGAAGGTCAGCAGGTCTTGGGTCTGTCATAGGCTTAGTGGAAGGGTGTTCCAGGTCTTGGCGGCGAGGTGTGAGAAGGATCTGCAGCCGGTGGTTGTTCTTCGAATGCGAGGGACGGTGGCGAGGGAGAGGTCGGCGGAGCGGAGCTGGCGGTTGGGGACGTAGAAGAAGAGTCGTCTGTTGAGGTAGGCTGGGCCAGTTTTGTGGAGTGCCTTGTGTGCGTGGATGAGGAGTTTGAAGGTGATCCTCCTGTCGACGGGGAGCCAGTGCAGGTTCCTCAGGTGGGGGGTGATGTGGCTGTGGCGTGGTACGTCGAGGCTCAGGCGTGCGGAGGCGCTTTGTATGCGTTGCAGTCGCTTGATGAGCTTGGCCGGGGCTCCCGCGTAGAGGGCGTTCCCATAGTCAAGTCTGCTACTGACGAGGGCCTGGGTGACTGTTCTTCTTGTGTCTGTCGGGATCCACCTGTAGATCTTGCGAAGCATGCGGAGGGTGTTGAAGCAGGAGGAGGAGACTGCGTTGACTTGCTTGGCCATGGAGAGCGTTGAGTCGAGGATGACTCCCAGGTTGCGTGCGTGGTCGGTGGGTGTCGGGGCTGCTCCCAGCGTCGTTGGCCACTAGGAGTCGTCCCAGGCTGAGGGGTTGGAGCCGAGGATGAGGACCTCCGTCTTGTCCGTGTTCAGCTTTAGTCGGCTGATCTTCATCCAATCGGCGACGGCCTTCATTCCTTCATGGAGATTGGCTTTGGCGGCGAGGGGGTCCTTGGTGAGGGAGAGGATCAGTTGAGTGTCGTCGGCGTAGGAGATGATGTTGAGGTCGTGCTGTCTGGCGATGCGTGCGAGCGGGGCCATGTAGATGTTGAACAGTGTTGGGCTGAGGGAAGATCCCTGGGGTACGCCGCAGATGATCTCGGAGGCTTCGGATCGGAAAGGTGGGAGGCGGACTCTCTGGGTTCTGCCATCGAGGAAGGAGGTGGTCCATTCCAGGGCCTTGTCTCGGATCCCTGCGTCGTGGAGGCGTGCGCGTAGAGTGCGGTGGCAGACAGTGTCGAAGGCGGCGGAGAGGTCCAGCAGGATGAGGGCTGCGGTCTCACCGTTGTCCAGCAGGGTCCTGATGTCGTCGGTGGCGGCGATGAGGGCAGTCTCAGTGCTGTGGTTGCTGCGGAACCCCGATTGGGATGGGTCCAGGATGCTGTTTTCTTCTAGGTATCGGGTTAGCTGTTTGTTGACGATCTTCTCGATGACCTTGGCTGGGAACGGAAGCAGGGAGATGGGCCGGAAGTTCTTGAGGTCTCTTGGGTCCGCCTTGGGTTTTTGAGTAGGGCGTTAATCTCTGCGTGTTTCCAGCTCTCTGGGAAGGTCGCGGTCTCGAAGGAGAGATTGATCACGTTGCACAGGTGGGGTGCGATGGAGCTGCTGGCTTTGTTGAAGATGTGGTGCGGGAAAGGGTCTGACGGGGAGCCGGAGTGTATTGTGCCCATGGTCTTGATGGTGTCATCGATGTTCACGCTGGCCCAGGCTGGCAGGGGGTCATGGTCGATGGTGTGCGGCGGGTCTGGAGTATCTATCTTGGTGGGGGCTGTCTGGGTGCTGAAGCTGTCGTGGATGTCGGCGATCTTGCGGTGGAAGAAGGTGGCGAGGGAATCGCACAGGGCTTGCGACGGCGGGATGTCGTTGGTGTTGGAGCTGGGGTTGGAGAGTTCCTTCACGATGTTGAAGAGCTCCTTGCTGTTGTGTGCGTTGTTGTCGAGGCGGTCTTTGAAGGAGATTCTCTTGGCGGACCTGATGAGGTGGTGGTGGTTACGGATGGCGTCTTTATGGGCTGCGTGGCTGTCCGGTGTCTTATCACTGTGCCATTTCTTCTCAAGTTTCCGGCAGGTACGCTTGGAAGCTAGGAGTTCCGGGGTGAACCAGCTGGCTCTTTTGGTGGTGTCGCTGTAGGTGAGTTTTTCAGCGGGGCGAGGGTGTTGGCGCAGTCGTCTATCCATCGTCTGAGGTTGCAGGCAGCGTCGTCGGTGTTGGATGGGTCGGGGGAGGGCTGAGAGCGAGGTTTGCCCGTAGTTGGTCTTCGGTGACTTTGCTCCAGCAGCGGCGTGGGATCTGTTGGGTGCGGTGGTGTGTGGTGGGTTTCTGGAAAGTGAAGTGGATGCAGCGGTGGTCGGTCCAGAGGAGGGCACTTCTTACGAGGGTCTCAGGCTGCAAAAAGCACACGCACACAGCGTCGCTGAGACTCTCCTGGAAACTTTTGTGTTCCTGAGTTTCCGCAACAGGGAGGCAGCTCACCTCGGGCCCTTGGGGATAAGTTACTTCCGGACACAGCACACAGCAAAGGCCTTTCAAGCAGGGGGACACAGCACACAGCAAAGTCCCTTCAGCCTTTCCTTGGTTAAAGCAACAAACTGCAGGCCAGCCCCAGAACACACAGCAAGGGTCAGTCCTTTAGTCTCTTCAGCTGTTTCTTCCTTGGCAAAGTTTCCTCTTGACCACAAGTAGCTTCAGTCTTGTTCAATCTTGATCAAGCCATTTCTCCAAAGTTCAGGGGCTTCAGCTCTCATAGTTATACCCCTAAATGTCTTTGAAGTCTTTGTGTTCAGGGGGGCACTGACCCCTGTTCAAACCAGTTCTGGGTGCCTCCCTGCCAGTGACACCTTTATTCCTTTGATAGTGGGGGTCTGGATCCTCAATCACTCAGCAGGGGCCGGAGCCATTGGTTTATGGCTGCAGCCCAGGCCTCTTCACCTCTAGGGGCTACTCCTCCCCCTACACTCCAGATGCAGGTCAGCCTGTTGCTGTCTCGCCTCCTCCCCTGGGTCAAGACATTCCCCAGATCCTATCACTTTCAAATCCAAACAGACAATCCACATCCAGGCAGAGACACACAGAAATGTTAGAGCACAAAAACCCAGCCACTTCTAAAAGAGTGGCTTCTAAACACACAATGCAAAAACCACCTTCATAAAAAGATGTGCTATTACATTGTGAGTTCAGGCACACTAAACTTCACCTCTCCATCTTAAGCCTTTGGGGAGATAGGCTAGAAAACATATTACACAGCCTCCCCATGTTATCCTATGGGCAAGATGGCCTTTCCACAGTGAAAAACGAAATGGAGATTATTTCACTGTCAGGACATGGTACACACCTTAGTACATGTCCTACCTTTCACATGCACTGCACCCTGCCCAGGGAGTACCTTGGACCTACCATAGGGGTGTCTGATGTGCATAGAAAGGGAAGGGTAAGGTCTGGCAAGTGGGTGCACTTGTCAGAACAACATGGCAGTTTAACAAAATGCGCGCAGGCACTGCAGTGGCAGGCCTGAGTTCCCTCTTTAAGGCTACTTGTGTGGGTGGCACAATTCGTGCTGCAGGCCCACTAGTAGCATTTGCATTACCAGCCCTGGCACACATAGTGCACTTTACTAGGGACTTTACTAGTAAGGCAAACATACCAATCATGGACAACCAATTACCATTACACTTTATACAGGAAGCACTTGCACTTTGACACTGATTAGCAGTGGCAAAGTGTCCAAAGCATCTAAGTTGGCAAAACAAAATCCATCACAGCACCAAAAATAGAGGAGGTAGAGGCAAAAAGTCAGGGGTAACCACGCCAAGAAATGCCAGGTCTAACACTGGGCTGCGCAAAACTTGAAACTGGGAATCCTAGATCCCGATATTGTGTGGAATAATAATGAGCAAGACTGTCTGGTTAGGCTGAGTAAAAATGTTTGCACATTAATTACAAAAGTTACCAGAAGGTAAGCCGAATCTTGGCTTTGATTCCGGTGGAGGGTATCCAATCCGGGATTAACCAAGTGAACTAGGCTTGTGCTGGTTAACAACAAGGGTCACAGCTGGTTAGCAAATTGTGTGTTCTGTGAATGGACAGGGCACACTCGCAAGCACAGGGGAAGAGTTATATGTTGGTACCAATCGCTACTGGGAATGACTCACCATGACATATAGACACACTTCATACGAACGAGAGTCTCTATAAAGGATAAATGCTGGAAACACGGACTGGGGCACGCTTGGCTAAAAAACCCTCTTCACCAAGCTGCAGCGCGCCAAATTACTCACCTGCAGCCAGGCGAGTTTTGGTAGTTGTCATCTAAACCGGTGTGCTGTGGTTCTAAAAATTGGGGAAATGCTGGTGTAGAGCACAAAAAGGCTATAAGGTAGTAAAGATTGGCTCCATTTTTCCGAGAAAGGGCAGGGAACTGGACACTCAGTTCTCCTCCTGTCCCACCCTTTTGCTGGCTTCTAGTATACTTTAAGAGAAGTTTGGAATTGGACGACTTATGCCAGGGTGGGGCTTCAGCATGGCGTCACAGCACCCAATTCGCAGTCAAACGGTGAGGGGCCCGCATCCAATATGGCATGGAATAAGCAGAATGCTGGGGGTGCAGGGCTCCCCCCCCTCCATAGTGTATGAGAGGGTAAGGCGGTGGACCTGCAATGCTTAGGCGTTTACAGGTGCCCACATATGGGCAGATGGGTACAGAGGCAGGAAACGGCAATTGAGAGGGTTTTCAATAGGTCTTCCTTCGGTCCATATAAGATGTGCACCCTGTAAAGTGGGAGGATGGCTAACGGGATCCCGCAGCTAATCAAGCCTGGCGGACTGTGTAAGTGGTGACTCTGTAAAGGGTGCGGTGCATGCAACAGGTGCACGAAGAATTTACCTGCCTTGGTAGCTGGGCAGGTTGTGGAAGCTGTCATCTAACTGGTGTGCTGCTGTCCCAAAAGTTGAGGGAACAATGGGGAAGACACTAAAGACTGCAATTTATTAAGAACATTTGTCATTTTCAGGATTCATGGAAAGGCAGATGCCATAGGCATTACATTGGCTATACACGGGCAGCAGAGTACAGTGCCACAAACCTGCCGACTGAGTGGTTTTAGTAAGGGACTGAGTAAGTTTGCAGTTCCAAAGAAGTGTGTGCTGCAACTCCAATAGAGAGGAGCAAGAAGGGGTCAGGTTAATTTCCTTTGCTGGTGCTTTACATGGTTATCAGTTCGAACTCCCCTTTTTTTGGGATAATTGAAGCACAGAGGTAAACTAGAACTGAGTGAACCCTAAAGCTAAGCACATTGCACGCAGTGCTCATTGGATCAAATCAGACATTCCAGGGTTACTATGAGCAGTAGTTTTGGATCCCCGTTTGGGTAAGAATTCTGGTCGGCGTGGTACTCCTAGACAGGAGGAGGCCAGCTGGCAAAGATAAGGATATGTTGTTGGCCACAAGCAATAACCTGTTAATTAAACAATTCACAGAACAGCGGGGTTTTGGCTTCATGAGACACGGACCCTTGCATGCCAAGACCACGGGATGTGTCAATGTGGTTGGGGTCCATTTGTCTAGAGTGGGCTTGGACCTGTTTCTGTTTAACCTGGGTGATGCCCCAGAACCAGCGGGGTCTAAGTAAGAATGCCTGCCTTGGTGGGGGGCCCTGGGTGTGACGGGGACCACACCCAGAGCTGTGGCGGAGTTACAGGGCGATCCAGAGGCTGAATGATACATAGGGGTACCCTCTTCAGGAGCACAAGAAGGGTGCAAAGGCCAAATAACCCCAGGAAGTCCTTACGGCAGGACCCTGGAGGAACGACGGCGCCCTGTTAGTCCTTCGGGCAGTTGTAAACCTGAGCAACCGGAGGCTTGCCTGGATTCGCTCCACCCCCTCAAGAGGCGTGAGTAAATGGGTGGACTGGTGGTCCACAGGATGTAAGGGATAATCCCCCAAAATGGTTAGCACCAATTGGTTAGGCCACGGTGCAATTTGGCTCTTCAGGTGGGCAGGCAGCATAGGGGCTGCCTGCCCTTGGATCGCCCGTAAGTTGACCCACCATGTTGGCATATTTCTTATGCAAAATAAACCTGCAGCAATGTTTTCTCCAACAACCAATGTGTCTTTTGTGTTCTTTATTATGGTATTGCTGTATTTGCGGGTGGGGTGTGTTGCCGATATTGGCACTATGTGGCTGGCCGTGGCCCACGCAAGGGGCCCCCATAGGAGGGCAGCCACCTTAGTGCCACATAAAGGCACAACCTGACAGGCTAGTGTTTGGACCCACTGGGGGTCCGGCGCTACCTATGACGTCATTTCCGGTGCACTAGTGGGCGGGGAGGCAGGTATATAGACCTCCCCCGCCCATCTGGCGGTCCTTTTGCGCACAGGGACTGCCCGCCGTTTCCCTCCCTACCGCTTACCCGGCGTGTCGGCTGGAAGGGTGGCTAGGGTAGGAAGGCTGTTAACTTGTTAATTTATGTTGCAGGTGGAGTTACAGGGCAATCCAGAGGCTGAATGGAACATAGGGGTACCCTCTTCAGGAGCACAAGAAGGGTGCAAAGGCCAAACAACCCCAGGAAGTCCTTACGGCAGGAGCCTGGAGGAACGAGGGCACCCCGTTAGTCCTTCGGGCGGTTGTAAACCTGAGCAACTGGGGGCTTGGCTGGATACGCTCCGCCCCCCTCAAGGGGCGTGAGTAAATGGGTGGACTGGTGGTCCACAGGTTGTATGGGGTAATCCCCCAAAATGGTTAGCACCGATTGGTTAGGCCACGGTGCAATTTGGCTCTTCAGGTGGGCAGGCAGCATAGGGGCTGCCTGCCCTTGGATCGCCCGTAAGTTGACCCACCATGTTGGCATATTTCTTATACAAAATAAACCTGCAGCAATGTTTTCTCCAACAACCAATGTGTCTTGTGTGTTCTTTATTATGGTATTGCTGTATTTGCGGGTGGGGTGTGTTGCCGATATTGGCACTATACACACTTGACAGCACATAAGGGAAGTTCGACCCTGGCCAGCAAGTTGGCTATGGGATGTGACAAGGGAGGACAGCAAATTCAGCAGAGCCATATTTACAAGTATGCTTTCCTACAGAAAACGAGTGCAATGAACACCATCACAGGGACAGAGAAATGACGACATGAAGAGATCGTTGTGTCAAAGGAAGACAGAGAACTGATGTTAAAAGGTGTAATATAAGCAGCGCAAGACACAAAAACCTTGTTTGAGTCCAAAATTGACTCTGTGCCTATTGATGTCAACCTTCTAAGTAAACCTTCTAACAGGCGTTTTGAAAATGAATGAATGATAGAGTCATTCAAAAGGAAAAGTCACAAATTATGTTGACAGGGAAGTCAAAAGCCAGCACAGTGTGGTGGGTAGAATTCAGGACAACACTTTTAAGGCAAGACTGGAAGACTGCAAAGGGAAGTCTAGGAGGAATAATATATAAGAATAGAGGGGGAGCCAGACTGTCCGAAGGAGCCAATATGCAATTGTTTGTAGAAGACTGTATTTCCATACTCTCAAACCAAAGTACTGTCTAATTTATCTTCTGTCGAGCAAGCCCACAGGGCCCGATACTGTGGTAATAACAGAAGGAACAAACCGGAGACAGTCAGTGAGGTGAAGACGTAGGTTTAATGGCTACAGCCCTCTCCAGCTTCCCAGCAGCAACTGCCGCGCAGGGAACACTACATGAACCAGCCTTCCACATTCCATGTTCCCAGGTTACAGAACTTGAAACACGGAATGCATAACATCACCACATATTTCCCCCCTTTACATAACATAGGAAAATATGAAACACAAAGTTAAGAAAATAACATACAAAGAAATGAGCAAAAGCATAAACATTCTATAATACAGTGACAATAGGAACTGAAGAAAAAAACCAAATCTGAATAGATCAAACATCACAAAATCTAATAGGTTTGCACACTGTTCTCTTGCTTCTTCGTTCTCTAACGAGGGTGTCTTCCTTTGGAGACTTGCTCTGTTGGAGAGAGCCAGAAACTAACAGAGAAGACCTACTGGCACTCAAACCACTAACACCCCTATCAGATGGCCCTGGTATTTCCCCGTCATCAGGTGCACCAATTTGTTCATCACAAACAAAACCGTGCTTAACTTTGCACACCCTACCCTTGTTCCACCATTCATGACCCTTGATCCGTATCGCATTTTTGGACACAGGTCAACACGTTCAGGCCCCTTGAACTTCGACTTCCCTTTGACAACATGTGTGGGACCCTTAACGCGTACCCAATCACCAACGCTGATGTCTGAGCATTTCTCTCTGACCCTGTGCCTGGCATCATAATATTCTTTCATTTTACTCTGATGCATTTCTACTCTAGAACGTATAATTTTGTCTAAAGAACGTCATTTCTCAGATTTAATTTGATAATCCCTCAACCACGCAGGACATAACTTTGACATGGGTACACGTCCTCTCATCAGTTCGAATGGGCATATACCAGTTACAGCATTGGTTGCAGAACGGTGAGCCCACAACATGCTCTCAGCTGCTTCTGTCACGTCCACAACATTCTGAACAGACCATTGGATGCACTCCACTAAGGTACGGTTCATCTTTTCTACCAAGCCATTGGCTTGGGGATGATAAAGAGTTACATGTTTATGTTCAATAGCATTCTTTTCCAAGAAATCCCCCATTTCCCTTGAGGCAAACTGCACTCCACTGTCTGAAACTATTTCCTTGGGACAACCTTCCCTAAGAAATCATTTTTAAAGGATTTTTAAAACTGTGGTTGTGTTGGGTTCTTCTAAAAACTCAACTTCCCACCACTTACTTTAGTAATCAACGATCACTAAAGCAAATTTGAATTTACGTGCTAAGATGTTGAATGGTACTATAAAGTCTATAGCAGTCTTGGTCCACGGTCCCTCAGTTAACTCACACGGTTGGAGATGCTGACCTGCAAATTTAATACTTTTGTCACTGTTGGCACAGACTACACAAGCTTCAATTTTTGCAGTATCAGCATCCATAGCTGGCCACCAATAATCTTCTCTGTTTTTTTTCTGAGTAATGGTTTGACCGAGATATCCCTCGTGGCCATTATCAATGATCCTTTCTCTCAATCCAAACGGAGTGACAAATTTGTCTCCTCTCATCAGCATACCATTCTTTTGTACAGAAAGCTCTTCAGTGATTTTGGCATACAGCTGCAAACTCACAGGCAACACCCTCTCCCTAGGCCACCCTTCTATTACGTATTTCTTCACCGTGTCTAAATCTCCTTCTTCCCCCATTCTTGCACTCCATTCATCCTCACTGAACGTCTTTCCCTGACAAACATCCATGGAAGCTATCAAACATTCTTCCTCATACCCTGAAATACTCACATCAGAAACCGGCGAATGGGACAAATACTTCACTCTGATATTCTTACCTCCCAGGTATATATTCTATTTTGAAATCATATTGTAACAGTTTCTAACTCAGTCTTGCCAGTCTAGCAGTGTGATCTCTGATAACAGTACCACCAAGGATATTTACAAGGGGCTTGTGGTCTGTCTTCAGGGTGAACCTCCTTCCCCAAATGAAACATTTGAATCTTTCAACAGCCCAACAACAGGCTAGCAACTCTTTTTCAATTCTTCATCAATGACCTGGATGCAAAACCTACTGTAACTTCATTTCCTGTATTGCATCTTTGTGACTGCATAGCACCGAGTCCATCATTGCTCGCATCAATGGTTATTATGCATTCCCATGTAGGATTGAATGGTGCCAACACTCCTGCAGAAACAATATCTCTCTTGAGGCTGTCAAATTCATCCTGGCAAACAGAAGACCATTCAAAAATGTTCTTCTTTTTTAGGAGTTCCCTCAAATTTACTGTCTTGGCCGAGAAATTCTTAACAAATTGTGCGTAAAATTCACAAACCCCAAGAAATGATGCCACATGTTCTTTTCTTTTCAGATAAGGAGCTTTTGTGATAGCCTCCACCAGACCAGGCCTGGGTAATACTCTCTCTTCCGAAATTACATGACCAAGGTACTTTGTACTTTCTTTTGCAAATTCACATTTTCTTTTACATTGGCAACAATACCACATTTTAGTAACTTGTTCAGAACAGTCTTCATGATTTTATTATGACTAACAAGATCTTCCCCAGCCACAAGTATGTCATCTTGGAAGGTTACCACACCTTTGACCCCTTTGAGAACGTTTTCCAACACACATTGAAAACCTGGGGCAGCAGATGCCAGGCCAAAAGGCATCCTTTTGAACTGGAAAGTGCCTACAGGAGAAACAAAAGTTATATAGTGTTTGGATGACTCATCCAGTTCGACTTGGTGATAAACGGATGCCAAGTCGATTTTACTGAAAACTTTGGCTCCTGCAAAAGTTGAGACAATATCATCAATACGTGGTAGTGGGTGGGAATCCACCCAAATAACCTTGTTCAAACTCCTGAGGTCTACACAGACCCTAAGTTGGCCATTTTTTCTTCCTTGCTATGACTAATGGAGATAACTAAAGAGAAGACTCAATGGGTTCTATGACCCCATCTTCACACATTTTCTTAAGGATTTGTGACAACTCTTCCCGTAACTGAAAGGAACTTTCCTTAATTTGTGTTTGACTGGCACAGCACCACACTGTACTTTGATTCTGTGTTTAAAACATGCAATTTTTCCTAACTTGTCACGGTAAACCTCCTTAAACTGACTAATCCACCCTTTTCCGCTTTGCTCAGACACAGCCTGTTTATTAGTGGTAGACTCCGTTACTAATGATACCTGAACTTTCCTACCCGCCCTAAGAGTCATTCTGAAAAGTCCCTGGTGATCCCAACCCAGTATGTTGAGACCTTTTTTAGCAGCATAAACCTTTCCGGAAATTGCTCTCTCCTTGAATTTCATTTCACACTCAAAATATCCCACCAGCTCAATTTTTCTTCCATCGTATTTAACAGGGTTCCTGTCTGGGGCCAGTAAACTTCTCTCACCCTATGTTTCTTTAAACAAATCACCCGTGATCATAGTCATTCTTGCACCCGAATCAATCAAAAGATTGATTACTTTCCCATCAGCAAGGATGTCTTCATAAGGGTCAACGCAATCGGTTTCCCCACCACGCACTACCAAAATTAGGTCCTTATCTTCATTGTTTTCATCTCCAGAATCTTCACTAACTTCTCTCTCAGTAACAGCATTAACCTTGACCTTATCCCTTGTAGACTGACACACCTTTGCAAAGTGATTCTACCACAACTCCTGCACTTCACGTTCTTAGCAGGGCAAGGGCAGCCATTCATACCATGTCTTGTGAACCCATATCTGAAACAAATGTTTTTCTGTTCGAAAAAAAAATCTTTTTCCTCTCTCTTCTTGCTAATGACTTTACTAGAACTTTTGTGCGAGGGAACAGTGTTTTCTTTCACTACCAACACACCACATTCACCTTTACGCTTCAGCTCTCTGGACGATTTACGTGAAAGTTCTTTGTTCTTAACAATGTCTATAGTTTCAGTGAGTGTAGGGTTTTTAAGTGTCAGCAGTTTCTCTTGTACTTTTTTATCCCAGCACCGGACAACAATCTGATCACAAATCAGCTGGGATGTAATGCATAACATCACCATAGATACCTTCTCCAAAACCATGTGGCCGACCAAGAACAATTATATCTTATCTTTAATGAGTGGGCTGTGATATTAAAAGCCACCAGAAAGCAAGGTCAGCTTCACGAAAACACGAAAATAAAGGTATTTCCAGACTTGAACCTTCTGGTGCAAAAACAGAGATGCTGTTTTCCTGAGGTCAAAAGATCACAGAGGAAAAAATGAATTACATGATTATATTTTCAGCGAAAATATGTGTTGTAGTTAAGGGCAAATCATGGACTTTTGTGGCACCTGAGGAAGCATGGGACTGGATCTAGGGATGACACCCAGTCACCAGAAAACAAGGCAGTGCCCAAAGTCACCTTGATACAAGGGGCCTCCATGGGAGAACAGGTAGAGGGGTTGGTGGAGGAAAAGGTGGAATTTCAGCCTCCTCCTCCTCACAAGGAAGGAGCAATACTGAAGAAAGCTAGGTGACAATCGAGATGGAGATCATCGACAGCAATCAGGCCACAATGGTGTAGTAAACAAGTGTTGGGAGCAAGCAAAACTAATCATAGTTGTATTGTGTTACTTACTGATGCCATCAATGAGAACTTTTTATTTGGCAAAACCAAGGTCATCAGCATTGCAGTACTGATGCAGTCAATAATAACTTTAAAATGTTAATTGAGAAAAAACAATACCAATTGTATTGTGTCAATAGTGGGATGCTTAAAATTGGGAAAATTAAAGATATAGCTTTTAAGATAAAGAAAACAAGAGTGGATAATGTTAGTCATGTGAGAAATAAAACACAGGAAATATCTTTACTAATAGTGCTCGTTAAAATTTTAAAGATTGAAGAGGAAATGCCCTTTGGCATCGGGCAAAAAAAGTATATGGGCACCAAATCAGGCACCAGAATTATATCATGAAAAGCCCATAACGCATTACAGAATTCAAAAGTAACACTTTATACCTGGAAATGACTCGCATACCAAGTTAGGAGCAACTACAGGTGTTCGACTATGAGTAGAAATGAGTGGTACACCGACAAAACATGAACCTATGTGATAATGGGGGGGAAAGGGGCCCCATTTGGATTGAGCCACTGAAAGAATCGCAAATTATCATGGGTAATTGGGGTCAGGCGAATCGGGGATGTGAGTATTTGAAAACCAGCAGCGCAGGGAGGCGGGAAGAGGTGGGGCTAGGGGGAGGGGTGTTCAATCTTTCTTTTCTTACTAACATACCTAGCAATTAAAAGCTGAATTTTGTTTTGGTATAGATCTTTATTAACGTTTTATTAAAGTAAACACACATTGGTAGACAGCTGTCTGGCAACAGGCACATTACACTAGGAAAGTGTAATAATCTGGATATGAGACACCCAATGGAGAGCAGAGCAGCACCACATCCATGTATGCATTACTCCAGTGGACTCAGACATACAGTAAGTCCATTCACGATGTTGCAAGTACCAACGCTTGTCCAGGTAACTTGTAGCTCTCACAAAATAAACACCCTCACATTTCCCCATGCAGTCCAACAGGACAACTTATTAAAAGCAGTCATAGATAATCACACAGCAGACTGGCAAACAAAGGGATCAGTTTGATGTGGAGGGAAGTCAATGCAAATATGGCTGCAATGGAGACCAAGTGATCTCAAGTTTAAACCTTACCTTAAGAGGGGTGGTCAACCAGTATTTCTACAGACACAGGGCCTGATTAGGATGGTGGGCGGACTCACGTCTGCCCGCCACCCTAACGGAGATGGGGACCGCCCGACATAGTGTCGGGGGTCCCACATGCCCAAGTGGCGGTCGCATTCTAAATGTTTTCCATTGCGGCGGGTGCTGGTGGCTACTGCACCCACCGCAATGGAAAAAATGCAGGTTTTGCATTTCCCTGCACTACGTGGCAGGCACCTTGTGGTGTCTGCCACTTGGTGCAGGGAAATGTAGGGGGCACCATAGGTGCCCCCTAAGTGCAAAACCAAAGTGCCCCTGGTCAAGGGGGCCCACAATGGGCCCCCAAAGTCCATCCCCGCCAGCCTTTCCATGATGGATGAACCTCCATGGAAAGGCTGGCGGGGATCCAGCATCTTAATCTGGCGGACGGAGCCTGCTAGGCACCGCCACCGTATTGCGGGCGGGTCCAACAGGCAATCGTGGCGATTGCCTGTGTTGGACCCGTGGCGGACGGGGTCTCCGCCCGCCAGGCACACCCCCCGCCATCCCAATCTGGCGGGCGGTAATTAGCTGCACGATCATAATCACCCACATAGTCTGGACGTGAACTCCTTACAAGAAACACATTTAAAAGCAGCCATTCAAAAAGTGCTAGACAAGGGTGGCTACTAGGGATTGGTTCAATCAGATTTTATGTCAGGCTCCTAGGGGTCAAAAGACACACAATTGATGGACGGAATGCAGAACAAATCAAAACATTCACCCCCCAGTCAAGAGATCTGGGTTAAATCCATCTTTCTTTTGCTCACCATGCCACCCCAGTTTAGACCTGGCCATATGCAAATCAGTCTTGACCCTGTGCCTCATGGGAACAGTCCAGCCCGAACTGCCAAGCCAGGTCCTCCCTGGACCGGAAACAAGCATCCTAGGACCGGTTTCGGGGTTTCACCCCTCATCAGCCAGGATAGCTTGAATCCAGTGGCACAGTGAGCCCGGGACCCACGTCTGGGCATACCTGGCGCACTTAGGGCGAGAAAGCAAAAGACACACAATTGATGGACGGAATGCAGAACAAACCAAAACATTCACCCCCAGTCAAGAGATCTGGGTTAAATCCATCATTGACTGGGGGAGAATGTTTGCATTGTCAGCATTCCGTCCATCATTTGTTTGATGTAATACTTTTCGCCCTAAGTGGGATGGGTATGCCCAGACGTGGGTCCCTTGCTCACTGTGCCACTGGATTCAAGCTAATGGGGAAACATTGGCTCCTGTGGAATAATAATACAGTATTTCTAATGAAATTCTGCACAATGGCAATATACAGGGTTAGTAGGATGTCAAAAAGAAAGCTGGCCACTGACACTGAGGGTATAGTCAATGTGAAAAAAAAATTCCGTTTATATAATAAATAAATGAAATAAACAATATATACATAGGGCTTGAGAATCACAATATGATTATACAACAAACAATGATTACAAATAGTGAACGGTGTCCAGTGAAAAAACATTGGAACCTAAACTAATAGTGACATAATACGTGACATATGTACCTATGTCACGTATTATGTCACTATTAGTTTAGGTTCCAATGTTTTTTCACTGGGACACCGTTCACTATTTGTAATCATTGTTTGTTGTATAATCATATTGTGATTCTCAAGCCCTATGTATATATTGTTTATTTCATTTATTTATTATATAAACGGAAAAAAAATTCACATTGACTATACCCTCAGTGTCAGTGGCCAGCTTTCTTTTTGACATCCTACTAACCCTGTATATTGCCATTGTGCAGAATTTCATTAGAAATACTGTATTATTATTCCACAGGAGCCAATGTTTCCCCATTAACTTACTTACCCAGGCTCCCCGTGAGTAGGGTTCCCTTGTTTTTTGTTCTCAGTACTGGATTCAAGCTAGCCTGGCTGAAGAAGGGTGACATACCCTGAAACCGGTCCCAGGATGCTTGTTTCCGGTCCAGGGAGGACCTGGCCTGGCAGTTTGGTCTGGACTGTTCCCATGGGGCACAGGGTCAAGACTGATTTGCATATGGCTGGGTCCAAAATGGGGTGGGGTAGTGGGGAAAAGAACGATGGATTTAACCCAGATCTTTTGACTGGGGGAGAATGTTTGCATTGTCAGCATTCCGTCCATCATTTGTTTGCTGTAACACTTTTCGCCCTAAGTGGGATGGGTATGCCCAGACGTGGGTCCCTTGCTCACTGTGCCACTGGATTCAAGCTAGCCTGGCTGAAGAAGGGTGACATACCCTGAAACCGGTCCCAGGATGCTTGTTTCCGGTCCAGGGAGGACCTGGCCTGGCAGTTCGGTCTGGACTGTTCCCATGGGGCAAAGGGTCAAGACTGATTTGCATATGGCTGGGTCCAAACTGGGGTGGCGTAGTGGGGAAAATAACGATGGATTTAACCCAGATCTTTTGACTGGGGGAGAATGTTTGCATTGTCAGCATTCTGTCCATCATTTGTTTGCTGTAACACTTTTCGCCCTAAGTGGGATGGGTATGCCCAGACGAGGGTCCCTTGCTCACTGTGCCACTGGATTCAAGCTAGCCTGGCTGAAGAAGGGTGACATACCCTGAAACCGGTCCCAGGATGCTGGTTTCCGGTCCAGGGAAGACCTGGCCTGGCAGTTCGGTCTGGACTGTTCCCATGGGGCACAGGGTCAAGACTGATTTGCATATGGCTGGGTCCAAACTGGGGTGGCGTAGTGGGTAAAAGAACGATGGATTTAACCCAGATCTTTTGACTGGGGGAGAATGTTTGCATTGTCAGCATTCCGTCCATCATTTGTTTGCTGTAACACTTTTCGCCCTAAGTGGGATGGGTATGCCCAGACGTGGGTCCCTTGCTCACTGTGCCACTGGATTCAAGCTAGCCTGGCTGAAGAAGGGTGACATACCCTGAAACCGGTCCCAGGATGCTTGTTTCCGGTCCAGGAAGGACCTGGCCTGGCAGTTCGGTCTGGACTGTTCCCATGGGGCACAGGGTCAAGACTGATTTGCATATGGATGGGTCCAAACTGGGGTGGCGTAGTGGGGAAAAGAACAATGGATTTAACCCAGATCTTTTGACTGGGGGAGAATGTTTGCATTGTCAGCATTCCATCCATCATTTGTTTGCTGTAACAGTTTTCACCCTAAGTGGGATGGGTATGCCCAGACGTGGGTCCCTTGCTCACTGTGCCACTGGATTCAAGCTAGCCTGGCTGAAGAAGGGTGACATACCCTGAAACCGGTCCCAGGATGCTTATTTCGGGTCCAGGGAGAACCTGGCCTGGCAGTTTGGTCTGGACTGTTCCCATGGGGCACAGGGTCAAGACTGATTTGCATATGGCTGGGTACAAACTGGGGTGGCGTAGTGGGGAAAAGAACGATGGATTTAACCCAGATCTTTTGACTGGGGGAGAATGTTTGCATTGTCAGCATTCCATCCATCATTTGTTTGCTGTAACACAGGCTCCTAGGGGTGGCAATCTTGATTAAAAAGCTTATACACTTTGTAATAGGTGAAAGTGGGCAGACCGTCAAGGGAGCTATGCAGTAAGTTACAGATCGTAGAATGGGACACATCTCACTTAATGTGCAATATATCTACCAACCAGATGTCAGTCCAAAACTCTATAAAACATAGGTTCACTATTAGTACAGATGCAATAGGGACTGTTTGGAGGGTACTTGTGTACGTGTAATTGTGGCAATGATGGAGCTTGTAGGTGATATGGCGCATTAGCACACTAAGCAGCAATTGAAAGGGAGAACCCGGGACTCCACTTTCAGACCAAGATACAACAAGAAAGAACTCCCACGTCTTGGACAGTCACTACAGAAGAGATTGCGCTCCAATAAACCAATGATGTATTCACCTCAATCAAGGTTTACAGATTGCTTTTCAATGTGCAATTGAAGAGAAAATACACTTGCGCTGCCTTGGCCAAGCACAAGAAATATGGATGATTTGTCCTTTACAGATGTGGAGCTTCAACTGGGGCACCTGCTATGTTTATATTTGTAAGTGCTTCCCGTTCAGGTTTAATTTTTGTGAAATGACATTAGGGCCAGAATGGAACCCCGCCTGTGTATTTATCCAAGAAGAGTCCACAATTTTGCACAAAATGTGTACCCAACTGGAGTACTTTCTACTAGTTAATTAGTAAGTGCTACCTCGTTGGGTGAATGTCTAGTACATATTCCACACTACAGCTGCATAAAGGACCACAAGGTAATGTCTCCGGAGACCTTGTGAGGGTGTAATTTTGGCTATGTGATTGTTCCTTGGGCGTCTTTATCCAGAAATCAGTGACAAAATGTATTCTCACATAGAGACGATGACAAGACTACAGACAAAGAGTTGAATATCCACCAAACAAGGATACTTCCTCTTAATGATATGAAGTAAATGCTTCATTGTTTAGTGTTGATGTTCTCATATTCCTCTGCATCAAGAACACGCCATGGGAATAGGCAGGAAACGCAATTGGGTCCCTTTGGTAAGCTGAGCTGTCCATCAGCCTGGACAATGGTGGGAACACCATTGCATTCTACTAACGTGGATGGGCAGGGCCAAACGGGCGGAGCATCTAGGTGATTTGGTGCCTTTCAAAACTCACCATCAATTAATAGGGAGAACCATGGACTGTGCTCTCAGACCAGGAGACAACTAGAAAGAACCCACTTGTTTTGGACAGTCACTACAGAAGAGATTTTTCAACATGAAATTGTAGAAAAGACACACTTACTTTGCCTTTTTTTAAACGGCGGGGGCCACTTGGCACTCATCCTCAAGCCTCATGAGGCCCTGGGGACCCCATGTCACAGGGCCTTATTTTGTTTAAAGGGGAGGGGAGCCACACAGACCCCCCTCCCTGAGCCTAATATTTCCCCAAGGGCCCGATCCCCAGGGCCCAGCATTATTTAAAGGTGGGGTTCCTGGTGTCCACCCAGGGCATCCATCATACACACAAATATTTCACCAAGTGGTAGTAGTGGTTCCAAGAATGGAAATTTACCGCACTTCAAAACAATATTGTTACCGTATGTATTTCAAAAAGTAATGTGTGAATCTATTACCACAAATTGAGGTGCTGTGTTGGTTCAGCCACCCTACTACCGGAAGGTGCTATTCGCATATTAAAGATAATACGCTCAAATCATAAACTACTAGAACCTTATTATAGCACTCTCTTGAGTATACTGCTAGACCATTAAGTCATCACACAGATTTGCTGGCAGCACAGAATTAGTTGGTTCACAGATTCCAATTGTAGACCAGAATACAAAGTTGAAATTCTCTCCTCTCTTCACAGAGATAAGTAAAAAAGTCCTGATAACTAGTGTGTTTCCACTGTTGTTTTTATTCCTTTTAGCAATCAGCCGACACGTGTTTCGTCTTTTTCACAAGTCTTTTTCAAGGCAGCTCGACACAATTCGTAATCCAAACGCCACTATCCATCACACCCAGCTATCTCGATGTCTAGACAAATTAAACTCCAAAGTTCAATCAGTGGGAGTTATAATGAACAAGTCATTAGTATCATGTTCGGTGAAGTTAATGTCGTAGATTCAAAATTAATATATTTCATTCAAATTGTCCCTGACACAGTATATAAATGTTGTCAGTTCACCAAGGAGTCCTTAATACGCCTCCATTCGAACTCGAGCTTGATAACGCTGACAGTTCGGCATGGAGTCCTTAATACGCCTCCATTCGCATGAAGCTTGATAGCGTAACGCGACGCAGCTCCCAAAACTTCCGGCACCGTGTATACTTATGGTAGTTTATCCATCATACACACGTTGGGAGCCACGGGGTGAGCCCCAGGGCCCCCGCGGCACCATCCAACTCCCCGCATGGTGAGGGAGCAATATGTTGATCTGTTTCCCTGCCCGCATCAGTGCAGGCAAGGAAACAGATCTCAAGTCTACTCCCAGCTGGCAGGAGCATTTTTAAAGCTGACTTTGTGTTTGCTCTCGTTTGGTGGGAGATTCAAAAATTCTCCTGCCAGACGGCAGCAAACACATGTTTCTCTGCCCAAAGTAGTGCAGGCAGGGAAACTACTGTGTCCCAGGGGTGGGCTCCCCAGGACACAACAAGTGAGCCAGCACCAGGGGATGGGGTCCCTGGGGCCATTAAAGCCCAGGGAGGGGGGCCGTACAGACTCCCTCCACTTTTTGGGATATTTCAGCGCTGGTTTTGGCTCCCGGGGGCCTATAATTGCTCCGGGAGGGGAGCCACATACCCCCCTTTCCCCTTAATTGAAAAATGTGGCCTGGCCAGTGGCAAAAGTTGACAATTTAGAAAATGATCAGCACCCACTATTATCAAACAGTTTCAATGGAACTTCAAAGACATGGTATCACATTTAATTTGATCAAAATTATATCCATGGAGATGCCTTTATGGGTTTTCAAATTCTTTATTCCTTTCAAAGTTTAAGACATCCAAAAGTAGCCAACACGTTTCGTCCTGTCTTGGGACTTCTTCAGAGCTACAAAACATAGATAATATATACATATTTAAAATCCATTCAAACACAAACAGATATACAAACATTATTATACAATACTATACATATACAGGAGGCGTGGCTACGAGCGTCAAGATGGCGGTCGCACCTTAGGTGTGCTCCGGACCCCTCCGTCATCCGCTCTGTCACCCATCACCATCGGGATAGCCCAACACCTGGCGCCCCGTACCTGGCTGCCTGGGGACCTCCGGAGCTCCGTTTGGGGCATTGGGTGCTGACCGGAGACCGCGTTGGCTGCCCTGGTCTCCCGGACCCGCAGCGCGGCTCCCCTCAAGGTGGCGGCTCCTGCCGCGGTGCTCTCGGTCCCATCATCAGCCCGCGGCCCGACACCGGCGAATCTCAGCTGAGCGAGGGGGCTCCTGGTGAGGCTGGTGCCCCCCACATCGCGAGGCCCGGCCGGTCTCCCCTCCTGGGCTACGGCGGCGGCGGCCGCGAAGTGCGTGGTGGAGGAGTGGTGGTGCCTGGCGCCTTTGCCCTTGCCTGGAGCGGGCCTGCCCTTCCGGGGCCTTCCGAGGCGGGCCCTGCTCGGCGGGGTGTCCCTGTGCCCGCTGGCCGCTTGCAGCTGTCCTACTGGACCTGTGGGGAGGGGCCCCGAGGCCGTGGGAGCCCTCTCTACACCCACCGAGGCCTGACTTCGCTGACGTTGTTTCCTGGACCCCCGCCGGCGGTGTGCGCGTCTGCTGCCCCCCCGGGGCCCGGACTGGCGGCGCTGACACGACCTGCTGCAGCGGAGCCCCCTGGTCGGACTGGGGCCTGGTTTGGCGGTGCGGGTGCTGTGGGCCTGCAGGGCTGTAAGGAGCGGTGCGTCGTCGTTGCCCCCGGGTGGCCTGGGCGGGCATCGCCGGCGCCGGGGGCCTCCGCTAGCTGCGGGGGCTGTGATCTTGCGTCACCCCTGGGGCCTGGACGGACATCACCGGTGTCGAGGGCTGATACTACACCCACGGGCCTTCATCGGCACTGAGATCTACTGAGAGTGGAGAACCTGTGGTATCTGCGCTGGGGAGGCCTGCTCACGACCTGAGCCAGAGGTCAGGGCCGCTGCTGCGGTGGATGGTCTGCAGCGGACGGAGCGCTCCGGCGGGTGGACCTGGAGGTAAGGAGTGGGGGCTTGGGTGAGGATTCGGCTGTCGACCGGGCAGCGGGCGAGGTGCGGGGGAGGCCACTGGTCGGCGCGGCTCCTCCCTCCCCTACCTCCCCCACTCCTGATGTGCCCCCCGGTGACTGGCGGCGGAGGTGAACCCATCCCTCTCTGGGCCTGGGGTGTGGGCGGATTTGTTCGGCCGTCACTTCGGGCGGCGGTGACCCCTATAAGGCGTCCCTGACCTGGGCATGGTGGTCGGGTGGACCCGCAGTGCCCCGGACCTTTAGAGACACTCTGTGTTGCCGCCCGGCAGGGTGCCTGGTGGCCTGTGGGGGGGACCCTGCGCGTGGCCCTTTCTCCTTCTACTTTGGCCGCACATTTCGGGCGGCGGCAGGTTGAGTCTCGACATCTGTGGCCTGCCCCCGCCGATCTCCGGCCACCAGTGTTAACCTGTCAACCTCTATTTGTGGGGACTCTGAACCCGTGACTCCCTCGGGTCGCCATGGGCCGGACGGACCGGTCAACGAAGACCCCTGCCACCCAGACGAAAATGGACCGCTTCACCACCTTGGAGGCGGGGGCTACCGGGGGTGTGGCTGATCAGGAGGCTCCTCCAGCTCTGGATTTGACCACCATCCTCCAGGCCATCCAGGCCTCCCAAACCTCGGTGGAGGGAAAGATTGCAGAAGTGCGAGTAGATATGACTCTCATTCGACAGGACCTCCGAAACGCCACTGCTCGGATTACAGAGACTGAGACCCGTATCTCCACTGTGGAAGATGACGTCCAACAACTTAAGGGGCAGGTGGCCCGTCTCCAGTCGCACACTCAGGAATTACACCGTCGGGCGGAGGATGCCGAAAATAGATCTCGACGCAACAACCTCCGCCTGGTGGGCTTTCCGGAAGGAGCGGAACGGGGCCGAGCGGTGGACTTCCTGGAGGGGTGGCTAAGGTCGTGGATCCCAGAGGGCTCTCTCTCTCCTTGGTTCACGATTGAGCGGGCCCACCGGTCTTTGGCCCCCAGGCCGGCGCCGGGTGCGCCTCCTCGGCCGTTCATAATGCGGGTCCTCAACTTTAAAGACCGCGACATCATCCTGTCTGAAGCTCGCAAACAACAGCGGCTCCGCTACGAAAATGGGGCAGTCATGATCTTTCCAGATTACACCCGCGAGGTCCAGGGCCAGCGCCGCTCCTTTGGGGAGGTCAAGCAAAAGCTGAGGGCCCTTAACATCCAGTATCGGCTCCTCTTCCCGGCTCGCCTGCGAGTGGTGTTCGCAAACAAAACGCTGTTCTTCGACAACCCGACGGAGGCCTGGGCCTGGGCTACGGAGGAGCGCCCTCTGCGGGCCGACGGTCGGGCCCTGGGCATGGAGGGAACGGAGAGCAGACCTGGCCACCTCGCCCCTCTTGCTCCTCAACATCAGCGTAACCGCTCCCGCAGGCGCCGTGGGCGGAGGAGGGCCCGCTCGGACTCCCCGCCGGGCCACTCCCGACAACCACTATCGCTTTCCGGGGGACCCCTGCTTGGGAGGCGCTCTGGCTCCTCCGGCCGTTTGGATGGCAGTGGTGTTTTGCCCGGACCTGCGGCGGTTGACCTCCCAGAATCGGACCTCTCCCGTAGCCCAATACTTCTGAAAGACCCAGCTTGAACTGGTCTCTGCTCGCCGGGCCTGGCTCCGCGGCCGGAGACGGTGCTTTAACTCTGAACATTTCTTTCCTTCCCGATGGACTCGTAAACTCACATCCGGACATGAGGAGGGGTCCTCCACGCTTCCCCATTCCCAAGCGTTTTAGTTTGGTTGTTTACTCACTGGTTTACTGTTAGGGCGACAGATGCTTCCGTTCCTGAAGTGTAGGGTGGGGGGTGGGAGAGGGGTTGGGGGGTGGGACCGTTGTCCCATGTTCTGATTTTATTTTTGGTTGTTTTGGTTGTTTTATTTTTTAGCTCCGCTGCACCAGTTTTCACACGACACCCTAATTTGCACCTCAAGAGACATGCAGACCTTCTTTCAGATATTTCGATGGGCCTGCTGATACCCAGCTGGGAAGTCTTACCCCCAGCAGAACCTACAATCACATTGATGTACACACCACTACGCCAGACACTTCCCTGCGGGGCACTTCTCTGCATTTCACCAGTACTTACATCATGCTCAGCCCTGTATCCGGGGGCGTACATAGACTTCCCTTTGGACACTGCACCACAACCTCACGCGCTCTATTTTGATGTGGGCCCCCCGTCTGGGACCCACTTGCCAGGCCATCCCACCATGCCACTATGCCAGACATACCTCCACTGAGTACTTCTCTGCGCATCCTATCTTGGAACGTTAATGGCCTCCTGGACCGTTTCAAGCGGATGGCTGCCCTGCGCCACGCGCACCGCCTGGGGGTGGATATATTATTATTGCAGGAGACGCATTTGCTGGGTAACCATTGCCCCTTCCTAACGCGCTATGGATATGATAGGGCGTGGCACTCGGGGTTCACTCGGGGATCCCGAGGGGTGGCGATCCTGGTGAAGCGCTCCCTTCCCCTTGTCATTGTGCAGACAGCCCTTGATGCCCAGGGTACATTTGTGGCCATCAGTGGTATGTTACATGGGAACCCCATTAATCTTGTATCGCTCTATTCCCCTCCTTCAATGCTGGCGGCGACATTGGCTAAAGCTACGGATCTCCTGGCGTCCTTACCATTGGGCCCCACTTATCTCGGGGGGATTTTAACGCGGTCTCCTCACCCGACCTTGACACGTCTGGCCCCCCTTCCTCCAGTAGAATTGCTCAAGCGAAACAATTGAAGACCTGGTCTGAGTCCTTGGGCCTGTGCGATGCCTGGCGTACATGGCACCCACATTCTAAGCAGTTTACACACACTTCGGCAGCGCACCATACGCAAGCGCGTATTGACGCCATTTTCGTTCCAGCGACAGATTGTCTCACGGTTCAGGACGTCGCCATCCTCCCGCGCGGTATCTCGGACCACTCCCCGGTAGTGATTCGCACGGGCCCCCCGTCCACCGGCTCGCGGCAGACATGGAGATTTAATGCTTGGTTTCTCCAAGACAGGGAGTTCCGGAAGGCGGTGGGTCAGGAACTTAAGCATTATTTCCTCTCCAACGACGGATCCGTCTCCTCCCGGGGGTTCTATGGGAGGCGGGTAAGGCCACGATTAGGGGGTTCGCTAAGGGCCAGCTCAAGCGTCAGCGACAGGCCCAAGCAGAACAAATTACCAGTCGTGAGGCGCAAGCCTTACGCCTCGAGCAGGCCTCTGCTCAATCTCCAGACACCCCTGCAGCCAGACTCCTCGCCCGGCTCCGGTCGGAAATCAAGCAGCTGTCGCTGGAGGCGGCCAAACTCCTTTGGCGTTCGTCCGTGGCCAGGGTGTATGGCTGGGGCGACAAGAACGGTTCGCTCCTCCATCGCCTTGCCACTTATCCCAGGGCAAATCGCATTATACCAGAGGTCATAGCGCGGGATGGCTCGGTGTGTCGGTCCCCAGACGGGATGGCTCGTGCCTTTGCGTCCTACTATCAACAATTATACATGGACAGATCCCCATCCTTATCACTCACTGGTATGTTGGAGGCCGAGGGTGGCCCCCTCCCCAGCCTAGATCCCGTTAGCCGGAAAGACCTTGAGCGTCCCATCACACGTGTGGAGATAGAGGGAGCGATCGCCCTCGTTTCCTCGTTTCCTCTGGTAAGACGCCGGGCCCAGACGGCTTCCCTCAAGAGTACTACATGCACTATCGGGACAGTCTTACTCCGCATTTGGCGGGGTTGTTTCGGGAGGCTATTGCAAAAGGCTCCTTTCCCCAGGAGGTGGATCTGGCCACCATCGTGGTTCTCCCCAAGTCTCAGCCACCCTCACCACGGTGTGCGGACTACCGTCCCATCTCCCTCATCAATACTGAGATTAAATTGTTCGCCACGATCCTCGCCCAGCGACTCAAACCCCACTTGTCCACGCTGGTCCACCCCGACCAATGCGGATTTATGCCCTCACGTGGCACTAGGCACTGTCTTCGTAGACTGCACGTCGCACTGGCACACCGTCATCTCCTTACTCCCTATCTCGCGATCCTTCTGGTAGACTTTGAAAAGGCCTTCGATTCAGTGGACTGGGGGTTCTTAGCAGACGTCCTTACTACAATGGGACTCGGTCCCCGTTTTTGTGCCATGGTAAAAGTTCTTTATGCCTCTCCCCGCGCCCGTGTTTTGGTGAACGGGGTTCTGTCGGAGCCCGGTTCGCAGAGGAACGAGACAGGGTTGTCCCCTGTCCCCGCTGCTGTTCGCCTTGGTGATGGAGCCCCTGGCGTCCATGATGCGATCGTGCAAGGGTATGCGGGGATGGGAATGGCCCAACACCGAACCAGACAAAATCGCACTCTATGCAGATGACGTCCTCATCTATTTGGCAGACCCCGCCAGATCTGGCCCCCTTTGTCTCCGCATCCTACACTTCTTCGAGCGGGCTTCGGGCCTCCGGCTTAACCCGGACAAGTCGGCCTTGGTCCCCCTACACCTGTCTCGCGAATGTTTTGACTGGCAATCCACCATTCCTCTTCGCCGTCAATCCTTCAAATACCTGGGGATATGGATGACCTTGCTCCCTGAGCTCAGCTGGGCCCTCAACGTGGCCCCACTGGTGAGGCGGGTTAAGGCAGACCTCCAGAAGTGGCAGTTATTGCCCCTGAATCCCATGGGGAGGGTCGCCCTATTTAAAATGATGGTGCTTCCTCGGTTCCTGTATGTATTGCAAAACACCCCCATCGGCTTTCCCAGACCCTGGTTCCGTGAACTTGACAGCATTGCTAATAAGTTTTTATGGGGAAATGGTAGGGCCCGGCTGGCGCTTGCAGTGTGTAGGATCCCCTCCTTCGACGGGGGACTGGGGATGACCCACCTCTATTTATACTACTTGGCCACGCGGCTCCTCTCTATTCACGATTGGTTCAATGGGGGTTGGTCGGATCCGGCGTACAGGCTCGAGGTCGGAGAATTGGGTTTCGCCAAGATCCAAGCTATGCTATATGGGGCCCCTATTCCCTCCCGCTTGCCAGAGGTGACACGCTCGGTGCTGTTGGCCTGGCGAGCTGCATTGCGACACACCAAGTGGACACGCACGTTGACCCAATGCACACCCTTGTGGCAAGGGACTTGGCTCAAAGAAGTCAACACACTACAGGGGTTTAGAGCATGGGATTCGATAGGCATTTCGCAGCTTGGCGATGTGTGGGTGGGGGACCACATGCGGTCCTTCGACGACCTTCAAAGCAGATATTCCTTACATCAGTCACAATTCTATAGGTACTTGCAGCTACGCCACGCCCTTCACACCCACCTAACGACTGGCACACGCCTCCAAGATCATAGCCCGCCTGAGGCCCAGATAATGTTTGGTGATCTGGGGAGAGGCGGCATCTCCCGCATCTACCGTACACTGATTAACAATGCCCCCACTTCCTTAGACCGACATCGGGCTCAATGGGAGGGTTGGGTAGGCACCTTAGACGAGGAGGACTGGCGCGACGCCCTTATGGCTCCTTGGACGGTCACGGCCTCAGCCAGATTGCGCCTAGTGCAATTATATTACTTACATGCTGCATATCTTACCCCAATGCGCCTTCACCGGGCCGGACTTAGCCCAACCTCTGCTTGCGCCAGGTGCGGTCATGATCCCGCAGATTTTTTTCATATGGTATGGGTATGTCCCCGCTTGGAGCAGTTCTGGAAGGAGATTGAAGAGGAACTCACTGAGGTTTTGGGCTGGGAGGTCCCCCATGACCCAAGGCACGCACTCCTGGGTATCACTGATGGGCTGGATGGGTCACGGAACGAAAAACTGTTCTACACTACGGCAATGGTGGTTGCTAAGAGAGACATTGCGGCCTCCTGGAAGCTTTCCGAACCTCCATGCGCTGGACGCTGGAGGACGGGAGTGGACTGGTGTGCCTCGCAGGAGAAAGTTATGTACGAGGCTCGCGGGTGCCCTAAGAAGTACCATAGGGTGTGGGGGAAATGGTTGGGGGAGGTGGAGTAGTCGTAGAGGGAACGCCCAAATTGGTACCCCGATGTATCTGTTTTTATCATTGTCTGTCAACTTTGAGGTGCTGCTTTCCTTTCCAGGTCTTGGACATTTATGGTGTTGGACTGTAAAGCTGGTGTTTTGTTTGTTCTTCTTTTTCTTTATTTTTTTAATTAATAAACAAAAATTTGTTTATCAAAAAAATACTATACATATACAAAGACATTGAGCAGTAATGTCCATTTATCTGCCGGACTACTTGAATAAATGTATTGTCCCAAAAGCTTGTAAGAGCTATATATGTTTAAATGCCATGCTCGCTTAACAGATGACGTTAGTATGTTACTTTGAATAATTGGTCAACATACATGTTAGTATTTGGTGGAAACACATGAGTTATTAGGTTTTGGCACAATCTCACATTCCTTATATTCCATTCTATTTCTATGTTAGGTATATACTGGACTTCTATTCAGAAGGGGCAGAAAAGCATAAATCATTATCATCATTAAGAGTTGTCGTCATATCAAGATTGGGGGATTTATTACCTTGATCGTATATGTTGGGTTCTCGTTTATGATACACTGTATCTTCTCTGTAAATAATGTCATAGGATTTGATCTGTAATGAAGGGGACCATCTTCTATTAGTATATTTTTCTTAATTTTTTAAATTTTTTTAAATTTATACTTTTGGTTACACATGCAACCACCTATATGTTAGTAGACATACCTTGGTAATAAAAATGGTGATTACCAATCCACAGTTGAGGTACAATTCATCCAGGGTAATTCAAGACAAAGTTGGCCACCGCACCTAGTTTATTATACTTCATAGTTAGATATAGTGTGTATTCAGTAATTTCCATGATTATTCATATCCAGAAGAAACAACAATATATTATCACCGTATATCCCTTTATTGGAGATTAACGAGTGGACATTCATTATTTTCCTAATGTGCTATACGATGAGATTGTTATACAGTATAGCTATTGTTGTACGTAATTATGAACAAAGGGAAAAACAAATATAATTTAAAACAATCAGTTGTTCCAACATTTATAAACATGTCATAAAATCACATGTTTCGATCACCTAAATAACACTGCACGTTACCATTTCAAAATGTCTTAATCAGTCCTATTCTAACCCTAGTGCAAAGTGATGTGTGTCATTTCTAAACACGCTTGATGTATCATATGTGCACAAAATTATGGTGACCCCTAGGGTGCACTAAATAGTGGTAATTGTGCACTGTTGGGCCGTCGCTGGGGCATCCATTACCTGGCAACAACACCCTGGTGGGACCCTAGTCCCAAGGTGCATCACCCGCCATCTTCTGCCTTCCTGCTGGGCTGCCAATCACCCTGGTGGGACAGCACGTCCCAGGGTGCATCGCAAGGTCTTACCACTGGCGCAGGTGAGGGGGAGGCTCTTTCACCACGCTCAAAAGCGCTGCCTCACCCCCGCGGCGCGGGACGCGCGCGGGCCACGCCCGGGCAAAGCTGGGCCAAGGGCAGGCCCGTCCTTGCCCATCATTGCCAGGAAGAGGCAGGGCAGGGCCACCCTCTTTGATTCGTGAGCCATCTAACTGTGAGTTCAAATCATCTTGACTATGATTCCATCTCTGACTTTGTATTTGTTTTTAGACTCTGTTCTTGGCTCTCATTAGCTGCTACGCCAGTTGAGCATTTGTGCACTTGAACTCGGCCCATTTGTTACCTTGGGGACGTTTATTACTTATCTTTGTATTTCCTGGGTTGTTGGAAGCCCGCTTGCTGTCAGCTTGTTTCCTGTTTTCGACCCATGCCCTAATTATTTTAGTTACATCATAGAATTGCTCTTATATTGTGCGGGTATAGTGACTTGTGGCCAGTACAGTAGCTTTTTGTCGATTACTGTAGTTGTGATCTGTGTGCTCCCTAGGTTGCGTGCTGGGTATATTAGCTTTAATTCTTCCTCTAATTGCAGACTAATTGCAAAAGGATTTAGGGGAGTAACTCTGGCTAAATCTATAGATTTGTAAGGCATTAAGACCCATAATTCACCATGGGGAAAAGGAAGTCCAGAGACTGTGAAAGTGGGGACGGAGGGGCACAACTGAAATCAAAATCAAACAAAATCTGCAAAGCACGCAAGCCGACAGGAGGTAATTGTGTTCTTGATCGCATAGACGACCTTCTTGTTGAATGCGAAGATATCTTATCTCCGCCAGCCGATTCACCACTGACCCCTTGTCCCCCTTGCCCATTAAACCACTCCAATAATATAAAGTCCTGCCAGCCTAAACGCATTCCATCTATGTTTAGAAAGCCCAAAACACGCAGCACGAAAAACTGTTCTCCTGACCACTCACTAGTGCCCAACATATCTAAAGTTGTAGAAGAGCAGATGAGGTAGAGGGGGCGTTAAACTCTGAACTTTCTGCCAGGGCTCTAGATAACGCTTCAGTTGTTAGTAATTTAACTTCCGATCTTATCCTCTCTAATTGGTTCTTCCCACTTCAGCCCATGCATGAGCCTTTAGTGGTTGTGGAGATGGGGCCAGCCGAGTCTCACAACCTAGATGATGGGAGACAGGAATCGAGAGCCGACAAAGGGCCCCGAGACACTCCAAATGGTCAATATGCGAGACTACTACTATCGACCAGGTCCTTAAGGGCCAGGATCCACTTAAGACTATAGCTGACCTGTGGTCCGAGATAGATATTTTGAAAAAGGCAGTTCAAGAGCTAACGAAACAAATAAAATTGCTAATAAATAAAGGTGATACCGAAGCCCAACTGCCAAGCAGCTTCCCAAGAAATCTTTGATCTGCACAACTACCCTTGATAGTCCTACTGCTTCATCTTTAGGCTCTGTTGCAAATTCCACCTGCAAGAATTTCTTTGATCCTACGAAGACTCCCTTATCAACATAAGTATACATTGGATACGCCATGTGAGGAGTTGCCGATCAATAATTAGGGAGGACATCTGCGGGGCCAAAAGTATTAATGGAACCAATTCCCTGACAGACTGTATAGAGCTACTCTTTGGGAATGTGAACATTGCCCATGATTTAATTGCGTTAGAAGCTAGGTTCAATCCTTCCACTCGCACGGGGATTCAGATGAAGTATCGCCCTCTAATGCGCCCATTACTGCCAACCACCCATAGCCTGGTTCACCAGCAGACCCCTGGTTCAAGTCTTGATGTAAATGATTGACTTGCACATCCAACTTTGCCATTAGGCTTTATATCACATCCTCCCACCCCAATTCCCTATATTCCTGAGACAATCTACCCTGATGTCTCAACCTCACCTTTAGCAACGGCCCTGGACACCTCAACCGGCGATGAGAAGCTGACCGCAACCAATTGCTGCAATGAGGGGGGTAGTCCTGAGGAACACGGGACGGGATCCCAGGGAGGAGGTATGGGAGAGGGTGAAAACCCTGTACCTTTAGGTAATATAGTCCACTGTCATGGAATGTTGCCGGGGTTAGACCAAAACTCGCACTTGCCTACTGGATCCAATATGTAGAAAAGCAAGACATTTGTATTCTACAAGAAACGTGGTGCCCTTCTCCCATCTTTATCCCTGGGTTTATTACATTCCATCGCTCTGCGACCCCTAGTAAATCTGGGCGCCCAAGTGGAGGTTTACTAATACTAATTAAAATTGATCTCCACTGTTCTGCTAAAGAACTTAAGACCAACAGCCTGGCTATACTAGCCGTCCAGATAAGGGTAGAAGACGGGCTGGGGATGGATCTTTTTAATGTGTATGCCAGAGGGACGAAAGCGGGAAGTACATCCTCACCCTCCAGGAGTTGGAGAACCTTTTAGACGCTAGAGATACTCTATCACCAGTAATAGTCACAGGAGACTTCAATGTCACCTTTGAACCTTTGGGGCAGGAGGATCTGTATGGAAGCAAGGAAGAGGAGGAGCTATGGCACATTCCCCCCTTGGATCTTACTCCCTTCAAAAAATGGTCTCAAACAGCACTGCAGTTTAACGCAATAACACTTGAATTTGGTTTGAGGGCTGCTAACGGACGAACCAGCTCTGATAAGTCAGGAGCAAATATTTTTTACCGCACCACTAATATGAGCCGAATCGACTATTTTCTGCTAGACTTAAGATTGGGGCCTAAAGTTGTTGACATGATTGTAGGGTCTACTACGGACAGCGATCACAACCCCCTTGAGCTAACCTTAATTTCTCCTTGGGCTAGATGCCTAAATTCCACTGATGCTACTCTTGCCACCAGGGTGGTCCATTCTACTAATAATAATAGGCGTCTTAAATGGGCACGTGTAGCAGTGGACCCGGAGAAGTTAGCTCTTATTAACACTAACTTGGAGGCCAGTACTAGACTGATGTTCAGTCTTATAGAACCTTCGGGTGATCTTGCCAAGGTTGCTAACTGCCACACAATTTTTTTTAACTTGTCGGCCACTTATTTCAAAATACAACGAAAAAAAGGGAACACATGCTCAAAATCTCAGTTTGCCTGGTTTACGCGAGAATGCGGGGACCTTAGAACCCAGCTGGCCTCAGCAATCCGTTCAAATAATGTAAATCAAGTGAGGGAAACCAGGCGAGCTTACAAGAAAGCGACTCTCAAGGCCAAAAAGGATTGGGAAGCAGAGCATTGGTCACTGATTAGTGATGATTGTGCAAAAAAAGACACACAACGTTTCTGGCTTTTAGTAACTAGGGGAGAGGAAAATAGTTCCCAGTCACCTGACAATAACATTCCTGTCGATGAATGGCATCGCCATTTCTCGTCTTTATACACTTTATCCACGCTAATCAAGACCCAACAGTCGCTTATGACAGCTCTGAGACTGATGGGTTCTTCAGTTTAGCGGAAATAAAATCTAGTATTAATGCAATCATTAGATCCAAAGCAACCGGGCCAGACGCCATTCCTGGTGACTTATTTCTCAGTAACATTGAGAATTGGTCATTGTATATTATGGCTCTGGCTAATGGAATAGCTGCCGGCTCAGAAATTCCGCCCTCATGGAAAGGGGCTGAGGTAATCCCAGTGTTCAAGAAGGGTGATCGTTCACTGCCCTCCAACTATGGACCCATCAGCCTGATCGACAGTGCCCAAAAGGTCTTTGCCCGAGCACTTCTCATGAAAATCCAAACATGGATAGAAGATAACAACATTCTGACTCCCTTTCAAGCCGGGTTCAGACAGAAAGTCAGCACTGTCGATCAGGTCTTTCGCTTCCTATTACTGACATGGAAGACAGTGACAATCTCTAAGGGAAGCCTATATGTAGCTTTCATTGACTTATGGTCTGCTTTTGACCTTATTCCCAGACACAAACTTTGGTGTGTCTTTAAGTAAATGGGCATCCCACCAGAAATTTTATCGCTGACCATTTGCTTGCATGAGTACAACTATGCAAGGGTACGTTGGGGTAACCAAGGTCAATTGTCAGACCTGATTAGGGTAGACAGAGGGGTCCGACAAGGGTGTGTAATCGCCCCTACTCTCTTTTCACTTTTCATTAATGGTGTTGTCCAGTTTCTCGCTGAGAACCCAGCTGACGCGCCGACCATGGGGAGGGTCAAGGTGACATCCTTACTTTGTGCAGATGACACTTTGATAGTTTCTAAGACCCCGAGTGGCCTGCAATCCCTTCTAAAACGCTTTGAGTCCTTTTTGTGCACTAAGAGGGCTTGAGATAAACACCATAAAGACTAAGCTACTAATGATCAACCCTCACCGATCCTTTAAAGGGAAGATTTTTCTAGAGGGGAAACCACTAGAAAGAGTGAGTACCTTTGATTACTTGGGTGCCACTCTCTCTGATGACCTCTCCTGGAGATCTCATGTCAAGAGACAGAACCTACAGCTAAGGCGTATCTCGGGGGCTTTGATCAAGGAGCATAAGATCTCATCGAGTAAGCCAATAGCGGCCCCCATTTGTATTTACAATCACAAAGCAGTGGTAGCAGCTTTATATGGGGCGGAACTCTGGGAGTTTGAAAAATTGGATGCACTCCTAGTGACCGAAAAGAAATTTCTGAGATCACTTTGCTCTCTCCCGCAGAGAACCCCCCTGCAACCACTGAGATTTGATCTGGGTAGATTCACGATTGTGCAAAAAGCACAGTTACACCCTCTGCTCTTTTGGCTACATTTAAAAACAACCCCCGAGCTACACCCATATGCTGTTGCTCTGGACGAGGTCTATGCGCTAGATCGCTACAAGAAAATTGGCTGGATAACCAGGGTGAAATTACTGATTTCCCATCTAGGGATGGAAGACATATGGGATACCGACATTCCAGAATCTCTTCCAACCAAAGCCCAGGTTAAGAAACACTACTGGGACTGGGTGGTGCAGTCCCTTATCTCCCATCCAACGGGGGCCGTTTGACCCTTGATTTCATGGAGTTCAAACTGAAAGGCGCCTTTGAGCAATATCTGGAGGTTATTACAAAAGCCCAGGATAGGAAACTTTTTATGCAATTCAGATTTGGTTCCCTCCCTCTTAAAACCTTTGTTGCCTCCTGGTCTCAGCATTCTTCTGCACCTCTGCTCTGCCCTGGCTGCTCTCTTGCAGCCGAGTCCATCAGTCACATACTTTTTGCATGCCCTAAGTACCACCATTTGAGATCTAGGTGGATAGCTCCTATTTGTAAACAGCTAGGTACCCTCAGTCACAGCGATGTGTTACGTATCTTAAAATCTGACGCTAGCATGCTAATTGTCTGTGCTGTTGCTAAATTTCTAGGCAAAATGTGGATTAGCAGAAGGTACGCATTGTCAATGCAACTGACGTAACCCGTTTGGATTTTAATATCTCGTAAATGATTTTATATATGTATTTATTTACTAATTTAGTATTGAACTAACCATGGACTTGTACTGCATGACGGGTTATACAGTTAATTCTTACGGCATAGACTTTTGCTGTTACATTTCTTGGTCTTGATTTTAATTGTTTTTATCGTCTTTTTTTAAATTCGTTTTATTATTGCATTAGATAGTCTGAGCTGAACCAGCTTCTGGATCTTTGTAATCAATTTCGGTCCTTTTTGCACCCTAGGCACTGGCACTTTCAAGGTCCTGATTCAACAACTGGGGGGTAGGCAGACTTTAATAATCCCAGACTCCTGCTTTTGTAAGAAGGTTATTAATTTATTATACCCAATGTACATGCACTTTTGTGGACTCTTTTTTTCCCCCAGAGCTTTAGGAAGTTTGGACTCTAAGAGGAAAAATCTACATGTTATTACGGATTGTTATCTTAAAATGTATTGTTTTACTATGTCTGTATTGTATTGTATGCATGTGATACTTTTATGGCCATAACGCCCGAAATAAAGTTATTGACTGACTGACTGATGATAATGATTTATGCTTTTTTGCCCCTTCCGAATAGAAGTCCAGTATATACCTAACTTAGAAATAGAATGGAATATAAGGAATGTGAGATTTTGCCAAAACCTAATTACTCATGTGCTTCCACCAAATACTAACATGTATGTTTACCAATTATTCAAAGTAACATACCAACGTCATCTGTTAAGCGAGCATGGCATTTAAACATATATAGCTCTTACAAGCTTTTGGGACAACACATTTATTCAAGTAGTCCGGCAGATAAATGGATGTTACTGCTCAATGTCTTTTTTATATGTATATGTATAGTATTGTATAATAATGTTTGTATATCTGTTTGTGTTTTAATGGAGCGTTGTAAATATTGTGATTTTAAATATGTATATATTATCTATGTTTTGTAGCCCTGAAGAAGTCCCAAGACGGGACGAAACGCGTTGGCTAGTTTTGGATGTCTTAAACTTTGAAAGGAATAAAGAATTTGAAAACCTATAAAGGCGTCTCCATGGATATCATTTTGATCAAATTAATTGTGATACCATGTCTTTGAAGTTCCATTGAAACTGTTTTGATAATAGTGGGTGCTGATCATTTTCTTTATTGATACATGGGTGAATTTTTTTCACTATTTGGGGAATAGGAGGCTTTTTCCCTGATCTTTGCACCACTTGGATATTATCCCTATAATGTAACAGGTGCGGTATCTCAAGTCTAAGGTGTCTTTGTAAATCTTAAACGTTGACAATTTGTTTTGTTTTGGCCCCAGGGTAGGTCCCTCTGGGTCCCCCCATGAGGCTTTGGAGGGGTTTAGATCCAAGTACATGACATAGCTGAGAGTACTATATAAGGAACCAGGTAAAGGTCAGACCCCTTCCGACTAGAGAAGATATGTTACCCAAGATCTTTGCATTGGCTTTAGAACCCTCTGTAAGTTAGGTCAGCGGGAGAGTGCTCATAAGGGGCCTGATGTGGGAGAACAAGAGGGATGAGAGAATATCAGTATAGTCTGACAATATCCTCTTTTACGTTGTTGAGCCAGAAACAGCAGGTGGTAGCATTGTGCAGAACATTGTAACTATATAAAACCGGTAAAAATCACTGCTGTATCCCTTGAATAAATACTCACTACCAAATTGGCACCGATGTCATGCAACTGTATGCAAAGATGGTTTGGAATAATTAGGTATAAGTATATACATCACATGTGGGACAGACAAATTGTTTAACCGCAACCAGATCAACCAACTAAAATTTGAAGAATATGTCAGGCACTGGAGATCACTGCCAAATGATAGTGTTTAAAATTGATATATATTATTTTAAAAAATCACAGGAGTGACGGATGCTAAACTTAAGAGACCTACAGGGTGAAGATTGAGAAAGACCTCTTCAAGCACTGAGAGAAGTGGAGTTGCATCCCATTAGGTAACTACATACATATAATTTGGTTATACTCTCATCTAGGCGGGTATATGACCATATCATCGACTCAGTAGGAGTATGCAAATATTTTTAATTGATCATTATTGCAATTTTTTATTGTTCATATCACAAACAGCAGCATACATATGATGACACGTGACAGATGTATCAGAATCAACATCATAGGAAAAATCAGCAAGTAAGTAGTTCAATATAGTTTGTTAAATTCATACTGTGGACCTCCAAGTTTTTTTTTTTAAATAGAGTTTTATATAGCACGAACTAGACCCGAAGATATCGGGTATCAGAGCGCTTTACATAGCACCAGTTTCGTTACACAAGGACACATTCATTTTTGTTAGGCACGGGAAGGTTAAGTGATTTGCCCAGAATCATGGGATGTTGAGCGTCGTTGCTGAGACTCGAACCCGGTTCCCCAGCGTCGACCGCTCTAGCCGTAAGGCTACATCCTCTCCAGTTAGGTATGTCAAGCCATCAAGACATTATGTGAAGACAATACACACATCATAACGAAACAACAGGGGAAGACACCCAAAGTAATTTCCTGATTTAATTATGTGTTGGGGACAGGCAATCTATGAAGAAGGTTAGAAGGGTTTTTGAGAACAGGACGACAGTTACAAGAATGTAGCAATAGCAAGACATTGGCGGTTACGGTGGCCTATCATTCGATTTAGGTGTCATAGCCTGCATTAGAGGATCCCAGTCTAGCATCATGTGCTGCTTGTTAGCAGATGACAGAAAGTGACAACCGGCGCCCATTTCAGCTTGCACATAATTACATAGGTCGCCACTCCAACAGATCAGGTGTGGGGCTGAGGGCGGCTACCAGTTCAGGGCTATCTTCCTTTTGGCTCGGCCAAGTCAATGTATTTACTTGTCGATTTCCCCCACTTAGGTCTATGCATCGACCCAAACAGACAGAACCTGAAACTATCAAGATTCCGACCAAAGTTGCATTTAGTGTCTGTTCAGGGACATCATTAATGACATGAAAGAGAAGCCAGACATGGGGTAGTATCCTTCTCAGTATAAACCCACTTTGGTATGTCTGGAAGAACCTTAAGCACTCTCGTCTCAAACAAATTGTTTAGAATTCTACAATCAAGTTTCAGCATGGAAAGTGGGTCGTGGGCCTACTTCAGTAGTACCACTCTCTAGCTAAGTGAGATAGAGCTGCCCCCCAGAATCAGTTGAACATTAGTTAAATGTCTAGTCATGGGTTTCTTACATGTTTTGTAGCACCCTAAGGGCAATCCATCGCTGCTGGGCATCTTGCCAGATGCTAATTGGAAAATGGCAATCTCTACTTCATAATTGATCAGTACATCAAGATCTGTCACTAGTTCTGGTGTCAGTCTTTGCAGTGCAACACTTTTGAAGTAGCGCAATGCCTCATCCCACCTAAGGGGTGCTTGCCTCTGTACAAGGATCAGTAGAATGTTGCTAAGTATTTGTTAAAGTCTGACTATGTGGTCAGTATTCGTCCATCTGGGCATCTCAAGACTGTTACTGTGGAGCATGGGTGGCCAGTATGGGCTAGCCTGGTCAGGAGGTGGCTCGCTTTAACCCCACCAGTATGACTGCTTGCTTTGAACTACCAGTGATCCATATAGGCTGGGCCTTTCACATACTTTCTTGTGTGGGGATTAAATCTGCTTCCAGATGAAGCAGCTGGTGTTGCAATACTTTTTGTGTCCCTGTATTGTAATTGTAATTGTAAATGCATTTATATAGTGCTTACTACCCCTGACGAGGTGTCGAAGCACTTTTTCGGCAAGTAGCACGCTAGTACGGAACCCATAAAGGATTAGTGGTGAATTAGTATAACGAAATATGAAAATAATATGAGTGATGGATATGTTAGTCAGTTATTTGGATTGAGAAGGATAGAGGAGGGATAGAAAAGGGAAAGATTTAGAATTTTTGTTTTGGAGCTCATAGCAGTAGGAGGAGGCTTGGGATGAGTAAAAGGTAGATTGAGGGGGAAGAGTCAGAGGGAATGGTTTAGAAGGGCTTGTTTTGGGGAATTGGAATAGTAAAAGAGATATGAGATGATGCAAAGAGGGGTAGAGTAGGGAAGAGTCTAGAAAGGGTTATTTTAGGGATCATAGTAGTGGTATGGGGTTTGGGATGAATGAGAGAGTGGAGGTAGAGGATAAAAAGATAGAGGTATAGGGTGAGAAATAGGGTAGTGCATTGGAAAGAGTAGTAGAAAGAGGTTTGAGATGAGTCAGAGAGTTGAGGTAGAGGATATATTGAGAGCAGTATAGTAATGCATTGGATATGCTGAATTAGAAGAAAAGTAATAAATATATAGATCCATAAGTACATGGAAGGTATATAGATGAATAAAGGGAGGTAGTACATGTAGATTAAAGATGCATTAAATAAACTCTGGCTTTCAAGTGTTGTTGTACTTTAAATTAATTTTATTTATTTATATATATATATATTTTTGTAATTCAATAGTGCAGTAATTGTATATAAATAGTTATGATAAAAGATGTACTTATTTATGAAGTCCTTATATACAGTTAAAAACATAGAATAATGTAACTATCAGTAATAAAATATAAAGTGCACATGCTGGTACTTAAAATATTATTTTTGCAGCAACGAGTAGTTTGTGTGCCGTGAATATGTCGCGAGGAAAGAGGGTCTGGGGTTTTCAACAACATAGACACTGTAGTAGAGCCGCATAGTACCTAATTTACATATCGGCGCTAACAATAGTACTTTGACGGCAACGAGTAGGTTTCATAAACTTAACATGCCCTGCTCATAAATAAGCTGAGAGCATGGATTTTTGCCGTAAGACGCAAATATTTTGGATTCTTACCCCAGAACGATAATTTATATCCTTTACACCTCTGCGATCAGCCATGTGTATTCTCAATGCCATTCCATTCTTATATATTTTAGCAGCGGCATAATTAAAAGGGAAGCGTGACTCCATGAGATCCACAGTTCAGAGGGATTTATCAATAATGCCTACGTAAATTGCATCACCTACCCCTCTGTGACAATGCTGTAAATACAACAGACACGCAGGCGAAAAGGTGGGGCTATTTATCTAAATGAATCCAACTTCTGGTCACTGCATTATAGGAGAACAACAGAAATGAGACCAGATAGCTCTTCAGTAACTGACACGTTCCTTGCTAATTTCCTACAGGTACTTCTATATACTCAGTAATACAAGTGCCTAAAGTGTTGCAGTATCGAATGCTGGTCCATATAGTTGTAGACAGTCACCACAATACGAGGAGAAGTCTTCCTGAATTAAGGTACAATTATCAATGACAGTGTCTTTAATCGACACAAAGATATACAATACACCTTATGTACATTAGAATAGTGTTCCTTAAACTGTCTTTCTTTTCCATCAGAGCCTATCTATGGCAAGATTGAGCTAGAACGTCAATAGAATGATACACAGGGGAGCTGGTGAACCCAATTGAACGTTTGCAAAGCCAGCAACGTCCCGCATATTAACCTTTTTTGTAAGTAGGAGATTTATCAGCTATTACTTAGTCATCACTAGCATGCATAGACTTTAGGATGGAGTGCACCCCTAAATTGAAGACTTCACACTAGCTTGTTGGCACTTTTTTGCATGGTTTAGACCTAGTGCATAAGAGGCACCACCGGTTGATTCATTACACAGTCTGCCAGTGGCTTTTCTAGTGGTTTCTTTACTCAGTGACTAAGTGCACTTGTGAATGTTTCTGTATCAAAAACTATTCAATAGGAGAGTTGTTGGTTTTCTCTTCTTTTCTTTGTAAAAATCTTTTTGGTCCAGACCTGGAACCATATTCAACCTTTTTCACCATTGGTGGTGGGTTCAATCTACTTGTATATTTTAGTAAGATTTGGGCTATGGAAAGTTTTTATTTAAATACCATAGGTACCCCTACGATTAAAGGAATTTGGTTTCATGTAAGAAGGTCCTGAAGAAGGTGGTTTGTACAAGGCTTTTACCACCGAAACGCGCGTCAACCACGTTGTATGTGCCTAGCCCACGACAAGGTCATGGAGACCAAGAAACATCTTTTCCTTCTGACCGGACTGTGTATGTGAATGTGGGTTCTTTGTTAGTTTGAATGCTGCGGTTGTGAGTGTATGATAATTATTTTGAATTATTTTTGTACTGTTATTGTTTAGATAGGGGTCCATTATTGATTATCAAATGTTTGTACACAGCAACATAGTATCTTTGTAGGACATGTGTTAAAAAAGAAAAAATAAGATACACAAAAACAAACATATGTCGTTATAGAATGATTGTTTTTAGAAAATTCTGAGTTTTTATGTATTGATGAAATAAAAGAAATTAATATAATTATCATGAGACAAAAATAATAATTTAAAATAAAAAAAGGTTGATAACAAAATATCACATGTCTTAATACATATTTCTTTCTAAATAGCCCTATTGGAGCAGATATTGCCCTTCTACAAAGCAATATAGGTCAAGTGGGAGGTTTTTTCTACTAGTTTGGTCATTGTGTTTTTTCCCCCCTTTTTCTCCCAGACCTAATTATATTCAAGAGGGGGTTCGCTTTCTCAGTAACACTAATAGTTAGACCCTAAATGTTAAAGTCCATCCCTAACTTAGTATCAAAGTCCAAGCAATTCACAGTTCTCATTGGCTCAGGAGCATAGGGTGTCCAGTCACACCACTTCGGTCGCACCTTACTCTCAAGAGTTCTTTGTTTAGAGCCATGCGGTCATCATCGTCCTTCAGCAGAGGAAATCACGATATTTTCCTTCTAGGCTCGCGCACATCTTTGAAACAATTGCAACATTTTACTAAAGCAGTTATCCACAAAACTAAATATTTCCCCGGACAGTAGGAAGTTCCGTTGATATTCCAACCACGTAGCCGTCGACAAGAAAAGAACACAACAATCATAACGAAGGACAAAATAAATGTTTCTGCAGCCTATGTTTAAAAAGCAAATTAATCCTAACAGTGGTTTGAGGCCTTCTCTGTAAAGCGTGCAGTTTTAAACAGACTCAGTTATTTGTTCACATAAAAAGTTCCATTTCATTATTCATTTTAGTCGTCTATCATTCTAATATAAACGCAAACATTTTCAACGATTATTCTATGTAATTAATATCGCTTGTGTAAAACTATTTTGTTAACGTGTTTCATTCATGTTACACATGGAAACTAAAAACCCCTTAACATTATTTCTCTGCTGTCTTTCGAGCAGAAATCATTTGCGGTCTACAGGAACCATTTGTCATTTTCCTACACATTTCTCAATTCTCTTTCCAAATACTCCACGTTAATTTTTCTCTGTTAATTTCACAACTTTTGTTAATAATTTTCACACGGTAGGAGGTTTAATCCGAGCAGGTTTATTTATGAAAATCCTGCTCCATCAATAGCTTGGAGTTCATGGTCATTCCGAGGTTTTTTGCTTCCTTCGATACTTTAGGTAGTGTTCCCAGATCATCAGGCCATGCGGCGAGCAGGTCATAATGTTTCCAATCGCCACACGTGAGTATTTCCTTTTTGGAAGCAGTCAATTTGAGATGGCTCCACATCATCAAGTGATCCACGGCTCTGAGACAACTGAAAATTGGCAAGTTTCCAATGTCTTTGGGGCATTCCAGTTGAAGGAGTATTTGCGTGTCATCTGCAGAGTTATAACACATTAGGTGAAATTGATTGATCAGTGCTGGTAATAACTTCATGTAGATGCTGAAAAGCATGGGCGAGATGATAGAGCCTTAAGGGACCCTGCTTTTGTGAAGCACGGTTTGGACAAGAAAGATGGGGTATGGATGACATTAGTTCTGTTGCGAAGGTAGGATGCGATCCAGTCTAGAACAGTCCCCTCTATGCCAGCTTCGTAGAGTCTTTGTATCAGAATATCATGGTCAACCCTGTCAAACGCAGCCAAGAGGTCCAAGAAAAGTAGCGCAGCAACCCCGTTGCGGTCAACTGTGTTCCTCAGGTCATCCCAGATGGCAAGGAGGGCAGATACTGTGCCTCTTCCTGGATGGAATCCCATTTGGAAGTCTGAAAGTATTGCATTATCTTCAATGCATTGTGACATCTGGGCAAACACTGCTCTTTTTCTCAGTTTGCCCAGGAAAGGTCCATTTGTAATCGGTCTGTAGTTGTCAGGGTTCAGCGGGTCCAAGTTTGTTTTTTTCAGTAATGGGCGTATGTATGACTTTTTGAGTTCTTCTGGAAATATTTCGGTAGTTAAGGAGTTGTTGATGATTCTGTTTACTGGCTTGGCAGCAGAGGTTGTTAGAATAATTGTCTTGAAGGTTTGCGGTGGACACGGGTCAGAAGAGCTGCCGGCAGGCCTGCTTGCTTTGATCAGGTCCATAAATTCATTGTGTGAAATGTGTTGGAAGGAACTGAGAGGCTGGGTTAGAGTGTTCTTGGATTGTCTTTTGTAAAAGGGTCAGTGCTGGTGCTTTGTCATTGTGTTAAGAATGAGCCCAACGTGTCTGCTTTGGCCGTGTAATGATTTGCCAGTTTGTCTGTGAAATCTTGAGTAATGGGATGAGCACCTTCTAGGCAATTTGGTTTATGAAATTTATTGAGAATTTTATACAATTCTTTATTTGCACATTTAGCGTTTTGAATTCTGTCTGAATAGAATATTTTGTTTTAGCTTTTTGATAGCTGACTTGAATAATCTGTTAATTCTGTAGGTGAAGTTTGTCTTGATTGGTGTTTGTTTTGAGGCAGGCACGTTGCAGCTTTCTAATTTGTCGTTTTATTGCTTTTATCTCTATTTCTCCAAGGTGCTTGTTTTCTTTTGTTCTGTTGTGAGGTTTTTAGTGTTATCAGGATATCAAAAGCTTCCTGTAACCACTCATATAGTTTTTGAACATAATTTATTGTGTCTAGAGCTGTACTAGATGTTAGTTGTGTTTCTAAGTGTTCCAAATTGAATTTGTTCCATGGTCGATAGGTGGATGCACGTAAGGTGGTTTTAGGTGCGTCGCTTAGTATTGTTTTAATACATATGCCATGCATGTAGACTTTGAAAGTCTTCCACACCACTGGCGACTTTTCCACTAAGCTCTTGATTGGTGTTAAAAAAATAGCTCATCCAACAATGTTGTTGCAAAACAGTATCACCAAGCATTCTTTTCTGGAGATGCCTTGTCAGAATCATGGAGGGTAGGTGACTCCACTGGAGAGTCAACTGAAGCGGATTGAAGTCTGATGATGTCTTTTCAAGGCATTCCTTGTTGTTGCCCTAAACTGTGATGTAACCAATAACATGTCAATCCTGGTGTGAAGATCATTTACTGGTGAGAAGTAGGAGTAGTCCCTACTAAGAGGGTGAGCCGCCCTCCAGGTATTGGTCGGGTTCCATCCCTCTAAACAAGCTGCCAGCGTAGCAGAGAGTCTTCTGGATGGGGCATGGGATAGAGGTGGATGAGATCTTTGTAAGTCAACATCAACCACACAGTTTAATTTCCCTCCTCATATATACAGGTTTTGTGGGTGTTTGGCTAATAAACCGCAAGATATGATCTCTGTGAGTGGTCTGTCCAGAATTAGCAGAATACGCTTCTATCAAATGAAGGGATCTGCCATCAAGATGACCAGATATGCAAACAAACCAACCCTCCTGACTCTTCACTCTATATGGCATCCCAGAGCTAATCCAGATGAGGACGCCCACAACATAAACATGATCTGCCATTTACACCTATGCTGAAATTTCACACTTTTTGATTTAGTTAGGAGAACTTCTAGCAATATTGCTATGCCAATGCCACAGAGGTAGGTGCTAAATTCATCCTTTATGTGTGTGTACTTGAGTAGTGGATAAGTGTGCAATATTTTTCTTTTCTGACTTTCACTGCCAGGGTGCACATTGTCTCCAGGGAAAACCTACCAGCTGCATATATTTTTGTAAAGTAGACACCAGGGAACTCCAGGGTGGTGTGCTTTGCATGGAACCCACAAGGTTTTCTTACCCAGAAGCCCTTGCAAACCTCAAGCATTGGCTAAAAAAGTAAAAGCACAAATTTTCCTCACATTTCTTTGAGTGAAAGTAGTCAAATCTGGAAGGAGCTACAATTGTCATTCCCACATGTCCCCCGATAAAAATGTTAGCTCATTTATATGAGTGGGTATAGCGCCTGTGACATGAAAGGGCCCAAATGAAATGTGGAGGCATCCACATTTCCTATGGAAAAATTACGTGATTGGACAATGCGAGTGGCTGCAGAATCTGGGCCCAGGCTCGGTGGCCACCCGGGGAAACCTACCAAACCCAGGCATTTCTGAAAACTAGATACCTATGGGAGTCTAGGGTAGTGTCCCTCACCAGGATCCCACAATATTTTCCTACCAACAATGCTCTGCAAACCTCAAACTTTGCCTAAAATTGTGCATTTTCTTTGCATTTCTGTCATAAACGTCCGGGATCCACAGGAATCCATAAAGGTCCTACCACCCTCCTTTCCCCCACTTGTCCCAATACAATTGCTACCCCACTTGTGTGGCTGAGCCTAGTGCCCAGGGGTAGCTCCTCCGTTATGGCAGATTGTTGTTCTTCTCCCCCTCAGTTCCTCTCTGTATATTCCCCAATATGTCATCCTTACTCCTACGTTTGTGTGCTGTCTCTCTCTCTTGCTTGCCTCCTAACTTATGAGCAGTGAATTTGCAGTGGTGTCCTGGAACCCTCAGCTTTATTCCTGGTCTGCTTAAGGTTTGTGAAAGCAACACCCACTGCACAATCTGTAAGATTCTCATACAGTTATATAAATGTTCAAACCGACTGGTATTTTTGACCTGTTATCCTCCACCTTCCATACAGTTGGATCAGTGAGCACTGTCTCTGCAATATCGAGATAGAGTTGTGCTGTACCTCAATTGCAACAACTCCCTTTCTAAAGAGTGAGAGACACTCTTTTGCCTTTCACTCTCTCTCACATCCCTTCCCTGTTTCCCCAAATCGCTATTGTTGGCAGCAATTCCTTCTTGCTTACCTGCAGTAGGGCTTTCGGTGGGTCTGCACTTTTGGAACCTGACAGCATCTCTAGATCCAAGAAGATGGCTATCACCTCCAGAGTTTCTCAAGGTTCCATATTGTCCCTCATTATCTTCAACTTCTACTTAAAGCCTTTTGGGATTCTACTGAACTATACCTGCATCAAAATGCAACAATATGCTGACAACACATAAGTTTAGTAGAACGTCTCCACTGCTCCAAACATCCAAGACCTCAAACAATGCCTACACGTCATCCAGATAAGAATGTCCAGCACATACCTGAAGCTCAAAGCTACCAAAACAATTCCTACTATACACCGAGAACAAGAAGCAACAACTAGGACAAACCTGATACAACAATATGAACTTAGACAGATTTGACCACTAATTTCACCCAAAGCCATGTCACTCAGATTCTCCCTCGATGCTGACTTTACCTCAAGGAACTCACTGTCAAGAAAACCAAGATGGCCTTGTACAAAGTTTCTGCTAAAAAAGGGTGAAATAATTCCTCCCAGAACGCGACATCAGAACTACGGTTCAAGAACTCATATTCTTGCAGCTGGGTGGTGGTAACGCCTTGCTCCACAGCCTCCGAGATTCCATATTGGTCCCCCTGAATTGCGTCCTACATGCTACAGCAAACCTCATCAAGAGCCTGAAGAAATATAACCACATCATCCCCTCCATGGTGGGTTCTATTCCCTCCCCTTGCTGGTCTGCATCATATTCAAATGTAGCTGCATCATCTGCAAAGCCATGAAGGCCAGATCACCTCCTAAATGGCAGCTAGCTTAACATTTTCAGTGGCACTTGACACACCTGCAGCCAGGAATCAGTCAGACTGAAGACAAAGAAGTGCAAAAATGAAAACGAAGGTAATAGGCCTTCTCAATCTATACAGCCAGATTTTGGATTTTGTATCCAGTAGGATCAATCCAAATTTGCTCCAGTTTAGAAAAGGCCTGAAGACACATATCTTTAAAGAACACTTCATCACAACACAGTAAAATTCCACTTCTGCCCTCAGAACTCAGCCACCCCCTCCAATCACTTATTGACTGTATCTTTACCATTGACCATGTATAATGCTCCACTGAATTTTGGCTATGTTTGTGATATACAGATACTACATAAAAAAGGAAAGCGGTGTACAGGGCTGAAACAGTGAGTTGGCTGCATCAACACCTAGGACAATATCAGCTCATAGCAATCATATGCCTAAAAAATACCGTTTTGGATAAATGTTGCAGTGGGTCATATTCAGAGCATTCCAGTACTGCGTCACATCACCACTCTATTGTCCTTTACTCATTACAGCCTACATTTGTATATTAAAGTCTACAGACGTGTTGGAGTGGAGTACGAACTGCTCCCCCTGCACCTCCTTCTCCGTCACTATAAAATAAATTGCATTTACTGTAATAGCAGTCTGCTGCGGAATTATAGGGTCTTGTAAGGTTATAGAAATCTAGTCTAAGGTTGCATAAGCTGACTCATTACACTAAGTGCATTGAAGTCCCTGAGAAAAAACGCTTTTGTGTGTGAATCATTACAGGCAACGTTATAATTTAAGTATGTGGCGCAGGAAGGGTGATATTATTTCTACTTTACCAACATGCCCACATGGGCTTGTTTCAGGAGTGTCATTCATGGGAGGTCAGGCACTGCAACTGCTACTATTATTTTGCTGCGTGCATCCCCCGTGGACTACTTTGCAAACCTTGGGATTTAAACAGTCTGACTACTCACCTTTTAAAAGTAAGTATTGGGAGAAAATGTCCTTTTTTGCATGGTCAACCTTCATTTTTTTGCTTAATTTTATTGCTAATTTTGACACTCTGCACATTCGGGTACTGCTCTCTAATGCCTAGTGTATGTGCTCTGATCCCTAAAACATTTTGAAAATTGTTAATCCCTGATTGGCTTATTTAACTTTTCTATAAGGCCATAGTATATACGAAAATACACCCATGGCATGAAAATTTACATTTAAACAAAAATAAGGTACTGTTCCTGTCAAAATCAGGAAGAAAAGAGGAAAAGGAAGGCAGACGATGAGGTGGGAATTCCTACAGATTATTCATGATGCCCGAGGTGAGCAGAGATGGGTAGGTCGTTCCGTTTTGCAGCGCCAGAACCAATCAGTAGCGGAGCTCTGACCTCTGCTTTGCGACCCATGGGACCAATACCTACCGATCCTATGGGTTAGACAGTTAGGTCACTCAATTCTTTATAAACAGGTATTTTTTAGGGAATGCCTACAATTACACTTAATAGGTGTGGAGTAGAGTATTGAATAACCCATTCTTGGTCCTGAAGAAGCATTGCGGACCCGGTCTCTTTGGGCCACAAGATGCGCAACATGTTGACCTACGATTACATATGAACACACTACTGGGACACATCATCTGTCTACAGTAGACCCAACCTACATTTGGGCTTTTAACCCTGACAGTAGAGCCTCCTGAATAAAACTATCAAAGTAGGCATCTTTTAGTCAGTTTTAGATTTTTTTCCACTCACAATCACACACCCACCCTCACTTATCCTACTGATTTTATGAGCCCTCTCACACACACTCATCATACGGCTAGAACCACAAAAAGATCTCTGACAAAGTGACCCTTCGGGGGACCTGTAGGGCATTTCAGCCCCGGCCCAACGAGGAGCAAGCCCGATGATAAAGCATAACATCCCTAGGGGTCTGTAAGGGCATCACGAATAATCTGTAGGAATTCCCACCTCACCATCCACCTTCCTTTTCCTCTTTTCTTCCTGACCTTGACCGGAACAGTACCTAATTTTTGTTTAAATTATGATTTAGGAGCCCAGGTACTGGACCTCTGTTGGCCCCCTCTCTTTCCTTCTCTTTTTTGAATACATGAAAAGTTAAAGGTCACCTGTGGACTGCAGCACATATTGTGACATCCACTAGTGTGACTAGGGAATGCATTGCTTCAGGTCTAACATTGTCGCCTGACTGCTGCAATGTATAACCTGCAGTCCAACCTGTTGAAATCTTTTTTATCAGGCAAAACTCCTTTTTTAAATAGGAGTAAGTTATCTTTATGTTAGCCTTGTAGGCCACAAGGTAGGCTGCATGGTATTTAAAAGTGGTACATGTAGAAAATTAATGTTGCCATGTCCCTACAGTCTTACGGCCCTAAAAGCTATTTTCACTATGGCAGGCCTAGCAGTCCTGTGTAGAAAAACTGATCTAAATACTAATACTATTATCTTGAGAATGGGACTAGCTAAAAAAAGAATTAAACCACTATCTTTAATAGTTATTAAAAATCCAATTTAATGGAGCTTAGATTCTTAATAAATATTAAGGAAACATAGCTTTTAGAAAGTTAGCTTTTGACTGTCAAAAGGCTAATCAGCATTAGCCACTGCCAGTGCCAGTCTGTGATGAAGTCCGGGAATACGTGTGAAATGCCTCCCAGAAGCAAACAATAGACTGACCTGAATGGATGGAGACAACTCTGAGCTCCCCAGAATCTTCTGAGTGGGGTCTATGGGCATCCTGTTTACACTACACTGTCAAATGCTGCTTGACAGGTCTGTTGAGCCCATGCACCATTTAAGGTGCAATTAAAAGGGAGAAAGAGGATGCCAAGACAATTTTTGTGTTGTGTTTGGTTGCTAAAGGACCCTGCTTTTGTCCTAATAGACTTCATTCTTAGGGTTTGTTATGGGTACAGTGCCTGCTTCAGACTGGATTTTAGTGTTAGATGTGGGATGGCACTGGTGATTTCCCCATGACACTCCCACACACAAGCCCAGCCCACAGAGCCCAAGTGTAGTGTGGCCAGAGACTTTCACCATCCTGAAAATACCCTGCTACGTGGCATTTTGGGCCTGTTTGCAAATAAGGCACACACGAACAACAAAAAAACTGGGTACGGTTCCCTGAGAAACTTTTGCTTCCTTGATTAGGGAGTACCCAGGAGTCATCCCCACCCACTAGCTAGAGTGAGGCATAAATATGGCAACCCAAATTCCCCCATCAGAACACTGCTGCACTTGCAAAAGAATACTAGGTGGGCTGAACTTGCTGCACTTGGCATCTGTGACCTTGGAGAAGGACCATGTGAGGCTGGATGCTCTTTGACCTTGAATCCAAGGATAGAAAGATCTCCAAGGATCATAAGGCTGATCCCCTGTGTGGGTCCAAGAACATACCAAAGCTTTAGAGGACATTCATGTGGAGAATCCCAGCTGACAGTGACAAATGGGCCTGGACTGGACTTTACTGTTGTTCTCAGTTTAGCATCCTAGGCGTCTCGAAGTGCTCTCTCTGAGGTCCTCGCAGCCCTGGAAGAGTACTCCTATGGTCATTTGGGTTCCAAAAGAAGTTTGGGAACTTTTTCTGAAATTTTGCTCCTGGGCTTCAAGGGTACTGACTGAATTAAGTATCCAATGAGCTGGTAAATGGTGCTGGATTAAACTTCAGGTTTGTCTCTCGTGCAAAAAAAGTATTTCCCTTCAGATTGGGACTTAGAAACTTCCTGACTTCCCTACTTCCAGGCCTTAGTGGGGCCAATCTACTTGACATATCCAACCCACCCTCCATGCCGATCGGCCTCAAATTGTGTCTAGGCCCCAGTCTACTACAACCATGGACTGCAATTGGTGCTTTGTGCTTCTTGGCACTTTGCCACTTTAAATCTATAAAAATTCATATCTCTGGTTCTTCTTTTTGATTTTTGTCATTTTTATGTAATTTTGCCTATTAAATTACTCTCTCTTTTCTAAATTGCATAGGTTTTTATTGTGTTGTCATTTTCACTTTCTTGACTGTTTTGGTTCTTCTAAATGCTTTACACATATTCTTCAAGTTAAGCCTGTCTTCGCTGTGCCATAGCTACCAGGGGCTGAACCCTGGTTTAAATTATTGAAACCTTTGACTCGACCTAACAGGATAGTGACTTTATTACTTGTAGTAGACAGCAAGCCACCCCAAATTATTTTTCACTTTCTCACAAGTATGTTTTTAGAGTTTGCTAGTTTACTGGCTGGAGTGTGTGTGACTGTGGTGTGTCAGTATTTTTTAACACACTGTAGTCTCAAGTTTGTAAAATAGAGTGTTTAACAATGGCCTATTCTTATGTTGTGTGATGTCACATCTGGATGCGATGGCATTTTTGTTATCTCAAGGATTTTGAGGAAATGATGCCCCTGCTTTTTAGTACCTAATTGTTGACAGTACAATGAGATAGAGCTTTACTTAGACCTACCTTAGAAAGTAGTATGTGGCTCAGTCAAATACACATTGATGCCAAGTATATTCTATACTCTGACAATACAGCCTTACTTTGGTGCAGGCTGCAAAGCGAATGAGCTAGATATTAAGATGTAACAAGGGCATGAAGAAGGATGCACACTGGCTCCTACTCTTCTTAAGGTGCTGTAATATTTTGGATGACTACATCAAATACTGCGCTGATGATGTTTTAATTTAATGGGGAAGCATGCCCATGCCCACTATACACACACAACAGATTATACTGCTTTCTACGACTGAGATTGCATCTCCTATGCTGATCTTTCCTTTTGAATCCATACTACTTATAAAACAAATTAAAGCCCAATGAAAGGAAAATGTAAGATATTAATGCTGGGAAAGCATTGCATTCCGAAGAAACCATTTAAGATTAATGAAGTTGAATCAAAAATAGTAGATCATTTTTATAATCAGGGGCTCAAGTTCAACAAAAGTAGCTCCTGGCCATCACACACTACTAAACGTAGTCTCATTTTCAGAAGTACATACAAGTGGTCTCTGTGTAAAACTTAAACTTAGAGGAAGGTGCATTATCAGCTGTGCTGGAAATAATTTTGGCAAAGGTGCTAAGAAACACCTTATAAGTTGTGTACACAAGGAGTTTCTCAAATGTTATTCAATGGGCACTGCCTCTTTTCAGCCCAATCAACTCAGTCACAACTTTCATGTGTCTGTAAGGAATGATGGCTTCCTGCCTCACCATAGCTCCTCACATCGGGCTCCATATGTGTCCATTACAAGAATGCCTTACTGCTCAATGATCACAAGCAGAGGGTCAGTGGGACGATCAAGGGATGGTGAAGGCCAGCTCCCATCGCTTTCTGCAGTTGTGGAAAAGCAACCAGCAGGCATTTTCTAGACCACATTGCACAAGTCACTATCCACACCGTACCCCCTCCCTCGCAGGTTGGGGGGTACATCGCAACCTAATGAACATACAGAAAGTGTGGGCCCCCAACACACGGGGCACCACATCAGCTACCTCAACTTCATTGCTATACATTGTTCTCTCAAAGCCTTTCTTCCAGTCATTTAGGGAAAAGTAGTCATCATCAAGACAGGCAATGTGACTGCAATATACTATCTCCAAAAACAGGACAGCACGTACTCTACTCTGTCACCAGATAACCTCCTGGAGGAGTATCTTTGGGGATAAAGACCAACTTGGCAGACCTGCTCAGCAGGACACATCAACAAGTCCTTGAGTGGGAACCCCACCCACACCTCGTACGCTAGTAATTCCATGTTGTGGCACTCTACAAATTGATCTGTTTGCTACCCCAGAAAACACAAAATACCAAACTTCACCTCCAGGTTCGCAAACCCACAGTCCATGAGCAATGCTCTATGGATAGGTTGCTGTGAGATCTTTGCTAACAGTTTTTCATTTCTCCCAATTCTTACACATGTGGTGTGGAAGATGAGGCAAACATCTCAAGCCCTAATACTAGTACCCTACGTTCCAGACAACCCTGGTATTCAACACTCCTCGAGATGTCAATCAGCCCCAGCGAGAAGCTTTCCAATAGGCTGGACCGTCTCATGAGGAAGCTAATCAGACCCACGGACACCTCAATCTAGCAGTCTGGCACCTGATGACCACACATTCTACATGGCAAAATAGAAGAGATTTGTCCATTATTGTATCCCCAAACACCCAGACCTCTTAAATCTACAGTCTAGGACACTATTTGAATCGTGCTCCATCTGCAAAAATCAGGCCTTGCTTACACTTCAATATGGCTCCATTAAGCAGCTTTAGCCCATCACATGCAAAATAGGGAACATTTCTCCTTTTTCTGCATCCCTGTATTTAAGGCCTTCATGGACGGCCTCCAGAGGATCATCCCTCCCAGAGTTCCCTGTTCCCCAGCATGGCACCTGAATGTGGTCCTTACGATACTCATGCCCTAACCTCCTTTGAGTCCCTATACTTTTGCTATCTCCAGTTCCTCTCCTGAAAAGTAGCCTTCCTTGCAGCTATAATATCTCTCAGGTCCACAAAGAAAGTGTCATGCTCAGAACCAACCGAAAGTTCCTCCCCAGTTTTCTATCCCTCTGTTTTACTCAACCAAAACATAAAGCTCTAGGTCTTTTCCCCTCAACCAAACTTGATAGCAGAGAGAGCCCTGTCAAATGAGCTCTCGTGCACTACATTGACAGGAGCAAGCCAAGCCCTTCTGCAAGGCTGACCAGCTTTTTGTAGACTTTGCCAAAACCCCCAATGGCCAGCCTATTTTCAAAGCTGGTATCGCCAAGTGGATAGTCATTTGTATCAAAATCTGCTCTCAGAAAGACAAACAAGCCCTCCCTGTTACCACCAGGGCACTCTCTACAAGTCTACATGCACAAAAGCAGCAACCATGGCCTTTCTAGGTAATAACCAGCTAGCTGACATATGTAAGGCAGCTACTTGGTCAACCCCATACACTTTTACCAAGCGCTACTGTGTGGATGTCTTAGATCGACAGCAGGCAGAATTGCCTGACAGTCCTAAGGACTTTATTTCAGACATCTGCATTATCTACATTCTAGACGCCACTTGCAGGGGGTATGGCTAACATTCTATGAAAAGCATGTGCATCTACAGCTACTCTTGCTACAAACAGAAAATGTTACTTTCCATGTAAGCATCTGGTCGTAGTGTGTTGTGCTGTAAATTCACATGCGCCCACCCTTCTCCGGTGAAATGTGGGGCTGAACTTGCACATCTCATCTTTATTAACTAACTTCCTTTCCCAATACATATTTTGAAAAACAAATTCTCCCCTTTTTTCTCGCCCCCTGCAAGCTTGCCCTGTGTGATCTTGAACTGCCCCACTCACCCTGACCATATACTACATTTACTGGATCCCCTCGCCTTATTTGCTGTGCTTTACCCCTTTACAGCCTCTGTTTCCATCTCTTTATCCTCCGCTCTGCAACCAGATTTTTTCTCTCCTTTTTTATCTCCCTCTGCACTTTTCCTCTGTGTGACCTCAAACTGCCCCATATCATCCCCCATCATGTACTCCATTTAGTGGCTCTGCTCTCCTTCTTTGCTGTGCTTTCCCTCTTTTAACAGCCTGTTTCCCTCTGTATGTCCCTCCCACTCTTTCTGCCCCCTTGATTTTTCTACTCATAGACCCCCGCTGACTACTTGAGTTTTACTTATCAGCCCAGTAGCTGGGTACTCTAAGGGGCCGATTCCGATGTCGGACAGACCGGAGTCCGTCCGACATCAGTTGGGAACTGGAACCCAATGACCTCCTGTCGTCGTTCCAACCCAGAAGTAGGATGCTACCGAACCCTGTTCGGTCACAATCCTATACTTTACAATGGTAGCATGCCTTCCGGTCGAATGCATGCCCTCATTGTAAAGAGCAGAGGTGCTGTTCATCCCTGCACCCGGTGGCAGGCACCTCAAGGTGCCTGCCACCAGGTACAGGGATCAACAGGAGGGCACCATAGGTGCCCCCTAGGCCGCCATTGAGTGGCCTTGCACCCATGGGGGCCCTGCTGGGGGCCCCCAAAGACAGATTCCCAAAAGCCTTTCTGTGTTGAAAAAGGCCGGCACAGAAAGGCTGTGGGAATCTGCCATCGTACTCCCTCGGCCGGAAAGAGCTGGCCGAGGGATTACTAAAGTCTTTCCGAATGGCGGACGGGCTCTTCAAGCCCGTCGGATGCCATTCGGAAATCCAATTCAGATTCCCTTCCGACCGACCCCATCAAAATGGGTCGGTCATAAAGGAATCCGACCAGCAGATTACGATGCGGGCTGAAGGGCTCCGACGGACGGAGCCGTTTTAGTCCACATCGTAATCAGGCCCTTAGCCTATAATCAAAGTGAGTTTTTAGAGCTACATAGCAGCAATGTTGGTTACAACCTATGCTTGTGTTCATTGTGAATATTTGTGAATTTATGCAGTCCTGCCTGCCATTAATCAAGGTTTACTGCTGCCAGATCCCGTTTTCCTCCTCTCCCCTCTATTTCTGTCATCCTATCTGCTCTCCTAGACAAAGCTTGTGGATTAGAAAGCTGAACACATCCCTCATCCATGTACAATGATTAGGTGGTTGCTGGGCAACAACTTGACTGGGCCTGCAACTGAGCCTAAGAGGTTAAGAAAGGGTCATGTGACCTCATCACCACCCTTCACAAGCCATCCCCCAGGGCAGCTCAGCCCGGGAGTCGAAGCTATGGGTGGAGATGGCAAGGGTAATTGCCTGTTTGGGACTGTTCAGGCTGAGAAGGACCAAGACCAAAGATGCTGCCTATTTCAAATCTGCACACACTCTCCAGGAAACAGCCACAAACACAGCCATGAAACCAAGCACACAACAGACACACACCTCTCTATACCAACACACAAGGTCAAATTCACCCACCACTCACTCACCAAACTCTACCCGGTCAAATAACCCTCTCCTACATATCATCCTACCCCTAAATCCATGCACTACTACACAAATCACAACTCTGTACTATAATAATACAACAAAATACACATTTTGCGTATATACCAATAACCAACAAAACACACATCAATCTCACAAACTCCCACCCTTTCTGAACAAAACCCTTCCACTACCATCTGTCCACTCCTAACATTGCCCTTGCCACCCCTCTGAGCCCTTTCTTCAACCTTCTATCTTACCGCCCTACCAGACAACCCTCCTCTTATTCTCACACAAGACCAATGACAACACTCTTTCAACAATCCCCTCCACCAATAAAGCAGAATGATCCCCCTCCTCAGCATACAGCCATCTCTCAAATCCGCTATTTACTGGCTCTCACACTACACAGAGACTTTACTTTCACACCAAATCCCACACTCCTTCTCCTTCAACATACACAACTCACCAGTCCTTCAGACTCAAATCCTATACTACACGTCACTACCAAACTACACATAATACTATCCCACAAAAACAAACACACATACAAAATGTATCTGATCAAAATCTCCCACATTCAAAAACACCTAACAATCCCAACATACCTACACACATCCCTTCTGCTCTGAATACTAACATAAATAACACACATTTAAACCCATCTCTACCTCACACTCCTTGACTCCTTAAGCATGTGTGTTTTCCCAGAAGACTTAGAAAAGGCATACATATGCTCATTATTAAAGAAAACTAACCTGAACACTCAAGACCCAGATAAATACAGAGCTTTGGCAAACTGACCATTCCTGGGCAAACGTATAGAAAGAACATCCATTGCCCATGATGTCTATACATGAAACTATACAGCAATAAAGAAGGAGTTCCTCAAGGCTCAGTCATCTCACTCATACTTTTCAACATCGTCATGAATTGTTACCTGAGCTAATCAATGATTTTGACTTCACCTGGTATAACTACGCAGGCGATTCACAGATACTTCTGAAATTGGAAAGACCAAAGGACATTGTACATCCAAAATCTTCAGTTGCCTCTCTGGCCGTTGGCCAATGGATGACATGGAGCCACCTCAAACTGAATGCGTCAGAAACTGAAATTCTCACCTGTGGCAACTAGAAAATGAATGACTCTCTCTGCGTCTGGCTTGACGATCTAGGACCACTGCCAAAAATATCTAATAAGGTAAGAAACCTCGGAATTACCATTGACGTCAAGCTGTCAATGAATGCCCAAGTGGATAAGGTAGGCAAATCAAGCTTTCTTACAATGAAAATGCTGCGACGCATCTTCCCACACAGAAGATTCCCGCACAAGGTCCAAGCGACAATCTCTCTTGGCCTATCAAAAGTGGATTACGCTAAGCGTCTATATCACAGCTCACCTTTATCAACTATGAGAAGATTACAGAGAATTCAGAACTCGGCAATACAGATACAAAATTCAGATACATTGCAAAGGAACACAGTAAAGAAAACATGGATAAAACATCTTTCTCTGTCCAAGCACCAAACGATGGAATTTGTTACCCACAAACATAAAATCCAATGACACCCATCTCAGCTTCAGAAGATTAGTCAAGAGCTGGCTGTTCCCTACACGACCACACAACAGTTTACTGCAACAGTATGTACAAGACAATAAAAGCTCTACTGTGTGTGTGTGTGTGTGTGTGTGTGTGCGTGTGTGTGCACATGTGTGTGTTTACTTAGACATGACAAACTATGCTTCTCGGGGTATGGGGATCAGGTTGTCGTTATACATGTGTCCTTGTACATTTAATTATGCTTCCTATTATAATTAGGTACACTAACATAAAGGGGGAAAAATTATATTATACCACAAGATACTAGATATCAGTCCATGTAAATAATGCTGCTTCTATGAACATATGGGTGTGTATATATAGATATATAGAGAGGTTTATGTCTGCTCCTAAAACTTTGAGTCGGGCAGATTGACTAAGATTTTATGCCGTGTTTGCATCACAAAAGAGACACAATTCAGCATAAAATCTTTTTGTCCAATTTACTTTCCAGAGCTAAACTTGTTAAGCGCTGGAAACAATGTGAAAGTAACATGAAGGAGCGCATAGCGCTGCTTTGCATTACGTAGCGCCAAGGGAGTGTACCATGGGTGGTGCATGAGTGTTCTCATGAATCCACTCCAGGTTTCTGATGCTAAACCTAATTTACTAAATTAAGTAGACAGGGTTTAGCGTCAGAAAATAGTGCACCCTTCAACCAGTTGCTATAAAGGAGAAACTCTTTTTCTATCCTTTATTTTCCGACTACGCATGTGTGCTGCATTGTTCAGCACACATTCAAAGTGGGAAATTAAATTTAGTCTAAGCATAGTATTTTGTTCCCAGAAGGGTATCCTTCCAGTACAAAACCTATGCTTGACTACAGAAGACACCCTTGCACTATGGCGCAAAGGTGTCTCCGTGGTGCACACCAGCTAATATCAGCACTGGCGCTGGGGAGAGGGGAGGAGAGTGCCATATTTCGGTAAATGTGGCGCTGTCCTGCTCTCTCCTCATGCAGCGCAGCGCAACATTTGCGGCTCCTGTATTGCACTGCGTGAGAAATTGTTAATCTGGCCCTAAGTGTCATATGTATAGATGTATGTATAAGTTAATTTCAGATCTTTGCTAAAAACAAATGTATTCCCTTCAACCTTGCCCATCCCTCCCCTCTTTTGCTCATCCCAAACCTTTCTCACTAGTATGAACTCTCAAACAGCCTTTTCAAATTTCCACCTCCATTTTTGCCAATTCACCCAACTAACAGGCGCACATGTCTACTACTCCTAATAACAACTTACAGCTTCCCCGTTCCTAATCCATTCAATCATTCTACCCCTACTAAAAACACTACTAAATACATAAGACCTCAAGAGTACAAACCCACCACAACTAATTCACAAGGAAAAAAGGAAGCACATATTACTACTCTACTACCTAACTCTGATCTTGGAGATTGGAGGAGCATACTGCTCGCTGCAAAGCACTTCAACACCTCGTCAGGTGTAATAAGTGCTATGTAATTACAATTTACCATTTACATAATGTATTACTCCGGCAAGTAAGTGACCTTCTGAAATGAGCTCCTATAATTCGACCTACATTTGACTCTTGCTAGGAGCACCATCCAAAAGGCAGCTATTAAACCTATTCTGTTCTGGGCAAGTCTGGGGTCCAACCCTACTGTGTACAAATAGTTTCTACGAGATTCCCTAAATTGTGATTGTGCCTTCCTCCTACACACATACTTAATTGAACTCAGTGTGGTTTGAGCTGGAGAAGGGTACTAATCGCATTTAGGGTATGATAAAGAAACAATATTGGCAACATACTGAAGGGGAAGGCATTAAATCCATGTAAGACAGCTCTGTGGAATTACAATTTATATCCAATTCAAGTTTTCCCTAAGCACAGAAGATTATCTTCTTTAGGTCTCACAAAACTTCCACATGTCAAGTTTATGTTAAAGGGTAAGCATTTTGCTTTTAACATATATTTTTACTACAGTATGAGGAAATAGTCCATCTGGTTGCTTCTGTAAGTCTGTCTTACATGAAACACCCCTTTTCACATACCCTTTCTACTCACACTTGAGACAGTCATGGTAAAAGCCTGTACTGAAACAATGTGAGGCCACAACTTGGAAACAAATGTGGATGTGCAAGTGCAAGGAGAATGTTAAAATGCACCATTGTTACACAAATAATTAAGGGTGTGCTTTGGTTCAAATGAGGGAAGTGTTCATGTTCTTGTAGTTTCATGGGATGCAAAGTCAAGATGAAGGCTAATATTTGGTTCTCCAACTTTAATTTTTTTAAGTGTCTTCAGTTAGGGAAGAGCAAGATTTCGTATGTGCGGAACAGACACTGAACTCGCATAACGATGTTACTCTATTGGTCTGGACTGTTTAAGATACTACTGAGTGACAACTATTTCCTAAACCATGGTCTGTTTGTTTCCTAAATTAGAATGATACAGGGAGGAGCTTGATCCTATTTTTTACATTGACATTTTATTTATATCAAGGCATCGTGTATTAGGACACCCTCTGTTGTAGAGCTAGAGAAAGTGTTTATAGCAGTACAAGGTTTAAGTTTGATATGGTTATTAAGAACCTGATCCTCCTTAAAACCTTCCACTGTCTTAACAGAAGGAGGATCATGATGGTTTCTTTATGTTCCTAACGCTTCACTTATGCAATGCTGTTGTTATGGCCGTACTGACCATTTAGATTAATAAGCTGGCCAGAAATTTATTAATTAAATTCTGGTGGCTATCCCCGCTAAATTTGAATTGTTTTAAGTGAGAATTTGATTTTTCTGGTCTTTTATTCCAATACCTACATAAGCTATAAGGTTCTATTGTTCCATTGAAACCTGTATTTTAATGACGTTTCTTAAACACACAACAAAATAATTTTGTAGGCTGATTTAATGTGCTAGTTCATATGGGTTGTTTGGTTATACTTATGTATTATCCCTAATAAGTTTTCCCTTGTTTACCATTTATTGCCCATCACTGCGTTCAGTATTCAACTTTTACAGTGTTGGGTGATTTTGACATTCACCTAGATAATGTGGATGATGTTCATGCTCAATTCCTCTTAGAGACTATCTCAGCTTTAAACTTGAGTCTGCTAATCCAGTCACCGACACATGGAGCCAGAAACATATTAGACCTAATTTCCACCAATTACCAGTCTCTGGGAGTATAAGAACTAATGGAATTATCTTGAACAGACCACCGACTGATAAACTTTAGCTGGGAGTATATTAGGGTCTGTTGGAAATGGCCCTTTTTGCAGGGTTATCCCCAAACTTTTTGCTTCTTCCTCCTATTTTTTCCTGACCTGTCTTTGTTGGTTTTAGGACTCTGGGCACTTTACCACTGCTGATTAGTGCTAAAGTGCATAATGCTCTCTGTGTAAATTGGGTTATGGATTGGTGTTTCCATGATTGGCATATTTGATTTACTGGTAAGTCCCTAGTAAAGTGCACTGAGAGTGCCAGGGCCTGTAAATCAAATGCTCCTAGTGGGCCTGCAGCACTGATTGTGCCACCCACAGAAGTAGCCCTGTAAAGGTAACTCAGACCTGCCATTGCAGTGTCTGCGCGCAGTTGTGACTGCCATGTCGACTTGGCAACTGCACCCACTTGCCAGGCCCTAATCTTCCCTTTTCTTACACATAAGTCACCCCTAAGGTAGGCCCAAGGTACCCCTGTGAGCAGGGTGCTGTGTATGTTAAAGGTAGGACATGTACTGGTGTGTGTGACATGTCCTGGTAGTGAATTACAGTGCATTTCGTTTTTCACTATGGAAAGTCTATCTGTCCCATAAGGTAGAATGGGAGTTTATCTATAACATCTTATAAATATAACTGCCAGTGGGACAAGATAGGAAAGTAAAGTTTAGTATGCCTGAACTCAGAATATAAAGATGCATCTTTAAGTAAAGATGATTTTATATTCTGTGTTTAGAAAGTAGGTATTTCCTTGCTTAGCCATTCTATGTGCCTCTGCTGGTTTGTGTATTGAGTGTCTGGCTTTGGAGTGACAGGGGCTGGGGAGGTGCATTCTCTCAGATGGCCACCTGGGGGGGGGTTGATGTGTGTCCTGCCTTTCCTGAATGAGTCAGGGCTGGGCTGCATTAGAGAAGTGGGAGGAGTTTTCACTAGCACCTGAATAGGCCCGGTCTCCATTTAGAGTAGTGGGAGGAGATTTCCCTTGCACCTGAATAGGCCCTGTCTGCCTTGGACAGTGCTGGGAAGCTGGGCCAGAGAGGACAGAACTGGTTTTGGCTGAGCACAGACACTCTCTGCCTCCAGAGAACAAAGGATTTTGGTGTATAAATATTGGGGCCCAGACCCCAGTATTTTAGATTACTGCTGAACTAAGGAACCTGCCAGGAAGAAGGGCTGGAAAAGCTGTCACGAGGAACTGCCACTTTTCTGCGTGATCTGCTGTGTTGGCCTGCTGCTTCTGTCTTGGGCCTCCTGTTGGAAGTCTCAGGGATATAAAAGACTTCAGAGAAGTCTTTTGGAACCAAGAAGACTGCCAAGAAGAGCTGGAGAAGCTGTGAGGAGGGACTACTTCTTTGCTGTGTGCTTTGCTGTGTTGGGCTGCAGTGGCTGCTTCTGTCTTGGGCAGTGAAAGGACTGGGCTGAACTTTCTGCAACTTCCTTTTTGTGAGTTTCTCCAAGGACTTCAGGTAGTGCTTGCCCCCTGTTCAAGAAGTCTCAGGAACAGCAAAGACTTCAAGTTCATCTGTTACCAGCACTGGGGACTGTGTGTTTTGTGCTACAACAGAAGAAAAAGCAACCCGACGCCGTCAACGACGCCACTGCCAACTCCTTGTCCTGAAGGCACTGCAGAGGGCACCGCTGCACTTGGCACCCTGACCCTGGTCTCACCAACGATGCCACCTGACGCCTCCACCAAGCCCCTGCTTGCACCGAGACCTGTAGGCACCGCACTCCACACTGCCTCGCGCTGCCGCCCTGGTATCACCGACGACGACGCTCCACGCCGACATCGACGCCGCTGCTTGCACCGTGGTTCAAGGGCACCGCTCGTAAGTTACACAACGCACCATCCTCATACCGCACTGTAGCCTTGGCCTGCCGACTCCGGCGCCATCTACTCCAGTTCATCAGCTGACGACAGCGCTTCAGCAACGACGACGACGCTGCTTGCACCATGACCTGCCAGCACCGCGACCAGCACCGCATCACTTTGCACCGCAGCCCTGGTCTCACCGTCATCGCTGGACAAATGTCACCGAGCTGCTGCCTGCACCGCGATCTGAGGGCACCGCACGCCACACCGCTGCACTTCGCGCCGCAGCCCCAATGCCCGCCGGCGCTCCCGACTTCAACCGCGAGGAGTTCGATCTGCAACGCGTATGACTTCAAGGGCCAGACGACTCCTGCACCGACCTCCGATACTGACGCCTGCGGATGCAGGCCCTTTGGGGCTTATCGAGAGGTCGCCAATGCCCTACATTTCTAAAGGTACTGTTTTGCAGGTCTTCCCGACACTGTAGCTGGCCGGCGACGCCGCGGTCAGCCAGAACTGTTTGGATTTGTTGTTCACGACGCCATGATAGCCCCAGACGGAGCTATCGACTTCAAGGAACTGTATTTCAAGTCTATTTTTGATTATTGAAGATTTCTGAGAACTGTATGGTGGATTTTTATCGTTTTTGGTCTTGTTTTGGATATATAAAAATATTGTATATTTTTCTAAACTGGTGTGGTGTCCTTTTGTAGTGCTTTCACTTTATTACTGTTGGTTATGTGCAAATGCTTTACACACTGCCTCTAAGATAAGCCTGACTGCTCGTGCTAAGCTACCAAGGGGGTGAGCATGGGTTATTTTAGGAGTGTAACTCCCTTATCCTGACTAGAAGGAAGGGCCCCTACTTGGACAAAGGTGCAAACCCTTGCCAACTAGAGACCCCCATTTCTAACATAGGGTCAAACTAGGAGAAATTCCTGAGGTGGGATATGTTACACGGATGTGGAATCAAATTAATGATGTAGATTTAATTCCTAATCTGCAAAGCTCCTTCCTAGCTGTACAGGCAATATGGAGGTTAATGAATTATGCATTTTTCCATGGTCGGATTGTTCTTTGTCTACGCTTGCTACTCCTGTGCACCAGATTACTTTGAGAAGAAAAGCTACTTTTTTCGGAGCAGTTAGGCCTGGAGAAGTTATAATGTAAATATTTGGAACGGAAATGGAGAAGAGAGTGCAACATAGTAGAAGACAAATGTACCTACAAGGCTGCTCTCAAATCGAACAGGAAGGCAATTAAAGCTGCCCAATAAGACTTCTTCTTCCGAGAGATTAATAATTTCAAGAATGAGCAACGTGAGATTTTTTGTGTGGCGAATCTCTTTTTACAACATAAGGCAACTAACACTAAGATCAAACCTTCACTTCATCTTTGTAATGATTTGTCTAACTTTTTTAGGGCAAAATTAGGAACTGCAATCTGGTTTTGATGTGAATAACAAAGAACATCAGGGGTGGCAACCCTCATTAATTTCTGTGTCACAAAATACTACATTGTCCAGTTTTAAGACTGTCAGTCTAGCCCAATCTGAAAAAGCAATTAGAGAATGCAAGGTCAGATTGCTATCAGATCCCTGTTCTATTAGGGTGTTTGGTAAGGCCATTGAAGTCCTTACCCATTGATAAATGTGTTGTTTAACACTAGCTGACTAGAAGCAGTGCCGTCACCCTGAAAGCAGGCTTAGATTAAACCATTACTGAAAAAGCCCATCCCGAATCCAGAGGTATTAGCTAATTTCCAATTCCCTACTTTCAACTTTTTCCAAGATGTTGGAAAGGTTGGTGAATTAACAGCTATCTGAATATTTAGAAACAGTAGGACTTCTACATCATTATCAGTCAGGCTTTAAACCGAAATTTAGAAAATGATTTAGCTTAATTTGAAGTCTCAGAGTATTTAAAGATCACCTTGGATAGTGGCGCAATTGCTGCCCTCATTCTTTTATATCTTTCAGCAGAATTCAATACTGTTTGCAACTCCCTTCTGCTTTATAGGCTGGCAGAGGTGAGAGTATGTGGTCTAGAGTTAAACTGGTTGCAATCTTTCCTATCGGATAGATATCCATTGGTCATGATGTTACAGAGCTCCTCAGAGAACAATGCTCCTCAGCAGGGGTCCCTTAGGGCTCCTCCCTTAAGTCTGATGCTTTTTCGTGTGTATATGGAACCTCTAGCTGAGTTGATTGCATCCGTTGGGATTAAAGCAGTATCTTATGCAGATGATGCCAGCTCATCCTATCTTCAGATAGAGCTTCATCTGGGATGTCAGAAGAACATTTATTTTGAAAACCTACCAAATACAGGTAATCTAATGGATGCAACATAATCATTTGAAATCTAACTCCGAGAAGACAGAAATACTAGTCTTCGGGAAAGCAAACAACTTTACCTGCGATGATTGATGGCCAGCTTAAAATTTGATAACAAGTTGGCTTCACGCCAGAAAATTCTTAACAACACAGGTACCTGTTTTGCTCTTTTATGGGCTCCGAATTTTTTTTTAGATCTCCTACCTCTGGAAGTCGGAAAAACAGGTATGCTATCTTAATCACTTCACTTATAGATTACGCCAATAATCTCCATCTTGGCCTCCCTAAACCTCTTACCAATAAACTGCAGGTAGTGCAGAACGCAGCACCAGGTGTGATTTAAAAGTTGTCCAGGTGTTCACCAATATCAAGTCATCTTAAACAACTACATTGGCTGCCCGTATACAAACAGATTCAATTGAAATCCTTGATCTTTGTACACCGCATATATCATGAGATTGGCCCTAAATACTTGAGAGACAGATTTCAGCCTTATAAACCAATTAGAGATCTGAGATCCAGAAGAGCAAGACTGTTTCCGCTCACCACCTTCAGATTGAGTAGAATGGTAGGCAAAGCTTTTTCCTATCTGGCAGCCAAATTATGGATTAACCTTCCCTTATCACTGCGAGAGATGGGTGATGAATTTCAATTTAGGAGAAGCCTAAAAACATGGTTGTTTTTATCTCAATAGATGTGATATTGAATGAATTATGGACCCTGATTGTTGGCTTAGCGCCGGGACGCCCATTTGGGCAACTGAAAGCACCTTATAAACCTTTTTTACATTCATTCATTTTCATCAGGCAAAAGGTTCAAAATTATGACATTTCCCATATCAAATGTGTGTACACTTATAACTGTAAAACTGCTAAAGGGATGCTCAGCAGATTTTTATGGCACAGCCGCTTTCAGTCATTTACAGGCACATGCATCAACCTTTTTTGCGAGCGCAAACGGTGCGATTCGCAAAAATCGGCCGTTTGCGCCCGCAAAAAGGGCCTCTGCGATGCATGAAACTGTAAGGCTCTCGCAATTTAAGAAATCGCAATTTATTGCGATTTCTTAAATTGCGATTGCATTTAAGGAATCGCAAATTGCGATTCCTTAAATGCAATGCATGATGAAATTGCAAATAGCGATTTTGCTAATAGGACGCAAATTACCATCAATTTGAACTTGATGGTAATTTGAAAAACTTTGAAAAATGCACTAAAGTGCATTTTTCAAAATTTTAGGTTACACACACACATGCCCTTGGGGCATGTGTGTGCGCAACATGTGTGCACAGTTCAATTTCAGGGTGCAACAGGGTGTCCTTTTGACACCCTTGCACCCTTGAATGCATCGCAATTTGCGAGTACCTATTGGTACTCGCAAATTGCGCATGTCTATCTCCCATTCATTCCTATGGGCCTGTAGGCCCATAGGAATGAATGGGAAGGCATTCCCTAATTGCGACTCGCAATTTGCGAGTCGCAATTAAGGAATGTTTGGGAATCGCTAATTTTATAGCGATTCCTACATGCTTAGGCTTTTGCAATTCCTTAATTGCGATTCCTTAATAATCGCAATTAAGGAATCGCAAAAGCCTACATTGATGCATGTGCCCGTGTGTGTCTTTCCTTGGTTTTCTGAAAATCCTTTCATATTTAACAGAGACTTGTGAAATATGGAAAATATTTCACAGGTCCCTTAGAAATGTAAGCATTATGATAAATCTGTCCCACAAACAACTTTGCAGAACTTTACCACTGTCTAAGCTGCTAGAATTATGCAACAATGGAGGGCCAGATTATGTGCCTAGAACAGCCCGATCATGCGGCATTATGCTGCACGTTCTATGCAGTGGCGTAGCTAGGCACTCTGCCGCCCGTGGCGGTCCCTGCCTTTTGCCGCCGCCGAGCGCCTAAGAGCAGGGGGGGGGGGGTGCTGGCGATAAATTTACCTGCCGCACCCAAATCTCGTGCCGCCCGGGGCGTACCGCCCCCTCCGCCCCCCCCTTGCTACGCCAGTGGTTCTATGGCAGTATTATTTTGATCCATTTGAGCTAGCAACACCATGTTACTTTGAAATCCATGAATTACGTGGCAAGCATGGTAAATCCATAATTATGTTGTAACTGCTGCAAACACAAAGTCGCATACCCCTGGCTCTTGCCATTGTCTATTGTTTTATCATCAGTCTATACATGAAAGATAAACAAAACGTAAACATTCTAATTCCACTCACTGCCAATTGTTAACTGCACTTTAAAGAGAACACCTCCAACAATGTTTACACTCTATAGACAGAATGTTTTTAACAACACCAAAATGTGTTTTTTCTAAAATTATACATTTCTAACTATATAAATAACTATTGTTCTTTCCTTTTTGCTGCAGACAACCAAACAGTAAACTCCAGGATTTCACTTAGTATAGTCAATAAATATTTCCCTGTTTGAGACGACACCATTTCAAGCTACAGCCACAAAACAAACATGTACATTTTTTGGGTTCTTGAGACTGCGGTTTGTTCGCTGGCTTAATAATTGGCACGCATTATGTTTTGAATTATCCCTTGTTCAGATATTGCATCTCCACTCACACCAGGGTGAAAATGCCATTGTCGCTATTGGCATTTAGACTACCAAATCCAGTGCTTTAAATGGGAAAAAATAAGTGCAGGTACTCATTAAAATTAGCTAGAGGTGTAGTGAGGGGGCGGGCTAGGGGCGGGGCTAAGGGCAAGACATGATGATACTTAACGACTTCTATATTAGTTGCAGCACATACCAGAAACACATGAGAAATGTGTTTATATAAACAAAGCAGCTTAATTCATTACACAAAATGAAAGAGAAATGCGATAATAGGTTAACATTTCCTTTTTCTTTTTTTTTTTGCAATAGTTGCACCTTCTTAATGTCATACTGTTAATTGCTGTTTGGCACAATACTATATATTTTTGAGCACGAGAGTAGGAAGAAACTGAAAATACCCCCACTTCGAACCAAAGCTCTTATTGTACCAAGCAAATGAAGCAAACAATCATGACCCTCCCCAGAAGAAATCTCTTGTCTCTTCCATCGATCTATCCATTCATCCTTTTATCCTACCATTTACCTGCTGATGTCCACCATTTAACCTTTACATTCTATCGTCTATTCAGTCTTTCATCCATCATTCAGTTTTTCACCATTCCGTCTATTCACCCTTCATATCCAAACCTATCCATCCATCTCCAAACCTATCCATTCATCCTTTCACTCATCCATCTCTTTATCCACCCTTTCCCTCATCCATCAATCCTTTCGCTCATCCATCCATCAACCCTTTCACTCTTATTTCATCCACCCTTTCACTCAATCCCTCCTTTCACTCATCCATCATCCCTACCTTTCATTCATCCATCCAATCTTTCACTTATTCACCCATCATCCGCCCTTTTATCCAATCATCTACCCTCTTTCACCCATGCATGTTTTCACTCATCCATCCATCTATTCATCCATCCATCCATCCATCCACCCTTGCTCACTCATCCATCCACTCACTCACCAACCCTCCCTTTTACGTTATTTATGAATCTTTGTCGCCGAGCAGACGTACACACAAAGTGCCACACATTTTCTTTAAAATACCTCCTGAGAGTGTCTTGATTCTCTCTCTCTTTCTCTCACTTTTTTCTTATAAAAAACAGGCATACGAATGCAGGCAAACACACAAACATAAAAGGCACACAAAAGACTCCGGTATGATAAAAGCCAAGTTTTCTCTTCACCTACCATGGCTTTCTTAATTGCCACCAGGGCCGGACTAGCCTTAGCCTGATTGCCACTGCCATGATTCCTGTGTTTGCACAAATGCAGACGACAGTGTGAATGTGATTGACAGCACAGGGCCTGAACGGACCCTGCTCTGTCAAGCACAGCGTGATGGCGAGCACCCGGACATTATTCAAATGAGGCCTGCTGAATAGCTCAGCCGGGGCTTAGATCGGGGCTGCAGAAGTGGCGCCTTGGCTGCGGGAGACACGTTCCACTCCTGCTCACCAGCATAGGCAATGAGCCTACCTTTTCATGAGTACCGGTACTCTCCTCAGCAGTAGAGAAGTGCCGGTACTCAGAGTGATAATTCGAAGAAGTGCCGGTACTCCGTACCGGTGAGTACCGGCCCATTTAAAGCACTGACCACATCCACTGTGGAAGTTTAAACTTGAAGTGGCACAATTAATTACTGAGGGTTCCTGGGACTTACAGGGTAGCTCCTGCTTTGTGAGGCCAAATATTTATTACACAGTGGCCTTTCCGTCATTCTGTGCTTTCACTGGTGTGGTGGAAATTCGTCCAGCCATTTTGGAGATGAGGGGCAACGTGCTTGTCTAGTCCATATGTTATAGTCTATGTATTGACTGGATTTTTTTTAGATTGCATAGATAGCGAACTATAGGAATACAGTACACACGCACAATTCTCTGTAAATATGCAATTGATACTCACAAAGGATTGTCTGTCTAAAGTTTTTTTAACAATAGGAGGAAACAAAAGAAAATTATCAATAAAAGAAACAACACGAAGGGAGAGCAAAAACTGCACTGCACATAAGTGAGTGGGGGTGTGGGGGGGTGGAGGGGCAAGCTGACTCTTCGTTTATGTTTATCTCTCCCCAGCCTACTTGAGAAAAAGGGAAAGATAAAATACAAGGTCTTGCTCAAGGGTAGGGGGAGTTAATTCTCCTCCCGGCAATGCATAAGGACTGGGAAGAGGTGAACACCACCAATACCCTCCCGTCTTACCCAAGGGCAAGAGGGCAGTTTAAAGTTGGACTATGACAGTGGTAGCTACCGCAGTATGGCCATTTCTCGCGTTGGCAAAGGTGAGGGGGGACTTACAAAAAATCACCACTCGACTTGCCCAAGAGTGGGGGGAATAACATCCTAGCCTTGCAAAAGAGCAAAAGGGAGGATACCACACTACCCCGACACTGTCCAAGTACCGGGGCAGTATAACAACCCCTGCCCTGCCGTAGGAGGAGGGGGCACTGTCACCTTACACCCTTGCCTTGTCAATGACAGAAGGAGTTTACCAAAAACAGCCTCTGGCGTTGCTCAAGGGAAAAGTGGTGAAATGACAAAAAGAGAAGAGACAGTCTGCTGACATCCGTCCCTGATCCCTGTTACAACTCCTCTGTGGATGGCAACAGTCGCTGTCAGACTTTGGAGAACACCCAAAATTAGTTAAAGTAGTAAAAGCTTAGATTTAAAATTGTATGCTTAACTTAATTCAGTACACAAATTTTACCCATCCCATCTTCATCTTAATTTCGTCCGCAAATGTTATGAACAATACTTTCCTGTTCAGCACTTGAGAGATGTTCTTAATGGCCCTAGTTCGGGTTTGTCTCAGTTAAATTTGCTGCTCGCACCTGAGACTCCTTAAATATTGATGGTCGAGGATGCAAGTGGTCTAAAATCAATATATTCATTTCATTCAAACTATTTGTTTAAAACATCTCGGAGTTCATTGGCTAAATCCAAAGTTTCTGGGCCAAATCTTCCCCAAACACTCGGCAGTCACATTCTGTGGTTTTGTGACCAGGTGCCAGGGCCGGCTTTAACACTGGTGGCGCCCTGTGCGACAATGTTTGTTGGCGCCCCCCAATGACCACCTCTGCCATGGATTCCTTCACTAGCACCCTTTAACAGTATCCCTCAAATCTCCATAACCACTGCCTCTCGGATTCATTTAGTTTTATAGCACCACTCATACCAGTGTAAGGTGTCAGAGCACTTTACATCACACACACATTGCACAGAGACAATAATATGTGTGTAAATCACTGTATAGGAAATGTTACATCAGACAGGACTACAAGGTGTAGTGTAGGAGTAACAAGTCATCGATACTGGAGGGCAATATAGTTTAAGAGTCCTTATTCTGGAAAAGCACAACTTCAGATTTTAAAATGTAACACCATTGTTAGGGGTTCTCTTTAATAATAAGATTTTTTTCTACCCAAATGAACCCTTTTGGCAAGATCAGGATTATGAAAGACTGGGCAAAAAAACATTTAGCTCTAAAATATACCTCGCAGTTTACATGTCGCTCTTTGATGACAGTTAATAGCTCAATGTTTTATATTAGGATTTTGACTTACAAATGACAGGTAACAAAAGGAGCTCTCTTACAGAAGCAGTAACCAACTGACCTATTTACAATATATGCACTTTGTTATCTTCATGGTACACGTTCTTAGCAGCAGGCATTTTAACCCTCTGCGCTAACTTTGGATGAGTCAAAACTTCCACTAGACAAACCCTCTGTCTCTTTACAGGAAGACGATTAATCACCAAAGTTATCTTCACATTTTAATTGATGCATGAAAATTGCTGGAGGCCAGGAACGCGGCAACAGGTACTTTTTAAATGATAATATATTAGCAAAAATGACGCCCCCACCCCAAGTCAGCTCCCGGTGTGGTGGCACCGATCGCACCGCCCTAGAGCCGGCCCTGCCAGGTGCTAGTGAACCTATTACTCAGCGATAATCTTCATTACTTCGAATTAGGAGCTCCTCATCCGAGTCCTCATGATTGAGGATCAGTCACCCCGGCTAGCATCCTTGCAATCCATCTAAATCATAGGGTAGTCTTCTTCCCTTTTTCACTACTGTGAAGCCCCTCCCTGCCCCACGGCATTTCCTATCTTAACAAACAGCTCTATCTGTGCCACTTCCGGAGGGAGGGTCGGTAACTAGATTGTAACAAGAAGCTCCTGATTAGGAGAAATGAAGATAACCAGTAAGTAATAGGTTCATTATCTCCTCATCATAACACCTCATCCCAGACCTAAATATTGAGTTTATAAACAAGCCTCTTATGCAGTGATAAACTTTCATATAGACTTTATTTAGTCAAATATATCTGGTCCAACATATCATAGAAATTTACCACAACTACTTCATTGCAGCTTTTAAACCCTTTGTAGCAAACTTCACAGAATCATCTTTATTCACTTCCAATCTATAATGTGCTATGAAAGTATTAGAAGTGTACCAAGTGCCTACCCTACATATCTCCTGTAGCGACATATCATCTGACTCTGCCCAGGATATGGATACTGCCCTGATAGGTCTCCCTTGCAACCCTTTTGGGAACTCACACCCTGCTGAAACATATGCCTAATTATGGATTATTTTACCCATCCTTCAACGTCGCAGTTGCTACTTTCTTACCTTCATTTGCTGCCCCATGACCTACAACGAAACTCCTTTGTTTTGGCTAAATAGACCACCAAAGCTCCAGTGACTCAGGAACCGTGAGTCCCCATCAGCTACCACTGAAAGGACAATTTCTGCACACAGTGAAACAGCTTTTGGGCTGTAGGTCTGAACTTAGGATCGTATCTCAACACTGTTCTATCTGGGAGGAATTTCAGGTATGGGTAATTATTAACCAACATACCTAGCTCACCCAATCTTTAGGCTGTTGTAATTGCCATAAAAAAGCAACCGAAGCCAAGACCGAAGCCATATTCGCAGTCTTCCATGATTGAAACAACTTTTCCATCGCATTAGATAAATCCCATGTGGCTGTAGGACCAAGGAATACTGGTGTTTTCAACTTAAAACTTTTCAAAAGCTTGAAAACCATAGGAATAATCTTAGCAATGTTACCAGATGTCTCTCCGCAACCTCCAACTGCTGACAGCATCGAAGTGAATAAATGTAACACAAAACTATCACGTACAAAATCCAAAGTGAGGAATTGATCACAAGGATTTGCATCTATCCACTTCTTTTTGGCATCAATTCTAAATACTTTTCCAGGGCCTTGCATACAAAGCAAGAGCTGAAGGTTTCCTACAGACCTGGATATCAATAGTTAGCTCCATTGAACACCCTCAGCCATATAGGACTTGCAGTTCAACCTCTAAGTCATGAGACTTAAAGTCTTCAACTGTGATAGCGACAGTGATGGAGACAGAAGAGGTGAGGATTGAAGAGGGACCTGGCGATATTGACCCCTGCTAACCAGTTCAGCAGCAGAAACCGAGGCCATCTCAGCCAAAACTGAGCCATCAGAATCACCAGAACCTGCTCGCTCCGAACCTTCTGCAATACCCTCAAAAGGAGAGGTATTTGTTCAAACAAAAACAGAATCCCTGATGGCAACTGAAAGGACATTGCATCTACTATCCACACATTCTGAAGCCAAGTCTCTGAGCGAAAATGAGTAGAAGGGCATTGCTCGGAGAAGCAAAGAGGTTCAACCAAGAACTCCCTCACTGTCAAATGAAAAGTCTCCCTGTTCATGTGATATGACTCTGAGGTTTAAACAAAAATAAGGGTACTGTTCCTATCAAGATTAGGAAGAAAAGAGGAAAAGGAAGGTGGGAAATCCTACAGATTATTCGTTATGCAGCACTCCTTTGTTAGAATTTCAAGTTCTTTTTCTGAGAACTACAATTTGTACTTTCTTCCCCCTGCCTCCTTTTCTGGGTCATGGCTGGCCATTCCTGTTGTACAGAGTTGTTATTTGGTGGTCCCCAGGTCACTTTACCAATACATCTTTTCTCCACCTTCAGGCTGGATGCTTTCCTGGCTTCAGTGTGCCCCACTTCCTGGATGTGGGGTCATCGCCCTGAATCAGGAAGCAATTTTGCACATTTGTGAGTGTGTTCGCTAATTGCGACTGCATTTGCAATTTAGGAAATCACTAAATGAGACTTCTAAAATAAACAAGAGACTCATTTGCAAGTTGCTAACTCTGCCGGCCAATGTACATACATTCTGATTTGCGATTACCAAATTGCGATTTGCCAAAAAATCGTGATTTGGTAATGGCAATTCGGAAGGTTTGTACATCTGGCCCTTAGTCTTTTACGTTCCAGTTTACCACAAGAGTACACTTATAAACCACCCAAGGAAATCAGGGGAGGCACTTAGAGATTCACAGGGTGTCAGGCAGAGGCCAACAGCCGGGTCCAGTCCAGGTCCAGTTGCCACTGGTCAGCTAGGTACATCCAGGAAAAGGCCTCTTGCAGCTTGTAGTCTCCCTGTGGCCACACAGAACATTAGCCATCTGACTCTTGGAGTCCACTTCTTTGTCCTGGCTACAAGAGGGAGTAGGTCCAGTCCTCTGGGGCTACTCTCAGGTCATAGACAGCAGGTCCAACCCTTTTCTAATCTTCCGAAGGTCCAGAATGTGTTCTGAAATGGGTTTCTGGACATGTCACATTTATGCCTAGCACAAGCTAGTGGGTGGGGTGACTATTGGGCACACACTAACCAATGGGGTATGGGTTCCTGGGGCCAGTTCTACCCACTTTTTCAGTCGTTCCTTTTTCCTTACTGCAAACATGCTCAAAATGCAATGCATCAGGGAAAATCCAAGATGGCGAACATTTTCATCCACAATCAGCCTGGGCTCTGAGGGTTGGGGTTGTGGATGGGGAGTGTACTATGGCAATCCAAGTATCTTCCTACATCTAACAGTAAACTCCAGTTTGAGATAGGCACCATACCCACAACAAACACACAGCGAGAAATCTGGGAGGACAAAAACAAGGCACCTCAGCAACCAAGTGGAAGATCCACAAGCATTGTCTTGGCATCTGGTTTTCCCCCTTTCAAGGATGTCCAAAGTGTTACATGTAGCACACCAGACCTGTCAAGCAGTGTCAAAAAGGATGCCCACAGCCCCAATCCTGCATATTCTGTGGAGTTCAGCAGAGTTATCTCTGGCCCTTCAGATCAGCCTATTGTAGGTTCCTGGGAGGCATTTCACACCTGCTCAAGGCTGAGAACAGTTTGAGAGTTGGCAGATATGTATGCTAATTAGCCTGCTGACAGTTCAGGCAGGTAAAGGGTACCTTTCTAAGAATTACTTTCCCTTAATATTTTTTAAAAAATCTGACTTTACCATTGTACGGGATAATTAATAACTATTAAAATTAGTTCTATGATTATTTTTCTTCCTGGTCCTATTCCTGAGATGTGGTATTAGTGTTTTAATCTGTACTCTGGTTTTCTACATAAGACAGCTAGGCCTGTCACAGTGAAAATAGCTTTTATGACCATGTCACTATACGGACACGGTAATATTAATTTTTTACATCTCCCAATTGTCTTTTTTTTAAAAATCTTTTCACAGCGTTCTCATGCTGTTTTACGTAATAATTGCCCCACCAGCTCCTGCATGACTTTAAGTGTGTGCCTGCACTTGCGCTATGCCCCGGGGACTGGGAACCGACACCTGCGGCTCACACACAGCCACAGATCTAGACTTGTCACCGTTCCCCTCCCTGCCTTGCACATGGTCACTGTGCTGCTGGGGAAGAGCCTCCAAGCCCGCTGGCTGTGCTAACTAAAATACACAACATTTTTTATCCAAACAACCTTAATATAATTCCTGTAGTGTGTCTTACCCTACCAGAATGCTCTCAGTAAAACATCTCTTTTACTCACGACGCCGACCATCGAGCAAACAGTAAGTGCCTGGGGCAGAGAGAGACTTTATGGTAGTCAAAAAGAGAAGGACTACCTTATGAATTACAGGAAGTGCGAGGGCACGGGAAAGGAAGGTTGTGATTTAATCATTAGGGCTGAAACGAAGAGTGACGATGATTAGGTACTGGGAGTACCACGCAGCAAAAGACAGAGGAAAAGAGTTAGAACTTTTTCTTTCTCTGTCTTGAACCCTGCAGCATGGAATGACTTTCCGGCACCTCTTCACCAAATTTCTAGTCATTCATTCTGCAAACAACTAAAGCATGGGTGTTTGCGCACAGTTATTTAGACTACTTGAAAAACCAACTTAGTGACATGAGGAATAGTCATTCAGTCAACTCCAGCTAATCCATGCTGGAGTCACAGCTTCACAAAAGACAATGAGAAAATGAGAGTGCAGAACAAGGTAAAGATATGACTAAAAATGATAGAAAAATCAGTAAATGTCCCACATCGGCTAGAAGTGACAGTTAATGCAATGGGGAGGGAGTTTCACTCAGCAACAATAGCAGATGAATGTTTAGCTCATTATTCTCCGTCCGAAAGGTCTAGGCCCTTTCAAAGCTTTTAAAAATGATGCTATTATCAAACAGCGCTGACATTCATTACATCTACGTTGGGAAGGCCTAAGATGGGTGTTGACAGGCATGTGTCACTCAAGTTGTACACAGTTCATTCAAGCATTTGTATTACCCGCTGAGGTATTTTACAAACCTATGAGAGGTGCAACCCCAGTACGCTCCCTGATTTACGCCCTCAGTCCCTACCACCAACAAATAGAGACTCTAACTCATGCTGGCCAGAGATCAGCTTTCCAGTCTCAATAAACAATCATTGGATTCCAGGCAATGGCACAATCCTTGCACAAGACGTTTAGGAAAATGTATTACATGCTGAAGGCTCATAAAACCATATTCATTCATCCTCTTAGCTGTTCCCTTACACCTCTGTCCCTGGACTAGATATTCCATCTTTGCCTCTTCGGCACCTATTAAGAGTCATAACAGACTCAATGGAGTGGCCAGAAAAATTAAATACCCTCCACTTTGAACCATATCCCGAATGGCATAGAATAAGCAAGTGAGACGAGCGCAACTGGCACTCGTTACGTTGTTTGAAGAGGTAGTTCTGAAAACAATGTGGCCAAATGGTGCCCATCGCTCTGCCCATCCTTTTCGCTATACTTCCATCTCTTCATTTATCTTTCCTTCTCTTCATTCACCCATCCTTTCCTTCTCCATCAGTCCTTTCAATATCTAGACTTCCTGTCTTCTCTCCATAAATCCATCCTTCTCTGCATTCTCACCATCCCTTCCCCACTCCCTCTTTCTTCTACGGCCTCTTTCCTTTTCTGTGGTCCTGTTGCATGTTTTCCCCCACCCTACCGTTCCACCATGCTATTGTTTTGAGACACATGCCTCCAGTCAAAGGTGCTATAACTCACACGTTGAAAGATTTATATTATACACACTGCACACTGCCAACCACCCACCCGATCAAGCTGCAAAAGTAAAGGGTTCATGGTGTCCCTGTACAGACCCTATAGCCCTCTTCCAGCATCCTTCTCAGCTTTGCCACAACATCAGGCAACCAGAACCCCTTACCCCCATTGCCTTCACCTTGTGACCATTTTAGGTGACCATCTATGAATGATTTCTGCAGACTCTAGTTGCAGAGTATAGGTCTGGAGATGGAACTGCTATGGAGAATTCATTTGGTTGCATCTTAAAACTAGCCAGACGCTCAACATTCATTGGGCTTTGGAGCTTCCGCCGCTGCTATGCCCCCACCCTCTCACTCCCTTCGTGTGTCTTAGCCTTCAAAGGCACACATCATTCTTCAACTGAGAAATGGGAAGTCGTTGGAGATGGGGCCTCAGTGACAGCCTCGTACAAACAAATTTGCAGTTCATCCACAGGTTGAAGTGCATAAACATGCTTGGGAGCTGTGTTGAAGTAATCCATGGGAAATGCATTCTTTTATGTTATGAAAGTTGGAAAACAAGATCACTGCAGATGTCTGAGTGTAACAAATCACATAAGTGAATTCTGGTTTAGGAACTCGAGACGAGTGGTGAGTATTTGTAGTGCTAAGAGTCCCCATCCTGGGACTGAAAGGACTGGAAATTGTATTACATATGCTATATATAGGCTGCTACAAAATATACGAAGAGATTTAGGCCCAGATTTACAAACACTTTTCTCCTGATTTGCATCACAGAAGTGATGCAAACCCAGCACAAAGGGTTGTGATGGGATTTACTTTCCAAACCAAATCATGATTTGTGTTGCAGTGTTGCCTAAAGTTAGGCAAAGTAGTGCTATGCACTATTTCGTGCTACTTTACAGCAAGGCAGCACACTATTTGTGGTACATGGGCATTCCCATGTAACCACCTGTAGGAAGGTAGGATCCTTCTGCATGGTTACCCCCACTTTTTTGCCTGGTGCTAAGCTGTTATTGACAAGTCTGACTGGGATCCTGCTAATCAGGACCCCAGTCTTTATCTGCTTTCTCCCTAAAATTGGTATGTTCAGTATTTAGGTACACCCCAGATTGGATACTGGGGTACCCTTTTCAGTCCCTATTATATGGTACTAAGGTACCCAGGGCATTGGTACTACAGAGGTCCCCCATGGGCTGAAGCATGCATTATGCCACCCATGGGGGACCATTCAAAATGGAACTACAGGCCTGCCATTGCAGCCTGTGCAAGTTGGTGCTAGCACCACTTAATAAAAGATATAGGTTAAAACCTATAAGACACCCCTCTAGCAGGCCTTTGCAATCCTGAAGGCAGGGTGCTTGGTTCTAAGTGTGAGGGTGCCCCTGCATGAGCAGGACACCCCTACAGCCTACAGAGTCCATTCTCCCGGGTTGTAACTGAAGCAGCCATATACTATATAGAGGGGCACCGCGTAATTAAGCGATGACAATCTCGAAAACGGCTGCAATGAATCCTATCATGTTTGGTATCAAACATGTTGGAATCATAACCCCACACCGTAAGCGGTGTGGGAGGTATGATTCCAAGCACTGGAAGAGCCCTCCGTTAGGCTCTCAGTGCTCCCGGTACCAGTTTTCTTGACCTGAACAGCACAAAATGGTTGCTGCCGACCAGAGACACGATTCTGCCCTCCTGCTGCTGAGCCAAGCTCGAGGAGGGGAAGGCAGAAAAATAGGCATCCTGTCACAGGGAGGTGTGACCACCTCCCAGACAGGATTTAGTGTATTGGGGCAGGGTGGGTGCACTTGCCAGCGCCACTCAGTCTGCATGAGGGGCACATTTGGTGTCCCCATGCATAGTCCAGCTCAAACCAGTTCTGGGAGCCGTTGGCTCCCGCACTAGCGCGAAACTGGACAAAAGACATGGGAGTAACCTCCCCACTGTCCAGACCCTCCCCTGGGAGGGTCCCCTATATTGTCCCAACCCTTTCCTTAGGGTACTTAAGGGCTTACCTGTGGGTGGGTCCCTAGATTCGTCGTGGGACAAGATTCAGATCAGACACCACTTCTTCTTCTACCGTCTGGGCACTCTGGACTTCGCTGGACTTCGTTTGGGCTCAACTTCATCTCCCTTCCAGTCTGCTGCATTGTCTATGCCTGTGCACCATACAGGAACCTTCCAAGGCCTGTGGGCATCAAAGACACCTGAAGGAATCTCCCTTGGAGTGAAGGAGTCACTCCCCTGCCTTCGCAGGCACCGCAAGTAAGTCGACCAATCTACTGATCCTGAGCTCCTCCGGACTCCATAAAGTTCTGCAATGCAGGTGGTGGTTTTCCACAGCTCCCGAGGCCTGTCCTGCCCTCTCACCAAGTTTGAGGCCAGTATCCCTCATGGGGGTTACAAAAACTGAACCCCTGTGTACCGCGTCAACTTGCAGTTGCAAAGGCTTGTTGACTTCCTTTCAAGAAGATCTTCGGGCTCCAAGTAGCCCCAACCTCGAGCACCTCCAGTGACCAGAAACTTCAGCCCCGCCGCATCGTTGTGCATCATGGCCCGCATCTTTTGGTGAGCTGCTTGAGGTCCTCTCCCGACTCCAGTGCCTCCGGCCTGTGGGTCCATTTGAGGGTCACTTTTGCTTCTTTTGGGCTCCCCTGATGGCTCGGAGCCTGCCCTGACTCCCCTGCTTTTGGTGAGTTCCCTGGACCTTGCTGGTCCTGACATTGCACCTTCTTCGACTTCTGCGTGGGTTGCAGTTCCAAAAGGCTTGTTGGTGTTCCCGCCAGACAACGACCCCTCAGCAATAGACATCTGACGTGAGACAGCTCGTGCACGGCTTCTGATCTTCCTCAGCGTTGCCTGGTCCTCACAGCTGAAAAGTCAAGATCATCGTCATCCATGCTGCAACACCTGACATCAGAGGGTGTTGGAAGCCGGAGTCCCAGTCCCGCACCACTGTCACCAAATGCGAGACCCGGGACTCCTCACTCAACGTTAGGCCAAGTAAGGACACCATTTGAGATAGCCCTGCTCACCCCCTTAGTAGCTTGGCACAAGCAGCCAGGCCTATCTCCAAGGCACGAGTGTACAGTATGTGCAACCACACTCACAGCAACCCACTGGTGACACCACAAATGGACTCCACACGAGTTTGATAAAACGAGTATAAACTTTATATGAAAAGATATACGATCAGACCACACGATACAAAAGCCAACATATAATAAAGGGTAATATTCGTTCCGGCTGGTTGATAGGTTCAAATCCCAACCACCGCTTTCAAAATGCTATGCTGGTCGCAATGCTAGAATCACACACGTTGCAATGGACAAACAATAGTGCGCTGCCTAACGATACAATCCTGTGCTGGGCAAAGGAGAAATAATACAATGCGTAACGATACACCCTGGTACCTTGCAATGGGAGAAATAATGCAATGCGTACTGCTACAATCATATACTGCGCAATGAAGGAATAATGCAAAGCGTCACACCCCAATCACGTACTTTGCAATGAAGAAATAATGCAATGCGCACCGCTACAATCATGTACTTTGCAATTAAGGAATAATGCAATGCGTAGCTACAATCATGTACTTTGCAATGAAGAAATAATGCAATGCGGGCCGCTACAATCCTGTACTTTGCAATGGAGAAATAATGCAATGCGTAGCGCTACAATCGTGTACTTTGTTATGCAGAAATAATGTCAGGTGTCATAAGACAGTCCGGCAGTTCGTTAGCAGCAATGTGTATTACGACAGTCAGCCTCTTTGATAACAGTTGCCCCCCACACGTATCAACGATGACATAAAGTACAGCTTCTCACTCTGGCCCCAGTACTGCCACTCCTTTGGTCAGTACGGGCCCCAATCTGAGCCGGAGCAAAGGCTCACATTGCCAGAAGGACTGAGAGGCCGAGAGAGTGTCCCTCCGAGCCCGCACCCCGCCCAGGCAGTGATCCACGTTACCTGGGGGCGCGACCCCACTCTCCTCTCCTCCTTCAGCGAACTGGGCCTTCTGTGCAGAACTTTCTCAATGGGCCTCAGCGGCTCGGCCTGGCAGCTCAGCTCCTCCGGGGCTGCCGGGCCGCGACTGTTAGGAAGGTCTCAGGCGGCTGCAGGGCACACGTACCCCACGCCTTTGAGATTATGTTACTCCGGGTGCACGTTCACCACAGCACCCTCCGGGTCTCCTCTGGCACGAAGCCACACACACAACGCTGATGAGACTTCACATCGACTCCGAGTGCACGTTCACCAGGCACTCCTTCCTGCGGTCTCAGTTGGCACCAAGACCCGTACACCGCGCTGCAGAGACTCACTTTCTTCCGGTGCACACGATGATCAGCCGATCACCTCCACAGTCCCAGGTTGCACCAAAGCACGCACACTGCTTCACTGAGACTTACTCCAAATCCGGTGCCCCGATATCCAGGCGCTCTTCACCAACGCCTTCGGCCGCACCCCGACACGCTCACCGTGTCCGAGCCTCACTTCTCCTCCGGTGCACTCGATGACCAGGCGCTCTTCACCAGCGCCTCCGGTGCACCCTGACACGCACCCTGCGCATCCGAGACTCACTCCACTTCCGATGCACACGTTGACCAGGCGCTCCTCACCAACGCCTCCTGTGCACCACGACACGCTCCTTGCGCGTCCGAGACTCCCTTCACCTCCGATGCACCCACTGACCAGGCGCTCTTCACCACCGCCTGCGATGCACCACCACACGCACCCTGCGCGTCCGAGTCTCACGTCACCTCCGATGCACACGCTGACCAGGCGCTCTTCACCAACGCCTGCGGTGCACCACGACACACACCCAGCGCGTCCGAGACTCACTTCACTGTCGGTGCACACGTTGACCAGGCGCTCTTCACTAACGCCTCCTGTGCACCACGACACGCACCCAGTGCGCCCGAGTCTCACTTCTCCGTGTGTCCAAGATCACAGGGCACACCTTCCGAGGGTCTCAAGCTGCCACAACACGCGCCCACCGCGTCGCTTGAAACTTCTCCGGAAACTTTTATGTTCCTGTGTTTCCAAACAGGGAGCCAGCTCACCTCGGGCCCTTGGGGTAACAAGACACAGCACAAAGCACAGTCTTCTTCAAGCAGGGGGACCCAGCGCACAAAGCACAGTCCCAACAGCCTCTTCCTTGGTTAAAATAGCAAACTGCAGACCAGCCCCAGATCACGAAGCAAGGGTCGGTCCTTCCCAGCAGTCTCTTCAGTTGTTCCTTCCTTAGCAGAGGTTCCTCTTGACCACGAAATGGGTCCAAGCCTTTTCAGTCTCAATCCATTTCTATTCCAACGTTCAGGGGTCTCAGCTCTCATAGTTATACCCCTAAATGTCTTTGAAGTTTGTTGTGCTCAGGGGTCCCTGACCCCTGCCTAAATCAGTTCTGGGTGTCTCCCTCCCAGTGTCACCTTTCTCCCTTTGATACTGGGGGTCTGGATCCTTAATCACTCAGCAGGAGATGGGTCAATTATTTTATAGCCGCAACCCAGGCCTCTTCACCTCCTGGGGCTTCTCCTCCGCCTACTCTCCAGATGCAGGTCAGCCTGGTGCCATCTCAACCCCTCCCTGGGTCAAGACCTCCCCCAGCTCCTCTCCCCTCTCAGATCCAGACAGTCAATCCACATTCAGCAGAGACACACAGAAATGCTTAAAGCACAAAACTCAGCCACTTTCTAAAAGAGTGGTTTCTGAACACACAGTGACAAAACCACTTTCATAGAAAGATGTGTTATGACACTGTGAGTTCATACATACTAAACTTCACCTCTCCATTTTAAACTTAAGGGAAACTAGGCTAACAAACACAATATCTATAAACAATAGGAGAGAGAGGGAATTTTTAGAAGGAACACTCTTGATCCCCCAAATTGTAGTCTAAACAACAAAAGAGTTTGCCTTCTCAAGAGAAGAGCTAGCGTGGAGAATCAAATTTGATTCTTATAAGTTCTCACTCACCAACCTAGTTGGTGACATGCTTCATCATCGGGCCCCACCAGGAAGGTCGAATATCTCCCCGATGTAGCTTCAACGCCAGAATTACTGCGAGCGGGTTAAAGTGACAAGTGCACGTGAATGTGAAGTGATTTAAAAATGACTAGGCTGTATCCGAAAATGATTTTATTCGCTGGCCAGTCAGGCACAAAATAAAAACAATGTGAGTGATGTGATCGCTGAAGAAATTGGTCAGCTAAATCTCACTATGTGTGGTCAACATGTTTCTGCCTTTATGATGCTACTAGCTAGGCATTCGTCAGGACCAAGGTGAAGACCCCGGCGGTGTGAGCACGCTAAGGCTCACCCTAACCTGGAGGTCAGATGCGTGCAAGAGTAGGAAAAAGAATCTTTAAAACCTACTATCATTGCGGGATCCTCCTTACTTATTGGGACTCCTGCAGATCTCTGAGATAAAAGAACAAGAACGAACAAACACACAGACATAAGTATATTCAGTAAGCATGTGGTCATGGGACGTTCATTGTTCCAATTTCAGCAAACAAAGTGCTCTTCTCGGAGTGCACCGGAAACTATATCTCAAGGAGCTGTCGTGCAGTAGTGAGATATGAATGTGCACATATTTTAGAAAGTTATTAAAAGTGGCAAAGCTGGAACCACAAAAAACATAGAAGGTATCACATTAAGCGCTATTTTTACTTACACGCCTATTGTGACGTGGAAAGCCACAGGGCGTCAAAATCAGAAACGCTAACGTGACTACAACGGGCTCATCCAAGCGGAATTGTCAAAAAGAAGAGAGGAATGTCTTACACATAGGGTGATCACTAAACACACCCTGGGTCTCGGGAGGTGGTGGCTGATTGGCACACCCTATAGAAAGGTAGATATAAAACAGGAGATGAATAAATACATAGATATGAAGTTCGGTCCCGCAACAGCAGGCGATCACTTATCTGTGTGGTAGGGCTGCTCGAAGAAAAAAAAAAAAAAAAAACTCACGCCGAGAAAGCCAGACACCCACTTGGTACCTGGTTGAACCCTCTGAAAACCGGACCCGTCGATAGAAGGCCGGTGTTCCACATGTTTATATAGGGGAAACACAGCCAGGGCCTCGGTTTGAGCGTCGGTGTCCCGGGAGAGCCCTAATTGCTACGTCATTACGTATACGTAATGACGTAGCAATTAGGGCTCTCCCGGGACACCGACGCTCAAACCGAGGCTCCTGGCTGTGTTTCCCTATATAAACATGTGGAACACCGGCCTTCTATCGACGGGGTCCGGTTTTCAGAGGGTTCAACCAGGTACTGAGGGTGTCTGGCTCTCGGCGTGAGTTTTTTCTTCGAGCAGCCCTACCACACAGATAAGTGATCGCCTGCTGTTGCGGGACCGAACTTCATATCTATGTATTTATTCATCTCCTGTTTTATATCTACCTTTCTATAGGGTGTGCCAATCAGCCACCACCCCCCTCCCGAGACCCAGGGTGTGTTTAGTGATCACCCTATGTGTAAGACATTCCTCTCTTCTTTTTGACAATTCCGCTTGGATGAGCCCGTTGTAGTCACGTTAGCGTTTTCTGATTTTGACGCCCTGTGGCTTTCCACGTCACAATAGGCGTGTAAGTAAAAATAGCGCTTAATGTGATACCTTCTATGTTTTTTGTGGTTCCAGCTTTTGCCACTTTTAATAACTTTCTAAAATATGTGCACATTCATATCTCACTACTGCACGACAGCTCCTTGAGATATAGTTTCCGGTGCACTCGAGAAGAGCACTTTTGTTTGCTGAAATTGGAACAATGAACGTCCCATGACCACATGCTTACTGAATATACTTATGTCTGTGTGTTTGTTCGTTCTTGTTCTTTTATTTCAGAGATCTGCAGGGTCCCAATAAGTAAGGAGGATCCCGCAATGATAGTAGGTTTTTAAAGATTCTTTTTCCTACTCTTGCACGCATCTGACCTCCAGGTTAGGGTGAGCCTTAGCGTGCTCACACCGCCGGGGTCTTCACCTTGGTCCTGACGAATGCCTAGCTAGTAGCATCATAAAGGCAGAAACATGTTGACCACACATAGTGAGATTTAGCTGACCAATTTCTTCAGCGATCACATCACTCACATTGTTTTTATTTTGTGCCTGACTGACCGGCGAATAAAATCATTTTCGGATACAGCCTAGTCATTTTAAATCACTTCACATTCACGTGCACTTGTCACTTTAACCCGCTCCGCAGTAATTCTGGCGTTGAAGCACATCGGGGAGGTATTCGACCTTCCTGGTGGGGCCCGATGATGAAGCATGTCACCAACTAGGTTGGTGAGTGAGGGCTTTATAAGAATCAAATTTGATTCTCCACGCTAGCTCTTCTCTTGAGAAGGCAAACTCTTTTTGTTGTTTAGACTAACAAACACAATACCCAGCCTCCCCCATTCTGTCCTATGGGCAGGATGGCCTTTCACCAGTGAAAAACGAAATGGAGTGTTTTTCACTGTCAGGACATAACAAACATCTCAGTATATGTCCTGCCTTTTACTTACACTGCACCCTGCCCAGGGGTTACCCGGGACCTACCACAGGGGTGCCCACTGTGTACGCAAAAGGGAAAGTAAGGCCTGACAAGTGGTTGCACTTGTCAGGACAACATGCTAACTTAGCAAACTGCGCGCAGGTCCTACACTGCAGGCCTGAGTTCCCTTCTCCGCGCACCTTTGCATTACTAGCCCTGGCACACACAGTGCACATCACTAGGGACTTTACTAGTAAGGCAAACATACCAATCATGGCCAACCAATTACCATTACATTTTACACAGGAAACCCTTGTACTTTGACACTGATCAGCAGTGGCAAAGTACCCAAAGCATCTAAATTGGCAACTCTATGTCAGGAAAACGGTCTAGGGGGAAAGCAAAAAGTTTAGGGAACTTTAGCCAAAAAGGCCAAGTCCTACAGAGGGCATTCGTCTTTCAAGTCTCCTGGTCACTCCTGAGTTACATAGATTCTGTCCCCTCTACTTGCAGGTACCTCTCAACTAGAATCCACCTTCGGATTCCACCGGACACTTTCTCCTCTTCCAGCAGCGGCACTTTCCTGAAGTCCTCCATTTTGTCGACAGCGGTTTCCAACACCACTTCACACCTTTGCACCCGGCTTCCCTGGTGTAGGTAAGATGGGTACTAGGGCATCCACGGGAGGGGTGGCTCTCCAGCATTCTGTCTTCCATGGGGTTTCTTCAGGGTCCACTGGGAAGGGTCCTTAATCTTTAAAAATCCAACTGCGACTTTCACATAGAATTGTACGGAGCACGCGGTCGTGTTCCCACACTGCACACGCTCTCCGTGGGGTCCCTATCTACTCACCTTGGGTGGTTCCTTAGGTCCCCAGCACTTCTACGTCCTCTCGACTTTGTCTTGACCTGAGTTGTGGTTCTTATACCACTTTCTTAGTATATAGTTTCGTCCCCCCCTGAGGCCCACTGTGTATTCTGTGCTATTTACTGTGTTTCTTTGCAAAGTATTGTGTGCATTGTGTTTATTTCCGGGTAGGAGATACCTAAACGTGTTAGAGAGTATTATATAATAAATACATATTTTTATAAATACCTTGTGTGGTTCTTTTTCATTTAATCTATACTATAAGATTGCATTCTGGTAAAACAAGCTGCTTTACACTCCTTCTAGACTAAGCCTGAAGGCTGCTCTCCACAGCTACCACTTAGAGAGCTTCTAAGGTTGTCTAAAACCTCTTAAATCACCATAAGGGTTCTCTGGACTGGTGCAAGGTGCCCACTTACATTAGTGGACATCATATACCAGGCCAGATTCTTACACCACCGAAGAGTTTTGACGCAAATGTCCATCTACTAACACTGGTAGACAGAGATTTGCACCAAAAACGTATGCCTCCTTGAGGCAGGCGTAGCAGTGCAGTAACATTAAAAAGTTGCTGCATTTTTCCAATATGCATGTGTACTGCACAGTACTGAACACATACAAAGTGGAGAAAGTATTGAAGCATAGTTTTTGTCCTGGAAGGGTCCCCTACCAGTACAAAACCTATGCTTGACACTACACATACTCCCTTGTACTGTGGTGCAGCCTAAAGTGCACCAGCATAAGAGCATTGCCAGGATTGGGTAGTGCAGTTTCCTGGGTCCAGACCTTCAAAGATAGAAGGCATCCGAGTGAGGAGGATGTCTTGCGGCAAGTCAGAAAGGCAAGTAACATTTTCTTAAATTATGTTAATACCACCTGTATTTTGCCTGCCCTACCACTCTAAATACATGCCAGCCACCACTGCTTATACCCAATTGGCATGAATTAACTTACTTATAAGCCCCTAGTCTATGGTACATGGGGTATCCATGGCCTGTAAGTTAAAGTGTCCCTCATGGACTGCAGCACTTATTGTGCCACCATGAGTATGACAAAGTAAAACATGTCTCCCAACCTGCCACTGCGGACTGGTAGAGCAATTTTAAAGTGCTAACTCAACTTTGCCATTTAAACTCATGACAAAGTCCAGACCTCCCTTTTTAATATATATAAGTCACCCTTAAGGTGGGGCTGTTGAGCCCGAAGGCAGGGTTCTGTATATTCAAAATTAGGACATGTGTTTCTATATATCCTAACTGTAAAAAACCCATATTGTTGTTTTTGCTATGTAAAGCTAGTATCCCCATTGGCAAGCACAGATTTTCACGCTGACCACTCAGCTGTGCTAACATCTGAAAGGGACTACTAAAGTGGTACTTCAAGGTATCAAAAGAATTATTGCATTAAATCTGACTCAATGCCCAAGTTGAACTTAATGTGACTTTTAAGTAAAAGGCAACTTTAGAAAGTTGGCACTCTGTTGCCCAAGTTTTCTAGTGGCCATTTACGGTTGCTGGCCACGAGACACCCTACTGCCCTTCTGAGGAGGCATGTGAACAACTCCCAGGAAAGGACAATATAGAGGCCTGGTGTTGAAAGAGGTGTTACCTCTCCCTGGCAGGAAGTCAAACAGGGTGTAAACTCAGAAGGCGAGCTACAAAGGGGAAGCCGACTTTGATGGGCAAATGGAAGACCCACATGAGAGGGGCTACTCTTCTGTTCTGGTAGACAGGTTGGCATTGGAGACAGAGAGGGGGAAACCGTTGCCAAGCCAGTTTTCCAGAGGGCGTATAGCCCTTAGGTAACCACACCTCCAGGGTGGGCCACAAAATTCCACACATCGAGAGAAAAGTTCTGCCATTTTTGGAGCAGACAAAATATTGCACTCTGGGATAGCTAGATGTCACACATTGCAAAAAGTCATCATCAGACGGGAGGGAACTGGTAGCCCAATGGCTACTAGTCACTGCATCCTCGAGAGCAAGTTGTAGGTATAAAAGTGGCACCCCTGGCACCCAGACCTCAGATCACTTCTGCACTGGAGAGAGATCTGAAAAAAAACTGCCTTTCTGTTCCCTGGACCCAGCAAAGAGAGGCTGCTCCAAAGACTAGATGGCTCTTGCTGATCCTTGGAATAGCAAAGAGAGGACTATGCCTGTGGTGCTGTGTTCGAGGGAAGTCATCCCTGAGCCCCAGACAAAAGAGTTGAACTCCAAGAGTCAGTTGTCTGACTTCCTGTTACAGCTCCAGGGTCACAAAAGCTGAAGAAGCTGCCATGGCAAGTTGGTAGCCACAACTGCTTGATCACAACTGACTGCTGAAGCGCAGCCTGCAAGATCGAGTCCGGACATTCAAAAGTTGCTCTCCAGTCTGTTGGACACAGGAGAGTCATCGGAGTACATTTTGGTCCCCCAAGACGGACATTAGCCTCTGGTTTTAACCACTGGTTTTGCTGTGACCGGAAGACCAGTGGCAATTGGTTTTTGGCTAGACTCCACCTGGACTTCAAGGGACATCAACCTCTGTAGCCAAAGTCACCCCACCATGTACCTGGACTGAAGGCTGGCCCCAGAAAGACCCCCGTCAATCAGATCTGCATCCAGAGCATCCTGAGCATCTTCAGCATCCTGTGTCCCTTTCATCAGGACCACTCCACTGATGTCTATGGTCGTTTGTCCATAGAGCGTGAAACTGGACTGGAGACTGCATTGACTGCAAAGTAACTGTCCTGCTATGCCTCACTGACCCTTGTGACTTGCTCCTTGCCGGAGTTGGTCGTCCAAAGCAGGCCGAAGTAACTGAACACAACTTTACAAAAGTTTTCCAAAGTTTTCAAAGTAACCACTAACTGCGGTAGTTGCCAATGCTGTTTGCGATTGGAGTGAAAAGCAGTGATTTACTATTTGCTTAATAATTTGTGTCTCCAGAACTCTCTGGTGGATTCTGTTCATTTTGGTGTCTAAAAATTCATGAAAAATAAGATCGATTTTATATGTTGGTGTCAGATTTTCTTTGCGTAGCATTTCTTTCTTGTTCCCTTGCTTTGGTACTCCTAAGTTCTTCACACTTGTTCCTTCGTTTAAGCCTGACTACTTGAAGCCATTGCTATCCAGAGTTGGGCTAATGTTTTACAAACGAGTCTGAATTGACCCAAGATGGGTTTGTGAGTTTATTACATGGTGAGGTGGCACAATAATACCATATAATAAACCGCATTTCGTCACATATAGCTTTTCAATATAATTAATGGGTGCCTTTATGCACTAAACACAGGTGCCTTTATGCACTAAATTCTTCAATTTTAGATGAAGAAATTGAGCAGAAATAATATGTTATGACTCTGTCCTTTTGGTGCTGGACAAGTGTCACCTGCAGTGTTTAATTTGAGCCGGTGGTGGCAGGTGGGGCCCACTGGCACTCATTTTTGGGGACCAGCACCAATTTTTCCTCAACAAACTTTGATCCAGAGCAAGAGAGAGAAAATTACAAAAGTGGGAAAAGAAGGACTAATGCAAGGTAGGACAAACAAAGACAAAAGTAGAAAACACAGGTGACAAAAACCCTGCAAGAGTGAGATAAAGAGTGAGGGAGTGACTAATAGTGGATTAAAGAGGAATTCGGTGGAATCCAGATCTTGCAGCCTTGGTATCCTGACCTTGAATAGCTCAGGCCTCTGGCTTCTTAATTGTATTTGATGCATTATGTAGGGAGGTAGGATACTTCTAGCATGATTATCCCCACTTTTTGCCCGGTGTCAGTGTGTTTTTGACTTAGTCTGCTGGGATCCTGCTAATCAGGACCCCAGCAACTGTGCTTTCTCCCCTAAATTGACATGGTAAGTACTTTGGTACCTCAACAAATGGCTCCTAGTGTACCCTTGTAAGTCCCTAGTATATGGTAAAGGTACCCAGGGCATAGGTATACCAGGGTTCTCCCATGGGCTGCAGTATGTATTGTGTGTCCCATGGGAGTCCACTCAAGCTGTGACTACAAGCCTGTCCGTGCAGCCTGTGTGAGTTGGTGCTTGCACCTCTCACAGCAAATATACGTTTCCTTATATCTGAGGTCACTGCACTTAAAACCTATAAGTCACCCCTATGGCAGTCTCTTCAGTCCTGAGGGTAGGGTGCTTGGTTACAAGTGTGAGGGTGCCCCTGCATGAGCAGGACACCCCTACAAACCCTGGAGTTGATTCTCCAGGCTTTGTAAGTGCGGTCAGCCATTATTAGACACATAGTGGACATCTGTCATTACGAGATCTCTAACTATATAGTGGCTGCACCAAATCTGGTCATGTTTGGTATCAAATGTGTTGGAATCATACCTAAACACTGATTACAGTGTTGGAAGTATGATCCCATGTACTGGAGGGCTCACTAAGGAACCCTCCTGTAATCCTGGTAACAGCCTTTCAGGGTCTGCAAGCAAGCTAGTGCTGTTGCCGACCACAGACACGATTCTACCCTCCTGCTATTGAGCAGGGTCAAGACTGATTTGCATATGGCTGGGTCCAAACTGGGGTGGTGTGGTGAGCAAAAGAATGATGGATTTAACCCAGATCCTTGTGACTGGGGGTGAATGTTTGCATTGTCCAGCATTCCGTCCATCAATTGTTTCTTTTGCATTTGTCGCCCTAAGTGGGAAGGGTATGCCCAGACGTGGGTCCCGTGCTCACTACACCACTGGATTCAAGCTAGCCTGGCTGAAGAAGGGTGATGCCCTGAAACCGGTCCCGGGATGCTTGTTTCCGGTCCAGGGAGGACCTGGCTTGGCAGTTCGGGCTGGACAGTTCCCACAAGGAACAGGGTCAAGACTGATTTGCCTATGGCTGGGTCCAAACTGGGGTGGTGTGGTGAGCAAAAGAATGATGGATTTAACCCAGATCCTTGTGACTGGGGGTGAATGTTTGCATTGTCCAGCATTCCGTCCATCAATTGTTTCTTTTGCATTTGTCGCCCTAAGTGGGAAGGGTATGCCCAGACGTGGGTCCCGTGCTCACTACACCACTGGATTCAAGCTAGCCTGGCTGAAGAAGGGTGATGCCCTGAAACCGGGCCCGGGATGCTTGTTTCCGGTCCAGGGAGGACCTGGCTTGGCAGTTCGGGCTGGACTGTTCCCACAAGGAACAGGGTCAAGACTGATTTGCATATGGCTGGGTCCAAACTCGGGTGGTGTGGTGAGCAAAAGAATGATGGATTTAACCCAGATCCTTGTGACTGGGGGTGAATGTTTGCATTGTCCAGCATTCCGTCCATCAATTGTTTCTTTTGCATTTGTCGCCCTAAGTGGGAAGGGTATGCCCAGACGTGGGTCCCGTGCTCACTACACCACTGGATTCAAGCTAGCCTGGCTGAAGAAGGGTGATGCCCTGAAACAGGTCCCGGGATGCTTGTTTCCGGTCCAGGGAGGACCTGGCTTGGCAGTTCGGGCTGGACTGTTCCCACAAGAAACAGGGTCAAGACTGATTTGCATATGGCTGGGTCCAAACTGGGGTGGTGTGGTGAGCAACAGAATGATGGATTTAACCCAGATCCTTGTGACTGGGGGTGAATGTTTGCATTGTCCAGCATTCCGTCCATCAATTGTTTCTTTTGCATTTGTCGCCCTAAGTGGGAAGGGTATGCCCAGACGTGGGTCCCGTGCTCACTACACCACTGGATTCAAGCTAGCCTGGCTGAAGAAGGGTGATGCCCTGAAACCGGTCCCGGGATGCTTGTTTCCGGTCCAGGGAGGGACCTGGCTTGGCAGTTCGGGCTGGACTATTCCCACAAGGAACAGGGTCAAGACTGATTTGCATATGGCTGGGTCCAAACTGGGGTGGTGTGGTGAGCAAAAGAATGATGGATTTAACCCAGATCCTTGTGACTGGAGGTGAATGTTTGCATTGTCCAGCATTCCGTCCATCAATTGTTTCTTTTGCATTTGTTGAGCCAAGCTTGAGCAGGGGAAGGTAGAGCAATAGGTTTCCTATCACAGGGAGGTGTGACTCCCTTCCCAGACAGGACTTAGTGTATTGGGGTGGGGTGGGGTGCTTGCCAGCGCCACCAGACTGCTTTGAAGGGCACATTTGGTGCCCTCCTTGCATTCTCCAGTTTGAACCAGTTCATTAACCCTTGGCTCCCGTTTTGGCGCACAACTGAACAAAGGAAAGGGAGTATCCTCCCCTCTGTCCAGCCCCTCCTGTGGGAGGGACCCCTGAGTCATTCCAACCCTTTCCTTAGGGTACTTAAGGGCTCCCCTGTGGGTGGGTCCTCAGATTCGTCATGGGACCAGACTCAACCCTGAAACTATGTCACTTCAATCGTCCGGACACTTAGACTTCATTTGACTTCGACTGGAACCGAGACTACACCAAGGAAGACTCCTGCTGCTCCTGGTCTCGCTGGTCTTGAAGTCTTCTTTGTTGTCTGTGTTTGTGCTTCATCCAGGTTCTTCAACAGACATGTGGGCATCAAGGACACATGAAGAAATCTCCATTGGTGTGAAGGAGTCACTCCCCAGCATCTGCAGGAACTAGAACAAAGCTGACACGTCTGCTGCTCCTGTCATCCTATGGACTTTCCGAAGCTCAACAACACTTGTGATGATTCAGCAACTCCCTTGAGGCCTGACCTGTCTTCTCTGCAATTTTGAGGCCAGTATCCCTTGTCGGAACAGCTGGGACCAAACCCCTGTGCACCGTGTTGACTTGCTGTTGCCAAGGCTTGTTGGCTCTGCACTCCAGAGATCTTCAGGCTACAAGAATTCCAGCCTCCAGCATCTCTTCCCTCCAAGATCAGCATCCTCACTGCACCCTCTGCACCGTGGGCCTTCATCTTTGGTGAGCTGCTCAAGGTTTTCTTGCGACTCCTGTGCCTTCCGCTGTGGGTCCTCCTGAGGGTCTTTTCTTGCTTCAGTGGTCTCCGCCGTTTGCTCGGGGCCTGTTCTGAATCTCCTGCTGTTGGTGAGTCCCTTGACCCTTGCTGGTCCCAACAATGCTCCTTTTTTGTCTTCCATGCCAGTTGCAGCTACCAAGGCTTTTTGGTGCTCCCGCCGGACACCGACCACCTGGTCACCAACATCCGACATGGGACAGCCTGTGCACAGCTCCTGGTCTTCCTCAGCATCGCCTGGTCCTCACAGCTGCAGCAACAAGGTCACCGTTGACTCTTCTGAACCTCTCAACATTGGTGGGCATGGTGTCTCCGTGCCTCCGGGTCACTTCCGCGTGGCATAAACTCTGTCCCCTCTGCTTGTAGGTTCTTCACTTCATGAATCCACTCTTGGATTCCACCGTACTCCTTTGCAATCTTCTCCAGAGACATCTTCTTCAAAGTCTCCGATTGCTGTCTACGGCAACTTCCGATGTCACCTCACCCCTATGCACCCAGCTTCCCTGGTGCAGGTAACCTGGTTCCTGGGGGATCCACGGGTGGGGTGGCTCTCCAACCATCTGGCTTCCAAAGGGTTTCTTCGGTGTCCTCCAGCAAGAGTCCTTCTTTAAAACTGCAACCACGACTTCTCCATTGACTTCCATTGGGCACGCGGCTGTGTTTCCACTCTGCACACAGCCTCCATGGGGTTCCTGGGTACTTACCTTGGGCGCTTCCTTGTGTACCCGGTTCTTCTGGGTATTCTGGTCCAAGTCCCCTTCTCCTTTGCAGTTCACATTCCACTTTCTTAATATATGGTTTGGTCTCCCCCTGGAGACCACTGTATTTTGTGCTACTTACCTGATTGCTTTTGAAGTATTCTTGTGTATTGTGTTGATATCTCCGGGTAGAAGATATACCAATGTGTTAGTGATTGTGTGTGTATAAAATAGACTATTATTGCTAAACACTGTGTGGTTTCTTTTCACCTAACTGACACTGCAGATTAAACTGGTAAAACAAGCAGCTTAACACTCCTTCAAAATGAGCCTGACTGCTGCTCTCCACAGCTACCACTTAGAGAGCTTTCTAAAATTGTCTAAAATCACTAAAATTACCATAAGGTTTGTCTGGATTAGAGCAAGGTGCATCATATCCTAAGCCAGCCTCCTACACATGGCACTTATTTTTTTTTACAAATTAAGCACTGGTTACTTGAGGGATAGCTCAGGTGTCTGGCACCTGACCTGTGTAGACTGATAGAGAGTTCAACTATGCGAAGCCGAAAAATATAATTTAGGTCTAACCAGAGTCATACTACTTGTGGGTAAACGAAATGCCTCTATGATCAGTTTCTCAGAGTGCATTGTAAATATGTTGAATTTGCTTAAACATATGGCTTGTGCATTTTTTCTCCAAGATGAGGCTTATGTAGAGCAAATATACCAGCACTCCCTTGTGTAGGCATTGCGTCCCTGTATCCTGCCTCTTCAATCTAGTGTAGTTTGGCAGCAAAATGCTTGAGAGACCCTATTGTGCTGTGAAACTAAGTCTTGGTCTGTAAAAAGCAGCATAACTGTGACATTGTGTATAATTGATTTCCAGTGCAAAATGATTACACAATGAAAGCACTAATTTGTGCAATACTTGTTCCAGTGTCACAATGACAAACTGGTAACTATGTTGTCTGCCTGATTTCTCTCTTGTGCCTCGTTCAAAGGTGTCCCCTTCGCTACACAGGCCTGCCTAATTGCTGTATTTAGTATGGACATTTAGGATCAACCATTATAGACAATATGCCCATTCTTCTCAAAGGAATTTTGGAGAAATTTGTTTAAAAAAAACGTTGCATTTTATAATGCTCCTACAGTATTTAATAACAACATTGATATTTTAGTGGATTTGACACTTTATGTGCCGAGGACTTCAGAACAGAATTGAAAGTGTGTTTTTATTATTACAATATTTGCTATTAAGAGGAATTATTTCTGGTTCTGTTGGCGTGGCCTCTTTACAGGACACTGCCCATCAGATTCACATTTTATGTGTTGTGCAGTTTGAAGGAAAACTTGTCTTCTTTGTAAACTAGAACACCATTCGTTGTAAAGTTATTTCAAGGCAACTGCCTTTGTTGTGCCAGTTCTTTGAGCATGGTGGCTCCTGCTCAGATGTAGCTCACTCGTCAATTATGAACTGCTTCAATGTGGGATGCTATTTTACTTCAGAGTTCGGATCTAGTTGCGCCCCTGGATACAGGCTGTTAGTGTCCAGGGTGTCTGATAGTTATTTAGCCATTAGACTATCCCTTATTTTTTCCACAATATACTGCAATGTCAAAAAAATTCAATGCTGGAATCGGAGCCAATTGAAGCTGTTTTTGACGAGTCACTTGCAATTCATACAGAAATTGGATCTTTATACACGATTGCCCATTGTATATAAAATATATATACATATATGACCATCGTATAAGTAGGTAAGTGGCGGGTAGGGGATCTAGCTTTTTGCCACTTATTATGAATAAGCGCGTTTACCTCTTCTGCACATTGTTGAACCCCTGCTGTCACGCTAAGCAGGGTCAGGGACAACCGTCGCTCAAAGCTGCAATCTTTCCACTGACCAATCTGAGTTTTCCAAATGAGTCAATGAAAATAATGATAACTATTATTATGCCTTTCTGTGGGAAAGACGTTTGAACGATGCGACTCGTTTTTACAGGAGTACATTTTTGTGTATACTGTCGTATATGGATCAGGGTTTTAATTGCATCTCTTTTTTTTAAGCCGAAACTGCCAATGAAAGCAAATGTTTTCTCACTCACCCATTTGCGTGCGCACTCAGGTAATTATCGGAGACAAACGTATGTGAAATAGTCATACTTGAAAAAAATGCGAACGATGTCCTCGATCTGCCGAGCGACAACAGAATTTCTTAATGGTTTCTGTGGTTCTTGGGTCTGACAAAACTTTATCAGCTGTCTGCAGCCAGAAACCCGTTTTCATATCAGGCTGTTTAAGAGGAATAGCAGCAGACTGTGTAAAAGTGGCTGTTGCAAGGAGCGCGGCAACAGCGCGAGCAGGAGAGAGGTAATTATTTTTATTAGAGAGGCAAATTATAGGCCGCGGCGGCAGCACTACTCAGCGCGAGCCCGCGGCAATCTGCGCGTTAGGAAGAGGAGGCGGAGCCGGCGACCTCGTCCGCCTGCCAGGGTCGCCTGTCCACGCTTCCGTAAATGTCCAGTTTTCCACCATGGTTTTTTGTCTGCTTCTAAGTGCTTGTTTTGCACATTAAGGCACTGACGCATAGGACGATTAAGTGACTAGGAAAGAATTGCACAAGAGACGCCAAGAGGTCAGTACATGCGTGACAATTTCAACCAGTCCAGGCTTTTCAGATAACTGCAAGTGCATTATGGGATTTGTAGTTTAGCCTTTTACATTGCAAACATCGTCTCAAAATAGAAGCATTCACAGTACTTTTGGTTAAGAAGCTATTCTTCCCTGAAGATGGCACACATTACGTGGGGCCTCTTGCAGCTATAATTGGTTCAAGACTCGGGACGGAATGCAGAGTATGAAAGTCACGTCTCTTGCTTTCACAGTCGGAAATATATCTACCACATCTAATTAGGAACATTAGTTGTCCTCACAAAATACAATCTTATGAGCACTCTGGTATGAACTGCCTGCTGGTAAAACACCTGAACCTGGTCGCAGGGCTCTTTAAGTTTCCCAGGCCCATGCATGAGTAGCTAATCCAGTCCAGGTTTGTGCTTTGCATTCTGTTTTTTTTTTCATGGTGATTTTACAATGGGATGAAGCTTGACTGGATGAGTGACTCATGCATAGACTAAGAAAGTTGGGAGATCTGTGGTTGTGGGTAGTCTGCCTTAGCAAGGAAACGGAAGGGTTAAGTGGAGACCCTTGCCTAGGGTCAGTCCATAATTAGCATCACCAGCTGTCAGATCCTGTGCAAGGCACCACAGTCTAGGCAGGGGCTACTGGGCCACAGCTGTGGTGGTTGTGGTATTTTTCCTCGGGTGCCCTGGGGTCCATCCTACTATGACTCTGCAAAGTACACCCCTTCCACACTTGGCTCTCGGGGTTAGCGAGCACGACCACTCAAAGGCTTCACAGGGAGATAGTGTGGGGTTCAGAAACAGAGAATACTAACAGTCTAGAACCAGACCAATTAATTGTCAGATTATTAATATTCTGTATAGGAAAAATTTGACGCTGGTAGTTGTCAATTTTTATCGTAACAATTTTAATGTTTTAAATACTAGTATTGCCCAAGAATTGGAAACTACACTAACAAAGCACATTGAGGAGATTAATATGGATTTTGTTGTGCTCTGGGGAGGCGATTTTAATTGCAAGGTGTGCCCCCTTTCTAAGTGTTCGGCTTGTCATTTACCGATGCGGGCAAGCGAAGGTGGCCAACATTTCGACCACAACCCTTGTGGGAATATATTTAACTCGCTGCTGATAAAATATTCTCTTTTTTTAACTATTGATCTCCTAGAAGAAACCAGTGTAGATTTAGTAACATATGTTGGGAGAGGCCGAGGCACCCTAATTGATTTTATTGTCTTATCTGATTATTTTAACTCGTACTCAGTGTTTTTTAACATCCATAAAAATGGTTTTAGCGACCATTATCCTTTGTCATTAGAGCTGGTGACACCCTCTGAAGAATTAATTGTGTCTGCTAGAATATTGCCTTTGACTTATGACAGAAATAAGGGGCTTTTACGAAAATGGTCTGCTGTAAATCCTGACTCTGTCCTCAAGCAGATCATAGAGTCAAACTTAAGCCAAATTCTAGATTGCCTGGAAGACAACATCAATCCAGAATCTATGTTGAAATCCTTCAAGGCAATTATTGAGACAACAAGGGTGATACTTACCAAGAAATCAAGCTCTAAAAAACAGAGCATCAATAGGTGGTTTAATAGCGAATGCACTCTACAGCATAATAAATTGGTAAAGGCCTTAAAAGTAAAACCCAGAAACCCCATGGAGATAAAATATTCACGGTATGCCTATAAACATGCGCTGAAGAAACGCAAAATGGAAATTAGGCAAGAAGCGTGGGGCCAACTCCATGTGGCATGTCAAAGTAAAGATTCTAGGCTCTTTTGGCGCACCGTAAACCAGGAGCACTTCAATAGCTCCAAAAATGGCAGTACTGACATGACAATTATGCCTGAATCCTGGTTAGACCATTTCTCTAGTCTTTACAAAAGTTGCATTAACTCATATGACAGCCCTAACTTCCAATATGGGGCTCCTACCCTGGTACCGCCGACGTTAGATGAAGTGGACAGAGCCCTATCCCAGACTGTAAAAAATAAGGCATCTGGTCCCGATGGTATACCTGCGGATCTGTTTTTAGCCAACCTTTCCCTGTGGTTACCGCTGTTAACGAATTTATTGAGATGTTATGCAGCCCAGGGTCCCCCTGACTCCTGGAGAACAGTAATAATAGTTCCTATTTTTAAAAAGGGAGACAGGTCGGACCCTAAGTGCTATCGACCCATATCTTTAATTGACAGTACCTGTAAAATTATGGGCCGAGTTATATTGGAGAGGTTGGAGATCTGGGTAGCCAAAAAGGGGAAGTTCTCTGATGTCCAATATGGGTTTAGGAGAGGTCTGGGCACAGTTGAACAGTGACTCAACCTGCACCTGGTCATCGGCAAATACACCTTAGCCAGGCCTGGACCCCTTTATTTAGGGTTCATGGACCTGACGTCTGCCTTTGACTGGGTGCAGAGGGGGAGACTCTGGGAGAAGATGCTATCCATGGGCATTGAACCACCAATTGTCCACTTTTTAGCAGCAATGCATCAGGGTGTCACGGGTAGAGTGCGGTACGGTACAAATGGTGAATTAACCGCTCCAATAAAGATAGATCGCGGGGTCCGTCATGGTTGCGTCCTTGCCCCTTTTTTATTTTGCCTATACATTAATGATTTAGAGAGCAATCTTGATAATGGGAATATAGACGCACCGTTAATAGGCCGCAGATCTCTCCCAGCACTTTTATATGCTGATGATTGTGTGCTAATGTCCAGAACTGGGGTGGGGTTGCAGAGGCTTTTAACTGGTTTTAATAATTTTATGATTGACCTTGGCCTGAAAACAAATGTTGCAAAATCTCATGTTATGGTGGTGGGCAAACACCCCACAATTTTAAAAACTTGTTTTTATAAATAATGAAAAATTACTTTACGTACCCACCATTTCTTATTTGGGCATTCTTTGCAATCAAAAAAATTCTTGGTCTCACTTAATTGAGGCAAAAATTGTTTTTTTTATCAAAATATTGAGGCCATGTTCAGATTTACAAAAAAACTAGGCTCTCGGCCTATAAAAACCATTATAGACATCTATAAAGCCCGCACGTGTGCCATCACTATGTATGGTGCCGGTGTCTGGTGATTTTGTAATTTTACGGGATTGCAGAGGGCTGAAAACATGTTCTTGAAAAGATTATTGACAGTCCCGAAAAGTACTACTGCCACGATTTGCCATCACAAACTAGGTGTGACCCCTTTATCTTTTTGTTTGCATCTAGCACCTCTTTTGCTTTGGCGTAACTTCTGGGCAAAAGAAGAGACAGCCTTGAATCGTGCCATAATCACTGACTGTTTAAAGTTGGATTGTGTAAAGAAAATTCCTTGATTATGTATATCTATGATTTACTGGGGAAGTTGGGTTTATCAGAATGTATCGACACCCCCGGAAACATAGTCAAAATCTCAAGAGCTGAATTGAAAAGAGTTTTCCTATTTTATTCCTACTCAGTCAGAGATCACAAAGAGTTGACAAAGAAAAGGGTTGTTGAACACTCATCGTTGGTTTGTTCCCCAGGCACTGAGCCCTATCTTTCTTTTTATTTTAATCATGTTAAGATGTTTTATCTCATAAGATTTAGGATGGGCACTGCTTATTTACTGGTTTCATACCTACGTGATGCACATTGTGATGCTAAATTGGACCTGTGTCCTTGTGACTCAGAATCGGAACAGAGCACTTTACATTTTATGTTTTTTGTAAACTTTATGCTATCCCAAGACGTTCTTTTTAAAACCATTAGTAAGATTTTTAAATATAAGAAAGTGTAAAGCTGCGCTACATCATCTCCTTCTTTTAAAAGATCTAGTACATTTCTTCCGCTGTTCGGCTCCGGAACTTTGTTGGAAAATGATTTTATTGTTCGATTGATCAAATGGTTTTATTGTATATATGTCACAATTTTGGTTTTGTTAAATGCACGAAATGTTTACTTGTTTTATGCAGTCTTTTATGGTTGAATCTGCAGCCGAATAAAGATTTGTAATAATAATAATTGTCGAGCCCAGTGCCTGTATTTTGGTTAAAAACAAAGTAATTTAATATCACAGCAAAACGGAGTACTCCACAATTAGATGGGGTTACAACTACAAGGTTAACAATCTCACTCACAGGCTTTTAGTTAAACACTACAGCATCTAGGGTACCCTTCTCCCAGCTCAGCTGTGTCCACAAATGTCTATGATGACTTCCCCATGATTCGGTCTCAGACAAGATTAGGCACCAGTGCAAGTATACTAAGCCCTCACCACACTGGCAGGCAACCAATAGAGAAATTAGAACAGTTACTTAGCCCAAAGAGTTCTCACTGGTAAAGGTAACTTCGTAAGGCTTGAATATTTGTGCATTAGTGCCACAATCTTTCAGTCTTTTGAAGACGAGCTCAGCAGAGACGCGGCTTGGGTGGAAGTCAATGGCACACTTTCAAGGTCGCACCATTTGCATATACTTCGGTGCCATTTAATGGCAGCAATGGCCTAGCTTCTGACAGGTCGCTGAGGGGATCAAGGTGGCAGACTGGATCAATAGATGCTCGTCTTCTGCAGTTGCAAGCTTCAGGCTGGGGTAATGTCTTCCCCTTTGGCAGCAACGAGGGCACCCTAAGGGAATGCACCACACATCAGCAGTGGCAAACCCGTCCTCAGACACTCTGCATGAGGGAGTGCTGGACAAGATGCTATTGCTTGGCTTAAAGTTTCCTTGTGCAGTTTGCTACATGAATTATGCTCTGAGTGATCAGAGAGCCGGTCACAAATCAGTTCAGTCAAAAGATGCCCTCACTTGACAGTCAGCTTCTTCTGGGTGCTCTACATGCTGGGAACACAGCTGGGCTTGAGTAATCTGCAGAGCACTGCCTTCCTTGGTTAAGAAGAACTTGGAACTGGAACTAAGTGCGGTGGTCTGAGTCCCACTTTTAGACGCATTTTCCAATTGGGGCAGGTGGATCCACTGTCTAAGATTCTGGAACCGGCTTGCCGTGCTTCCCCTTCAAATGTCATTTTCTGGTTGTACTAGAGACACAATCTTTGTGTAAAGTGGTGGCTTTATCCATAGATGGTGATGATCCAAGCAGGAGTATCCACTTCAATGAAGTGTGAAGTTACTGTAACTGGTTGTCATGAACCTTCCTGGAGTAGCATCAGGGAGAGGCAAAAGGGCAGGGCCTGAATAGAAACTACCCTGTCTTTAACAGATTCTGCGGGCTCACCACTTCTCCATCACCTTTCACCAAATGGCAGTGCTGAGGAAGGATTAATCAGCAAGCTTTTGCTAAAAGGTCCTCAAAGAATGTCTACGGGTAACCCTCTCTCCATCCTCTCTCACTTCAGTGTCTTGGTCTCCACCATGTAGCCTGAGGAATGCAAGCAATATACTTCCAGCATCTGGAAAGCTGTAGCCACTTGCCATCTTGTTCTATATGGATCCCTCTGGGCCCAGCAAACATAAATTGGCGACCTTAACACCAGGTCCTCTCCCATTGAAATCTCCTGTTGGGCTCCTAAATGCCATAATGGCTGTCGCTGGGCCTTTAATGAAGACACTGATAGCCTCAAATCAAAGCCATTCTTTAAGAACTACAGGACAGCATGCAATGGGCAATCAAAATGATAAATATCTCTTTATTTCCACCAGTTCTGAAAAGATGACCATGTGTCTACAAAATCGAGGGAAAGCTGGATTGTTGAATCTGGATAGTTAGTTTATCAATTATTTTTATCTATTATTATTATATTAGCTATCTATTTATTTGTTTTTTATTTCACAAACCAGGCCCCTAGGGCAGACTATCTTTTTACAAAGCAGAAGGCATGTTTACAAAAAACAAAAATGGTACAGGATCTCAGTGCAGTGCAAAATGAATTTACACATAAATTAATGTAACATCTATGTGTGGTAGAAGAGGACAAAAGTGTTGCTTCCAAAGTAGGTTGCCAGCAATGGTATCATGCAGAAATGAATAGTCAAAGGTGTGTGATGGACAGGGAGCAGAATCAAATGAATTATCTTTGTATTCATATACAGGCTAGAGTGCAATTATAGTATTTGTGGAGATTGGGAAGCAGACCTGAGGTTAACCAGATCTCTGGTGAATATTCTTTTATTACTGCTCCAGGCTGGGTCTCCAGGTTCGGAGTTGAATTGGGCTTCCCCTGTGGGTCGCCCAATTCAACTCCCCCACCAGGGATGGCAACAGAAGCACTTTGGCTGCAACACCAACAACCCCCCCCCCCCCCCCCCCATCGGCACTCTGATGACGTCACCGCATTCCGTCGTCCTCAGATGCAGCTGAGGACGCGCTGGAAGCCATTTGCTGTCAGTGCGACCTGAGAGAGGACACAAAAAAGATACCTCCTTCTCTGGGGGTGTTTGTTTGTTTTTCCTTTCCCCCTCTGCCTGTTTCGAGTGGATTCCTGCTCTACGATCGCAGGTAGGGCCGGGATCGTGGAGCAGGAATCCACCAACTAAACCTCCACTGATTTTATTTGGCATTGTTGGGGGAGCGACCCACCAGGCAAGGGTCGCTCCCTTGGGGGCATGTTTGGTTCATGCTTCGGCTCTCCCTGGGGGCTGATACGCCTGTTTTTTAAGCCAATCACCTCCCGGGGGTGGGGGGGGGTCAAAACCCACTGGAAGCCAAGGAATCCTTTATTTTTATGATTACGGGGAGTAACACCTTGGGGAAAGGTTGCTCCCCTTGTAGGACATATTTGTTAGTAATTCTCCCCCCCCCCCCCCTCCCAGAGGGCAGATCGGTCTTTTTTAGGCTGATCTGCCATCTGGGGAGGGGCAGAAGTCCACTAGACACCAGGGATTGCATGTTCTATATGTCGAGTAGTGGCCCCTTTGGAAAGGGTCACTCCTTTTTACTGGGGAAATGTTTTGGTTGTTTTCTGCCCCACCTATGGCAGATTGGCCATAATTTTAGGCCCATCTGCCCCCACAGGGCAGAAAGCCACTAGACACCAGGGATTTGTACAGTTACATCTTGGGGAGCATCCCCTTAGGGAAGGGTTGCTCCCTTTTATTGGGCAATGTTTTGGCCATTTTCTGATCCCCTTGGGAGCAGATCGGCCATATTTTAGGCCCATCTACCCCCACGAAGGCAGAGAGCCACTTGACATCAGGGATTTTATTTATGTATATGTCAGGGAGTGGCTCCTTTGGCAAGGGTTGCTCCCCTTTTTTGGGGCATGTATTTTGGCCGTTTCTGCTGATCTGACATATTTTAGGCCCAACTACCCAGAGGGGGGCAAAAAGCCACTAAACACCACGGAAAGTTTCTGTGTGTGTGTGAACTGGAGATCAGCTGACAGTCTGCGTGTACTTGGTGTGTGTGGGCTAGTGCTTGGCTGGCAGTGTGTGTAGACTGGCTCTGTATGTGGACTGGTGCTTGGCTGTTGGTGTGTATGGACTGGCGGTGTGCTTGCACTGGCACTTGGCTGGCGATATGCGCAGACTGTAGCTTGGCTTGTGGTGTGCATGGGCTGGCGTAGACTGGTGGTGTGTGTGTACTGGTGCTTGCCTGACGGAGTGCATGGACTGGCGCTTGGCTGGTGGTGTGCATGGACTGTCGCTTGGCTGGTGGTGTGCGTGGGCTGGGGTAGGCTGGTGGTGTGTGTGGACTGGTGCTTGCCTGACGGTGTGCGTGGACTGGCGCTTGGCTGGCGATGTGCATGGACTGGTGTTTGGCCGTTGGTGTGTGTGGCTGGCTGCGTGTGTGGACTAGCGCTGGGCTGGCGGTGTGTGTGCACTGGTGTTTGGCTGATGGTGTGTTTGAATTGGGGATTTTGCTGGCTGTGAATGCCGACTGGCTTCTTGCTGGCGACGTGTGTGGCTGGCATTTGGGTGGTGATGGGCAGACAGAGGGTTTTATTATGTTAACTGTTTTATTTCCTGTCATTTGAATTTGTGATTGTAATGTCTTAATTCTTCTTTTTCTTCTAGTGCAAAGCTTTTGATTTCCTTTGCTGTGACTCCTGCTTGCCGTTTCAGCACTGGTAGATCTATAGTTGCATGTGTTTGGTAAGAAAACATTTTTGTACTGTTTACTGTAAATGAGTATCATTTCCCTGCATGAATGTGATTTTTGTAAATGCTGTAATAATCGCACCAAATTTAGCTTCTGTTTTACTGTGTGTGTGGAATTGTCCTTGAATTTGTGCACGATGTGTATTGTGTTGTCTTGTGTGTAATTTTCTTTTGTTCTTCCTTTCTAGTGGGATATCATTGGTGCTTGCTGTGTCTGTGCAGAATAGGTGATGGTGAGTCTAGCTATCTCTGGCAAGTGGTATTGATTTTCAATATATCGGTCTTTGTGTGCTTTGTATTGAGTGTCTTTTCCTTTCAGATTACCAGCAGATTTACTTTCAGTTTCATAAAGCCACACTTTCTTTATTTCTTATTTTACACAGTGTTTGGTATTGTTGGTAGGGCGGGAACATGGCGGCCGTGAGCTAAGCGGTCGCAGGCTCCAGATGAGGAGAGCGTTTCTGGCAGGTGACGCACCCTCCCCCTTGACACTTACCGACGAGAGGAAGCGCTGCGTTGTGCTGTCACGGTGGTGGTCGGCAGGAGCGCCTGTGGCTGGGTTTCATCCCGAGGTGGTGATGGCAATTCCGCGCTGGGAGAGGGCTGCATTGCAGTTGCAGCGGAGCAGAGCAGCCTGCGCTCGAGCGCGCAGTCAAGGTGGCAGAGTCAGCACAAGCGGCCTGGAAGGTGGTGAGAACCTTCCACAAGCTGCTCCCACAGCTATTCAGCCACCCAGAAGACTGCAGAGTTTGGAATAGAACTGGGAAGCAGGGAGAGAAATTCGGTGGGCACAAACGCCCACACCTATGTAAAGGAGAAGGCGGGTAATTTCAGAGACAATGTCTCCAGGTACACTTTGCGCAATAACTACATTCTCAGGGGTAAGTTCTGGGTCAGAATTACTCTCAGTCTTTGTGGCCCCTAGCGATAAGGGTATTGCTAAGGTAGTGGGTGCAGAGACTACCCTAACAAAGTTGGGGAAATCTGGGAAGCCCGTAAAACAGCTGGGGAAGAGTCCGCAGGGAAGGGGCAAAAGAATCTCGCCCCCTCAGGTCAAGGTGACTCCCTCCCTGAAATCCTTCTGCAAAGTTTTGACCCAACCAGTACTGCAAAGGAAAGAGGGTGGAGGAGAAGAGAGTGCAACCCAGAAGAATCCCAGAATGGATAGTGTTAGAAATGGGGATCTCTAGTTGGCAGAGGTAGGTACCTTTGTCCAAATAGGGACCCTTGCTTCTAGTCAGGGTAAGGGGGATACACACTTTAGATAACCCCTGCTCACCCCCTTGGTAGCTTGGCATGAGCAGACAGGCTTAACCCAAAGGCAATGTGTAACGTATTTATATCAACACTCACAGTAACACAGTGAAAACACCACAAAAGGACACCACACCAGTTTAGAAAAATAAAATATCTTTATCAAAACTAAACAAGACCAAAACGACAACAATCCAACAGACATATATTCAGAAAAATTACTTTCAAAAGGATATTGAAAAAAAAAGCTTGTGGAAATCAAATAGCACCAACTGGGGCTATTGCGACGTCGTGATAGCAAGAAATCCAAAGTACGGCGCCGACCGCGAGGATTGCGGCGTAGGGCGCGGAGTCACACAGACCCCCAAACAAACAGTACCTTGGAAACTAAGTCGGTGACGATGCACGGTTTCGAAGATGGCCGATGTCGGCTCTGTTGACGATGCGACGTTGGCAAATTCGTAGAGTCACCCTCGGCATTTATCAGCGCTGCGATAACTGGATGTAGGCGCTGGCGATGACGGAGTCGATGCGAGTGCTGGCGTCGGGCACGGCCGATCACTGCCGGCGTCGGCGGGCATCGTAGGGCGTCGGAGCTGCGGAGCAGGCCGGGCGATGCGTCGTTCACTTCTCGAGCGTCTCCCCGGGCCTCGGTGCAGGTCGCGGCGTCACAGCGGCGTCGTTGACGGCATCAGAAACAGATTTCCTTGCTTCTCTTGGGTTTCTTCCAGCTCCCAACAGCAGAAACAACCTCCAGAGGTCCAAGGCTGGCACAGGCACCTCAAGGCAGGTCAGAACTCACAATAGCAGAGTTCAGGGGAGCTGGGGGTGAAGTCTTTGTGTCCCTGAGACTTCTGAACAGGAGGCCAGCTCACTTCAGGCCCTTGGAGATCTTCTTCAAGCAGGGGACACAGCACACAGCAAAGTCCGTCTCCTTTCCTTGGCAGAAACAGCAACTGCAGGCCAACCCCAGACACACAGCAAGGGCAGTACTTCTCCTTAGTTTCTCCAGCTCTTCTCCTTGGCAAAGGTTCCTCTTGAATTCCAGGAATGATCTAAAGTTCAGGGGTTTGGGGTCTAATACTTATACCCCAAAATGTCTTTGTTCCCTTTGTGCAGGGGGCTCTGAGCCCAGTTCAAACCAGTTCTGCCCTCATTGGTGCAACATGACCACAGGAGGTGGAGACAGCATTGTGCAAGGGAGACAGGCCCTATTCAGGTGCAGGTGAAATCTCCTCCCACCACTCTATATGCAGCCAGGGTCTATTCAGCTCAGGGCTGGGTCATCCAGGAAGGGCCAGGCACACCTCAACCCCCCCAGAGGCTGTCTACAGGGAATGCACATCCTCTGTCTCTGTCACACTGAAACCAGACAGTCAATCCACAAACAGGCAGAGGCACACAGAAAGGTTGAACAAGAAAATAGCCACTTTCTAAAAGTGCTATTTTCAAACACTTAATTTAAAAACCATCTTTACTAAAAGATGTGTTATTAAATTCTGAGTTCAGGGATACCAGACTCCAATCTTCTATCTTACTCCTATGGGAAGATATGCTTGTAAAATGTCACAAAGCATTCCCCATTCTGTCCTATGGGTAAGATAGCCTTTCAATAGTGAAAAACGAAATTGACAGTATTTCACTATCAGGACATGTTACACACACCAGTACATGTCCTACCTTTCACATACACTGCACCCTGCCCAGGGGGGTACCTTGGCCTACCATAGGTTTGTCCTATGTGCAAGGAAAGGGAAGGGTAGGGCCTGGCAAGTGGGTGCACTTGCCAGGTCGACATGGCAGTTAACAAACTGCGCACAGGCACTGCGGTGGCAGGCCTGAGACCTCTTTTCAGGGTTACTCATGTGTGTGGCACAATCAGTGCTGCAAGCCCACTAGTAGCATTTGATTTACCAGCCCTGGCACACTCAGTGCACTCTACTAGGGACCTACTGGTAAAACAAATATGCCAATCAGGGAGAACCAATCACAATATCAATTTACACAGGGAGCACTTGCACTTTGACACTGATCAGCAGTGGCAAAGTGCCCAAAGCATCTAAGCCAGCAAAAACGAAATCCAGCACAGCATCAAAAACATAGGAGGTAGAGGCAAAAAGTCAGGTAAAATCACGCCAAGGATGCCAGGTCTAACAGATAGTGCTAGTACTACGTTGGTAGCCGGTAAAGATACTCTGCCTAGTGACAATAGGAGCGTAGAAGCGTGCAAAAGAGTCCAGGTATTCCCTTACTAGTGGACAGGGGCTTTCTCTAGCAATCCCAATGTGCTCTTCTAGGGGATAGTATGGTTGAGCAGCCTTAGGCTTATCAGAGAGGAGTGTTAGACATCTGTTGCACGCATACAGCCAATAAATGATGCACATGACTCAATAAGGAGATCCACACCAATGTTTAAAAATAACGCTTATCTTTATATAACTTTAACTACCAAGATCATCAAAATCAGATAAGTCCTTTTTAAAATAGCAGGTTTGAAGAAAGCAGGTTTTTGATACTTTAAATCATAATTGAAGCACTTTGCGGCAAGGTTAACCTAGGAAGGAAACATACGCTGCACACAGTCATTTAAATACGACTTACAGGACCCTTCCCCAGGACTTAAGGTGAGTAGGGGGCAAGGTCCAAGGCAGCACCAACTGGGCACCTCGGGAGGCACTAGGACGTCCGGGTGCACAGGTGTGTTTTTCAGAGTTGTGTGATTTTGATACTTAAATCATGATTGAAGCACTTTGCGGTATTGTTAACCTGTGGAGGAAAAACATGTATTGCATTCAGGCACTGAAAAGCGACTTATGAGCCCAATCTTCTGGAACGTAAGGTGAACATGGGCAAGGTCCGTGGCAGCACCAACAGTTAACTTAAGGCAGCACTGGGGCAGCCAGGTGCAGAGGTTCCTTATAGCGTTAGGAGCCCCATTCAAGTCTATAGAGATCGGTCCGTCGGAAAAGAGGCTGCAGGCTTGGACTTGGGCACCATTCGAGCTGAACCAACAAGGGGCCTCAGGCCTCACTATGCTTGGGGACATGGGGATACCTTTGGTCCTCTTCCCTCGCCAGGTGCGAGGGATGCAGAGGTGTCTTTAGACGTCAGATTTTCATTACTGGGAGCACTCGCGGTAGAGGGGGCCTGCAAACAGAGGCTGCAGATGGCATCGAGAAGCCACAGTGGATAATTCCAAGGTGGGCTTTGTCTCTGGAGGACGGGAGGACCACACTGGTTTCGTTGGCCCACTTCAGCTTGGGTTAGGAAGAATGGGCACAGTGGTGCTTTGCAGCGTCGGGTTTTTGCAGTTAGGAGTCTTACAGTCTACTTTGGGGTGCCTGCAGGATGCAGGGAAGCAGCCCGCTGCTCCACGGGAGTCCCTGGTTCTTTGATGAAGACAGGCAGGACACCAAGGCTTTGGAGGCACAGCATCTGCAGAACGAAACAACTTTTGGCTCACTTCGAAGGGACAGCAGACAGGCCGGCGGGTCTGGCGCTGAGTCAATTGCTTCTTCTACAGTCTGTGGTTTTGCAGCTCTTCAGTGCCCTTCTTATTCGTAGGTTGGCAGGAATCTCTTTTCCTGGTGCCAGGGCTCCCCTAAATACTGAATTTAGGGGTGTTAGGGGAGTGTACGGCAGTAGTCAATGGACTACGTACCCCTGGGTCACTATGCTCCCTAAATGACCACTTCCTGGGGCAACCTGTTCCAGAGATCCTAAATTTGCCATCACCAAGATGGTCACTTCTGAAAAGTTGCATTACTTCCGGTAGCCCAGTTTAGGGGTGGTACTCACCTGAGGGTGGACACGCCTGTCTTGCCTAGCTAATTGTCCCGCCTGTCCATGTCCCCAAGGGCTCTGGACAAAGGGGGTCAGTTTTATCTCTTGTGAGAGAAGCCAGATTTGCATACAAAAGGCGGTGAGCCTCTTTGAAGCTCCACGGCTCTGGAATGCTAATCCCCAGGTCATCCAATGGGCGGGAGTGCATAGCACCCTCTGCCGAGCAGGCTTGGTTTATGGCCCCCGAGAGCAAAGGCTCTCACCCTTGGGGGTTAGAAACCAGTCAGTCAGCACATCAGTAACTGGTAGGTTTTCAGGGGGCACCTCTACGGTGCCCTCTGGGTGCATGTATTAATAAATCTGACAATGGCATCAGTGTGGGTTTATTAATACAAGACGTTTGATACCAAACATCAATATTTTCAGTCAAGCCATCATGTAGCTGTGGAACTCATTTTTTCACCAGTGTCCAGCACATGCTTTTAAAATTGGCTTTCCTGATCACTTGTACTGACAGTAATAGTACTGACCAGTATGGGGGCATATCTGCTCATGCAGTTATGCCCTCACATGTAGTATAGTGCCCCCTGCCTTAGGGCGGTAAGGCCTGCTGTAGAGGTGACTTACTGATACTGCATGCAGTATCAGCAAGCAGGAGTTGGAACCAGCCCTGTCTGGATGGCTGATGGGATGCCCCAGCCAGGCAGAAGGCATTGCTCCCATCAATGGCAGGCGATTATACACACTGCACAATCCGTTCTCACCCTTGGGTAGCTTTGCACTGAGCAGTCAGGTGTCCTTCAGATGGACTGTGTAAAGCAGGAGCACAGCACGCGCACACAATAAATGTTACGCACGACACAAAAGAGAGACTTCACACTTGACTTCTAGAAATGCAGTTTATATTCAACACACACAAAACAATACAACATGAATATCATGCATCTGGGGCATAAATAACACTTGCCAATATTACTAGCAGTACTAGGCCCAGTTTGTGTTGAACAGAACTGGTTAATATGCACACACGGGAAAAGTCCTATTCTAATCCCCACACAGCACCCTTATGCGGTGCGACACGTTGTCAGCCCCTGGCCCACCCTCACAATCCTAATAATGCAATTTCACACAGTTATAGGGTGCACTCTGGGCTACAACAATATCAGTAATATGTACATACACAGAATTATAACACATTTAGCACCACCGTGGGACGAGGCCACGCGGGTAAACCCACTGTTGAGAGGTAAAGAGCTTTTGGCACAAGAACAATGTATAAACCAACACCACCGACCAGTCTCATGAAGCACAGGTGGTCCACAGACGGTCACTTCCGCACACTCACACTCACTTTGCACCGCTGCGCAATGCAACAGGTACCATCCCAGTCCGTATGGGCACTTTCACACACATACGTACCCGACACCCTAATGCTGTACCACTGATACCAAACAGGTCAATAGATTATACTCTGTAGACCCCGTGGCTCCAAGCCTCCCGCCACCCTCCAGTTCACCCCAACTGTTCTATACACCCTGGATGGAAGTTCACCTGCCCCTCCCTTCAGACATGGCCACTCATGGCTGAGGTCACACCTCGTCTGGGTCCCCGGAAAGCAGGTGGGGATAGACAGTAAGCATAAACAGTAGGTAGACATAAACAAAGGGGGTCTTGGCTCCACTCAGGAAGTTTACCAACAAGTTGTGAAGCAGAAATGGGCTAAGAGCAACAAAACGTTACAAACAGGGGTCCACCAGGGCCTTCTGACACCAGCCCAGTTCTGTGAAGCACAGGGGGTCACGCAATCGCTGGACCTGCTCGCGAACCTTCTCAGAAGTGTCCCTTCGGCCTAGTCAATTCCTCTTACCCCTGCCTTGTGCCACAAAGTCCTCAGATGGGCCAGAAGGGGGAAGGCAGCTGGGCAACGGTGATGGGGCCAGTGAGGGAGAAAGCAGTGAATGGGAAACAGCACACAGGGGAGCCTCTAAGCTTGAGGAGGCACCCTGTCGGTTACACGTTGATCTGGCTGTGCCCTGGCAATCTGGGTACAGGGTCTGGGGCACGATAAGATGAGTCACACCAGATACTTCAGGTTACACTAAATAAAGTTGCAATTCTTTACCTCCCTGGAAATGAGGCACTATGTCCGGCACACCTTGATGTCGGATGCACCAGACGATTCCAGTCACACACACAGGCACAAGTTCAGCAAAGCCTCACGAGGTAGAATGAGACTCTGCAATGGGTGCATCTCCTACCTCCGAGGGTCGCAACCTGTGAATCGGACACCGCACGCAATGAGCATGCAGTCAGCATGGCACACAAGAGAAATGCAGCACAGTCGATGAAGCGGGCCACTTTGGATCCCTGTACTGGTGAATCCGCTCACCATCAACAAGACGCTTACTTGCGCCAAGGTCCCTGCAGTACAGGAACCACTTCACCCCAGATGCAGGCAACTTCTTGAGTTCCGCACTAGGCACTCCAGTCTCCAGACACAGTTCTGTAGTTCCAAGCTCACTCTGCGCTGTGCAGCTTTCAGCAGGCGATAAGGCCACTTAGAGGGCACTGCTCTCCAAATGTCACCAGTAGATGGTGTGGGCCCCTTGTAGGAGATCTTTGACATCCCTGAGACCTCCAAAAGAACTGGAGACCAGCCCTCTGGTCCTTGGGAGCACACTTCAGAGTGCCACATGTCAGCAGGTCCTCGCCCCATGACAGACACTATTCAGGAAGGCACACAGTCCTTTCCCCGGGCAGTTATACTCCACATGCACAACCAAGTCCTCTGGCAATGTGCACCACGCAGACCAGGTTCTCGGGTCCTGTGTCCCTACAAGTGGATTCTCCTGTAAGTGGGGTGGCACTGGGTAGTTAGTTATACCCCATTGGCCCTTTAAAGTTGGGGGAAGGTTCAAAGGGTATTCCTTTGAACCACAGATGTGTTCCCTAAATTTCTGACCTGTCTGCCATGAGGCCGTGGAATGCAGATCTCTATCTTTATGGGGGTCGTGATCTGGCCCCAGAGGCCAGGTGTCACAGTCTCTGCCCCCCATATATTCCACCAGATCAGCAAATGGCAGAGATCAGCTATCTCAATTGCATGCCCAATGGTTTATGGCTGTCGCCGAAGAATGCCCAGATGTCCTCCCCCGGCCTCCGGTGTTGCCAGTGCCAAACATCATGGCACACAAAGAGTTTGATGCATAAAAATGTCCACTTTCCATAAGTGGCATTTTCACATAAGATATGCCAAGCCCACCGTTACCATTGGAACAGGTTTGGCCTAGCAAATCCATTGATAGGAAACATCATGAGGCTGTGCCACTGCAATCCGTTATTGCAGCTTGAAATACAGGCGACCCCTTCCCCATTGTAACTTAAGGGAAGAGCCAACCTCCTTGTTAGGGGAACACTTATGGGTTTTCCTTACTACCTGGGCAGCGAACACCCGTGAGTGCCTGCCCAGCCCTTCACCTTCCATCCTAGTGGAGGCGAAAGACCTTCTCCAGTTGGACCGTGTTGGCTACGGGCCAGCCGGATTACGCGCACAAGGGCACTCTCACAGAACTGCTGTGGCAGGTCGGACATATGTTTAAATGCACAGTCCGTGCGAGTGCGCACACCGGTCTGTAACAGCAGGTCGAACACGTAGGTAAACCACACCAGGGGTGTAAGTGTGAACCCAGGCTGCAATGGCAGGCCTGACCTACATTTACAAACATCATGTTCGCACCACTTCCAAATGTGTCAGAAGGGTGGGTGCACTTTCTCACTGCTGTACAGTGGAAAAGGGCCCGGAACCTTAGGGCTCCAATCGAGAATCAACAAAACGTAAAAGGAAAAAGCAAAAAGTTTAGGGAAACGCTGCCTGACAAGTATCAGGTCCAACAGCAGGGCATACAGGTTGCCTGACATGTCGTGTTTTCACTTTTGTCTGCACGTAGACACGCAGCCTGCAGTGGCAGTTTGCATGAGCTTGGTGAGGGGTCCCTTAGGGTGGCACAATTAATGCTGCAGCCCTTGGGGACGCTCTTTAGTACCTCAGGCCCTAGGTACCAGGGTACCAGGGGTACCATTTACTAGGGACTTACTAAAGGTATCCCCAATTGAGGAAAACAATTGCACAGTTTTGGGAAAGAGATCTGACACTGGGGACCTGGTTAGCAGGAATCCAGTGCACTTCCAGTTGAAATCACATCAAGTACCAGGCAAAAGGTGGGGGTGACCATGTCCAAAAGGGCACGTTCCTAAAAATAGGACCTTGCCTCTATATTAAATCCTGCTGCCCTTCCAGTCCATTCCCATTTGTTTGGTGTATGGGTTGTTGGGCTGACCCAGATGCCCTGCTTGCTTCTGTTCTACAATGTTTCTCGGCCAAGTCGCCTTACATGCTGGAGGTCCTGCACTTGACTGGCCTAGCCTGTGCTGTGGTGTGGGTAGGTGTGCCTTGATGCATGGTGTGCATGTAGTTTGTCTTCTAGGCTTGTTTTCTTTAGTGGCATGCTCAGCCCTGGCCTTTGTGTCAGTGTACGTCTCCTGGGGCCTTGTTTTTTTTCTTTTTAACCCTGAAACATGGGGTTCTTACCTTTATGTGTGATGTATAAGGACCTGGTAGCTTTTTAGTGACTGTTCACCCTGCTTCTGGCTTTCCCATTGGTTTACCCTTGGTAGCATGTTTGGGTTGATGTGCTTTTTTGCCCTCTTTTCGGTATTGCATAGTGCCTGGGGTTGGCATTGTTTTATGAGCCTTCGTCTCCTATCTCGGCTCTGGACCTTATTGTTGGCATTAGTGTTCATATTTCTCCCGTTGTGGTGGGGTTTGGTGACATTTTCTTCTGTGGGCTCTCATTTGTGCTTGAAATGGGGAATGTCTGTTTGCTGGACAGTCTTCATATCGATGTCTTATGATTAAGGCTCCCGGTTTTCCGTTTTAATGGATTTTTACAGATAATTACAGACAGAAAGCAAAGTGTTTCCTGTCTGTATTTATTTTTAAAAGCGGAAAAATGCAGAAAAGTGTGCTTCTTGTGTGTGACTCTCCATGCTGTTTTTAGTGATTTCTAGGACAACAACCGAGCAGATAGGCAGCATGGGAAGTTAAAAATAGGTTGAGATTTCCCTAAATGCAGGTGAATGGTGACATATATTTGTATTATAATGCTCATATTTACCTGAAGGGGCAGTGTTTTGCTATATTTGGCTGCTTAATTTGCTAAAACGCGACAGGCAGCAAAGTAGGAGTGCATGTTTATCAGTTAAATAAATGTGGAAATATACCATTTTATGACTCCATATATTCGCAAAACACAAAATAAATATGGCTAAATACCAATAAAATGGGCAAAAAATAAATATGGATAAATACAGCCGGAAATGTTAAAAAAATAAATACCATAAAACCAGGAGCCCTACTTATGATCCCGTCTCACTCTTTCCCAACATCACTGGCTGTGAGATACTTCTGCTGCCTTTGGCTTCCATAACTCTCTCCGCCAGTTGTTTACCACTCCCTGACTCCTTATTGGCCCATGATCATGTTTCTTCCCTTTTGCACTACGATGCTCTTTCTCAAGTTTGGTGGCCTACCTGTTGCTTTTAGACGTAACCTCTATTTTTATTAATTGTATTTATTGATACTATGCCGCCACGTGGTTGTACTTAAGCGAAGGTTACCCTGTCCTAGAAGAAAACTTTTATATTAATAATTTTACTGCCTCATTTTTATTGAGAATGATGGGAGGTGCCTAGTGAAAAATATTTTCTAATGTTTTTAAGTTTTGCCTCTTTTACGTGGATTGTAATGATTTAATTAATCAAACAATAAAGTACCAATTCACTCTTGTTGTATCTTTCGGTCACTGTGTAGTTTTTGCCCTAATTTTGTGCCCTGCTCCTCTAGATGCACTGGTTGACCCTCTCTATTTTGGTCTTCTAGCATTTGTTGTCGTCGTCTGTCACTGAAACTAAGGACTTTGTTGACCTTCTGGGTTTTGCCCTTTCCCCTTTGTGCCTGGACTTTGCCTTTTCTGCTTGGTTACCTTGGTGACCAATAGATGCCGGTCCTGCCTGCTTTAGTATATCCTCATGACATAAGGATGAGGAAGTCGAAGTGGTAAGGAAACTAGAGAAATTGCTGCATACCCTCTGGAATGTAGACCCTCTGTGCACCAGTGGAGGAAACAACCCCGCAAGAGTACGTTGATAACTCTTGAACATCATCTCAGTGGGTCTCCATACATACAAGAGGGTATACAGTAATTTCTCTAGTTTCTTCTAATAGTGTCTTGGGCAGAGGGCACACTGCTGCAGCATAGAAATGCGGCGCTACCTAGAAGAGAAATTTTCCTTAAAAAAAAGTTTTCTGTCTCATTTCTTTTGAGAAAACTATTTTTTGAGTTCAGCTCAGTAACTTTATTAGATTGAAGCAATAAGGAAGTAATGCTTGATTACTTACCAGTAATCCCATTACTTTGACTCTACTTCCTCGTCCGAGTCCTTACGACCCCCGCTGCTGTGCGCTCAGATCTGATCGCATTCAGGCGGAAGTTTCTGGGTAGAGCAGGTCCTATATATAGGCACACCAGGAGGGGAAGAGTTTATATATTTTTTCTTTTGGTTAGGCGGCTGGGTGCGTCTCTAGGGTGTGGCATACCCCGTGATATAAGGACAGGGTCAATGACGTAGAATCGGAGTCACGAGATTACTCTGAGTAGTTAAGGCAACAATTCCTTTGCGCATTGAGTAGGAGCCCAGCTCACTGCCACACCACCACTGGTACCATAGTAAGCGTATTCATTGCGGAGCACAGAATGTGTAAATACAAACAATTCTGGACCAAAAGGTGGGAGCACTTAGGAAGACTGCATGTCCCCTCCTGCAGCCCACGGATGCGCCCCGTGATTTATTCATCAGGAATGTGCGGCTTTGGAAATTCCTCGGTAATTGCATACTGACTTTCAGGCTCTCCGTTGCCACGCAGCTCCCGTTTAGGAGGCCCTTTCATTTGAACAAGAAATGTAGCTCAGCTGTCCTGTCCCATATGCTGTGACTGCTTTCTCCAATGCACCCAGATGGCAGCGCTGCTAATGAAATACATAAGCTGGGCACGTGGTGCCTGATTCAAGCTCCACATATGTCAACAGAGCCCCAGGACCTGCTTTCCATGTGTTCTGCGCTTACCCAGAATCCTTGCTCAAGACAAAACGTGAGTCACTCTAGAAATCTCAGCATACTTTTTGACCTAGCATAAAAATAGTACTCAGAATACGGCTTGCTCCTAAAAAGGGAAGTCTTCAAGATGGCCTAATTATTTCAGAATGTGTCACACACTCCTTGCTGTTCCTAGTGTGTACGTCTATTGCACCTGTACTTTTGAGACAGACTCTCATCTTTGGTAGTAATCTATGTACTTTGGGTGCTCTGCTAACCTTCTCCTTCCCGCACTTTTCAAAGTATTATTTCTTTTTATCCGCACTTACACCAGGGCACAAGTCCTAAAAAAAGAAGTGGGGGGACTAACCTAGTTAATCAGAATGCAAGTGGCATCACGGCACGTGACATCACAGCGTGTGACACCGCGGCGCGTGACATCACAACACCTGACATCACAGGAAGTGGCATCATAAGAAGTGACATCAGATCCTAAGCCCTCACATATATATTTAACATGTCTATCATGAGTACATTGGAGCATATTTCGAGTATATAGGGAAACCCTCCTGATTTAGGCAGAAGATTCACACTTTTGTATGCTACACATAAAACAATGTTGCTTTTCGTCTGAGTAAACTTCCTCTACCCATAGTGCTTTAAAAGAAAAAATAGTGGTACTTAAATATTTCAACACCTCCTCAGGGGTAGTAAGCACTATATAAATTACATGTATTTTGTGTAAATACAGGGAAAGACCAACACATCTGACATTCTTACAGTGAATGCATATCTTGTAAACAGGGACTGAAGAAAGTGAAAAGCTGCCTCTCTTAAGTATGTGTGAAGTGCTAACAAGGTGTGAGCCTTTGTTTCCCCTCTGCTGCATTTGCATCTAGGTGTGAGGCTCCTGAGTGCTGCCAGCTGGGAGACTCGAACGAAAGGAGGCCTGAGGACCCCTCAGATTCGGCCTTTGTTATGGGCCCAGCCGGAGTCTTTAATAAGAAAGCTCCCGCCCGCCTGCACGTTGTTGCGGATCGAAAGCAGACAAAACGTGCAGGCGCTGCAGAATGTGTCCCGGTGTTTGCAAATTACACCGGGACGCATTCAGCATATTTTTCAGTGGGCCCAACTTCTTGGCAGGGTGGACAGCGTCCACCCTGTGAAAATAGTGGGTGGACGCCGTCCACCCGCGTGCACCCCCGACTCGTGCCCTGACTTACACTTTCTACTTTTTTGTCTCATAGGTGAGACCTTCATATGTGTCGTGTGCAGACTACACTAAGGCTCGTGCGAGCCAATGGCCGAGCCATACTTACCCTCACCCCATCCATCTGCCCCATCTTCCTGTTATTCCTCAGGTCCCTCCCTCTCTCTTCTTTGTGGAGTCTTGTCAAGCCTGCCTCGCAGCCTTCCCACCGAACTCGACGGTGCGCTTTCTGTCACAGACGTGGAAATACAACAAAGCAATAACGTGTGGGCTGTCCCCGATGTCATCACTGCAGCAATCATGGACGCGATTTCAGCATAACCAGGCTTTGATGCCACTGCATTCACACAGCCCAGCAGACAGGTGACACGGATACCAAATCAGAACCAATACATCCGAACACCTGTCCCCTGACCCCGCCCCTACGATCCCCTCAACATGCCCCCACCCTGACATTACCATATAAACAACACTAAAATGCATTGCAGTAAAATTATACACTTTTATTAACCAACATCCTATGCCTGCTTCTCTAAAACAGTAAATCACCGAACTTCTACAACTGAACTTAAAATAATCTGCATACCCTTTCCCTGACCATTAAACCTAACTACAACAGTAACCAAAAAACTTCTGCCAACCCTGGCAAACTTTCAAAAAAACCCTGCCACCCAGAAAATGGGGGGGGAGAGACTCTACCCTATTTTCTCCCCCCCCTGCCTGAACTAGTCACTGGGTCTTCTACTTGAGTGTTTCTGCACATTCAAAGACCTGGCCAGCACCTCCCTGATTACCAAAAGGTATAAGTCCATGCCCATCCTAGAAAGATGTACGCCATCGTCCCTGAAAAATTCCACTGTCTCAAAAAGTATCTCTGAGTGACTGATTCTTCCAAAACCCAGACTCCTGCAAAAACGAGCCATTTCTGTATTCACTTTCTGCCTGGTCCTATCACTAGCACCCGGATTGACGGTTCCCCGCCAAACCCTGCGAGGCACAAACTCAGTCCACAGAACAAAGCAACCTGCCCACTGCTCCTTAATCATGGCCAAGTCCTTCTTCATAGCCCTCATCAGCACCACGCCCTTCTCCTTGCACAAATCATTCTCTCCAAGGTGTAACAACAAAATATCCGGGCACCTGCCGCCCACTAACCATTTATTAAGACAGGGATTTAGCCCCTTCCAGCACATGCCCCCCTTTACCCCTCCATACAACTTGAAACATGCACTCGTTAAAACCCAGGTTGACACCAAAATAACTCTGTCGCGCTTGAACCTGCACCCATTTCACAAAGGAGTGCCCCACAACCCAAATGGTCAATTCCTCCGCCTGGGGGCCGGGCACAGAAACTGAAAAGAGAAAAGATAACATGAATCTCAAGCATTGGAAAATGGCGCACACGCCTCCCCTCCTCCCCTTCTTACATAGCACTTAAAACAATCAGAAGACCAACGGCCCAAATGCATGATATCCTCCTGTGCCCAGCCCCTGTTGTTCGCCTCTGTTGCTGCCCCAATACGAAAAGAGTGCGTCCCAACACCTGACCCATCAACCCCAATAAGGTGCAACGCCTTCCACAGCACAGCCCACAGCTGCTAATCCGTTACTCTGTTCCTATTTGCATGTTTGAATACTGCCTCTCCTGACCCTTCCGCTAAACTTAACCATCGCTATACCCACCCGAGTGGGCATGTAGCACTGGGGTCCGTTGCTTGCAACCTGACCCATTTCCTCATCCCCTTCTGGTCAGTTTTGGACCGACTCAACCATATCTGAAGCCCTTTCTCTTGGGGACCGACGTCCCACCAAACTACTCCCCCTCCCCTCCTGTTACCCAGTAATTCTGATACTCTAAAAGCCCTGAAGAACAGCCACACAATCAGCGTTGAAAACAGACACGTCTCTAGGTTGTCCCTGCATACCTCTGGCAGTATTTCCACTACTTGTTTCAAAATCCGCCAAGAAAGTGGCTTCCTGAGATTCTGCTCTGCGCCTCTCTCTCTGGCCCATCCCTCCAAGATTCTAGTTCCCAGTTCCCCTGCCGCCGGACGGTAGCCCCACAGCAGCTTACCCATGAAGGCGATGCCTGCCAGCTTCCCGGCGATTGTGACCCTCGACAAACCTTTGCCAATGAGATCTAATATAAACTGGATGACATCCTCCGACCGCCGCCAGACCTCGGCTCGCCACTGGGCAGCTGACTTCAGAAACTCTTTCCATGCCAAACTGTATGCTGCCCAGGTGGATGCCGACAATGAATCTACCTCCAATTGTAGCATTTTACGTTGCCTACGTACCACAAATGAGGCAGCATTGGCGTCGGCGTCCTGTCGGCATCCTTGGCCAGCCCACGGAATCTCCCCCACTGTGAACGAGACAAAGCGTCAGCTATGTCATTGTCCACACCAGGCACATGTAAAGCCCTGAAAGCGACATCGTGTCTCAACAGCCCAACACAAATACTCTTAGCAATTTCAAAACCTGCTCGTCCCTTGCGGACTGTCGATTCACAATTTTGACTACTGATATGTTGTCTACTCTAAAGAGAACTTTCTTATGAGCTAATTCCTCCCCCAGAGTGTTATTGCTACCACTAGGGGAAAAAATTACAAGAAGGCTATGCTTCTGCTGCCGTCTTACTAAATTGATGGCCATTGCTCTGCACACCACTTCCCTTGCCAGAACAAGCCAAAGCCCATGCTGCCTGCCGCATAAGAAAATATTTGTACGTCCATGTCATGTCTTCCTCCCTTGCCTGCGGAACGCCATTAAACAACTGTAGAAAAACAGTCCACAACCTCAAGTCTTCCTTCACCCCGGCAGAAAGGCGCATGTGATGGTCCGGTAAGTGTTGCCCTGACAACGCTTGCCCCAGTCTTCTACAGAAAGTCCTCCCTGCCCTCACCACTCTGCACGCAAAGTTGAGATGTCCTAACAGTATCTGTATGTCTTTGACCCTTACTTTGTCCTTAGATAACATGCTCCTCAACAATTCCAAGGTTTTCTCTTTTTTGTCATCTGGCAAGCGCGCCCGTATTACCCTGGAGTCAATCTCAATACCTAAAAAAGACAGAGCCGTACTGGGGCCCATCGTCTTTCCCGGTGCCAGTGGCACCCCGAGGTCCTCCATCAGCTCATGGAAACTGTCCAGCGCTGCCTGGCATTCCGCGGAGCCCGGAGAACCCACAAAGAAGAAATCGTCTAAATAGTGTATTACTAGTTCGTGACCTATCATAGGGTTCAATGCCTTCAAACTCAGAATCCACATCGAGACCGGCAAGATGCGGTTCCCGAGCAGGTCATCGATAGGTAATCTGACGAAGTTCTCGCTTTGACGAGGTGAGTGTCCGGCACCATGGGCCAGCGCCGTACGCCCTGTATTGACAAAAGACCCTGTTGAACAGAGTTTCACAAACGCATTTTAAGCTCTCCCATAACACGTTTCTTTGCCAACAGCGTGTGACTAAAAGCGGAACTTCCCGCCGGGTGAACCATGAAGCCTAGGCTGTAATCATGAAATGTATGTGTTATATGTAGGTGTGTTTGTCTGTATATGATGTATGTCCTTTATGCCTAAGTTTACGAGTGTCTGAGACTACGGTAAAGATACTGGCAACCACAACAGTGAATGTAAGTGACATCTCACGAATGACAATGTTTCAAGTATGTATATAAACCACTATCATTACAAGATCACCACTCTAGATGTGTCACTGGCAATCACGAGAGAACCAAGATATTCAATCACGTTTTTTTCACGGAAATGGTGTTCACTTACTAAGAAAGAGGCTTATTTGGCATCCCCTTATAGCACATCTGAAACCATAGTGAAGATATTATAATCATTGTTCTTTTGCTTTCTTTCATTTCAGATTATTTTCAGTAGGATTACCAGGTGGTATTAATTCTGTACTGCACCTGTGTATTAATGTATTAATGTGCGAATGAGGCACTATATTTGAGTTAGGCTTAGTAAACCCACAGTAGGAGTAAAACTAGGTATACTATTTACAGATACTAGGTCCTGAAGAATAGCCGTAGGGGTAGGCTAAAAACATGTCGACCGTTAGGATTTGGGCACATTAAACCCCATGAGTCCTAAGTTTTCCACCTGTTTTTTAACCATACCGACTAGGGGTAAGAATAAAGGTAGCATCACCCACTAGCCAGGAATTTTTAAACACATACCTTTCTTTACCTCACTCCTCCCTAGCAGAATCACCTGCCTCACTTAGTCATCACATTCAGTGCTCCCGCGTAATTCATTTGGTCGCAGCACACCCCGTTCCGTAGCGGAACGGGAAAGACCCTATGATGAAGCATGCCACCAAGGGGTAACCCTGGTGGGTGAGGGTTTAAGGAAAACTTTATGTTTTCCCCAAAGTGAAAGGAACAAAAACTTCATTAACTCCACACAGAAAGAGGCTGGGTCCTTTGTTTTGTTTTTGTACATCAGTCTGTATTGCCCCATTTCCTTTTTTGGCACTACTCCGATTGGAGAAACAATCAGGTTCTCCATGGGCCAGTCGTCAAAAGACCCTGCCATTCTCCCCTCTTTAACCTCTTTGTTCAATTTCTCTTTTTACTAACTGTTTATGTTCTGTAGCTGATTTTAGATTTTCAGCCCATCTTCTATGTCTTGGACCCCTGTACCCCAAACGAAACCCCCATCTGAACCCGTCTCTCAAAACCTGTGCTGCCCTTTGATCCTCATATCCCTGTAGCCCCGCTTCAACTCTCTCGAGTCTAACCTGAGTACAAGCCTTGGGGCCCCTTACAACCCCTAGTGCCTGAAAACTGCTGCTGGTGCCCTCCTGAGTTACTCCCTGTCTGATGCCATTGCTGACCTCTCTGTTGGTATCTGCCCCCAAAGCATTTGACCAGTGCATGTCGGCCTCTGCATTTCGAGCACTCGTCGCGAAACTTGCAGAACTCCTGGGTGCACAGGCCTTTTTTTAAATCCCAGCACGCCCCCCTGCTCCTGACTGAGTCATCCCTGGGCCCCCACCCCTCCCCGGGTGGGTCTCCCCTGAAAGGGCCGGTGAGACGATAGGCAAACCGATGGCCGTAAATATCGTCTTCCCCCATTTTGGCAGCTCCCATCGTGTGTTGCCACAAATCCGTGTCCATCTCCCTCCATTTCGCTTCGGGGTCCCAAGCCATGTATGCTCTAAACTCCTCATCATATTGGGCCCATGCGTATCCCCTACCGTGATCTGTGCCTTTCTAATGACATACATGTATTTAAATAAAGCTACACAGCGCTTCGGGTATCTTTTGCAATATACGCTTGCATATATCAAAAACGCTTCTGTCCAGTTTTCTATTGTCAACAGGACTTTCGGCCGCTTGGCCAACTTGTATTCCTCCTCTTTGGACCTCACCTCTCTATGCAGGAGTTTAAGCATTCCACATATTCCCCTTCCCATATGCGCTCTTTCGTTGTCAGCATTAAATGGGCCTCTAGAGGTTTCATCACCCCCATATAAGGAGTTTCTTAATTTTCAGCTCTTTACTCTCTGGGCCATCTTTTTTGTCCCCTTACTTTTCACCGTTCTCAGTCACTTTCGCTGTATTGGTTCTACGCTCAATTTTAGTTCCCTTTGCGTCTCCCACTTCTTTAGTTCCTATCCCAATGTCCACGACGTACTTCCCTTTTCTCAAGCGGCCCCCTTCTTCCCCCTGGCCCTCCTCCGCCCCTTTTCCCTCTGACACCATTACAGGGTTTGCCCATACCCTTTCTGCCTTACCTGGCTCCAAGGAGGGTGCCCGTATAGTTGCAGTCCGCCTCGCCAGTGGCCCCATATTTTCTGATGTCCTCAGTGCCCTCACAGCAGGGCCCAATGCCTTTCACGGCTTCTCTGCCGGTGCCTGAAACATACTATTCGAAACGTTAGGTTGTCCCCCCTTCTTGATCCTCCTCCTACCGCAATTCACCTTCCTCGAGGCTTTCTTCATCGTAATCTAGTTCCTCATGCCCCAAAACCTGGGGCTACTCCTGATTAGACTCTGACCTAAGGGCCCTACCGGACCTTCTACTCCCTGCCTGCGGTGGAGCCGACTGTAATCGCCAGTACTCCACGGGCGCCCTTGCCCATTTGATATCACTCTTTGATGCCCCAGCAGTCCACCGAGACCCAATGTGTTGGGGCCAGGGAGGTCGTTCTGGGCCTTCGTCTGCTGGCCGCACCGGGCTCCCCCGCCGTTAATGGGCGCGTCGTTCAGGGCTCCACCCTCGCTTCTCCTCAGTGCCAGCAGGCCGCCCCCAGCCCTGCCGAGTCTGCCGTGCTGTGCCGCTCCTTGCCCTGCAACAGAAATGTCTGGTCTGATGGGCTAGTTCCCTGCCAACCTGATGCCTGGCCTACACTCCTTTCCTTACCCTGACCAACCCCCTTTAGCCCCGCACTCCATTGGTCCCTCCCTGACATCATCTCCACCCTCCTCGTCCCCACTCCACTCTAACATGGGCGCGACAAATTCTGACGCCGGCCCCTGTACCAACCCGGGCCCTGCTCCCCCTGGAGTCCCCTCCCCATGGGTCCTCCTTAGACCTGGACCCCCTGTATCCCACCTACCCTGTCCCGTGGCCCTCACCCCCTTCCGCATTGAACCCCCTTTTGCTAAATAGGAATCCAACTGCCCCGCCCTGTCCAGGCCCCTCACCTCATCGTTCCAAGATAAAAAGATATCCAGTCCCTCCCATGCCTGACTACCCCATGCCAGCTCTAGCTCCCCTGGTAACTTGTCCTCCTCACTGACCCCACTCCCTTCCCTCCTGTGGTCCTCATTCCCCCCCACTCTTCTGACCCAGGATCCCGACCTGCCCACCCCACTATCCCAGCCCCTGTATCCTCAGCATGGAAACTCACTTCCAGGCCTCCCTCCCTACCCTCCTCTATAATAAATTGGGCCTCCAACTCCTCTTCAGGCATGTCCTCCCAGCCTACCCCTCCCATGTGCTTCACCCCAAAGCTGGCCCCTGCCTCCCCAACCTTCCTGCTGATTTTGAAAGAAGGCAAGGGGCGTAGCGCCCCAGCAGCATTAACCGGCAGGGGCCTATTGTCTAGGCCCCACCCCGCTGCCTGTCTGACTGCATACAGGAGCGGGATGCTCCTTCTTGACAGCCCCGGTAGCCGGCTTGGTTTTCCCAGGCTCCGGGGCTGTCACGGCCTGATTCTTTGGCCCTCTGCTGTGTGGGGAAGCATCCCCACAATGCTTCGCTTTGGCCCGCCCCTCAACGCCTTCCCGGGGATTCATTACCCTCCTCACCCCCACGCTGCACGGACGTCCCGGGGACGCTCTCCGTTCATAAGAGCAGCCCCGCCCACTTACCGCTGCAGTTTTACGCAGCTTCGGCGATGAACATGCCGCAACAGCAGCGGCTTCACCCGCCGACGCCTGCCGCGTCGGCTCCGCGGCCTCGGGTATGACCAAGTCCATGCGCCCGGCTTCACTCAGCAGCCGCAAAGCTTCAAGGACCCTATAATCCTCCATTATACAAATCGGTAAACTAAACCTCTTCTAACCTAACCTAGAAACCTACTTCAAATTCACGAGGCTCCCAGAAAAAATACTTCCTAACTACCAAGTGCTCCCAGCCACCAGGTTACCAAACCTAAAATGGTGGCTGGGAGCGCCCCTAATGCCCTTATACTTGGGCTACCATTGAGCTACAAATATGTAGCCCAATCTCCAAAATGGATGCACAGGGGCCTGCCCCACCCCTCCCAAACTGCCCGGGGAGACCTCCCTACGGTCGGCTGCCCCCCAAACACCCCTTCTGACGCTCGCACAACATGGCGGCAAGTACCAGAAGATCTGGGCGGGATTATAATCATGTAGCTCTTCATCTAGCACAAAATAGTAATCTGTTGCCGCCAAGTATTTTAAGATGTTATTTCATTTCGGACATTTAAAAAGTGAAGATTCAGTTTTCCGAGCGGTGGAATGCTGTAAAGAAACCATTGACAAAATACAAAAGTAACTGCGGTATATAGTTCAGGGACCATACTTATTGACACTTTTGCCTGGGAATCAACTTTCCTAACCTTGCTTGCCCACTGGAGAGCCAACGCCTAATCACCGTGCTTTGCCCCACGGAAGGTTGCTGCTTCTTGACTCCTGCTGGGGAGAGCTACTGCGTGTTTCCATCATCACCACTGGGGACCAACTAAATGTCCCATACTTCCCTGCTCCTCTCCATCTGAACTTTCTTTACTGCGGGTCCCATTTAAGGCATAATGCGCAGGCCTTGCCCGTACAAAGCCTCCTACCTCCCATGCAACAGAAAATCATTGCAGAATACCCATTATGTTCTCAAGGTCTAGGTAGCAGGGACACGAACTGTCTAGTGTTGCTCAGAGCATCCCACATCCCATCTCACCTACTGCCATTTTAGTTTCCCCATCCCTCACTGACACTCCAATTCTTCATTCGCATTCTGATGTTTTTCCCTGTAGCAATCGCTTTGATCCCCAGTACAGCGGTACATCAGATAACGTAACAGGTTTTCTAAATGTTTTCATCCCCGCCATTCCTAGCCAATGGGATAGACCTTCGGGAGGCCTAACTCCATGGGTTAGAACCTCCCTCAACTGTGCCATACGCCAACTCTATTCTGAGTCCCTTGGCATTTTGGCTATTGAATTAAGTTGTAAAAACAAGCCTAAGGGTATTTTCATCAACATATATGTAAGAGGAACCAGAGGTGGGGTTCAGTTTCGTATAATTCGCATATTGGAAGGCTTCCTCAATCAATTTCTTTCCAATCAAAATCTAATAATAGCGGGCGATTTTAACTCCACTTTCAAACCGCTTGACATTGATGGGGCCTACATGTCCTGCAACGAAGACAAGACTTGGCCAATTCCACCATTGGTCACAAAAAATGGAACCATCGGATCTAAAAGTTTAACAAGAGCAAGAGAGATTATCCGAAAAAATATCACAGCATCCCTTGGGATATTCCATTTTAGGACGAAATCCCTCACCCACCAAAGGTGGCATGCTTTATCATTGGGATTCTCCTCGTACCGGGAAAACTTTTAGACCCGAGGGTTCTATTTTTTGTGACTAGTGTTGAATTGGGGAGTCAACCCTCGCAGGTATTTAAAATTTTTTCTTGGATGCGCCCATCCCTTTGTTTGTGAACCAAGCTACGGCTGCGGGTCCTGTTTTATGATAATCACTCTTCCCTCTCCTTGAGGGATCCATCCGCCTCAACAAAGGTTAGTCAGAGCCTGTCAGTGAGAAAACACTATTTGTATAACCTGCCTGCCTGACTAGCAGCTTCATGTCAGAATTTCAAGGACTAGCCTTTGATGAGACTATGGTCCAGACAATACTGACTACACCAAGCATAATTGATATCACACCTAGTGGTTCAGCAGTTCAAACAGATGACTGGACTAAACTAGTAACTTTGAAAAGATCCTACACTCACACCCACACACATGGGGCCATCATGACAGAATATCTACGGGGCAATTGTGCCTCCACTGGATTAATAGTAACCAATGCCCCTAGACTGTTCTTAGAGGATAAAACTTTCAAGAAGGACTGGTCCCTGATTGCCTGGCGATACACTAGAGATTGGCTAATCCTTATAATAAGCACAGCCAAGCGAATGGCAGATGCGATCTTGGTTGAGATCCAGACTCTCGAAACACATTTGAAAACCACTGTCCCGGTTTCTCTACATAAGAAACAAGTAGATGAGGCCAACAAAACCAACAAGGAATGCAAAGAGTCCCTACTCATGGCCAAGATCAACAAATTCAAGAAAGACCTAGCCCGGTTTTCTTTAGAGAGGGCTTATCCCTACACCATCGAAGATTACACACCACCACAGTTCAATCAAAAAGGAAGGAAATATGGCTCCAACTATTCATCATCTGGCAGTGAAGAATGGTCCAGCGACTCATATTCTGGCAATAATGGTGAGACAGAAAAGAAAGGAATGCCAAGAAGAGGTAAAGGAAGATGGAGAGGCCAATTTTTAGGACCAACGCAATAACAAGGGTGGACCCCATCACCATGGGGATACCCAACATCAAATTTCCAACCACCTTAGTTACCCTTTCAATTACAGCCTCAACCTTACTTCAGCCAGCCTTTTTTAGGACAAAGTCGCGGACGATCACGAGGAAGAATGAGACAACGACAGCAGACACTGGTACATTGGAGCCCTCCGCTATCTCCTCGTCACACTGGAACAAGAAGAAAACCTATCCCCAACCAGAGACGAGCAACGACACAGTTTAGTCGTTAATTTGAGCGATAAGGCCTTGTTTACAGATGAAATGAAAGTACTCAACAGAGGACTTTGTTTCGTACCCACATTCAGAGGTAACGAATTCCAGATTCATCAAGAACTGGCACAGTTTTTTTGTAAAATTCAACTTCACTTTTTCTTTGCAGACAAACCAACACCCACCGACGTGGAAAATATTTCCAACACCAACTTATGTAGACAATCTACATTCAATCCACCTACCCACGCTGTACCATCCCAAGTACTCACCTTTGAGAAAGCTGTTCTGAAGGAGGTGGAAGGTATCTTTAGGAACACCATGAAACACTTCCAAAATCTATCGAAGAACAAACTCAAAGCATTGGAAACTTAGAGTAATGACGAGTACATTACCATAAAGTCGGCAGATAAAGGAGGGGCACTAGTCATTATGAACACAAGTACGTACAGAGCTGAATGTCTAAAACAACTTCATAAGAGATGTTCCTATCGCCTTTTGAAGCTTGATCCTACAAAAAGGCTCATTTTGGAAATCACCACACTGTTGAACACAGCGAAAGAGAGTGGGTGGATCACCCCGAAGGTAGCAGACTTTCTTGTCACTTCAAATCCAGTGATTCCATACTTTTATACACTTCCAAAAATACACAAAGCAAAGAGACCTCCGCCAGGAAGACCTATCATCTCTGGAATAGGCTCCCTACTCGAGCCATTATCCCAATACATGGATTACTTTCTCAGACCACTTGTCAGCAAGATGCCCACGTATCTGCAAGACACTAAGGATGTCCTTAGACAGCTGACAGAGGGAATCTTTGTAATCAAAACGGACTTCATGGTCTCATTTGATGTGGAGTCTCTATACACATGTATTCCGCAAGATGAGACGTTGCCAACCATCGAGACCCCACTGCGAGAGAGAGACCTGAATACCACCATCCTAGTCCAATTTTTTTATAGACTGTGCACACATAGCGATAATAGAAAACTTTTTCACTTTGAGGACACCTTGTACCTTCAAATTTCAGGTACATCGATGGGTAGCACGTTTGCACCGAGCCTGGCTAACCTGTATATGCGTTCCTTTGAAGACGGACAGGTGTTGTCACCGAACAATCCTTTCAGGTCCCACATAATCATGTGGAAATGATATATTGATGATATTTTGGTCATCTGGCGTGGAGAGGCTGAGACCATCAATAATTTTCATCAGTGGCTGAATAGCCAGAACAATTTTCCCAGGTTCACTTTGGAATACAGTAAAACTAGTCTACCCTTCTTAGACATACTAATTTCTCAATCGGGAGGAGGCATAGAGACTGAACTATATAGAAAGCAAATGGCTCAGAATGCTCTGTTACCTTTCAACAGTTACCATCCGATGTCTCTCCCATTTGGACAGTTTTTACGCCTCAGGAGGAAGTGTACTTCTTTAGAAAAATTCAAAGAACATGCAGAGACTTTGACTCTACAACTACAGAAGAGAGACTATCCAACACGTTTGGTATGTAGATCTGCTAAGAGGGTACAGAATAATAATAGAGATGCACTATTAGAAATTGTGCTCCCGCGTAATTCATTTGGTCGCAGCACACCCCGTTCCGTAGCGGAACGGGAAAGACCCTATGATGAAGCATGCCACCAAGGGGTAACCCTGGTGGGTGAGGGTTTAAGGAAAACTTTATGTTTTCCCCAAAGTGAAGGAACAAAAACTTCATTAACTCCACACAGAAAGAGGCTGGGTCCTTTGTTTTGTTTTTGTACATCAGTCTGTATTGCCCCATTTCCTTTTTTGGCACTACTCCGATTGGAGAAACAATCAGGTTCTCCATGGGCCAGTCGTCAAAAGACCCTGCCATTCTCCCCTCTTTAACCTCTTTGTTCAATTTCTCTTTTACTAACTGTTTATGTTCTGTAGCTGATTTTAGATTTTCAGCCCATCTTCTATGTCTTGGACCCCTGTACCCCAAACGAAACCCCCATCTGAACCCGTCTCTCAAAACCTGTGCTGCCCTTTGATCCTCATATCCCTGTAGCCCCGCTTCAACTCTCTCGAGTCTAACCTGAGTACAAGCCTTGGGGCCCCTTACAACCCCTAGTGCCTGAAAACTGCTGCTGGTGCCCTCCTGAGTTACTCCCTGTCTGATGCCATTGCTGACCTCTCTGTTGGTATCTGCCCCCAAAGCATTTGACCAGTGCATGTCGGCCTCTGCATTTCGAGCACTCGTCGCGAAACTTGCAGAACTCCTGGGTGCACAGGCCTTTTTTAAAATCCCAGCACGCCCCCCTGCTCCTGACTGAGTCATCCCTGGGCCCCCCACCCCTCCCCGGGTGGGTCTCCCCTGAAAGGGCCGGTAGACGATAGGCAAACCGATGGCCGTAAATATCGTCTTCCCCCATTTTGGCAGCTCCCATCGTGTGTTGCCACAAATCCGTGTCCATCTCCCTCCATTTCGCTTCGGGGTCCCAAGCCATGTATGCTCTAAACTCCTCATCATATTGGGCCCATGCGTATCCCCTACCGTGATCTGTGCCTTTCTAATGACATACATGTATTTAAATAAAGCTACACAGCGCTTCGGGTATCTTTTGCAATATACGCTTGCATATATCAAAAACGCTTCTGTCCAGTTTTCTATTGTCAACAGGACTTTCGGCCGCTTGGCCAACTTGTATTCCTCCTCTTTGGACCTCACCTCTCTATGCAGGAGTTTAAGCATTTCCACATATTCCCCTTCCCATATGCGCTCTTTCGTTGTCAGCATTAAATGGGCCTCTAGAGGTTTCATCACCCCCATATAAGGGAGTTTCTTAATTTTCAGCTCTTTACTCTCTGGGCCATCTTTTTTGTCCCCTTACTTTTCACCGTTCTCAGTCACTTTCGCTGTATTGGTTCTACGCTCAATTTTAGTTCCCTTTGCGTCTCCCACTTCTTTAGTTCCTATCCCAATGTCCACGACGTACTTCCCTTTTCTCAAGCGGCCCCCTTCTTCCCCCTGGCCCTCCTCCGCCCCTTTTCCCTCTGACACCATTACAGGGTTTGCCCATACCCTTTCTGCCTTACCTGGCTCCAAGGAGGGTGCCCGTATAGTTGCAGTCCGCCTCGCCAGTGGCCCCATATTTTCTGATGTCCTCAGTGCCCTCACAGCAGGGCCCAATGCCTTTCACGGCTTCTCTGCCGGTGCCTGAAACATACTATTCGAAACGTTAGGTTGCCCCCTTCTTGATCCTCCTCCTACCGCAATTCACCTTCCTCGAGGCTTTCTTCATCGTAATCTAGTTCCTCATGCCCCAAAACCTGGGGCTACTCCTGATTAGACTCTGACCTAAGGGCCCTACCGGACCTTCTACTCCCTGCCTGCGGTGGAGCCGACTGTAATCGCCAGTACTCCACGGGCGCCCTTGCCCATTTGATATCACTCTTTGATGCCCCAGCAGTCCACCGAGACCCAATGTGTTGGGGCCAGGGAGGTCGTTCTGGGCCTTCGTCTGCTGGCCGCACCGGGCTCCCCCGCCGTTAATGGGCGCGTCGTTCAGGGCTCCACCCTCGCTTCTCCTCAGTGCCAACGGGCCGCCCCCAGCCCTGCCGAGTCTGCCGTGCTGTGCCGCTCCTTGCCCTGCAACAGAAATGTCTGGTCTGATGGGCTAGTTCCCTGCCAACCTGATGCCTGGCCTACACTCCTTTCCTTACCCTGACCAACCCCCTTTAGCCCCGCACTCCATTGGTCCCTCCCTGACATCATCTCCACCCTCCTCGTCCCCACTCCACTCTAACATGGGCGCGACAAATTCTGACGCCGGCCCCTGTACCAACCCGGGCCCTGCTCCCCCTGGAGTCCCCTCCCCATGGGTCCTCCTTAGACCTGGACCCCCTGTATCCCACCTACCCTGTCCCGTGGCCCTCACCCCCTTCCGCATTGAACCCCCTTTTGCTAAATAGGAATCCAACTGACCCGCCCTGTCCAGGCCCCTCACCTCATCGTTCCAAGATAAAAAGATATCCAGTCCCTCCCATGCCTGACTACCCCATGCCAGCTCTAGCTCCCCTGGTAACTTGTCCTCCTCACTGACCCCACTCCCTTCCCTCCTGTGGTCCTCATTTCCCCCCCACTCTTCTGACCCAGGATCCCGACCTGCCCACCCCACTATCCCAGCCCCTGTATCCTCAGCATGGAAACTCACTTCCAGGCCTCCCTCCCTACCCTCCTCTATAATAAATTGGGCCTCCAACTCCTCTTCAGGCATGTCCTCCCAGCCTACCCCTCCCATGTGCTTCACCCCAAAGCTGGCCCCTGCCTCCCCCAACCTTCCTGCTGATTTTGAAAGAAGGCAAGGGGCGTAGCGCCCCAGCAGCATTAACCGGCAGGGGCCTATTGTCTAGGCCCCACCCCCGCTGCCTGTCTGACTGCATACAGGAGCGGGATGCTCCTTCTTGACAGCCCCGGTAGCCGGCTTGGTTTTCCCAGGCTCCGGGGCTGTCACGGCCTGATTCTTTGGCCCTCTGCTGTGTGGGGAAGCATCCCCACAATGCTTCGCTTTGGCCCGCCCCTCAACGCCTTCCCCGGGGATTCATTACCCTCCTCACCCCCACGCTGCACGGACGTCCCCGGGGACGCTCTCCGTTCATAAGAGCAGCCCCGCCCACTTACCGCTGCAGTTTTACGCAGCTTCGGCGATGAACATGCCGCAACAGCAGCGGCTTCACCCGCCGACGCCTGCCGCGTCGGCTCCGCGGCCTCGGGTATGACCAAGTCCATGCGCCCGGCTTCACTCAGCAGCCGCAAAGCTTCAAGGACCCTATAATCCTCCATTATACAAATCGGTAAACTAAACCTCTTCTAACCTAACCTAGAAACCTACTTCAAATTCACAAGGCTCCCAGAAAAAATACTTCCTAACTACCAAGTGCTCCCAGCCACCAGGTTACCAAACCTAAAATGGTGGCTGGGAGCGCCCGCCCAATGCCCTTATACTTGGGCTACGATTGAGCTACAAATATGTAGCCCAATCTCCAAAATGGATGCACAGGGGCCTGCCCCACCCCTCCCAAACTGCCCGGGGGGGAGACCTCCCTACGGTCGGCTGCCCCCCCAAACACCCCTTCTGACGCTCGCACAACATGGCGGCAAGTACCAGAAGATCTGGGCGGGATTATAATCATGTAGCTCTTCATCTAGCACAAAATAGTAATCTGTTGCCGCCAAGTATTTTAAGATGTTATTTCATTTCGGACATTTAAAAAGTGAAGATTCAGTTTTCCGAGCGGTGGAATGCTGTAAAGAAACCATTGACAAAATACAAAAGTAACTGCGGTATATAGTTCGGGGACCATACTTATTGACACTTTTGCCTGGGAATCAACTTTCCTAACCTTGCTTGCCCACTGGAGAGCCAACGCCTAATCACCGTGCTTTGCCCCACGGAAGGTTGCTGCTTCTTGACTCCTGCTGGGGAGAGCTACTGCGTGTTTCCATCATCACCACTGGGGACCAACTAAATGTCCCATACTTCCCTGCTCCTCTCCATCTGAACTTTCTTTACTGCGGGTCCCATTTAAGGCATAATGCGCAGGCCTTGCCCGTACAAAGCCTCCTACCTCCCATGCAACAGAAAATCATTGCAGAATACCCATTATGTTCTCAAGGTCTAGGTAGCAGGGACACGAACTGTCTAGTGTTGCTCAGAGCATCCCACATCCCATCTCACCTACTGCCATTTTAGTTTCCCCATCCCTCACTGACACTCCAATTCTTCATTCGCATTCTGATGTTTTTCCCTGTAGCAATCGCTTTGATCCCCAGTACAGCGGTACATCAGATAACGTAACAGGTTTTCTAAATGTTTTCATCCCCGCCATTCCTAGCCAATGGGATAGACCTTCGGGAGGCCTAACTCCATGGGTTAGAACCTCCCTCAACTGTGCCATACGCCAACTCTATTCTGAGTCCCTTGGCATTTTGGCTATTGAATTAAGTTGTAAAAACAAGCCTAAGGGTATTTTCATCAACATATATGTAAGAGGAACCAGAGGTGGGGTTCAGTTTCGTATAATTCGCATATTGGAAGGCTTCCTCAATCAATTTCTTTCCAATCAAAATCTAATAATAGCGGGCGATTTTAACTCCACTTTCAAACCGCTTGACATTGATGGGGCCTACATGTCCTGCAACGAAGACAAGACTTGGCCAATTCCACCATTGGTCACAAAAAATGGAACCATCGGATCTAAAAGTTTAACAAGAGCAAGAGAGATTATCCGAAAAAATATCACAGCATCCCTTGGGATATTCCATTTTTAGGACGAAATCCCTCACCCACCAAAGGTGGCATGCTTTATCATTGGGATTCTCCTCGTACCGGGAAAACTTTTAGACCCGAGGGTTCTATTTTTTGTGACTAGTGTTGAATTGGGGAGTCAACCCTCGCAGGTATTTAAAATTTTTCTTGGATGCGCCCATCCCTTTGTTTGTGAACCAAGCTACGGCTGCGGGTCCTGTTTTATGATAATCACTCTTCCCTCTCCTTGAGGGATCCATCCGCCTCAACAAAGGTTAGTCAGAGCCTGTCAGTGAGAAAACACTATTTGTATAACCTGCCTGCCTGACTAGCAGCTTCATGTCAGAATTTCAAGGACTAGCCTTTGATGAGACTATGGTCCAGACAATACTGACTACACCAAGCATAATTGATATCACACCTAGTGGTTCAGCAGTTCAAACAGATGACTGGACTAAACTAGTAACTTTGAAAAGATCCTACACTCACACCCACACACATGGGGCCATCATGACAGAATATCTACGGGGCAATTGTGCCTCCACTGGATTAATAGTAACCAATGCCCCTAGACTGTTCTTAGAGGATAAAACTTTCAAGAAGGACTGGTCCCTGATTGCCTGGCGATACACTAGAGATTGGCTAATCCTTATAATAAGCACAGCCAAGCGAATGGCAGATGCGATCTTGGTTGAGATCCAGACTCTCGAAACACATTTGAAAACCACTGTCCCGGTTTCTCTACATAAGAAACAAGTAGATGAGGCCAACAAAACCAACAAGGAATGCAAAGAGTCCCTACTCATGGCCAAGATCAACAAATTCAAGAAAGACCTAGCCCGGTTTTCTTTAGAGAGGGCTTATCCCTACACCATCGAAGATTACACACCACCACAGTTCAATCAAAAAGGAAGGAAATATGGCTCCAACTATTCATCATCTGGCAGTGAAGAATGGTCCAGCGACTCATATTCTGGCAATAATGGTGAGACAGAAAAGAAAGGAATGCCAAGAAGAGGTAAAGGAAGATGGAGAGGCCAATTTTAGGACCAACGCAATAACAAGGGTGGACCCCATCACCATGGGGATACCCAACATCAAATTTCCAACCACCTTAGTTACCCTTTCAATTACAGCCTCAACCTTACTTCAGCCAGCCTTTTTTAGGACAAAGTCGCGGACGATCACGAGGAAGAATGAGACAACGACAGCAGACACTGGTACATTGGAGCCCTCCGCTATCTCCTCGTCACACTGGAACAAGAAGAAAACCTATCCCCAACCAGAGACGAGCAACGACACAGTTTAGTCGTTAATTTGAGCGATAAGGCCTTGTTTACAGATGAAATGAAAGTACTCAACAGAGGACTTTGTTTCGTACCCACATTCAGAGGTAACGAATTCCAGATTCATCAAGAACTGGCACAGTTTTTTTGTAAAATTCAACTTCACTTTTTCTTTGCAGACAAACCAACACCCACCGACGTGGAAAATATTTCCAACACCAACTTATGTAGACAATCTACATTCAATCCACCTACCCACGCTGTACCATCCCAAGTACTCACCTTTGAGAAAGCTGTTCTGAAGGAGGTGGAAGGTATCTTTAGGAACACCATGAAACACTTCCAAAATCTATCGAAGAACAAACTCAAAGCATTGGAAACTTAGAGTAATGACGAGTACATTACCATAAAGTCGGCAGATAAAGGAGGGGCACTAGTCATTATGAACACAAGTACGTACAGAGCTGAATGTCTAAAACAACTTCATAAGAGATGTTCCTATCGCCTTTTGAAGCTTGATCCTACAAAAAGGCTCATTTTGGAAATCACCACACTGTTGAAACAGCGAAAGAGAGTGGGTGGATCACCCCGAAGGTAGCAGACTTTCTTGTCACTTCAAATCCAGTGATTCCATACTTTTATACACTTCCAAAAATACACAAAGCAAAGAGACCTCCGCCAGGAAGACCTATCATCTCTGGAATAGGCTCCCTACTCGAGCCATTATCCCAATACATGGATTACTTTCTCAGACCACTTGTCAGCAAGATGCCCACGTATCTGCAAGACACTAAGGATGTCCTTAGACAGCTGACAGAGGGAATCTTTGTAATCAAAACGGACTTCATGGTCTCATTTGATGTGGAGTCTCTATACACATGTATTCCGCAAGATGAGACGTTGCCAACCATCGAGACCCCACTGCGAGAGAGAGACCTGAATACCACCATCCTAGTCCAATTTTTTTATAGACTGTGCACACATAGCGATAATAGAAAACTTTTTTCACTTTGAGGACACCTTGTACCTTCAAATTTCAGGTACATCGATGGGTAGCACGTTTGCACCGAGCCTGGCTAACCTGTATATGCGTTCCTTTGAAGACGGACAGGTGTTGTCACCGAACAATCCTTTCAGGTCCCACATAATCATGTGGAAATGATATATTGATGATATTTTGGTCATCTGGCGTGGAGAGGCTGAGACCATCAATAATTTTCATCAGTGGCTGAATAGCCAGAACAATTTTCCCAGGTTCACTTTGGAATACAGTAAAACTAGTCTACCCTTCTTAGACATACTAATTTCTCAATCGGGAGGAGGCATAGAGACTGAACTATATAGAAAGCAAATGGCTCAGAATGCTCTGTTACCTTTCAACAGTTACCATCCGATGTCTCTCCCATTTGGACAGTTTTTACGCCTCAGGAGGAAGTGTACTTCTTTAGAAAAATTCAAAGAACATGCAGAGACTTTGACTCTACAACTACAGAAGAGAGACTATCCAACACGTTTGGTATGTAGATCTGCTAAGAGGGTACAGAATAATAATAGAGATGCACTATTAGAAATTGCTCCACACAAAGAATCGAAGTCCAGATTGACCTGTGTGAACACTTACTGTACATTCTCTAACCAGATTTAAAAAAATCGATCAGTAAGAACTGGAAAATTCTTAATACAGACAATACCTCAATTGAAATCACTTTATTTGCAGTCAAAAGAAGTGTCAACTTGAGAGATAGACTGGTACACACTAGGCCACGGGATAAGAGGAACCTGAACCACGTTCCCTAATGGGGACTACCTGCAGTGAGAGGTCATTTTCCGTGCAGTTCATGTGGGGTGTGCCATACAACCTCTATCGGCATTGGTATTGACAGGCCTTGGGAACTGAAACGTCATACCAACTGCAACAGTGACAAACTGATCTACCTCATCACATGCCCATGCAAACTAGGCTATGTAGGCTTGACAACGCAGAAAAAAAAGACCAGGATTATGGAAGATCAGAGCACAATCCGCCGTAAAAAACAGGCTACAAAACTGACAAATCACTTTCTGGGAAAGTGTCATACAGCAGAAGGTGGTCATATGCACCTGAAAAATCAATGTAATGAGACCCTTTAAGACAGTTCAGGAAATGAAGGGGATCCCGTCAGATCCCGATACCGCCAGTTATTTCTGAACCAGATCTGGAATCTGGCTGACCCAGTGAATTAGGGTGAATTTGTTCCACTGTAATTAGCTGAGACCAGGACACATTCAGCAGTGCCTGCACATTATCCGCTTTCCGTTAGAAGCAGCACCCTGCAGGTGGTGGAGGGGCTTTCTTATTTTCACTTTCAATTGGGCCCAAATTAAAGGCCTGATTTAAAGGGCCATCAGTCCTCTTTTTATTGGAGTATCCAGTGGCGTAACGAAACTTGATGGGGCCCACCTGCACAGTACATGAAGGGGGCCCCCTCCGACCACACTCAGGAGCTCTGCTGACAGGGTACTGGGCTGAAGGGGCCTCCTGGAGCTCGGGCCCCCCCGCACAGCGGGGGCTGCGGGGGCCTTTGGTACCATGATCGGGGGCCCAATGGACATAATCAGCATCTCAGGATACCAGACTCTCCAAGCCCAGTCCAGAGCCACATGGATAACTTGAACCCAGTTGTTCCTGATTTTCTTGGGAACTCTGGGCAGGAGTAGTATTGGCCGAAAGGTGTACAGAAGGCTGAAGCTCCATTCAGGACAAAAAGCATCTGCAAGCGAGAGCCGACTTGGAAACTCCAGCTCGCAGAACTGCTGACATTGCGCATTCTCAGTGGTAGTGAACAGATCTAACCAAGGCTCTCCCCACTGCTGAAGGAGACCTTGTACCACCTCCAGTTGTTGATGCTCTTTGGCAATTAGAGAGCACACAAGGTGATCAACGGCCATGCAAATGCCACGAATGTTCCAGCCATGCCCAGAGATGCAGGTCCTCCTGACAAAGGGTACATGACCCCACCCCGCTTTGTTTGTTGCAGTACCACATGGTGGTGTTGTCTGTGAACACATGCACTAACCTTCCCTTGGTGGAGGATAGAAAGGCTTTCAATGCCAATCACATTGCACAGAGCTCCAACAGGGTGATGTGGAGTCTGGATTCCGCCAGAGACCAGAGTCCTCTGATCTCCAACTCTCCAGGTGGCCACCCAATCCCAGGAGTGACGCATCTGTCACTATCGTCAAATCTGGTTGGGGAAGTGAGAGGAGTCTGCCTCTGACCCATTCGTGGTCCGTTAGCCACCCCTGTAGATCTTTTGCAGTGCCCTCCGAAATCTGGACCATGTCGGAGACATTCCCCTGATGCTGTACCCATGGGAACTTTAGGTCCCACTGCTGATCCTAGCATATGTCAATGGGCATGCGTCACTAGCAGGTGGCAGGATGCAGGAGGCCGTGAGGCCCAGCAGCCTCACAGTCAGCCTCACTGAAGCCCAGGATAGAGGCTGAAATATTGGTATCATAACCCAAATCTCCTGGACTCGCTGTTTGGGAGGCTAAGCCTGAAACTGCTCTATTTGCAGAACAGCTCCAATGAAAGGGAGCATCTAAGCCGAGAAGGGATCAGGTGTGACTTCAGCACTTTGATATTGAAGCCCAGCGAGTGCAGGAGGTCTGCCGTAGTCTGGAGGTGGGAGACGACCACCTGGGGCCGTATTATGAAAGTGCCCCGTGGGGGCAACGGGGGTTTGCGCCCACTCTGTGCACCCTTGGGGCATTTAGGTATTACAGAAGGGGATGCAGACGCTTATGCGGCCCATTCAGTAATACCGATAGCATTCATGCACATAAAGCGCCAGTGCTATCTTCAGAGGGTGTTCCCTCATTTGCATAGGGGCATGCCCCATGCAAATAACGGAATCCCTTTGCCTCTGCACCCTCGCTAGATTACAGATGCAGGCGCAGAGGCAAAGAAGCTCTCAGGAGGCGCACTATCAGTGCGCCCCCTGACGGTAGCCCTCTGGAGAGGATGAAGGGGGTCCCGTGGACCCCCCAGACATCCCCTTGCAGGCGGGTGCAGTCACTGACTGCACCCGCCTGCAAGGGGATCTCTAATCCCCTTTAAAAGTACAGACGTTTTGCCGCCTGCACTGTGAAAAAAGCTGCTCTGTTTTTCACATGAATGCGCTGCCCCCAGGCCCACCCACCATAATGCTGCACATTTTCCTGGATTGCGCTGGGCGCACCTGTAGTGCTAGAGGCACTCCTATGTTTTGAAACCACATGATGACCTTTGACTACCATGATTTTAATTGACTTTTGGTGTTTTATATCATTTTTCCCTGCATGTGCCTTTCTTGCCTTGAAGATTTCTTTCGTTAATCTTGTAGTTTTAAAGTGGGAGCTGTAACAGAGTAGAACAGCCTTACCAGGAACAGAACGTGTGGGATGTGCATTTGAAAGCATGCAAGAGAGAGAGAGAGGTGTGGAATGTACTTTTTGGTCTCGCAGTGCAGTGTTCTGAGCAGTGGTGCTCAAATGTGCATTATGTTGTACATTGGCAGATGAAGTGTGTGATGCCATAGGCAGTGGTGCACAAATGTGCATTGTGTTGTACATTGGGAAGTATTATGAAGTTCTTACTATTGGCTTCAACATGCCCTCATGTCATCTTGAATTCTGACTCTGTCTTGCTTGAGCTTTTTGCGCGCACAGGCAGGCCCCAAGATTACTCAAGTTGTTTAGGTTATTCATGTTCAAGGTTGCTTTGTTTTTGGAGATTGTTGAATGTACTGACGGAGACTTTCATAAGCTTCGTTAAGATAAAGGCTGGAACACATGAGAATGCAGAAGGAACGTGAGAACTCCTTTTCCTTTGGAGTGCTTGCATGGAAAGTGGCCAATTCCAGTAAGTTTCCTTGGGCCAGAGGAACGCCTCTCTGAACCTTCGAGTGATTTTTGAGATTATAAAGCTCTGGTTTGTTGACTTAGAGGCCAGGATTGTTTGAGCCTGAACGACGGACGCGTCAACAGTGCAGCAGTTCCCAGTTTTGCTGAGTCTCTTGACCCCGGCTGTGAATCCCCCAGTCTGGAGTGGGCCAAGATGAAGTTTGCAGCCGGTGATGTATCTTATTTTTTATTATTGCCATTGTGATGCGTGACTGTCTGTGTGCACTTTTAGTTTCCAGTGGCTATAACAGTCATTGTGATGTGTGAGTGGCTGTGTGTACATTCAGTTTCCAGTGGCTATGATCATCTGGGGTGTTTTCTTTGATTATTGACTTTGGGATGTGTGAGAGTCTGTGAGCACATCCAAGTTAATATCTGATGTATTTAGTGTATATATATCTTTCTGATTTCTTGTTTATTTGACATCTGGGAAAGCCTTTCTGTTAGAGACCATTGCACAAATAAAAACCCAAGCTTTATTCCGAAAACAGTCTTTGATGTGCTTAATTTTATCAAGTGAAATCCCTTTCCAGGTGGTGTTGTGTTGTGTTTATTGCTTCGTCACGTTTTAGCCTCCGTGTGGGAGAGTGGTATTCCCTATTATCTGGGAGTGCGAAGCAATACAGCATCTTTTGAAAGGTGTGCCCAGCTCATTTCAGGAAAATGCACTGCATCTGTAATATGGCCCCAGGTGCGAGCCCATCTTCAACAATCAGTCGTCGAAATAGGGGACGACTGGTACCCCTGATCTCCGCAGATGAGCTGCAACTACTGCATCACCCTGGTGAACACCTGAGGGGCGCTGGTAAGGCCAAAGGGGAACACGGCAAACTTAAAGTGTTCTTGACCTACCTTGAATTGCAGATAATGTCTGTGGGCAGGCAGGACGGAAATGTAGAAGTATGCATCCTGCAATTCCAACGCTACCATCCAGACTCCCGGGACCAAGGTACACAGGACTTGAGCGAGCGTGAGCATTTTGAATTCTCCTTTTTCAGGAAGAATTTGAGAGGGCACAGGTCTAGGATAGGATGAAGGCCTTCTTGGGCACCAGAAAGTAGCAGAAATAACAAGGACAACCTATTTCTGATGCCAGCACCCTCTCTATGGCTCCCTTGGCCAAAAGAGATGCCACTTCCTGGCGGAGTAAAGAGATGTGGTCTGCCGTCAGCCTATCTCAAGTGGGTGGCATGGGTGGATTGGTAGTCACCAAGGGGAGGGAGTAGCCCCTTCGGACAATCTGGAGAACTCCAATGGTGCCGGTGATAGCGTATCCTGCCTCCCACTGGATGCCCATGATGGTCGGAGGGCAAACTAAAGTGGGTTGGATGCTCCAGTGCCAGGAGGGTGGTCAGACTGGCCCGACCTCTGGCTACCTGACCCATGAGGTTTGTGGGTATCGCGTCCTTGGCCACGCAGGGGCTGTAAAGCTTGCATGTCATGGTGGCTAGATGGGTAGAGATGCAGCTGGAAGCCCCTTCCGTGGCCGCGAAAGGTGGACTGGGGATGGCGAGGGGCCAAGGAAAGGCCCAAGGACCTGGCCGCAGCTCTGCTGTCCCTAAAGTGCTCTAGCACTAAGTCCGACTTGCCTCCAAAGAAACAGGAGCCATCAAAGGGCATGCCCATGAGCAAGGCCAAGACACTCCCGACAAGCCAGTGGTTCTCAACCAGATGTGGCACCTAAAGGCCACCAACGATGAAACCACTCTGCCTAGTGAGCCGGTCGTATCCAGCCAACAGCGTTTGGCGTACTTAGCTGCATCCAACCCGTCAGCTATACCTTGGGTGAGTATGGCTCGGGCGTCCTCTGAGACCATAGGGAGCCCCTGCACAACCGAGTCACAAAGCGAATGAGAGTATCAGCCCAAAAGGTGCACGGTGTTCACCAATCCCAGTGAAAGGCTCGTGGAAGAAAATATCTTCTTTCCCAAGGTATCCAGCCTCTTGGATTCTCTGTCCAGTGAAGTGGTAGGGAATGCGCCAGGATTTACTCTGGAAGTGGAGTCTTGGACCACCAAGCTCTCTGGGGTGAGGTGCTGGGTGAGGGAGTTAGGGTCCCCTGGGGCTGTCTTGACAGTCACGGAGGGCAGCTGAAGGTCAGAGGAAAGACAAAGCCTGTATCTGGGGCACTGTCCAGTCTACTGGCATCTGCAAAATCCTTACACCAGGTGTCCTCAGTGACATCTAGGGGCTGGTATTCATCCAGGCCCAGTGGCCCCTCCCAGTCATCCCCAAGTCCTAGATCATAGGAATAGGGTACAGGCTCGGGTCTGGATGGAATGCCTCCAGTTGGCACCGGAGTCGTACGATGCCCATCCAGTTCTGTGTCAGAGTCGAGTATGAGTATGGGGGCGGCAACGCCTGTGGGTGCCGGCAGCGCTGGGGACAACGGCAGTGGAGCCGGGGAAGGTCTAGGTGGGTGAGCCCACCAGCAGAAGACCAGTAGGGGGTACTCCCAAGCCTGAGGGGCCCGAAGGCACTTCAGCGGGAATGACTGCCCAAATATGAGATGCATGGCCACATAAAATTCAGGGAGTTGGGAAGAGGTCACTCTGGCTCCTGGAAACTCGAGGAGGTGCGGAGAAGGGCCAGGAGCAGGCTCAACCTCAGAGCCAGGCCTCGAATGCCGACAATCCCTCGTCCCATTGGATGACTTTGACGGATGAGGCAAAGTCGAAAACCTCTTCAACGTCTTTGCGCTTGTGGGATTTACCCTGGCAACTTCAAGTGCGGTGATGAGCACTTGGAGTGGCTCTGCAACCAATCCCAGGATCTTCCTCTCGACCAGAATCGAGACTGTTGCAGCGTTGCCCGTTGAGTGGAAAGGAGCTTGAGGGACAGCTACTTCAAGGCCTTGGGGTGCATGGCAGGGCACTTTAAATTTAGAGTGCGCATGTCTCTTGGCCGGCAGTTTTGCGATGGCCAACCAGACGTGCATTTTATACCTCTCTAACCAAGCTGTCTAAGACAGCTGGGGTAGAGACAGCATAGGGCTCCAGTGTCCTCAGGAGTGCCGAAGGAGGCGGCTCCCTCCAATCCTGGTGCTTCTTTCATGCTGCATGAGAGCAGCGCCAGGATTGGTTACTGCAGTATCCTGGGTCTCGCGCTGGAGCCTGCCTGCCTGCCTATAGAAGACTCGAGCGAGAAGGACGTTGCGCCAATAAGGTAAGTGTAATTTTTTTAAACTTTTGTATTTAATTTTATTTTTGTCCCATCCGCCCCACCACCCTCCGTACATGCCAGCCACCACTGCCTCTATGCTAATGTACAAGTCAAAACTGTGACTAGACAAAACACAGATCTCTCCAGGAAGTGCATTAACAACCAAAGTTATCTTACTATTATTATTCTCCCCTGAAATTTGATGAGCACGCAAACATCTCTACAGCAGATGCTTTAATCCACAAGATATTTCAAAATGCAGCTTCTTTGTGACCAATTAATTAAGCAGAACAGATGATTTGCTATCATATTTGTCTTTGTTGCCAATTTCTATGTGGCAGATTAAAAAGAAAATGTATAAATTGGCAGTCATATTCTGATTTTCATGACTCTGCCCCTCATAACTCCACCACCTTTGCTCTGCCACACAGTGCTTTAAATGGAATAAATAAGTGCAGATACTCACCAAAAGGAGCAATGGACTGTAGGTGAAGTTTGGGGTGGGCTTAAGGGTGCTGCTAAAGGCATGGCAGGACTACGTTTTTCACCTTTCTAAGCTTTGTATGCAAGAAATCTGTATGCATTGTAAGATTGGCTGCTGTATCTGTCCATTAGTTATTACACTAGTAGCCATTTATATTGCACTTAATACTAATAAGTTATTATTAACTAAAGTATTTATTTTTCAGCAACGTTAGGATAACAAAATATCAAGGAAAAACAGCAAAGTTCTAAACGGATGCCTTGTAGTATGCGTGCATTTCCCTGATGAAGGATCATAATTCATAAGCTATATGACAAGGATTATAACGTGTGACCTGCAGGTAACACAAGGATCTCTGCAACAAAAACAAAGACTAACTAAGTTATCTACATAAAACACAAATCTGTGATTTGCATATTTCATGCTGTGCCTTCCAGAAGGCACTTATACCCTCCATGCAAATTTATGCTAAATTGAACCTTTCATTACAATGCACACAGAACTTTCCATCAAGTGCATTAACTACCCGAGTTATTAAAGTGCCACTGTAACGCATGCTGTGAAGGATGTGCTGCCCAGTAGAGCTGATGAGTGCAGCACTATCTGCGTCAAGGCCTAGCCCCTATGAGTACCGGTACTGTCCTGTTCAATGAAAAGGTCCGGTACTCAAGGGGAAAAAATGAAAACTCCGGTGAGTACTGGCGCATTTAAGGCACTGCTGCCACACCTTCACTCCCAATTTATGGGTTCCAGGAGCATTTTGTCCACGGAGTGGCAAAACTACTTTAAGAGCAAAACTCCCAGCGAATGAAAAGACCTCCCTCTCCCCACAGTTCATTTGCTTTTTTAACAGATGAGAAAAAACACAAATATTTTCTATTGCGGAAATGCAGAACACCTAACGGTTGACAAGCCCAAAGTCGCCATTTATTAGGGCTGAAGTTGGCTGGAACAAAACAACAGTCTCAGTGGCTTTTGCATGCACAGAATTGTTTGTGGTACTTAGATTGGAGCCTGCTGCTGACAGGATTACTTCTTCGCCACAGACACGGATGGGCAGTGATGGCTCCTCTCCCTGAGGTCTCATCAGATTGCAAATAACTAATTGCACTGGCCAGTCTACCCTGAGGTGCATCCTACAAATTTAATTGTAATTACATTTATATAGCAGTTACTACCCCTGACGATGCGTCACAGTACTTTTCGGTGAGTAGCCCGCTACTCCGGAACGCAAACAGGATTAGTGAGGAATTCGTATAGGGAAATATGAAATTAATTTGAACGGTGGACATGTGAGTCTGTTAGTTGGATTGAAAAGGATAGTGGAGGGATAGAAGAGGGAAGGGTATAGAAAGTGTTTTTTTCTGGCGATCATAGCAGTAGGAGGAGGTTTGGGATGAGTAAAGGGGGGGGTGGAGTGGGGAAGAGTCAGAGGGAAGGGTTTAGAAAGGCTTGTTTGGGAGATCTGAATAGTAAAAGGGGTTTGAGATGCTGCAAGGAGGGGTAGAGGAGGGAAGAGTCCAGAAAGGGTTATTTTGGGGATCATAGTAGTAGAATGGGTTTGGGATGAGTCAGAGAGTGGAGGTAGAGGATATATTGAGAGAGGTATAGGGTGAGATATAGGATAGTGCATTGGAGTTGCTGAATTAGAAGAAAAGTAATAAATATAAAGATATATAAGTAAATGGAAGATATATATATATATATCCAAGAAAAGGGTGTCCCCTCGAAGAAGCCACGTGCAAGAGGGTAAAAAATCAGCGCTTTATTCGGAAAGGTAACAGCTTGGACATCAGCACAAGTCATCAATTAAAACGCCCGACGCGTTTCGTGCACACCCTGCACTTCATCATGGGCAATAGTTTAAACACTTGGAATGACGAGCAGAGCACCTAAAATAGTCAATGGACCTGCCCCAGTGGGCGTAGACAGCACTGCTGCCTGCCGGTCCTCGAAGTGCCCTTTAAGTCTTCCTACAGTGAGGCGTCTTCACAAATGTCTAAAATTGAAACAGCTTACTCCCAAGTGGGTCGATGACATGTCTCGATGAAAACAAGCTGCTCAGTGATCCTTTCACTGCGCCCCTCTTGTCCGTACACATACTATACGCCTCCAGGCATCAGTATCGGTCCGCATAGATTGCGGCAGGGCTCCCTTCACGGCAGGACTGGCCGTTAATAAATCCAAGAAAATGGTGTCCCCTCGAAGAAGCCACGTGCAAGAGGGTAAAAAATCAGCTCTTTATTCGGAAAGGTAACAGCTTGGACATCAGCCCAAGTCATCAATTAAAACGCCCGACGCGTTTCGTGCACACCCTGCACTTCATCATGGGCAATAGTTTAAACACTTGGAATGTCGAGCAGAGCACCTAAAATAGTCAATGGACCCGCCCCAGTGGGCGTAGACAGCACTGCTGCCTGCCGGTCCTCGTAGTGCCCTTTAAGTCTTCCTACAGTGAGGCGTCTTCACAAATGTCTAAAATTGAAACAGCTTACTCCCAAGTGGGTCGATGACATGTCTCGATGAAAACAAGCTGCTCAGTGATCCTTTCACCGCGCCCCTCTTGTCCGTACACATACTATACGCCTGGGGCGTTTTAATTGATGACTTGTGCTGATGTCCAAGCTGTTACCTTTCAGAATAAAGCGCAGATTTTTTACCCTCTTGCACGTGGCTTCTTCGAGGGGACACCCTTTTCTTGGATATATATATATATATATATATATATATATATATATATAAAATAAAGGACTCTGGAGAGTTCGTCTGCCTTGTGTGTGCGTCTTTAATGAAGGGCAACCTTTGTATGATATATATATATATATTCACTGAAAAAACCATAGGTTTCAGGGACGTTATAGTTAGAAATTAGCATTTAAAAACCTTAGAAATTCACTGAAAAAACCACAGGTTTCAGGGGTGTTATAGTTAGTTGGACATTTCACACAAAACCAGAGAAATTCGGCCGTTATAGTTAGTTGAGCTAACTATAACTCGCACCCCCGCAATGCACTGCTGATGATGTCACATATTACATCACTCATGACATGGTCAGTGACATCACTGATGACATCTCAAATGACATCACTGATGACATCAGTGATGACATCATCCAGTGACTGTGTGTTTCTGTAAAGTTTAAATATGTTTTAATATATATATATATATATATATATATATATATATATATATATATATATATATATATATATATATATATATATATATATATATATATATATATAGGCCAAGGTGTATTGAAGAATGAGTGGCTGTATGAGTGTCTGAATGGATGATTTAGTAGGTCCATGACTGACTACATAAGTGAGTGATTAAACGTGTCTTACTGAATGCATGGGTTAGTGACTAAACTGTGTGAATGTCTGTATCAGTCTGTCAGTTGGTGTGTAAGCGGCTGCATGGGTTGGTGAGTAGCTACATGAGTGTCTATATGGGTTGGGGCGTGGCTTGGGCGCCGATGTAATCAGAAGTGGTCCTCGGAGCTCCCCCGCGGCCGCCCTCCGTACTAAGTGATCCTGTTGCCTTATAAGGGGCCCCGACACCGCAACCGGTTGCGGAATATCCGGTGCCCGTTTGGGAGGAAGATCGGGACATTAGCGAGGAAGGAAGGGAAGAAAACTGAGTTTTACTCTCTCGCTGCAGCCCGCCTGAACGAGACCCAAAATGGCGGCCCCGCACGGAAGAGTGGACGTCTGGTGAGGAGGACGGCTGCTGCGGACTGTGGGTGTCCCGGGAGCATCTCCGAACGAACTTGAAGCTGTTCGGGAGGAGGAAGCGGCTTGCCTGAGGACCCGGTGAGCGGTGGCACTGAGGGGCGGCGGGAGCGATTGAATGTCCCCCGTCTGGCCGGCCGAGGCTGCCTGACTTTAAAATGGCGGTGCGCGGGACACCGACTGCACCTCGGTGAGGCCTGGAGTGAATCGGAGCGCTAGCTGTCCTGAAGTGACAAGGGGGCGGCACCCTGTGACATTGATGCCTAGGTGTGGAGTGCAGACCCAGTAAGCGGTGCAGAGGCTGAACGGGAGCGCCTGGGCTCTGTGGCGTGGTAGGGGCGCAAAGCGCGCGAACGGCCAGGGGACCAGCGGGGCGATCCTGGATGGTGTGGCGCTCCCTGGTACAAGATCAAGCAGACAGAGGCGAGGGCACCTGATGACCGGAGATGCCCGCTGGGCGATGAGTGGAACACCACCGGGGGATGCCTGTAGGCACTGAGCAGGTCTTCATTGCGCCCATCTGGATACTGCGATAAGTGTGGGAGCGGATCGGTGTCTGATTGTGGAGGCCCGCTTTGAGGACTGAGCTGCTGTTAGTGCAGTGGCCCTGCGCTCGGGAGCGTGGAGAGCTGGGGCTATCTGCTGAAGGGGGCATGAGATGCAACTTCCCTAGAAGCATGTATACGCCCTGATGTTGTAGCTGGGCATCGTCCACACCGCTGCAGCAGGCAAGGAGTACTGTCTACGGTAGGGAGAACGAAACAGACCTACCTCAATACTGATCCTGTACAGCGGCGAGGGTCCTTGCTCGTGGAGGGTCCGCTTCCTGTATACTTGAGACACTTGGGGTGACTCCTTGGGGAACCTACGAGGGGGGACCATCTGACCAGCAGACTTTTGGCAAAGACTGGGCGACACCACTCCGGCGGGAGTGAAGCTGCAACACCATCTAGCCGGGGAGAGTGGGGCTCATAGACCCCCCTCACACAACTTACTACTGCCGCCACCGGGTTGCATGATGGGCAGAGTATCCAGGAAAAAGGGTTTTGAGGCCCTGCGGATGGAAGAGTCGGAACAGCATACTGACGACGATGACACTACCACTGGGGGGCGAGGGCCTGGTCAATCCGGAGACCCCTCATTAGGGGATATCATGCAGGCCATTATAGCTTCGCGAGAGGCGCTTGAGGCGAGGATGGACGCCATCGGATCGGATCTCACCCTATTGAAGGATGACCACCGAAAACTCAAAGAGAGAGTAGCGACCAACGAAACTAACATGAAAGACATACCGGACACGGTCGCCAACCTACGGGACTCCCTGAAAGAAGTGGTGAACAGGATCAAGGTGCTGGAGATGAGGGCTGAGGACAGTGAAGGGCGCTCAAGGCGAAATAATCTCCGCATCGTAGGCGTTCCGGAGCGTGAAGAGGGAGCTGATGCAGTCCAGTTCTTAGAAGCCTGGCTCAAAACGGAGGTGGCACCGGAGGGTCTATCCCCCTTCTATGCGCTGGAACGTGCGCACAGGGTTCCAGCACGCCCGCCTAAGCCTGGGGCTCCGCCCCGTCCATTGCTGGTGAGACTGCTGCATTATCGGGATCGCGACTTCATACTGCAGAGAGCCCGGGAGCAACAGAATCTACAGATCGGGAACAGTAAGGTGATGATATTCCCAGACTATACTCGGGATGTACAACGGCAGAGAACCTCCTTTTTGGCTGTCAAACGAAAATCACGCCAGCTTCATCTCTCCTACGCCATGCTGTTCCCGGCCCGCCTTAGGGTAACTGCAGAGTCGGAAACGCACTTCTTTCTCACCCCGCAGGCTGCTTGGGACTGGTTGGAAACCCGTTGTGGTGCTGACACGCTCGCCACAATCGACCTCTCCTCAAGCTCGGCTGTCCACCTCATCACCGGTACAGAGGCCCATCTCCCCTGCTGATCGTCACCAGGAACGAGACAGAGCAGTCCTGGCAGTGGCGGCCATTAGTCATGGCGAAGTCAGTCCGACTAGCAACGCCACGGACAACAAGAGGGCCGGAGTGGAGAGTTCGGGATCGAGCAGTGCGCAGGGACTCTCCGATACTGAACTTCCACACGTTACTCCGCAGACAGCGGATGGGCTATTTGGGTGATCGGACTGCAGAGGATATGCGGCACAAGATGGTAGGATACCTGTTGTGACTCCGGGGCCTAGAGTCCCAACCGACACAATGAGGGAGAGCCTACATGAGTTATGGGGTCCCAACGGGAGAATTAGCTACAACGGGGAGGGAACCGGGGGGGGTTCTGGGGACAACGGATGCGAGCCATGCACCACCTTCTTTTTATGGTTCTTTGTATGATTGACTTTGTTTGGATGGGGGCGTGTTTTTGTGTACCTGTCCTGGGGAATGGGAGTTGGGTAAAGTTTGAAGATAGGGGCGGGCGGGAGGGGGTCAGACATGTCGCTATGGGGACTCTCTGGGGTCAGAGCCTAGAATTGGAGCCATGGGTACCTCCGTAGGAATCAAAATTATGACCTGGAATGTTAGGGGATGCACACTATGGGCCGGCGGCACAAAATACATGCCTACCTGGTGAGAAGAGGAGTGCAAATTGCATTGCTATAGGAAACCCACTTGACGAAGGCAGAAGGGGCAGCATTACAACGCCGTTGGAGGGGCAGGTGTTTCATACTACATATTCGGCCTTTGCAAGAGGGACCTTGGTGTGGGTGCGGGCGGGGGTGCCATTTCAGTGTGTCAGACAGATTATTGACACCGAAGGCCGATTCACCGTAGTGGTGGGGCGCCTTGATGGCCGGGATATTACAATAGGAAGTATATATGCTCCTAACATCGAACAACCTGCTTTCTTTGCACAATTATCGCAGAAATTGGCAACGGTCTTGACGGGACCTGTACTTCTGGGGGAGACTTTAATTGCATTACTGAGGTGGCCCTAGACCGCTCCCATCCACCGCTCCCTGACGCTCCCACGCATAGGATTGCAGAAGCCCGACGGGACTGGCAACGACACTGGGGACTGACGGACACTTGGCGGGCTCAGCACCCGGGGGAACGGGACTACTCTTATTTCTCAGCTCTACATGAGCTGCATGTACGGCTGGACTCTATCCTTTGTTCCCCAGCTGTGCATATGGCGATCACGCTGAGTGAGTACTTAGCCAGGACGATATCTGATCACAATCCATTACTGGTGTCCTTGAATTGGGTTCGAATTAGGTCCACTATCCCCAGTTGGCGTCTTCGCCCGGAGACACTGGAAGATCAGGTCTTTAGAACCACCATAGGTACTGCTCTAGAGGAGTACTTTCAGAACAACACTAACACGACCACTAGCCTCCATAATGAGTGGGACGCATTTAAAGTAGTGATACGAGGTCGATGCATCGGGGAAGCGGTGGGAGTTCGTTGAACCTTACTGAATGATGTACAGAAGGCAGAACAACGGCTCAGGGAGGTAGAAAGAGATAGACCCGAACGGGAGGATAGAAAGGAGGATCTCATGGCGGCCAGGGAAGAGATGGCGGCACTGGTAGAGCGGTTAAGGTGTTTCGATCATAGGGCATACACGGCACGGACACACGCGGAGAGGGACAAATCTGGGGCATTATTGGCTTGGCTGGCCAACCCGGCGCGCAGAGGGACACCGATTTTAGAGCTGCGGGGCGATGATGGCACAACATACTATGGGCAGCAGGCTATCAACACACAGTTTCTGGAATACTACACTACTCTGTATCAAAGTCGGTTAGATCTCAGAGTACTGGAGGAGGAGGGATTCCTGGACATAGAACTCCCGCAGGTTGAGGCGGAGGATGCAGAGATCTTAGGCCGGGCAGTGGAGTTAGGAGAGATCAGAGGAGCCATAAAGCGTATGGCCAAGAACAAAACCCCCGGCACCGATGGGCTACCGATTGAGTTTTATACCATGTATGTGGACCTGTTGGCACCCCACCTGCTAGCCCTCTACAATAGATCAAAGCAAGATGGCTGCCTACCTTGCTCAACTAGAGAAGCAGTAATCATACCGCTCCTCAAACTGGATAAGCCGACGTGGGATCGCACCGCCTATCGTCCTCTCGCTATGCTTAACCTAGATTACAAGATCTTGAGTAGTGTTCTGGCCAGTCGATTGATGACCCATATGACTACACTTGTGCATGTGGACCAGGCTGGGTTTATTCCTTCCCGGAATACGGCTATGAATGTGCGCAGACTGTGTCAACTGGTACATGGCTCAGTGGGTGAGGGGGGAGAGGCATGCATTCTATCGATTGATATTGAAAAGGCCTTCGATAGTCTCGAGTGGCCAAATCTGTTCAGGGTCTTGCGGGCATTTGGATTGGGCGAGGGATTTGTGGCTTGGACGTGGATTCTGTATAACCTCTCGACTGCCAGGGTTCGTACGGGGGGAGTGATATCAGAAGCCTGCAGCGTGGGCAGGGGGACGAGGCAGGGATGCCTGCTGTCTCCCCTCCTGTTTGCTCTGGCAATAGAGCCACTTGCTATCCATGCAAGATCGGGGCGGTATTACAGGGGCCTGGCTGTGATGGGTCAGGCACACTACATTGCCCTGTACGCAGACGATCTTTTAATGTTCCTCGCCAATGCTGATGAGGAGTTACAGGGTGCCCGAGAATTGCTGGCCAGACTAGGGCGGACGGCGGGGCTCAGAGTCAACTGGACTAAGACGTGCCTTTTCCCGGTCCGTGGGGGTAGAGACGAACCGCCAGAGGGACTGGATGTGCGATGGGAAAACAGCTGCTTGCCTTATTTAGGAGTCAGAATTTATCATGAGCCTTCTGACTTGTTCGAAGGCAATATAGGACGGGCATTGAGAGCTACCAGGAGCAACTTTGACTTTTGGGGGACCCTACCTCTCAGTAGCGGGGAGAGTGGCGTTGCTAAAGATGGTGACCCTGCCCCGACTACTTTACTATTTTGGCTCACTGCCTCTATGGATACCTAGAAAATATTTTACCCAACTAAACACCATGGCTACGGGATTTTTATGGGGCTCTGGGAGACGTAGAGTGGCGCTAACCACCATGATGCGCCCTAGGCAAGAGGGAGGGTTTGCAGCCCCTGATTTTGAGGCATATTATCACGCGGCCCAATTTCAATGGTTCACGAAATGGATGGCAGGGAGGCTGCGTGCAGATGAGGACCAAAGGGGCATGGACCCGGGACTCCGCCAGCTTTCTCGGACTCTTCTCCAGCTGCCGTTACGCGAAAGGGAGGTACCGAGGGACCTGTGGGTGGTGCGTCAATGCTGGAATTGTGCCAATAGGAGAATTAAGACAGGCCCCTCGTATGCCCCTGAGATTCCATTATGGCTTTGCGAGGCGTTGCCGCATGGAGGGGATTGGCAGAGGTTACGGGACTGGGGAGATCTGGGGATCTCCAATATTGGAGGCCTCTATGAAGATGGTACTCTTATACCCTTCCAAGACCTTATGGATAGATATGAACTACCCAGGCAAGACTTTCTCTTGCATGCAGCATTGACGGCAGCCATTCGCAAACATTGGAAGAAAGGGATGGCGGAACCGCCGACCTCTCTCCCCTGCCAATATGTAGTCTCTTCAGCGGGGACGGTCAAGGTGGTTACCTGTCTGTATCGGCGAATTACGCAGGGGTTCAGAACTCCATTAGAGGGGCTGCGCATTAAATGGGAAGCGGACCTGGGGACACCTATAGGGGAAAAGCCGTGGGAGGCGCTGATGGAACGGGCGTGGAAATGCTCTAGAAACGCGAGATTTCAACTAATACAGTTTTATGTGTTCCATCGGGCGTATCTCACCCCTCACAAAATTAACGAGTTTTTCGGATCCCGCACAGCCTGCCCACGGTGCAAACTAGAAAATGCCACATTTGTACACATGTTCTGGGAATGCCCACTGCTACACGGGTTTTGGGGGAAGTCACGGCCAAACTGGGTGAGGTAACAGATAGAGATATTCAGCAGACCCCGGGTTTTTGTCTGATACACTGGTTCCCCCACACTGCCCGTAATAAGGTTACCAGTAAATTTATAGATTTAGGATTAGTCCTAGCTAAAAGAGAGATTACTAGCCATTGGAAGGCGGTCACTGCACCTAATGCTGCACGATGGCTGCGAGAATTTATAAAGTGGGCTGACTGTGAGGGGATTTTAGACTACAAATGGCTCAGAGAACCAATAACGACAAATTGTTGGACGCGGCTAGGACATGGGTAGCGATGGTGGACTTGCTCAAGAGCCCGACAGATGACGATGACTGACCCTCTGACGGGGGGACCCGTACTTGTGATCTGGAACGTTGCCTTTGTTGAGTAGGAGGTTTGGATGTTGGATAGTGAGAACGGTATGAGTGCATTCCCCTAAGTGGATGCTTACTTCCTGACACTGTGGTTCTGAATGGTCTGGGAGAGGGAGTACGGCGCGACGCAGTGGGGTACGGGGTAGAGCGACATGTCTGACGGGGAGGGGGGGTGGGCAGGGCTTGTGGGGGGAGGAGGGCAGGGGGGGAGTTGTTATCTTGTTAACCCATTGACTGTTGAGATGGACCAGAATAGGATCAAGCCTGGAGCGGTAAGGCTTTCGACAAGCTAGAAAGAGTTGTAGATCGCCAATATCCTAGCAATGCCGGCTAGGCGGACAATTGCAGAAATATGGGCGGAGGCAAGGACAACAGCGAGGAAGAAATAGTTAAGAGGGTGGCATTATATCTGCCCAAGATGTTAAAGAATGTAATTTCTGTGCACTGTGTCCTGAGTGGTGATCATTATGTACTTGTGATAAATGAATAAAATTTGTTCACAAAAAAAAATGAGTGTCTATATGGGTTATTGATTGGTTGTCTGAGTATCTGTATGGGTGCCTGAGTGTCTGTGTGGGTGGGTGGGGTGTGTGTGACTCCCTGCATGGATGTGTGAGTGGGTGATTCACTGGGTGTATGGGTTCAAGAGTGTGTCTGTGAGGGGCTGTATGGGTGGGTGAGTGTGTGTATGGATGTTTTGGTGAGTGAATGGATATCTCAGTGGTACATGTATGAGTAACTACATATGTGAAAGGCAGTATATGTGAGTGTTAGAGTATATAAATGATTATATGTGAGGGATTGTGAGAGTGGCTGTATGGATGAGTGTGTACTTGTGTCCGTGATTGTATAAGAGAGTAAGTATGTGTAGTATCTATAAATAAGTGAGGTGGTGTGTGTATAACTGTAGGTGAGTAAATGGGAGTGTGATTGATTCTTTGCATGACTGACTAGCTGTGTGAGTAACTCTATGCGTGAGTGGCAGTGTGTGAGTGTCTGTATAGGTGTATGAGTGCATATGATAGTGCTGTATTGATGAGTGATTGCATGTATGAGTGACTGTATGGGGGAATGAGTAGATGTGTGTGTAGACCTAGGAATCAGTGATTGGGTATGTAGTAACTGGTATTGGTGTGTCTTTGGTTTCGAAAATGGTAGTCTGTATTTTAGAGTGGGTGTATCAAAGGTTATATTAGGGTGTGAGGAGGTGCATCAGATTATCATGTGGATGATGTCATCAGTGATGTCACTGACCATGTCATGAGTGATGTAATATGTGACATCATCAGCAGTGCATTATGGGGCGAGTTATAGTTAGCTCAACTAACTATAACAGTCGAATTTCTCTGGTTTTGTATGAGTGAAATGTCCAACTAACTATAACGTCCCTGAAACCTGTGGTTTTTTCAGTGAATTTCTAAGGTTTTTTAAATGCTAATTTCTAACTATAACGTCCCTGAAACCTATGGTTTTTTCAATGAATTTCAAAGGTTTTTTAAATGCTAATTTCTAACTATAACGTCCCTGAAACCTATGGTTTTTTCAGTGAATTTCAAAGGTTTTTTAAATGCTAATTTCTAACTAAAACGTCCCTGAAACCTATGGTTTTTTCAGTGAATTTCAAAGGTTTTTTAAATGCTAATTTCTAACTATGCCTAAATAGGTAAGACGTGCAGAAAGAGGAAGAAAGAAGCAAGAGAAATGCAGAAAGAGGCAACAGAAGTCCAGAAAGAGGAAGAAAGGTGCAGAAAGAAGCAAGAGATGTGCAGAAAGAACCAAGAGAGGTGCAGAAAGAGGCCTTGTTGCAAAGTCATCCTGTGCCCTGGGCACCCCCCAACTTTTTGCTGAGTGGTACTGGTGGTAACTAACTCTGACTGACCCTGGGCTCTGCCTAACCAGGCCTGGAGCCAGTGCTATGCTGAAAGACAATTAGAATACAGTGAAAACACCTACATACACTATGGGTTGGGGTACCCTTGTGATTGGCATGGCCTCCCCTGTAAGGCCCTAGTACATAATAGGGCAGGGGGATTAAAACTACCTCTAAGTCCCTAGCATATAATAGGGCATGGCAGTTTAGAGGCCAGCAGCCCTTTTCTGCACTTGCATGTGTGCACGCCTGAGGTCAGTTTAAAAGAAGCCCTGTGTGTGCAGAAAGAGGCAAGAGAGGTGCAGAAAGAAGCAAGAGAGGTGTAGAAAGAAGCAAGAGAAGTGCAGAAAGAAGTGAGAGAGGTAAAAAAAAGGAACAAGAGCAGTGCAGAAAGAACCAACAGAGGTGCAGAAAGAGGCGAGAGGGGTACAGAAAGAGGCAAGACAACTGCAGAAAGAAGCAAAAGAGGTGCAGAAAGAGGAAAGAGAACTGCAGACAGAGGCAAGAGAGGTGCAGAAAGAGGCAGGAGAGGTGCACAAAGAGGCAAAAGAGGTACAGAAAGATGCAAGAGGGGTGCAGAAAGAAGCAAGAGAAGTGCAGAAAGAAGCAAGAGAAGTGCAGAAAGAAGCAACAGAGGTGCTGAAAGAGGCAAGAGGGGTGCAGAAAGAGGCAAGAGAAGTGCAGAAAGAAGCAACAGAGGTGCCAAAAGAGGCAAGAGAGGTGCAGAAACAGGCAAGAAAGGTGCAGAAAGAGGGAACGGGTGCAGAAAGAGGTAAGAGGGATACATAAATTTGCAAGAGCGGTGCAGAAAGAAGCAAGAGCAGTGCAGAAAGAAGCAAGAGAAGTGCAGAAAGAAGCAAGAGAGGTGGCGAAATAGGGAGGAGGGGTGCAGAAAGAGGCAAGAAGGATGCAGAAATTTGCAAAAGAGGTGCAGAAAGAAGCAAGAGCAGTGCAGAAAGAACCAACAGAGGTGCAAAAAGAAGCAAGAGGGGTGCAGACAGAGGTAGGAGAGGTGCACAAAGAGGCAAGAGCGGTACAGAAAGAGGCAGGAGGGGTGCAGAAAGAAGGAAGAGAAGTGCAAATAGAGGCAAGAGAGGTGCAGAAACAGGCAGGAAAGGTGCAGAAAGGGGGAAGAGGGGTACAGAAAGAGGCAAGAGAGGTGAGGAAAGAGGGAAGAGGGGTGCAGAAAGAGGCAAGAGGGGTGCAGAAAGAAGAAGAGATGAGCAGAACGAGGCAAAAGAAGTGCAAAAAAAGAAAGAAAGGTGCAGAAAGAAGCAACAGAAATGCAGAAAGAGGCAAAAGAGGCGCAGAAAGAAGCAAGAGTGGTTTGCACACCATTAGTACCAATGTAATACCCACATTTAGCAATCAGTAACAGATGACCATTCTAGGTTTGCAAACGGCCTTCCACCACGCTGTAACACTTGTCGCTGCATTTTCGGTAACGTTTGAGCCATTTGAGCTAGAAACAAGTTTTTTATGTTCAAATCTACAGATTATGCAGCGGATGATGGATTATGTGGCAAATGCGGAAAATGTATAACTGTGCAAAAGTCAGTGCAGCCAAACAGTCGCATAGTTCCAGTGACCCTGCTCATACCTCTGACTAGGTCCAGAAGTGCTCCTCAGTGGTTCCTTCTTTTTTTTGTCTCATTGAGTTTATGGTTTAGCTTCTATGGAAATGAGGAAGACTAAACCTGAGGTTACTACTCCACAACACAGACTACCATACCACGTAATTACTCTCCATAACACATAATCTCACTCTACATAATCCTATACACTAAATACCACATACTTTCTATCCACATCAAAGTCAAAGTCTATCCACATAATTTCACTGCACATCATACCACATAATTCCACTACACACAACCTACATCCACTCCACTCCAAGAAACATTAGTAAAACACTTTTACATTTACAACGCTTATAGCTCTAACTCTCGCAAATGTGAAACCTATTACATTGCAAATGCTTCTTTAACTAGTAGTCGCGTTTGCAGAGCGGTGGAGAAAGGGGGCTGGGCCTCCGACCAGCACTCAGGAATTCCGCTGCGTAGGACTTACAGGAGGTACCAGGAGGGCTTATTGGCCCCCAAAGTCCCTAAGGAGCAAAGTGGGCCTCATCCCCCAACCCGTAGTGTGCCAGGAGGCGCGTTTGCAGAGCAGTGGAGAAAGGGGGGCGTGGCCTCTGAAGATGTCTTACCAATACCACTGTGTGAGACTTACTGGAGGTAACAGGAGGGGTAGTTGGCCCCCAAGGACAACCTTGGGGGCCAACTAACCCTCCGATTACCTCCAGTAAGTCCCACACAACAGCATTGCTAAGTTCTCATTGCAGGCCACGCCCCCTTTCCCCACCACTCTGCAAACGCGCTCCCTGGCGCACTCTTAGATGGGGATTAAAGTCCACTTCACTGCTGGGGGTCCTTAGGGGCCAACTAGCCTACCTGATACCTCCAGTATGCCCCAGATAGTGGGATAGCTGACAGGTGGACACAGGCCACGCCCCCTTTCTCCACCACTCTGCAAAGACGCCTCCTGGCGCACTGCTGCCTGGAGGATGAAGTCCACTTTAGTCCTGAGGTCCTCAGGACACAAGAGGACCTCTTCGCCCCACCAGCAATGCGCCAAGAGGCGCGTTTGCAGAGTGATGTAAAAAGGGGCATGGCCTGGGACCACCTCTCAGCAATCTCACTGTGTGGGGCTTACTGGAGGTACCTAGTGGGCTAGTTGGCTCCCAGGGACCCTCAGGATTCAAGGGGACTTAATCCCCCAACTTAGAACGTGCCAGGAGGCGCGTTTGCAGAGTGGTACAGGGAGGGGGCGGGGCCTCTGGGGAGATGCCGACTTTTCTTTTTTTTGTTAGAAGGGGGCTGTGTGGCTCCCTTCTCTTAATATTTTGAGGGCCCTGGGGACCCCATCCCCCAGGGCCGACCCATTTTTAAAAAACATTTTTTTTAAACGGGAAGGGGGCGCGCGGCCCCCCCTCCCGAGGTGGATTTCGGCCCCGGGGACCCCATCCCCCAGGGCATGGCCTCGTTTAATATTTTTTTTAAATTATTAATAGGAAAGGGGTGCCGCGTGGCCCCCCTTCCCTGGGCCACTATTGGCCCTGGGGACCCCATCCCCCGAGGCCTGGCCTCCTTTTTTATTGAATTACGGGAGGGGCCACGTGGCCCCCCTTCCCTGGGCCAATTATGGCCCCGTGGACCCCATCCCCCAGGGCTGGCCTTATTTTTTTATTTTTTTAAAATTAAAAAGAGGAGGGGGCCGAGTGGCCCCCCTCCCAGGCCACTTCTGGCCCCGGGGACTTCATCCCCCGGGGCCAGCCCTCACGTTGGGGACCGCGGGGGGAGCCCCAACGCCCCCGCAGTCCCTGCCGGCTCCCCGCCTCCTGCGGGAGCCGACATTGCTTTTGGGCAAGGGTAGCTGCTGACATGCAGCTCCCCTTGCCCAAAAGCAATTCTGCTTTGCTTCTTGGAAGTGAGAGCAGGTTTCCTGCTCTCGCTTCCAAGAAGCAAAGCAGTGTTTGCTATGGCAGGGCGGGAGCCGTGCTCCCGCTCTGCCATAGCAAACGGCAATGTCCCGGGGGTGGGCACCCCGGGACATTGCAGGAGCCGGCCCTGGGGGTTGGCGGTCCCCAGGGCCATCGAGGGCTCCAGGAGGGGGGCCGCACGGCCCCCCTCCCATTGTCAAAATAGCCCCGGGGAGGTGGTGGTCCGCGGGGCCTGGGGATCCGCAACGGACCCCCATACGTAAATAAAGTTTGCCCCGGGAAGGTGGTGGTCCCCGGGGGCAGTGTGGGGAGGGGCAGGAGCCCCCCCACACTTCTTTAATTATTTTTAGGCCCCGGGGAGGTAGCGGTCCCCGGGGCTTGGCGGGGCCCGCGAGGCCCCCCGCACATAATTAACGATGCTCCAGGGAGGTGGCGGTCCCTGGGGCAGCGTGGGGGAGCAGGAGCCCCCCCACGTATTTTTTTTTTAAAACCCAAGGAGGTGGCAGTCCCTGGGTCTTGGGGGGGGCCCGCGAGGCCCCCCGCACATAATTAAGGTTGCCCCGGGGAGGTGGCGGTCCCCGGGGCAGTGTGGGGAGGGGCAGGAGCCCCTCCCACACTTCTTTAATTATTTTTAAGCCCCGGGGAGGTGGCAGTCCTCAGGGCTGCGGGGGGGCCGTGTGCCCCCCGCATATAATTAACTAAGCCCCGGGGAGGTGGCGGTCCCTGGGGCTGCGGGGGCCCCTGCGAGCCCCTGCTGATTAATTGCGCATTGCCCCAGGGACCTGGCCCACCCAGGGGCTTATACAAAACGAGCGCGGGAGCCCGCGCTTTGTTTTTTTTTCAGCCGGATTCGCACACCCAGCGCGAATTTGGCTGATTTTTTTTTTTTTAATGCTTTTTTTGGGCCTGGGGGTCTTTGTGGGACCCCCTGAGCAGGCCTAGGGGGTCAGGGTGTTTCTACCCTGCCCCCTTTTCTTGTTTCTTATTTTTGTTTTACTGTTTTCTTGTGACTCGGTTTTACCGAGTCACAAGATGGCTGCCAACACTTCCTGGTTTGGAGTGTTGGCAGCCAATCAGAATGAAGCTCCTCCTCGGTGCTCAGATATATATTTTTATTTTTTGAATTTCTCAGCAACTACTGAACGGATTTACACCATTAAAAAAACAGGGCGCTTTCTGAACCAAGAGCTACCTTTTTGCAAAATTTGGTGTAATTCCGTTCAGCAGTTTGGGCTGTAGCCTGTTACAAAATTCCTTTGGAAATTAACATGGAGATAACGTGTTTTGGGACCCCCTTTTTTCTCGGCCCCCACTTGACGAATCACCCGGAAACGGAGCTGACCTGAGTGAACCATTAGTTTTGAAAATTTCGCGAAGATTCGTCAAACGGCGCCAAAGATATTGGCAAAAGAAAAAATGCTTTTTGAATAGAAACAAGGTCCTAACTATAACTACCTACTGGCGACCGCCAGTAGGTAATATATATATATATATATATATATATCCTTCTCCTGTGGCTCCTTTCGCTGGCATGGCGCTCTGGTTAGCTGTGCGTTACCTCGCGGCCGAGCCCGGTCGCCATTAATCCTCCACACACTTCCCAAGGGAAATAATAGGTCGCACTCCGGTTCGTGTTAAAAAAGCTTGCAGTGCTTTATATATTTAAGTTGTATTTAGTAAACTCAGACTTTCAAGTATTTGGGCCCGATTCACAAAAGTAATCTGAGACAAAATCCTAATTTTACGATTTTCAGTATTCACAAAGGCATTTAGGAGTAGTAAAGTTAGGATTCCTAACTTTACTACTCCTAAACTGAGACAAAATCCTAACTTTACGACTTTCGGTATTCACAAAAGGCATTTAGGAGTAGTAAAGTTTACTACTCCGAAATGCCCTTTGTGAATAACGAAAGTCGTAAAGTTAGGATTTTGTCTCAGATTACTTTTGTGAATCGGGCCCTTGTTTTTATAATTTATAATCCTTTTTTTAATTTTATTTTGTGTAATTCAATAGTGAAGCAATTTTATATATAATAGTTATGACTTATTTATGCAGTGACCTATATACATGTTAAACATAGAATAATATAACCATAAGTAACATGTACATTTGTTAAGCAGAACTAATGAATATCTATATATTTATAAACATAATTATTATACATGTTTATACAAAGGAATACACATATCTAGGTACACATATATAGTCCAAATAAATGCTTATATTCAATGGGATATGCTGTATAGTTATGTTTGAGTATGGTGGTTATGTGGGGAAGAACCAACTCTTGAGTAGCCTTCTGAAGATAAGGTAATTATCCGTTGATCTTATGCTTGGGGGTAAAGAGTTTCATAATTTGGCTGCTTGAACAGAGGAGGATATGCCATCTAAGTTTTCTTTCTTGTTTGGTGGGATTTTGAGGCGAAGTGCCAATCTAGAGCGGAGGTTCCTTTGTTGAATGCATTTGGTGATTTTATTCCTGATGGAGAGTGGTCCATGTATTATTTTGTGAGTGATACAAAGCATCTTGAATGTGGATCTTCTGGCAACCGATAACCAATTTAGGGCCTTCAAGGCAGGGGAGATGTGGGCTTGTGGCTTTATAAGTAAGAGTAGTCTGGCAGTAGAGTTCTGAATCCATTGTAGTCTTTTCATAGTTGTTAAAGATGATCTGTGGTAGAGGCTATTGGCGTAATCAAGTTTAGACAGACCAAGAGAGATAGTAGCCTGAATCTTGTGTGGAAATCCTAGGTGGGGAAAGATGTGTCGCAGAGTTTTTATGGTAATTAAGCTTGATCTTGCTCAGTTTGCCCACTTGGGCATTTGTTGACAGCTTGGAGTTCATGGTAATTATGAGGTTTCTTTCTTCCTTAGATACTTTAGGCGATGTTCCCATATGGAAGAATGGAGCTGATACCCCTGAAAGGAGTCATGGAGGTCATGGTAGAAAACGAGGGAACAAAGACACAGGCCAGGTTCCATGTGATGAAAGGATACACCAGCACCCTTCTAGGATGTCACACAAAAGAATTTGCCCAACAGGTGCTTCAGTCACATGCGGAGGCCATCCTGGAAGAATTCCCAAAACTATGCAAGGGCCTAGGATGCCTAAAAAGGGTGAAGTTTAAGCTACACATGGATGAGACCATAAGGCCGGTAGCTCTGAGACACAGAAAAGTGCCATTCCACCTACAACCACTAGTCAATAATGGGCTAGAACAGCTCAAACGGCTAGGGGTGTTTGAAAAATTAACTGGACTGTCCCCATGGGTATCATCTCTCGTAATAGCTCCCAAGCCCAAACAACCTTGTGCCATAAGACTCTGTATAGACATGAGATTACCAAACAAAGCCATTCGCCGGTAAAGGCACATAACCCCGACAGTCAAAGATATTGTGGCAGATCTAAATGGTGCACGCTGGTTCTCCAAGTTGGATCTAAACGCTGGATATCACCAGCTTGTGCTAGATGAGGCAAGCTGATATATAACAACCTTCTCAACCTACGTAGGTCTCCGCCAATACCAGCGCCTCAACTTTGGGATCGCTTCAGCTGAAGAAGTCTTCCAAGACACTATTCGAGAGACTCTGTCGGGGCTGGTCGGAGTGATCAATGTGAGGGACGACTTCTTGATATTCTCAGACAAATTGGAGGAGGACCACGTGAGGTTGAGAGCCACCCTCAAGCGCCTGGCAGACTGTGGACTGACATTACACCTCCAAAAGTGTTCCTTCTACACAAATGCTGTTGAGTTCTTTGGGCACCACTTCTCAAGCGAAGGACTACAGGTTGATCCCAAGAAGGTGGAAGCCAGCCATATGATCGGCAGCAGTTCCCCAAAATGCATCTGAAGTATGAAGTTTTCTGGGGATGGCAAAGTACTGTAGACATTTTATCCCCAACCTGGCCACCTCGTCGGAGCCCCTGCAGGCGTTGACCAAACGTGACTGCCCATGGGAGTAGGACAGCAGGATGAGGCAGGCTTTCAGGAAGGTCAAAGAAGCACTCCTAGATCATGCCACAATGGCGTATTTCAGTTGCAGGCACCGGACCAGCTGTTACTGGACAACAGCACTGTGGGCTTTAGTGCCGTCCTGCTCTAAGAGAAACGTGACGGGTCATGGATCCCCATTGCCTACGCCAGCAGAGATCTCACCAACAGAGAGACTCGGTATGCGCAGATTGAGAGGGTGACCCTGGTGATTCGGTGGGCTTGTCGGCACTTCCACCTATATCTCTGTGGGAAGAGATTTCATGAAGTGATGGACCACAAACCATTGGTCTCCTTGTTTACCGGCACCACCAGAAATGGGCCATCGCAGAACAAACAATGGGCGGTTTAACTTCAACAGTATTTGTTCGAGGAGGTGTATTGCCCAGGGGTGAACAACCTGTGGACTACCTGTCCCAGCAACCCATCACACTCATTGAAACCTGCAGCAAGGAAAAGGATGAAGGCGCAGAAGGATTCGTAAAGATGATAGTTTAGGGCGCCTGCCCAAGAGCGCTGTCTCTGACAGAAATCCAAGAGGCTACCACAAGCAAAATATGTATCTCCAAAACCAAAGTGCACTTCAGAGAAGACAGTGGTGCAACTTCCTGGACGGAGTCCGGACACTCATCCCGCAGGGGGAGCAGGTGACAATGAGCCAAACCTGAAAGATTTGTGATGAGCTCAGCACTAGTGATGGAGGTCGCTGCTGCAAGGTCATCAAATTGTGGTCCCACGAAGTCTATGGGCCCGAGTCGTTGAACTGGCTCACAAAGGGCACCAGGGCATTGCCAAGACCAAAGCAATCCTCCGAGACAAAGTGTGGTTTCCTCATATGGACGAGCGGGTAGAGGAGAAGGTGAGAGACTGCCACTCGTGCGCCATCACTAGTGGAGAACCACCATCCGCACCAGTGAATATGGAAGAAGTGAGCCTCAATCCATGGTCAGCATGGACTTCTGCAGTTTCCACGATGGCTGTCTCACAATGGTCATCATAGACAGCAACACCAAGTACCGCATTTTCGAGCTAGTGAGGTTGACGGCATTTGGAAATGTCAAACCTGCACTAGAGATGATATTCACAACGTTAGACATTCCAGACAAAAAAAGGCTCACAATGGCCCGCCATTACAGAGGCAAGAGTTCCAAGTATATCTCCATAGTGTTAATGTAAAACACTAGAAAGTGATGCCGTAGTAGCCCCTGGCCAATGGTGAGGTTGAGCGCTTAATGCGCACTTTGAACAAAGCTCTGATAATTGGGGTAGAAAGAGGAGAAAACGCAGAGTGTTGCCTGCAACAGTTTTTGAGAGCCTATCGTCAGATACCCCACAGCACCACAGGGTGTGCTCCAAGCAACCTGTTGATGAGGAGGTGTGCTTGAGACATCATTCCGGCAGGGCCTAGCTGGAATCCGGCAGTCATCAATGTTCAGGATCAGCAGGCGTAGCACCAGGCCACAAACGATCGGGCCAGCAAATACTGCTAGGCAGTGGTGTCTGATGTTGTTGTCGGTGACAAAGAGATAATGAAAGATCGCCACCCGGGATGGAAGTTCCGCACACCATTTGAGGAGGAAGTGTGGGAAGTCACACAAGTCCACGAACAATGGTCACGGTTCAGAGAGGATTGTCCGTAGTCTCCAGAAATATTTAATGGTTCAAGAGAGCCAGATCAGCAGAGTAGGAACCAAGCGAAAACCACAACCCCATGAATAATGCCGCCAGCCTGGAGGACCCTCACCCCAACCCAGTGCAGAAGACATCACCAGCGAGGCATCTACCATGTGAAGGAACCACCTCTACAGCCCACAACCTGCTGCCTACTGCCCAACAGAGTGGGAGTGATGGAGTTCCCAGGAGTCCAGTGGTCGCAGCCAGAGGTATGGACTCTGGACCAATCCAGCACCCAGCCAAAGATTCAGAGACTATGCATGCTGTGTCTCAGTTCCATGATCCTGTCAATGTTTCATTTGACTATTTTTCCTTTATTGTTTTCATGCCATTAAAAGTTGGGAGAGATGTAGAGTGCCACCCAGCCTCTACGATACAATGCATCTAGCATGCAGCCAGAGGGCCGGATGTGGCCTGATGGTATAAATAAAGGCTGGGCAATAGTTTGTGATCACTCAGAGATACCCAGTATTCAGTGTGGCTGTGTCTTTCATTCTATGAACCAGTGTGCGGCCAGCAAACATTCAGTTACCTAGGTGCGCCATTTCCACACTTGCTTGAAGCAGCCATGTCAGCACCTGCAGCCCCTCCCAAGATGTCCACTGCAACGTGTACTGAGGTGAGGGGACTCTGGCTATCCACTTCCACCTGCCTGTTTAGGGCCAGCACCAGCACTGCCATGTGGCTATGCCCCAAACAGAAGCCTGCCCTATGCTGCTGGGTGCCTCAGACTGCTTCCCCAGGCTCAAGAGCCATCCCTTGCAGCATCTAGACCACTCGAGGGGGACAACATGCCAGGTGCTCTTACAGACTGCCTGTGACATCCACCCACTTCGCAGTGGGCACCAAACCGCCTACTCTGCCCTGTTACAACAGCCACAACTCAACATGGCAGAAATTCCTCGAATAGAACAAAGGTTGCCCCCCTGCCCACTCAGAGCCCAAGGTGGAAAGTGTGGTTGGAACATCTGGAACTATACAATGGTATGGTTACAGAAAGGAAAATGGTGCTTCTTCACCTTGCGGGGGATGACATGTACAAGTTGCGCACACACTAGACGAAACAGGGTTCCTCACACGTATGTCACGATTGTTGCGGCCCCCAACACCTATTCCGAGCCCATGGCCAAACCTGACTATAAGCATTTTATCTTCTCCAAGGTCAGGCCAGGAACCGTAAGAGTCGCCGAACACGTTCCATGAGCAGCTGAAAGATCTTGCAGTGACCTGTGCTTTCACCAACGAAGCTGAGGAGGTCCATGCGTAAATTATCCAGGGGAGTGCATCCTCTAAATTTCTTGAACACATCCTCCAAGTCCCCGGGATGCCTCTGAATGACTTCCTCACATGGGTCGCTCTAAACAAAAATTAAAGTGAGGATATCTCACATGGAAACAGTGCTCAACAAAGAGGAACCCATCAACCTGGTGACGTCCATGGAGCCTGCCACAAGGCTCCCTCGAAAGCAAGCGCTTCGAGGGCTATGAGGGTACTGCAGAGGGTCTGTACACCACACTGCTGAATGCCCAGCAAGAGGAAAGACGTGTGACGAGCATGTAAGAAAATGAACCAATTCGCTAAAATATGTCGTTCAAGCTGGAGGATCGATACCAATTCAAATAAAACTGTCAAAACCGTCACAGACCAAGGGCCTGGAGCTGACCTGGAGGAGGTAGATGATATAGACAGTGACGACATCGTGGTGTCTATGCACTTTGTCCTCGCCACTGGGAAAGTCAATCGCAGAATGAAAACCCCGTCCACATGTGCAATCCGTGCAGGATCCACGGAACTCACTGTCATGATCAACACGGGCACCTAAGTCAATGTTATGGCCGTGAACTCCAATAAAAGGCTGTCTCCTCCACCGCCAATATGCTCCACTCGGGTTAAGATTTACGCACATTGCATGTCAGAGCCTCTACCACTAAAATTTCAATTCAACACTGAGATCACACATGACAGAGAATCAGTCTCAACCCTGATGTGTCATTTAAGAAGGCCCTGGGACACTGCTGAAGAACTTCATTTCGTCCACTTTGCCCTCCAGTTCACACCAGTCAATTGCGTGACATCCTCTGGGGCTTCCCAAAGAAATTTGATGAAAATAAAATTATGTTAGTACACATTGACAGCACGATGCAACTCGTTGCGCTACACCATTACAGAGTAGCCTTACATTTCGGCCCAAAGGTGGAAGTTGAACTGAAGAGTTTGGAAGAGGTGGACATAATTGGAAGCACTGAAGGCCCCACGCCGTGGGTGTCACCCATCGTAGTTGCAAGAAATCCCAGCCAGGTGAGGCCTGCAAATGCATGGACTTGCGGCTATCCAACATGCCCTAAAAGAGGGAGCAACACCTAACACTGCCTGTCGATGACATCTTAGGGGAACTGAGTAGAGCTGCATGGTTTTCAAAAGTTGATCTCCGGTCTGGCTATCACTAGGTACTACTCCATCCTGCTTCTCAATATATAACAACTTTTTCAACCCACATCGGGCTTAGGTGGTATAAAAGAATTAATTTTGGCATTTCAAGTGCTGCCAAACTTTTACACAACACAGTCAGAGAGGTGCTGGCAGGCCTTCCAGGAGTCATCAGCAGAAGTGACAATATACTTATATACACCACCTCCAAGAAAGAGCACAATGAGAGAATGAGGAATGTGCTGCAGAGGCTGCAAGACAATGTGCTGATGTTGCACAAGGAAAAGTGTAAATTCCTCACAAATAATATCAGTTTTTTTGGTTAGGTCTTCTCAGCAGATGGGGCAGCTCCCAACCCAGACAAGGTGCGAGATGTCAAATAAGTGCCCGCTCCGTACTGTGTCTCCAAAGTTTTCTTTGTAAGATGAACTACTGTGGGTTGTTCATCAAGGACATCAGGATGCTCACCCAACCTCTGAGAGAGATCACAAATGAAAACAAGCATGGGCATTGCCAATAGGTCTCGCCTTTAGGACCTTATAAGTGTTTAGCCAGAGATATTGACTTTGCCTATGTCTTTAAGCTGTGCTGTACAGAAGTCTGCAGCATGCTGAAAAGTTATAATAAAGAAGTGTCAGAAGCATTTTTGTTACCTTATATATGACCAAGAAAGTATTATGTACAACTGAACGACCATATTAAAAAAGTATTAACAATAAATAATGTCTTGAGTTTTTTTTTGTCCTTTCAATGCTGGCAACTTCTATCTGCCTGTCCCAATGGTTGCTTGTTATGGGTTTTTTAGGTCTCGCCTACGCAGCGCGCATGCGCTGCTTAGGAAAAAAGACCTTTTGAAATCGATTGAGTTTGTGTCCCAAAAACGTGCACGCGTTGCATTGCTTTGAATGGCAACGCGTGCACGTTTGGCGATTCCCTTGCGGGAGCGAGCAGCTGGTGCCATATGTCATCAATTATCGCGCCTTGCTGCTCGCTCCCGCAAGGGAATCGCTCAGGCCCCCTCCTCTCTCCCCTCCCCCTGCTGCCTCCTCCTCTCGTCAAACTTGTTTTTTTTTTTTTGCGCGCACGCTTGTTTTATTTTTGCTGTGCTAGTTTCATTCGTCAGTAGCTGGTCTCTCTGCATGTTTTGTTGTTCAGCCTTCGGTTAACAGGACCCAGAAGTCGTTAACGTAGCTTCGCCGTTCCTGGTAGCGTTAATTCGCTTTCTCATATTATTCCTTTCTTAAAGGACGCAGGCAGCAGCAGGGGGCCAGGAAAATAAAACTTAAACATTGCCCAACATTTTTCTTTGCTTGCCAGTTGCAGCTACTTAGAATCTGTTCTCTAACTTCGCTCTTGCATAGGAGAGGCTCGTAACCTTATGTTTCTGCTAAGGGTGCAGTTTGTGAATGTAAAGTGTCTTGCACTCATTGCGTGGGGTTGGGTGGAAGGGAAACTGGAAATGGCAACATTTTGCGTTACCTGCGTGCTAGGACTAGCAATTTATCGCCAATTGAGCAGAGCGGTGCCATTAGGAAAGACAATTCACCAACTATCCTAGATCGAGGGTTGGGGTAGTCTTTGCTACTGACCAACATGCCCTGTAGGCCAGGAGGCTAAAGGTTAGTTAATTCGATTCATTATTTTGCGCTAGCATTTGCAGCCTTAGAAGCGCCATCTCAAAAGAATTTGACAGTTTCTCTCATTTGAATCCTGCGCTTTCAAACTGGAAATATTACTTTGCCTCAGAGCATCTCTGGCCAGCCTGGACTGGCCTTTATTGAACATTAACAAAAAGGCCTCCCTGATGTTTGTTTTGGAGCCTGCTGCAGGAAGTCGCCCTCCTGGTTTTTAACTCACTTCTACTCCATTCACGGAACCACTGTTTGACACAAGCCGTGTTTACCTTCTTTCTTTTATTTTCATGTTAATTTTGGCGCCAGCTCGGCTCTCTGCAGGGTCCGTCTTTGGAAAGTAGCAGCATCGTATGCTTAACATTTTCTAGTTTTATTCGATGATCTTGCACTTGTACGTTTATTCGTTTTTTTAATTAACTGCATTAGCACCATCATCTGACCTGACACACAGCTGCCAACAGTCCCGTTTTTGCCGGGACTGTCCCGGCACGTTGGAGCCTGTCCGCATAATTCGCAGTCCCGGCAATTGCACTTGTCCGGCCCTGCATACAATCTAGTGGACTGCGGGCGGCTGAGGGGGTTCATCCATATAGTGCCCCTGAGGCGTCTCCATCAAGCGAACACCCCAGACACTAGGACCCTGGAACAGCACCAGCTGAAGCCTCCTAAGGGACTCGATTATTCACACACCTCTATGGTCCCCATGCATGTGCGCTAGAAAAACAATTACTTAAACGTGTTAAGAAAAAAGACAAAAGCGGTATACAGAAATATTGCAGAAGCTCAGAGATGCAGATGGAGAGCAGACAAAGAGCACAGAGAGACAAACATGCGAGTAGTGAAGGAAATAACACGAGGTAGAGGACAGATGGAGCAAAGAGAGAAGGAACACAGAAACAAAGTGCACGGACAAGTAGGAGGAGCACGAGTAGAAATATTAGAGAGACAGAAGGGACACAGAGGTATAAGACGGCTAGTGACATTTAAAAGTGCTGAGGCGTAAATGTTAAGGATTACTTTTAAGTAGCGAGCGAGCACCACACTTTATTACTTTCACCTTGTCAATATTTTTAAAGACTTTGTATCCCTATGATTGGGGCCTCATCGTACACATTTGCAGAGAGTGTCAATTACAACTTGAATACATGACCACTGCCCTGTGCTCACTCTGCAAAGAGGCCAAGGATTGGATGACCATGTATTTTGAACACATTTTTGACGGACTGACCGGTAGTGTGAGAAACTTGCACTGCCTTCAGCCTCAGTCCCAGACCTCTCAACCATGGCATAAACACTGGTGACTCGATTAATTGGAGGGAGAAGTGAAAGGGGATAGGAGAGGAAAATAGAACTAAGAAGGAGATGGAATGAAAAAGAAGAGCTGTGGAGGATATCAATGAGAAGAGGAAACAAGCATTGGCATAGCCAATAGGTCTCGCTTTTGGGACCTTATAAGTATTTAGTTATGCAGCACAATATCCTTGGTGCAACAACATCAACTGTTGCATGGCTAAACACTTATAAAGTCCCAAATGCGAGACCTATTGGCTACGCCAATGCTTGTTTGTTATGGGGGGCATAAATAACAGGAGGGTGAAGGTTGGGAAATAGTACCTGTATAACAGTTAGTGAGAGAGTCAGTCAGTTAGTCAGTCAGTGAGAGAGTCAGTTAGTTAGTCAGTCAGTGAGAGAGAGAGAGAGAGTGAGAGAGTCAGTCAGTCAGAGAGTTAGTTAGAGTCAGTCAGTCAGTCAGTGAGAGAGTGAGAGAGTCAGTCAGTCAGTGAGAGAGAGAGTGAGAGAGTCAGTCAGTCAGTGAGAGAGTCAGTCAGTCAGTGAGAGAGAGTGAGAGAGTCAGTCAGTGAGAGAGAGAGAGTCAGTCAGTGAGAGAGAGAGAGTCAGAGAGTCAGTGAGAGAGAGAGTGAGAGAGAGAGTCAGTCAGTGAGAGAGAGTCAGACAGTGAGAGAGTGAGAGAGTCAGTCAGTCAGTCAGTGAGAGAGTCAGTCAGTGAGAGAGTCAGTCAGTCAGTTAGTGAGAGAGTGAGTGAGAGTCAGTCAGTTAGTGAGAGAGTGAGAGAGAGAGTCAGTCAGTCAGTCAGTGAGAGAGTCAGTCAGTCAGTGAGAGAGTCAGTCAGTCAGTCAGTGAGAGAGTCAGTCAGTCAGTCAGTGAAAGAGTGAGAGAGTTAGTCAGTCAGTGAGAGAGTCAGTCAGTCAGTCAGTGGGAGAGTCAGTCAGTCAGTCAGTGAGAGAGTCAGTCAGTGAGAGAGAGAGTCAGTCAGTCAGTCAGTGAGAGAGTCAGTCATTCAGTCAGTCAGTGTGACAGAGTGAGAGAGTCAGTGAGAGAGAGAGTCAGAGAGTCAGTCAGTGAGAGAGAGAGTCAGAGTCAGTCAGTGAGAGAGAGAGTCAGAGTCAGTCAGTGAGAGAGAGAGTCAGAGTCAGTCAGTGAGAGAGAGAGAGTCAGAGAGCCAGTCAGTGAGAGAGAGAGAGTCAGACAGTGAGAGAGTGAGAGAGTCAGTCAGTGAGAGAGTGAGAGAGTCAGTCAGTGAGAGAGAGAGACAGTGAGAGAGTGGCAGACCTGGGCTGGACTCTCTGGGTCACAGAACGGCGCAGCGTCACAAACAAGATATATGGAGCATAACTTAATAATCTCTGTGCGACTTGGAGTCTCATTGTAACTAGCCCCAGGCAAACCAGTAATATTGCTCAAGAACCGAAGAAGAAACAAATACCTCTACACCTGGGAAGCAGTGTTGTGCTGTCATATACAGTGGGAAAACCAAGGTACATTAAGACACGGGTAGTCCACAAGGAATAAAGAGCATAGTCGGAGACAAGTATAACACGAACGACTGAGGGAACCGACAACAGGCACAACAATGAAGTAGAGGAAGCAAGTATGAACGCAAACTAGTAGGATAAGCGAGAGAGTGGTAACAACCGCCGCTGTTGCCAGACATCCATCCATATTTCAAGAGAACCTTAATAGGGATCCACAGCGGGAGGTACAATGAAAGAAACACAACTAGAAGGGAACTCACAACTAGATGAGGAATCATCAAAAGATGAATAAAACACGATGGGTTGAAAACGATGTAAACATGCGAAAGCCTTGTTAACCCCAAAACGTGTGCCTCTTTGAGAGATGTGATGAAATTGGTGTTTATAGACAGTATAGAGGTTACAACGGGTAGAAAAGTGGACCGGCATGGGGGTTGCTTTCGTGTCTTTACTCTCCGTGCCATTTATGAACTGAAAGTAAAGGTCACACTGTTGGAATACATTGTCACTTTCAGCAAGCGCGGTCCGCTGGCCCTAAAGTGAAACCAGACTGTGCTACAAAGAACAAACAAAGAAGAGTAGGAGGGGTGCAAACATCGAGCGCAGGCTGCTAATTAGGAACCTGATCCACGACGAGGGAGGAATGCAGCTGCCAGCCTGCGCGCCGCTGCTCGCTCCAGAGAGCAAAACGCTGTGGGAGTGAACATTTGAAGAAGAGGTGGGACATGCACCCGCCTTTGGCCATTTGCGTGCTTTCATTATTGAAAGACACACGCAAAGGCCAATCAGATGTGTGGGAGGAGTCCGACCCACACTGAGAAGTTTTGAGCCCTCACAAGAAGCCTCCCATAGAGCAGCGCATGCTAGGCTCGACCTAAACACCACCTGGACTTGTGTCAGTGAGAGAGTCAGTCAGTCAGTGAGAGAGAGAGTGAGAGAGTCAGTCAGTCAGTGAGAGAGAGAGAGAGTGAGAGAGTCAGTCAGTCAGTCAGTGAGAGAGTCAGTCAGTCAGTGAGAGAGAGTGAGTGAGAGTCAGTCAGTGAAAGAGAGAGAGTCAGTCAGTGAGAGAGTCAGTCAGTGAGAGAGAGAGAGTGAGAGAGTCAGTCAGTGAGAGAGAGAGTCAGAGAGTCAGTCAGTGAGAGAGAGAGAGTCAGAGAGTCAGTCAGTGAGAGAGAGAGAGTCAGACAGTGAGAGAGTGAGAGAGTCAGTCAGTGAGAGAGAGTGAGAGAATCAGTCAGTCAGTGAGAGAGTCAGTCAGTCAGTTAGTGAGAGAGAGAGTGAGAGAGTCAGTCAGTTAGTGAGAGAGAGAGTGAGAGAGTCAGTCAGTTAGTCAGTCAGTCAGTTAGTGAGCGAGTGAGAGAGTCAGTCAGTCAGTGAGTCATTCAGTCAGTCAGTGAGAGAGTCAGTCACTGAGTGAGTGAGTGAGTCAGTCAGTGAGAGAGAGTGAGAGAGTCAGTCAGTCAGTTAGTCAGTGAGAGAGAGAGTCAGTCAGTGAGAGAGTCAGTCTATCAGTCAGTGAGAGAGTCAGTCAGTCAGTGAGAGAGAGTGAGTGAGTGAGTCAGTCAGTGAAAGAGAGAGAGTCAGTCAGTGAGAGAGAGAGTCAGCCAGTCAGTTAGTCAGTCAGTGAGAGAGTCAGTCAGTCAGTCAGTGAGAGAGTGAGAGAATCAGTAAGTCAGTCAGTCAGTGAGAGAGAGATTGAGAGAGTCAGTCAGTCAGTGAGAGAGAGAGAGAGTGAGTGAGTCAGTCAGTCAGTGAGACAGAGTGAGAGAGTCAGTCAGTGAGACAGAGTGAGAGAGTCAGTCAGTGAGAGAGAGTGAGAGAGTCAGTCAGTGAGAGAGAGAGAGTCAGAGTCAGTCAGTGAGAGAGAGAGTCAGAGAGTCAGTCAGTGAGAGAGAGAGAGAGTCAGTCAGTCAGTGAGAGAGTCAGTCAGTCAGAGAGAGAGTGAGAGAGTTAGTCAGTCAGTAAGTCAGTGAGAGAGAGAGTGAGAGAGTCAGTCAGTCAGTGAGAGAGTCAGTCAGTGAGTCAGTCAGTCAGTGAGAGAGTCAGTCAGTCAGTCAGTGAGAGCCAGTCAGTCAGTCAGAGAGAGAGTGAGAGTCAGTCAGCCAGTCAGTGAGAGAGTCAGTGAGAGAGTCAGTCAGTGAGAGAGTGAGAGAGTCAGTCAGTCAGTGAGAGAGAGAGATTGAGAGAGTGAGTCAGTCAGTCAGTCAGTGAGAGAGAGAGTGAGTCAGTCAGTCAGTGAGAGAATCAGTCATTCAGTCAGTTAGTCAGTCAGGGAGACAGAGTGAGAGAGTCAGTCAGTGAGAGAGAGTCAGTCAGTGAGAGAGAGAGAGAGAGAGAGAGTCAGAGAGTCAGTCAGTGAGAGAGAGAGTCAGAGTCAGTCAGTGAGAGAGAGAGAGTCAGAGAGTCAGTCAGTGAGAGAGAGTCAGACAATGAGAGAGTGAGAGAGTCAGTCAGTAAGAGAGAGAGAGTCAGAGTGTCAGTCAGTGGGAGAGTCAGTCAGTGAGAGAGAGCGACAGTGAGAGAGTGGAAGACCTGGGATGGACTCTCTGGGTCACAGAACGGCGCAGCGTCACAAACAAGATATATGGAGCATAACGTAATAATCTCCGTGCGACTTGGAGTCTCATTGTAACTAGCCCCAGGCAAACCAGTAATATTGCTCAAGAACCGAAGAAGAAACAAATACCTCTACACCTGGGAAGCAGTGTTGTGCTGTCATATACAGTGGGAAAACCAAGGTACATTTAGACACGGGTAGTCCACAAGGAATACAGAGCATAGTCAGAGACAAGTATAACACGAACGAGTGAGGGAACCGACAACAGGCAAAACAATGAAGTAGAGGCAGCAAGTATGAACGCAAACTAGTAGGATAAGCGAGAGAGTGGGAACAACCGCCCCTGTTGCCAGACATCCATCCATATTTCAAGAGAACCTTAATAGGGATCCACAGCGGGAGGTACAATGAAAGAAACACAACTAGAAGGGAACTCACAACTAGATGAGGAATCATCAAAAGATGAATAAAACACGATGGGTTGAAAACGATGTAAACATGCGAAAGCCTTGTTAACCCCAAAACGTGTGCCTCTTTGAGAGATGTGATGAAATTGGTGTTTATAGACAGTATAGAGGTTACGACGGGTAGAAAAGTGGACCGGCATGGGGGGGTTGCTTTTCTGTCTTTACTCTCCGTGCCATTTATGAACTGAAAGTAAAGGTCACACTGTCGGAATACATTGTCACTTTCAGCAAGGGTGGTCCACGGTCCCTAACGTGAAACCGGACCGTGCTGCAAAGAACAAACAAAGAAGAGTGTGAGGGGTGCAAACATGGAGCGCAGGCTGCTAATTAGTAACCTGATCCATGACGAGGGAGGAATGCAGCTGCCAGCCTGCACGCCGCTGCTCGGTCCCGAGAGCAAAACGCCGTGGGAGTGAACATTTGAAGAAGAGGTGGGACATACACACGCCTTTGGCCATTTGCGTGCTTTCATTATTGAAAGACACACGCAAAGGCCAATCAGATGTGTGGGAGGAGTGTGACCCACACAGAGAAGTTTTGACCCTCACAAGAAGCCTCCCATAGAGCAGCACATGCGCGCTGCGCTAGGCTCGACCTAAACACCACCTGGACTTGTGTCAGTGAGAGAGTCAGTCAGTCAGTCAGTGAGAGAGTCAGTCAGTCAGTGAGAGAGAGAGTGAGAGAGTCAGTCAGTCATTCAGTCAGTCAGTGAGAGAGTCAGTCAGTCAGTGAGAGAGTGAGAGAGTCAGTCAGTGAGAGAGAGAGTCAGTCAGTGAGAGAGTCAGTCAGTGAGAGAGAGAGAGTCAGTCAGTGAGAGAGAGAGAGTCAGTCAGTGAGAGAGAGAGTCAGTCAGTGAGAGAGTCAGTCAGTGAGAGAGAGAGAGTGAGAGTCAGTCAGTCAGTGAGAGAGTCAGTCAGTCAGTCAGTGAGAGAGTCAGTCAGTCAGTCAGTTAGTGAGAGAGAGAGAGAGAGTGAGTGAGAGAGTCAGTCAGTCAGTCAGTTAGTGAGAGAGAGAGAGAGTCAGTCAGTCAGTGAGTCAGTCAGTCAGTGAGAGAGTCAGTTAGTGAGAGAGTCAGTCAGTCAGTGAGAGAGAGAGTGAGAGAGTCAGTCAGTTAGTCAGTCAGTGATAGAGAGAGTGAGAGAGTCAGTCAGTCAGTGAGAGAGTCAGTCAGTCAGTGAGAGAGAGAGTCAGTCAGTCAGTGAGTCAGTCAGTGAGAGAGTCAGTCAGTCAGTTAGTCAGTCAGTGAGAGAGTCAGTCAGTGAGTGAGAGAGAGAGTGAGAGAGTCAGTCAGTCAGAGAGTCAGTGAGAGTCAGTCAGTGAGTGAGAAAGTGAGAGAGTCAGTCAGCCAGTCAGTGAGAGAGAGATTGAGAGAGTCAGTCAGTCAGTCAGTGAGAGAGAGAGCGAGAGTCAGTCAGTGAGAGAGTCAGTCAGTGAGTCAGTGAGACAGAGTGAGAGAGTCAGTCAGTGAGAGAGAGTGAGAGAGTCAGTCAGTGAGAGAGAGTCAGTCAGTCAGTCAGTGAGAGAGTCAGTCAGTCAGTGAGAGAGAGAGTGAGATAGTTAGTTAGTCAGCAAGTGAGAGAGAGAGAGTGAGAGAGTCAGTCAGTGAGAGAGTCAGTCAGTCAGTCAGTGAGAGAGTCAGTCAGTCAGTCAGTGAGAAAGCCAGTCAGTCAGAGAGAGAGTGAGAGAGTCAGTTGGTCAGTGAGAGAGTCAGTCAGTCAGTCAGTCAGTGAGAGAATGAGAGTCAGTCAGTGAGAGAGAGATTGAGAGAGTGAGTCAGTCAGTCAGTCAGTGAGAGAGTCAGTCAGTCAGTCAGTGAGAGAGTCAGTCATTCAGTCAGTTAGTCAGTCAGTGAGACAGAGTGAGAGAGTCAGTCAGTGAGACAGTCAGTCAGTGAGAGAGAGAGTCAGAGAGTCAGTCAGTGAGAGAGAGAGTCAGAGAGTCAGTCAGTGAGAGAGAGTCAGACAGTGAGAGAGCGAGAGAGTCAGTGAGAGAGAGAGAGAGTCAGAGAGTCAGTCAGTGAGAGAGTGAGAGAGTCAGTCAGTGAGAGAGAGAGAGAGACAGTGAGAGAGTGGAAGACCTGGGCTGGACTCTCTGGATCACAGAACGGCACAGCGTCACAAACAAGATATATGGAGCATAACTTAAAATCTCCCTGCGACTTGGAGTCTCATTGTAACTAGCCCCAGGCAAACCAGTAATATTGCTCAAGAACCGAAGAAGAAACAAATACCTCTACACCTGGGAAGCAGTGTTGTGCTGTCATATACAGTGGGAAAACCAAGGTACATTAAGACTAACCCTGGGCGAAGTACTACGCTACGCTCGCGTAGTTTGCGAAGTTTGCGCTACTTCGCACAACGCAAATTGCACGTAGCACAGTGCAAACACGCGTAGCGCAGCGTAGCGTAGTGCAGCGGTCATTTTTTGCTTGCTCGCGGTCCTCAACGTCAAGTTGGCGACCGCGAGCAAGCAAAATGACATCCCGGCGAGACTTTTTCCTCGTTCGCGATCAGCAACATCAAGTTGCCGATCGCGAGCGTGGAAAATAAACCTCCCAGCGAGATTCTCAACGCGGGGAGGTCAGGTTTCTCACTGCGAGTGGTCGCGTATGCTCGCGACCGCTCGCGATGAGAAACTACCAGTCCGCGTTGAGAAAGCTGCCGCTCGAGTAAAAATCTACTCGAGCGGCAGTAAAAGACAGCTCGCACTGTGCAAGATGCCGTTTTCAATGATTGCACAGTGCGGACAAGCATCCGGCACTGTGCAATCATTGCGAACAGCGCACTACGCATTTCGCGTAGTGCTATGCGTAGCTCGCGTAGTGCGAACTGCACTTCACGTAGTTTCGCGTAGCGCTACTTCGCGAACTACGCCCAGGCTTAATTAAGACACGGGTAGTCCACAAGGAATACAGAGCATAGTCAGAGACAAGTATAACACGAACAACTGAGGGAACCGACAACAGGCAAAACAATGAAGTATAGGAAGCAAGTATGAACACAAACTAGTAGGATAAGCGAGAGAGTGGTAACAACCGCCCCTGTTGCCAGACATCCATCCATATTTCAAGAGAACCTTAATAGGGATCCACAGCGGGAGGTACAATGAAAGAAACACAACTAGAAGGGAACTCACAACTAGATGAGGAATCGTCAAAAGATGAATAAAACACGATGGGTTGAAAACGATGTAAACATGCGAAAGCCTTGTTAACCCCAAAACGTGTGCCTCTTTGAGAGATGTGATGAAATTGGTGTTTATAGACAGTATAGAGGTTACAACGGGTAGAAAAGTGGACCGGCATGGGGGTTGCTTTTATGTCTTTACTCTCCGTGCCATTTATGAACTGAAAGTAAAGGTCACACTGTCGGAATACATTGTCACTTTCAGCAAGCGTGGTCCGCGGTCCCTAAAGTGAAACCAGACCGTGCTACAAAGAACAAACAAAGAAGAGTGGGAGGGGTGCAAACATGGAGCGCAGGCTGCTAATTAGGAACCTGATCCACTACGAGGGAGGAATGCAGCTGCCAGCCTGCACGCCGCTGCTCGGTCCCGAGAGCAAAACGCCGTGGGAGTGAACATTTGAAGAAGAGGTGGGACATGCACCCGCCTTTGGCCATTTGCGTGCTTTCATTATTGAAAGACACACGCAAAGGCCAATCAGATATGTGGGAGGAGTGTGACCCACACAGAGAAGTTTTGACCCTCACAAGAAGCCTCCCATAGAGCAGCACATGCGCGCTGCGCTAGGCTCGACCTAAACACCACCTGGACTTGTGTCAGTGAGAGAGTCAGTCAGTCAGTGAGAGAGTCAGTCAGTCAGTGAGAGAGAGAGTGAGAGAGTCAGTCAGTCATTCAGTCAGTCAGTGAGAGAGTCAGTCAGTCAGTGAGAGAGTGAGAGAGTCAGTCAGTGAGAGAGTCAGTCAGTGAGAGAGAGAGAGTCAGTCAGTGAGAGAGAGAGAGTCAGTCAGTGAGAGAGAGAGTCAGTCAGTGAGAGAGTCAGTCAGTGAGAGAGAGAGTGAGAGTCAGTCAGTGAGAGAGTCAGTCAGTCAGTCAGTGAGAGAGTCAGTCAGTTAGTGAGAGAGAGAGAGTGAGTGAGAGAGTCAGTCAGTTAGTGAGAGAGATAGAGTCAGTCAGTGAGTCAGTCAGTCAGTGAGAGAGTCAGTTAGTGAGTCAGTCAGTCAGTGAGAGAGAGAGTGAGAGAGTCAGTCAGTTAGTCAGTCAGTGAGAGAGAGAGTGAGAGAGTCAGTCAGTCAGTGAGAGAGTCAGTCAGTCAGTGAGAGAGAGAGTCAGTCAGTCAGTGAGTCAGTCAGTGAGAGAGTCAGTCAGTCAGTCAGTCAGTGAGAGAGTCAGTCAGTGAGTGAGAGAGAGAGTGAGAGAGTCAGTCAGTCAGAGAGTCAGTGAGAGTCAGTCAGTCAGTGAGAGAGTGAGAGAGTCAGTCAGCCAGTCAGTGAGAGAGAGATTGAGAGAGTCAGTCAGTCAGTCAGTGAGAGAGAGAGTGAGAGTCAGTCAGTGAGAGAGTCAGTCAGTGAGTCAGTGAGACAGAGTGAGAGAGTCAGTCAGTGAGAGAGTCAGTCAGTGAGAGAGAGTCAGTCAGTCAGTCAGTGAGAGAGTCAGTCAGTCAGTCAGTGAGAGAGAGAGTGAGATAGTTAGTCAGTCAGTAAGTGAGAGAGAGAGAGTCAGTCAGTGAGAGAGTCAGTCAGTCAGTCAGTCAGTGAGAGAGTCAGTCAGTCAGTCAGTGAGAAAGCCAGTCAGTCAGAGAGAGAGTGAGAGAGTCAGTTGGTCAGTGAGAGAGTCAGTCAGTCAGTCAGTGAGAGAATGAAAGTCAGTCAGTGAGAGAGAGATTGAGAGAGTGAGTGAGTCAGTCAGTCAGTGAGAGAGTCAGTCAGTCAGTGAGAGAGTCAGTCATTCAGTCAGTTAGTCAGTCAGTGAGACAGAGTGAGAGAGTCAGTCAGTGAGACAGTCAGTCAGTGAGAGAGAGAGTCAGTCAGTGAGAGAGCGAGTCAGTCAGTGAGAGAGTGAGAGAGTCAGTCAGTGAGAGAGAGAGAGAGAGAGACAGTGAGAGAGTGGAAGACCTGGGCTGGACTCTCTGGATCACAGAACGGCACAGCGTCACAAACAAGATATATGGAGCATAACTTAAAATCTCCCTGCGACTTGGAGTCTCATTGTAACTAGCCCCAGGCAAACCAGTAATATTGCTCAAGAACCGAAGAAGAAACAAATACCTCTACACCTGGGAAGCAGTGTTGTGCTGTCATATACAGTGGGAAAACCAAGGTACATTAAGACACGGGTAGTCCACAAGGAATACAGAGAATAGTCAGAGACAAGTATAACACGAACTACTGAAGGAACCGACAACAGGCAAAACAATGAAGTATAGGAAGCAAGTATGAACGCAAACTAGTAGGATAAGCGAGAGAGTGGTAACAACCGCCCCTGTTGCCAGACATCCATCCATATTTCAAGAGAACCTTAATAGGGATCCACAGCGGGAGGTACAATGAAAGAAACACAACTAGAAGGGAACTCACAACTAGATGAGGAATCGTCAAAAGATGAATAAAACACGATGGGTTGAAAACGATGTAAACATGCGAAAGCCTTGTTAACCCCAAAACGTGTGCCTCTTTGAGAGATGTGATGAAATTGGTGTTTATAGACAGTATAGAGGTTACAACGGGTAGAAAAGTGGACCGGCATGGGGGGGTTGCTTTTCTGTCTTTACTCTCCGTGCCATTTATGAACTGAAAGTAAAGGTCACACTGTCGGAATACATTGTCACTTTCAGCAAGCGTGGTCCGCGGTCCCTAAAGTGAAACCAGACCGTGCTACAAAGAACAAACAAAGAAGAGTGGGAGGGGTGCAAACATGGAGCGCAGGCTGCTAATTAGGAACCTGATCCACGACGAGGGAGGAATGCAGCTGCCAGCCTGCACGCCGCTGCTCGGTCCCGAGAGCAAAACGCCGTGGGAGTGAACATTTGAAGAAGAGGTGGGACATGCACCCGCCTTTGGCCATTTGCGTGCTTTCATTATTGAAAGACACACGCAAAGGCCAATCAGATGTGTGGGAGGAGTGTGACCCACACAGAGAAGTTTTGACCCTCACAAGAAGCCTCCCATAGAGCAGCACATGCGCGCTGCGCTAGGCTCGACCTAAACACCACCTGGACTTGTGTCAGTGAGAGAGTCAGTCAGTCAGTGAGAGAGTCAGTCAGTCAGTGAGAGAGTGAGAGAGTCAGTCAGTCATTCAGTCAGTCAGTGAGAGAGTCAGTCAGTCAGTGAGAGAGTGAGAGAGTCAGTCAGTGAGAGAGTCAGTCAGTGAGAGAGAGAGTCAGTCAGTGAGAGAGAGAGAGTCAGTCAGTGAGAGAGAGAGTCAGTCAGTGAGAGAGTCAGTCAGTGAGAGAGAGAGTGAGAGTCAGTCAGTGAGAGAGTCAGTCAGTCAGTCAGTGAGAGAGTCAGTCAGTCAGTTAGTGAGAGAGAGAGAGTGAGTGAGAGAGTCAGTCAGTTAGTGAGAGAGATAGAGTCAGTCAGTGAGTCAGTCAGTCAGTGAGAGAGTCAGTTAGTGAGAGAGTCAGTCAGTGAGAGAGAGAGTGAGAGAGTCAGTCAGTCAGTCAGTGAGAGAGTCAGTCAGTCAGTGAGAGAGTCAGTCAGTCAGTGAGAGAGAGAGTCAGTCAGTCAGTGAGTCAGTCAGTGAGAGAGTCAGTCAGTCAGTTAGTCAGTCAGTGAGAGAGTCAGTGAGTGAGTGAGAGAGAGAGTGAGAGAGTCAGTCAGTCAGAGAGTCAGTGAGAGTCAGTCAGTCAGTGAGAGAGTGAGAGAGTCAGTCAGCCAGTCAGTGAGAGAGAGATTGAGAGAGTCAGTCAGTCAGTCAGTGAGAGAGAGAGTGAGAGTCAGTCAGTGAGAGAGTCAGTCAGTGAGTCAGTGAGACAGAGTGAGAGAGTCAGTCAGTGAGAGAGAGTGAGAGAGTCAGTCAGTGAGAGAGAGTCAGTCAGTCAGTCAGTGAGAGAGTCAGTCAGTCAGTCAGTGAGAGAGAGAGTGAGATAGTTAGTCAGTCAGTAAGTGAGAGAGAGAGAGTCAGTCAGTGAGAGAGTCAGTCAGTCAGTCAGTCAGTGAGAGAGTCAGTCAGTCAGTCAGTGAGAAAGCCAGTCAGTCAGAGAGAGAGTGAGAGAGTCAGTTGGTCAGTGAGAGAGTCAGTCAGTCAGTCAGTGAGAGAATGAAAGTCAGTCAGTGAGAGAGAGATTGAGAGAGTGAGTGAGTCAGTCAGTCAGTGAGAGAGTCAGTCAGTCAGTGAGAGAGTCAGTCATTCAGTCAGTTAGTCAGTCAGTGAGACAGAGTGAGAGAGTCAGTCAGTGAGACAGTCAGTCAGTGAGAGAGAGAGTCAGTCAGTGAGAGAGCGAGTCAGAGAGTCAGTCAGTGAGAGAGTGAGAGAGTCAGTCAGTGAGAGAGAGAGAGAGAGAGACAGTGAGAGAGTGGAAGACCTGGGCTGGACTCTCTGGATCACAGAACGGCACAGCGTCACAAACAAGATATATGGAGCATAACTTAAAATCTCCCTGCGACTTGGAGTCTCATTGTAACTAGCCCCAGGCAAACCAGTAATATTGCTCAAGAACCGAAGAAGAAACAAATACCTCTACACCTGGGAAGCAGTGTTGTGCTGTCATATACAGTGGGAAAACCAAGGTACATTAAGACACGGGTAGTCCACAAGGAATACAGAGAATAGTCAGAGACAAGTATAACACGAACTACTGAAGGAACCGACAACAGGCAAAACAATGAAGTATAGGAAGCAAGTATGAACGCAAACTAGTAGGATAAGCGAGAGAGTGGTAACAACCGCCCCTGTTGCCAGACATCCATCCATATTTCAAGAGAACCTTAATAGGGATCCACAGCGGGAGGTACAATGAAAGAAACACAACTAGAAGGGAACTCACAACTAGATGAGGAATCGTCAAAAGATGAATAAAACACGATGGGTTGAAAACGATGTAAACATGCGAAAGCCTTGTTAACCCCAAAACGTGTGCCTCTTTGAGAGATGTGATGAAATTGGTGTTTATAGACAGTATAGAGGTTACAACGGGTAGAAAAGTGGACCGGCATGGGGGGGTTGCTTTTCTGGCTTTACTCTCCGTGCCATTTATGAACTGAAAGTAAAGGTCACACTGTCGGAATACATTGTCACTTTCAGCAAGAGTGGTCCGCGGTCCCTAAAGTGAAACCAGACCGTGCTACAAAGAACAAACAAAGAAGAGTGGGAGGGGTGCAAACATGGAGCGCAGGCTGCTAATTAGTAACCTGATCCACGACGAGGGAGGAATGCAGCTGCTAGCCTGCACGCCGCTGCTCGCTCCCGAGAGCAAAACGCCGTGGGAGTGAACATTTGAAGAAGAGGTGGGACATGCACCCGCCTTTGGCCATTTGCGTGCTTTCATTATTGAAAGACACACGCAAAGGCCAATCAGATGTGTGGGAGAAGTCCGACCCACACAGAGAAGTTTTGAGCCCTCACAAGAAGCCTCCCATAGAGCAGCGCATGCGCGCTGCGCTAGGCTCGACCTAAACACCACCTGGACTTGGGGCCCATAGCATGATGAGGTGTTCCAAAATAAAAAAGATGCTCTCTCAGCCGACACTACACCGGCCTATTTTGACCCCCAACAAGCCACCCCATGTCAGTTGATGCAAGCCCAATGGGACTAAGGGTGGTCGTAGCCCAGGAACAAAGTGTGGGGAATGGGCCCCAGTGACATATGAAAGCTGAGTGCTGACACCAACAGAGCAACAATACTCACAGATTGAATGAGAGACTATTGCAATTCACTGGGGCTGCCGTCATTTCCATGTTTATGTCTACGGTAATCCCCTTGTTGTCCACACGGACCATAAGCCTTTAATACTGCTGTTTCAAAGGTCATCATCAAAACCTCTGTCCCAAATCGAGAAGCGTATGCTCCAGCTCCAAGAATACTATTTTAAAATTGAATGTAAACCGGGCTCCCGAAATCCCGGAGATTATTTGTCCCAGCACCCTACAGCAGCGACGCCACAGGAAGAGTGTGAAGCACAAGAAACTGAGGAATATGTCAAGTATGTAGTGGAGCAGTCCCAACCAAGGCCAATTACACTGGAAAAAATCAAAGCCACTGTATTGCACAATGACTGCCTACAGGGCAATGTGAGCGACTGAAATCTCACTGGGGAAAAAGAACACTGTAGACACAGAAGATCCTCAAAGCCCTCTATAATGTCCTACAAAAGTTGGCCAAAGACAAGAATGGGTGTCTGTTGTGCGGCCACAGAATTCTGATTCCTCAGAGTCTGGTTACCTGCTGACAATATAATCATTAATATATAGTAATCAAAATAGCACTCGTACAGAGAACTTTGTTAGAGTCGGCTATCGACTCATTTCTGCGAGAATATCACCCGACTCCAGACACCACCACAGGAGTAATCCTGAGTAGTGTCTGTATGAAGAGAGTGGTGTGTGACAGCATACCCTATCATCTCCTCTGGGAGCCAAAGGCAATGGATGAAAGACAAACTCTCAGCCAGATGCGAGCGTCCAACGGAAGTGCAGCCTCAAATGAGGAGCACGGGAGTCAGCTATTCAAGTGGGCAATAAGGTTATTGTAAAAGACTTGTGGCCTGGCAGTAACTTTAGGTTGCCTTTTGAGCCCGAATCATGGACTAGGTTCAGAGAAAAGGTACCATGATCACTGCCAAAAGCAGAAATGAAGAGATCACTAGAAATTTCTTGTTTTTCAAATAGTATTCCAATAAACAGCCAAGGGGGTGGCAGAGTGTCACGGAGAAGAACAAGGTGATGTTGAAGTTATGATGCCACTGCCAATTGACATAAATCATACAGGCTAGCAACCTCTGGGGGTTCCAGGCTGTAGTGTCGTGAGACTATGTGTGCTAGGACTCTTGTGGTTCTGGGCGGACTCAACAGCGGAATTACGTAACTTGCTGGGAGTTGTTAAGGGTGGTTATTAACAGTTATGACATAATGAGAGTGCAGTGCGTGATCTTATGCTGAGGAATAATGACGTCTGATGCATAACTTTGTGTGAGGTGTATTTATTTGCATGCTACCAGGCTGGGGAGGACAAGACAACTGGTGACAAGTATGGGATATGTGCCCCGAATAAACACGACTGCTCTCTCTGAGTTTGCAACAGTACAGCAAACTGCTCATGTGTGCCACGTGCACCCACATTGATGAGAAGCAGTTAAAAGTTGGCGTACGTTGATTCAAAGCCCTGCTCCAGCCCAGACACAGCTCTCAAAAAAGGTGAAGGCCTTGCAGAGGAGCACTGTTGGAGAGTCCGCCAGTACCCACTGGTAAGGCTAAAAGGAGAGATATTGAGCTGCGCCATAATATGGAGAAATGACTCAAACAAAACAAAACGGCAATAGCAAAGACAACCAGGTGTGAGAAACAGAAAACTCACTCACCATCAAGGATGAGAGAAATGCTATAGGACCTCCAAGCAGGCATTATGGCCCAAGTTCAAGCACAAGGCCAGTGTTACAGAAGGTGAAGATTCAGGTGCACAGTAAAAGCCATTGGCACAGCACATGCTCTCAATGGCAGCAGAAGGGAGAGGGAACTACATGGTAGCCAGGTTCCTGAAACCACCACCACCATTCGACAACGCCAAGAAGGAGAATATTGGCACCAGGCGGACTGCATGGATCGAAATGTTCGATGACTTCATAGATGCCCTGGAAGAAGTAGATGATAAGAAAATCCTTAAATACTTACAGAGACCTTGCCGGCAATGTAGTAAAAGAAGAACTGAAGAAAATCTTGCAAGACTGATGCAATATCGTACCATCAGATCAAAGAAGCATTCGCAACCAATTTCAATTCAATGAGGAATGTTGACTGTGAAATGTACATTTTCAATCAAGCGAGACAGCAAAATGGTGAAACGATGGATAAGTTTGTTGAGAGACTTGACATGCTTTTCAAGCACTGTAAGTTCAATGAGTTTAATGACGAAGAAGAGATACGCCTCAGAGTCATTGATGGCTGTCTTTCAGACTCATTCAGAGGCTCACTTTGGAATAAGTATTAATGACTGCATGGGACGATGAAAGAGTGGATCAACAAGCTGCTGATATGGAAGCTGGAGCAGCGAAAAGTGAATCAGTATTGGTCTTGAAAAGCAAGCACAAGTACAAGGTAGATGCACGAAAGTCGCTGTCTCTAAAGAAAAAGTTGTGTTTCCGATGTCGGTTTTCATTTCCTCATGAAGGTTAATGTCCAGCCATAGGACAGACGTGTAAAGATTGTGGGAAAGAAAAACACTTCATAACAGTTTGCAAAACAAAAGAGAAACCAACTGTGTCACAGCGATAAGAGAAAATGGACACCTAAGGTTTCAGAAGCATTCTCGCCACGCCCACAAAGCCAAGAAGCAACATCCATTATGACAAGCAGAAACTAGACAAAGTCGAACATAATCAAGCTCATCCTACAAAGGCTCTTAAAAATCATTATCAAGCGCCAGTGTAGAAGACAGATGTGCGATGATATCGACCAAAGAACGACATACACATGTAGGTTTGGCTTATTGCAGAAAAGAACAAAAGACGAAGACAAACCAACAAATGAAACAACAGAATTCTTTTAGACACTGTCCCAAGATTATAATAAAGGTCAACGGTTGCTCTACAACATTTATCATAGACAGTGGTTCATCAATTAACATCATGCCATTTGAAAAGTTTACCAGCCTGTCTCCTGTGCCATGCCTCAACATGTCAAACACAAAGCTATACACTTGGGCTGCTGCCAAACTGTTATAGAGTCAAGGGTCGTTCATAGCAACCATGCAACATGAAACAACGTCAGTGCAAGCACCAATTCACATTCTTCAAGGAACTTCATTCAGTGCATGCCTACTCAGTTTTGCCACTGCTGCAGACATGGGACTGATATCCCTCACCTATAACCTCCATACTCAATCTGAAATTGTGAGTCACTTCCTGTACTTGTTTCATGGCCTGGGAAGGCTTAGGAAAATGAAAGTGCAACTTCATATTAACAAGGACATTTGCCCTGTTGCCCAGCGGCACTGCAGAGTCGCTTTTCATTTACAAGAAACTGTTGAGAAAGAACTGAAAGCGCTGTTGAAAGCATGACATCATTGAGCGCTCTACCGGTCCTACGCACTGGGTCTTGTCCATAGTGGTGGTGCCAAAAAAGGACAGTGGAGGTGCGGTTCGCCTCTGTGTTGATATCCGCCAGGCCAACAAAGCAATTGAGAGAGAAAAGCATCCTGGTCCACACATAGTGGACATGATCATGCAGCTGAACGGAGCCAAATTCTTCTCCTGTCTTGACCTGAACAAAGGATATCAACTTGAGCTGGAAGAGACCTGTTGGCACATTACTACTTTTTTGACTCATGTTGGTTTGCTCAGTTACAAAAGGTTGAGTTTTGGAGTGTCGTCAGCTGCAGAAATATTTCAGGATGTTGTACGTCGAATGATTCAACCTGTTAAATATGCTTTTAAGTACAGTGATCACATACTAGTATTTGGTACAACGCAAAAGGAGCATGACAAGTCTCTTACACAATTGTGCCAGCTACTTGCGGATGCATGTCTCACTCTGAATGCAGCAAAGTGTGAGTTTCATAAGACCAAACTTAAGTTCTTTGGCAACATATTCTCTGATGGGGGAATGACTCTTGAGCCAAATAAAGTGCAAGCATTGTCAGCCTCTTGCCCCCTACAAGATGTCACCATGCTACGATCCTTCTTAGGCATGGCCAATTATTGCTCAAGGTACATTTGTGACTTTGCTACTGTGAGCGCCCCATTGAGAGACTTGACAAAACTAAAAGTCCCTTTCCAGTGGTCTCCTGAATGTGATCAAAGTTTCAAAAGAATAAAACATGTGATTGAGAATGCAACCGAGATGCCCTATTTTGACCCCAAGTTACATACTGAGATCACATTAAATGTGAGCCCAGCGGGGCTGGGGGCAATCTTTACTCATCATATAGGTAATGCGAATGCACAGACAAATTGTACCCTATGCTAGTCGAAGCCTGCCTGACACAGAACATGCCTATTCTCAGCCAGACAAGGTGAGTCTGGCTGTAGTGTGGGCCTGCAAATATTTTCGTGTGTCTATACGGAAAACATTTCACTATCGTTACAAACCACCAAGCATTTCTCACTATTTTGGAAACCTGAAAGTCAAGATGCCCCCTCGCATTGAGAGGTGGAGGTTGCGACTGCAAGAATAAGACTATGCAATTGTACACAAGCCAGGTAAAGATCAGAACCCTGCTGATTACTTTTTACAAGTACTGCTACATCGTTACAATTCAACATCCAAAACGGCTGAAGAGTACATCATCTTCATTGTGAGGTCGAGTACACCAGCAGCCCTATCCATTGTACAGATTATTGCTGCTACTAATGCTGAAAACAACAGGGTTATCCTCAAAGACATCATTTCATCTTGGTCGTGGAAGAAGAGTACTCAACCTTTTGCTGACGATGTTGAATTTCAAAAATTCAAAAATGTACAGGATGAACTATCCATTACCAAGGAAGGTGTTGTATTGAGAGGCTAGAGAATCGTCATACCCGAGAGCCCAAGACAGCAAGTCATTGAACTAGCCCATGAAAGACATTGTGGCATTGTAGCCACCAAAAGAGCCTCAGAGACCCAGTGTGGTTCCTGCACCTAGAAGAGCGAGTTGAGAGGGAACTAAAAGAGTGCCATTTTTGAAAAATGCATTTCCCCCAAAGTGACACAGCCTCTATCGACAATGTCTGGCCTTCCTGCACATGCCTGGGAAAGAGTTGCAGTTGATTTCTTTGTGCCCTTAGGAAATGGACATCATCTCATGGTAGTCATTGATAAGTATTCACGCTTTCCTCTGGTAGAGGAGTTATCATCAACAACCCATGACACGGTCATCAAGCAGCTGGATGACATCTTTGCAGCGTGGGGTATCCCCACCATTCTTAAATCTGACAATGATCCGCCATTCAATAGCAAAGAATTGAAGGAGTTTCTAGTCAGACTCAATGTCAAGCATCAAAAGAGTACACCTCTGTGGCCCCAAGCCAATGGTGTTGTGAAACGATTCATGGGTACCATCAAAAGGGTAGTTCAAAGAGCATCGATGGAGGGAATTGAGTTAATCAATCAATCAATATCTTTATTTCGATCACTTAAGACCACAAAAGACAATTAACAATGAAACACACAAGCCCACCATTAAAAGGGATAAAATAGACAATATTCATGATAAAATATAAAGATATTTTTTTAAGTGTGATTACTGTTCAAAGGTTTAAAAACATATAGATTTCAGGAAATATACTAAAAACATTAAAATTCATATTATTAAAACCACACAAGGTAGTTAAAAATTCTTTAAAAACATGGCACGAATCTACTATACATTTCATAGAACTAAACAATTGGAAGCCCTGAAAATAAGCGACCGCAATAAGCATAAATAATCAGGATTGGGTTTAACAAATAAACGCCCGTTTAACGATACAGTATATATCTAAGGAAATGATTCAATCTCCACTTATAGTTGGGGTTATACCAAACAAGAGTTAGAACATTGTACTGCCGGCGTAATACTGGCCTACCTGTTTCCACATCTTTTTACTTCTTTTACAGATCATTAAATTGGATTGGCTTGGCAATTTTGGTCATTTTTTCACGAATTAGCCACATCCAGCTTAAAAATTTAGCAACAGCTATTACACACGGTGCATTTGTGTCGGTCTGCAATATTCTCGTTGCGGTGGCACTACTCCTAACACCCATGTTTCTACATAGTGGTTTCAACCATTTTCTCTGCGGTGCCTGATAAGCCGGGCAAACAAATAAAATATGCGGGTAGGTCTCCTCATACTCCATACAGAACTTGCACTTACTATCATTTAGATTGTGCCATTTGCGTGTAAACGAGTTTACAGGTAGCGAGCCCACCCGGAATTGAAAGTAAAGACGTCTGTCCCTTGGTTTGGTGATGACATCCCAAAAGTGCTCGTATTGAGGACAGGTCTTAAACTCTAAATATTTGCCCGTCAGTGATGTAGACTCTGAGCTTAGTATACTATTCTTCGCCACCATGGACCAATATAGCCCTTTCATATCTTTTTTTGAAGGAAATTGTTGGCCCTCTGGGTCATCCCATAAGTGTCGCACTCCCATACTAACCAGTGTCTTTTTAACGTTTTGTAACCACTTAATTTTACATGCGGTATCAGATTCCCATACGTCTTTTAGGGCAGTGGCATAGGGCAATAGCTCAGGGGTAGTCCATAATCTACGCCAATACGCTATTGGACGAAACTTAGCAACCTCGTCCAGTCTACTGCAACCTAAGTCGTAGAAAACTGGCTTCAGTGGAGTGCTCTGTGGGAGACCAATAACGTTTCTCACAAATTTATTTTGAGCTAAAACTAGTGGCGTTAGGTTATCGAAACCCCAGAGTTCAGCACCATAAGTTACAGAGGCAATAACTTTGGTATTGTAGATCTTAAGTAATGGATACATAGGCTGGGTAAATGAAGTCTTATGTTCTTTCAGCAAAACGCCAGCTAGGTGGCGGTGTTTTAGGGCCATAGTTTCTATCTGAGGTTTCCAATTAAGTTTGTTCCCAAGCGTAATCCCCAGATAATTAAAAACATCTGTTTGGTCCAAAAGTTCATCATTGAGAGACACCCTTCCCTTAATGGCCCGATGTTTGTGGAGGACCATAAACTTGGTTTTGTCTGCATTAATCACCAGACCGCGATCTTTGCAAAAACCATCAAACCTAGTTAGAGCCCTCTGCAAACCATCTGCGCTTTTGAGATGATGGGAGTGTCATCTGCAAACATAAGAATGGGTATTTTTACACCAGCAAGGGATGGAGCATCTGTCGGGAATGTGGAAAAATAGTCAACAACCCCATTAATGAACAGTGAAAATAGTGTCAGTGCCAAGACGCACCCTTGACGAACCCCTTTAGATACTGGGAATTGGTTAGTAATATTACCCTGAGTACTCCAACGGACTTGGGCATAATTCCTTGCATGCAGGAGCTCCACAACAGTTAATAATTCAGCTGGCATACCCAAATCCTTGAGAACCCTCCAAAGTTTGTTACGGGACACCAGGTCAAAGGCGGATTTTAAATCCACAAAGGCGGCGTAAATGGTGCCTCCCGCCAGCACAACAACACGCCAATAGATTAAGACAAACCAAAAGACCTGGTCTATCGTACTCACATTGGTGCGGAATCCTGCCTGCAATGGGGTCAGTATGTCCTTATCAACAATCCAATCTTGTATTCTGTTTAGTACCATTCTAGCTATTACTTTTTGCATGGCATCTATAAGACTGATTGGCCTATAATTACCTGGGCACGAACGATCACCTTTTTTATAAATTGGTAAAATCTCAGCACCCTTCCAAGTATCAGGGGTGGGCGCTCCACTGGCTATTGCATTCGCTAGCAAGTGTATATACTCTTGCCAGATAACACTATCTTTTTTAAACAAATCAGCCGGAACGCCATCGAGGCCAGGGGCTCTTCCGCTAGTGGCTGAACCCAACGCTATTTCAACTTCCCCTATATCAAAACTCAATACGGTGTCGCAAGGCGGAATTAGATATGGTTCCTCATTTTCAGCCTCTACCTCCAAAGCAAATTATTTAGCAAAATGGGAAACCCACACCTACGGAGCTACGTGATTGTGGGGCGCTGGGGCTTGTCCCCCTCTCCCCCATTTTACCTGCTGCCAAAAGAGCTGTAAACTCTTCCCTTGGCTGGCCTGGTAAAGGTCTAACCATCTCTGCTCGTCCCAATCCTTTTTAGCTTTATGTAATACAGATTTATATTTCTGGCGGGCAAGCTTAACAGTAGCGCGATCGTTCTGTTTTATGGCAGCCGCCAGTGTTTTATAGGCAGCCCTACAATCCTTATTATACCATTTGGCTTTCTTTACCCTTCTACTTAGTCGTACTGCTGACTGGTTTAAGAAAGAAGGTTCTAATTTTACAAAACAGGTCCTCATGTGACTTCGTGATTCTTTTATTTAGCTCGGCCTGCATAGTAATAGCTTGTAGCTCTCCCAAAGTATTGGAGACAGCGACCCTTATTCCTGTAAGTGTTTGTTTGTTATTCACTATCTTATCCCATTTTACCCTCCTCATGCTGTTACAGAGCTGGACCTCATTAGTAGAACATAACAGGGACGGAGTTGGTAGCTGGGTTGGACCCATGATATTCATCTTTAATAGGAGAGGATTATGATCACTTTCAACTCTCTCCAAAACCTCCATGAACTAAATGAGGACCAATGTTCCAAATTAATTAGTATATAGTCTATTCGACTTGAGCTCACACCATTGTTGTAAGTATTGGCTCCCTGTTTATCAGAAGGTGAGCGACCATTAACTGCCCTGAGCCCCCTCTCCATACACAGTGCCTTAAGTTTCAATGCTGCCTCAGACCATCGCTTAATGGGGGGCAGTTCTAGAGTGGGAACATTCCATAGCACATCTTCTTCGGTCAGTTTAAAGTCTTCGTTGTAGAGGGGCTCAAAAGTAGTATTAAAATCCCCTGCAATTACTAGGTCGGAGACTCCAGTCGTTCTCCCCAGGAAGTCCTCTAGGGTGTCGACTGTACTAGACTGTCTTCCACCTGTAAGACCCCTTGCATAAACATTAACTACTATTATCGAGGTGTTAGGATTAACCTGTAGACAAATAGCCATAATATCTGGGTTGTCAATTGGGACTACACGCGCACTAAAACTTAAATTCTGCCTAACCCAAATTGCTAGCCCACCTGATGGTCTGCCCCTCTGCCCTTGGATTGCCGGTTTGTAAAAGTTAAGATATCCTAGTCGGTGCAATGGTTTAATAGACCACGTCTCCTGAAATACACAAATGTCATGGTGATCTATTAATTCTAAACAATCCCGGGACTCTAGTTTGGACTGTAGTCCCGTGATATTCCAGGAAATATAAGATAACTGTGCAGGTTTGGATGGTTTTAACGGATCTAAGCCCCGATTTGGTCACATGATATATCGTTCTTTTTTTCCTTATCCAGGTATGGGATTTGATGCACAATTGACCCGTTATTGCTCGGTGAGGTTTGGTGCTCTTTGGGCATTAGTCAGTCACATTGATCTAATACACTAAGGGGGGCAAATCTATTCTCTAAGGTTACTCCCACGTTACCTATGTTGCATTGTGCACCGTACTTTGGGAACCCCTCCCCTGTAAAAGCACTAGTTCCAGTACCCATCGTGTGATGTGACCTGTAAAAAAACGCATAAGGTAGTGCTCTAATTTGAGTATCATTACATGAATTCCAACATAGGTGGTCAACAAGAAATCTTGGCGTATAACAGTTGTTAAAGTTTAAAACCACGCAATCTCCCTCCAGTGCTTTTTGGGCCGGTCCTAACCACTCTACCCTTCTGGCCATTATGACTTGGTTTGCCAATAAAACTGTCTGATCCCCCTTTTGGTTATTTAGTGAGTCAACCAGTGCAGGGATTTGTTCAAGAGTTGTACAGTAGTTTCAGACTGATCCTCCCTCAAGGGTGGGACATTTCCCAGGATCAGCACAAGTGGGGATGAGGCCTTAGAGAGGTGTAAAGACTGGCATACAATATGGGGTCACCTTGGGTCCACACCTCGCTGCATAGGACCAGACTCCCGCTCAACAGCCTCCTGTATTGGCAATCCTACATTAGCGGCCTGCCCTGTTGCAGTGACAGAGGAGCGTGACAGGGGTTTGAATTTGGATTTCCAACCATGGTTTCGTTATTTCCCATTACAGCGGAGTTATCCGCGCGTGGATTATAACTCTCTTTGGTGTGGATCCTTGGCGGAGGCCCTCTCACTGCGGATTCTCGAGGGACCCGGGAGGCTGCAACTACTTCTGAGTCTAGGCATTTACAAGAGCATACCCCTGGGTTGGGCGATGATCTACTTAACCCTTCAATATACAACAGTTTCTCCTCAATTAGCGATAGTTTGTTTAGTAGAGGATTCAGGAGAACAGTAACCAATGTCTCAAGTCTTTTCCACTGGTCGACATCGCTACCTAGGTCAAATGGGGTGTAGGTGCTGCTGTTAGCCATGGGTTGCGGAATTGACCCTTGTTCAATATCTGGAACCTTGACTTCAGAAATTTTTTGCTTGGTGGTTTGCTGCTTAGATTTAGGCTTTTGCTTTTGGAGAATACCACCCCTTCTCCGTTTGGCAGGAGGTTCGTTGTTGTTAACTGGTGGCGGCCTTGCAAGACTACCCCTCAATGGTATTTTTGACCTGGTAGAGACCTCACTAGTGCCGGGATCACATACTGTTGGTGCCATGAGGGGAGTAGAAATTACAAGGGATTCAGTGACCGTAGCCGCGAGTAAAGGGGGAGTTTCTGACATTGACACTGATGTTACATTGCATCCCTTAAGGGCAGAATCAGATCCAGTGGTATCTGAGTCGGAAGCTGATAGCGCTGGTACTCGATCTACTAGCACCCCGGTCCTGATCGATATTGTGGGTACGACATGCAAGTGCTCAGAGTTGGATGAAGAGGGCACGGGGGACTTAACCGAACGTATGCGTCCTATCGAGGAGCGCTTCTGGATAGCAAGGGTGTCCAGGGAGAGTCGCCTTTCGGTTAACTGTATTTGATGGGTCAGAACCGACCCTGCCCTAGTTAAAAAAGCATCCAATGTCCCCGCTATTCCACCCCCTGGGTTTGCGCAGGTATCTTTACGCTTACCCATATTTTCAGTGGGGCCCTTGGGTGACTCAAATTGTAACAGGAGTAAAAAGCCAGTACCTTAAGTGGAAGAATCCTAAAACCTCAGTCCAGATTTCAGAGATTAAGCCCAGCCCAGCCTCATCCGGGCTCTGACGGGCGCAGATGGGCCCGCCCTTGGCCCGCGCACGTCCCTCGCTGCGGGAGCCCAGGCCCCCTTACAAGCGCCTCTCCTGGTGCGAGAGTGAAACGTTGGCGCCTCCCCAGTGCGTGAGTCTATGGGGATTGGAGTCCCCTGGTGAAAATTGCAGGCTGGTGATGCGTGCGGCAAAAAAGCAAACAAACACGGGCTGAGTTAAACCAGGCCCTGTGTTAAGCCTTCCATACTTATCGTTGAACTCCACACACTACAACTGGTGAGAGTCCTGTCACCTTGCTATTTGGGAGAGCTTTCAGAACCAAACTGCCACTGTGGACAGCAGACCGATCCATGAATGCTGATAAGGTTCGTGTTCCAGACACTTTTTGAAAGTGCAAAATGAAAACATATGCCGATCGACATGGACAAGCTCAGGAAACAGTCTTCGATGAAGATGACTGGGTCCTGGTCGAGCAGAAGCGAAAGAGGAAAATAGACACTGCGTTTGCTGTCGATCCTCTGAGGGCTGTGACGCGCAAAGGGCACATGGTGACGGCGCATCGTCCCAGAAAGTTCATCACACAGGACTCGTCACACTTTAGGCACCTTCCTCGATGTTTGTTAACTCCTGCAATCATAAATGAGGCGACCCCGCCTAACAGTCCAGATCAGGCATCAGAGCCTGTTCTATCGGTGCACAATCTGGGTGCATCTCAACTACCTCATTCCACTCGATCTGGCCGACTAGTGCAAGCGCCCCCACGACTTATTGAGGAACTATGATGTGACTGTTGTTTATACTTTTTATTTAACAAAGGGGGGGATGTAGTATTGTGAGACTAAGTGCGCCAGGACCCTTGTGGTTCTTGGCGGACTCGACGGAGGAATTGCGTAACTTGCTGGGAGGTGTGGTTATTAATGGTTATGAAGTAATGAGAGTGAAGTGAGTGATCATATGCTGAGGAATAAAGACCTTTTTTACAGAACTCCATGTGTGGCGTATTTATTTGCATGCTCCCGGGTTTGGGAGGACGCTACACAGGCCAGACTATGTTTGATGATGCAGTGTCACCCAGTGATCAGGAAAACGTGACAAGACATGATCAGATATCCATGGGGCAAGGGTGCCTCTATAACTTGTGGAACAATCCTAGGCCGTCCTGTAGATTGAATGACTTTGCAGTCTGAGGACATTAACTACATGTGCACGTCTGTATGGATCTGGGAGCCATCACATCCGGTGGCAGTCTGAGAGGCATGTTTGATTTTGTTATGTGTTGAGGAGGGGTGTATTGTTGTGAGCTACTGTTGGGCTTGGGACCACCCACTAGTCGAGGGGTGTATGATAGTAGGACCCTGAGGGAAGGTCCCTGTTGGCATGTCTGGGACGTGACGTCCTAAATTCAATAAATAGAATCGCCTAATTCCGGGGCGGGCAATTGTGCACGAGTCTTAATGTGTGCCTCCTTTATTGTCGCAAAGCTACGCCTGTGCGAGGCCTACACTACACCCACGAAAGCTCCAGGCCCACAACAGACGGGAACGGTTCAGTGTGCACGTGACTCGCTTGCAAGCTCTCCAGTTATTCTTGTATTTCAATTACAACTATATTCTTCCATCCCGCATCTTATAGCAACCTCTTCTGAGGGCTTCATTGAGCTAGTGTGGCAAGTTCTGAAGGCCGCATGTTTTTTACTTAGTCCAATTTTGCAGTTCACAGTGCACAGCAACGTGGCTATTTCTGGAGCCAACCTCAGGTGTACTGGTCTGAATTCGATAGAATAAATCCCTGGACCACCTAAAACCAAAACAGAGTTAGTCCAGCGGAGAACTAAGAGACTAGTACAATGTCCGCACCAGTAATTTTTATTAAGAGAGGCCTAAGTATTGCATGTCTCTGTCCTGAAGGTGAAGAGATAAATGCTGAGTACAGCGCTCCTTAAATACTTAGCTACGTTTGAACTTTACAAACTACCAACATACACGAATTATTAGGCCTGGTAGAGAGAAAAGGAAGTGGCTGACAGAAAAACAGAGGAGAGACAATTGAATTTACCATATTTCAACATGAAGACCCTATGAATCTTGTGCGCATGTATCAGAGGCGCAACTAGAGCCAAATTTTGGGGGGGCTAATGAAAATTTCGGGGGGGGGCTAATTCTTCCAGCAATAGGCAGAGTGGAGATGCAGGGGCTCTAAGAAGGGGTGAAAAAACAACAAAGCCTCGTTAACAAGTAAATGGTTTTTCAAAGACCTGTTAAGTACTCCGGTGTGGCTGCAATAAGACGGACTCCAGACCAGCCAGCCTACAGCAGCTGAAAAACTGACTGTGTGTGTGCCCGGTAAGTTGTCTCAGCTCGGGCTGAGACACACGACGGGGGGGGGGGGGGGGGGGGAGGGGCTGAAGCCCTTTGAGCCCTATGGGTGATGCGCGCCTGGCGTGTATGTACCGTCATATCTAGGTATCAAAATGTCCTCAAGGCGTTGCATTCCAGTATACCAGTCATAAGTGGTCATGCACCCTAGTAGCAAAACAGCAAACAGCCTCGCTCCTGCAGCCGCCCCATTCTCTCCCTCTGCTCTAGCAGAGCTTCTCCCCAGAGCAGCTCGCACTGGTCCCTGGCAGGCGCGAGGATGACGCTGGCGCCGCGTGCGGGACATGTGCCACCTGGAGGCGCCGAGTGCGAGGGCGTTGTGGAGGAGGGTGGTTTCTGCAATTGCGGATTCCAAAGCTTGGCAGAAAAAAGGCACTGGGACGAGTGCCAGACCCAAAAAATGTAAATAAAAAATAATAATCTGGTACCCAAGTGAGGTGGCGCTGCCGATCTGTCTCTACTGTCAGGCACCCGTCGAAGACGTTGCCGAGGCAACAGTGTAATCTGAAGAAGGCCGGGCTTCATATACCAGAAATGAGTGTTGGTAAAAGGTTAAGTCAGGATCTACACTGCTTACTTTGCTTCAGGTTTTGCAGGTAGTGGGCACTGGTGCACATGTTTGGGGACTGCTACTCATTTTCCGCTGTAAGACTTTGAAACAGGGTAAGAGAGAGAAAGACCGAAAAGGGAGAAAGGAGAAGTGAAAGAGTGACAAAGTGAGAAAGCAGGGTGAAAAGAACCTGCTAGAATGGAATAAATATCAAGTGTAGGCTGGTGGAGAAATGAGACGTGGTGAAATCAACATGAGGAAGCCTTGAACTTTAGCTACCTCTGCATTTGGCAGAGAAAACCTTGACCCCCCTGCACATATTTATTTGTTTATTTATTTTTGCAAATTTAGCTTTGGCACTGGTCAATCTTAAACGAGGATTTGCAAACTCAATAGATCTGGATTTAGCTAGCTAGAGATTGGCCACACTTGTTTCATTTTATCATGGTTTTTGTAAAAGTTTATTGTTGAGAAAGTTGCTGGGCTGTCGCCAATATAAAACAAACTTTGTCTAAAAGCAAAACTTTTTTTTGGTCTCAAATAGGGCACATTGTCATAGTAGTTCCTGGCAATAAATTGATGTACTTTGTGTGTGGATGTATTCCTTGTGAAGTGGCAGAATGCCAACAGTCAGAGTGAATTTAGACAATGACTAAATTAGGCTGACACATTGGCTCATGGTGTATGTTGTAGTGTGCGGAAAACAATGTGACTGACACAACAATAGCCCAAAGGATGAAGATGGCTGGTTGAAATCCCCTATAAGTATAAATATATATATACATATATATATAATATACTTAAAGGGGCTTTCAACCAGCCATCTTCATCCTTTGGGCTATTGTTGTGTCAGTCACATTTATATATCAATTCAAAAAAATCAAATGTCTTGACTGAACACAGACCTAAAAAACTAAAAAATTGAGAGTGTACAAGGAACACCAGACTAATCAAGTCAAGCCAACACCCTGCTAATTCGAGCTTGTGGTCTTTGGCTTCCAATTTTACCAGTTCCCTCTTGCCACCACTACTTGCATGTTAAACTGGCCTAGCCTATTCTTTTATCTGCCACAGAGGGACTATTCAGGGGAGTAGCTGTAAGTAGTGCAGCAGCAGTGTGGTCCAGGAATTTAAAGGACTCAAATCACCCTTATTGGTATCTGTTTTTTACTACCAAACCAAGTAACGGGGGCCGAATTTCATTGCTGGCATTAGGGTCCACTGCACCGTTACCACATCACTGGGACCCCACTCTCTCTCTCCTTCCTCATCCCCTCAGAGGAAGCTCTGATGGAGCGTCTGAGGGGGCACTGAACTACTCACGAGAAGGGTTCTCATAAGGCAGGAGGGACAAGAAACATGCATAACCAGCCCAGACTAATCTGCAGGGGTTCTCCCTCAGAAGAAACAGCTACTGGAGGACCACATAGGACTAATGTTGTCATCCCCCAGCGAGAAAAATAATAGGAAGGTGGGGACTGCTGCACCAATGTGCCATTGTAGGTTGTGGGAATACTCGGTGTTAGTTTTCTTCTAAGGATTACGAAGGAGAGTGAATGTCACCAGAGTTTCTGTTGCTTTTAGTCTTGTACAGTAGTATGCTTTGGGCTCGTTTTGTGGGCCCATCTAAACTGTATGCTTTTAGAAAAGATGTGGTCTGAACCGTAGGGGTAATTTTTAACCTCAGAGAAGGGCTCTTCAATTCCCTAAAGCATGGCTTGCGTGGCTAGACCCACATATCTCACTATGCAGTATTAACATCATCGGAATAGAGTCCAGGAACTTCACTTACTCGAAATGGAGTCTCGGACCAGTGCTTGATTTGTGCAGGTGAATTCCGGTGCTCAGCACCGGCACTTAATTGTCAACACCTGCACTTATGACAGTCTGCCACATGGTGGCACTGTTTGTTTAATTTAGAGATGAGCACACCAACAGTTGTTTATTAATTTAACTTGAATTAAAAATGACATAAATGCAGCATAAGTCATTTTTGTAGCTTTGGGGGCCTAGAATAGTCTGAATTGTCACGCTTACAGGATTGTGATGATTAGTAGTTGTGTTGGTACAGGTATTGGCTGCGCTAGCAGGAGCAATGAGTGGTGCAAGTTGCAGTGGTCTTCTGGCGAGGGCCCTGGCACTTATTTTTTCACAAATGAAGCACTGGAGTCTCCTAACCTTAGAGCAAGAGTACTTTGAGGATATTACCAGCCATCGTACAGCTACACAGTAGATTTTGTCAAGAGTGAGGTAGCAGGAGGGTCATAGGAAGGGCTGAGGCATCAAAGTGCAATTTCCACTGCAGGGAAGGCAGGGGTGGGTGCTAGGGTAAGCAGAGACATTGTATATAAGGAATATGGCTGTCAGACTCTCCTTCAACAAGGTCTTTTGATTAACCTACTTCAAGCTGTTTGTGAAATCGAAGTATAAGAATTGTTGAGGCTACTCTTCTCTTACCCAATTACATCACTGTAGGAGGCTTGCTTAGTATATGGTGCATACTTTTGTAAGGGTAGCACCCTGCACTAATCCAGACAACCCCTATGGTGATTTTAGTGGTCTTAGACAACCTTAGAAAGCTCTCTAAGTGGTAGATGTGGAGAGCAGCCTTCAGGCTTAGTCTAGGAGGAGTGTAAAGCAGCTTGTTTTACCAGTACTTAATCTTATGGTGTAGGTTAAGTGAAAAAGAACCACACATTGTAGTTATAAAAATATGTATCTATTATAAACACTCACTAACACATTACAATATCTCCTACCCGGAGATATAACCACAATACACACAATACTTTGATAACAGAACGCATAAGTAGCACAAATTCTCAGTGGTCTCCAGGGGAAGACCAAACCATATACTAAAAAGGTGGAATGCGAACCATGATCTAAGTCGAGACTGGACCCAGAGGACGTAGAAGAGTTGGGGACCCAAGGAACCACCCATGGTAAGTACCCAGGAACCACACGGAGGCCGTCTTCAGAATGGGAACACGATCGCATGCTCAATACAAATCAATGGGTAAGTCGCGGTTGCAGTTTTTAAGAAGGACCCTTCCCAGAGGACCCTGAAGAAACCCCGTGGAAGATGGAAGGTTGGAGAGTCACTCCACCCGTGGATACCCCAGGAACCAGGATACCTACACCAGGGAAGCCGGGTGCATAGGTGCGAAGTGACGCCGGAAACCGCCGTAGACCACAATGGAGGACTTCAGTGAAGATGCTGCTGGTGAAGAAGGTAAAAGAGTCCGGTGGAACCCAAAGGAAGATTCAAGATGAGAGGTACCTACAAGCAGAGGGGACAGAGTATATGCCACTCAGGAGTGACCAGGAGGCACGGAAGACGAATGCCCACCGATGTCGGAGATGCAGGAGAGTTGACGGTGCCCTTGAGGTTGCAGCTGTGCGGATCAGGCAACGCTGTGGAAGACATTTACGAGCTGTCCCATGTCAGATGTCACGAGTCAGGGGACAATAAGCGACAATATCTCAATTGGTATCAATGACGAAGACAATTAAAAAAGTATGTAACAAACATTACGAGAAAGGAAAAAGGGAGACTCACGCAAGAATTCTCAATTGTGCACCTGGCATCATATAATTTGGAAGAAAAATTGGAGACGGTACAGTTGTATCAGCACTGTAAGCATAAATCATATATACAGCCCAATTTGGACTTGGTGCACAAATGTGCTCGTGACACATGAGTGGCGACGCAAGTGACAAAGTGCAAACAGCGAAAACGGCGCGTAGTGAAAAATGGTGAAAGTATGTACAAGTGACTGTGTGGTTCAGCACATAATAATTCACAATAGTTGCGTAGGGATTGATGACATGAGTTAAATAGAACCACACGGGATAAGGGCGCCTTCAATTGCGCTGAGGGGTCGACGACGTTTCGATCCTATTGAATCAGGATCATCTTCAGGACGGGGCTGCTGTATTGAGAGTGCTGTACAGGGAGGGAAGGAGAAGTGTAAGAGGGTGGGCGGCAAAGGGCTGAAAGGCGCGCTGGAAGTGTGACCAAGGGTGCGTGACGGGACCTAACCCAAGGATCAGGCTGTAGCCTGGGGACCGAGAGGGTGGCCTGCCTATGGAAAGGACTACATGTGAGCGCCGGTGCCTGAGGGCAGCGGAGTGAAGGGGCGCGAGCGGACCTGTCTCTAGGTCTAGCTAGGGGGGGCCTAGGGCTGGGAAAAGGGGAAGAAGGGGGGCCAGGGGCGTGGGGCGGCAAGGTGGGCACGGAGCCAAATTAGGGAGGAGACAGGAGATACCTCAGGATGTGGCGGTTACAGATCCACAGTGGAATAATGGAGGTAATCCGGCGTCTGAGGAGAGATGCACCAAGGAGTGTGCAGAGCTGGCCTTAGGTGGATCTGAAATGAAGAGACAGGGGGGGGGGGTTGGGGTTGGTGGAGGGGGAGCGAGCAGTCAATCAAGGCTCAAGGCAGAGCGCGATTACGAATAGTGAGGCAGAGCAAGGTGGAGACCGACTCACCTGTGCGGTTGCCGAGAGGGGATCCGTAATGGAGGATGGTGAATTGAGCCCGGCGCCAAGAAGGGCAGCGTAGCAGGCAGCGGAGGCCGGCAATTGGATATCCTCGGTGAAAACCGGGTATCGAGGAATCTGGGGAGAGATAGGCACGGTCGGGTCAGAGCCGTGTTGGGGAAGGGGGGAGTTGCGGGAAGCGGGTCTGTATCAGGGGTGACTTACCGGGTGGTGGAATCAATCCAAGAGGAAGGTGAGGCGCTTCAGTCAACCGGGGACCGCCACAGAAGTGTCCGGTTTCGGTTTCAGTGCGAGGGGAAGTGGAGAAATAAGCAAAAGTGGTCATGTGACCGGAAGGACGGGGGCGTGTGCAGGGGAGGGTGCGGAGGCTGGCAGGGGGCAGGACGAAGATGACGAGGAAAATGACAGGGGGCGGGTAGAAGGAAGCAAGGGGGAGGCGCGGCGGGAGAGAAAGTGAAACAGCCGATGGCATGAGGATGACGTGACATGGTATGTGTCAGTCTATAGAGGGACAACTGGGATGACTGCGGTTGCTGGGAGGGTCATGGATGTATAGGAGCCATGAATGTGTAAAGACACAGGTATAACCGCATGGCGGTATAAAGACAGGTGGGGCAATCATGGTCGCAGAAAGCGAAGGAGGGGCGTGAGTAGGCAGAGATAAATCATTCGAGGTGGGGAAGAGGCCCTGTCTAGGGAAATAATAGACAGCGGGCCAATCATGTATTAAAACACACAGTAAAACAAATAAGAGATCAATCAATGAACGGTACAGGGCACATGAAACAACATAGGACCATATAGGTAACAGTTAAGGGAACCAAACAACTTATATGTAGTGCAGAAAAAACAGGTGTGTATTGGAGCAGCAAGATCCGGAAGGTTACAGTAGGATAGTGCTGTTCCATTCGTCAATGGTGTTGAGGCCCTGATTAACTGAGTTACAGATAGTGATCCATTTGCACTCGCATTTATTCAAGAGGGCTCTGAGGTTGCCGCCTCGGAGAGGCAGTGTGGGCTGGTCGATCACCTGCCAGGTGATATCAGTTTCGCAGTGGTGTTTCTCAATGTAGTGGGAAACAAGGGGGGCCGTCAAGACTTTACAGTGTATCCTGCTTTTGTGTTGGATTATTCTTTGTTTGATCATCTGTGTAGTTTGGCCAATATATACAAGATCACAGGGACAGCGGATGGCATAAATGACATTCTGTGATCTGCAGTTGGTGAATGTGTTGAGTTTGTAGGTTATATTGTTCACTTTGAAATCTTTTGTATTGTGTGTGAGGTCACACACTATGCAGGACTGGCACTTGTAATGTCCAACTACTGGTGGAAGGCCCCAGGTGGCAGTGATGGTGAGTAGTATAAGCGGATACCACCCATCACCATTCGTGTCCTTAAAAGTGACAGGTCCCCCCCTCCCCTAGCTGTGTCCTTAAAAGTGACATGTGTGTCCCCAAAAGTGACATGTGGGTGTGTCCTTAAAAGTGTCAGCTGCGTGTCCTTAAAAGTGACAGGCCTCAAGCCCCTGGAAATACAAGGGTGTGGCACCGTGTATGTGTCAGAGTGTGAGCATCATGAGATGTCCATCTTGTCCAAGGGGCGGTCCTAGGGGCGGTGCTGCTTCTGGAGACACCAGCGAGCCAGAGCCCTATGACGCCTCTAAGGCATTGTTGATGTGTAGAGGGTCCGCCCCCTTTTAGGAGCTGTTTAGGATACATATAAGGCATCCTTAAGAGCACTGTACAGCAAGCAGCCGCCTGAAGACGAGAAGGTTCCCATAGCAAAATGAAGAGATACAGCTCTCTTGTGAAGAGACCTATGTGGGGTGGTTCCCAACCACCTATCAGTAGATATTACCGCAGCTTACCAACTCTGGTAATGGACGAGAATGCTCAGCAAGAAACACCTAAGGATATGGGCTGCGACATTACTGGTTTTGGTAATGGCCTGTGTCGGGGGGTGCAAAAACTCAGTCTCAAGGAGTGCGTATGCAGGTTGTCTCCGGTTAAGGACGCCCACAGCGAGAGTGAGGGCTCTGGTAGTGGCAGCTTGTTTGCTGGCCTCAGTTTCGTGGATATGGAGGAAGATGAAGAGGCTATAGCACCTCCTAACACACCCGTCTATGAAGCCATGGCCCTTCAGGAGGATACGGATGCTGCTGAGGTTGTGCTGCAACCATCGGGTACAATCGCCGAAGATGTTGGGGCAGCGCAGGACATTAGCGACTCTCAAGATTTCAGAGCCGCAGCAGAGGCCGGTGAAAATGCAGAGGTTAGTAAAAAAAAAAAAAATTAAAAAAAAAATGTTATGCTTGGCAGTTACAAAGATGAGGTATTTTATTTCTTCAGCGATTGGCATATCAATCTTTCTTTTTTTGACCCTAGAGAGTAACACCAGCAGGATGCACCTACTTCATAATGCACTATGGTAAAGAGGATGTAGCACCTCCTAACACCCCTGTCTACGAAGACATGGACCTTCAGGAGGATGCGGCTGCTGCGGAGGTTGTGTTGCAACAGCCCGGTACAAGCGTCGAAGATGATGGGGCATCGCAGGACATTAGCGACTCTCAGGATTTCAGAGCTGCCGCAGAGGGTGGTGAAAATATGGAGGTTAGTATGAAAATGTTATGCCCCTGCATCTATATAACGATGTATTTTATTTCTTCAACTAATGGTCTGTCAATCTTTCTTCTTTTGAACCCTAGATAGAAGCCCCAAAAAGAGCGGCTGGAGACTGGCGACCTGCAAAAGCGAGCAATGTAATCTTTAATTGTCTATGGTGTTCAAAACAGGCTGAAAGCTCCACGTGCCAAAACCATGAGGGCTGTGACAAGTGTGTATGCGGTTCTAAGAGCGGTGCGTGTGAAAAAGATGAAGATGAAGGATTGTCCTTCTTTGAACGGCATGAAGTTAAGGGTTTCGCAGCGACGGTGGTACTAAACTGTGTCAAACGTGACTATTACAGTCTTTGTCATGGACACCAAATGAACGATCCCCAGCAGGCGGCTCACGAGTGTTTGTGCAAATCATACAGAGCAAGAACAATACGTTATATTTGTGGTTTGCTAGACCCGTACAAGGTGTATAAGCTGCTAAGGGTGGTGTACGGCCTGCACCCTGAAAAGAAAATTGTACACCCCGATATGTTGAGGATCTTGACAGCGGCACTCAACGAGATCCGCTACGACTATGACCTGAGCATAAAACTACCTGATATGCAGGAGATGTGCACGACTCTTGATAGAAAGCTGATACAAAGACTCGTAGAAAGACGTATGTGTAACGTGTATAAAAAAAATAGTCTCAGGGGGGCTTTGGCCCCCCGAAGACTATTTAACTAAGTTCTTATGTAACGTTACAGGATAGCGTGTATTTAGAACAAACAAGTGGAATGTTACACCACAAGGTGGCTATGTGTTAATACGTACTTATGCCGATTGCTATGAAAATGTAAAGTATCTTCTGCTTAGGTCTTGGTAGTATTGTTTATTTTTTTTTAATAAAAAGCCCTTACACAAAACAATCGTCTTTCATTTGTATTTTGTTGTAACCGATGTTATCATGTCGGGGGTTAGGTTAAGAAAACTTTATTATGATACAAGTGGGGTTGGCAGCTTTGGAAGTGTCGAATCCCTATACAGAAGGGCTGCAGATGAAAAAGAACCCGTAAGTAGAGACCTGGTCAAGACATGGATATTAGGAGAGGAGGCGTATTCACTCCATAAACCGGCCAGAAGACATTTTAAGAGACGTCCTACAATCGTTAATGCTCAAATAGATTATAAGTGGCAAGCTGACATAATCAGCCTTCAAGATATAGCTAAACATAACAATGGCGTTTGCTATATATTAACCGTCATAGCCGTGCTGTCCAAGTACGCTTACGCAGAACCACTAAGCGATAAAAGAGGGGCCAGCGTCACGGCCGCTTTTAAAGCCATCTTCGAGAAGGGCCGGGTTCCTCAAAAACTACAAACAGACGCCGGTAAAGAATTCTTAAACAAGACGTTTCAGAAATTATTAAACAACCACGGCGTTCAACATTTTGTAACACACACGGAGGTGAAAGCAGCGGTTGTAGAACGGTTTAACAGAACTTTAAAGTCTAAGATGTGGCGGTATTTTACGGCCAACAACATCTACAGATACGTGGATGTTCTACAGGCTTTTTAGATGTGTATAATGCCAGTTATCACCGGACCATCAAAACATCACCCGCAGAGGTGACTCCTAGTAATTCTTTAGCTGTTTGGCGAACGGTGTACGGGCATAATTTTGCTACAAAGGTGAAGAAACCTATTTTTAAAAAAGGCACACATGTGAGGATTTCAAAATTGAAAGGGGTCTTTACGAAGGGCTACCGCCAGACTTTTAGCGACGAAATATTTATAGTGGATAATGTGGAGCTTAAAGAAGGGCTGTATATTTACAGTTTAAAGGACTACGATGGGGAAGCTGTATCGGGGGTGTTTTACAAGGAAGAGTTACAAATGGTACCCGATGATCCGAACCGTGTGTATAGGGTTGAAAAGGTTCTGAAAAGGAAAGGTAGGGGGCTAGCAGCCAGGCATATGTCAAATGGAGGGGATGGCCGGAGAAATTTAACAGTTGGGTGTTGGCCAGCTCCCTGAAGGGTGTGTGAGCTAAGGACCGTCTAAAATCCTCTAATAAGATGGAGACAGCACCCTTTTATATCACCTTACCATCCAACGCTTCTAAGGGCATGTTCCCCGACAACCAGATTTCTAATTACACCGTGAAACTGGCTAAGCCTGTGGACCTGAAAGGGGATTGGGAGGTGGCCCTAACAGAAATCCAATACCCTAGAACATGGAATACATTCACACAGGCCGAGGCAAAGTTTTACATAAAGCGTGAGCAGGATCCAGTGAGCATGCACGAGAGCATTCCATACGGTTACTACCCAACCGTTTTAAGTGTTGTCGATGCTGTCAACAAAGCCATAGACAGCATCGAAGCATATCCGAATACTCATCTGTCGTTAGATAACGTCAGAAGGAAGGTATTTCTTAAAGCACCAAGCCGTACCACGACGTTTAACTGCTCCGGTAAATTAAGAAGGGTTTTAGGCACCGTGCTGCATGCGAAAAGTCCGATGGAGCAGGATCACACATGCCCCGATATTAACGGTGGGTTCTATACGCTCTATGTGTATAGCGACATTGTAGAGGCCCAGAGGATCGGTGATAGTTATTCGCCGCTGTTAAGATGGGTCCATGTACAGGGTGAAAATAATACGATGGTTAATATTCAATTTAACAAACCCGACTACGTCGCAGTTTCTAAAAACCATTTTGACACTATTTCAATTATGATCTACGATGATCAGTCTGAGCCGGTGGCCTTTAAATACGGGAAAGTTATTGTTAATCTTCATTTAAGACCGAGACACGACAGTGGTTATTAAGCAGGCATCATGGTGGTCGTGAAAACATACGGGGACCCGTCTATGTACAGGGACTATTACAGAAACCAAGCCGGATATGGAGGTCCTCCGTACTTTCAAGGGTCGCCGGTTATGTATGGGGCTGGTTTAGGGGGCTTCTTCAGGAGCCTGTTTAGAAGAGCTATGCCGTTCTTGAGAAGAGGCTATGAAATTGTAAAACCGCATGTTAAGACGGCTGCTACGAACATTGCCCATGATGTTGTTGGGTCTGTTACTTCGGCGGTTGCAGAGCGCATGAACAAGCAGCCGCAAGAAGGAGCGGGGCTGTTGTACAAGCCGCGCGCGAGTGTTAAAAGGAAGCGCCGGTCTTCGAGACGCAGGGGTCCACCGGTCCCCTATAAAAAAAGGAGGAGTTCTTCAAAACGCCCTCAGAAAAGAAGAACTCCAAGACGGAAGAGAGCTGCAAAGAAGAGAAACGTCTCTAAAGTTAATATTTTTTAAAGCATCGTAAACTAAACCATGGCCTTCGTACACTGTGCATCTGGCGAGTGCGCCAAATCCGAGTTAGACTTGTTTACTCTAAAACCAACGCAGACAAGCATCGAAAACAGCTTCTTCATGGAGGTATCGCCTTTAGCCGCCTTGACACCGCTGGCCCCTATAGAGTTTTTTGTGTCAGGGTCCACGGATATGTATTTGGATCTCAACAACACGCTACTGCATCTTATGTGTAAAATCGTAAAAGCGGATGGGTCCGACATAGCAGCAGACGCTAAAGTGGCAACGATCGCTTATCCCCTAGCGGCCATGTTTAATCAGGTGGACATCACCCTGGGCGATCGACTCATCACACAGAACGATAATATGTACGCCTACAGAGCCTACCTCGAGAGTATTCTAAATTACAGTAGCGACGCCCTTGACACGCAGCTTTCAGCGGGTCTCTTCTACAAGGATACATACGGCCAGTTTGAAACCACGACTCTGGACGGTGCCAATCATGGTTTTGTAAAAAGAGCAATGTTTGCAGCAGGCAGTCGCAACTTTGACCTCCTGGGCCGCATACATTCAGATCTCTTCTTCCAAGATAAACTGCTCATCAATGGTATTGATCTTAAGATCAAGCTCACACGCAACAAGGATTCATTCTGTCTCATCAGCGGGGATGCGGACCAGTACAAGCTGGACATCCTGGCCGCGAGCCTGTTTGTAAAGAGAGTGAAAGTGTCCCCGAGCGTCAGATTAGCGCACGCCGACGCTTTGCAAATATCAAACGCCAAGTACGCTGTGGAAAGAGTAGCTCTGAAGGTGTTCAGCATCCCAGCAGGTACCCGTTTAACCCAGCAGCAGAATTTATTTCTAGGGCAACTACCCAAACTCATCATCATCGGTTTTGTGGACAATACAGCATTTAGCGGCACCTACGCCTTAAACCCCTTCAATTTTAGACACTACAACATCAACTACGCGGCGCTGGTCCACGAGGGCACTGTGATTCCTGCAAAACCCTACACCCCCAGTTTTATAACCTCCAACTACATCAGGGAATATCAGGGGTTGGTTTCAATAACCGGGAAGCATCTAAGGGACTGCGGTGTAGCTGTGTCAAGAGAAGGCTATGGGGCCGGCTACACGTTGTTCGCATTCGACCTGACCCCCGACATGGAAGACGGCGATCACTACAACCTTGTCAAAAACGGAAATCTAAAAGCTGAAATACGATTCAGTAATCCGCTACCGGCGAATGTGAACATGGTCGTATTCTCGGTATTCGACAGCATCATTCAGATCAACCACGCAAGACAGATTTTGTTTGACTATCTTTAAAACATTTTGTGAAATGGACACTGTGCAGATACGATCGTTCTTAAGCAGGCATAAAGACGCTAGGAAATACTTTTTAGGTGTTTTCCCTAGCGATGGATTACCCCCTGAAATAGGGTTAGAAAGACCCCGCACCCTAGTCTTTAACACCGACCCGCATGACAAGAGCGGAACACACTGGGTGGCCTTGTTTATAGACAGTGACAAGGTTATATTGTTTGATAGTGCCGCTGAATTCCCCGAACATCGTATCTATACACCGCCTATATTCAAGTTTGTGAAAAAAGCCGCTGCGAGGTTGGAGTATAACAAGCTGAGGGTCCAGGATTCCATAGCCATCACATGTGGGGAACATTGTATTTATTTTATCAGTAAAATGTCTGAGGGTATGTCGTTTAGAAATTTCTTAAATCTATATTCGCGTGACCTTGTTAACAATGACAGTATAGTTGTGAAATATGTAAAAGAAAACACAGTGGTCTCGGTCAGACCTGTGAAACCCGAATATGTCGCTTGTCAAAATTGTAAGTCCGTGGGACATGTGCATGTTTAATGATGAACGCCTAAAATAAAGACATTATTTATTTTTTTTAAAAGCCGGTATTCAGACTTTGTATTTCTATGCTACCACATACAACATAATTAAAACATTTTAAAAGACAACAGAGGCAGGTTGTAAAGTTATAAAAAAAAAGAAAGTGTTTTATTACAAACATCTATGCAGGGGTGTATTACATCGACAACCAATGCTCAAGAAACATAAGAAGAAGAAAAATCAGACGCTGCTATACGCGTAATAGACACATTTTATTAAAAAACAATAAAAAGTCTGAAGAAACATCAGGGTGTAAGCCAGGTACTTGGTTTGAAAAATGTATTTTTTCGCGGTACAACCACCGTTGCAGGGGTAGTCCAGGAGGGGGATAGCCGTGGAACGTCAGAGCCTGTTGGTGATGGGTGTACGGGGGCTTTCAAATTTTCAAGCATACGCCGGTGCTCGTTATTACCCACGAGCGTGGAAGGGATGTTGAGTTCAGCAGCGGCTCGTAGAAACGCATCCCAACCACGCGGTGCGTTTTGAGGCGTTATGATTTTGGGGTGCGTGAGACTTTTGACTAGATCGTACATGTGTGACCCTGCAACCGGCTGTCCCTTGTAGAGAAATTCGCCTCGTTCATTCCAAGATGTTAGGTCTTTAGAAGTTGCAAGTTTACTCATCAGCATTTGCGCGGCCCCCCTGTGTCTTTGACTTATATTTTTTAAGAGATCGGCAACAAAGGCATCTGAGGGTGATGCAAGGTCCTGTGATGGTTGCAGGGGTTGAGGGCCATTTGGAGGTGCGGCTGGTTGTTCAGAGTCCGGGGCGTATAGAGTCAGCTTATTTTTCTCGGTATTCCATTGGTTGTAGTAACTTAAAATGTTTTTAAGGGTGCTGGTGTAAAGGTTTGCCTTGTCGTAGGGGTTTAGATCGGTTCTGTTCAAAATGTCTTTAATTTCAGCATCCAGACTCAGAGTCTCATTTTGGCGTATATCCCAGGCGTTGTCCTTTGAAGAGCTCAGATGGTCCATTTGCTGCCTCGGAACCAAATACATCTTTGTGGCATGCTCCATTACTGTCCCGAGAGGAGGCTTGTAATTATGGGTATAGCTATGCCCAGCAAAGAGCCTATAAAGCCTCCAGACTGTTTCACCAGTTTCTTCTTGGTAATGAGTGAGGCCCTTTTATTACTGAGCTTCTTGATAAGAGCCCTCTTCTTCTTCAGAACCTGTAACTGACTCCTTGATATAGGGACGTTGCCTTTTAGGGTATTTAGGGCAATTTCAGAAATGGCAGACACTAAGTCGTCAGAAGCAGCGCACAGGATGGCCTTTCTGTGCTGGGGACTGGCTGTAACAAGCATTTTCAGGAGAGCTAAATTACGGCGTAGGCGGGCCGACATGGTCAACACCTTATATTATAAGGGACAGGATTGTAAATGTCTCTAAAAGTCATCAGCGCTGCTTTTTATAGGTCCGGACCTTGGGCTTAGGGGTGTAAGCGACTGGTAGATCGGGGGCAAATATATCAGCCCTCAGTCTATAGTCTTCTAGAGTTTCATTTTTAAGTCGACCAGCAGGTAGCCGTGGGGTTTTGCTGTAGCGTCGTTAAAGGCCTCCATGAAGAAGTGTGTGTTTCCTGGGTACATCTGTTTAGCTATGACTGATATTTGTTGTTTGTCACGGGGTTTTTAAATAAAACAAGGTATGAAGCGTTGAGAGCTATAGACCTGCTGTTCTTGCCCTTGTAAAACAAGTTCTGCACAATGTAGCAGATGCTTAGATTACGGTGATGCGAATATTGAGTAAAAGCTCTCTCTAACTCCGGATGATCCCCACCTTCACGCATAAGGTCATCGACAATTATCATGTTTACAAGGGACGGTGGCAGTAACTCATCATCGTTGAGATTATCTGGTATGCCTTCTATAAATCTGATATGGGCGAAACTACGGGCCAGATCAGTATAAAGAGCTTGCCAGCATGAATAAAGCCATACAATGTTATTAGGGGTTTGGGATAAAACATCGGCAGCATTTTCTAAGAGCTTTTTATAAAGTAGCTCTTACCACAGTTTGAGGGCCCTGCTAACACGCATGCGAATGGATGCTGTAATCTGGTGTCCATGGTGCGGGGTCTGTATCTCTAATGAGGCTAATAACCATACGGCAGTGTTTTATAGTCAGCAGTCAGAACCCTTTTATCAAAAACAACGCGTAATGTTTTATGTAAGGGCTGGGTTGTAATTTCCCACTTCTTTTTGGACCTGACTATACACGGCTGGTTCACAACTATGGTTTTAGCATTTTCACAATTGTCGGAGGCAGCGTATTCGTGCACCAGATTCTTCAGACTGTCAAAATTGATTTTTAGGGTGTTGCTGACATTTAATGTTATGCCTTTGACCTTCATACACACTTTGTTCTTGTTTGTGCGGTAGGAGTAGGTCTTAGGTCCGGATGACGTGTATTCTATTATATGCTCATCCTTATCGAGCTCGCTGGTCAAATTACCCAGATAATCCCCAAGAGGAGGGTCTTCATCCCCTGGTTTACTCAGAAAAATCACCGAGTCGGTATCGTGATACAAGCAGCGGTCCTGGAGTTTGTCCATAACCTTGTAAAGTTCTAGACGGGCGTGGGCGGTCGTGAAGCACGCTATGAAGATGTTGATGTTGTTACACGTTGTGGGGTACGCTTTTGTGTATTTCCAACACACCGCAGCGGTCTCGTCATCGATAAACCCGCAGCTGGACACCTCGTAACATGGGGCAAACAGGTACTTAAACAACTCATCAGGATCGGTTATTAAGGTCGTATTTGACAGGTTTGTACGCTGTGCGAATTTTCCCCATAAGGAGTTGAGGCAGAGTTTGGCTAACTGCCGGCGGGCCGGGTTGACCTCTATCAAATGGGGGCGTAAATGGATACCTTCGTGAGCGTAGTAGTCATCGATGTATTTCTGCTTTGCATCCTGACTAGTACACCATTCGGGATACCCTGAGGCCTCCTGCTTGTCTCTGAGAAACATATTAATGTATGGGGCAAAGAGTCGGGTCGTGGTCCTCTGAAAATGCCACACCTCGTGTACCCTACAGAGCCTGTAACCTTTCTCTAAGGCCGCTTCTACCTCGATGCTGCACCAGGTCCCTGTGAGCATCCTTTGTTCATCGGTGTGTCTACAATCGTCAACCTCTTTAAACACCGCACATGTGCGACAGAGGGGGAACATCAGTTTACCATCGACTCGGTATGGTAACACCGGAAAGTAAAGCTGTCGTGGAGGATAGATTTCACATTTGACTAGCCCAAAGTATTCGGATATGGGCTTAAAATCTCTATATATGATGGTGGGGTGTCCTAAGGGGTATACCTTCATTTTGTTCACAAATGGGTACAGACTGGTGAAATCATAGTAGTGTATTTTCTCACCCTCACCCACGGCCCTGTACAGTTGTATGGCATTTGTACGACCCCCGAATAAGGCATCGCGGGGTTCCAGGGGTTCTGGTAAATCACGACTCTGAAGGAAAGAGCAGAGCGCTGTGTCGGTTGTTAACATCTCTAACCACTCATGCTCCCAAAGAACCCTCATAGCAAAGCCACATTTTTCAACATACTGAGCCTTCAACAGCGTACGTCTGTGTAAGTGTTCAAATTTGACACCCAGCCGTCTGTTAAACTCATGGGGTCTGTAACACTGAGGGCAGCCGTGGTAAAAGCAGCCATTGTATTCAAAGGCCGTCGGCACCCCCTTAATTACAGCGTACCCATCCAGGTAGTAGGGACCCACACGGTATTCACCACCCTGTAAGGCGTGTTGAATATGTACGTCTTCCTTCTCAGAAACGTACATGAGCCACCGGATCGAGGGGGTTGAATATCGTTTCTGTTTGCCATTATAGAGGTCTACCGGCACTAGAGCAATACTTTTTGGTCTTAAAAACATGTGTTTGTAGATGGACATACACATGGAGGCCAAGACCTGGAACACCCTCCCCACCAACCTCCGACAGACCCAAGACCTACTGGCCTTCAGAAGACTCCTCAAGACCTGGCTCTTCGATCAGTAGCAGCACCACCCCCCTCTTCCCCCAGCGCCTTGAGACCCTCGCGGGTATGTAGTGCGCTTTATAAGTGACATGATTGATTGATTGATTGAATGTGATGTTTTGAAAAGGGTCTATGTATTCGACAGCCTTCGGCATTTCAGGCGTATTGGGTTTCAAGACCCTGACTTTCTTTGTCATTTGAGGCTTCTTGGGTTTCATGATCCTGACTTTCTTTGTCGTTTGAGGCTTCTTGGGTTTCAGGATCCTGACTTTCTTAGTCATTTTCACCACAACATCTCTGAAGAGGTTGCACGCTTGTCGTAGGATCATTACATCAGCCTGACAATAAGCTTTCAACTCTGTTTGAAAATGAAACTCCTTTTCACGGTTTTCAGAGTACCATTCTAGAAAGCTCTCCTTCTCGGATGGCATCATATATTCAACCCCGTAGCTGTCAGGAGGTGGCATGGGGCCCACAGAATTCTGGTTTGCCCAGGTGTTAAAAAAGTGTGGAAAATAACCTTTACAACCGGGGAATCCAAAGGCTTTTGGTAGCTTGCTCAATTTCATAGGTAGGAAATTCAGGGTGTCTATAAACCTTATTTGTAACCTAGCGGCTGTTAACAACATCAGCTTGGAACCCTGAGTGATGAGTTCTACTTGTACCTTTTCACGAATCATATTTTGTAAAATAAAGAATGAGTCGTATGCTTTTGAGTTGTGGGCCAGCATGGTATACCCTTTGAATTTGGTTTGAATGAAGGTGTTAAGGAAATCACCAACGCACGTTCTGCCTTCAAACTCCCAGCTGTCGTCGGAAGTTAGATGGTGTGCGTAAATATAGTTAGGTTGGTGTACTCCCGTCTCTTGTGTGCACTCTATATCAAACACTATGTAGGCTTCGGTTTTGGTCTGGGGTCTGCCTTTAACCATGTAGCACCGATGGTTGGTACCCGCCTCAAAAGACGTCTGACACCGGGGGCATTTCATACCTCGGCATTTGTGATCTGTCGCCACATACCGACCACACTCAAAGCAATCCATTTTAGGGCTGCATTTAACAGCTTTCTTATGGATGCTCAAACAGTCTTGAGAGCGACAAAACATCTTACAGGTGCGACACCTCACCTTCAGGGCAGCGTCTACGACGCAACCATCCCTCCGGCACATCTTACAATGCATTTCACACTGATGACGGTCCTTACTGTTGTATATGTGGTCACAATGTGTGCACACGTACTTGACACCCAGAAAACTTTTAAGGTTCAAGATACCGTAAAAGTGATTTTCGTGGTGAAGGACATATACGGTCTTGTTTCTCACACGGTCCCCTGTTGTAAAGTACTTCCAAGAGCCGTTGTGATAAAGAACTTTCACCGTCACAGAGAAATAGTTCTCAAAAAGACCTATGTCGCCAAAGCCGACCATGCGGTCTGGTGGTATTTCAAGAACCTTGTGGGCTTCAGCCGCTCTAGACATGATGGCCGCGTCGGTGGTGTTGCGCCCCATCAACAACCCTACGATGCTGGCCGCCAGACAGATATTGGGTGTGTCGTTGTTAAAGTCGAGCAGCCAACACTGTTTCTTACCAATTATCTGACTGTATAGCACACTCTTTAAAGGTCTTGAAACACCCCCCTCACGACCCCGTACAATGAGGGCTATGACACGGAAAGTACCGTAGGCGACTAGTTCAGCCTTGCTCTGTAAAAGCCTCGAAAGGCTTTCTAAAAATTCCACGGCGTCAAACACATCTCGGGACCTCCGTTTGGTGAACAAAGGACTGTCAAAACCCTGCCCCTGGAAGCGTAGTTGGAAAAAATCATTAGGCCCCACATCGCGTAACAACCTTTCTATGAGCGTTTGCACCGCCTGATGTATAGTTAAAACACCGTGATCGGAGGACCTTATCTGGTGGAGGTTGGTAAACCTAAACTCCTCGTAGTGCTCGGTGGCATTAAATCTCTCTACATCACGCCTGTAGCTTCTAATGCTCTCTAAATAGACGCCCTCTGAATCCTCATCTTGAGGGATTTGACTTATTGGGGAGCTTACTGATGTATCATTTTGGGGGTTCTGGTTTAGTAGGGTCTCTGGGGGTCTTTTAAGCACCCGTGTAGCACATATCCGGGCTTTCTTTAATTTACTTATTAAAAGCCGGCGCTGCTTGGCACTATTAGCCCACTTTTGTTTTTTACGGGACCAGGCTTTTCTAGGTAACCGTCCACCTCCTAGCTGAACAGTATGGGATGTGTCTATGTGCGCTGTACTCATGGAGGCCTCTGCTACATGCCCACCCCTTGACCCCTCTAGGGGTTCCGGATGTCGATGTGTTGGCGTTCTACCACCAACATCATTCAATTGCCCTCCCCCAGGACCGTTCCCTCCTACACTTACGTATTGGGGGGTGGATGGCATCGTGGTATGACTCTGATTGCATGGTTCTATGTACTTTTTACGCTGGAGTATGCGTAAGAAGCGCAGGGACTTTGTCAGTACTGTTTGGACCTTACTGTTATATTTTGATGTGTGTGCTTTTTTATTAGAACCGCTAGCATGGGGTTTCTTTAGGGTATGGCGCTGTCCTAGTCACGCCTGTATACGCCATATGTCTGATCCCGCTTCCTGGCACGTATTGAGGATCAGCCTTTTACACATGTCAACTCTTTGCAGTATCCGGTGCTGTGCCTCCACCATGGACCTGTCGCCGCTACCCCCAACCCCATTTTTAAGGTTGCGGTTTTCGCTTGGCGTTTTAGCTTTCTGACAGCCATTTGTATATCCTTTACATGAGCATCTAGTACCGGATTTGGGTCTACAGCGTCGTATTGTGGAGGGTTAGGTATGAATACGGTGTTTGGCTGTATAACAGCCTTTAACACCCCGGGGGCCTCTAATGGTCCTTCATCCCCAACACCATTCTGTAACTGAGGGCCTGGGGGGATCATAGAAATAGGATCGCAGTGCGAACACCCCGGGGCATTTGGGAAAGTCGCCTCACTAAATGTCACCCCCGTACTATGAATTGACCAGTCGTCCCACCCTGTACTGTCAGTGTTGTATGTTGTCGGGGGTGTTGCGGAGCTTACACTGGCCGCAGGGCTGTTTGGGTCGTAAGCTCCCTGAGGGCTGGTAGGGGACATAAGGTCCGGGGAGTTTAAATGACTGTCGAAATAATCGAGGGTGGTAACGGCTAAGGTATTGTCAGGGCAGGGGTTGGGTGAATGTGTAACAGGGGTCTGCAAAACCCCCTTGTATGTGCTAGAAGGCCCCTCGGGCGCTACTTCTGAGGGTTTATCAAGTTTGTCTACCATACTTGCCAGTGTATTGAGACAGCTTTTGCTGATGGTATACGAGCCTCCTAAGGGCTGCCCTTTTCCAGACCCGGGACCCCTAAACCCATCAGTAACTACTATAGAAGGCTTTGAGGTCTGTTCTACGGGGCATTCCTCTACAGACGTCGCTAGTTTATTTGAAACTATAGAGGTCTTCAGAGGATGGGAAGGGTCCTGTGGTGTAGCAGGTTTGTTTAAGGGCCCTTCCAATGTTTCTACTTGTAACGCCTGTACCCCTTGCTTATTCTTAAGATAATTTCTTGAAAGCTTGTTGACTTTAGGGGTTTGAGTTTGTAACAGAGCTTCCACACCAGGCGTCACAGCCGGGAGGCCCAAAGAGAGCGCTGGGGTAGATGGATCGTTCCCCTGCTTAGCAACATTTTTTAATGCTAGATCTAAAGGTGTAGCTATGGTCTCAGGGACCACCTGTTTCATGCTGAGGTCTAAAGGGGCTGCTTGGGATTCCTGGACCAAAGACGGCTTCTTGAGGTTTAAAGGACATGTCTGGGGTTCTGCGGCCATTTGCTTCTTCTTAAGTGTGGGCTTGTTTGAGATTAGAGTTCCTTTTGAGGCTTTGAGAGGGTTCAGATACACATCGGATACGTCGGTTCTCTGTTGTATGTGGGTGTAGTATGTGTAGATCTTATTCTGGCGTACATGCCTACTCACTCCTTTTGCCGCAGACCCGGTGTTCAGAACGGTCTTTGTTATATCCCTCAGCGGTTTTGTAGACCTCTTAGACTTATGCGTATCTTCGCCGTGGCTCTTTTGAACGGCTCCTAGAATGTAACATAAAAAATATATATTAGAAACAATATGGAACATAAGATGCTTACAATACCCTCAGTAGTACATCTGGTACTACATGGCTGTGTACCCCTTTGTTTGAGAGAATACAACCCAGAGAGTTCTTTTTCACACCCTTTTTGTATAAAACACACCTTTTAGATGTCTTTTCACAGATCGTTTCTTTGGCCCAGGCCCTTCTTTAGATGTTGAAGATTTCCTTTTCACAGGTCTTTCTTTTGGTCGCTGCGCCGGCTCTTGCACAATCACTGCTTCCGGGTGTGACTCCATGGACCCTGTAAAGAAAAAATAATCAGATTTGCAGTATACCGCTGGTCTTAGTAGACCCCTCTGCGGTGCGTTCCTATAGTTCACAACTACGGCTTTTGGGGTCTAGACACCCCATGGTTTAGACCGTTTAAAGAAGCAGCGCCTTTCTGATTTACCTGTAAGAACGGGGCTATCCTGTACACATGGCGATGCGTCTTGACCCCCTTGGGACATTCTATATCATCAAGAATCCATTGTAGTTCGGGATCCAGACCTATAAAACAACCCATACATGAGAACACCATTAGAAACACCTAACTTCTAAGATATATGTGAACAAACCTACGCGGAACTATACACCTCAAAACACATGTACCTGTCTGTAGGGCTAGCATTTCAGAGTCTGTTAGGATTAATTCCGGCATGTCCTGCGTCTGGATAAATAAAAAAACGAATGTTTTAAAACCACACTTCATAAACATGATATTATAAGTTCATACATTCACCTTAGAAAGCACCAATACACAACGCAGAGAGACAGACATCCTTACACAGAGTCTACATAAAACAGTACCGCGGAATATGGGCCCCTGGTTATGGGTGTACAAACTGTAGACATGACACGTCCGACCCCCCAGCTAAACATCCTGATTAAAGTTTGGGAAAGTTTGGGAAAACATAAAAATCTAAATTGAAAACAAAACTCAGCTGTTTATTTATATTATTTTACCCTGTAAGCAGATGTACCAATAATAGGGGTATCTGGTACCGTTAGATTAAATAACCCCTTAAAACTATGGGCGAGCATTTGCGTTGTAAAAGAAACACACACACACACACTTTTTTTTTTTTTGCATGGCATGTTTCTAACAGTGTATCCAGATATATGATACAGCATGTAACAGCAGCAGGGCTATTGTCTTTGTCACTGGTTGTTAGTTGCATAAGATAAATAAGCCGCAGCTATGATGTGTATATAATATTGAAAAAGCTTCCATTTAAAGCCCTGGTGACACCCCTACAATTCTGCTGTTTAATGCATTGTTGCACATCCTTAGGAGGCACTTCCTGGGTGGGAATACCGACCGGGAGCTCCCCCTCCGTGTTTCACGAAGGAAGACCCTCCCCAGCCGTGATGTCATCACAGAGGGGAGGAGCTTCCTTCGTGAAACGCGGAGGGGAAGCTCCTGGCAGCCATGATACTGCCGCCATCCCAACCCTCGTGGGGGACCCGGAAACGGCGCCACCAACACTCCAGAGCAGCGCCGCTGGTAAGAGGGCTCCACGATCTTATTTTTATTTTTTTAAAACAGGGCCTCGAGCCCCTCACTACCCCAAGGGCACAGGTGCCCCCAACCCCCACTTACCCAGCCACCCGGAGCACCGCGTGGAGCTCAGCGGGATCCGGGGCCTTTAATTTTAAAAATGGGTCCGAGCGCCACACACGGAGCCCAAGGCTGCAGGACCCTCACCCAAGCACCCGGAGCTCCGACTGGTGCAAAGCGGGCTCCGGGGCCTTTAATTTTAAAAAACCGGGCCGAGCGCCCCACACGGCGTCCAAGCACGCCGTCCCCTCACCCCCGCCCGCACCATAGCTTCGGAGCCCCCGCATGGTGCATAGAGGGCTCCGGGGCCTTTAATTTTAAAAAAGGGGGCCTCGCGCCCACACGACGCCCTAGGGCTCAGGACCCCCACCCCTATCACACAAAACCCCGTAGCACCGCATGGCGCATAGCGGGCTCCGGGGCCTTTAATTTAAAAAAAAGGGGCCTCGCGCCCCACACAGCGCCAAAGCACGCCGGACCCTCACCCCCACCCGCACCAGATCCCCGGAGCAGCGCCCATGATAGGCGGGCTCCGGGGCCTTTAATTTTAAAAACAGGGCCGAGCGCCCCACACCGCGCCAAAGCACGCCGGACCCTCACCCCCACCAGCACCAGATCCCCGGAGCAGCGCCCATGACAAGCGGGCTCCGGGGCCTTTAATTTTAAAAAACTGGGGCCGAGCGCCCCACACGGCGCCAAAGCACGCCGGCCCCTCACCCGCACCAGATCCCCGGAGCAGCGCCCATGACAAGCGGGCCCCAGGGCCTTTAATTTTAAAACCGGGGCAGAGCGCCCCACACGGATCCCTAGGCCTAAGGACCAACACCCCCGCCCACACCAGATCCCCGGAGCAGCGCCCATGACAAGCGGGCCCCGGGGCCTTTAATTTTAAAAACGGGGCAGAGCGCCCCACACGGAGCCCTAGGCCTAAGGACCAACACCCCCGCCCACACCAGATCCCCGGAGCAGCGCCCATGACAAGCGGGCTCCGGGGACATTTTATCTTTTATTAATTACGGGGCCCACGAGCCCCTCACAAGGCCTCCAACATGCCCCCGGAGCCCTCCAGGAGCGCAGAGGGCTCTGGGACTACCCCAGGCACAACGATCCTTACCAGAACAAACCATTGAACCCTGCATCCTGGCCCCTCAGATCCTTCGGGTCCTTCTAGGACCTCTAGTATAAAACTAGGACCACCAACCACAGAAGCCTCAACAGACTGCAGCCCCTGTCGACACGAATATCGCACAATGGACACTGGTGAGTACTGAAACAGTGTTTATTTATTGTCAAACTGTTTGGGGGGCTAATTTTATGGTCTCTGGGGCCTGTAAAGCAGTAGGTATCTATGTAAAAATGTCTCTAGACAGTGTTAATCATTAAAATTACATCTAAAACCAATTAAAAACTCTGATCATTTAAATACAGGCATCAACATATTAAATAAGCCCATACCCTCTTAAGCCTGTAACACAGCCCCTTATTTACGTACCTCCATTAATGTGTAGCAGGCAGCGTCAATCTGGGAGAAGCTGCTCTGGTCCATTGTTGGCTTTAAACTTCGGGGCTGGTGGGCCTGTGCAGCAAAGACAATCACAGCAGATCGCTCCTAATGGGTTTTTGAATGACTGCTTGTGTCGGCGCTCTAAAGTATGCTTTTTATACCTGGCAGGGCATGTTAATTGGAAGGAGGACCCTTTATGGAGGGGAGTGTTTAGAATCTTGTAGTACGTGTCATTATTGGTAATAGAGCATTGTAGTGAGGGTCATTATTGGGACCGTTTTCTCACCATTGCACTGCTTTGTTAGATGGCTCTTTGACCTTTGACAGCTAATAATTAAACCTAGGGCCTGTTGGGGGATGCGGTCCTGGGAAGGAGGGACGTATGTTTTATAAACAAACCCTGTACTATACAATTTAAGATGCGTGGGAAGCTTGGGACTGGCTGATTAGTTTTGCCTGTTCTCAACGGTGCTCTGTTAGGGTAACTGGCCTTTTGTTCTTGTGTTTTCACATTGTGACTTGTGACTTTTGTTCTTGTGTTTTTACGTCGTGACTTGTGAGCCTAATGGGTAGTTTTCTGCCCCCAGCTACGGCTGGGATGCATTTCAAACTGCAGCATCTGATTCTAAAGAAAGACCCTTTTAAAAAAAACTCTGCACCGTAAACCCTTGTGTTAGACAGCCCCAGATGTCCCGGGGCTGGTGGGGGCTTGGGGATGCCTGCTCAGACGCCAACTGCCAGCAACACAGCCCTCGGTTTTAAACAGACACACACATTTCTCTCTTACAGGTACACACTTTTTTTACACACACCCGTAAACAAACTGCTAAACCAACATGGGCTTCAACATGTGCACAGCGCTCACACTCTGACACAAACACGGTGCCACACCCTTGTATTTCCAGGGGCTTGAGGCCTGTCACTTTTAAGGACACGCAGCTGACACTTTTAAGGACACACCCACATGTCACTTTTGGGGACACACATGTCACTTTTAAGGACACAGCTAGGGGAGGGGGGGTACCTGTCACTTTTAAGGACACGAATGGTGATGGGTGGTATCCGCTTATACTACTATGGTGTTCTGTCGAATAGGGGTGGTGGGCCAGGTGATCGCATGTACCAGGTGGGTACTTAGATTATCGCCTCGTTTGTACGAAAAGAGCGGGGGTTCCCTGAATGCTTCATGTGTGCGTAGGAGGGACCAGTTTCGTTTAATGATCTTACTCACTTCGTTACTGCAGGGACTGAATTTAGAAACAAAAGGTATGCGGGACATGGTTTTTTTGGGTTGGGGGGTGAGAAGATTTTCACGGTGGCAGAACCAGGCTCTCTTGCGCGCTCGGGTAATGAGGCGTTTAGGATACCCCCTATCAAGTAACTTTTGTATGAGGATGTCGGATTCGCGAAAGTAATCCTTCTTCCATTTGCAATTCCTGCGGATGCGTAGGAATTGTCCAAAAGGGAGGCCGTCTCGGAGGCCTCGTGGGTGGTAGCTAGAATATTGGAGTAAGGTGTTTCTCTCAGTGGGTTTACGGTACAAGCAGGTGCCAATTTTGCCATCCTCAGCATGTATGGTCAGATCCAGAAACGGAAGGTCATTGGATTTGTAATCACAAGTGAATTTGAGGTGGGGTTGTGAATGGTTCAGCCAGAGGACAAAGGGGTTAAGAGTCTCTGCGGTTCCTTTCCACAACAAAAGGATGTCGTCAATGTAGCGTCGCCAGAGGGAAATATGCGCCAGGAAGGGGTTGTTGGGGGTGAGTATACTGGTCATTTCTAGGTTGTGAACAAAAAGAATGGCAAAATTGGGGGCGAAGCATGCCCCCATGGAGACACCTTTGATTTGTAAATAGAAAGTATTTCGGTATAAGAAGTAGTTGTTTTCAAGGGCGACATGTAGCAAATCTAAGATGAACACAGTGGGGATCAAGGTAGGTCTTTGTCTGGACTCCAATAGTTGTTCAATAACTTTGAGTCCCTCAGTGTGTGGGATGTTAGTGTATAGTGATTCGATATCAAGACCAACCATGAGTTCGGTCTGGATATCGAAAGGTCTATCCTCAATGGTTTGGATAAGATCCATGGTGTCCCTGATGAAAGTTGTTGTAGATGGGACGAATTCCTTTATGATCGCATCAATGTATTTGCCTAGGGGTTCGAGGATGGAACCACACCCAGACACGATGGGACGGCCCGGTGGGTTGGTACTGTTCTTGTGAATCTTGGGTAAGACGTATATGACCGGAGTCCGGGGTGTTGATTGTTGAGGAAGTTGTATTCTTTCTGGGAGATAATGTTTAGCAATCTTGCTCTACCGGTAATCTCTTGTATTTTGATTCTGAGGTCTGGCAGAGGATCCTTGGCAAGAGGGCGATAGTGGCTGGTGTTGATCAATTGTCTCTTGATCTCTACATCGTAATGGTCCACATCCATAACCACAATCCCGCCGCCTTTATCCGCTGGTTTGATAATTAAATCGGTTTTCTTTTTGAGATTGATCAAGGCTTGTTTCTCAGACAAAGGAAGGTTGTAGGGAACATATTCGAATTGAGTTTGAAGGTCTATGACTTCTCGTAAAACCAGGCGCTCAAAGGCAAGGATTTCGGGGGGCATGGAAGAAGAAGGCGGGTTAAACGTGGAAGGCGGGTAGAATCGGGGGCCTGAGGATTCTGTAGGAGATAGTTTGTCCGCAAAGAATTGCTTGAGTCGGATACGTCGGAAGAACATCAACAAGTTGGACTGGAGGTCGACGAAATTGGTGCGTTCAGTGGGTACAAAGCTGAGCCCTCTGCTCAGGAGTTGAGTCTCATCATGGAAGAGCACATGGCTTGATAAGTTAAATATCAGAATCAATTGAGAATCCGTGGGTGGTGCAGTAACAGTCGGTGGAGGAATGGCGATGTCGTTAGTTACTGTTGCGGTCCCCATTGGTAGAACCTGTTTCGGGTTTGTCTTTCGCCTGAGAATTGAGGTTGGTATTGCCGGTTGTTCCGTGGGCGGGTAGGGGGTTGTCCGCGTCCGCGGCCCTGTCCTAAAAAACCAGAGGGCAACAGGGGTGGTGGTCTAATGGAGGCCCTAGATGTACTCGGTCCCTCGTTTGTGTCAGAATCCTCAATGGAGGTGTTAGAGGAGTCGGAGAAAGTAATTTGTTGATTGTTACGGAATCTACCCCAGTTGCGGGTCCTAGGTGGGATGTAAGGAGTGTTGTAAAATTCGTCCCGCAAGTATGGGTAGGTTTTTTCAGTGTTATAGAATCGGATGTCTTTCTGGATTTTGGTAATTTTCTTGTTAAGTTCGAAAGTGTTGAACGTTGCTACGGTGGTATTGATTTTGTCCAGAAGATTCTTTGCGTCTGTGAAGGCGGTGTCTGCCAGGATTAGTTGCTCAAGTTCAGCTATTTCTTCCAGTTCTTTTCGGCTATGTTCGATGGCAGTATCGATCCCCAACACCATCCAATGGCGTGAGCAAGTGGTTGCTAGGTGACTGAAGCCTGTGCGGAATTTAGGATCTTGGGTGAATATGGCAGGGATGTTTCGAATTTGTAAGCCCAAGGGGATGATGTCTGATTTCAGATACTCAGTAAGCATACGAGCATGGAGATTCGTACGGATCTGTTTCTTTTTCAGTTTCTCTAGTTTGTCTAGTAGAACGCGGGAAGTGCTAGTGGGGGGAACAGAGGCAGTGGAAGTGGAAGGGCCCGAAAGTAGTGAAGGGCCGCTGAGTATTTGTTTAATATAATCTTCTGAGTATGTGGGAGTCTCCCTAGACATTCTAATTTGCAAACAAATGGCAAAAAAGAGGAGTAAATGAATTGGTCCGAAGGTAAAGGTCACATAGGGACCTACTCTCGCAGCTCGGCAGCTGCTCACAATCTTGGAAAAAACGACAGGAGTTTGACCCATAAACCAATTGAGATCTGGGTAATAATATGACAATAAGCGACAATATCTCAATTGGTATCAATGACGAAGACAATTAAAAAAGTATGTAACAAACATTACGAAAGGAAAAAGGAGACTCACGCAAGAATTCTCAATTGTGCACGTGGCATCATATAATTTGGAAGAAAAAATTGGAGACGGTACAGTTGTATCAGCACTGTAAGCATAAATCATATATACAGCCCAATTTGGACTTGGTGCACAAATGTGCTCGTGACACATGAGTGGCGACGCAAGTGACAAAGTGCAAACAGCGAAAACGGCGCGTAGTGAAAAATGGTGAAAGTATGTACAAGTGACTGTGTGGTTCAGCACATAATAATTCACAATAGTTGCGTAGGGATTGATGACATGAGTTAAATAGAACCACACGGGATAAGGGCGCCTTCAATTGCGCTGAGGGGTCGATGACGTTTCGATCCTATTGAATCAGGATCATCTTCAGGACGGGGCTGCTGTATTGAGAGTGCTGTACAGGGAGGGAAGGAGAAGTGTAAGAGGGTGGGCGGCAAAGGGCTGAAAGGCGCGCTGGAAGTGTGACCAAGGGTGCGTGACGGGACCTAACCCAAGGATCAGGCTGTAGCCTGGGAACAGAGAGGGTGGCCTCCCTATGGAAAGGACTACATGTGAGCGCCGGTGCCTGAGGGCAGCGGAGTGAAGGGGCGCGAGCGGACCTGTCTCTAGGTCTAGCTAGGGGGGGCCTAGGGCTGGGAAAAGGGGAAGAAGGGGGGCGCGGGGCGGCAAGGTGGGCACGGAGCCAAATTAGGGAGGAGACAGGAGATACCTCAGGATGTGGCGGTTACAGATCCACAGGGGAATAATGGAGGTAATCCGGCGTCTGAGGAGAGATGCACCAAGGAGTGTGCAGAGCTGGCCGTAGGTAGATCTGAAATGAAGAGACAGGGGGGGGGTTGGGGTTGGTGGAGGGGGAGCGAGCAGTCAATCAAGGCTCAAGGCAGAGCGCGATTACGAATAGTGAGGCAGAGCAAGGTGGAGACCGACTCACCTGTGCGGTTGCCGAGAGGGGATCCGTAATGGAGGATGGTGAATTGAGCCCTGGGCCTAGAAGGGCAGCGTAGCAGGCAGCGGAGGCCGGCAATTGGATATCCTCGGTGAAAACCGGGTATCGAGGAATCTGGGGAGAGATAGGCACGGTCGGGTCAGAGCCGTGTTGGGGAAGGGGGGAGTTGCGGGAAGCGGGTCTGTATCAGGGGTGACTTACCGGGTGGTGGAATCATTCCAAGAGGAAGGTGAGGCGCTTCAGTCAACTGGGGACCGCCACAGAAGTGTCCGGTTTCGGTTTCAGTGCGAGGGGAAGTGGAGAAATAAGCAAAAGTGGTCATGTGACCGGAAGGACGGGGGCGTGTGCAGGGGAGGGTGCGGAGGCTGGCAGGGGGCGGGACGAAGATGACGAGGAAAATGACAGGGGGCGGGTAGAAGGAAGCAAGGGGGAGGCGCGGCGGGAGGGAAAGTGAAACAGCCAATGGCATGAGGATGACGTGACATGGTATGTGTCAGTCTATAGAGGGACAACTGGGATGACTGCGGTTGCTGGGAGGGTCATGGATGTATAGGAGCCATGAATGTGTAAAGACACAGGTATAACCGCATGGCGGTATAAAGACAGGTGGGGCAATCATGGTCGCAGAAAGCGAAGGAGGGGCGTGAGTAGGCAGAGATAAATCATTCGAGGTGGGGAAGAGGCCCTGTCTCGGGAAATAATAGACAGCGGGCCAATCATGTATTAAAACACACAGTAAAACAAATAAGAGATCAATCAATGAACGGTACAGGGCACATGAAACAACATAGGACCATATAGGTAACAGTTAAGGGAACCAAACAATTTATTTGTAGTGCAGAAAAAACAGGTGTATATTGGAGCAGCAAGATCCGGAAGGTTACAGTAGGATAGTGCTGTTCCATTCGTCAATGGTGTTGAGGCCCTGATTAACTGAGTTACAGATAGTGATCCATTTGCACTCGCATTTATTCAAGAGGGCTCTGAGGTTGACGCCTCGGAGAGGCAGTGTGGGCTGGTCGATCACCTGCCAGGTGATATCAGTTTCGCAGTGGTGTTTCTCAATGTAGTGGGAAACAAGGGGGGCCGTCAAGACTTTACAGTGTATCCTGCTTTTGTGTTGGATTATTCTTTGTTTGATCATCTGTGTAGTTTGGCCAATATATACAAGATCACAGGGACAGCGGATGGCATAAATGACATTCTGTGATCTGCAGTTGGTGAATGTGTTGAGTTTGTAGGTTATATTGTTCACTTTGAAATCTTTTGTATTGTGTGTGAGGTCACACACTATGCAGGACTGGCACTTGTAATGTCCAACTACTGGTGGAAGGCCCCAGGTGGCAGTGAGGGTGTTCTGTCGAATAGGGGTGGTGGGCCAGGTGATCGCATGAACTAGGTGGGTACTTAGATTATCGCCTCGTTTGTACGAAAAGAGCGGGGGTTCCCTGAATGCTTCATGTGTGCGTAGGAGGGACCAGTTTTGTTTAATGATCTTACTCACTTGGTTACTGCGTGGACTGAATTTAGAAACAAAAGGTATGCGGGACATGGTTTTTTTGGGTTGGGGGGTGAGAAGATTTTCACGGTGGCAGAACCAGGCTCTCTTGCGTGCTCGGGTAATGAGGCGTTTAGGATACCCCCTATCAAGTAACTTTTGTATGAGGATGTCGGATTCGCGAAAGTAATCCTTCTTCCATTTGCAATTCCTGCGGATGCGTAGGAATTGTCCAAAAGGGAGGCCGTCTCGGAGGCCTCGTGGGTGGTAGCTAGAATATTGGAGTAAGGTGTTTCTCTCAGTGGGTTTACGGTACAAGCAGGTGCCAATTTTGCCATCCTCAGCATGTATGGTCAGATCCAGAAACGGAAGGTCATTGGATTTGTAATCGCAAGTGAATTTGAGGTGGGGTTGTGAATGGTTCAGCCAGAGGACAAAGGGGTCAAGAGTCTCTGCGGTTCCTTTCCACAACAAAAGGATGTCGTCAATGTAGCGTCGCCAGAGGGAAATATGCGCCAGGAAGGGGTTGTTGGGGGTGAGTATACTGGTCATTTCTAGGTTGTGAACAAAAAGAATGGCAAAGTCAGGGGAGGCGGTGTCTGTCGGGTGCACCAACAAGCCTTGTCAATGACAACCAATGTAGTATGCAAAAAAGGTGCGGTGTCGGGACCAGCAAGGTCAAAGTGACTCACCACGAGCAGGTAAGTCAGAGCAGGCCCGAGCAAGCAGGAGAGCCCACCGGAGTGAAAGAGGACCCACTGGCCGAAGGCACAGGAGTCGCAAGAGGACCTCGAGCAGCTCACCAAAGAATGAAGGCCCACGGTGCAGAGGATGCGGTGCAGGCAAAGATCTTAGCTGCAGGAAATGCTTGAGGCTGGGGCTTCTTGGAGACCAAAGATCTCTGGTGAAGAGAGTCAGCAAGCCTTGGCAACGGCAAGTCTAGGCAGTGCACAGGGGTACTGCTCCAGCGGTTCCAACAAGGGATAATGGCCTCAAACTCGGTGAGAAAACAGTGCAGGCCTCGAGGGAATTGCAGAATCACCACCTGTGTTGCAGAGCCTTTCAGAGTCTGTGGGAGCCCAGGATCAGCAGACCGGTCAGCTTCATTGAGGTGCCTGTAGTTGCAGGGGAGAGACTCCTTCACTCCAAGGGAGATTCCTTTGGGTGTCTTTGATGTCCACAGGTACTGTGAAGAACCTGTGTGGAGCACAGGCGTTGCAGCAGACTTGCAGGCCAACGAGACCAGCAGGAGTCTTCCCAGTTGCAGTGTCAGTTCCCAACGCGAAATCCAGCGAAGTCCAGAGTGCCCAGACGGTTAAAGAAGAAGTGGCATTGGATGTGAATCTTTTCCCACAACGAATCTAGGGCCCCACCCACAGGTAAGCCCTTAAGTACCCTAAGGAAAGGGTTGGGACGATTATGGGGTCCCTCCCAGAGGAGGGGCTGGACAGTGGGAAGGATCCTCCCAGGTCCTTTGTCCAGTTTTGCGCCAGAGCGGGATTCAACGGCTCCCTGAACTGGTTTCAACTGGAGTATGCAAGGAGGGCACCAAATGTGTCCTTCAAAGCAGTCTAGTGGCGCTGGCAAGCGCCCCCTCCCTGGTCCAATACACTATGTCCTGTCTGGGAGGTAGTCACACCACCCTGTGACAGGAAACCTCTTGTTCTGCCTTCTCCTGCTCGAGCTTGGCTCAGCAGCAGGAGGGCAGAATCGTGTCTTTGGTCGCAGCGGCCATAGTTTGCTGTCCGGGTCTAGAAGACTGGTACCGGGAGCACTGAGGGCCTCCCAGGGGAGCTTTACAGTGCATGGAATCATACATCTCACACCGTTTACGCTGTGGGAGGTATGATTTCAACATGTTTGATACCAAACACAACAGGGTTCTTTACAGCCAGTTTAGAGTTAGCCATCGCGTAATGACGCATGGCGACTCTATATATCGTAATGGCTGATGCACCTAAAACCCGGGAGAATGGACTCCGTGGATTGTAGTGGTGTCCTGCTCATGCAGGGGTACCCTCACACTTATAACTGATCACCCTGCCTTCATGATTGAAAGACCTGCCTTAGGGATGACTTATAGGTTTTAAGTGCAGTGACCTCAGATATAAGGAAACTTATATCTGTCATAAGTGGTGCTAGCACCAGCTTACACAGGCTGCAATAGCAAGCCTGTAGTCACAATTTAAGTGGTCTCCCATGCGTGGCATAATACATGCTTCAGTCCATGGGGGACCCGTGGTGTACCTATGCCCTGGGTACCTTAGTACCATCAACTAGGGACTACTAAGGGTACACCAATAGCCAATCTGGGGTGTACCTAAGTACTAACCATGTCCAATTTAGGGAGGAAGCACAGAGACTGGGGTCCTGATTAGCAGGATCCCAGTCAGACTAGTCAGTAAAACACAATGACTCCAGCAAAAAGTGGGGGTGACCATGAAAGCAGATCCTACTTACATACAATCACGCTGACTTTCCCTGCAGTAAGAAGGTGCTATGTGCTGGTACACTTGTTTTGCGGTGGTCTCTTTAAATTGTGTGCAACCATCTTCCCAAGAAGGGTGCCTGCCAGTGAAAGTGTGGAGTGTTGGGTGCCTGTCATGCAATGGCAACTATCTGCTTCAAGCAAGTGTTACCCTGTAATTTTGCAGGAGAGGCAATAGTTGAAAAGTCTAGCAATGATTGTGTTAGAGCTCTCTAGTGCTTAAATTGAGCCAGTGGTTTCTGGTGCTCAACACCTGTCACGATTCACTCCCTGTGCTCTCGTGCCCACCACCAGGGGGCCTACTTGTGGGGCTTTCCAGTATTCTAATATGCTTCCAGACACTCCCCTGTATGCATATCCTGACTTCCAGGCATTTGGACACCATTTAGGAAGTGACATCCATTCCCAATCCATGCCGGGTTTTGTGGAAGCCAGTCTGCTCATGCTGGAAACTCCATTACCTATAATCCCCTGCTCACTGCTTTGTCTCCACCCCTGCAGGCCAAGGATGGGTGGAGGAATTCAGTTCACCTGTGGCTGGCTGCTGCTAGCCTGCTCACACCTGATGCATGTGATTACTGTGAGCTCTTTTAAGCCCCAGCTCCCTTCAGCCCAGGGTTGGTCATTGTAGCTGTATACCGGTGAGGCCGATCCTTGTTTCCAGTGTTTCCTGAGCTTTTGATAACCTTGTTTCCAGTGTTTCCTGAGCTATAGTTAATCCTTGTTTCCTGAGTTCCTGAGCTATAGCTATTCCTTGTGCCTGAATTAGCACTGCCTGCAGTGCTACCTTGTTTCCTGAGCTATAGCTATTCCTTGTGCCTGAATTAGCACTACCTGCAGTGCTACTTTGTTTCCTGAACTATAGTTATTCTTTGTTCCTGGGCTTCAGCTATTTCTTGTTCCTGATTTGCACTGCTTGCAGTGCTCTCTTGACTTCTTGTTTCCTGAGCTGTAACTATTTCCTGTTTCCTTGAACCAGTACTGCCTGCAGTGCTACCTTGACTCCTGAGCCTTAGCATTCCTTGTTCCTGAACTGCAGCAGTTTCCCTTCTACCTGAACTAGCACTGCCTGCAGTGCTACCTTGACTCCTGAGCCTTAGCATTCCTTGTTCCTGACCTGCAGCAGTTTCCCTACTCCTGAACTAGCACTGCCTGCAGTGCTACTTTGACTCCTGAGCTTTTGCTCCATTCTTGTTCCTGCCCCAGCACTGCCTTCTATGCTACTTTGTTTTCTTGATTCCGTAACCTGCACTATTCTAGTATACCCTTGTAGCCTCCCCTTCTGTATATCCACAGTCCTTGTAGAGAAAGATCTGCAGTCTTCACAGGATATAATTACATCTAAGATTCTTGAACTACAGCGAGAGAATAAAATGTTTCACTCTGTTAAAAAATTATAACCCAGAGTTCAAATGGGAATCTAAAACCCCTGTACAAGACAACTTTTCCACGTCTATGTTAGCCTCCTTAGAAATGGAGAATGAAACCTTGCGCTCTCTTTTGCGGTCCCCTCAGAGCTGGTCCAGCAATTGTGTGAATAATACTGTGGCTGATCACTCAGATTCCATTCAGAAAAGCCATAGTACCTTTTCTCACAGTGCAGTTAATGAAAGTATGTGTTTGAAGTCTGAATTTTCTAACTCCTCTGCTGTTTCGTCTTCTAGTGCTAAATTACATCCAGGTGCTACATCTGAGATGTCCCTCCACTTTTCAGGAACCCCAAATGCAAGGCAAAACAAAAAACATTTCTTTGCTTTCTTTTCCTAGTAGTGAGGTCAGTTCTATCTCAGAGATAACCCATAGACAGGCCATTGACATACAGACAAAACCTGAACCAGTGACCCACATAATCCCTGATGTGACAATATCCTGTGACTCAGACCATGCTCTTGATTTAACGGCTGTGACTGAAGTGATCTCTTACCTGTTTCCTTTGACTAAGACATGTGAACTGCCAAATGGTAAAGGGAGTCTGGTCATCAGAGACTAAGATAAGCAGTACTCTTAGCCATCCCGAAGAAAGCGCTTCAGTGTGTTTTAATGAGCCAAGGAACTGTGAAGATTTCACTATTGACAACAGAGAATCTACTGTTCACGGGCTATCGCCATTCCAAGAATTTAAAATCTGTCATCCTCGTGCCTCTCTGCCATCAGCTTGTCTGCTTGCTGAGTCTCCAGAGTACTCAGCCGGCCTGCTGCTTTCAGAGTCTCCAGAGTCCTCAGCCAGCCTGCTGCCTCCTGAGCCCAAGCCTGCAGCCTTCCTGCCGTCTGAGCCCAAGCCTGCAGCCTTCCTGCCGTCTGAGCCTGCAGCCTTCCTGCCGTCTGAGCCTGCAGCCTTCCTGCCGTCTGAGCCTGCAGCCTTCCTGCCTTCCGAACCAGAGCTTCCAGGCTGCCTGCCTTCCGAACCAGAGCTTCCAGGCTGCCTGCCTTTCGACTTTGAGCCTCTATCTTGCCAACTTATTGACCCTGTGCATCCAGTTTGCCAGCCTTCAGAGGTCTCAGTACGTATACATACAGAGACTGAACCTCCAGCATCAGAGACAAAACTCTCAACATGTAAGCCTCCAGGGCCTGGGTCTCCTGCATACCTGCTTCCAAAGTCTCCTGCATATGTGTCTTCTGTATGTTTTCCTCCAGGTCCAGAACTCCAGGTCTGCTTCCTGTCACCTCTTTCGTCTTCAGCCAGTTTGACTTTGACTTCTGTGCCTCCTGCCAATCAGTTATCTGCTTTTGACCCTACAGACAATCTGCTTTCATTTTCAGAGTGCTACTCTAGCCTGCCATCATCTGGACTTCAAACACCTTTGATTCAAGCTTCTAAGCCCCCTTTGCTGGATTTGGACTCTTCAGGTCCTGCCTCCAACACTGCTGTTAAATTGCAGCGTATTATTCTACCCTCCAGAACATCACATTTTTCCTGCAGTCCTCTGGTATCTTGCACTACATCTCTGATGGAAATGGACTTATTTCATAGCAGCAAAGGCTTTAAATCGAGTCCCAGATTCCGGGAGCTGGTTGTTGGAGGGGGTGTACTGTCACAATTCACTCCCTGTGCTCTCGTGCCCACCACCAGGGGGCCTACTTGTGGGGCTTTCCAGTATTCTAATATGCTTCCAGACACTCCCCTGTATGCATATCCTGACTTCCAGGCATTTGGACACCATTTAGGCGGTGACATCCATTCCCAATCCATGCCGGGTTTTGTGGAAGCCAGTCTGCTCATGCTGGAAACTCCATTACCTATAATCCCCTGCTCACTGCTTAGTCTCCACCCCTGCAGGCCAAGGATGGGTGGAGGAATTCAGTTCACCTGTGGCTGGCTGCTGCTAGCCTGCTCACACCTGATGCATGTGATTTCTGTGAGCTCTTTTAAGCCCCAGCTCCCTTCAGCCCAGGGTTGGTCATTGTAGCTGTATACCGGTGAGGCCGATCCTTGTTTCCAGTGTTTCCTGAGCTTTTGATAACCTTGTTTCCAGTGTTTCCTGAGCTATAGTTAATCCTTGTTCCTTGATTCCTGAGCTATAGCTATTCCTTGTGCCTGAATTAGCACTGCCTGCAGTGCTACCTTGTTTCCTGAGCTATAGCTATTCCTTGTGCCTGAATTAGCACTGCCTGCAGTGCTACCTTGTTTCCTGAGCTATAGCTATTCCTTGTGCCTGAATTAGCACTACCTGCAGTGCTACTTTGTTTCCTGAGTTCCTGAGCTATAGTTATTCTTTGTTCCTGGGCTTCAGCTATTTCTTGTTCCTGATTTGCACTGCTTGCAGTGCTCTCTTGACTTCTTGTTTCCTGAGCTGTAGCTATTTCCTGTTTCCTTGAACCAGTACTGCCTGCAGTGCTACCTTGACTCCTGAGCCTTAGCATTCCTTGTTCCTGAACTGCAGCAGTTTCCCTTCTACCTGAACTAGCACTGCCTGCAGTGCTACCTTGACTCCTGAGCCTTAGCATTCCTTGTACCTGACCTGCAGCAGTTTCCCTACTCCTGAACTAGCACTGCCTGCAGTGCTACTTTGACTCCTGCGCTTTTGCTCAATTCTTGTTCCTGCCCCAGCACTGCCTTCTATGCTACTTTGTTTTCTTGATTCCGTAACCTGCACTATTCTAGTATACCCTTGTAGCCTCCCCTTCTGTATATCCTTTTCCAGTCCCTGCCCTTCTTCCCATTTCCTTGGTTCCAGTTCTAGTTTGCTATCTTTCTATTTCTGCTGTCTTGCTTCTGTTACCTTGTATGTTTGTTACCTGCTTTCTGCCAAGTGTGCCCTGTGATTTCCTTCCTTTCCTGTTAAGCACTCCTGCTTGTTGGCCTTTGTCTATTGTGCTTGTGTTTAGTTCTACCCCTTTGCTGTTACTGCCTTGCGTGTTCCTGTTTGATCGCCAGGATCCGTGGGCCCAGCTGACTACCTAGGTGGTGTTTCTTGTTCACTGTGAGTATTGTCTTTGAGTTACTGTTATAACATCACCATAGGTATAAGCTCCACAGACCCTGCCTTTGCATACATATCCTATATGTGGGTATTTTCAGTCAGTATCTGTAACAGCAATTGGGGGTGAGGAACTTACTGAGCTTCAGTCTTACCGTGTGGAGCTCCTGAGTGCTTTACCCCACATTCCCTTTATTGCTAATGTTGTATTATATATATGTCTTGCACGTCCGTCCTGGGTGTAGTTAGTCTGAATGCTAAATTGCCTTGTGAGTGCCCTTCCTTTCTGAGTCTTAGCTATCTTGTTCCTTTGTACAGGCTTCCCCTTTGGATCCCTTTTCTCCTATGACTTCCTGTGTGATCCTGGGCAGCGCTGTCCTCCTCTCTCTGTGTACGTTTTTTTACCCCGTTCCCAGTCCTTGCCCAAGTCCCTGACTGTGTTCCCGACATAGTCCCGGACAGTCCCTGACAACACCGGCACTTAATTGTCAACACCGGCACTTCGGATAGTCAGCCACATGGTGGCACGGTTTGTCTAATTTAGAGACGAGCACAAGAACAGTTGTTTGTTAATTAAATATACCTTTAAAATTACTAATAACTGCCTCCCAAGCCATTCTGATAGCTATGGGGGCCTGGAATAGTCTGAATTGTCACAGCTGGAGGAGTGCAATGCTTAATAGTTGTGTTGGTACTGTCATTGGCAGCATTGGCAGGGGCAATGGGTGGTACAGTTTGCCGTGGCCTCCTGAAAGGGCCCCAGCACTTATTGTTTCACAAATTAAGCACTGCAGTTTCCCCACAGAGATGCATCTACTACCCTTTTTATTAATTAGGATTTCCAAAGTCCCTAGTGAGCAAAACAGCCCAAACCGTGATATAGCAAGGAGTGTCACCATAGTGGCCCCAGGTCTCCCAAAGAGAAAGTCCCAGTCATGCCACAGTTTTAACAAACGTCCATCAATCTGGAAACTGTGATCAAGAGGTACAATTCATCTGTAGCACTGTAATCCTCCAGGGTACCAATGAATGCACACTGGCTAAAAAGCAGAGTTGTAAGTCTGTCCAACAATACCACTTATTAAAGTTGCACACTACGGTTGCCATAAGCTTCATGAAATCCTAAAAATAAAACAAGTAAAAAGGTTTCCATAACTTTTGCAAAAGTCACACAGTTTCAAAGCCCAATCAAAAACCATGACCAGAAGCTCAGATCTAACAATACAGCCATGCAAAACGGCAGACAATTTGGCAGCATTGCCCATGGGGGACTCCTTTGATGGGCATCAAGAACATTGAGCAAGGGCTGGAATGATAAAGACTTTAGTAAAAGTGAGGTTACAAACATCAGAAAAACCATATCTGCTGAGTAAGAACCTAATTTAAGGTATGGTGGGAGTGCCGCCATCTGTAAGGGTGGCGGAGGTCATTACCTCCATCAACCTAGCCGGACTCCTGCCCCTCCCTATTTAGAGATCACCGCCGGCCCTGCTGTGATCTCTGTGCCTTAATGGGGGCTCCTGCCACTTGGAATTCTGTGAACACGCATACATTTTGGTGCACATTTGCTGTTTCTGACAGCCACGAACCAAACTTGGTTATTTTTCAGACACAAACTCCTAAAGTACGTTTTCTTCTAGTGGAGCCAGTGGAGGCACCGCCATCAGAAATCTAACAGTCCGCCCAACTCAAAATAGAGCAGGCGGACCCAGGGTTTGGCAGACAGAGTACTCAGGCACGTCTGTGATGGATTTCCCTGTCCACTAAACTCTAAATCATGCCCCAATTTCTCTTGTGTAGCAATCTCTATTTTATCAGTTCATTAAATAGTTGACAAGACCCAAAATGATCAACCCGCTTTCCAGCCGAAATTCATATTAAAAAATATTTAAGAATACCCCAGGTGAGCTTTGAGGCAGAGCCGCCATCTGGCAACATCCTGTAGTCCTGCTTCCCCACTGGTGTCCGGGCTGCAAAGGGGGCCCCCTGTAGCGACCAGGAGCAAATTAAGTCCCATCCACATGGGCTGAGAGTTGCTGGAAGCAGCTTCCTGGCTGAACCGTTGCCGCCCAAGTGCGGCCCCAAGATGGCGGCAGAAGCCAAGCGTACAATTGTCACTCTAGTCGCAGCAATGGCACGCGCCCATGCTTAAAGGGAGCTTCAGGGGTGGTTGCCCCCTGCACCTTGTAGCTGATATCCTGTGCTACCTGGAGTGGAGGCCCTCCTTGGCAGAAGAGGCGTGGCCAGCAGCCTAGATTACGGCATTGCCAACCAACAGGGCACAGTGAGGGGGCCCTGGGCAAGTGAAGTGTGGGCACAGTGAGGGCACGAGGAGCGACAGCGGCAGTCGCCTGGACCCCTGAACAAGGGTCAGGTTGGGGTTCTCCTCCCCGGGGGAGTGTTACTTGCTCCCTCTGCACCTCATGGCTGTTCTCCTGTGCTACCAGGAGTGGGGGCCCTCTGTGGGTGAAGCGGCGTGTCCGACAGTGCCAGCGGCCTTGATTTTGGCCTGGTTGACCAGCGGGGCACGGTGAGGGGTTCCCGAGTGAGTGATGCAGTGGGCGCAGTGGGGGCATGAGAGGCAGCGGTGGCCTTCGCCGGGACCCCTGAAGAAGCACCCAGTCGGGGTGATCCACCCCAGAGGGTTCCTTGCGGCTCGGGCAACAGCCGGATGCTCGGGCCTCTGATTAGTGTGCACCTGTGTCAAGAAACCCTCCTTATCTACTGCAGTGAGGTCCATGGCTGTGAGTACTTGGTTGCCAGCAAGGCCCTCACGCACATTGGTCTGCGTGCAACGCTTGCCTTATCCTCTCCTGAAGGTTGAGAGTGGTGAGTGTAGTTATTTGTCACCTCTGCAAGGCCTGAGGTGTGGTCTTCCCAGAGGTGAGGAGGATGATTGTTCTGTGCCTTCATATTGCAGTGGCGGCAAAGCACCAATACAGGTGTCAGCTGAGGTAAGCGCTTGTCCTATCTCCTAGGACTATGGGACTTAGTACTCAATGGAAAGGGTCAAAGGGGGCAACCAGCCTCCTTCTTGCTCCCGCAACGTCATGGAGGAGGGACCCACCAACACTGCACGAGACTCTCCTACCACACTGGATTTCATTCTGGCAGCCATTAAAGACACAAGGGAAGTTCTGGAGCACAAGATGGACACTGTGGTGGCTGACCTGGGTATTCTCCGGTACGATCAGCGCACGTTGGTGCACTGACATGCAGATACTGTGGGGGGACCTTACATCTCAAATGGCAGATATGATGGAGAGGCTGCGTACCCTAGAATACAAAGCGAGGATGCAGAGGGCAGAGCGCCCAGGAACAATATCCGCATAGTGGGCCTACCAGAATGGATTGAGAGGTAAGACATCGTTTCTTTCTTGGAGTGCTGGTTCAAGGACGAAATGGCTCCTGTTGAGCTCTCCCCCTTTTTTGCATTAGAATGAGCACATTGGGTGCCAGCCCAGCCCCCCACAGGTGCTCTACCCCGACCAATGGTGGCACTTTTGTTTAATTACCGTGACAGAGACTATATCCTCTTCAAGGCTCAGGAAAAGGGGGACTTGCTCATTGAAAATCACACGGTGATGGTGTTCCCGGATTTCAAGCTGGCACTCCAAAAACAATACCCTTCCTTCATGGCTGCCAAAGCGAGACTCGGACAACTGGGGATTAAATATGCCATGCTTTTTCTGGCTAAATTGAGGTTCATCACAGACACTAGTGCCAGATTTTTCATGGATCCACTAGCGGTATGGACCTGGAATGAGGCGCATTCAAGCAACAAGGTCATACCACGTGCAGCCGGGCGGCCCTCCAAGTGCGAGCGCCCCCAGCACCACCCTGGACCTGCATCACCAAGCTGTCCCTCAAAGGAGCAGGCTAGGAGGGACTGACTGAGCGCAGTGGCAGTGGTAAGCATTGGGATGACTGGTATGGACACCAAACCAGCTGAAGAAGGCGAGCTATCCAGTGCCTCGGAATCGTACACAAACTCTAGTTCTACCCTACACATCACCTCTGATGCTGAGATCACACCTCGGACAGCTGACGACCTGCGGTGATGGAGAGCTGTGACTTGTGGATGATGTGATATTGGTAACTGTATGGGGCGGGTGGAGTGCAATAGCTGTCTGATTTAACTACAAAGCCTGGGTAGCACCCTGCGATCCGCAGGCTTATTTTCCTCGGAGACAGCCACCACCCCACATTAATTCACTTTGTGACTCGCATATGGTTTCTTTGTTCTGGTTTATCATTGGATGGTGGGACTGTTGCCTTTCTGTCCTGGGGCGGGGGGGCTTGATGTTTGTGCCCGAAGAACCTTCTGCATGCACTGTTGGGTGGGCACTGGGGTGGGAGGGTGGTTCCGGGTGGGGGCCCTTTATCATGGAGCATTTAACATGGTTGATTTTACGTGATGGTGATTACACAGAATGCAAAAACAACAATTGATGGACAGAATGCTGAACAATGTCATACATTCACCCCAGTACAGAGATCTGGGCCTAAATCTATCGTTTTTTTGCTCCCCATGCCATTCCAGTTTGAACCAAGCCATATGTAAATCAGTCTTGACCCTGCGCCCAATGGGAACAGTCCAGCCCGAACTGCCTGGCCAAGTCCTCCCTGGACTGGAACCAAGCATCCTAGGACCAGTTTCGGGTTTCACCCCTCATCAGCCAGGATAGCTTGACTCCAGTGGCATGTAGAGCACGGGACCCACATCTGGGCATACCCATCCCACTCGGGGGTGACAAATGCAAAAACAACAATTGATGGACAGAATGCAGAACAATGTCATACATTCACCCCAGTACAGAGATCTGGGCCTAAATCCATCGTTTTTTTGCTCCCCATGCCATTCCAGTTTGAACCAAGCCTTATGCAAATCAGTCTTGACCCTGCGCCCAATGGGAACAGTCCAGCCCGAACTGCCTGGCCAGGTCCTCCCTGGACTGGAAACAAGCATCCTAGGACCGGTTTCGGGGTTTCACCCCTCATCAGCCAGGATAACTTGACTTCAGTGGTATGGAGATTACACAGAATGGTAATGATGTAATATCCTGGAATGTTCGGGTCTTAATAGTATGTCCAAGCTCTACTAGATTCAAGAGTACCTAAAGAGATTGGGTTTCAAATTGCCCCCCTGCAGAAAACACATTTAGAGACCTCAGAGGGGGTGGCACAGCAGAGCCATTGGTGGGGCCACTTGACTTACACCTCTTATTCAGCCTTTGCTACTAGGGTTCTCATATGGGTCAGATCAGGAACATTTTTCCAAGTTTTAGATGAAAGGATAGATAATGAGGGGCACTACATGGTGATTAGTGGATGCCTGGGGTGTAAACACCTTATGATTGTTAACATTTATGCACAGACCAACCCAAGTTTTTCAATGGAATGTCTTCGGCCCTGGCTCCCTTTATGACTGCTCCTGTTCTTATCAGGGGGAATTATAATTGTATAGCCTATCCTTCCTTGGATAGGCTTCCTGGTCCTAGGAGCCAACAAGAAATTTGCAGACTGGATCCAATATTGGGGCTTAGTGGACACTTGGCACATGAGGCGTCCCACTGACTGTGACTACTCCTTTCATTCACATTTGCGTGACTTACATGTGCGCCTAGACACGTTTCTTTGCACCCCAACAGTACATACAGAGATAGGGCACTCAGAAAATTTGGCTTGAACACTGTCAGATCATAACCCGATTCTTATTACCAATGCCTGGGCACTTACCCATGCTTGTATCCCCAGATGGCGCCTTAAGAGGGAAAACCTGGAAGACCAAACATTCCATGATACTATTGGGGAAGAAATACGGCATTACTTTACTGACAACTCTGGGTCCACTGCGTCTATCTTGATTGAATGGGAATCTTTAAAGTCAGTAATCCGAGGGCACTGCATCACTCAGGCAGAGGGTGTGCAGCAGTCGCTGCATTGTGAGGTGCGGGTGCAGGAGATTATGCTCGGAGTGCTCGAACGTCATAGGCACACCGACCCCTCGGTGCACATGTCCTTGCTGCTAGAGAAGGAGAAACTGGTGGCTCTCGTGGAGAAACTCAGATATTTTTTCTATAGGGAATACATGATTCGGGCCCATGCAGAATGGGACAAAGCTGGTGCATTGCTGGCTTGGCTGACAAACCCCACTAAGCGGGCCTTGCAGATACTGGAACTAGCTGATGGGTGTGGTGCCCATGTTTATGATCCAGAATATAAGGTGGGTGACAGCGCCGTTGCTTGCTGCGTCAGCTATAAATGAGGAGGCAATGGTGATGCCTGTTGATTTTGATTCAATAGCTATGACTGGGAATATATGTATGAAGTGATGCGCCACATGGGCCTTGGGGAAGTGTTTCTTTGCCTGGACCAGGCTATTATAAGAAGACATTACTGTGAGAGTTAACACTGGGTAGGGGTGATTTCGGAGGCCTACGGGGTGGAGCGGGGCACGTGTCAAGGCTGTCCTTTTTCTCCACTGTTGTTTGATATTGGAGTGAAGCCCCTGGCATGCAGGGCACCGGAAGCCACCTTTTACGGGGGTATTATGCTCTGGGGGGTTGTGCACCACATTGCACTGTATGCAGAAAGCATGTTGTTCTTCCTTCATGACCATTGGGTTGATGTCCCCGGTGCCTCTCGTCTTTTGGAGGACTTTGGGACTCTATCAGGCCTTCGTGTAAGACTAGCGGCAAGAAACAAGTGTGTTCCCTCTGCGTCCATGGCCTGGGAGGCCACCTCCCCATGCGAGGGTTCAATGGGAGATTACCACTTTTAGATATTTAGGGGTCCAGCTTTTTAGGACAGAGGCTTATTTGCTGGAGGGTAACCTGGGCATAACGCTTACGGCGCTCCGCGGGAAATACATTTCTGCAAAACTCTCCCCATATCAGTGGGTGGCAATTGCAAAAATTATAGCCTTGCCCTGCCTGCTGTATGATTTCACCACCCTCCTCATTGTGATCCCCAGGTATAAATTTAAAGAGATGCACACCTTGCTTACTGATCTCATTTGGAGTGCAGGTAGGCACCGAGTGGCCCTTACAAAGCTCCAACGTCCTGTTCAGGGCGGTGGTTTGGCTGCTCCTGACTTCAAGGCATTTTATCTGGTGGCCCAGTTGCAGTGGGTCAAAAGATGGATTGCCAATAGAACACAGGGTGGACCGCCAGAGGAAGGGGGCAATCCCACCTCCCTTCACCCTGGTTGATGCAACTTTTGCTTAAGCTTAAACGTATTAAATCGGAACCTTGTTCCTTGCAACCAGTTGCTAAATATTGCTGGGTATGATACTTACAGAAAGTAAGGTGATCACCCCTATTCCCCAGCCTCCCCCTCAGCAGGCTATCCCGTTTCTTCTGGGAAGATGCCATTTGTCTGTTGGGGGAGTGGTTGGCCTCCGGGGTGGGAACAGCTGGAGATCTATATGAGTATGGTTTATTGAGGTCCTTTGAGCATTTGCAGGTGGCCTACGACCTGCCAGCAGGTCACTTCCTGTTTTTTGCGGCACTCAGCGCTCTTTTAGGGCAACAGTGGTGATGTGGGCAATCAGAACCGGACGCACTGCAGAGATGCCATACTCTCTGTACCTCGTCGGGTAGACACAAAGCCATCACAGGGTTATATACAGCACTGCGGGCAGACTCGTACAATCCACTTCACAACCTTAGAGACGTTTGGGAGGCTGATGTCGACACCCCTATATCTGACGTGGACTGGATAAAAATACTGGCTGGTGCTGCCCAAATTTCTCGTAATGTTTGTTTTAAGTTGATACATTTCTATTATATCCACAGGGCATATCTAACTCACGAGAGGATCAACAGATACTATCTGAAAGTCTGCTCGCGATGGTGTGAAGCTGCCCACATCTGGTGGGATTTTGGGCAGAGGTGATGGCACTTGTCAAGGAGATTACGGAATGAAATTTGACCCTTTCCCCCACAACCTGTCTACTGGGACTGTTCCCTAGACCTGCTAAGCATAGAGTTACTACAGAATTTGTGGATCTCTCGTTAATTCTGGGGAAGCGTCAGATCACGCTTTATTGGAAGAGTACAAGGGGCACACACTTTTCCAAATGGAGAACGGACTTGTTGAGGTAGGCAGATTAGAGAGCACAACTTTACTTCTGGAGGCTTAGCAGGGGTAATGCCCCTTGGTAGTGGCCGGGGCCTGGGACACTATGTTGGAGGAGTTGTATTCTGACTGTACACAAGCAGAGGTCCCTTCCCCACCGACCTCCCAAGGAGTCGAGCCACATTAGTGTTCACCTTTGGCATGTTTCTTTACTAGGACCCTCCTTTCCTTTACCTCCTAAAGGTCTGATTTCCCCTACCCGTGCAGCGACAGTCCATTGGGGCTACCCCTCCCCCACCTTCCTTTCCCCTTCCTCTTCCACTTCCCTTTCCCAGCCTCTCCGCTCCCGATTGGAAGACTCCTCACAGTGCGTGGCCATGATGCATGTCTGTCACTCGTGTTATCTTTGGACTAAGCTATAAGGTGGGGGGAGTTGGAATCATTAGAATGGTTTACTTTTTACGTTGCCATTTGAGCATTTATGGCCTGATTACGATCTTGGTGGATGGGATAATCCGTCACAAACGTAACGGATATTCCGTCTGCTGAAATATACATCCCATAGGATATAATGGGATTTATATTTTTGCAGTCGGGATATCCGTCACATTTGTGATGGAGCGACCCTGTCCACCAAACTCGTAATCAGGCCCTTAGTCCTCAATGAGACCGGGTCACTGAGACACGTACAGTGTACAGTTCCTTAGCTCGCCTGACCGCAGTGAGCAGAGACTTCCTTGGCTGATATAAATGGTGTAAAGATTCTGGAATGTAAAATATGCGACTATACCATTACCTGTTTCTTCTCAAGGAAAATGTCAATAAAATATGTTTAAAAAGAAAAAAAAGAGTGCTGCCATAATATGTTGTATTTAAAGTAAAGAGTTGTTAGTGCTCCTAGTCAGCACCTTGCTTCCTGGCTGGTATTTACACCAAAACAGATAAGGGCAGCATGCACCACACCCATAAACCTGAAAAGGTATGGGCTGCAATTGTACTGAAGAAATTCAGTAAGAATGAAATACAAATTGTCCAGAAATTTCTGAGCAGTATTTAGACTATAAAAACTGAACAATAACAAGGATTGCACAATGACAGTGGCAGAGAGTCCATTCATTTGAACGGTGTTTAACTGTGTAATAGTGTTTGTAGTGTCTTGCAAGTTTTACGGCGAATCCTTTTGGCTCCTAATGGACTCCGTAGAGCTGTAATGTAGGTGTCAGATTGGAACGCAATGAAAGCTTGTTTTAGAATGTTGGGTTGTAGTTACATGCAGACAAATAAAGATGTGTAATCAATCAACCAAATCAAACTTTATTCGGTCGTTCCGACCATAAAAGTGCAAGTGCTACCAGTACATAATTGCAAGATTGAAGACAATGCAGTATTATAATGAATTTTTTATGACCGAAAAAGTGCAAGTGCTTACAGTACGGCACTTCAAGTTTGAGTACATGACAAGCATTCGCTATATACAATTACAATAAGTTGTTAAAAAAGGTGTAACACTCAAGGTAAAACCGATTAAAAAAGGGATCAGTTAAAAAGGATACAAAGTTCAGTTAACATGGCGAAAGCCCCAAAGTAGTGCATTTAAAATCCCACTAAAAATCGCATTAAAAAAGGTGAGACTCTGCGCTACATTGCAAATGCCTAGTGATACTGCCTTGTTCTCGTTAGGGGGTCTGGGAAGATGGAGTGGAAAACGTAGGGACACAAATTCACATCTTTTGTGTGTGCCTTCTAACTATCCACATTTTCCCAAGGAACTTGGCTACTGCACACGCAATTAGTGGTCTTGAGTCAGATCTTAGGATGCGCAACGGTGGCATCGTGTTCCCAACAACCTGCAGACGGGTGCCAATCATTTGCGCCTCGGGGAGTTGTACAGCGGGCAAGCGAAGAAGATGTGTGCAATAGACTCAGCGGAACTGGGACAGCTGGAGCAATGCAGCTGCACAGATGTATGTTGTCGCCATGCAGATATGAAGGAATTAACAGGAAGAGATCCAAATCTAAATTGGATATAGAGCTTTCTATCCTGAGGGATCGTAATGACCTCCATATAATGCTCATGTGCGCTTTGGATTTTGAAATCCAAGAATTCTGATGTGAGGCGGCCGCCTTGAGAGTCTTATACATTAGACTGGGCGACCCAGTTCCAGTATTGCGACTTGACCAGCCCCTTACTTGGTAGCAAACACAGGTCTTTAACATCCCATAAATTTCCTAGACCTATTGCTGTAAGTAGGGATTTGACTTTAGTAAACCACCCAATTTTGTTGAAGCGATCAAGTTTGCAAACATCATCAACTGCGGCAGCATAATGGGAAAGCTCTGGGGTCAGTTTCAGACGTAACCAAAAGAGCAAGGGGCGAAGTCGTGCTTTGTCAATAATGGATGGTCTGCCCATATCAAATATTAGGGGAAGGAGCGGAGTGCTTTGGGGAAGAGAACAGAGGGATCTCAGGAATTTATTCTCGGTGGTAAGTAGACCCTCCAAGTTTTCGAATCCCCAGAGTTCAGCGCCGTACAGAGCAGAGCCCACTACGTTATGATCATAAATCTGCAGTGGTGCTGCTATTGGTCTAGACTGGGAGCGTCTGTGCTCCTTCAACAGAGCCCCAGTGGTCTGCTTCTGCTGGAGAATCTGCTTCATTATGTGGTGCTTCCAGGCCATTTCATCGGAGAGAGTTACGCCCAGGTAATCAAATGTTCTCACTCTCTCTCGAGGAATCCCTCCAAGTGATAGTTTTCCTTTAAAGGATTTGTGAGGGTTCAGACGTTTAATATTAAGTTGCGGCTGTGGAGTGGTCATTGGTGCATACCCAGGCTGGGAGGACACTACAAATGGCGACGGGATAAGTAACCCGAAGAACGACGTGCTGTCCCAGAGAGTTTGCCGAAGTCCAAGCAAACTGCTCATGTATGCTACATGTGTCGCTATTGAAGTACAGAATCAATGCATTATGCATGTGCAGTCAAAGCGCAACTCCAGCTGCTGCAAAGCAGTTGAAGATAACAAAAGCATTGCAAAGAATCTACACGTCGATGGCCGAAAACCTGATGGTCAGACCATACATAAAGGTAGCGGCTGCCTCGCAAGATAAAGTTGTACATTATACAGAGTGTTAACGCTGAAGGCGGACTCAACAAAGTTTACGAAGTGCATCTGCTGATAATCATAACTTGCAAAATAACACTGCAAACAGAAGCGCTGGCTGACAGAATAAGTAAGAAAGGAGTATATTATCATTGCACCTACCAGAGCCTCGATAAGCGAAGCTTTACGACCTCATCACCGGGCAAGGAGAACCAAGAAGAGGCACGAGGGTTGTGCTTACTGAGCTTTCCAATACCTGAAGTGGCACACCACCTAAGCTGCCAGGTGATAGCTCAGAACAACTCCAGAGGTCTCCAACAAGTGGAGAAGTGCCGATGTAAGCCAAGAAGGAGGCCACAGTTCCCACGATTGTCCATGACCACTCTGAGTCCGGTCCTTTGCAAGACCTCAGAAACAGAGCAAATGACGCAGGTTCAAGTGGACAGCCAATGGTAGCAGAAAGAGCTCCACCTTCAGTTGCAGCTTTTCCCATAACTAGTTACCATACTCCTGCCTTCCTGAAACCAACACCACCTTTCGATACCACCAAAAAGCAGAATATTGGCGACAGATGGACTGCTTTGATAGAGACATTTGACGATTTCATTGATGCACTTGAAGATACTGATAACACAAAGATTATCAAGTATCTCAAAAATCTTGCTGGTGATGGTGTGAAAGAAGTCATAAAGAAAATACAGCGAACTGACAAAGAAATCGCATATCGTAAGATTAAAGAAACGTTGAATCTCAAGTTCAATCCAGTACCAAACGTTGATTCTGAAAGATACATTTTCAGTCAAGGACCTTCAAAAATCTGGTAAAACTACTGATGAATTTTTGGAGAGACTCGATACACTCATCAAACACTGTAAGTTCAATTCATTTATTGATGAAAATGCTATATGTCTTAGAGTTATTGATGGATGCTTGTCAGATTAATTCAGACGACGAATGCTGAGAGAAACTCTTAGTCTGGAGCGAGTGTTGATGGCTGCCAGAGCTGAGGAGCATGCTGAAAGATGAGCTGCTGACATGGAGGCTGGAGGCGCCCAGAGTGAATCAGTCATAAATATAAAAAGTAAGCCTAAGCTAAAGCAAAAGACTGAAGGACACAACGTGATCTTCACACACAAAAAGAAGTTATATTTTAGATGTGGATTTTTGTTTCCACACGAAGATAAATGTCTTGTCATTGGATAGATATGCAGTTTGTACGGCGAAGGAAAAAGTGAGTGCGTCACAGCGCAAAGCCAAAATGGCCGCCAGAACATTCCTGAAGCAACGTTCAACGCACACCCACAAGGCCAAGCGGTCACATAAACTGAGGCAAAGTAGTCTGTCTGCTCAGTTTCAGTACAACTGCTGATATGGGACTGATATCTGAGAATTATAACATGAATGTTCATCACAAAATAGTAATTCAATTCCCTTCGTTGTTTCATGGTTTAGGAAAGATTAAGACTATGAAAGTAAAGTTGCATATTATTGAAGATGTCTGTCCTGTTGCTCAGAGACATAGATGAATTGCTTTTCATTTGCAATAAGCTGTTGCAAAAGAACTTGAATCATACTTAAGCATGACATTATTTAGCGTTCAACTGGTCAGACGCCATGGGTTTTTCCCATAGTGGTAAATAAATAAATACTCTGATTTGTAGAGTATGGCTTACCACCAGTGAGGCGCTCTCCATAGGCACGGGGAGATTAAGTGATTTGTCCAGAATCACAGGATGTTGAGCCGATGCAGAGACTCGAAAGCCGGATAACCAGCTCGGCAGTCTGCAGCTTTGGCCGTTACGCCACATCCTCTCCCTATGAGGACATTCCCCTCTCTTTACTGCCCAAAAAGGACAGTGAAGGAGCTGTACGCATAGGTGTTGACATGCGTCAAGCAAACAAGGCAATTGAACGAAAACGCATCCAGGTCCACACATTGCTGACATGATAACGCAATTAAATGGTGCAAAGATCTTCTCTCACCTTGATTTAAATAAAGGTTATCATCAGTTGGAACTCGAAGATGATTGCAGGTACATCAAATTACAACCTTTCCTAAACATGTTGGTCTGTTTCGATACAAGAGACTCAGTTTTGGTGTGTCATCGGCTGCAGAACTTTTCTAAGACGTCATTCGGCATGACATACAACCTGTTGTGAATGCATTAAGTTATAGCGATGACATGATTTTCGTAGCTACACAGAAGGAGCATGATTAAACTGGCACACAAGTATGTCGATTACTTATTGATACAGGTTTGACTTTGAATGCAGACAAGTGTGAGTTCCACAAGCCAAAGTAAAAGTTCTTTGGGCGTTTTTTTTTTTTTGGGTGGGGGTATGGCATCTGATCCTTCAAAAGTACAAGCACTATAAAATGATGATCCCCCACAAGATGTTTACATGATACGTTCATTTCGTGGCATAGCCAGTTACTGTTCAAGATACATACAAGACTTTGCTACACTACAAGAGTTAATGAAGAAAAACGTTTCATTTAAGTGGTCGCAAGAATGTGAGAGAAGTTTCAAGAAAATCAAACAAGCCATTGAAACTGCTGCTCAAATGGCCTACTTTAATCCAAAGCTTCATACTGAGGTTGTTGTTGACGCTAGCTTAGTCGGGTTAGGCACTACCCTTGCACAGCACAACAGACACCCAAAGACTAGAAGGCATATTGTGGCATATGCCAGTAGAAGTTTGTCCCAGACAGAATGCGGATAAACGTCGGAAGGCTGTCGGTGCATCCCGCTGGGAAATAGCTTTCACACTGTGAGCCCAGTGAGCCTATTTTGCACTTTATCTTTTGCATCTTTTATACTGATTACTCAGCATGACCTTTTTAACTCTTTAAATTCTATGTTTCAACTGGTTTTATTCTGGTTTTAATTTGCTGCTTCTGTCTATTTGAAAATCCTCTCCCGCCCTCTTACCTCACTTCCCCGGTCCACCGCGGCAGTTGTGCCGTTTGTTGCGGAGGGAAGCGGGTCCTTCCTGTCACCCTGTCTCACTTCCGGTGACTGCCCCTCTCTTCCGGTGGGGTCAGCAGCCTAGTCTTCCCCGGCCCAGCCTATTTAGGAGCATGCTGCGCCGGACGCGCAGCGGATAGACGGTGGAAGGCTGTCGGTGCATCCCGCTGGGAAATAGCTTTCACACTGTGAGGCCAGAGAGCCTATTTTGCACTTTATCTTTTGCATCTTTTGTACTGATTACTCAGCACAACCTTTTTAACTCTTTTAATTCTATCTTTTAACTCGTTTTATTCTGGTTTTAATTTGCTGCTTCTGTCTATTTGAAAATCCTCTCCTGCCCTCTTACCTCACTTCCCCGGTCCACCGCAGCAGATGTGCCCCTTGTTGTGGAGGGAAGCGGGTCCTTCCTGTCACCTTGCCTCACTTCCGGTGACTGCACCTCGCTTCTGGTGGGGTCAGCAGCCCAGTCTTCCCCGGCCCAGCCTATTTAGGAGCATGCTGGGCCAGACAAGCGCAGCGGGCGCGCCGCTGGCGTGCCGAAGGCGCGCCAAAGGCAAGCCCGTCTACACCCGTCTGCACCTGGACTGCACCTTGCGCCAGAACCCCATGTCTTCTCACAGGGGACATAGTTAATCCTCTTGCTTACTCTAAAAATTGACTCCCTGACCCACACTCCGAGTGCCATACTCTAAGATTGGAATCTGACTCACTTGACCAGTTCCTTGTTTGCCCTTGCTGTAACTTCCAGGTACCTCCCGCCAAAGTCAGCCAAATGCTTGCCCATGGCCCCCCCCCAACCCTCGTGAGAACTCCCTCTCTGCATATTTAATCAATGCTAGATCCTTGATTAAAAACAAAGTAGAGTTTTCTGACTTTGTCTCTTCTCAAAGGCCAGAATGGGCTTTTATCACGGAGACCTGGGCCAAGGACTCCTCCGGCCCTGACCTGGTCGATGCAATTCTACATAGATGTGCCCTATCACGATTTGATAGAATAGGCACAATTGGGGGTGGGTTAGGCATGTTCAAGGATTTCTATACCTGTTATATCGAGCCGCTAACAACCCCCACAGACTCCTACCAAGCGATATTTTTCTCATTAAAAATACTCCTGACAGAAAGCTTTGCTGAAGTCCTAACTTTTCGTCCTCCTGGGCCTAGATCCTCCTCCACCCAGGATTTTACAAATCGCATAGAACCCTACCTGGGAAAACAAAATCTGACTCTCCTGGGAGACTTTAATTTTCATCTGAAGAATACCTCATGTAAAGCTTCACAGACCTTTAAAGAAACCTTGTCATGCTGTAGTCTACCTCAACTGGTAAAATCTACCACCCATGAAGCAGGATATTTACTGGACAGCATATTCTCTAATGATCTCCGTCCTACGGTGATGGAACCCCTTCCCCTCTCCTGGTCAGACCATTATGCCGTTCCTTTTTCCCTTGCGCTTCCACTATCACACAAAATATTTAACAAGGGGAATAAAAAAGTACTTAAAAAAAAATACTACACCCGTGTTACCAGGGAATCTCTCTTCAGGGCCCTTAACAACCATCAGTGGACCGAACAAAATGATGCCAACTTGGCATCTACAGAGTATTCAAACTGCTGATGACTGCCTTTGACTCCCTCGCCCCCCTTAAAGAACATTATGTAGGCAGGAAAAAGCCCACTGCCCCCTGGTATTCAGAGAAGTTGAGGAAACTTAGACAAGCCTGTCGCCGCCAAGAGAGGATCTGGCAGCGACATCTTCACCCGACCGAAAGGGATAATCACAAGAGGAAACTAGCGGAATACAAAACAGCCCTCAAAGAAGAAAAATCATTATTTTATTCCCGGGAGACAGAATCGCTCAAATCCCCTAGGGAACTATTTAATGTGATCAATTTTCTCTCTTCTCCTCCTATTCCACTATATAATAACAGTTCTCAGGATTTGTGTGTCAAGATGGCCAAATATTTTAACTACAAAATTCTAGAAATGTATTCCTCCCTGGACAACCTTTACTCGGACCCTTCTAATACAGCTCAAATGACCAGTTCTGAATCTTACAACCCTCCTAAACCAGTTAAGAGGGAAGCCACATTATCCGCCTTTCTTCCCCTGTCTCACAAGCAGACTGATCATCTTCTAGAGGGAATTACATCTGGGTCCTCCTTAGAACCCTGCCCCCTAAAGATCAGAAGATCATGAAATAAGGAAGGGAGATGATTGTCCCTCACCTAACATCCACATTTAATCTGGCCATCTCATCGGGGCATTATCCCCTCAACTGGAAAACAGCGGTTGTCAAGCCTCTACCGAAGAAAACCAACCTGGACCCCTCAGAACCCAAAAACTATCTGCCCATTTCGCTGCTACCAGTCCCTGCCAAGATTCTGGAGAAGCATCTAAATACCCAACTTAGCACCTACTTGGAGCAACATCACCTGCTTGACGGCTTGCAACATGGCTTGAGGAGTGGCCATGGCTCTGAGACTGCATTAATATCTGCAGTAAACAACATACGTACCCTAGTTGATACTGGGCATACCTCTTTGTTAATACTTTTGGACCTATTTGCTGCCTTTGATACCATCTCACCAACAAGGATGATCTACCGTCTTCAGGAAATTGGGGTATCAAACTCCGCTCTGGAGCTTCTGTCCTCATTTCTCACAGATAGGTCACAAAAAGTAAAGATGGACCAATTTTATTCTGACTCCATTCCCACCTTCTGTGGAGTCCCACAGGGTTCCTCATTGAGTCCTACCTTATTCAACATTTATGTCTCCCCGTTGGCCAAGATAATCAGATCCTTTGGGCTGGAGGCCCTTGCCTATGCTGATGACACACAAATAATGGTGTCTATCACAAACAGCATTGAGGCCTCCACAGCAAATTTTAACAGCTGCATGCGGGCTGTGGCCGCCTGGATGGTAAACAACTATTTTCGACTCAATGGGGACAAAACAGAGGTTCTGGTCTTTGGCAGTCAACAATCCATATGGTCTCACTCTTGGTGGCCAGAAATGCTCGGACCATGCCCCTGTCCTGCCGTATCAGCAAAGAATCTTGGTGTTATAGTGGACAATTCACTCTCTTTTGACCCCCAGGTCAACAGAACTGTTTCAACCTGCTTCGGCGTTATCAGGATCCTCTCTCTTCTCGAAAGCAGGCAGCTGTTGCTCTGATTTTGTCCAGGCTGGACTATTGTAACGCTCTCTACCTGGGCATTAACAAAGGATCCATCCATAAACTGCAACTTGTCCAGAATGCAGCAGCGAGACTCCTTATGGATCTTCCCAAATTTCACTCAGTCTCCGCTGCAATTCACAAATTACATTGTCCTGTAGAAAAGAGAATTCTGTTTGAGACCCTGTGCATTGTTCATAGGGGTCTTCATAATTCTGGTCCTGAAGTAATCAAACGACTCTTCCAACGGTACATCCCCACCAAACAGCTGCGGTCTGCCAATAAAAATTGGCTAGTAGTCCCCAGGTTTAGGAGGACTAGGTGGGGGGAAGAGCCTTTCCTGTCACCGCTTCTAAGCTTTGGAACACTCTTGCTCTAATGATCTCTTGCCAAGAGTCGCATCTTCTCTTTCGCAAGTCTTTAAAGACATTGCTTTTCGCACTTTAATTTCTGAAAGTCTTATTCCTACTACTCCCGACTGCTGGTCTCTATCCCTAGCGCCTTGTCGCACTTGGGCAAAGTTTGCGCTCTACAAGATGATCATTCATTCCTTCAATGTGCTTACTCACAACCGGAGAAAGAAAGTTTGGCTGTGGTATGGGCTTGTGAACATTCCCAAGTATTCCTGTATGGAAAGCCTTTTATGCTGGTAACTGATCATCAAGCTTTACTGACTATCTTTGACAATCAAAAAGCAAAGATGCCTTCTCACATTGAACAACGGGGACTACGATTTCAGGAGTACAATTATACCATTGTCCATCATCCAGGGAAGGATCAAAACCCTGCTGACTTCTTTTCGAGAGTGCTTGTACAAGGTCAGGGTACTCCATCTAAAACGCCTGAAGCCTACATTAATTTCATTGTAAAGTCAAATACACCAGCTGCTATATTGTTAGCCCAGATCATCACTGTCACTAGCCATGATATTGACATGCTGAAGTTGAAAGATATAATCACACATCAGTCATGGAGCCGACACATGCGATCTCTCACCAGTGATGGTGAATATCAAAAATACAAAGAACTTTAAAGATGAACTGGTCATATTTCAAGAAGGAGTTATACTGCGAGGGGCTAGAATCCTGATTCAGGAGAGTCTGCGACCAAAAATATTGAAGTGGCTCACGAAGGACATCGTGGTATTGTCAACAAAAGAGCTCTCCAAGATCAAGTTTGATTTCCATATTTAGATGAGAGGGTTGAAAAAGAACTCAAGGCCTGTCATCTATGCAACTGCCTTTCTACAAATGTTACTCAACATACTCTTAACATGTCAGAACTCCCTAAGCATGCATTGTAGAGAATAGCTATTGACTTCTGTGGTCCACTCGATAATGGACAGCATCTGCTGGTAATTGTGGATGAGTTCTCATGTTTTCCATTAGTAGATGATTTCTCATCCACAACTCATGAGCGTCATTGAGAGACTCAATGGCATCTTTGTGACATGGGGCCTTCCAGCAATTTGAAGTCGGCTAATGGCCCGCCTTTTAACAGTCAAGAATTGAAGAATTTCCTGGAGCATCTGAACATAAAGCATCAGAAGAGTACAACTTTATATCCACAGGCCAATGAACTCGTTGAGCGTTTTATGAGTACACTAAAGAAAGCAGTGCAGCATGCAACTCTTGACAGGCTCAGTTTAAAAACTGTATTGAATTCTACCCTACAAGCCTATTATTCAACACCTCACTCAACCACAGGCGAAAGGCCTGCGACTTTGACTGTTGGGAGAGCAATGACAACCAAGTTATCTCAATGGAATAACAAAAGAGACTGAAGTGAGAACACAGCTCGTACAAAGGACTTGGTTAACAAGCAGAAAATGAAAGCCTATGCAAGCAAGAGGCGACATGCAAAGAATATTGAGTTTAAGACAGGAGAGCTAGTGATCGCTCTACAAATGCGAAGAAGGAAATCTGATGCTCCATATGATGCTGAACCTTCACATAGTGTCCACTAAGGGACACATGGTGAGACTCCAGCATCCTGGAAAGTCTGTAACCAGAGACTCTTCTCACTTTCAGCATTTGATTCATCGGTCTTCTGATCGAGATGGTGAAGGAAAGACTGAACCTGAAACCTCAGTGACTACTTTTACCTCTTCATCGTCTTCAAAAATCTCTGACACTGAAGATGACAGTTCCCAGCTTCCAGTAACCAGATCAGGTCAAATAATCAAAGCACCAAGAAGGTTGATTAAAGAGATGTCATTGTGTATACATACATATATACTGATTTGTAAATAATTGTAATTATTTTATTTAACAGAGGTGGAGACGTAGTGTCTTGCCAGTTTTATGACGGAACCCGTTTGGCTCCTAACAGACTCCATAGAGCTGTGACGTAGGTGTCCTTGCGAACGCAATGAACGCTTGTTTGAGGATGTTGGGTTCGCACTTACATGCAGATGAATACAGCTTTGTAATATTAAGCTCCAAATGTGGCACAGTCATTTTGCGGGTACCCAGGCTGGGGAGGATGCTACAGTGTTAAGGCTAAAGAGACCAGAATTCCTGTGGAGGTTAACATGTGCACCTAGTACAGGACAAGTGCTGGAGTGCTAAAGGGCACTGTTGCCACAATATACTGTATTACATCACCTAAGACACTCACCTGTCCTTTCACCCTTCACACCTTGGCCACATTTCCAAACACCAACATTCAACCTCCTGTCCCAACCACACCATCCATACACCCAACCCACAAACAGCCATTGGTTAAGCCCTTCATCTCATGTTACCTACTTCTCAACTTTCCAGAACCACCAATGACCCCTAATAAACCTCTCCTCATTCACAATGTCTTACAGCCATATCCTTGTGTTGACATTGAATTGCACCAAAAAAAGCTAACAAGCCATTACATAAAACACTTCCTGAAGCACAGCCTGGTCCTCCACAATCGATTTTTCTGATTCCGAATGCTACATATTTGGGGTTACCACAACATGAACTGGTGACAATATAAATCTGTTTCTCAAAAACCTCCTTCACAGAGGCCAACAAATTAGCATGAAAAATATGGTGTGAAAGGGATTGCCTTAGCTTATACTACTAACCAGACCTTCATGGATTGCGCTTACTTATCTTAATCCTCAGTTGAGTGGTTAGCTGCATATATCTATATCAATCCAAATAGATCCTTTATTCCTGCTGTGATTTATCACCCTCTTAACCACAGCCCTACCTTTGTCTTGGAATTCATTAAACTGACACTATGCTTACTGTCCACAGCCAACAGAAACCTGATTGTGGGTGAGTTAATTCAGTTGGTAGATAGGACAGACGCAAAATGCAAAACAAAGTTGCTTCAGAACATTGAGTCACACTTTGGATCTTATATTGACTGATAACCTTGAAACTTCTAATCTGGCGGTGCTCCTGCATTTATGATCTAACCTCTCTTTCTTTTCCATTAACTTGGCTGATGTAGTATAAAAACCCACAGCACCCAACAATGGGTACATCTCCTCATCAACTTCAGAAAAATTAAAAGCCCAAACTGCCTCACTGGCCAACCTTTACCAAAACATACAAGCATCTCTCGATATCCTAACACCATATCTTCAATGCAGGACACCCGAATAGGGCCAGCTGTGGCATTGGTGGCGCACAGTGCAACAATCTTTGTTGAGTCTCCATATGACCTCCCTCTTTACGGATTCCCTCACAACCACTTTCCAATGGTACCCCTCATCTTTGCATAGTCCCTCTCTCAAATGTATTTTCTTATAGCGCTACTTATCACATTGTATTCTGTCAGAGCACTTTTCATCAGAAACATATTATACAGAGCCAACGAGTCATACAAGTGTGTAAAAAAATCAATGTTTAGGAAATGTTACTTAAGACAATGAGGACTACAAGGTGTAGAAGTCACATGTCATCTGTACTGGTAGGCATTGTATGTTAAGAGTGTTTGGTCTGGAGAAACCAAGGGGCAGATGAACTTATTTCTTACGATGCTCAGTTACCAAAGTTGCTGCATTGTGTGAAAATGAGAGAGCACAACCGCACCATATCAAGTAAGATATGGTCCTGTTGCTCTATCCTCTAGCGCTGGAGTACTAAAGGCTGTCTTGCACCAATGCACACGCCCTTGCACCATAGTGCAAGAGTGTTTGCGTGATGTCAAGCTTAGGATTCAAACTGGAAGGGTACTGTTCCAGTATAAAATCTATGTTTTGACAAAGTTTAACACTTAACCACTTTGTATGTGTGCTGTGCGGTTCAGCGCACATGCAAAGTTGGAAAGGTTTGGAGAAAATAAATCTTTTCTCCAACTTTATGCCTGCCTCAGAGAGGCATCATTTTATGATGTCAATCTCTTTCTACCAAAGTTAGTAGATAGGAATTAGCGTCAAAGTCCATGAGTGAGTGCATGAAAACATCCATGTACCACCCATGGTATACTTCCTTGACATAAAGCAGCACATAGTGCTATTTTATAGGGCTACTGCCCAACACAATTGAGGATTTGCACTGGAAAATAAGCCCCAAAACATCACTTTGTGATGCAAAACTAGGCACAAAGGGGCCGATTCCGATTCCGGCCGGAAAACGTACCGACCGACTCGGAGCCGGAATTAATTCCGACCGACACGTACCGGTGCAGCCCGACCCGCCAAGTACGATGAGAAGCGAGCAAAACCCGACCGACTCGTACGGAACACAAGCCGAAGGACCGAGCCGCGCGGAAAACAGCAATCCGGCCGGAAAAACACGCGATTCGAACCGACCGACTCGCACCCGGAACAATACCGAACGAGACGTACCCGCGGACTCCCACCCACCAAGTACGATGCAAGGCGTGGAAAACACGACCGAGTCGCACGGAGGACAAGCCGTACGACCGACACGCATACAAAACTGCGAGCCGAAGCAACCCAAAACACCGTGACCGACGCGTACGCAGCATAGAAAACAGCACAAACACAGCGTGAACGAAACGGACGAGCCCGTACGAGACAACTGCAGGGTCCGACTCGTTCACAAGAACGTCTCCTACATGCACGAAAAGTACAAAGGGCAAACAAGCAATTACAAAGCCAATAAATACTGGGGGGGAGGGGCAGGGAACAAAGACACACCCACAACTCCACCCATATAAAGGACACAAATCCCTACCATGATCCTTTGCAAATTCAAATTACCTGCCAGCACTCAACAGACAGCAACCACACACCCACAGCTCACCCATCACACAAGCCACACACCATCAGCACCACAACAAATAGAAACCTCACATACACCTAGCAAAACACACACTCACACACCTTCACCTGCACACCAACACACACATCACTCACCATCACCACCCATCACCATGCCCCCAAAGAAGAATCACAAGTTCCTAGATAGTGAATTGGAAGTCCTGGTAGATGAGATCCTCAGGGTAGAGCCACAGCTCTTTGGTACACTGGTCCAACAGACACCCATGTCACAGAAAACAAAGATGTGGGAGAGGATCGTCGACAGGGTGAACGCACAATCACCATGTTTGCGCACAAAGACAGACATCCAGAACAGGTGGTATGATGTGCGCAGGAGGGTCAAGGAGCTGCTGAAGAAGGACTACATCTTGAGCCAATACACCGGCAGTGGCCCTCCTGCCAAGCCAGTATACCTCAGGCCCTGGGAGGAGAAGGTGCGGGCCATCCTACCACCAGTGAGCGTCTATGGACTAGAAAACATCCCAGAGCCTGGTGAGTACACAACAAATGTACACAATATTCTGCGACTACACACACACATCACTGTCAAGGGGAGAGTCAAACCATGCACTCTTAGCAAATACACAGCAACCAGAACAGAATCATCCCAAAATGTGTATGTCACTCAGAGAAACACAACACATGCCATCACAAAGTGACATTTAACTGTGTCATCACATGTACAAACACAACTACAACTACAGCTAGGCAGTGGCACAAATATAACTGACAAACACATCCAGACAAGTAGCCACCACTACAACAGCAGCACACAGTGAAGCCCACTGAAAGAAAGGAAATATGTGTATGCTGGGCAAGTCAGTGTAGCCAATAGCATGATGGGAGTTGTAGGCACAGATAATGCTCACCCCCACAACTGTCCCATCAACACCACCCTGAACCATGCGCACATCACAGGGAGTGGAAAACAACTTACAAGATGGCTGACACTGGCTACTGCTGTGGGGAGCACAAGGCCCTGCTGGCAACTGTGCACCAACCAACAGCAGGACACCACTGACTGACATCCTGAAAGACAACTTGCACTCCCTGCAATGGAAGCACGTTCCATGGTGGGATATCTGGCTGGATGGGAAGGAGGACTCACAGCCCTGACCATAGTTACCAGCAGCGTTTCTCACACACACCCCTAACACAAACTCCACAAAACTCACCTGGGAGAATGCATTGCCCCACACTCCAATCAAATATCCCACAAAGAACCACAACCCTGGGTCATGCTGAGTGAAGCACAGGGACACACATGGGACTTGTAGCAAAACTAACCCCAGGATAACACTGTCAGCCATCTTGTCAGCACAGGCACACAACCCCACAGGGAAGCAGAGTCAAAGGGAAGGAAGCATGGGCATGCTGGGAAGGGGGGTGGAGGCAATAGCATGATGGGAGTGGTAGTCACAGCTCAACATCCCCCACCCACATGGCCCAGCAAGCTCACACTCAAGCAAGCACACCCCACAGAGAGTGGAAAGCCCCATCAAAGATGTCTGACACTGGTGCTCTGTTGTGGGGATCACAAGGCCATGCTGGGAACTGGCCACCAACCAACAGCAGGACACCACTGTCAGCCATCTTGCCATTGCTCTCACACTCACACACAGTGAAGTCCACCCAAAAGCAAGTAAGTATGGGCATGCTGGGAAGTGGGGTGGAGGCAATAGCATGATGGTGGTAGTCACAGCTCAACATCCCCCACCCACATGGCACAGCAAGCTCACACTCAAGCATGCACACCCCACAGAGAGTGGAAAGCCCCATCAAAGATGTCTGACACTAGTGCTCTGTTGTGGGGAGCACAAGGCCCTGCTGGCAACTGTGCAACAACCAACACCAGGACACCACTGACTGACATCCTGAAAGACAACTTGCACTCCCTGCAATGGAAGCACGGTCCATGGTGGGATATCTGGCTGGGTGGGAAGGAGGACTCACAGCACTGACCATAGTCACAAGCACCTCCCCTCACACACCCCTCAACACATACTCCACAGAAGCCACCTGGCGGAATGCAATGCCTCACATCCTAACTCAAGGTCCCACAAAGAACCACCACCCTGGGTCATGCTGTGTGAAGCACAGGGACACTCCTGGGACATTTAGCCAAACAACTGCCCGGACAACACTCCCAGCCATCCTGTCAGCACAGGCAGCCCACCCCACAGGGAAGCAGAGTCAAAAGGAAGGAAGTATGGGCATGCTGGGAAATGGAGTGGAGGCAATAGCATGATGGGAGTGGTAGGCACAGATATTGGTCACCCCCACAACTGTCCCATCAACACCACCCTGAACCATGCGCACATCACAGGGAGTGGAAAACAACTGACAAGATGGCTGACACTGGGCACTGCTGTGGGGAGCACAAGGCCCTGCTGGCAACTGTGCAACAACCAACAGCAGGACACCACTGCCAGCCATCTTGCCATTGCTCTCACACTCACACACACTGAAGTCCACCCAAAAGCAAGTAAGTATGGGCATACTGGGAAGTGGGGTGGAGGCAATAGCATGATGGGAGTGGTAGGCACAGATATTGGTCACCCCCACAACTGTCCCATCAACACCACCCTGAACCATGCGCACATCACAGGGAGTGGAAAACAACTGACAAGATGGCTGACACTGGCTACTGCTGTGGGGAGCACAAGGCCCTGCTGGCAACTGTGCACCAACCAACAGCAGGACACCACTGACTGACATCCTGAAAGACAACTTGCACTCCCTGCAATGGAAGCACGGTCCATGGTGGGATATCTGGTTGGGTGGGAAGGAGGAGCGGATGACAACCAAATACAACCAATGCAGACCATGTACACACCCCAACATTCACATAGAAATGCCCAAATAATGCAGGACAATGTGCTACACCAATATCAACCCCTGACTGTGACAACTTAGGACAATGCATTGTACAGGCCCGCATCCAGAGGCACAGTCACAACTGTCAGGTGTGTCAACCATTGATGCCTGCAGAAACATAACATACATTGTGTGTGTCTCCCAAAAACAGGTGATGATGGGGACACAGCAGCAGATGCTGAGGAGTCCTCGTCCCAGGCTCAAGAGGATACGGAGCTCACTGGTGTGGATCAGCCTCTGCCCTCCTCGGATGAAGAAGACTTACCTGGCACCTCCGGAGCAAGTCATCATGCAGCACCAGCAGGACCACCAGCTGCACCCCCTGCACCCACCCCTCCAACGACTGTCAACACACATACCACCCCTGCCGACACGGACAGACCAAGGAGCAGCACCACCACCAGCACAGGGACCCTGGACCAACGTGGGGCCATGGACACCACCACCACCAACAACCCACAAGGTGGCCCAGGGTCACCTGTGCCTGCCACCTCAGGTACTGCACGTGTCGCATGGGGTGGTGGGAGGGGTGGGAGACATAGGTCGCTGCTCACAGAGGGGTCTGGACTGCATGATGACCCACAACTGGCACGCATAGCCGATGCGTACCAGTCCAGCACCGGAGAGTTCAGCCAGGTAGTGGGGCTCCTCAGGGACATTAAACAGCAGCAGGCTGCCCATCATGCCCGCTTGGACTCACACATGTCCCGCGTGGAGTCCAAGTGGGACACACTGCAAGAGATGACGGCGGTGCATAGGGACATATTACAATGCCTCCGCCAGATGAGCAGCAACCAGTCAACACCTCCCTGTGTGCCCACAACATCTGGTGCTGAAACAACTGCAACTGCCACAGGGAGGCAGGATGACTCTGGCGGAGAGTCCCCTGCACCGCAGCAGCCTGCACTTGAGGGTCCCCCAAAGAAGAGGGGCCGTCCGAGGAGGGGCAAGTGAGAGGCCGATGGCCATGTGCAACCCCCAGGAAGCCAAAACCTGTTCTGGAGAATAACCTTTGTGCGCAAACTGTTCACCCTGTTGACTGCAACACAACTCTCCCACATGACATGGGGAGCTCAAGTTGGACCAATGTCTCTGATTACTGTGGACTTTACTCTGGACATTTCTGCTACCAGGACTTCCAAATTATCTAGGAACTTTGGATCACAATCACAATGTACAGCACCCAACAACCTGTGCACTATACTCACACATGTATGTCAATAAACTCACTTATACACCATACGTGCCTCTGTTGTGATTCCTATGTTGTCTCAGAAGTTGCGATGATGATCGGGGAAATGACACTGTGCATGCTAACTGCTACAGCAAGTACAACACCGGCATGTGAGTCATGGCGACTTCACACATATGGGGGAGGCACACCACCAGGGCTACACAACACATACACACCATGGACATCTGACTCATCGCCTACACTGGTGTTGCCAGGAAATACGTAGCATTGCACAGACCCAACACCTATTCACAGTCTGTGTTAACTAGCCCACTGGTGCAGTAAGCAAATGTCAGTCAGATGTGTGACCACAGACAACGCACATCACAAAGTGAAGCACAGGTTTATTACACATTTGCAACATGTTGTAACCACCACAGATGCAAGGTAATCCCACCTGGCAGCGGGCACATAGTCAACAAGTGTAGAAGGAAGGAAGTCCATGGGTGTGGTGCACATCACCTGTAGGGACACAACAGCTACCACCCGGGAAGTCGAATCACGGTGTTGGGGATCACAGTTGACCAAACGACTCTGAAAGTACCCTGTGAAGGACAGAAATGACACACAGTCAAAAGTACTGAAGAACAGGACAGAACTGCAATACTCATGCACAATACATGTTACAAGATACCCACCCAGAACCAAGTTAGCATGTCAACACTGTTGGGGAGTACAGACTACCTGCAAGGACACATCGCTACACGCATACAGACATGTAGCCCATGGACACACTCAAACAGCACCAGAGCACCACCAACACATATCATGCAAACTCACATCATTGACATGCCATCTCTGGATACTCACATTCAGCTGAAGAAGTTGGTGATGAGCTGTGTGCGGACATCACCCTCAACATCATCATCATCATCACTGGCATCGTGGTCCAGGCCAGGATCCTCCACAGGTGGCGGACGTTGGTCATCGTCATCCAGGATGAGAGGCAACTCCTTCCGCACTGCCAGGTTGTGGAGCATGCAGCAGACGATGATAATCTTGCACACCTTTGCTGGGGCATATGGGAGGGACCCTCCTGTCTTGTCGAGGCAGCGGAAGCGGCTCTTCAGGAGACCAAATGTCCGCTCAATCACTCTCCTGGTCTGACCATGTGCCTCATTGTAGCGCATCTGGGCTGGTGTCACAGGGTTCCTGAGGGGCGTCAGCAACCACGGCATGTTGGGGTATCCGAAGTCACCTACATACAGACAATTGCACATTAGCAGAGTTGGAAAAGAGGGTGGAACACTACATAGCAGAACACACACAATGGTACAAAGTCAGTACACACCTACAAGCCAGGCACGCTGGTTCCGCATCAGTGCCATCATCCTCGGGATGCGACTACTCCTCATCACGTAGGCATCGTGTGCAGAACCAGGGAAACGGGCACACACGTGTGTGATGCTCATATCTGCAAGACAGACCACCAGTGCATTGACCGAGTGGTAGTGTTTGCGGTTACGGTAGGCCTGCTCTTGGGCCTGTGGTGGTACCAACGCCACATGTGTCCCATCAATGGAGCCAATGACATGCGGCATCCTCCCCAGGGCATAGAAGTCACTCTTCATGCCAGTGAGTCATTGGAGTCTAGGGAAATAGATGTACTGGTTCAGGTATATCAACATAGCCTCCAAAACATCCCGGAGCACACGGCTGAACATGGTCTGTGACATCCCACCAGCAGTCGCCAGAGTGTGTTGAAAGGTACCAGTGGCAAAGAAGTGTAGGGCTGCCATCACCTTCACCTTGGGGGTCAGCGCTGTAGGGTACGGACGGCCAGGTTGCAAATGTGGTGCCAAGCGCACTGCCAAATCCTCAATCAGCTGCCTGGTGAAGCGGTACCGTCGGATGCTGTCACGTTCCACCATCGTTGCCAGGTCAGGGAATGGTCTATGGACAGCTGGTGCCCTGCAGTGCATAGGTGAAGAAAGCAAGATTGTCAGTCACCCCACATATGTGGCATTGAACACACTCAACATCACATGATACATCATAATGAGGCACAAGTACATGATGTGTGCAGTTCCGTACGGATATGTATGGCACTGTGAGGGGTTTCCCAACAATGACTGTACGGTACCTGTTCTTCTCAAACGACCCGGTCCAGCCATTTCGAGATTCCCACAAAACCACGAGAACTACCGCCTGACGCCGTTGAGGGTAACCACACCCCCTTGTCATGTGTCCTTACAGGAGCCAGTTACGAACTGGGAGTCGGGGGAAGGAGGCGGGACTGACCCCGGAAGGGAAACCCGAGGCCGGTGAAAGGAGCCCGAGGACAGACGGAAGGAAGCAGGTCCACAGAGAGCGAGGAGGACGAGACGGAGAGCCAGAACAGAGAAGAGACGGAGACGAGAGCGATTCGACGAGAGGAAGCAGACGACCCAGAAGAAGAGGAAGAGTGGAGCGAGGACTGGTGGAGCCCGCCGGAGGATGCTGGAGAGCGGCCGCAACTCAGGAGAGTTGCGGCGGAGCCGGTGAGTCCACACGAAAGAGAGAACGGGGAAGCGGGAACCGGGGAGGCGGGAGGAAAAACATACTCGGGGTGGGTTAGGGAGCGTCGGGGTGTACAGCCACAGACACGAGCACTGAGTCACCTACCCCCACATCCCGTTCTTGGCCCCGGAGGTCAACACACCTTTATTTCACAACCCTGTCCTTTAGGAGTTCACCGTTTTTCCCCACTCCCGTTCCTCTCCCTTGTTTCCATTACTGCACCGCCCTTCCTTATCAAGTGCGATTAAGAACGTATCACCGACCGGGTGTGGTGACGGTTAGCACTAAGTATTGCCACTGAAAAGGGCTAGAGCTGACGAAACCTTCTTGTTTCTTCCCCCTTTTATGAGCCTCCGCAAGCCCACCACCGCGTCAAGACCATCCCGGGAGGAGAGAAACCCGCAAGACCACAGGGAGAAACCCACAAGAAGGGGACGACATAAAGAAAGAACATAAACTGTGTTTCATGTACCTACCATCAATAAAAGACACTAAAGATTGCACACTACATCCAGCCTCCGCGTCTGTATATCCGGCCCGCACTCCCCACACGCTCACAGGTGGTGTCAGAAGTGGGATTTGCCGGAGACATGGAGGCTGTGATCAAGAAGATGGCGGACAGTCAGGAAAGTCTAGGCAAGGCCATGGAGAGGTTCCTCACGGTCGTAGAGGAGGACCGTGACAAGATGCAACAAACCCTAGCTGGACAGAGTCAAACCCAGGAAACGGCCCTGGGGAAGCTTACAGAGGCCCTCAGTCAGCAGAGAGGGACCACCACCCTTCCATCTCTTGTATTACCGAAGTACGTGAGCGGAGAAGACCCGGATTACTTCTTCAGTAACTTCGAAAGAATGGCCATGGCGGCCGCATGGCCCGCCGACAAATGGGGACAGTACCTGGGACCTTTACTCTCAGGCGACCTCCAAGCCGCATACCAGGCCGCCACCCTACAAGGCCTCACCCCGTATGCGGACATAAAACAGTGTATCCTTGAACGACTAGGGGTAGACGATGAGACCTATCGCATACGGCTGCGTCAGTTGAGAGAGGGGCCCCAGGAAACGCCAAGAGCACTATATTTCCGCGTGAAAGACTTAACTGACCGCTGGTTGAGGCCCTCAATGAGCACGAAAGAGGAAATCATGTCCAAAATCTACTTGGAACAGTATTTGTCCTCCCTACACCCACCCATTCAGAGATGGGTGCGCCAACACGCCCACCTTACTCTGGAAACCGCGGTTGAAATAGCCAGTGCCTTCAGTCGAGCACATGAGATACAGAAGGGACGCGAGGAAGTTCCCTGGAGAAGCGGAACCAGCGGACCACATCGGCCAACCCGACCCCCGATACCGAGGAAACCGGACCCTATTACCATAGTGCCTGGAACACCCCTCTTTAGGGCACCACCACCCGGACCTCAATGCTACAACTGTGGGGGTCTGGGCCATATAGCACGTTTCTGTCCTCAGAAGGAGGAACCGATGGAGGTCGGAATAGCCCGCAATTATTACTGTTCCCGATCGGAGAGAACCCGACCTCCTTATCGGTGCAAAGTGTTGGTGAACGGACAATCCTTAACCGCCCTAGCAGACACGGGGTGTCACCACAGTGTGTTAAGACCCCAAGACCTTAACCAAGCTTCAGGAACGGTTAATGGGACCGTGGCCATACAGTGCGTTCATGGGGATACAAAACGATATCCCACAGCACAAGTTCATATTCAACACCCAACCGACCCGGGCTCCTCCCTAAACGTTGGTCTCATTCCGCGCCTTCCTGAACAACTCATCTTGGGGAATGACTATTCACGACTGACTGATCTACTACAAGGGACCCCTCCAGACGAAGAGGACTGGTGGAGAGAAGCCCCTTTTTCTCAAGAAGAGGATCCAGAGTGGCCCCCGTCTAAACTAAGAAAGAGTCGGAAACAGAGAAGAGATGAGAAAAGGAAGAGTCATGCGGCCTACCCCGTTAGGGTAGAAGAGCACCCTTGGGAGACCGATAGGGATTTCCACGCTACACAAAGAGAGGACCCCATCTTACAGGAGGCTTGGAGCAGAGCACTAGAGAACGAGGACCCCCTTCAAGTAGGTCCCTATTTCTTCACAAGAAACGGACTGTTGTATAGAAAAGGTAGTCCTGCCCACCCCGCACAGCTCCTCATACCCGGCCCCTTTCGTGAGAAAGTGTTATACCTCGCCCACAGTCATCTACTGGGGGGCCATTTCAGTGATGAGAAGACCGAACAGGCCATTCTTGAAAAATTCTACTGGCCAGGTATACATCAACAAATCCGTACATACTGTAGGAGCTGTCCAATATGTCAGAAGAACAGTAGATACAAACCCTCCCGAGTACCACTACACCCTCTTCCCATCATTGCGGAACCCTTTCAAAGGATAGGGATGGACATAATAGGACCCCTGTTGCCCTCCAGAAGCGGCTGCCGCTACGTCCTAGTCCTCGTGGACTATGCCACCCGTTTTCCAGAGGCAATACCCCTAAGACATCCCAACACCACAAACATAGCTAAAGCCATGATAATGGTATTTTCCCGCGTAGGCTTTCCCACAGAGATCCTCACAGATCAAGGGACACCCTTCGTCTCGAAACTGATGAAGCAGGTGTGTAGTTACCTAGGCGTCAAACAGATACGCACCGCAGCATACCATCCACAAACAGACGGATTGGTTGAGCGCTACAACGCTACCCTGAAGACAACCCTAAAAAAACTACTATCCCTGGAAACCCGCAAGTGGGAAGAAATGTTGCCCCTAGCCCTGTTCGCCATCCGGTGTAAGGTCCAAAGGAGCACGGGGTATTCTCCGTTTGAGCTCTTATACGGACATCAACCTCGTACGTTTCTGGATATGGCGAAAGAAACATGGGAAGCAGAACCAAACCAAAGCAGACCACTCCTTGAATACGTAGATAAGCTCAAAACACACTTGGGGCAAGTCCGGGCCATAGTCCGACAGAATCTGGAGGAGGCTCAGACAGCTCAGAAAAAACAATATGACAAGGGAACCAAAGAGAGAACATTCGCAGTGGGGGATTCAGTGCTTCTTATGATGCCTTCTTCAGACCAGAAAATGTTAGGCCAATGGCAGGGTCCCTATACCATATTGAACAAAGTGACCCCAGTGACCTACCGAGTGGAAATAGATCCCACCCGAGCCACCTCACAAATATACCACGTGAATCTACTAAAGAAGTGGATAAGACCTCTCCCTGTCCTGGTAGGACAAGAGAACGAGAAGGGCCTCCTGATGGAACAAAGTATAGATCAGGACTTACCCATGGACCTCAGGGCTTCCCTCCTAGACTCTCTCTGTCCCCTACAGGGGATCTTCTCCCTGACCCCAGGGAGGACAACAGTCACAGAGCATGCCATTAAAACCCAACCCGGTAAAAAAGTGCGGCTTCGTCCCTACCGTATACCCGAAGCCCGTAGGACCGTAATCCGAGAAGAGGTGAAGCAGATGCTGAACATGGGGATAATCGAACCCTCCCAAAGCGACTGGAACTCCCCTATAGTACTAGTACCTAAGCCTAATGGCACTGTCCGTTTCTGCATTGATTTCCGCGAAGTCAACAGAATCTCAGACTTCGACGCCTACCCTCTCCCGAGGGTCGATGAAATGATTGAGCGCATAGGTAATGCTAGATACATCAGTACCCTTGACCTCTGTAAAGGGTACTGGCAAATCCCCTTAAGGAAACAAGACAGGGAGAAAACCGCTTTTTCTACCCCTGACGGCCTATATCAGTTCACCGTGTTGCCCTTTGGGCTACACGGAGCCCCAGCGACCTTTCAACGAACTATGAATTTGGTGTTACGACCCCATGAGAAATACGCAGGGGCTTATCTTGATGACATCATTATATATAGCAAGACGTGGGAACAGCATCTCACCCATCTCTATAATGTGATTCACGCCTTGGGCTGTCATAACCTCAAGATAAACCCGGCCAAAAGTCACTTGGCGGCCCAAACGGTCAGATATCTAGGTTTTCTTTTGGGAGAGGGTGTCATTCGACCCCAAAATAACAAAATAGCCGCTATCACCCAAGTACCATTTCCTCGATCAAAAAGAGACCTCAGGGCCTTTTTAGGCCTATTGGGCTACTACCGGAGGTTCATACCTAATTTCTCTCAAACCGCAGCCCCTCTCACAGATTTACTACAGAAAAGTGTGAAAACCGAAGCCCTGTTAAAACAACCCACCCCAGGACTGACCAAGGCTTTTGAGACACTGAAAGCCGCGCTAACGACAGATACAGTACTCACCAGCCCTGATTATACACTTCCCTTCATTTTACAAACCGATGCATCCGACCAGGGTTTGGGGGCGATTCTCTCACAATGTACCTCAGAGGGAGAAGAGAAACCAATCCTATATATCAGTAGAAAACTGTACCCCCGAGAAAAAAACTACGCAGTGATCGAAAAAGAGGCCCTCGCTATAAAGTGGGCCATTGAGTCGCTGCGCTATTACTTAGAAGGACGAGAGTTCACCCTCTATACCGACCATGCCCCACTTGAATGGTTGGCTCGTAACAAAGGCCACAACGAAAGAGTACTCCAGTGGTTTTTGTCCCTGCAACCATATAGATTCACTACCAAACATCGGAAGGGTACAGAACAAACAAACGTGGACTTTCTGTCACGATATCCGGTGGGGACAACCCCTACAAGAAGGACAGCTAGGGAAAGGGGATGTGAGGGGTTTCCCAACAATGACTGTACGGTACCTGTTCTTCTCAAACGACCCGGTCCAGCCATTTCGAGATTCCCACAAAACCACGAGAACTACCGCCTGACGCCGTTGAGGGTAACCACACCCCCTTGTCATGTGTCCTTACAGGAGCCAGTTACGAACTGGGAGTCGGGGGAAGGAGGCGGGACTGACCCCGGAAGGGAAAGCCCGAGGCCGGTGAAAGGAGCCCCAGGACAGACGGAAGGACAGCAGGTCCACAGAGAGCGAGGAGGACGAGACGGAGAGCCAGAACAGAGAAGAGACGGAGACGAGAGCGAGTCGACGAGAGGAAGCAGACGACCCAGAAGAAGAGGAAGAGTGGAGCGAGGACTGGTGGAGCCCACCGGAGGATGCTGGAGAGCGGCCGCAACTCAGGAGAGTTGCGGCGGAGCCGGTGAGTCCACACGAAAGAGAGAACGGGGAAGCGGGAACCGGGGAGGCGGGAGGGAAAAACATACTCGGGGTGGGTTAGGGAGCGTCGGGGTGTACAGCCAGCAGACACGAGCACTGAGTCACCTACCCCCACATCCCGTTCTTGGCCCCGGAGGTCAACACACCTTTATTTCACAAACCCTGTCCTTTAAGAGTTCACCGTTTTTCCCCACTCCCGTTCCTCTCCCTTGTTTCTCATTACTGCACCGCCCTTCCTTGATCAAGTGCGATTAAGAACGTATCACCGACCGGGTGTGGTGACGGTTAGCACTAAGTATTGCCACTGAAAAGGGCTAGAGCTGACGAAACCTTCTTGTTTCTTCCCCCCTTTTATGAGCCTCCGCAAGCCCACCACCGCGTCAAGACCATCCCGGGAGGAGAGAAACCCGCAAGACCAGAGGGAGAAACCCACAAGAAGGGGACGACATAAAGAAAGAACATAAACTGTGTTTCATGTACCTACCATCAATAAAAGACACTAAAGATTGCACACTACATCCAGCCTCCGCGTCTGTATATCCGGCCCGCACTCCCCACACGCTCACAGGCACATACATGGCCAATATCTAACATCACAGTCCAACAAGTGGCATCAATAAGTCCCAGGTCATGCCATTGGATACCATGAGGCCGTGTCCCAGTACCCATCTCCTGCTGCCAAATAACAAACACACGCCACAGTGACATGTGAGGACTGATGTGCCCCAGGCATCACAGCTCAACGACAGCTAGATTCCCAGGGACCCTGTATTGCCACATGGACACTGGCATGACATGGTGTATCATGTATACACCACAGCAAAACAACCATGAGCCCCACAGGTAGTGGTCCGTGTTGCCTCGGCAGGACAGACATGGACGTCTGTGACACACACACGCACAACATCAAAGTCCATGCACAAACAACGTGGATGTGGAGACTGCCTCCCATTGTGCACATGAAATCAGAGATATTGTAATCACAACATGCACACAGACTGTGGAGGACCATCAACATTGTGCCAATGGGTCACCCTGGGTTGAACATAACGTCCCACATGGGACTCAGGGGGTATGTGACATGACATACACATACACCACCGTGAACTGTGACCATGCCACATGCTCAGATATGAACAGTTGCACATCACAGTGGTCATGTACACGAAACACCAAGGATTCTGTCCCCATAAACACGTGCACAGCATGGGGGTGGCTGCCCCCAAGTGACACCCACAGAACAACATGTTCACCCCCATACACGGAATAGGTAATGCAGCCTTACATGCCCTAGGATACAGTTTGGACAGGCTGTGGTGTTGTAGGTGTGCCCCTCACTGCCTGGGAAGTATATGTGGCTGGCATATGTTCACCTGTGACAGGCATGGTGACATATGCCAGTGACTTGTACAGGGATGCGTTGGACAGCAATGGACCGATCAGTGCGCACACATTGGCCATTGCATTCAATGTGCGCTGGTACGCGTTGTATTGGCAATACGCCTTGGACAGCAATGGACCGATCAGTGCGCACACATTGGCCATTGCATTCAATGTGCGCTGGTACAGCGTTGTATTGGCAATACGCCTTGGACAGCAATGGACCGATCAGTGCGCACACATTGGCCATTGCATTCAATGTGCGCTGGTACGCGTTGTATTGGCAATACGCCTTGGACAGCAATGGACCGATCAGTGCGCACACATTGGCCATTGCATTCAATGTGCGCTGGTACGCGTTGTATTGGCACTACGCCTTGGACAGCAATGGACCGATCAGTGCGCACACATTGGCCATTGCATTCAATGTGCGCTGGTACGCGTTGTATTGGCAATACGCCTTTGACAGCAATGGACCGATCGGTGTGCCCGGCCGGCCCATTGCATTCAATGTGTGCGGGTACGCGTTGTATCCCATGTACGCGTTGAACAGCAATGGTCCGATCGGTGTTCCCGGCCGGCCCATTGCATTCAATGTGTGCGGGTACGCGTTGTATCCTATGTACGCGTTGAACAGCAATGGTCCGATCGGTGTGCCCGGCCGGCCCATTGCATTCAATGTGTGCAGGTACGCGTTGTATCCCATGTACGCGTTGAACAGCAATGGTCCGATCGGTGTGCCCGGCCGGCCCATTGCATTCAATGTGTGCGGGTACGCGTTGTATCCTATGTACGCGTTGAACAGCAATGGTCCGATCGGTGTGCCGGCCGGCCCATTGCATTCAATGTGTGCGGGTACGCGTTGTATCCTATGTACGCGTTGAACAGCAATGGTCCGATCGGTGTGCCCGGCCGGCCCATTGCATTCAATGTGTGCGGGTACAGCGTTGTATCCTATGTACGCGTTGAACAGCAATGGTCCGATCGGTGTGCCCGGCCGGCCCATTGCATTCAATGTGTGCGGGTACGCGTTGTATCCTATGTACGCGTTGAACAGCAATGGTCCGATCGGTGTTCCCGGCCGGCCCATTGCATTCAATGTGTGCGAGTACGCGTTGTATCCTATGTATGCGTCCAACAGCAATGGTCCGATCGGTGCGCACCCATTGGCTATGGCCTGGCCTGGAAACGGACGCGTTTTCAAAATTTGAACGAGTCTGATGCTGTAAATTCAGTTGGTCACCCACAACAATGTTGCAATTTCATGGGTGTCACGAAGTTGAACATTTGAAGGATGCTGGGGCGTGTGTAAGTGGTGCAATTCCATGGATTGGCCAGATTCAGATGATGCAAACGACTTGGACCTATCACTGTGGACACATGGGACAGTATCTGCCTCTGCAGCACACATATAATGCTGGCTGTTCCCCTGAGAGCTCACTTGCCTGCACTACATGCTCCAGGACGACATCTGCCACTACACTGCTGTTGTATCTGCACCCTCTGGACCCTGCAATGGCACGTACTGTGGAGAGAGCCCCAGCCTTCAGGACTGAGGAGAACCAGGCCCTGCTGGATGGCCTCCTTCCACAGTACAGCAAGCTGTATGGGAAAGCAGGGGAGCAGGTGAGTGTTCTGTCCACTGCCTTTCTAAATGTGCATGTTGTCTGACTAGCAAGGCTAACAGTCTGCACGCCACTGGCTAGCAGGCTCACTGAGTAGTTGTCACCCCCATAGTGTGTAGTTACATGCACTGGACAGGTATAGTGCAGTGACAGTGCATTTAAACAAGGTTTTACTTCCCAGGCAATGATACCATGTAGTAACTGCTGGCATACTGTCCATAGCCATCGTTGCACTGCCTGTGTACATCATGTGCCCCTGTGATTGAGACATGTATATCCAACTGTGTAATGCACGGATATGTTGCATGTGTAGTAATGGCATTCTCACTTTGTTATCCTCACAGGTTGATGCCCACCAGAAGCAGAAGATATGGCTGACCATCGTCCGGGCAGTGAGATCCGTGGGGGTCTACAAGCACCGGATCCGCAACTGCCAGAAGAGGTGGCAGGACCTTCGGGGCTGGACCCGGAGGATCGCACGGGTCCAGCTGAAGCTGTCGCCTCCTCGCAGGAGGGGCGGACACCAGACCCTGACCCCCCACATGCTGAGGATCCTGGCGGTGGTCTTCCCTGATCTGGATGGGCAGCTGAAGGCCAGAGAGCAGCAAGGAGGGGGTGAGTCCATGTCTGCATTGTGAACTATGTCTGCCATGCTATGTGCCCTCCTCTGGCCTGGTTAAACTTCCACAGTACATCAGTCTTGTGGTCCAGGACCCATGTCCCTCTATTGTGCACTGGCCACTCCTCATCTGATACCCAGGTGTGGCCCTTACAGTCAGGGTCTTGTGTCACTTGGGTACTGTGTCCTTGCAGTTTGCTTGACTCAAGGTGGGGGACAGCATCTGTTTCCCTGACTCTGTGGTGAGCATCATGGGTGGGTCCATTGCTTACACATTGCCTGTGTTCTGACATGTGTTCTGCGTGTCATTTTGATATGTGGCCCAATTGCTGAGCTGATCCACCACATGTGCCTGGGGTATCTGGCACACACCCATGCTGCGGGTGGGAACAATGTTTGTGCCCCAGGAGTGTGTATATAACGTGTGTCACACATACTTAGCCAGCTGCCTACTGTCCAGGGCTCATCCCTCATTCATGTGGGACAGGACAGTCATGCCTACTCCAGGCCATACAATACACTCTGTACTCCCACTGCCGTGTATCAGCTGACACGTTTTGCTCAGTGATTTGTCCCCTCAGGTGTCTGCCTCTGTGTCAGTGTGCTGTGGCTTCGTTGTCAGGTCTGCTGGGGTGTTCCTCGGTTGGGGCTCCGCATGCCACCGGAGATGTGACCATAGGAGATGATACATGTGTGACACATAGGTGTTTGATCACCTGACCGTGCAGACTGGGGTATGCGAATATGAGGTTCAGGCAGCTGTTTCCCATTCACAGCAGATTGTGATGTGCTCAGGTGCAGAGGGTAGTGTTACAGGTCTCCCATATGTACAATGGGTATGACCTGGACAGATGAGGGTACAGATGATGTGGTGTGTGGGGGATGTACATGTGCACTTGTTCAGCTCCAGGACTTGCATTCCCCATGATCTACTATTGTGACACAGTGCAGAGTGTTGTTGTCTGGCTGCCCTGCCCATGTGGCTGAAGACAGTGATGTATGACTTAGCAGGCATGGCTGTGCCATGGCATGTGACTTCCTATTAGTGATCCTGCAGGGGAGTGACATGTGCTACATGCACACCATTGTGGCAATGGCTATCAGGACATGGGTGCATCATGGTGTCTGTCGCTGGTATGCATCACATGCATTTCCTATTTGACTCTGGGGATCCCTTTCATCCGGACACCTGCACTGACTCAGTGGCAAGAGTTGTGATGTGTGCATGTCCACATGCTTCACCGGGTTCTCTGCACTGTCCAAATACTGTGTAGGTGGTGCATGTGTCCACACTGGGGTATTGCCATCCCACAGACACCAGACAGATGGGTGCAAGGCCAGGTGGGATGTGAGTGCCATGGTTGACCATCAGACTGACAATTGACTTCTCCTGTTCTGTTTGTGCAGTTTTAGCAATGTTCAACTAAGGATGCCAGGGCTTGCTCTGTAATGTGCTGTACTTACTGTGGTTTGTGCGTTCGGTGCAGGTGACTGATGTCTGTCTGTTTCCCTATTGATTGCAGATACATCCACGGCCACAGGAGGGGACAGCTCCATGGACCAGGAGGAGCCGCAGAGCCAGACTGGGTCAGCAGCCGAGGAGTGGTCGGAGGGACCCAGTGGCACGGAGGGCGAGGGGAGCCACACCGAGGAGTCCTCAGCACCATCCACCTCAGCTGAGGACCAGAGCAACTCGGACGATGACTCCCTTATGGAGGCGGGTGTCAGCAGCCACCACACCCCAGCTAGTGTTGCTGTCCCCGCCACCACCACCACCACCACCACCACCGCCCTCCCGTCGGCTCCCATTCCCGAGGCTCCCATGTTCGGGAGCGTGTCTCCTTCGGGCCAGGCACCGCACCCCCTGCCCCTGTGTCCCCTGCTGCCCTGAGTGAGGAGTCTGTGTACCTCCTCCGCCAGCTCCATGTAGGACAGACAGCGATGCTGAGTGTCCTCCATGCACACACCAGTCTGTTGACTCAGCTGGTGTCATTCATGGAGGGCATCTCATCGGGCATGTCTGACCTACAGAGGGGCAATAGGTCCATGGACTCCTCCCTGATGGCAGCAGTGTCCCTCCTCCGACAGTCCCTCACCCCTCCTGCCTCTGCCCCATCCACACTCCCCAGCACCTTACCCGTCCCAAGCACACACACACTGGCACAGGCACACACCAGCACAGACACATGCAGCAGACGGACACACACGCCACAGAGAGGCATCATTTTATGATGTCAATCTCTTTCTACCAAAGTTAGTAGATAGGAATTAGCGTCAAAGTCCATGAGTGGGTGCATGAAAACATCCATGTACCACCCATGGTATACTTCCTTGACATAAAGCAGCACATAGTGCTATTTTATAGGGCTACTGCCCAACACAATTGAGGATTTGCACTGGAAAATAAGCCCCAAAACATCACTTTGTGATGCAAAACTAGGCACAAAGGGGCCGATTCCGATTCCGGCCGGAAAACGTACCGACCGACTCGGAGCCGGAATTAATTCCGACCGACACGTACCGGTGCAGCCCGACCCGCCAAGTACGATGAGAAGCGAGCAAAACCCGACCGACTCGTACGGAACACAAGCCGAAGGACCGAGCCGCGCGGAAAACAGCAATCCGGCCGGAAAAACACGCGATTCGAACCGACCGACTCGCACCCGGAACAATACCGAACGAGACGTACCCGCGGACTCCCACCCACCAAGTACGATGCAAGGCGTGGAAAACACGACCGAGTCGCACGGAGGACAAGCCGTACGACCGACACGCATACAAAACTGCGAGCCGAAGCAACCCAAAACACCGTGACCGACGCGTACGCAGCATAGAAAACAGCACAAACACAGCGTGAACGAAACGGACGAGCCCGTACGAGACAACTGCAGGGTCCGACTCGGTCACAAGAACGTCTCCTACATGCACGAAAAGTACAAAGGGAAAATACACAAAAAAAGGCCAAACAAGCAATTACAAAGCCAATAAATACTGGGGGGAGGGGCAGGGAACAAAGACACACCCACAACTCCACCCATATAAAGGACACAAATCCCTACCATGATCCTTTGCAAATTCAAATTACCTGCCAGCACTCAACAGACAGCAACCACACACCCACAGCTCACCCATCACACAAGCCACACACCATCAGCACCACAACAAATAGAAACCTCACATACACCTAGCAAAACACACACTCACACACCTTCACCTGCACACCAACACACACATCACTCACCATCACCACCCATCACCATGCCCCCAAAGAAGAATCACAAGTTCCTAGATAGTGAATTGGAAGTCCTGGTAGATGAGATCCTCAGGGTAGAGCCACAGCTCTTTGGTACACTGGTCCAACAGACACCCATGTCACAGAAAACAAAGATGTGGGAGAGGATCGTCGACAGGGTGAACGCACAATCACCATGTTTGCGCACAAAGACAGACATCCAGAACAGGTGGTATGACGTGCGCAGGAGGGTCAAGGAGCTGCTGAAGAAGGACTACATCTTGAGCCAATACACCGGCAGTGGCCCTCCTGCCAAGCCAGTATACCTCAGGCCCTGGGAGGAGAAGGTGCGGGCCATCCTACCACCAGTGAGCGTCTATGGACTAGAAAACATCCCAGAGCCTGGTGAGTACACAACAAATGTACACAATATTCTGCGACTACACACACACATCACTGTCAAGGGAGAGTCAAACCATGCACTCTTAGCAAATACACAGCAACCAGAACAGAATCATCCCAAAATGTGTATGTCACTCAGAGAAACACAACACATGCCATCACAAAGTGACATTTAACTGTGTCATCACATGTACAAACACAACTACAACTACAGCTAGGCAGTGGCACAAATATAACTGACAAACACATCCAGACAAGTAGCCACCACTACAACAGCAGCACACAGTGAAGCCCACTGAAAGAAAGGAAATATGTGTATGCTGGGCAAGTCAGTGTAGCCAATAGCATGATGGGAGTTGTAGGCACAGATAATGCTCACCCCCACAACTGTCCCATCAACACCACCCTGAACCATGCGCACATCACAGGGAGTGGAAAACAACTTACAAGATGGCTGACACTGGCTACTGCTGTGGGGAGCACAAGGCCCTGCTGGCAACTGTGCACAAACCAACAGCAGGACACCACTGACTGACATCCTGAAAGACAACTTGCACTCCCTGCAATGGAAGCACGTTCCATGGTGGGATATCTGGCTGGATGGGAAGGAGGACTCACAGCCCTGACCATAGTTACCAGCAGCGTTTCTCACACACACCCCTAACACAAACTCCACAAAACTCACCTGGGAGAATGCATTGCCCCACACTCCAATCAAATATCCCACAAAGAACCACAACCCTGGGTCATGCTGAGTGAAGCACAGGGACACACATGGGACTTGTAGCAAAACTAACCCCAGGATAACACTGTCAGCCATCTTGTCAGCACAGGCACACAACCCCACAGGGAAGCAGAGTTAAAGGGAAGGAAGCATGGGCATGCTGGGAAGGGGGTGGAGGCAATAGCATGATGGGAGTGGTAGTCACAGCTCAACATCCCCCACCCACATGGCCCAGCAAGCTCACACTCAAGCAAGCACACCCCACAGAGAGTGGAAAGCCCCATCAAAGATGTCTGACACTGGTGCTCTGTTGTGGGGATCACAAGGCCATGCTGGGAACTGGCCACCAACCAACAGCAGGACACCACTGTCAGCCATCTTGCCATTGCTCTCACACTCACACACAGTGAAGTCCACCCAAAAGCAAGTAAGTATGGGCATGCTGGGAAGTGGGGTGGAGGCAATAGCATGATGGTGGTAGTCACAGCTCAACATCCCCCACCCACATGGCACAGCAAGCTCACACTCAAGCATGCACACCCCACAGAGAGTGGAAAGCCCCATCAAAGATGTCTGACACTAGTGCTCTGTTGTGGGGAGCACAAGGCCCTGCTGGCAACTGTGCAACAACCAACACCAGGACACCACTGACTGACATCCTGAAAGACAACTTGCACTCCCTGCAATGGAAGCACGGTCCATGGTGGGATATCTGGCTGGGTGGGAAGGAGGACTCACAGCACTGACCATAGTCACAAGCACCTCCCCTCACACACCCCCTCAACACATACTCCACAGAAGCCACCTGGCGGAATGCAATGCCTCACATCCTAACTCAAGGTCCCACAAAGAACCACCACCCTGGGTCATGCTGTGTGAAGCACAGGGACACTCCTGGGACATTTAGCCAAACAACTGCCCGGACAACACTCCCAGCCATCCTGTCAGCACAGGCAGCCCACCCCACAGGGAAGCAGAGTCAAAAGGAAGGAAGTATGGGCATGCTGGGAAATGGAGTGGAGGCAATAGCATGATGGGAGTGGTAGGCACAGATATTGGTCACCCCCACAACTGTCCCATCAACACCACCCTGAACCATGCGCACATCACAGGGAGTGGAAAACAACTGACAAGATGGCTGACACTGGGCACTGCTGTGGGGAGCACAAGGCCCTGCTGGCAACTGTGCAACAACCAACAGCAGGACACCACTGCCAGCCATCTTGCCATTGCTCTCACACTCACACACACTGAAGTCCACCCAAAAGCAAGTAAGTATGGGCATACTGGGAAGTGGGGTGGAGGCAATAGCATGATGGGAGTGGTAGGCACAGATATTGGTCACCCCCACAACTGTCCCATCAACACCACCCTGAACCATGCGCACATCACAGGGAGTGGAAAACAACTGACAAGATGGCTGACACTGGCTACTGCTGTGGGGAGCACAAGGCCCTGCTGGCAACTGTGCACCAACCAACAGCAGGACACCACTGACTGACATCCTGAAAGACAACTTGCACTCCCTGCAATGGAAGCACGGTCCATGGTGGGATATCTGGCTGGGTGGGAAGGAGGAGCGGATGACAACCAAATACAACCAATGCAGACCATGTACACACCCCAACATTCACATAGAAATGCCCAAATAATGCAGGACAATGTGCTACACCAATATCAACCCCTGACTGTGACAACTTAGGACAATGCATTGTACAGGCCCGCATCCAGAGGCACAGTCACAACTGTCAGGTGTGTCAACCATTGATGCCTGCAGAAACATAACATACATTGTGTGTGTCTCCCAAAAACAGGTGATGATGGGGACACAGCAGCAGATGCTGAGGAGTCCTCGTCCCAGGCTCAAGAGGATACGGAGCTCACTGGTGTGGATCAGCCTCTGCCCTCCTCGGATGAAGAAGACTTACCTGGCACCTCCGGAGCAAGTCATCATGCAGCACCAGCAGGACCACCAGCTGCACCCCCTGCACCCACCCCTCCAACGACTGTCAACACACATACCACCCCTGCCGACACGGACAGACCAAGGAGCAGCACCACCACCAGCACAGGGACCCTGGACCAACGTGGGGCCATGGACACCACCACCACCAACAACCCACAAGGTGGCCCAGGGTCACCTGTGCCTGCCACCTCAGGTACTGCACGTGTCGCATGGGGTGGTGGGAGGGGTGGGAGACATAGGTCGCTGCTCACAGAGGGGTCTGGACTGCATGATGACCCACAACTGGCACGCATAGCCGATGCGTACCAGTCCAGCACCGGAGAGTTCAGCCAGGTAGTGGGGCTCCTCAGGGACATTAAACAGCAGCAGGCTGCCCATCATGCCCGCTTGGACTCACACATGTCCCGCGTGGAGTCCAAGTGGGACACACTGCAAGAGATGACGGCGGTGCATAGGGACATATTACAATGCCTCCGCCAGATGAGCAGCAACCAGTCAACACCTCCCTGTGTGCCCACAACATCTGGTGCTGAAACAACTGCAACTGCCACAGGGAGGCAGGATGACTCTGGCGGAGAGTCCCCTGCACCGCAGCAGCCTGCACTTGAGGGTCCCCCCAAAGAAGAGGGGCCGTCCGAGGAGGGGCAAGTGAGAGGCCGATGGCCATGTGCAACCCCCAGGAAGCCAAAACCTGTTCTGGAGAATAACCTTTGTGCGCAAACTGTTCACCCTGTTGACTGCAACACAACTCTCCCACATGACATGGGGAGCTCAAGTTGGACCAATGTCTCTGATTACTGTGGACTTTACTCTGGACATTTCTGCTACCAGGACTTCCAAATTATCTAGGAACTTTGGATCACAATCACAATGTACAGCACCCAACAACCTGTGCACTATACTCACACATGTATGTCAATAAACTCACTTATACACCATACGTGCCTCTGTTGTGATTCCTATGTTGTCTCAGAAGTTGCGATGATGATCGGGGAAATGACACTGTGCATGCTAACTGCTACAGCAAGTACAACACCGGCATGTGAGTCATGGCGACTTCACACATATGGGGGAGGCACACCACCAGGGCTACACAACACATACACACCATGGACATCTGACTCATCGCCTACACTGGTGTTGCCAGGAAATACGTAGCATTGCACAGACCCAACACCTATTCACAGTCTGTGTTAACTAGCCCACTGGTGCAGTAAGCAAATGTCAGTCAGATGTGTGACCACAGACAACGCACATCACAAAGTGAAGCACAGGTTTATTACACATTTGCAACATGTTGTAACCACCACAGATGCAAGGTAATCCCACCTGGCAGCGGGCACATAGTCAACAAGTGTAGAAGGAAGGAAGTCCATGGGTGTGGTGCACATCACCTGTAGGGACACAACAGCTACCACCCGGGAAGTCGAATCACGGTGTTGGGGATCACAGTTGACCAAACGACTCTGAAAGTACCCTGTGAAGGACAGAAATGACACACAGTCAAAAGTACTGAAGAACAGGACAGAACTGCAATACTCATGCACAATACATGTTACAAGATACCCACCCAGAACCAAGTTAGCATGTCAACACTGTTGGGGAGTACAGACTACCTGCAAGGACACATCGCTACACGCATACAGACATGTAGCCCATGGACACACTCAAACAGCACCAGAGCACCACCAACACATATCATGCAAACTCACATCATTGACATGCCATCTCTGGATACTCACATTCAGCTGAAGAAGTTGGTGATGAGCTGTGTGCGGACATCACCCTCAACATCATCATCATCATCACTGGCATCGTGGTCCAGGCCAGGATCCTCCACAGGTGGCGGACGTTGGTCATCGTCATCCAGGATGAGAGGCAACTCCTTCCGCACTGCCAGGTTGTGGAGCATGCAGCAGACGATGATAATCTTGCACACCTTTGCTGGGGCATATGGGAGGGACCCTCCTGTCTTGTCGAGGCAGCGGAAGCGGCTCTTCAGGAGACCAAATGTCCGCTCAATCACTCTCCTGGTCTGACCATGTGCCTCATTGTAGCGCATCTGGGCTGGTGTCACAGGGTTCCTGAGGGGCGTCAGCAACCACGGCATGTTGGGGTATCCGAAGTCACCTACATACAGACAATTGCACATTAGCAGAGTTGGAAAAGAGGGTGGAACACTACATAGCAGAACACACACAATGGTACAAAGTCAGTACACACCTACAAGCCAGGCACGCTGGTTCCGCATCTGTGCCATCATCCTCGGGATGCGACTACTCCTCATCACGTAGGCATCGTGTGCAGAACCAGGGAAACGGGCACACACGTGTGTGATGCTCATATCTGCAAGACAGACCACCAGTGCATTGACCGAGTGGTAGTGTTTGCGGTTACGGTAGGCCTGCTCTTGGGCCTGTGGTGGTACCAACGCCACATGTGTCCCATCAATGGAGCCAATGACATGCGGCATCCTCCCCAGGGCATAGAAGTCACTCTTCACGCCAGTGAGTCATTGGAGTCTAGGGAAATAGATGTACTGGTTCAGGTATATCAACATAGCCTCCAAAACATCCCGGAGCACACGGCTGAACATGGTCTGTGACATCCCACCAGCAGTCGCCAGAGTGTGTTGAAAGGTACCAGTGGCAAAGAAGTGTAGGGCTGCCATCACCTTCACCTTGGGGGTCAGCGCTGTAGGGTACGGACGGCCAGGTTGCAAATGTGGTGCCAAGCGCACTGCCAAATCCTCAATCAGCTGCCTGGTGAAGCGGTACCGTCGGATGCTGTCACGTTCCACCATCGTTGCCAGGTCAGGGAATGGTCTATGGACAGCTGGTGCCCTGCAGTGCATAGGTGAAGAAAGCAAGATTGTCAGTCACCCCACATATGTGGCATTGAACACACTCAACATCACATGATACATCATAATGAGGCACAAGTACATGATGTGTGCAGTTCCGTACGGATATGTATGGCACTGTGAGGGGTTTCCCAACAATGACTGTACGGTACCTGTTCTTCTCAAACGACCCGGTCCAGCCATTTCGAGATTCCCACAAAACCACGAGAACTACCGCCTGACGCCGTTGAGGGTAACCACACCCCCTTGTCATGTGTCCTTACAGGAGCCAGTTACGAACTGGGAGTCGGGGGAAGGAGGCGGGACTGACCCCGGAAGGGGAAACCCGAGGCCGGTGAAAGGAGCCCGAGGACAGACGGAAGGAAGCAGGTCCACAGAGAGCGAGGAGGACGAGACGGAGAGCCAGAACAGAGAAGAGACGGAGACGAGAGCGAGTCGACGAGAGGAAGCAGACGACCCAGAAGAAGAGGAAGAGTGGAGCGAGGACTGGTGGAGCCCGCCGGAGGATGCTGGAGAGCGGCCGCAACTCAGGAGAGTTGCGGCGGAGCCGGTGAGTCCACACGAAAGAGAGAACGGGGAAGCGGGAACCGGGGAGGCGGGAGGAAAAAACATACTCGGGGTGGGTTAGGGAGCGTCGGGGTGTACAGCCACAGACACGAGCACTGAGTCACCTACCCCCACATCCCGTTCTTGGCCCCGGAGGTCAACACACCTTTATTTCACAACCCTGTCCTTTAGGAGTTCACCGTTTTTCCCCACTCCCGTTCCTCTCCCTTGTTTCCATTACTGCACCGCCCTTCCTTATCAAGTGCGATTAAAAACGTATCACCGACCGGGTGTGGTGACGGTTAGCACTAAGTATTGCCACTGAAAAGGGCTAGAGCTGACGAAACCTTCTTGTTTCTTCCCCCCTTTTATGAGCCTCCGCAAGCCCACCACCGCGTCAAGACCATCCCGGGAGGAGAGAAACCCGCAAGACCACAGGGAGAAACCCACAAGAAGGGGACGACATAAAGAAAGAACATAAACTGTGTTTCATGTACCTACCATCAATAAAAGACACTAAAGATTGCACACTACATCCAGCCTCCGCGTCTGTATATCCGGCCCGCACTCCCCACACGCTCACAGGTGGTGTCAGAAGTGGGATTTGCCGGAGACATGGAGGCTGTGATCAAGAAGATGGCGGACAGTCAGGAAAGTCTAGGCAAGGCCATGGAGAGGTTCCTCACGGTCGTAGAGGAGGACCGTGACAAGATGCAACAAACCCTAGCTGGACAGAGTCAAACCCAGGAAACGGCCCTGGGGAAGCTTACAGAGGCCCTCAGTCAGCAGAGAGGGACCACCACCCTTCCATCTCTTGTACTACCGAAGTACGTGAGCGGAGAAGACCCGGATTACTTCTTCAGTAACTTCGAAAGAATGGCCATGGCGGCCGCATGGCCCGCCGACAAATGGGGACAGTACCTGGGACCTTTACTCTCAGGCGACCTCCAAGCCGCATACCAGGCCGCCACCCTACAAGGCCTCACCCCGTATGCGGACATAAAACAGTGTATCCTTGAACGACTAGGGGTAGACGATGAGACCTATCGCATACGGCTGCGTCAGTTGAGAGAGGGGCCCCAGGAAACGCCAAGAGCACTATATTTCCGCGTGAAAGACTTAACTGACCGCTGGTTGAGGCCCTCAATGAGCACGAAAGAGGAAATCATGTCCAAAATCTACTTGGAACAGTATTTGTCCTCCCTACACCCACCCATTCAGAGATGGGTGCGCCAACACGCCCACCTTACTCTGGAAACCGCGGTTGAAATAGCCAGTGCCTTCAGTCGAGCACATGAGATACAGAAGGGACGCGAGGAAGTTCCCTGGAGAAGCGGAACCAGCGGACCACATCGGCCAACCCGACCCCCGATACCGAGGAAACCGGACCCTATTACCATAGTGCCTGGAACACCCCTCTTTAGGGCACCACCACCCGGACCTCAATGCTACAACTGTGGGGGTCTGGGCCATATAGCACGTTTCTGTCCTCAGAAGGAGGAACCGATGGAGGTCGGAATAGCCCGCAATTATTACTGTTCCCGATCGGAGAGAACCCGACCTCCTTATCGGTGCAAAGTGTTGGTGAACGGACAATCCTTAACCGCCCTAGCAGACACGGGGTGTCACCACAGTGTGTTAAGACCCCAAGACCTTAACCAAGCTTCAGGAACGGTTAATGGGACCGTGGCCATACAGTGCGTTCATGGGGATACAAAACGATATCCCACAGCACAAGTTCATATTCAACACCCAACCGACCCGGGCTCCTCCCTAAACGTTGGTCTCATTCCGCGCCTTCCTGAACAACTCATCTTGGGGAATGACTATTCACGACTGACTGATCTACTACAAGGGACCCCTCCAGACGAAGAGGACTGGTGGAGAGAAGCCCCTTTTTCTCAAGAAGAGGATCCAGAGTGGCCCCCGTCTAAACTAAGAAAGAGTCGGAAACAGAGAAGAGATGAGAAAAGGAAGAGTCATGCGGCCTACCCCGTTAGGGTAGAAGAGCACCCCTGGGAGACCGATAGGGATTTCCACGCTACACAAAGAGAGGACCCCATCTTACAGGAGGCTTGGAGCAGAGCACTAGAGAACGAGGACCCCCTTCAAGTAGGTCCCTATTTCTTCACAAAAAACGGACTGTTGTATAGAAAAGGTAGTCCTGCCCACCCCGCACAGCTCCTCATACCCGGCCCCTTTCGTGAGAAAGTGTTATACCTCGCCCACAGTCATCTACTGGGGGGCCATTTCAGTGATGAGAAGACCGAACAGGCCATTCTTGAAAAATTCTACTGGCCAGGTATACATCAACAAATCCGTACATACTGTAGGAGCTGTCCAATATGTCAGAAGAACAGTAGATACAAACCCTCCCGAGTACCACTACACCCTCTTCCCATCATTGCGGAACCCTTTCAAAGGATAGGGATGGACATAATAGGACCCCTGTTGCCCTCCAGAAGCGGCTGCCGCTACGTCCTAGTCCTCGTGGACTATGCCACCCGTTTTCCAGAGGCAATACCCCTAAGACATCCCAACACCACAAACATAGCTAAAGTCATGATAATGGTATTTTCCCGCGTAGGCTTTCCCACAGAGATCCTCACAGATCAAGGGACACCCTTCGTCTCGAAACTGATGAAGCAGGTGTGTAGTTACCTAGGCGTCAAACAGATACGCACCGCAGCATACCATCCACAAACAGACGGATTAGTTGAGCGCTACAACGCTACCCTGAAGACAACCCTAAAAAAACTACTGTCCCTGGAAACCCGCAAGTGGGAAGAAATGTTGCCCCTAGCCCTGTTCGCCATCCGGTGTAAGGTCCAAAGGAGCACGGGGTATTCTCCGTTTGAGCTCTTATACGGACATCAACCTCGTACGTTTCTGGATATGGCGAAAGAAACATGGGAAGCAGAACCAAACCAAAGCAGACCACTCCTTGAATACGTAGATAAGCTCAAAACACACTTGGGGCAAGTCCGGGCCATAGTCCGACAGAATCTGGAGGAGGCTCAGACAGCTCAGAAAAAACAATATGACAAGGGAACCAAAGAGAGAACATTCGCAGTGGGGGATTCAGTGCTTCTTATGATGCCTTCTTCAGACCAGAAAATGTTAGGCCAATGGCAGGGTCCCTATACCATATTGAACAAAGTGACCCCAGTGACCTACCGAGTGGAAATAGATCCCACCCGAGCCACCTCACAAATATACCACGTGAATCTACTAAAGAAGTGGATAAGACCTCTCCCTGTCCTGGTAGGACAAGAGAACGAGAAGGGCCTCCTGATGGAACAAAGTATAGATCAGGACTTACCCATGGACCTCAGGGCTTCCCTCCTAGACTCTCTCTGTCCCCTACAGGGGATCTTCTCCCTGACCCCAGGGAGGACAACAGTCACAGAGCATGCCATTAAAACCCAACCCGGTAAAAAAGTGCGGCTTCGTCCCTACCGTATACCCGAAGCCCGTAGGACCGTAATCCGAGAAGAGGTGAAGCAGATGCTGAACATGGGGATAATCGAACCCTCCCAAAGCGACTGGAACTCCCCTATAGTACTAGTACCTAAGCCTAATGGCACGGTCCGTTTCTGCATTGATTTCCGCGAAGTCAACAGAATCTCAGACTTCGACGCCTACCCTCTCCCGAGGGTCGGTGAAATGATTGAGCGCATAGGTAATGCTAGATACATCAGTACCCTTGACCTCTGTAAAGGGTACTGGCAAATCCCCTTAAGGAAACAAGACAGGGAGAAAACCGCTTTTTCTACCCCTGACGGCCTATATCAGTTCACCGTGTTGCCCTTTGGGCTACACGGAGCCCCAGCGACCTTTCAACGAACTATGAATTTGGTGTTACGACCCCATGAGAAATACGCAGGGGCTTATCTTGATGACATCATTATATATAGCAAGACGTGGGAACAGCATCTCACCCATCTCTATAATGTGATTCACGCCTTGGGCTGTCATAACCTCAAGATAAACCCGGCCAAAAGTCACTTGGCGGCCCAAACGGTCAGATATCTAGGTTTTCTTTTGGGAGAGGGTGTCATTCGACCCCAAAATAACAAAATAGCCGCTATCACCCAAGTACCATTTCCTCGATCAAAAAGAGACCTCAGGGCCTTTTTAGGCCTATTAGGCTACTACCGGAGGTTCATACCTAATTTCTCTCAAACCGCAGCCCCTCTCACAGATTTACTACAGAAAAGTGTGAAAACCGAAGCCCTGTTAAAACAACCCACCCCAGGACTGACCAAGGCTTTTGAGACACTGAAAGCCGCGCTAACGACAGATACAGTACTCACCAGCCCTGATTATACACTTCCCTTCATTTTACAAACCGATGCATCCGACCAGGGTTTGGGGGCGATTCTCTCACAATGTACCTCAGAGGGAGAAGAGAAACCAATCCTATATATCAGTAGAAAACTGTACCCCCGAGAAAAGAACTACGCAGTGATCGAAAAAGAGGCCCTCGCTATAAAGTGGGCCATTGAGTCGCTGCGCTATTACTTAGAAGGACGAGAGTTCACCCTCTATACCGACCATGCCCCACTTGAATGGTTGGCTCGCAACAAAGGCCACAACGAAAGAGTACTCCAGTGGTTTTTGTCCCTGCAACCATACAGATTCACTACCAAACATCGGAAGGGTACAGAACAAACAAACGTGGACTTTCTGTCACGATATCCGGTGGGGACAACCCCTACAAGAAGGACAGCTAGGGAAAGGGGATGTGAGGGGTTTCCCAACAATGACTGTACGGTACCTGTTCTTCTCAAACGACCCGGTCCAGCCATTTCGAGATTCCCACAAAACCACGAGAACTACCGCCTGACGCCGTTGAGGGTAACCACACCCCCTTGTCATGTGTCCTTACAGGAGCCAGTTACGAACTGGGAGTCGGGGGAAGGAGGCGGGACTGACCCCGGAAGGGGAAACCCGAGGCCGGTGAAAGGAGCCCCAGGACAGACGGAAGGAAGCAGGTCCACAGAGAGCGAGGAGGACGAGACGGAGAGCCAGAACAGAGAAGAGACGGAGACGAGAGCGAGTCGACGAGAGGAAGCAGACGACCCAGAAGAAGAGGAAGAGTGGAGCGAGGACTGGTGGAGCCCACCGGAGGATGCTGGAGAGCGGCCGCAACTCAGGAGAGTTGCGGCGGAGCCGGTGAGTCCACACGAAAGAGAGAACGGGGAAGCGGGAACCGGGGAGGCGGGAGGAAAAAACATACTCGGGGTGGGTTAGGGAGCGTCGGGGTGTACAGCCACAGACACGAGCACTGAGTCACCTACCCCCACATCCCGTTCTTGGCCCCGGAGGTCAACACACCTTTATTTCACAACCCTGTCCTTTAGGAGTTCACCGTTTTTCCCCACTCCCGTTCCTCTCCCTTGTTTCCATTACTGCACCGCCCTTCCTTATCAAGTGCGATTAAGAACGTATCACCGACCGGGTGTGGTGACGGTTAGCACTAGGTATTGCCACTGAAAAGGGCTAGAGCTGACGAAACCTTCCTGTTTCTTCCTCCCTTTTATGAGCCTCCGCAAGCCCACCACCGCGTCAAGACCATCCCGGGAGGAGAGAAACCCGCAAGACCACAGGGAGAAACCCACAAGAAGGGGACGACATAAAGAAAGAACATAAACTGTGTTTCATGTACCTACCATCAATAAAAGACACTAAAGATTGCACACTACATCCAGCCTCCGCGTCTGTATATCCGGCCCGCACTCCCCACACGCTCACAGGCACATACATGGCCAATATCTAACATCACAGTCCAACAAGTGGCATCAATAAGTCCCAGGTCATGCCATTGGATACCATGAGGCCGTGTCCCAGTACCCATCTCCTGCTGCCAAATAACAAACACACGCCACAGTGACATGTGAGGACTGATGTGCCCCAGGCATCACAGCTCAACGACAGCTAGATTCCCAGGGACCCTGTATTGCCACATGGACACTGGCATGACATGGTGTATCATGTATACACCACAGCAAAACAACCATGAGCCCCACAGGTAGTGATCCGTGTTGCCTCGGCAGGACAGACATGGACGTCTGTGACACACACACGCACAACATCAAAGTCCATGCACAAACAACGTGGATGTGGAGACTGCCTCCCATTGTGCACATGAAATCAGAGATATTGTAATCACAACATGCACACAGACTGTGGAGGACCATCAACATTGTGCCAATGGGTCACCCTGGGTTGAACATAACGTCCCACATGGGACTCAGGGGGTATGTGACATGACATACACATACACCACCGTGAACTGTGACCATGCCACATGCTCAGATATGAACAGTTGCACATCACAGTGGTCATGTACACGAAACACCAAGGATTCTGTCCCCATAAACACGTGCACAGCATGGGGTGGCTGCCCCCAAGTGACACCCACAGAACAACATGTTCACCCCCATACACGGAATAGGTAATGCAGCCTTACATGCCCTAGGATACAGTTTGGACAGGCTGTGGTGTTGTAGGTGTGCCCCTCACTGCCTGGGAAGTATATGTGGCTGGCATATGTTCACCTGTGACAGGCATGGTGACATATGCCAGTGACTTGTACAGGGATGCGTTGGACAGCAATGGACCGATCAGTGCGCACACATTGGCCATTGCATTCAATGTGCGCTGGTACGCGTTGTATTGGCAATACGCCTTGGACAGCAATGGACCGATCAGTGCGCACACATTGGCCATTGCATTCAATGTGCGCTGAGTACAGCGTTGTATTGGCAATATGCCTTGGACAGCAATGGACCGATCAGTGCGCACACATTGGCCATTGCATTCAATGTGCGCTGGTACGCGTTGTATTGACAATACGCCTTGGACAGCAATGGACCGATCAGTGCGCACACATTGGCCATTGCATTCAATGTGCGCTGGTACGCGTTGTATTGGCACTACGCCTTGGACAGCAATGGACCGATCAGTGCGCACACATTGGCCATTGCATTCAATGTGCGCTGGTACGCGTTGTATTGGCAATACGCCTTGGACAGCAATGGACCGATCGGTGTGCCCGGCCGGCCCATTGCATTCAATGTGTGCGGGTACGCGTTGTATCCCATGTACGCATTGAACAGCAATGGTCCGATCGGTGTTCCCGGCCGGCCCATTGCATTCAATGTGTGCGGGTACGCATTGTATCCTATGTACGCATTGAACAGCAATGGTCCGATCGGTGTGCCCGGCCGGCCCATTGCATTCAATGTGTGCAGGTACGCGTTGTATCCCATGTACGCGTTGAACAGCAATGGTCCGATCGGTGTGCCCGGCCGGCCCATTGCATTCAATGTGTCGGGTACGCGTTGTATCCTATGTACGGCGTTGAACAGCAATGGTCCGATCGGTGTGCCCGGCCGGCCCATTGCATTCAATGTGTGCGGGTACGCGTTGTATCCTATGTACGCGTTGAACAGCAATGGTCCGATCGGTGTGCCCGGCCGGCCCATTGCATTCAATGTGTCGGGTACGCGTTGTATCCTATGTACGCGTTGAACAGCAATGGTCCGATTGGTGTGCCCGGCCGGCCCATTGCATTCAATGTGTCGGGTACGCGTTGTATCCCTATGTACGCGTTGAACAGCAATGGTCCGATCGGTGTTCCCGGCCGGCCCATTGCATTCAATGTGTGCGAGTACAGCGTTGTATCCTATGTACGCGTCCAACAGCAATGGTCCGATCGGTGCGCACCCATTGGCTATGGCCTGGCCTGGAAACGGACGCGTTTTCAAAATTTGAACGAGTCTGATGCTGTAAATTCAGTTGGTCACCCACAACAATGTTGCAATTTCATGGGTGTCACGAAGTTGAACATTTGAAGGATGCTGGGGGCGTGTGTAAGTGGTGCAATTCCATGGATTGGCCAGATTCAGATGATGCAAACGACTTGGACCTATCACTGTGGACACATGGGACAGTATCTGCCTCTGCAGCACACATATAATGCTGGCTGTTCCCCTGAGAGCTCACTTGCCTGCACTACATGCTCCAGGACGACATCTGCCACTACACTGCTGTTGTATCTGCACCCTCTGGACCCTGCAATGGCACGTACTGTGGAGAGAGCCCCAGCCTTCAGGACTGAGGAGAACCAGGCCCTGCTGGATGGCCTCCTTCCACAGTACAGCAAGCTGTATGGGAAAGCAGGGGAGCAGGTGAGTGTTCTGTCCACTGCCTTTCTAAATGTGCATGTTGTCTGACTAGCAAGGCTAACAGTCTGCACGCCACTGGCTAGCAGGCTCACTGAGTAGTTGTCACCCCCATAGTGTGTAGTTACATGCACTGGACAGGTATAGTGCAGTGACAGTGCATTTAAACAAGGTTTTACTTCCCAGGCAATGATACCATGTAGTAACTGCTGGCATACTGTCCATAGCCATCGTTGCACTGCCTGTGTACATCATGTGCCCCTGTGATTGAGACATGTATATCCAACTGTGTAATGCACGGATATGTTGCATGTGTAGTAATGGCATTCTCACTTTGTTATCCTCACAGGTTGATGCCCACCAGAAGCAGAAGATATGGCTGACCATCGTCCGGGCAGTGAGATCCGTGGGGGTCTACAAGCGCCGGATCCGCAACTGCCAGAAGAGGTGGCAGGACCTTCGGGGCTGGACCCGGAGGATCGCACGGGTCCAGCTGAAGCTGTCGCCTCCTCGCAGGAGGGGCGGACACCGGACCCTGACCCCCACATGCTGAGGATCCTGGCGGTGGTCTTCCCTGATCTGGATGGGCAGCTGAAGGCCAGAGAGCAGCAAGGAGGGGGTGAGTCCATGTCTGCATTGTGAACTATGTCTGCCATGCTATGTGCCCTCCTCTGGCCTGGTTAAACTTCCACAGTACATCAGTCTTGTGGTCCAGGACCCATGTCCCTCTATTGTGCACTGGCCACTCCTCATCTGATACCCAGGTGTGGCCCTTACAGTCAGGGTCTTGTGTCACTTGGGTACTGTGTCCTTGCAGTTTGCTTGACTCAAGGTGGGGGACAGCATCTGTTTCCCTGACTCTGTGGTGAGCATCATGGGTGGGTCCATTGCTTACACATTGCCTGTGTTCTGACATGTGTTCTGCGTGTCATTTTGATATGTGGCCCAATTGCTGAGCTGATCCACCACATGTGCCTGGGGTATCTGGCACACACCCATGCTGCGGGTGGGAACAATGTTTGTGCCCCAGGAGTGTGTATATAACGTGTGTCACACATACTTAGCCAGCTGCCTACTGTCCAGGGCTCATCCCTCATTCATGTGGGACAGGACAGTCATGCCTACTCCAGGCCATACAATACACTCTGTACTCCCACTGCCGTGTATCAGCTGACACGTTTTGCTCAGTGATTTGTCCCCTCAGGTGTCTGCCTCTGTGTCAGTGTGCTGTGGCTTCGTTGTCAGGTCTGCTGGGGTGTTCCTCGGTTGGGGCTCCGCAAGCCACCGGAGATGTGACCATAGGAGATGATACATGTGTGACACATAGGTGTTTGATCACCTGACCGTGCAGACTGGGGTATGCGAATATGAGGTTCAGGCAGCTGTTTCCCATTCACAGCAGATTGTGATGTGCTCAGGTGCAGAGGGTAGTGTTACAGGTCTCCCATATGTACAATGGGTATGACCTGGACAGATGAGGGTACAGATGATGTGGTGTGTGGGGGATGTACATGTGCACTTGTTCAGCTCCAGGACTTGCATTCCCCATGATCTACTATTGTGACACAGTGCAGAGTGTTGTTGTCTGGCTGCCCTGCCCATGTGGCTGAAGACAGTGATGTATGACTTAGCAGGCATGGCTGTGCCATGGCATGTGACTTCCTATTAGTGATCCTGCAGGGGAGTGACATGTGCTACATGCACACCATTGTGGCAATGGCTATCAGGACATGGGTGCATCATGGTGTCTGTCGCTGGTATGCATCACATGCTTTTCCTATTTGACTCTGGGGATCCCTTTCATCCGGACACCTGCACTGACTCAGTGGCAAGAGTTGTGATGTGTGCATGTCCACATGCTTCACCGGGTTCTCTGCACTGTCCAAATACTGTGTAGGTGGTGCATGTGTCCACACTGGGGTATTGCCATCCCACAGACACCAGACAGATGGGTGCAAGGCCAGGTGGGATGTGAGTGCCATGGTTGACCATCAGACTGACAATTGACTTCTCCTGTTCTGTTTGTGCAGTTTTAGCAATGTTCAACTAAGGATGCCAGGGCTTGCTCTGTAATGTGCTGTACTTACTGTGGTTTGTGCGTTCGGTGCAGGTGACTGATGTCTGTCTGTTTCCCTATTGATTGCAGATACATCCACGGCCACAGGAGGGGACAGCTCCATGGACCAGGAGGAGCCGCAGAGCCAGACTGGGTCAGCAGCCGAGGAGTGGTCGGAGGGACCCAGTGGCACGGAGGGCGAGGGAGCCACACCGAGGAGTCCTCAGCACCATCCACCTCAGCTGAGGACCAGAGCAACTCGGACGATGACTCCCTTATGGAGGCGGGTGTCAGCAGCCACCACACCCCAGCTAGTGTTGCTGTCCCCGCCACCACCACCACCACCACCGCCCTCCCGTCGGCTCCCATTCCCGAGGCTCCCATGTTCGGGAGCGTGTCTCCTTCGGGCCAGGCACCGCACCCCCTGCCCCTGTGTCCCCTGCTGCCCTGAGTGAGGAGTCTGTGTACCTCCTCCGCCAGCTCCATGTAGGACAGACAGCGATGCTGAGTGTCCTCCATGCACACACCAGTCTGTTGACTCAGCTGGTGTCATTCATGGAGGGCATCTCATCGGGCATGTCTGACCTACAGAGGGGCAATAGGTCCATGGTCTCCTCCCTGATGGCAGCAGTGTCCCTCCTCCGACAGTCCCTCACCCCTCCTGCCTCTGCCCCATCCACACTCCCCAGCACCTTACCCGTCCCAAGCACACACACACTGGCACAGGCACACACCAGCACAGACACATGCAGCAGACGGACACACACGCCACAAACAAGACGCACACGCACGCACCGTCAGGGGACTGCAACCACACTCACAGGGGATGGGGCACAGGCACAAACACACGCATCCACAAGCACTGCGCAGTCCTCAGTTGCCTCTCCCTCCAAAGACCCCTCCCTTGCCTCACCTGCAACCCCAAACACACAGCGGCTCTTCCTCTGTGACCTTGGCCTCTTCCCCTCCGACCCAGCTGATCCAGCATTCAGGGGAAGAGGAAGCCCACCCACACGGAGCGGAGTGCCCCTGGCCCCCGGACACCATCCCCCAGGCGCAGACCGACTGAGGCCCCCACCCGCAAGTCCCCCCGGTCCCGGAAGAGCAAGACCCCGCCGCTGCCCTGCAGCTCAGGCACCAAGTCTCCTTCCTCCATCCCTCAGGCCCCCACTCCACAGGTGCCCCCACCACACCCTGCCCCAGGTTCCCCCACCCACAGATACACCATCCCCAGAAGGGTCAGGCCTTCTCCCCCTGCCACTTGCTCTTCCGGCCCCACACCCCGCTGCGCTTGTCTGTACCACTGATGTGGTGAGGGTTTCCTCCCCCTCTGTCCTGCCCACCTTACCTGATTCCCATTCTCCTCCCCTGGAGGTGGGCACTGCAGTGGAGTCCACTATCACCCTGTCTGACTTGGGCGCTGCAGTGGCGGACCTGTCCACTCCATCTGCAGGGTCCACTCCAGTTGTGCCGGCACCCACAACATCTGAGTCATGCCCCCCAGTTGTGCCGGCACACACCATGTCAGACACCTCCACTGCAGTTGTCAGTGGCTCTCCAGCACCCACCACCCCTTCCCTGCCTCCTCCTGGTGAGCCCTGATCCTGTCCCTGCGGTGCCTGGCCTGCCCCCGTATGCCCCTCCTAGGCGATTGTCCCCGGTTGTGATCAGTGCAGGCATGCGTAGGGTGACATCTGCCACTGTCACCCTGTATAGACTTCCTTGATGGACTGGCCATTGGCCTTTGTTGATACCTTGCAGTTCTTCCAAGTTTTGAACCCACATGCTGAATAAAGCAACTTTCTGTTCTCAAGTGGTTTTGCTTCTGATGTACATGATGTTGATGATGCTAACCATGCCCTTGCTGCAGTGATGGTGATTTTTGGACTCATGAAAATGAAGTGTTACTGTGCATGAACCCATGTGTTCCAGGGGGACAGTGTCCTATCCTGTGGTGAATACATGTCGTCCTTAGCAGCATCTGAGGGTGTCATGTATTCAATATTTGGCAATGGGATTTCCTACTTACATTAGCAATGTCACATCTGTGGGTTCCACCCATGCACATCTGTTGTGTTTGCCATTGTTCAATTAGTCTAGTTCCCTGACCGTGTGGCCATCTCCACTGGACATGCAGGTTTGGGCATCAATGGGGAAGGACTCTTCTGTGTTGTCGGTGCAACTTGCTATACATGTGTGTTGGATCTGTGCTGTTGATTTCGTTGACATTCCCATGACCAGGCTGATGTGACGGGAGCCTTCATTTGGTGCTAATTGTTGACTGTGTGACCAAGTGTTCTGCTGACATGATGGAGCCCTACTGATGCGACATATGGCACAGCTTACCTCACACAGGAGTGGAGTCCCCTCATGGCAGTGTGTACTCCTGTGACATCTCGTGCGCCCAAGGTGTGTGTTGTATGAGCATGTGTGTGTGTTCACTTCCATGTTGCTGTGCATGCTGGGATCCCTAGTGATGGTCCTGTTTGTGATGCTTGCTGAGTTGAGCTATGTTCCCCCAAAGTCTTCTCCCTGGGTTCTCTGTGATGTGGGTGCATGGCACATTACTGGTCATCAGGGTGTCACCCATAGGTGTGTTTGCTGTCAGGGCTGAGTTTGTGGGCAGACGCTGATGTGTCACAGTCCGGATTCCCCTTTGCACTTGTTGTTTACACCTGTCATGTGATTTCTGGTTTGTGTTAGCTTTCATTGGTTGTGACACGTTGTGTGTGTGACTGCTGGCACTCCTCAGGCTGCAATGTTGGTAGTTGTCTATGTGTGTTCTTTGTGGGTGACCTTGGCTTCTTCATAGGTGTGTGACTGTGGCTGGGATCCCATTGGTTGGTGTGGTATTGCCGTCATGTCCATGTACAGCGTAGTGTGCAGTGTGTCAGACATTCAGGAGTCTGGTAGAGTGGCCATGTGTGATGTGTTCCTGCACCTTGGTTCCCACCACCCCCCCCCAGGGATTGTCATGGGTGCATGTGCAATGTCACCAGTGCATGTGAGCTTCACTGCTGCACATTGTTGGAGGTCGAGGTGTGTGGTGTTGAGTGTGTGCAGATGAGAGTTGTTGCCCGGCTAGACCCCTGCCTCCATGTTGACCTTGGCTGACAGGCCGTGCTGGTTGATTTGTGCTTGTGTAGGTGTGATGGTAGTTTGTTGCTCAGGACACATGACTGTGGTTCACAGTGTGAACGACATCTAGCTTTGTCATCACAGTGGGATTGTAATGCAGCCCAGGGTCACCACATTGTGGGGGCCCTGGGTGTGATGCTGTGGTGTCTGTGTGTCTTGCTGTGTCAGTTGCTGTTCCTACATGCTTGTGTGACATGTGTGATTTGTGCTCCCTCTCATCTGACAATGCCTGATTGCCCACATAGGGGATTTGGATCCATGAGTTACCTTTGTGTGGCACTGTATGCACATCTGTGTAATTGGTATTCAGGCCTCCTCATGTGTTGTGTGGTTGCCTGGGGACACTGGTACCCCCCCCCTCACCTGTTGTGTTTGATGTGCAGTGTGGGTCTGCCTGTTTGTGTATGTGCATCGGCACCACTGCTTTGGAATATCTTAGGTGTGCCATTGGCTGTATGTTGTTTGGTGTGTTTGCCCTGCTGTCCCTGGGACTCCTAGGTCATCAGTCAGCACAATGATCATTGTGTGTGTGTCCCATTGCTGCCATGGTATGGTATCTGTTCACCTCCCTTCTACAGTCTCCACTGGGTATCTGAATTTGTGTGCCCATTGGTGCAAATATGTGGGTCTGCATTCTGATGGTCACTTCTGTCATTGAGTCATTGATGAATGTTGACAGTGTCAGCCCCCATATGTTTGTCTGCACATGGCCAAAGGTATGTCTTGGTTGCACTGCACTGTTTGCCTCCCCCATTCTATGTTGCTATGGGACACAAGCACTACTTTGCCACTGATGTGTTTGTTGTTCTGTGACCAGGAATCATCCATGCAGTTTGGCAGTTGCAGCTTATTCTTTGTCAACACATACATTTTGGTCACTGTGATGATGGGGGTTTGGACCCCATTGCCACAATGTTCAATATGTGCTTCAGCTATGGACCCCACACTCACATTTTGGTCACTGTGATGATGGGGGTCTGGACCCCACTGCCACAATGTTAAATATGTGCTTCAGCTATGGACCCCACACTCACATTTTGGTCACTGTGATGATGGGAGTTTGGACCCCATTGCCACAATGGTCATGGCCTGCTTGCATTGTGGGTGCCACACACATTTATGTGTGGCACTTGTGATAGGGGGTCACATTGTATGTCCACAGTCCTGTTCAGTGTTGTAGGCATTTGACACAGTCTACACACGCTTGTCATGGTGTTGGGGGGATGTCTTTGTGTTGCATTCTTTCTGCTGGTGTGTGCTTCTTGTGGCATGTATTTGCCATCCTGTGAGTGGGGGTGGTAGTAGTAGGCATCCAGCCCCCCATGGGTAGAGGTGGTAGTAGTGGTAGGCACCTGGCACCCCCTGGGTAGAGGTGGCAGTAGTGGTAGGCACCTGGCACCCCCTGGGTAGAGGTGGCAGTAGTGGTAGGCACCTGGCACCCCCATGGGTAGAGGTGGTAGTAGTGACAGGCATCCAGCCCCCCATGGGTAGAGGTGGTAGTAGTGGTAGGCACCTGGCACCCCTGGGTAGAGGTGGCAGTAGTGGTAGGCACCTGGCACCCCCATGGGTAGAGGTGGTAGTAGTGACAGGCATCCAGCCCCCCATGGGTAGAGGTGGTAGTGGTGGTAGGCACCTGGCACCCCCTGGGTAGAGGTGGCAGTAGTGGTAGGCACCTGGCACCCCCATGGGTAGAGGTGGTAGCAGTGACAGGCATCCAGCCCCCCATGGGTAGAGGTGGTAGTAGTGGTAGGCACCTGGCACCCCCTGGGTAGAGGTGGCAGTAGTGGTAGGCACCTGGCACCCCCATGGGTAGAGGTGGTAGTAGTGGTAGGCACCTGGCACCCCCTGGGTAGAGGTGACAGTAATGGTAGGCACCTGGCACCCCCTGGGTGGAGGTGGCAGTAGTGGTAGGCACCTGGCACCCCCATGGGTAGAGGTGGTAGTAGTGGTAGGCACCTGGCACCCCCTGGGTAGAGGTGGCAGTAGTGGTAGGCACCTGGCACCCCCTGGGTAGAGGTGGCAGTAGTGGTAGGCACCCGGCACCCCCTGGGTAGAGGTGGCAGTAGTGGTAGGCACCTGGCACCCCCATGGGTAGAGGTGGTAGTAGTGACAGGCATCCAGCCCCCCATGGGTAGAGGTGGTAGTAGTGGTAGGCACCTGGCACCCCCTGGGTAGAGGTGGCAGTAGTGGTAGGCACCTGGCACCCCCATGGGTAGAGGTGGTAGTAGTGACAGGCATCCAGCCCCCCATGGGTAGAGGTGGTAGTAGTGGTAGGCACCTGGCACCCCCTGGGTAGAGGTGGCAGTAGTGGTAGGCACCTGGCACCCCCTGGGTAGAGGTGGCAGTAGTGGTAGGCACCTGGCACCCCCATGGGTAGAGGTGGCAGTAGTGGTAGGCACCTGGCACCCCCATGGGTAGAGGTGGTAGTGGTGGTAGGCACCTGGCACCCCATGGGTAGAGGTGGCAGTAGTGGTAGGCACCTGGCACCCCCATGGGTAGAGGTGGTAGTAGTGACAGGCATCCAGCCCCCATGGGTAGAGGTGGTAGTAGTGGTAGGCACCTGGCACCCCTGGGTAGAGGTGGCAGTAGTGGTAGGCACCTGGCACCCCCATGGGTAGAGGTGGTAGTAGTGACAGGCATCCAGCCCCCCATGGGTAGAGGTGGCAGTAGTGGTAGGCACCTGGCACCCCCATGGGTAGAGGTGGAAGTAGTGGTAGGCACCTGGCACCCCCTGGGTAGAGGTGGCAGTAGTGGTAGGCACCTGGCACCCCCATGGGTAGAGGTGGTAGTGGTGGTAGGCACCTGGCACCCCTGGGTAGAGGTGGCAGTAGTGGTAGGCACCTGGCACCCCCTGGGTGGAGGTGGCAGTAGTGGTAGGCACCTGGCACCCCCATGGGTAGAGGTGGTAGTAGTGGTAGGCACCTGGCACCCCCTGGGTAGAGGTGGCAGTAGTGGTAGGCACCTGGCACCCCCATGGGTAGAGGTGGTAGTGGTGGTAGGCACCTGGCACCCCCTGGGTAGAGGTGGCAGTAGTGGTAGGCACCTGGCACCCCCTGGGTAGAGGTGGCAGTAGTGGTAGGCACCTGGCACCCCCATGGGTAGAGGTGGTAGTAGTGGTAGGCACCTGGCACCCCCTGGGTAGAGGTGGCAGTAGTGGTAGGCACCTGGCACCCCTGGGTGGAGGTGGCAGTAGTGGTAGGCACCTGGCACCCCCATGGGTAGAGGTGGTAGTGGTGGTAGGCACCTGGCACCCCTGGGTAGAGGTGGCAGTAGTGGTAGGCACCTGGCACCCCCTGGGTGGAGGTGGCAGTAGTGGTAGGCACCTGGCACCCCCATGGGTAGAGGTGGTAGTAGTGGTAGGCACCTGGCACCCCCATGGGTAGAGGTGGCAGTAGTGGTAGGCACCTGGCACCCCCATGGGTAGAGGTGGTAGTGGTGGTAGGCACCCGGCACCCCCTGGGTAGAGGTGGCAGTAGTGGTAGGCACCTGGCACCCCCATGGGTAGAGGTGGTAGTAGTGACAGGCATCCAGCCCCCCATGGGTAGAGGTAGTAGTAGTGGTAGGCACCTGGCATCCCCTGGGTAGAGGTGGCAGTAGTGGTAGGCACCTGGCACCCCCATGGGTAGAGGTGGTAGTAGTGACAGGCATCCAGCCCCCCATGGGTAGAGGTGGCAGTAGTGGTAGGCACCTGGCACCCCCATGGGTAGAGGTGGTAGTAGTGGTAGGCACCTGGCACCCCCTGGGTAGAGGTGGCAGTAGTGGTAGGCACCTGGCACCCCCATGGGTAGAGGTGGTAGTGGTGGTAGGCACCTGGCACCCCCTGGGTAAGGGTGGTAGTAGTGGTAGGCACCTGGCACCCCCTGGGTAAGGGTGGTAGTAGTGACAGGCATCCGGGCCCCTATGTGTATATGTGGCATTGGTGATGGGCATCCCGCCCCTATGGTGCTGCTGTTTCTGGAGTAAGTAATTTCTGCATCCCTGTGTGTGTGTGTGATATGTCGGGTACGTGTAGTTTGTGATTGTGGTTGGTGTCTGACCTACCTTCTGCGCCGTACGCTTCCGTGCCTGTTCCGGTAGTAGATGTAGAATATTGGTAGGATTGGAACGATGGGATTCATTGTTGGTTCGTCTCGTTCGTCTTCGTCGTTGCTTCGCCTCGTCCTCGTCGCTTGCGTGTTCGTCTCGTAGCCGTGGATCGTGTTGTGGCGCGAATCGGAGCTTATGTGCGCCTCTCCCGGATGCTTTGACGTGCCGTGCGTAGCGACGGGTTCGGCGCGTACGGGAAGCGCATCGTACTTGTCCGGCCGGACGGCGCTGCTTTTTGGCTTCCGGGCGGCTCGGTCGGGGATCAGGACCTGGATTGGGTGAGTACGACTCGGTCGGAATCTGTGCTGTTGTGCGCATCGTACTTGTTCGTTCGGATTCATGTGCGGATCGGTCGGGAAACAGGCATTCGCATGGCTTTTTTCCCGACCGAATGGCGTTGGGTGCGTCTCCGACCGAGATCGGAATCGACCCCAAAGTGTCAGTAAATATTTTCCATACACGTAACACAGTGATTGGGGTGTCATAATAATAAAATTGTATTAATACCAAAGGAACCCTTTTTAACAATCTTAGAATATCTAAATATTAAGGGGAAAAACAATAAGGTTCTAAACCTAGGCCTTTCAATTTCCATACAGCGCTTTGATGCCACTTCATAGCTCAATTTGCTATATTAGAAGGATTATTACTTATTAGCTCCAAGTAACAAGTAATAAAAGGATCTCTTTGACAAAAGCAATAACCTATTAAATTACTGATCTGTGATCTGCATGTCACACGTTGTGCTTGGCAGCAGGAACATTAGACCTGTGCTGGTATATTATGAGTCAAACTCAAGCCTGCGACTAAGTATATCGCAGATCCCTGCAGCAAGTCCTGAAAAGCAACTACAGTAGATTGATATATGTTTTCATTATAATATTTATATTGCTCATCATCTTAGGAAAATGTATCTGGCTCAGGAGGATGGTGTTATGTGGGTTGTGTTTCTTGGTTCCTTAGGGAGTTCAAACATTGGTCAAGCTAAGAGTTGGCTGTTTGTGGGATCCAATAAAGTATTCCATATCCTAGCTAGCACAGTGTTCACCTCCTACATTGGCAAAGAGTGTTTTCAATAGCCTACTGGAGCCCACATCAAAGACATTCTTCCGTGTTCCCCATGCGAGGCTGATGGTGGGAGAGCTGCGCGTGCACTCGTGCCACACTCCAGTCAGGTAGCCTTCCAGCACGTGGTCTTGCTTTATCTGTAAGGCAGCATTCTCCAACTCCAAGCTTGTGAGTGGAGAACTTGCGCAGTTTCTTCACTCGTTGATTATTTGCTGTTGGTGCAAGCTTTTCCTCAGAAAAGTACAATCCCCAACAGCACAGCAGTTTCAAAAACTTTGGCCGCTAGGTGCTGCATGAGCACCCTGCGGCCATTTTGGTGACTGCTCGTTGTTTTGTTCATAAGAAGTGTGCTCAGTTATATTCTGATTTGCAAAGATCCGGTACTGCACCAAAACTCAGTAACCATTGTGTGCAGTGAGAATGTGATGACGATTTTTTTATATTATTAAAGGCTTTGCTGATATAACGAAAAGATGAAGCAACATTCAAAACGTGTATTGCTTATTTTTCTTGTTTCTCATATAGAATGCATGTTTTGTTCTTCGAGCAGTTTGAAGGTAACAGTTGAAGCTCAGTTGTGAGAAAGTTGTGAGAAAGTTTGTACATTTTAATGAGACTGAAACTACATCTTTTCTGTCTTCCCTTGATTGTTGGCTGCTTGAGAAATAACGTGTTGCTGATAAGGAGCAAGATTAAGAGAGCTCGTGAGTTTCTGCAGATAGCACTGAATTGCCACTTGCATATGTGAGCCGCAGGTCATGTTCCGCTCCAAATGGATAATGAAGTTACTCCATTTGTAGACCTGACTCTCCAACAGTGAAGCAATAAAATACCTACTTGCTCTCTGTCCTTGTAATTCAAGAGTCTGCTCCTCTCCAAATATCGTCCAGTACAAGTTTTCACTCCATGGGGTTTGATCTAGAGTCATCTGCCAGTCCAGGATCTAGGAGGGCAAAAATCCCAGGCAAACATCTCTGTCCATTGGTTCACAGCGTTTCTGCTGAATCCAGATGAAGTACAACTTCTGACTGGGTGGAGGACTCTTGACAGAGGTGTCTTGATGTAAGGCAACATGCCTAGCAGACGACGAAGGGGTAAATGATGTTTAAGCGCTTTTACTAGACAGATGCTGGCCTTGCAGGAGAACAAGTGTGGTACGATTGGGATTCAGGAAGAAAAGGAATGGCAGCGCTCATCCACTATTAGGTTCTGCTATTTTTAGGGGTGCAAAAGGGGGAGGGCTTGGTGTTACTTTTCACATTTTAACTCCTGCCTTCCCTCTGTTCAACATTCTTGCTTTTCTTCGTAATGCTCTTCCGCCTTTATTGCTAGGGTTTGTCATGAAGGTTTGTAGGTCTCACTGGAAAGGTTAGTCACTCATCGGGTGCTGTCTCTCTTGATCACAAAACACAATCTCAACACTAAGATTCAAAGAATCTTCATCGCCCATAAAGATAATTCTATGTCCACTTTCTGAATAACTTCCTCTCTTCCCACCAATCAGAAGCCCTTCCTGTCTACCCTTCCTCCACAGGCTCTTAATAAACCAATTAAATGGGAGCCCATCAAAAATCACGCCCTAAGTCTCATCAGAGCATATAAGAGCAACTAGGAGACACTATGAAAATTCATATATTCACATATACAAGGCTGGGCATTCATACTAGACATATCGCCTGGACTGGGCAGGATGTTGCTAAATCAGTCAAAGATATTTATAGTTTACTCAACCTTTCAGTGAATGTGTGGATCTCTCTATTTATTTATTTATAAAGCGTGAACTAACACCCGAAGGCGTCTAGGTGCTGAAAAACCAAGGGTGAAAACCAAAAGCTAGTGGCACTCAATCCTCGCGTTATAGAAAATGGACTAATGGGAGAAAAGCCAGGTTTTAAGGCTCTTCCTAAAAGAAAGCAAGTCAGGGGAGTTTTTTTTAATTGGTGGGAAGACAGTTCCATAATCTAGAAATGTTAGTAACAAAACAGTTCCCCCCCCCAGTTTACAAGCCGAAATCTAGGAACCTGCACCAGCTTTACAGACGATGACTGGAGATTTTTCGGCGGATCTGGTGCTTCAGGTATTCTGGTCCGTGATTGTGGAGGGCTTTAAAAGCTATACACAGGGCTTTCCCAGTAGTAGTCAAGCCGCCACATTCTGAAGAACCTGTAGTTTGTTAAGAAGACCCTTCTGTAGACTAACAAAGAGAGCATTACAGTAGTCTAACTTAGATAAGATGAGCGCAGAGACAACAGTTTTTTGAAGATCAAGAGGTATAAAATGAAAAATGTTCCTTAGAATTTTTTATGTAAAGAAAGTAGACGAGATAATGGCATTTGCCTGATGTTTAAAAGATAAGGATGTGTCGCATATAACTCCCCGGTTTTTTGCCTTTGTCACTGGAATAGGGAGCAAGCTGAGTTCCTGAGGCCACCAGTCAGGGGCCCAAAAGGAGGTAATACTTCCGAAGAGCAGTATTTCGGTTTTGCTTGAATTTAACTTCAGGCAATTCTCCGACATCAACTTACTAACCTGTTGCATACAGCTTTGGAACTTAGAAGCTGTGTCCTGAATATTGTTTGTGACAGAAACAATAATCTGCGTGTCATCGGCGTACGACACCACGGTAAAGCCAAATGATTTAATAAGCCTTGCCAGAGGGGTGACATATAGAATACAAAAAGAAGGGCTAAGCGAAGAGCCCTGTGGGACCCCGCATGGGAGTTGAAAGGTATGTGATGCATAGCTGTTGATTTCCACAAACTGCTCACGCAAAAAAGATTTTAAAAGAGAAAGAGCTACACCGCCTATGCCAATAATTTGGAGACAACTTATCAGTAAGCCGTGGTCCACCATATCGAAAGCCGCCGAGAGGTCCAACAAGATCGAAGCAGCATTTCCTCCATTGTTGACTGCGCATCTTACCTCCTCCGTAGCGGTAATCAAGGCGTGTTCTGTGCTGTGCTCACTCCTGAACCCGTACTGGGTGGAATCCAAGATATGATTATTGTTGATAAAAATAGTCAACTCTTGATTTATGAATTTTTTCAAGATTTTTGCCGGCAAGGGCGACCGGGAGATCGGATGGGTATTTCCTGGGGTTCAGAGAATCCAGGCTGGGTTTTTCTAACAGAGGCAGAATGGAAGCCTTTTTCCAAATTTTACAAAATATTCCTGTTTTGAGGACAAGATTGAAAATTTCAGTGAGTTGCTGTGCATTAAGATTCGGAGCTAAGTGAGCTATTCTAGGAGGACAAGGATCCGCCGGGAGCCAGCTTTAGCTGTGCGAAAAAGTGTGAGAACCTGATCAAAGGAGACGGGCGAGATATTAGATAGTCGAGTTGAATTAGCTACTGATGGGCCATTTTGGCCTGTTTGATTAACAAAGTCCCCAATGCTCTCATCCAAAGGACTGCAAATTTCCAGAGAGTGACTCAAGGAGAATGCGTCGTAGATGCTACATACTGTTTCACAGAAAAAAAGAAGCAAGAGTGTTACAAAAAGTCTTGTCAATGGCCCAATTTCTGGTCTCTGGGGTTCTACTTAATTTATGAACTGTGGCAAATAATTCTTTAATACTGTTATTTGTAGATTTTATTTTATCAGAAAAATAGACAGTTTTTGACTTGTGAATCAATTCTTTGTATTCTGCGATCATCTCCCCATAATTTCTTTCTCGGTGGTGGCATAATTTTGTCTCCACTGCCGTTCTTGCCAGCGGCATTGCCTTTTTGAAAGCCTAAGTTCCTCTGAGAAACAGGGCTCAGTAGGGGTAGCTCTGTTTGCCTTAACAGTTTTTGAGGGTACTAGGGACTGTACTGTCGAGCCAATCCAAGAGTGATAGTCCAAGGATGCCGTCTCTGGATTGCAGGAAATAGCAGGTCTACTATTTTCCAGTAGAGCATTGAATTCAGTTGCGTCTAAACTATGCCAGTGGCGTCGCTCGTACTTTCTGGTTGAAATGCTCATATTGCCAGAGGCAATGGGTACGGGAGTGAAGAGTAAAGCACACAGATCAATGTTAAATGCATGCTTGGGTAATTCTCAGCTCGGAATCACATTCAAATAAAGTCTTCGATCGTATTTAAATAAAGTCTTTTTTTTAATGTAGTCCATTTTTCTCAAAAGAAATCAGTCTACTTTTAATAAGAATCCTTTATTTTATTTTTTTAGTTTGTTTGACAGTATGCCATGGTCCCATGAACCACAACCTACTACCAAACAAACTTTGTTTGACATTCACAAAGAAGAAGGGGTCCCAAAGGGAACCCTCCCATTTTGCAAATAGGTTAATACCCTACTTGGGGGTCACTAACTTTTCAATGGTTTACAACGACTATTTTCATCCTAAACCATTTATAAATTTAGATAAGAATTTTTATTTGGAAGGGGGGGGTGTACAACACACCCCTAAATGGTGATTCCTTATCCATTTCTAATCCCATTTGAGGAGTCAATAAAAAGTTACTGACTCGTAAAGGGCTTTACGTATATCACTGAAAGCAGTATTTTGGTTGTAAACTACCAATGTCGAGCATGAAGATCAACAAGTAATCAGGTTCCTGGCAAGTTTGAGAATCACAAAAAGAAAGATAAGAAATAGCTGGAAAGTTAAGACAAGAACCAAATGCCAATGAGAGGTCACGTCGGATTATAATAGACGGCTTTGCTAGATGGTTGTGATGTCCTCTGGTGAGGTGATAACATTCAGCTCATGAGTAAAGGCAGGTTCTGTGGAGTGAATCGCCTGGAATGGGAAGTGGGGAAGTGTTTAGAAGGTAGTGTTAGCATGTGATTCATAACATTTCTAGATGTTTCAGTGTTTTAAGAAAAATAAATTGTTACAGCAAAAGTCAAAGCGATTTGCACTGCCTTGCGTTACTCCAGATTTATCAAGCCATGCACCCAGGGTGGCCTTGCATGGCTTGATAGATGTGACTTTAGTGTTGCGTAGCCCTTGCGCCCCCTTGCGTGGCACAAAGGCGACACAACACTATGATAAATATGGGCCCAGGTGCTTAATAGTTTTGCAGCTGAAGCCGTATTGGTGGAATATTTGAAGGTGGAGATGGTACACCTTTCTTAAGTTCTGCAAGCCAAAAAAACAGGGGGAACACACTGTGTGAATTTGTAATTGAGGGAGCTATTGTATGTTTAAACTAAAATCTGCATTAATATTGGTCGTTCTGCACCCCAATTTACATGTGCATATTGACATGGTGGTAACGCAACTGAAACAAAATCATTATGATGTATGAAAGTGTGGATTGCTGGCTTAGGTTAACTAGGCCTATATTAGGCCTCAATGCCATCTTATTCAAAGTGGATGCAGTATCATGATGTTTATTCTGTCTTTATATATCTTGGTTGACACTACGTTCAGCAAGACATGGATTTATTTTATTTCTGAGCGACACTGTTCTCAAAGACTCCACTAGAAGAAACACTTTTTTGCAACATAATTCAAGGTCCTTCTGCTTGAATGCTGTATTACATTCATTAACACTGTTGTATATGTAACTAGTTTGTTCTAACACCTCTGATCACATTAGGTCTGAAGGGGTGAATCTGTATTCATGTAGTGGGCTAGTGCTAATGTGATAGGGTTATGTGACATTTAAAATTATGAAAATGTGATTTTTTTTTGGAGCCCTGATCATACCATCTTGACATTGCAGTTCTAAGTAATTTCTATGTAAGAAAATTATATTTAAGCTCTTGAAATTGGGGGTGAGCCAGAACTCTTTTTGAGACCTTTTCTGAGCCTCTAGGGATGCTGTCGAATTTCTTACTGATTAGCTCCACATTTAAGACTTGGTATTGTCCTGATTTTTACCTGTTATTACATTTTTTATTTTACATTTGATGCTCTTCATGGCAAATGTCTTTATGTAATTCAAAGAGATTACAGCTGCATTTGGATTTTACTATTTTATGTAGTAAACCTTTTAATTTTGTTTGTAATAAATCTTCATGGTTTTCTAAATTCTAATCTTGATCTCCCTTTTTGAGTCTGTCTTATCGTATTGACTATATTTTTTAAATGCTGTTTTGAAACGTATCTCTAGGGACACATTGCCTCATAGACTTTAAGGTTGACACCGCCCCCGATCCACCCAATGTATGGGCACACCATTGTAATGCAGATTTCCTAGGGCCCTGCCTGCCCACATGATCAATTTTGGCACTCTAGAATTTCAGCCTTACTTAGAGTGGGTGGAGAGGGAAATACGCTAAAAGGTGGTGAATGTCCTATCTGCCACGTTTAGAGGGCCATTGAATTCAATGCTTTTTAATATGGTAGACAGTCCTGCTTGTACTACACTTGACAAGCTCTAAATACGGTTGTTTGGCTTTAGGAGCGGTGATAGGCAGAGAACAGAGCTCTATGGGACACAACTTGCCATCCAAAAAGGCTTGGTTATGTCCCAGGAGCATGAATTCTGTTTTCTGTGTTTAAAAGTTTTGACTCTTCTGTATGTTACCGTTATCAGACAGTCTTTCACTATGAGAGCAGATGACTGCTTGCTTATTTATAATCGGTGTCGTTCCTGCATACAACATGGCTATAAATATAAAAGTATATAATATCAACAAGAGAGAGAGGGAGAGGGTCACTCTTATTCCCCCTAACGTATGAATTCAATAACAACAAAAGAGTGAGTAGAAAAGGGACGATGGGGAACGTAGCACGAGGAAAAACCTCTTATTTAAAAGAACCCTCACTCACCAACCTAGTTGGTGACATGCTTCATCATTGGGTTCCCACCAGAGAGGCCGAGTGCCTCCCTGGTGTGCTACGACGCCTGAATTACAGCGGAGCGGGTATTTTGTTGGGGTAGTGTCAGTGCAACAGTGAAGGTAGTGCAAGTTAAAAGATATCTGGCTTAATCCCAAATCAATTTTATTGGTGGAAAACCAGGTAACATTAAAAACAAGTGAAATGGACACTAGGTGCCTAGCTAAATTGACCAGGCGCATCCAAATTGATTTAAAAATGATCATTTTTAAATCAATTTGGATGCGCCTGGTCAATTTAGCTAGGCACCTAGTGTCCATTTCACTTGTTTTTAATGTTACCTGGTTTTCCACCAATAAAATTGATTTGGGATTAAGCCAGATATCTTTTAACTTGCACTACCTTCACTGTTGCACTGACACTACCCCAACAAAATACTCCGCTCCGCTGTAATTCAGGCGTCGTAGCACACCAGGGAGGCACTCGGCCTCTGGTGGGAACCCAATGATGAAGCATGTCACCAACTAGGTTGGTGAGTGAGGGTTCTTTTAAATAAGAGGTTTTTCCTCGTGCTACGTTCCCCATCGTCCCTTTTCTACTCACTCTTTTGTTGTTATTGTATAAATATAAAAGACCTGCTAAGCAGTGACAAAGGACACACATAGGTGTTAAAAACCATGGGAAATAAGGAGGAGCCCCATGGAAGTCCCCAGTGAATATGGACTTTGTCTGATGTAAACAATGGAAAGAACAGAAGTTAGCTTGGTTAGTCAGGAATGGTTTAAACCAAGAGAGGATGTCCCTTTGAGTCAATTTCTCTAAAACTCAGGTTCTGCTTAGTCATCATGCAGAGATTCCCATTTCTGGAACCACCTCAGTTGCTACCTATCTTAGGGTAAAGATCTGTGCTAAATTGGATCGTATCATTGATCTGAATTACGAGTCCCTCTTACAGTCAGTTAGTGTACAGTTGTGATCCTGGAATCATCTTCCTATTAGCCTATTAGGCCAATGTAACATAGTCAAGATGAACATTCTCCCCAAATTTCTCTATCTGTTCCGGGCAATCCCGCTTCTAGTCCCTGACTCATTTTTTAGGCACCTAAAGGGGCAGTTTTATTTAAGAATAGAAGAGAGTTAGGGAGGCAATTCACTATTTGAAACTCATGCCTACTCAAGGTGTATCTCAACTCCCTGATTTTTAGATGTATTTCTGGGCTGCCTTTTGCCATTGTATTCTTCATTTGCTAATGGACCATGATCCAGATTCTTCAGTAGTGGGGTATCAAATGGCTCTAGGATCTGAATTTAGGTTGTTTCTCAGTAGACAATCCGATCCAAATTACTTTACTGGGTCCAGTTTAAGATCACCAAGGATATTTTTCGAATCTGAGGAGATATTCGGGTTAAATTTGCTATTCCATTTGTACATCCATTCACGTCCCTGAAAGGTATCCCTAATTTTCCCCCCATATTTCATGATGCTGAAGCTAAACTTTGGCATAAACAAGATTTAAAATCCATGGGTCAGCTTTTTGATGCGGCCGGGCTCCGTACCTTCTGTACTCTTCAAACAAGCTGTGGTCTCCACCAACACTCTTTCTTTAAATACTTACAGATTCTGGACTATGTTACTCGGAATCAGCTATGGTCTGCGGCTGGGGAAAACTCTAATGTTTTGAAGTACTTCTATACCACTGCTGATACCCCATTCAATTAGATTATTTTATAAGCTTATGGCTGCTCATAAGGAAGACGATCAACCCTTGCTTGGGGCCAAGTGGAGCAGTAGTTTAGGAGAGACTATCTCAGCAGATGAGATCTCCGATGTAATTGATATCATTAATCGCCCGGTTCTCTCAGTAAGTCTTAAACTACAACATTTTAAAACTCCATGCAGGCTCTCCTATATGCCCAATAAAATGTGTAAATGGGCCTTGACACATACCATTAGTAAGACCTGTTGTCCTAAGTGTGGCCTGTATTCTGCAGACATTGTCAATATGTTCGCTGGATGAGTTATGTTAAAAGTATTCTGGTTAGGTATTGCAAAGCATTTCTCCTTACATTTGGGATATAATACACGTTTGTCTGCTAAAGACATTATGCTATCTCATGAACGCGATGTCAACCCAAGAGACTCTGAGCTGATTGCAATAGTGATTGTCACTGCCCGCCTATGCATCGCTAAAGCTTGGCATCAAGGGCCACCACCGGTTTAAATATATTTGGGCCCAGTTCTCTTTCTAGTTGATGTATGATTTTTTTCATTATCTTTTTCTTTCACGCACTCAGTGTTTTCTGCTATTTTACCTCCAGTGCTCTGATTGCTTAACTGTAATTCTGAAATGATTGGTGTGTTACTTATTATTGTATCTGCAACTCTAATAATAAATTATTTTAAAAAAAAAGAAGAAATGGAAGAGGTTGTGAATGCTATATTGGTGGATAAGATTCATAGATGGTGTACTCCTCATATGGAATGGATCTGAATGTGATGCTAAAATCTTTATTGAAAAATTGAACAAAAATGAGAGGACTTTCCACTTTACAAGTACCATAAGCAGCACCAAGATTACATTTTTAGAAACTGCCTGCTTTGTAGATAGAGATAAATTAGCTAGCAGCCATTTCAGGAAGCCTACGGCTGGTAACACCTTATTATGTGCAAAGAGTAGTCACCATCAAAGTTTATTTCACAGTATGCTCTATGGGGAACTATTGAGGGCTAGGAGAAACTGTAGCACCAAAGGGGGATTTCTTCAGGACAACAGACTATGATAGTCTGAAAGGTTCAGGAAATGTATTCACTCTGAAGCTACACTCAACACTACAGTGACACGAGTGAGTATGATAAAAATGGATGATCTTTTACCTACTACTTACCATAGAAAATTTTTAACAGATCAGGAGAATAATCAAGGAGATTTAGCAACAAATCAGGTGAAGTTGAACAGATCATACACAAGCACTGGGCACTGCTCAAGACAGGTCATATTCTTCAGAGTATTATCACAGACCAACCATGAGTTGTTATATCCCATATAGGTACCCCAATATAGGTCCAGGTAACATCCCAACCTTTCACCTACATTCGTCCCTAGATTACATACATAACGGGCTGCTAGAACTGACCCTTTACCTAGTTACAGTACTGCTTATAGAATGTGGGGTTTCCCCTGAACAGTAGCCTCTTACATTATGCATGAGGATCCTTGGATTCTTGGAAACTCAGCAGGACTACCATCTCCTGCATAATAACTATGTACAAGGTTCATTCCCGACGTCATCCTAAGTCCGACACTGGCACAGCAAGGTAGAACCCCTGGGGATACCTTCGGGTATATAAACATCACATCTTGCTGAGATAGTCAGAGGAGATCACGACTTCCATGCCGACACACTGACGCGAGACGCTGAGGTTCCTGCATGCAGATACTCCAGCTCGCAGTGGTCTAACATCCCTTGCGGGGTGTCCAGCTCGAGACCAAGACGGGATCCCACAGTCTCTCACTTCAGGTAATGGGGTTGACTTTATCCTACAGGGATTCTTGGCTTAACACCTACACACATGCTAGGTACATTTAGGTACATCTAGTCAGGATAGCATCGTAGGAGTACGCATTTTAATGTCATGTATTTTATATACTTGCCTGTATTCATGGTTATAGCAAGATGGTAGAAACCTACCATCCTTTTACCTTTTTAGTGCTTCTAATCATTTATATCTGTTTCTGTCTAGTGGTTGTTTCAGCACACCTATTTTACACTAGAATGTCGAAAGTTCAATAAATTCTTATTGAAAAACGTCCATATCGTTTATTCTGTGTATCTCTCTGAGACAAAGTGAGCACGAGTGACTGAGCGAAAAGTATTGTACTGTCTCCACGGTTCTGAGGGATCAGGATTGTCATGTTCGATAGTTGCCAAGAACTATTCTCTCCTTGGTAAGAGGAGTTTCTAGTGGCACTGTGAGCTAGCTGGTATACAGGCCAACATACCCAGTGGGGGTGTCTGGAATCAGTCTGGACACCAAGCCCGCAGTGTATGTTGTCTAAATGAGCAGATCTTATATAGGTTTATGATAACTACACGACATGGCGCCGCCAATGTTGGTTGGGTACTTATTTAATGGTCAAATCTGAGTAGTTTGGTCGTGCTATTCTCAGAGACCCCTACTCACATTTCCCCAGAGAAGTCTGGAGTGGGAGGGAACAAAAATCCGCCGCAGCTGAGTAGGCAAAAATCCTATGTATTGGCTGTTGGTTAATCAAGCTTGAAGGATACATTGTTCCTATTGTGCATAACACCTTATCTCAGTTCCCTTGGAAGATTCTTCTTACTAAAAACAATGACTGAGCAGCAGGATGACATTGTGCATGACCTACATCTCTCAACCTGAGAAGAAGATGCAGATTCAATACATCTTTCAGAAAATGTTAGAAATGCCATCACCCTAAAACTAGCTTCATATGGTTTAACAGGTAGGGGTGGGCCAGTAACCTTCATGATTGAGGCACACGAATCATATAGAACAGAGGTATTCTATTCATGGGTTAGATTCCCACAAGCAGATGCACGAATAAAAACATTTCATTACTACGTAGAAGATGACATACTGAACGAATATTGTCTGTATGAGGACATTGAAGTTCCGCTCACTTACCAGGAGCACATATACTGGTTTAAAGGTGCCCTCACCCATACAAGAAATAAAGTAAGACTCGGTCCGCTCGGAAGAGACAGAGCAACATGGCCGGTACTAGTGGCCTACACACCACACCCTTACATTGAAATAATGCCAGCAGGAGACTTACTTACACTTCATAAAGAACTAATAAAACTTTACAGAAACATGACTCAGTTCGTGATGAGAACACTCACACTCCAGCCAACCACAACTATACCAACAGGTCTGATTCAAACATCGACAACCAAAATTACACCACAAACGTTAAACGCAGTGATGGGTAAAATGCCCATTAAATATGAACAAATGCCATTTTGGATAGCTCAAAAAATAACACAGCTGGAGGCAGTATTTCCACACACTGGTCCACAAGAAAAGCATTGAATGCTGACAATTTGCTTGCCAATGGGGATAGCTCCCCCAATAGAGGATTGTACCGCTTGGGGTACAGTCTTCGCTGCAATATATACCAGAACTCATGGTATCCCTTCATTAGCAGTAATACCAGATGTATTAAGACAAATACAGAACGAGTATGGAGCAGAACCTGCTCTGAATTTAGGGATGAAGTTACTGGGTAACTTTGCCCAGGTATCAGCTATAATATTAGCAAACATTAAAGGGGAAGCAGCATCAGTGGCAATACGCCAACGCCTGAAAGATTTCACTCCTTCACAACAGGAGACAGAATTACCTAAAATTATTGAAACTGCTTATGCAGAATTAGGTAGAGATAGTTTGGGAGCTAGACCAGTAAAACCTCAACTAATGGGAGGTCCAGAAATAGAACAGGCAAAGCAAACACCAGTTTCTTCAAAGAAGAAATGGGATAATAACAAACAACAAACGAATAGATCTCAATCCAGAGGTAGGTCTCCTCAGCAGGAGCCCTCTGAAAGGAGGTACAACCTTAAGAATAGCGATAACATTAAAAAACCTGACAGGTATCAGGACACAGATACACACGTTCCTCTCGTTCCTTTCAGGGTTCATCAAAAAACTCTGAGAGGGAAGGACGGTCAGAACACAGACAAGAAGAGCGTACAAAGTCCAGAGACACGCAACGCACTTCAGACTACGCTTTCAAAAAAGAAGAAAAGCCTAAAGCAAAACCTCAATTCAAAAAGAAGAAAGTAGCAGGTCTCAAAGTTAGACATGCCAAGAATTCTGAGGACTCAACTACTGAACGGGGAATGGGCTCTGACGATGCTAGACAGCGCAGCAGAAGTAACAATAGCTCGCCAGAACCTGATGGAATTTCTGGTGACAGCGGAGTTGAGTGAATATATCACGGTGGAAACACCTGATACTAGGGTAAGCGTCCCACATATGTTACATGAGATAATACTCCAAATGGAAGGGGACAAGCCCAGAAAAATTAAAGGTCTCTTTTGGGAGAACCTGACTTTTGGCTACGACATTCTTTTAGCTGAAAGAGATTGGCCGCCTGCTATTGTTATGGATTGCCCAAAGGGAGAAACGGTTATTTTTCCAGCCTTCTCCGACCTCGTTCCTACACACTTAAAACACACATATGCGCGGAAGTGGGCGGTAGCCCTTGCTCCTGCACTATATCACAACCATGTTGGGTGGGATGAAGAATCAGCTCACCACGTGATACCACTAAAATCTACTCCAACTCCACAGAGACAGTATCCAATAAAACAGGAAATGAAAAAACAGGTCAGGGAGATTTTAGATCAACTTGAATACCAAGGTGTGATTGAAACCTGCACCTCTTCAATGAATAATCCTTTGTTTCCCGTAATGAAACCCGACAATTCATATCGTCTAGTTTTAGATTACAAACATCTGAACTCATGCACGAAAACATTTGCAGTACAGAACACACATAGTGCCGCATTAATGAATAACATTGTGCGGAAAAAATACAAAACAACTATAGACATCTCGAATGGATTCTTCTGCCAAAATATAGCGCCTGAGAGCAGATATTTGACAGCATTCTCAGCGCTGGGGTCTCAATGGCAATTTTGTCGACTCCCCAAGGGGTATAAGAACAGCCCGGGGTTGTTTTCCGCCAGGGTAACTGAGTTACTTCCGAATCTGGATGAGGAGGCATTGTCCTATGTAGATGATATTTATCTGACGAATGATGACCTGGAGGAACACTTGACCAGGGAGAGCACCATCATTTTGGGATTTGCCTCCGAGGGCTACAAGTTTAACTTTAAAAAATCAAAAAAAGCCCACCTCAATGTCCTATTTTTGGGATATGAGCTTTCAAGTGAAGGGAAAAGCCTGGCAGCTAATTTTTTAGAAAAGTGTGCGCTGCTCCAACCTCCAAAATCATTGAAAAATTTACAATCCATACTGGGATTCCTAAATTTCGGCAGAAAATACATTCTGGATTACGCAGAAAGGGTTAAACCTTTCTACGACCTCATAAGACCTGATTTTTCAGTTAGGCAATGGACACAGGAACACACAGATATTCTTCGTTCCCTACAAGCTAACATGATAGCTTCCAAACACTTACAGACTTGCGTAAATGTCCACAATCTAGTAATCCGTATAGTTGCGGGTCAATCTGGGTCCACCTACTTAACATACAATGAAGGTGAAACAGTACCAATAGCATACAAATCACACTTGTACACAAACGCTGAGATGCGTTTTGCATCAACAGAAAAAATTCTGACAGCCGTGCAAACTGCTGTAGTGAGAGAAAGAGCACTGGCTCAGGGGAAACAAATTATTGTCGTGACTCCGGTACCGGCCTTAGAGGCTGCTACAAAGGCAAGCATTCCAAATGCTAAAGCCTTACATCCCAGATGGATACAATGGGCTAATTCTCTCACTGCATCAGATGTAGAATACAGATACGACCCAAGTCTAAAAACACAAGCATTCCTGCAATACGAACAAGAATATCCTCTCCCGAATGAAATAATGCCTCTAGATCAGTATGAATACATAATTTACACTGACGGATCTGCTCAGCAGGCCATTGGAAGTAAACAACAATACAGCGCCGCATGTGCAATTGTCAAAGGTCATATGCAGGATGGTAAGTTCCATCCAAGCTGTACAAAAACTCAGTCTCTAGGAGACTGCATGGCTCAGCTAGCAGAACTAAAAGCTCTTTTAGTGGCACTGGTTAATACGGATCCAGAATTCCCCACACTAATTGTGTGCAATTCTTTTTACTGTGTCCAGTCTTACAATGAATATCTTCATTATTGGGGACAAAATGGGTTCAAAGACTCAAAAGGTGGCACAATTAAGTATAAAATGCTATGGGAAAAGGTAGCTGAGTTGAAAAATGAACTACAGAGAGCTCACGTGATACACACGCTGAGTCATCAAAGTGATGGCGTTCAGGTTGAAGGGAATTCATTGGCTGATGAAGCTGCAAAGGGGGCAGCACGAACTGCGTCCGTAGCTGCAATCACTTGTTCAAAAACGAGAATAGACGGACAGATAATGGTAGCTGTCATGGCATCACGCAAAGACAATAAGGCATTGCCGAAAGGTTTTCCACTCAAGTACATGGATCGCAGATTAGGCTTAATTTTAGCTGCACACGAAGGTCTTGGTTCTGCACATGCAGGAGTTACAGCAACAGTTTCTTTACTGAAACAACGATATTGGTGGCCAGGGTTAACAAAGCAGACCAAACTATGTCTTAAAGTGCGACATCTGTCAACAGATGAAGGGCTCAACCATAACACGTCCAGCGCAGACACCATTATTGATATCAGATAGACCTCTCGCGTGTGTCTATTTGGACCACTGCGGCCCCTTATAATCTGATGGGGCGAACAAGTACATAATGGTTGCAGTGGATTCCTGCTCAAGATTCCTATGGGTATGGCCTCAGCGCTCGGCTGACGCTCTAACTGTTATCAAAGATTTGAGAGTCTTTATAGGGAGATACGCAGTTGGCACATTACATTCTGACCGTGGCCCCGCATTTAGCTCTAGGGCTTACATGGAAGCCATGGGAAGTTTGGATGTTGCCCTGCGGTACTCCTCTCCGTACCATCCCGAGGGAACTTCAGTTGTGGAGAGGAAAAACCAGGACTTAAAGCAATCATTAACAGCTAGAGTATTAGGCGCAGGTGGTAGTTGGGTCAATCACCTATACGGGGTACAGAGGGTATTGAACAATATGCCAAGACGTTCTCTAGGGGTGTCACTCCTTATGAGGTCCTATTTGGGATGAGAATGTGGGTACCTGATCTTGATTGTGAAGGCACAGTGGCGGATGAAAAACCTTTTGACATCAATAAACGTTTGGCTGTTTTACAGGATCTGAATGAATCCAGAGCACTACAGAGCAATGTTCAAGTAAAACGGTTCGCCACTGGGGAAGTCAAGTCAGTCACGGCAAGATCTGTCTGGATTCCTAAAGTCGGGGATCTGGTCAGGGAAAAGATAACGGACAAAAGAGAATTTGGACCATCATACAGAAAGCCTGTACCTGTCCTGGCCATTGAAGGAACAAGAACTGTACTTCTGCCGCCTCTTGCCGGAAAAAAGGAGAAAAGATTTGTCTCCATTGATCTGATAAAACCACACTATGTGGCCGATACTGAATAGTAGGCCTCGTGGGCTCATGGGTAGCTGACGCCCTCCTCTTGCTACCATACAGGAAGTTCAGACAGAAAGGCTCATCATGTTTGAAGAGTCTCCTATACGGAATGATGGACTATGCAACAATGCCTTGGAACTCGTTCCTCTTGAAACAGAAATTCAAAATCAAAATGAAAGACAAATTTCAATTCGACCTAACACTGATGTCAACATAAACATGCCTCAACAAGAGCCATCTACAAGTTCAACAAAACCTGCTGAGCTACCAAAAATAGATCGAACTGCATCTGGCTATTTCATCGACTTTGATACCTTTTCATTGGATCCAAGTGAACCTGAAACGACGCAAGCCTCAAAAACTCGTCAACAACAAGTCAAAGACTTCTTCATTTTTCTTAAAAAGACTTACCTGGTGTCACCTTGGATAGAACTTTGGATAATCACCGGGATACTTTTCTTTTTTTTTTTCTGGATAGGTTTAGTAACTGTCTTCTGCTTACTCATTAATGCAACTTATCTTCGCCAAAGCTCTGCAGCATCAAAAGTGAACTTAATCCTGAAACCTCATGTCTCATCACATCGTGAACAAAGAGACTTGTCATCAGTGAACATTACAGCAGTTCCTATACCTGATGGTATAGTATGGGACAAGGTTAATTATGATATTTTTGGCCCGACTGAACTTTTAAAAATACCACATTTATTTAAAATTTCCTTAAATGATATCATTACCTCCAGTACATTTTCCGATGATTGGGATTTTGAAACTGTAAACAATATGTTGTCTGATTTAGAACAATCTGCCGCATTTTCTAGCAATGAAATGTTGGAAGACACATCAGATTTTAGCACCATGTATTGTTATCAACATTATGGTCATCATATTCTACACAAATCCAGTAACCCTAGGAATGTTTTCACATATCATCAATGGGAACATTGTCCTACACCACCAAAAAGCAGTTCAAAAACGTTTGCACAGAAATTTTCATATTTTTCAGGGTTTAACATTTCAGACCCGACCTCAGGTTACACCGACAACCGCACAGAAAAATATGCTGACCAACACCAAACAGATTTACTCTGCTTCCTTTATTACCCAACTGTCTGAACAGGGTTTCGACCTTTGGAAAGACACTATAGACTTAAAATCAGTCTGGGGTTCTAGAGATTGGCAAGTCTAGGGAACAGAAGCGCTATTTAGAGCATGCCTCATTCCGCAGCAGATGATATTTTTAAATGAAACTGTGCAACAGACTTCCTGTCTTGGGATAGCCAAGAAAAAGGACTTGAACACGCCTCGGATTCCAACACCATCACATACCGAGGAAAATTTTACATCAGAAGAAGGGGCTACAATAGATGACATTTTACAATACAATAGATCCGACCCCAATTGGAAGTGATGGTTGGTTTGGGCCATAGACACTAACAAATGTCAAGAAAGATTCAGGGGTACCACCGAAGGGTTCAGTACCCATAGGCCAGACCCACGATATGTACAAAGAGAACATCCGGGGGTGGTAACATCATACAGTGTTGGGAAGTTATGCCTCGATTGGCTAAAGACCACAACACTACCACAGGTGAAACAACACTTATCCTTACTTACAGAGGATGTGGACCTACAGGATTTTTTATTAGGTCCCAGAAAGCCACGTCAAAAATTTTTCTTTTATGCTGTCTATAATGACATTTGGAAAATCTCCCGACAAGAAGCAGCGGAGAGATTACGAGCAATAGATAGGATTAACTTAGAAAAAGTGTTAGCTGTAGTTGACAATGGTATGACTACGTTAACATCCAGGATTTATTCACTGGGCAACATTGTATCTTCTGCTATTGATGTACTAGAACAAGATTTGTCCATACTACAGCATGGGCAATCACAATTACGTTCTATTATGTTACTAAGCTGGCGCTGCAATCATTGCCCGCAGGTTATGTGCCTTGGCGTTTTATCAACAGTACGTCCCAGTTTTCTGCATTCAATCTAACAGAAAAACAGATTAAAATGGCACAAAGGGGAGCAAAATATACAATGCTGCTTATTGAAAAACTGGACAGATTACCTTTTACTGTGGCAGAATCACCGTCCACAGAGTGGTTAATCCATGGCCATATAACTTTACCGGTCACAACTTTCCAGTTTCAGTATTGCCTAGAACAACAACAGGCAGGCAGATATGAAGAAATGGGTAGGGAATTCATCAAGGAATCTTGGGAATTACTGTATAGATTTTGATGCAGGAGTGGGGATCTAGAAGTGTTTCTAAGCGGTACAAACTATGAGAGCGCTTTAAGTGGATCTCTCATATGCCAGGATATCATGCTGCACGGGGCTTGCAATGGTTCAGTAGCAAACCTATCCTGTCACTTGAGGGGTACCCCGGCAGCCGTGATTATCCCAGTATTCAGGCTACTTTCAAATGAGAGTTACTTGATGCGGAACAATCAAGGTTGTTGTGGGATGCTTCCGGGCATCGCATATCTAGTCACCGTGAGCTCCAGGGTTACTTGCTGTATGCAAGTATTGTTTCCACCGACACACACAGTCAGGGAGGCGCCGCTATGGCCTTCATTGAATGTTTCCTTTATACGGTTTGATACTCGGAGCAGAATGAAAGCCATGCTTCTATAGAAAACCGTGCCCTTAACCTCCGCCCGGGAGACTTTTGATCTCCAAATAGCAAAGTCCTCTGCAGTGATACAGGCACTTATACGTACAAACTGCCCCTTCCATTTTGCAGAAATGGTAAATCGTATCTTTAACATGTCTGATACAATGGGTATAGTACACCTATTTAAGACCATAGGTTCGGGACTGTTAAGCACCTTTCAGACGGTCCTCGGAGTTATACCAAACTTTATACACTCCGTATTCAGAAGCATTTTTGGAGGACTTCCACTGATCCTGTTTCTAATAGCAGGTATCCTGATTGTAATTTTTCTGCTACGCAATGGATGTCCCAGTCACCAAGGAAATGGAAAAAGCACTCCTGGAGCGCAAATACCGTGATTGGTACAACATCTGGGCACACCTCGCTTACGGGAACTAAGTACTTCTTGGTTCCTGTTATTTAGACCAATCTGGATGGACTGCATCTTACCTGTTCTCCGATGCCTGTTCTGCAGAGAAGAATGCGTGTTGGATCTCTGTCTGACACTTCCATCAGTTGCGCAACCGGACATTGATGTATTGCTGGACCCGATAACGGCCCATGTTCTGCAGTGTCCCCAGCGTATTGCTATGTTGATGGTGGCATTCTTAGAGCCACCACAGGAAGTCTCTGCTCCTGTTGGAATGGATACCGGCTCCTCAACTAACACCAAGGCCTTGGATGGCGCACAGGCTGCCCCAGCATCGGCTGCAGGCAGTACGGAAGATCATCTGTGCTTGATTGACGTAATCTGCGAGGTGTTACAAGGATCGTCATCTGCGAAGGCAGGCAACAGCAATGTTGCGTCTACCAGCCAGGACACATAAACATTTGGCTCGTTGTGTGCTGGGAAAAATTCTGCCTTTTTTTAAACAAACTCAAAATGAAAATCCAAAACAATTGACACTTTTTATGACCTGCATGGCTTTCCGATGCTTGTAGTTGTTCGAACTATATACACGGACACAGTAAAGCTATTGCTTGAGTGACAATTCTTCTGTTTTAGCACTTTTTAGAGTTTTAAAAAAAAAAATTAGCAGAACTATGGTTTTTACTACATATGTTTGCGTACCAGTACCTAGACAGACAGTACGTTAGAATTAGATTATGTTGTCCAGTCGGATGAGGAGTGGGTGTTATATTCCATATAGGTACCCCAATATAGGTCCGGGTAACGTCCCAACCTTTCACCTACATTCGTCCCTACATTACATACATAGCGGGCTGCTAGGACTGACCCTTTACCTAGTTACAGTACTGCTTATAGAACGTGAGGTTTCCCCTGAACAATAGCCTCATACATAATGCATGAGGATCCTTGGGTTTTTGGAAACTTAGCAGGACTACAATCTCCTGCATAATAACTATGTACAAGGTTCATTCCCAACGTCATCCTAAGTCCGACACTGGCACAGCAAGGTAGAACCCCTGGGGATACCTTCGGGTATATATACATCACATCTTGCTGAGATAGTCAGAGGAGAACACGACTTCCATGCCGACACACTGACGCGAGACGCTGAGGTTCCTGCAAGCAGATACTCCCGCTCGCAGTGGTCTAACATCCCTTGCGGGGTGTCCAGCTCGAGACCAAGATGGGGTCCCACAGTCTCTCACTTTAGGTAATGGGGTTGACTTTATCCTAGAGGGATTCTTGGCTTATCACCTACACACATGCTAGGTACATTTAGGTACATCTAGTTAGGATAGCATCGTAGAAGTACGCATTTTATTGTCATGTATTTTATATACTTGCCTGTATTCATGGTTATAGCAAGATGGTAGAAACCTACCATCCTTTTACCATTTTAGTGCTTCTAATCATTTATATCTGTTTCTGTCTAGTGGCTGTTTCAGCACACCTATTTCACACTAGAATGACGAATGTTCAATAAATGCTTATTGAAAAACGTCCATATTGTTTATTCTGTGTATCTCTCTGAGACAAAGTGAGCACGAGTGACTGAGCGAAAAGTATTGTACTGTTTCCATGGTTCTGAGGGATCAGGGTTGTCATGTTCAATAGTTGCCAAGAACTTTTCTCTCCTTGGTAAGAGGAGTTTCTAGTGGCACTGTGAGCTAGCTGGTATACAGGCCAACATACTCGGTGGGGGTGTCTGGAATCAGTCTGGACACCAAGCCCGCAGTGTATGTTGTCTAAACGCGCAGATCTTATAAAGGTTTATAAGAACTACACAACAGAGTAACCTTTAGAAAGGGTAGTTCTCTGAAAGATAAACTCAGCCCTAATCTGATTACAAGTGATGAACGTTCATATAGTGGGTTTCTTCAACTGCAGAAAGTGAAAAGCATGTCAAACAAATTCTAATATTTCTGAATATACAGTCCCATTCGAAGCCAATAGAAGAATATTGAAGAATATATAAAAGTATTACATTTAACGCCAATTACGTGGTTTATGTATTGCAATGTCCTTGTATTAAGAGATATGTTGGTAGCACGATACATCATCTTAAGAAGAGGATATTGGAACATATGTGTCGTATAAAGAATGTAGATTCACACTATCTAATAGCAAAGCATTTTTCAGAAAAACATAACAGTGATGGAGACCTCTTGACTTTTTTGGATTGACTGTAGATCTCCTAAGTTTAGGGGTGATGATAGAGAACTGTTACGGAGAAGTCTTAAGTACAGATATATCATTCTTTGACAAACCAAGGCACCTATTGGGCTAAATAATGAGGAATAACTAAAGCCCACCTTGGTACACAAAAACAATAGCTGATCGATGTGTTTCTTGGGTGCGTTTTGTGAGTCTGTACAAACATGTACATGATTGTTGAAAACTTTGATTCTGTTTGTTCTCTAAGTTGTTTCTTTTGATAAAGGAATTTTAACAATTATATATTTTTTTCTTTGTAGGATCAAGGGACATTCACAGAACTACAAGCCTTCATAAGATAAAATCTAAATATGGCTCTTCTTTACTCTTTTGTTACTCTTATTCCTTTTCTTTACTATTATATTGTTTTCCTTTTGTTTGAATTTGGTGATTCAATATACAATGTGCATTAGGTTGCTTGATTTGCTAATACTGTCCAATTGGGTGTGATCAGCTTTTTTATGATTGCTTTGAAATATTTTTGCACATTGTTCACTGAAGGTTGTGATAAATCTGATTTTATTCTCTGCATCATCATTGACCCTAACTTTCTGTTTCAGTAGGTCATTTCTTTCTCGTTTGTCTACTTCAAGACATGCTTTGTTAATCATAGTTCATGTGTACCCTCTATTCAGGAATCTTTTCACCATCACTATCTTTTCACTTTCGTATCCCTCTGCGCCTGGAGTCAAGGATGATAATTGAATATCGTACATTGCACCCACTAGGACATAATAGTGATGAAAAATTAGCAGTACATCTGGGATAGTAGCTAACCAGTCACTTAAAGTTATCTAGTGAAGCTGCAAAACGAACAGCAATTTGTAAGATTTTAAGATGCTTTTACTTTTACTACTTTTGGTTTTATTATTTTAATTTGTGGCACTTAATATGCTGTTTTTTGCACCTGATGGTTAATGGGTATTTTTTTTTGTGTATGTTTTTTGCAGATCTCCTTAAAAATATTGTGAGGCGAATGAAGGTAATTTGAGCAACAGGTAATAGATGCCGACAATTTACAAATCCTGATAGAGCCTGTGTGAATAGGCCCACAAGGGCAGAATTGTAAGTACGACTCACCGAGCTATATACATTTTTTCTAAATTTCCCATTGATTGACAGGACAAGGCACTGTTGAATGGCTTTGATATATATTAATCCCATTGGTGGGCTTGTTTAAATACTATATTCCAAAGGCACTATGCAGCAGAATTATGGGTAGCCTGAGGGCTCATCGAGCGCACGAGCGCAATTACATTTAATTATGCTGTTACGGCGCGGTAATGTTCGTGACTGATAGCAGTAAATTTGCACCAGGTTTGAATTGAAAACCTTATTGAGCAATAGAGAATCTTTATCAAGCAATACAACGATGTAGAAAGTCAACCTAAGACGAACAAAATGTTTGTATCTTATGTGTATTGGTATGTCTACTACATTCGCCTGATCATAAATTGCAACCAATATGACAGTAATATTGAGTTGGTAAATGAAAAGTATGTAATGGTTTTCTGTGAATTGAGAAGTCTGTTTACACTGTTTATTACACCAGTACATCATGTGATGTTTATTTAAATCACAGCGCGCTGCAACTTTGTTACTTGTGATCAAGTAGACTTGTGCTCCGAAACGCGTTGAGTTGCATTGACTAATAAACCTGCTTCAAAGCATTTGGGGCCGTTGTGTGTTGTTTTACGGAGACGGAGGAGACGACACGATTGTTGGATTTCGAGGGGTTCGCCACGCCACCACGGCCCGCCATCACTAAGCGGCTTGGGTCCAGTGCGATCGAAAGTTACTGGAATATATATATATATATATATATATATATATATATATATATATATATATATATATATATATATATATATATATATATATATATGTCTTTTTCCATAGAAAATGATTTTTTTGGTTTGCCTGTATAACTCTAGCGACATTTGCCGAATCTTTACAAAATTTTCCAAAAAAATGAACTTTCCCAAAAAAAAGTCTCATCCACCTCAGCTCCTTCCTGGAAAGTGTCAGGATGATCCATCAAGCGGGGAGAGAGAGAAAGGAAAGGGGTCCCAAAACACGTTTTTCTCATGCAATTTTTCATAGGAAAATTGGACAGAGCTACAGCCAAAATGGTTGAATGGAATTACACCAATTTGGCAGAAAGCTAGGTCTTGGTCCAGAAAGCGTGCTCATGGTGGTTTGTTTTTGAGAAATTAAATCCCACATCTTTTGGAAAATTTGTATGGAAATGCACCATTTTGCTACATATTTCCGAAAAACGTGTTAGAGAGATGGAATCAAAAATATCATTGCAGATTCAGGCTATCATTGCAGAGAATAAATTATTGGATTGTTTTACAATTGCTTGTTTTGAATTGCCTGTAAAACCACACTATGTAAAATTTAAATTAAACATTACGCTGCTCCGTCTCATTTACTAAAGCTTTTTTTGTTGTTAAAATCCGTCAAACTACTGCGGATTGCAAGGGAGGTAGAATCACAATTGCTATACTTGTGTGAAATGTTGATGCAGCAATTCCTGCCCCACTAGTTTTAAAGTTTGCCTGCCACTATGCTAAAGGTACTGTTGCTATCCACTGATGCATCTGTACACTGTGTCCAACCTCTGCACGTGGGAGAGAGAGCAGAGGTAGCATATGTGGTTGTAGTGGTGTCTCAAGTGCAATCAGGACGGCGAGGATCTTAACGTAGGGTGCCTATTGATTTCCAAGCAAACATGCACAGTGGGGACAGGAGCAGCTGAGTCATTACGTCATTTCTTAATTTGTGCCGGGGGTTACAGCTTGCGGGCTCCGGTATTCATTTTTGGGGGATCAGGGAGAAAAAGGAAGAAGAAGGTGGAAGAGAAAGATCAGAAAACATTGACAAAAGGAGAAAACTGGGCTGAAAAAGAACTGCACTAGTAAAATAAAGATACAAACAGTGTAAGTTGGTTTAAAAAAGAGGCTTAAGATGGAATCCACACTTGTACAGCCTTAGTATTCAGCAACCTCGTCATTCTGCAGCGCCAGAAGTGAAATCTCAAGATAAACTTTGGGGCCCTATACTTATAATGTATTTATTTTATCAATTAAGGACTGTATTGGATGCATCAGCCCTGGCGGGTGCCCATTATGCTTGTTTTATTGGCCCCCATGGCTATCTTTCTAGGGCATTGCAATCCACAAAGACTGGAATACACTCCTGCAGCCTTGTATTCAGCTGTCTCACCCAATATCAAGGCAGAGGCTGAGAGGATCAACATAAACATCAGAGGTACAGATATTGTGATGCAACTCATAATGGTGGACTGGGCCACCTGGATACAGCAGGATTTCCTGATGTGCTGGGGAGGCTAGAGGAGCTGCTTGTCCAGCCGTGAAGCAACCCTGCAGAGGTGAGTTTTCCCTCTGCCTATTCATGCCCATCTTCAGCCCTCACTCTCCTAGAGCATCGGTATTGCAGCCATGGAGGATGACCTCTCCCACAACTGGAGTTTCGATACCTATGAACTGGCAAGAAGGACATGAAAATAGGCCAAAATCCCACTGCGCAAGGCTGCCCGTATAGCCTTGCTCCTATGGCCTCTCTTGCACCGATGGGACCTGTCAGCTTTGCACAATGGTCTGAATCGGCTCAAAATCAGCTCCGATGTGCAGATCAGCCTGCTTCACTTGTCACTTCTTCTGTACACATGCAGGCAAGGAGAAAGAAAGGAAAGCGGGAGGAGAAAGAGGAAAGGAGTGAAATTGCGGTGAAAGGCAACAGACAAAAATGTGATAAAGAGGGTGGTAAATGGTGACACAAAAGGAGAGAACATGTAAAACAACACAAGGAGGAAAACAGCAGTAGACACGCAGGGTGAAAGAGGAAAGGCGATAGAGGATGGAGACACGGTTCAGGCTGGACAACTGGAACAGAAAACAATACAGTAAATGAATAGAATAAAAATTGGCAAATTAGCAAAAATGAAAAAAAATGGCTGAATGAGATAAAAGGAGAGACTGCAGAGAAAAAGAAACCAGAGCTTGAGAAGATAGATGGAGGAGATAATAGAGCGGAAATTGAAAGCAAATTAACATATATATCGCCAGGCTCTATATGCTGCAAATACAAATATAAGTGAACAAGCTCACGAGATTAATGTAACTCCTGACCATCCCTGCAGGTCACTGTTTTAAATCCTTGTGAGACGGTACAGTGGGTGAAAACATAAGCTTCAAAGATCAGTGTAGCCTTCTGGTCAGAAACTGGGCTTACATGTACCTACTGTAGAGATCTATGTCTGCCGTGCAGGTCACAAACTGTAATCCCATTAAAAAAGCTCATTGGGTTAAAGTATCAGCTGCAAAACTTTGGGAATAATGGGCAAAGATTCCAATTGCAGTAGAACATATCAATGAGTCAATGTTTGTGCATACTGACCTGAATGTAGGGCTTTATTTACTGGCCTGGAGAATAAGTAGTATTTTTATTTATTTTTAAGGTTTTATATAGCGCTGGCTAGACCCAGAGGTATCAGAGCGCTTTACAGGAGCAAGGCAAATATCAATTGAAACAATAGTTACAAGCAAAATACAATCAAGATCATGCAAATCTCACCATTGAATCAGGAGAAAGGCAAAAATCTTAGTATTCGAAGGTTATATATATATATATATATTTTTTTTTTTTACGGAGTTTTATATAGCGTGAACTTGACCCGAAGGTATCGAGTATCAGAGCGCTTTACACGAGCACCAGTTGCATTACATGAGGACACATTCATTTTTACTAGGCACGGGGAGATTAAGTGATTTGCCCAAAATCACAGGATGTTCAGCGTCATTGCCGAGACTCGAACCCAGTTCCCCAGACTCGAGGTCGACCGCCCTAGCCGTTAGGCCAACTCCTCTCCCCAGGGAGAAAAGGAGGTATAACATAGGAGCACACAATAAAATAGAACAAGGAAACATTTGTAGTGGTAAGAGGGAAGGGGTAACTGAAGGGAGGTCAAGACAGATAAACAAAAACAGGGGAGAACGCCAAAAGAAACTTACAGCAATGTAGTTAGAGCTGACAAAAAACATGAGACCAAAGAGAGCAAAGGCAGATGTAAACAATAAGGAGAACACAGGGAAAACGAAAGGTCAGCAGGTTAGCAGAAAGATGACCGATACAGGAGATCAAAGGATAGCAGGATCTGAAAGAATTATGGACTCCAGTATTTATTGAGGAGATGACATTTTAGGTCTCTTTTGAAGCCAAGGTAGGAGGGGTTGCAGCGAAGGTCCCTCGGAAGGGCATTCCAGATGCTAGGCGCATTTCCTGAGAAGGAGCGGGTCTGGGTACATTTCTTTTTTAGTAGCGGGGGAACGAGGAGAAGAGCATTGGAGCTTCTCATCAGTCTGGGGCTGCCCGCTCTTTTGAGTTTATTTGTTAAGTAAACCGGCGATTGAGAGTGAAGAGCTTTGTGGGTGATGCAGGCAGTCTTGTAGATGCAGCTTCCTTCAATGGGGAGCCATTTAAGGGATTTGAGGGCAGGTGTAATGTGATGTGATCAAACCATTTGCAGTCAGTTATAAGCCTAGCAGCCATGTTGAACACGGCTCTGAGGGGGGCCAGGTGAACTTTAGGGGCTCCAGTGAGAATAGCGTTGCCGTAATCAAGTTTAGAGAGGACTAGTGATTGAACGACCCATTTAAAGTCGTCTTGAGGGATGAAGGGTTTCATTTTTTTGAGGTGTTTAGGAGTGAAAAGTGCTCCTTTGGCAGTGTTATTGATATGGTCCTTCAGTGCCAAATGTTTGTCCAGGATGAAACCTAGGGATTTTGCTGAGTTGGTTAGAGTGAGCGGACAGTTGAGGGCGTTGAGGTCAGAGATCCAGCCTTGGATAGGGAGATGGTTGCTTTTAGGGGAGAATAGAATTATTTCCGTTTTGTTAGGGTCCAATTTAAGATGGTTGGAGTAAAACCAGGATTGAATCTTGCTCAGAGTGTTGTTTAGATGAAGGACATCACTGTGTGATTTGATTTTGTAGTAGAGTTGGGTGTCGTCAGCGTAAAGATGATAATTGATCCCGGCTTGTTTCAAAATGATGGTAAGGGGTTCCATGAAGAGGTTGAAGAGAGAGGGGGAGAGAATTGAGCCCTGGGGGACACCCAGGGAGACAGGTGTAGGATTGGAGAGGCAGGAGTTGATTTTTATTTGTTGTATTTCGGTGTTGGAGGTAGGAAGTGAACCAGTTAAGGACAGTGCCATTGAGGCCAGAGCGAGACTTAAGAGATTCCAGTAAGGATGAATGATTGACTGTATCGAAGGCTGCTGAAAGGTCAAGGAGGATAAGAAGGCAAGCCTCTCCATTCTCTAGAGAACGATGAATGTCATGAGCAATGTTCAGCATAGCGGTTTTGGTACTACAGCCTTTCCTGAAACCCGATTGAAAGGAGTCAAGTAAGTTGTATTTGCCTATGTGGCTGTCGAGTTGAAGTAAGACACATTTCTCCATGGTTTTGGCTAGGAGTGGGAGGTTAGAGATTTAGAGATGGGACGGAGGTTGTTAGGATCATTAGGGTCTTCCTTTAGATTTTTAAGAATGGGATTGATTTGCCCAAGTTGAAGGGAGTCAGGGACACACCCAGAGGCAAAGGAGGTGTTAATAATGTTTGTACAACATGGGGCAATGATGTGGTTAAGGTTATGTACTAGCTTTGTCTGGAGTGGGTCTTTAGTGTGTGAGGTCGGCTTTAATTTCGCAATGATATTATAGACTTCGAGCTCAGTCATGGGATTGAAATTAGTGCAGGTGGCGTTTTTTTTCAATTGTGTGTTGGAAAGGATATCTCCAGAACCAGTTGGAGTTGATTGGTGAAGGAAAGGATTAGGAGGGTGGGTGGGAATATATACCTCTACATCACATGTGTTTACAACGCATGCGATTATAACGCGGTCATTACAACGACCGCGTTGTAACATAGCAGTACCATTACAACGCAAGTCGTTACAACAACTTGCTGTACGGGCGCTGGATGTTGGAATAGTATAATTTACTATTCCAACTCCAGTGTGTGCAACAGTAGGGAAGGTGTTGGAATAGTAAATTATACTATTCCTTAGCTTAGAGCGCCCCCTACAGCAAGTTGTTGTAACGACTTGCGTTGTAATGGTACTGCGATGTAACAACGCGTCGTTGTAACGACGCGTTGTAATCGCATGGGTTGTTACGCATGCGATGTAATGGCTGTTTCCTGGGTGGGTAGATGTGGAGAAGGGGGGATGTCAAGAAACATTTGGGGGCTGGGCAAGGCCAATATTTGCGAGGATTGATCAATTTTTGCAATTTTTTCCGTGAAGAAGTTGGCAATTTCCTCACATCTTTCGTTAGAGGCCGTCAGTTCAGGAGAGGCAGATGAAGTTTGTCTTCTGACAATGTTAAAGAGTTCTCTGGGCCTATTTTTAGCACGATCCAGTTGGGAATGAAAGAAAGATGCTTCTTCCATGAAAATGTGCTTCTTGTATGTTGATCTTGCGGATCTGAGGAGGGCTAAATGAGAAGGCGAGGGGTGTTGTCTCCATGTTCTTTCTGCTAGTCTAAGTTGTCTTCTTTCATTATTGAGTTCAGGATTGAACCAGGATTTAGATTGGTTTGCACTTTGTTGTTTTAGTTTAAGCGGTGCAACTTGGTCAAGGACATCAGCAATAGCCTTGTTGAAATGTTCAGTAAGCTCATTTGCGTTTTGGGAGTGCGGGAGAAGTTGTAGTTGAGCTTGCATTTTAGACTCAAGTTCAATAGTGGGGACTTGTTTGAGGTTTCTGGTCCACGTCTTGGGTTTGTTATTTACTGCAGGGGGATGAAAGACACTAGTTAAGATGTTGAACAGAATGAGATGGTGGTCTGACCAGTCAATGGGGACGATGTTGGTAAGGGAGACCAGATCCGTGCTGGTGATGATTGCATCAAGAGTGGCCCCTTTGATATGGGTAGATTTGTTGCAGAGTTGCTTTAGGTCATTCATCTCAAGAAGGTTAACGAGGCGCCTAACAGTGGGATCATCAGCATTATTCCAGTGGATGTTGAAATCTACTAAAAACAGATTCTTCAAGGCAGAAAGGGAGAAATGAGTAAGAAGGTCGGATAATTCATCAGCAAAGGGAAGTAGCTCACCCGGAGGGTGGTAGATATTATGCAGTCTGAGAGGAGGAGAGCCTTTGACAATGAGTTCTACACCGAGGTATTCAAAGGTCAAGTATTCCGTTTTCTTCAGAAGGGAGAGTTGTAACTCAGTTTTGTGGATTATGGCTAGGCCACCACCTATTCTGTCAGGTCTGTCCTGTCTAATGATGGAGTAGCCGGGAGGAGTGAGAAGGTCAAGGATGGCCATCGAGTGGTCATTGAGCCAGGTTTCAGTGAGGAAAGCAATGTCAATAGCCTCGCTGAGGATGGTTTCAGAGATCTCCGTAGCAAGTAGTGCTGCAGATCTGCAGTTAACAAGCATGCAAGAAAGAGGATTAGGGTTATCCTTAGCTGGATTGAGGGTGTGCATGGTGGTGAGTTGCGCCTGAGGTCTAGGCGAGTTGAGAGTTGAAGGGACTTGGTTGATGCCCACTCTTACTGGGATGTTGGAGTAAGGGAGATGATCATTGACTGGGACTTAGGGAGATAGGATTTGCTCAGGGCATTAAGGTCAACAGTGGAGAGAGAGCAAACAGCGCGGTAAGGCCTGTGAGCCCGTCTGCAAATGGGGATGGTCGGCCACCGGGCGCGTTGAGAGAAGTTGGTAGAACTAGAGGGAGAAGTATCAGAGATGTAGGGGCGTGCTCTGGAATTAAGGTTAGAGAGATCCCCTCTAAGAAGAGTAAATTCTGTAGCCAGAGAATTGAGTTTGAGTTCAATTCTGTTCAGTATCTGTGCAATAAAGTAAGGGGAGATTCCGCAGAGAAGGTGGCGAGGGACGAAGTTGGGTCAGTGTTGACTGAAGAGGGAGATCCCACGAGGGGAGGGTGAACAGAGACAGGGGAGGGAACCAAAACATTAGGCAGGTGGTCAATGACATTCGGACAAGTATTTAATGGGCTCTGTGTGAAATGCTTCGAGTCAGCCGTACGATATGGGGAGGAGTTGGAAGAGTGAAAGTAAGAGGGTGTATTGAGGGAATAAACCTCATCAAGTCGCTTGGAATGGATTTCCTTAGTAGTCGAGTCACTAGACATAGAGGAGAGAGCAGTAGGAGACCCAAGAGAAGGCAATTGAATAGGAAGCGTGTTTGAGGGTGAAACTGGGAAGATGGTTGGGACAGGAGGAGATCGATTGTTGGTGAGATTAGGTGAGAGAGCTATCAGTCTTCAGAGAGGGGGGGCAGGGAGTCCTACACTGAGAAGTGAAACCAAGTCTAAGGTTCTGTGGAAGGCCCTAGACAAAACGGATGAAGAAGGAGAACCACTAGGGGGGGAGGATTAACTTTAGGATTTGATGAGACGGGGCTAGGAGGAGGGTCCAAGCATCTAGGTGGGGCAAGAGAATTATCAAGGATAGTATTAGAGAGAAAGCCCATTTGAGAGGGCAGAGACGTCAGTAAGGAAGGCAAGGCACAGTAGTGAGAGTCGGAAGGGATGATAGGGTTGAAGGAACAATTCAGGCGGGGCCTTAATGAGGATGACAGGGTAGGAGGGGGAAGGTGAGACTGATCGGGGAGAGTGATTGAAGTCACGAGGGAGCAAGGCAATTGGGGTGCTCGGGGTTTTTTGCCCATTTGAAAGAGCAAATTGGCCATGGTACTGAAATGGCTGTCAAAAATGTTGAGGTGATGGTCAGGTGCCCGAGTAAGAATGTTTCCAGTCCTGAATATGGATATATCAATTTCCCTATTGAAAGAAAGGGAGGGGGTAGTCGTCAGTTTAATTCCATACGGAATTTTGATAGATTTAGTGATAGGAAGGTGGAGAAGAAATATGTTTTTCCATATAGTCGGGCGTTTGGAGTAGAAAATAAAGTCTGTTTTCTTCGTAGGACAGGACAGCCTGTGGTAGGTATCCACTATTAACGTTTCAGGGTGAAGTTTCAATAATTTATGTTTAAACATTTTCTTGGCGTTTTTAGAAATATTTGACAGATATAAGATACTCCACGAGTTAGGGCCATGACGAGCGAGAGCAGGATCCGGGGAATTGTGGGGGAGCTTTGTTAAAGACATGATTCGAAACAAGAATAGGTTAGAAACAGTCGAAGACAGGGAGGTTTCAGTTTGAAAAACGCTGAACAGGAAGGTTTCAGATTAGGAAAGCATTCGATAGGGAGCGCATCCACACAGAGCAATAGAAAACCGGTAATATCAAAGCAACAGATGGGGTCAATACTACAAACCTCGGATACTATAACGGTAAAAGAAGGAGTGGTTCTGTGGGGAGGCCTCTCAAAGACCGCTGTAGTCAGAGAAAAGGGAAGGAGCCAAATTAGGGTAGGAACAGGGAAGGGGGGAGAGGAAAGATTCTATAGTCTGTAATGCGGTAGAATGGAACAGATTAGTTGAATAGAAGTGTAAGTTTAGGGAATAAGGCTAAAAGAAACATCAGAAGGTTAATGATAAATATGGACGGCCAGGAGTGATTCAGAGGAGTGAGTACTACTGAACATGCCAGAACGTTGTGAAAACTGCACATTAATGTATAGCCCATTCACCTAAGGAGGCATTTGGCGTGAGGCTGGTGCTCTGCAAATCCAAGCATTAAGGGTGCTGCCCTGAGAATGGTGCTTTACACACTGGAGTATAGTAGATACATGCCTCAGGAGGGTGGTTCGCGTACTGGGGCTTTGTGGATACTTGTCTGGCTTTGTTAAGTTGCATGATAATGGTCTGGAGATGGTGCATTTATTACTGGGGCACTGCAGATACTAGCCTAAGGATCATGCATTACATAGAGGAACATTTTCGATACTAGCCTTGGGAAGCTGGTTTAGGAACTATGGTTAATGGCCTACTGAAGGGCCTTTTATAGAGGGCACTGTAGAAAATGGTAGGCATGACTGCGGAACTATACATGTATGTGCTTTACTGACCTTCCTTCAATACCTAACATGCCGGGGTACTGGAATATGTGGTTATTTCGCCTTCTGAACTCCACTGTAAACCGATTGCTGTCTACCCCTGACAACCTACATACTTCAGTAACAGCTTGTAATACGATTGTGCCACATTCTTTCCATGCTCCTCGGGCTCCCTCTTGTGGCTGAATTGTAATCTACATAAGTAGTATGCAGGGAGCCAGTGATTTATTTCAGAAGGGTCTGGTATGAAAAAGAAAGTGAAAAAATAAGTGTTTACGGTCAGGAATCAGCAGGGCTGTTAATAAATAAGACTGCTTTCCATCACGGGATGCCTGATTTCATTTGTCTATCCCTGCAGGTGAGACGCAGTGTAATTAATGTGTATGTTTTTTTCCCAACCAAATCATTTTTTTCAACTAAATTAAATTACAACATGCGTGTGTGTGTGACAGCTTCAAAGTTAAAGTGGGGCAGACAATTGGGGGCAGCAAACGACATCTGCAAAGGATCACAGGCGACAGACCTACCTGATGCGAGCCACAGCTAGGGCTCGGGGTGGGTAAAGGGTAACAAGGCACTAGGGTAGAAGCGCTGTGATTTCCTGAGACGAATGAAGCATTGGATCCCGCTGCAAGGAGAGGGACGTTCGATTTAAAGGAGAGCCCCTAGGGGCGGCTTGGCTGGACCATAAACACTTTCTATAGTCTGTCAGCTACCTCACAGTATTTAACTCCTTTCTCCGCCATTTGTTTCTGTATACAGAATAGTATATTTATATGGTTTCCACAGAAGCAATCTGACTGTACATGGGCACGGGCGATGATGACGGGAGTGCAGTGATTGAAATGGCAAAATAGAAGTGCAGGTACTCTGTAGCTGAGTACCTGCTTGTTTCTGAGAAGTGCCGGTACTCTCCAATTAAAAGTATTGCATTTCTCTTGAGAAGTGCCGGTACTCTCCCTCTCAAAATAAACAAGCATTGGCATAGCCAATAGGTCTCGCCTTTGGGACCTTATAAGTATTTAGTTATGCAGCACAATATCCTTGGTGCAACAACATCAACTGTTGCATGGCTAAACACTTATAAGGTCCCAAAGGCGAGACCTATTGGCTATGCCAATGCTTGTTCATTTCTATCTCGCGCCAACTTGTCCCGGCTGCCCCGGGAGGGTGCGCGCGCAGCAAATGAGGAGGGTCCAAGTGGTAAAGGACTGGGAGACAGGCAGCCTGCTGAAGTGTGCAAGAGAGTGTCAGAAGACGGACCCCAAACACGTCCCTATACCGGACAGCCGAGGAAGGGAGTAGGGAATTACTGTGCTGAAAACGAGGAGTAAAGATAACAGCAATGTGATTTAAAAAGCAGAGTGAGGATGCCTATGGGGAGGGTGAGTTGCACTGTAAAACACTAGACAGTAAGGACAGCACAAATGGTAAAAGAAAGTTAGTTACCCCTACATCTCCACCCCAGCTTGCACCAGGAAATGGGTGGCTAGGTTAGGGGCTGCGGTAAACTGCACAACGCAGAGTATTTATAAAGCACACCTACTCTTATGCAGGGAACCCGAAAAAGTGCTCAGGAAAGAGGATCTAGGCAGCTGCTCCTCTCCTTCCCACTAGCTGCAGGAAGACAGAACTAGGTAAACCCTCAGGGAAAAACTGTGATGATAAGCAACTCTCGCTGCCCTTTGGCTCTGTAGGAAATGGAATAAGCCTTTGATATTATGCGCAGTGAATGCTAGAGTAAATAGGATAAAAATATTGGGCTGATTTTCGAATTAAATACGTACAACCAAATTCAAAGGCTGGTGCAGCGACAAGGGTCTACGTGAACCTATCCTTTGATCGGGGAATCTGTAGTGAGGGGTTAGCAGTCACTTACGGTGAGTGTGTGCGGCCAGTCCCTGATGCGTGGGAATCCCAAATCAGATATAGTTAAGTCAAATATCTGTTAGGTGAATTGATCTTAAAAAGGGGACAATGCGAGAACAACAGCCGCAGCAACATTATGAAGGAAACGGATGAGAAAAACACATGGTCGCTTGCTATGTTAGTTGATTTTTAACTTGGTCACGGATATTACAAGCTATGGATTAACTGGGCACTGGGGGCCAACAAAGATCTTAAAGCAAGGCATGAAGTGCAAAGTGAAGATTCATGGTCTTCATGTGAGAAAGGTAACCTTTCCTAGATTCAATGCTGCCGACTCGAGAAAGCGCATGGCTCACCATCACTTTATCAGTGTACACTGTAAACTTAGCTTATGGCTTTCATTAGCAGTCAGTTAAGTTAATAATTTACAATGAGCTATATAATATATATATAAAACAAAGCATGGAAAATGGTTACCAATGTTCTATTTTTCACAAAGTTATAAGACCGCTACTTTTCTAGTGGTTAATTGTAAAAGCTCGCGCTGCGCTTATACAGTTTTTCCAGAGATGACTAATAACAAGCATTGGCCGCGCGGCCGCGAAAGTGAAAGTAATCGCGAGCGATTAAAAGCCGCTGCGAGTGTAAGGGTGGGAAGCCAGATGGCGAGGGAAGCCAGATGGCGCCTGATCACGCGTGCACGCGATCGTGAACGCAAGCTGGAGGATAGCAAAAGCCTGTGGGTAGCACTCCGAAAAGCCACTTACTAAAAGTCTCGCCAGAGCAGCGCATGCGCTGGCTCAGGCGAGACCTAAAAAGTGCTGGTACTCCGTACCGGACAGTACCGGCCCATTTAAAGCACTGCGGGGGTGTAATGCTGTAGGGCCTTAGGCCCTCATGCATGCATAATGGCTACACAGACACCATTAGTTACAAAGTAGAAGTGGCCCATGTCATGTGCACCCGGCCCCTCTTATTAACAGGGTCACATGTCCAGTGACGCCTGTGGTGGATGGGTGTGGGGTGGGGTGTAAGCCAGCCCTCTGGGAGTGGCTGGTACATCGGAACACTAGACCTGTGACCAGGAGGTCACTACATCCCTCCCAAACTTTATTCAAACCTGTGCAAAAGAATAAAACAAATAACAGAAACTTCCGCTGAGTCTCTTTAGCTGCCTGCAAAGCAAAAACGATGGTACGACAGCAGCTAGGACCACCCGTTCTATTTGGCACAGTTCATTGGGACCCTGCGGGTCCAGTCCTCTTTTGACTCTTGGCGTGGAAGTTGACACCAATGTCTTGCTAGGCATAGCTCTATTTGTGACGGAGCAGGTGGAGTTATGGTGGATCTGATAGATGTCACATTTTCACCAATCAGTCCTGGTTGTCGTGGCATCTCCACACGGGCAGCATTGCTTCTCTCTACAGAATGGTGGAGTAGTTGCAAACATCCCTCTCACCAGGATGCCCCTCTCGCAGGTGTTCCCCTCTCAAGGAATGTCCCGGAGGCCCTCTTCACCAGGCTTCCACTGGACTGGGTGTACTTCGCCGTGTTGCTCCAACGCCACCCTCTCGGTGTGTGGAGGAAGTGCTACAAGTCCCACCTTCAAGTCTCTAGCTCCACCTAAAGGGTAGTTGTTTACTCCTGCCACTTAGCACAAGATCTTCGTCTTCCTGGGACCTGTGGAAGAACCGCTGTAGACTCATCTCTCGTGGCGGGACCCGCTCTCACCGGCGTCCCTGAGGCCTTTGCCCCTGGGTCGCCACGGTCTGGTGTGGAGTGGCCGGATCCTCTTCTTCAGGACGTCCGAGCAGCCTCACTGTCCAGTCACTCGTGCGACCCCAAAGGTGGATGTCACAAATGGTCCAGCCTGCTCGCTTTTGAAATCACCAGGTTTGTTCAGTGTTCCGAAGACTCATGGATAGCTATTTCTCCAGGTGCCACCGATGTTCTCCAGGTACTGTGCTCCATGCCAGGTGTTCTTGCACTTGGTCACCTCTGTCGTCTGGTGTTCGAGTTAGCAGATCACACACTCCTCTCTTCTTCTTGGAATTTCTTTGCGGTGGCGTCATGCCACTCAACTTCCTCCTTCTTTTCTTTCGCTTCGCGACGCGGTCCAGTCCCATCAGATCTTGCACTTCTTCTCTGACCAGGCCTCTCCGTGTGACGTGCACTTCACACGGGTCTCCCTTGTCCTGTCCTACCCCTAGGACAATGCATTCTCTTCTCTCGGTGACCAGACCTGTCGTCGCGACCTTCTGTTCATTACTTCTGACTTCAGGTCAATCTTGTCAGACCTCTCCTCGGTCCTCTTCATGGACCTCTCCTCGGTCCTCTTGTCAGACCTCTACTCACTTTGCCGCTTCTTCAACCTTTTCTCCAGTCGCCGCTTCTCCGACCTCTTCTCAGGTCACTGCTTTTCTGATCTATTCTCAGGTCACTGCCTCGACCTCTGGCAGGTCGTCCTCTCTTGAGGGCGCGCTCCAGGCACCTCATTACCACACTGACGTGGCTCTCTCTTTGCAGCCCCCAGTCGGGCCGGCTTCACAGGATGAGTCACGCCTTGTGACCACCTGGGCCCTCTTCCTCGCAGGGCGCTCACTCTCTGGGTCCAGCCCATACTGTCCATGTCTGGGTACGATCTTCAGCGCACTTTTCTCTTTGTGCTCTCCATCCTTCGTCAGATGGTGCTCGTACGTCGGGCGGCTTGCGCTCTTCCTTCTTCCACTCGGTGGCGTCCTTTCACCACTGGGCGCGCTTGCAGCGCACTTTCTCCGGTCCCTCGGAGACTTGCTGCCTGGGGCTGTTGTATTCCGCTTTAGGTGTCCGTATATAGGTTTTCCTGAATCATGTCCTTATATAGGCACAATTCGCATTGCCCTTATATAGGCATAGAATCCATGTCCTTATTTAGGCATTAACCGTGCACTCCAAATACAGGCATGGTCCCCGACATTCGTCCACCCTAACGTCACAACGAGTTCTTAGAAAACAGACCCTTAAGCTTCGAGAGTTCCCCTAGCACAGGACTATTGTTTTCTCCAAGAACTCATCTATTGTGTATGAACCGTTATACCTTAAGGGTTCATTCCTGACGTCTTCCTCTGTCCGACTTCACGTCAATGCTAACATTCCAAGGCACCTACCAGGTATAAATATACCTTCCCTTGCCCAAGCAAGTTAGAGGAGACCTCGACTTCAGAGGAGCCCGTATCCCGGCCTGACGCACTGAGAAGACGCTGTCATTCCTGCACGCAGACGAATCCAGCTTCCAGTGTTCTGACTCCCTTCGCGGGGTGTTAGAGTTCCAGATCCGGCAAGAGATTCCCACCTCTCTCATTCTCAAGGTATGGAGCTGACTAGAACCTAGAGGGACTCTTGGCATACTTGGCATACTAGACTTAACATACTCTTAGTATACCATACTAGAGAATACTCCACCTACTTCTTACCTTTCCCTACACCTAGACTAGGTTAGGTACATTGGGGTAGAACTAGCTTAGAGACGCATCGTATGAGTACTCACATTTTTAGCTCATGTTATTTATGTACGTGAATATATGCTAAAAGATAATGCTAGCGCAGTATTATTTATTTCTACTGCTTACGCTGTACAATATTTATCTTGCATACTGTCTTGTGATCATAACAGCACATATCTCTTACACGAGAAACAAGACTGTTCAATAAAACCCTTTTATTGAAACGGCCGTCTTTCCTTTCTGTGTAACTCTGTAGAAACTAAGCATGCACGATTGACTGAGTGAAACTGTTATCTATTGTTTCCACGATTCTGAGACGTGTTCCGATTCTAAAGGGAAACAAAGTTGTCATGTTTTTCGGTTGCCAGAAACTACTCCCTTCTTGTTCTCAAGGAGTTTCTAGTGGCCTCTGAGCTAGCTGGCACATGTAATTAAGTTTAATATACTCGATAGGGACATACCGACCTTAGTCCTATGTCAAGCCTATAGGTTATATTATTCCAATGCGCAGAGCCTATTAGGGAAATAGGATCTACACTACATGGCGCCCAAACGTTTGGTAAGGCAGTAATTTAGAGCTAGATACTGAGTAACTCAGTCGTGCTTTTCTCAGAGACCCCTACTCACATACTCCATAAGACGTCTGGAGTGGGTAGGGTTAAATATCCGCCATAACTAATTAGGATAAAAAACCCTATATATTAGTTGTTTGGTTTGTTCAACGTTGAAGGATACAGTGTTCCAAAATATTGTGCACCTTATCTTTTGTTTCCTTGAAACTTGTTCTACATTTTTCAAAAAACAAAATGTCCATACACGGGGACGATGCCACCAACACCGGTGGAGCTGCGGCTCAACCAGTCGTAACAGCTTTTAACTTTACAGGTTTAATGGAAACCGAGGAGGGTGTTATAGACATCCATCCAAACTTAAGAAGAGCCATCACTCTAAAACTTATAAAACACGGCCTACCACCAAGAGGCGGTGGAGCAGTTTTCGTGATAGAGGCACATGAATCTTTTCAGACAGAGGTATTCTATTCATGGATAGTATTCCCAGAATCAAATCCAGTCACAAGAGTGTTTCACTTCTACAAAGAAGATGAACCACCAGAGGAATATATTCCTTTCGAGGATATTGAAATTCCACTAACATACCAGGAGCATCAGCTCTGGTTTAAAGGCGCCCTAAAACATCACAGAAACATTACCAGGCTCGGTCCACTAGGTAGACCAGGAGCAACATGGCCGATTCTAGCCGGCTACACTCCTCATCCTGGCCTTGATATAATGTCAGACGAGGAGTTACTTACTCAACTACAAGAGTTAATAAAAATTTACAGACAATTAGTCCAATATGTCATGCGGACTTTCACAGTCCAACCACCATTAACCATTCCAAATCAAACTCCTCAACAGGGGAATACACTAAAAATTACACCACAGACTCTATACGCAGTCATGGGTAAAATGCCCACAAAACGTGAGCAAATTCCATTCTGGATAGCTCAAAAAATTACTCAAATAGAAGCAGTATTTCCTAATACTAGCCCTTATGAGAAACACAGAATCCTAACAATCTGTTTACCAATGGGGATCACACCACAACTGGAAGACTGCACCACTTGGGGCTCAGTCTTTGCTGCCATCTATACTAAAACACATGGTGTTCCGTACATTGCAGTAATACCTGATGTCCTGAAACAAATTCAAAACGAATACCGGGCACAGCCTGCTCTGAATTTAGGTATGAAACTACTGAAAAACTTCGACCAGGTCTCAACAATAATATTATCTAATATTAAAGGGGAGGCAGCAGCAGTGGCGATCCGATCCGCCAACGATTAAAGGAATTCGATGTTACAGAACATCAAACAGAACTACCCAGAATAATAGAACAATCTTATGCAGAATTAGGCAGAGATAGTTTAGGTGGAAGACCATTGAAGCCAAAACTATCTGAAAGTCCTGAGAAGGACTCTATTAAACAAACTCCTACATTTTCTAAAAAGAAGTGGGAAACTAATAAACATAATTCAAACGAGAAACGTTCTCAATCCCGAGGTGGGTCTCCTCAAAAGGAGCCCTCTGAAAGGAGGTATAACCTCAGGAATAGGGATAATTTAAAAAAGCCTGACAGGTATCAAGATACTGATACACGTTCCTCTCGTACCTTTCAGATATCGTCACAGACATCGGAAAGAAGAGGACGGTCAGAACATTGAGAAGAACGCACGAAATCGAAAGACGACAAACACGTTCCGAAAAATAAATCAAAACCTCAATTCTCAAAAAAGAAGGTAGCAGGTCTGAAGATCAGACATGCCGAGGATACTGAGAACACAACTCAAGAACGGAGAATGGGCTCAGACAATGCTGGACAGTGCGGCAGAAGTCACAATAGCTCGCCAGAACCTGAAGGAACTTCTGGAGATAGTGGACTTGAATGAGTACATCACAGTTGAGACTGTAGACACCAGGGTTAGTACTCCACAAAAGTTATATGAAATAACACTCCGGATGGAGGGAGATATACCAAGACAGGTGAAAACACTCTTTTGGGAAAAACTTTCAAGGGGCTATGATATATTTCTAGCAGAAAAAGACTGGCCACCACAATTTGTCAGGGAATGCCCACATGGCGAGGACATTATTATGCCTGCCTTCTCTAACCATATTCCAATTCACCTAAAATATACTTATGCCAGGAAATGGGCAGTTGCCCAGGCCCCAGCATTATATAAAAATCATGTAGGATGGGATGAGGACTCACCTCACCATAAAATACATCTAAAAAATGAACCTACTGCACAAAGGCAGTACCCAATAAAGCAAGAAGCTAAAAAACAGGTCAGGGAGATCTTAGATCAACTTGAATACCAAGGGGTGATTGAAACATGCACCTCTTCAATGAACAATCCTTTGTTTCCTGTCTCCAAACCAGACAACACCTATCGTCTAGTTTTGGATTACAGACACTTAAACACTTGTTCTAAAACATTTGCAGTGCAAAATGCACATAGTACAACATTAATGAATAACATTGTGTGCAAAAAATATAAAACCACATTAGATATCTCAAATGGTTTCTTTTGTCAAAATATAGCACCTGAAAGCAGGTACTTAACAGCTTTCTCAATAATGGGGACCCAGCGTCAATTTTGTCGACTCCCACAAGGGTTCAAGAACAGCCCGGGGTTATTCTCAGCGAGGGTAACGGAGTTACTACAAATTTATGATAATGAGTCATTGTCATATGTCGATGACATCTATCTGACAGACGATGACCTCGATAGGCACTTGAACAGGGTGAGCACCATTATACTGGGCTTCGCCTCTGAGGGCTATAAGTTCAACTTTAAAAAATCCAGAATTGCCCATCTCAATGTCCTCTTTCTAGGATATGAGCTTTCAAGTGAAGGCAAGAGCTTGGCAGCCAACTTTTTAGAAAGGTGTGCGCTGCTCCAACCTCCAAAGACGCTGAAAAATTTACAATACAACCTGGGTTTCCTAAATTTTGGAAGAACTTACATTCTAAATTACGCAGAAAGGGTTAAACCTCTCTACGCATTAATCAAACCTGATTTTTCAATCAAAAATTGGACACAGGAACACACAGAAATCTTGCGTTCACTCCAAGCTAACATGTTAGCAACAAATCACTTACAAACATGCGTAAGTCAACGCAACTTAGTCATCCGAATAATTTCGGGTCAATGCGGATTCACCTACTTAACATTTAATGAGGGTGAAAAAGTACCAATTGCATACAAATCTCATTTGTATACACAAGCAGAAATGCGGTTCACTTCAACAAAAAAAATACTGACAGCAGTTCAAACCGCTGTAGCAAAAGAAAGAGCTCTAGCCCAAGGGAAACGCATTATTGTCGTAACCCCAGTTCCGGCCTTAGAGGCGGTAACTAAAGCGAGCATTCCAAATGCTAAAGCATTACATCCTAGATGGATACAATGGGTTAATTCTCTTGCTGCAACAGATGTTGAATATGTTTTGGATCCTGATCTAAAAACACAAGCGTTCCTGCAATATGAACATGAATGTCCTCTGCCTACTGAGATTCTGCCTCTCGATCAGTACGAATTCATAATTTACACTGACGGATCCGCACAACCCGCTACAGGGAGTAAGCAAGCTTACAGTGCAGCGTGCGCAATCGTTAAAGGTCGCATGCGAGATGGCAACTTCAGACCTATGGTCACAAAAACCCAATCTCTAGGAGATTGTACAGCTCAGCGAGCTGAACTACAAGCATTCAAACTGGCACTTGAAAGTACAGATCGAGAATTCCCCACACTAATAGTGTTCGATTCTTTCTACTGTGTGCAGTCGTATAATGAACATATACAAACTTGGCTTGAAAATGGGTTCAAAGATGCAAAAGGTGGCACAATAAAGCATAAAACGCTTTGGGAACAAGTAGTTCAGTTAAAAAACGAACTACCAAAGGCTCACGTGATACACACACTGAGTCATCAACGTGATGGCGTTCACGTTGCAGGGAATTCATTGGCTGACGAAGCCGTGAAGGGGGCTGTTCAGGCGGCTTCGGTAGCTGCGATCACTCGTTCAAAAACGAGAATAGACAGTGAGATAATTTTGGCTGTCAATGCTACGAGCAAAGGCAGTGGTGCAGCGTTACCAAAAAAGTTTCCACTCAAGTACTCTTATGTAATTGATGCGAACAACGTTCCTTTTGCTCGAATCCCTGGAGTGGGGAATAGGGTAATTCCAAACAAGGAACATAGATTAGGACTAATCCTAGCAGCACATGAAGGGATAGCCTCTGCCCATGCAGGCATTTCTGCAACAGTATCTTTACTGAAACAAAGATATTGGTGGCCTGGCATTAGGAAACAGACCAAGAACTATGTTCTGGAATGTGAAATATGCCAACAGATGAAAGTCTCCACAGTGAAACGTCCTGCGCACACACCCCTGTTAATTTCAGACAAACCATTAGCTTGTGTTTACCTGGACCACTGCGGTCCCTTGCAAAGGGATGGTAACTATAAATATATAATGGTCACAGTGGATTCTTGCTCTAGGTTCCTATGGATATGGCCTCAGCACTCGGCTGACGCTCGAACTGTTATAAAAGATTTGCGAGTTTTTATCGGCACATACGCAATAGGCATGCTACATTCTGACCAGGGCCATGCGTTTAGCTCTCGGGCTTACAAAGAAGCCATGGCCAGTCTGGGCGTTGCATTGCGGTACTCCTCTCCGTTTCATCCTGAGGGAAATTCTGTTGTGGAAAGGAAAAACCGGGACATAAAGCAGTCTATAACAGCTAGGGTATTAGGTTCGGGTGATGGGTGGGTCAAACACCTAAATGGGGTACAACGCTCATTAAATAATTTGCCAAGAAGTTCTCTAGGGGGGGTCACTCCATATGAGGTCCTATTTGGGACAAGAATGTGGGTGCCAGATCTAGAATGTAGATGCACAGTGGTGGAAAATAAACCCTTTGATATCAAAGATCGTTTGGATGTTTTACAGGATCTAAATGAACTAAGATCGAAACAAAGCAACGTATTCCTGCAGCCAACCACCACTGGGGAAAAACCGGCGGTCCCAGCAAGGCCTGTCTGGATTCCAAAAGTTGGGGATCTAGTCAGAGAAAAGATTGCGGACAAGAAGGAATTTGGACCTTCTTACAGACAACCAGTACCTGTCCTAGCCATACACGGGACAAGAACAGTACTTCTGCCGCCCCTTGCTGGAAAAAAGGAGAAAAGATTTGTGTCCATCGACCTCATCAAACCACAGTATGTGGCCAATACTAAATAGTAGGCCTCGTGGACTCCGACCTAGTAGCAGACGCCCTCCTCTCGCTACTATCCAAGAGGTTCAGACTGAAAGACTGATAACCATCGAGAATTCAGCAGTAACAGATGAAGGACTGAGCAACAATGCTATGGAACTCATCCCTCTTGAAACTCAAGTAACAGTTCGTCCAAATACACCTGTCTACACCAATGTAACAAGTGATCAACTGGTTCCAGCGATTTCTACAAATCCTGATGCAATTCCAACAATTGACAGAACTGCTTCTGGCTATTTCATTAACTTTGATACGTTTTTTGAGGATCTGAGTGAGCCTGAGACGTCGCCAGCATCATTGACTTTCAAACAGCAAGTACAAGACTTTCTTCATTTTCTGAAAAAGACTTATCTGGTTTCACCATGGATTGAACTATGGATTATTTCTGGAATATTTTTCTTTCTGCTGTGGCTAGCTTTGGTTATGACTATGAGCGTGCTTATAAATGGCAGATATATCCATGTGAACACTGAAAGAAAAGAAGTGAACTTACTTTTGAAACCTCACAAATCTTCCCATCGTGAAGCAAGAGACTTATCAGTAGTGAACATCACAGCCGTTCCTATACAGGATGGTATAGTGTGGGACAAAACAGATTTAGATATATTCGGCCCTACGGAACAATTGAACATTCCACATTTATTTAAGATTTCACTAAGTGATTTTGTTTCATCCAATACCTATTCTGATGATTGGGACTTTGAAACTGTAAATGACATAATGTTTGATCTAGAAAGGTCTGCTGCATTTTCTAATAATGAATATTTAGAGGGTTCATCAGACTATGAACAGCTGTATTGCTATAATCACTATGATCATCATTTTTTGCATAAATCTGCAACACCTAGAAATGAGTTTATGTTTAACCAATGGGAACATTGTCCTACACCACCAAAAGGTAGTTCAAAAACATTTGCTAAAAAGTTTCCATATTTTTCAGGATACAATACATCTGATCCAGAAACATTTTACTATAAAAATGTAAACAAAACAGGACTGAAAATGATGTTAACTAATACAAAACAGATTTACTCTGCAGCATTTATTGCCCAACTGTCTAGACATGGTTTCGACTTGTGGAAAGACACAATAGACACAAAATCTGTCTGGGGTACTAAAGATTGGCAAGTGCAGGGGATAGAAGCTTTGTTTAGAGCCTGTATCATCCCTCAGCAAATAATGTTTTTGAATGACACTGTCCAACAAACGTCTTGCCTTGGTTTAGCCAAGATCAAAGACATGAAAACACCTTCTGTACCAACACCTGCAAGTGATAACAATACACAGGCAGCGGTTACAGTTGACACAATACTACAACTCAACAGAACAAATCCTGATTGGAGAAAATGGTTGATCTGGCCCACAGACACAAACCACTGTCAAGAGAGATTCCTGAATAAAACACAGGGGTTTACTATTCATAAGCCAGACCCACGATACGTCCAAAGACAACATCCGGGGGTAGTAACAACATACAGTGTAGGAAAATTATGCCTCGATTGGCTCCAGAAATCTACACTTAAGGATGTGAAACAACACTTATCTTTACTTAAAGAAGACGCAGACCTTAGGGAATTCTTGCTTGGACCAAGAAAACCGCGTCAAAAACGTTTCATATATGCCGGCATCTATGCTGCTTATAATGAAGCATGGACGGTGTCACAGATAGAGGCCGCAGAACGAATACGTGAACTTGATCGTATTAACTTAGAGAAAACTCTCACTGTGGTCGACAATGGATTAACAACTTTGTCCTCCAGAATTTATTCATTGGACAGTATTGTATCCTCTGCTATCGACATAATGGAACAAGATTTAGCCATGTTACAACAAGGCCAATCTCAGTTACGTTCTATTGTGTTATTAAGCTGGACGCTGCAATCTTTGCGTGCGAGCTATGTGCCGTGGCGTTTTATCAACACGTCGGCTCTGTTTGCAGAATACAATCTAACTGATAAACAGATCGAACTGGCACAAAGAGGAGCAAAGTATACAATACTGAGCATTGACAAACTGGAAAAATTACCATTCACAGTGGCAGAAAAACCAGCTACAGAATGGCTTATTCATGGCAAAATTAGTCTACCTGTGACTACTTTTCAGTTTCAGTATTGCCTCAAACAGATGCAAGCAGGCAAATATGAAAGGTTGGGTAAAGAATACATTAAGACATCCTGGAATTTACCTTACACATATAGATGTTGGAGTGGGGATCGTGTAGTGTTTCTGAGCGGTACACACTGTGAAAGTGCACTAAGCAGTTCACTAATTTGTCAGGACATTTCTTTACACGGGGCTTGTAATGGTTCTGTGGCAAATTTGTCCTGCCACCAGCAGGGTACACCAGCTGCTGTGATTAATCCAACGTTTGGCCAACTTTCTAATGGGAGTTACCTCATGTTGAATGATCAGAGTTGCTGTGGCATGTTGCCAGGCATCCCATATCTAGTAACGGTCAACTCCAGGGTCACTTGCTGTATGCAAGTATTGTTTGCCCCAATAGACACAGTCAGGGAGTCGCCTTTGTGGCCTTCGTTGAATGTCTCTTTTATACGATTTGATACTTTAAGCAGAATGAAAGCCATGCTTATACAACAAACAGTGCCTCTGACCTCGGCCAAAGAAACCTATGATCTACAAGTTGCAAGGACTTCGGCAGAGATACAGGTTTTAATTCGTACAAACTGCCCTATACATTTCGTAGAAATGATAGGACGTATCTTTAACATGTCTGATACAAGCGGAATTGTACATGTATTTAAGACCATCTGTTCCGGACTATTAGCACCTTTCCAGGCTGTCCTCGGAATCATCCCAAACTTCGCACATTCGGTGTTTGGTGGTGTCCCGTTAATTCTAGCACTTGTTGCAGGAATTCTGTTTCTATTCCTCCTACTACGCTATGGCAAGCCTATTCGCCAACATCACTCCGAGCGATGTGGAGAAAGCTCTCCTTGAACGGAAATGCCGTGAGCGAATAGTACAGCTTCTGGGCATGCCTCGTCTACGGGAACTTAATACAACGTGGTTCCTGTCATTCAGACCAGTCTGGCAAGATTGCATCTTACCTGTTCTACGCTGCCTGTTTTGCGGTGAAGAATGCGTGCTAGACACCGGTCTAACACTCCCATCAGTCATGCCGACGGATGTCGATACTCTGCTGGACCCGATAACGGCCCATGCTGTGTGTTGTCCCCAGAGGCTTCCGATCCTGATGACGGCATTCATTGAGATCTCACAGACGCTTCCGGCAGCTGCTGAGGTACGAGATGGATCAACAGGCACACAGGTAACAACGGACGCGAACATTGCATCTTCTGCTGAAGGCGATGTTTCTCATCTCTGTGCAATTAACCTTCTGAACGAGGTGTTCCAAATGTCACCAACTTCGGTGGACGATATTTTGGCTACGGAAATAGATGATCTAATGTTATGCCAGACCCATACACTGACTTTGATTCAGCTCACAGTGTACCAGGGCAACAATGAAATTTGGCCTTCATATTTTCAAAACTTGGAACTATTCCCAGAAATTGAACTTTTTCTTTAAAAAAAAATTTTTTTTAGAAATGACATGGCAAATGAACAATCTGCTTACAGTAGACCTAGTCTTATAAAACGGACTTCTTTGAATACTTCCCGGGACACATTGTCACCTTACTTGTCTAACATTTCATTTAATTCCATGATATGCAATGGCTTTGATTTTTGGAAACTTATCGACCATTTCATTATATGCATATGTATATATTTCTGTTTATTCATTCATGTTGCATTTTACTTCCATTATATGCTTAGAATGAAAACAATGCTTTAAATGTACAGTACCTATTGCATTCAACAGTTTATTTTTAAACTTCTTTTAATATGCTTTTAGAAATGTTTTCAGTAACATGTGGTACTCAATTTTATGTTTAGCATTTAAATGTTTAGCATTTAGTATTATCGTTCATTCGAAAGTGGAGTGGGTGTTGTATTCCGCTTTAGGTGTCCGTATATAGGTTTTCCTGAATCATGTCCTTATATAGGCACAATTCGCATTGCCCTTATATAGGCATAGAATCCCTGTCCTTATTTAGGCATTAACTGTGCACTCCAAATACAGGCATGGTCACCGACATCCGTCCACCCTAACGTCACAACGAGTTCTTAGAAAACAGACCCTTAAGCTTCGGGAGTTCCACTAGCAAAGGACTATTGATTTCTCCAAGAACTCATCTATTATGTATGAACCGTTATACCTTAAGGGTTCATTCCTGACGCTCTTCCTCTGTCCGACTTCACGTCAATGCTAACATTCCAAGGCACCTACCAGGTATAAATATACCTTCCCTTGCCCAAGCAAGTTAGAGGAGACCTCGACTTCAGAGGAGCCCGTATCCCAGCCTGACGCACTGAGAAGACGCTGTCATTCCTGCACGCAGACGAATCCAGCTTCCAGTGTTCTGACTCCCTTCGCGGGGTGTTAGAGTTCCAGATCCGGCAAGAGATTCCCACCTCTCTCATTCTCAAGGTATGGAGCTGACTAGAACCTAGAGGGACTCTTGGCATACTTGGCATACTAGACTTAACATACTCTTAGTATACCATACTAGAGAATACTCCACCTACTTCTTACCTTTCCCTACACCTAGACTAGGTTAGGTACATTGGGGTAGAACTAGCTTAGAGACGCATCGTATGAGTACTCACATTTTTAGCTCATGTTATTTATGTACATGAATATATGCTAAAAGATAATGCTAGCGCAGTATTATTTATTTCTACTGCTTACGCTGTACATTATTTATCTTGCATACTGTCTTGTGATCATAACAGCACATATCTCTTACACGAGAAACAAGACTGTTCAATAAAACCCTTTTATTGAAACGCCCGTCTTTCCTTTCTGTGTAACTCTGTAGAAACTAAGCATGCACGATTGACTGAGTGAAACTGTTATCTATTGTTTCCACGATTCTGAGACGTGTTCCGATTCTAAAGGGAAACAAAGTTGTCATGTTTTTCGGTTGCCAGAAACTACTCCCTTCTTGTTCTCAAGGAGTTTCTAGTGACCTCTGAGCTAGCTGGCACAAGTAATTAAGTTTAATATACTCAATAGGGACATACCGACCTTAGTCCTATGTCAAGCCTATAGGTTATATTATTCCAATGCGCAGAGCCTATTAGGGAAATAGGAACTACACTACAGGGCTGTTGTCCTGTACCCCACCTGCTGTCCAGTGCAGTATTTCGCTGGGGTCCTTACTGCTGCAGTGACCACCTGTGGCCACAAAGTGTCACTGCATTCCTTCCCCCTGGGCCCTGGCAGCCTCTGTCCTTCCAAGTTCCTGTATAGCCACTGTCCTTACTTTACAGGGGGGTCGCAGCAGCTGTTCCTGTGCTCCGGTACACTATCCTCACGTGGCAGGCCGCTACCATTCTTGACCAGCCAAGTACTAATGTTTCAAAGGTACACTCCTCATGAGGCAGTGGGGGTCAAATCTTGTCCTCTCTCTCCCCATTAATTATGTGCCACAGCAGCAGCCACTTCCCCTTTCACTATGTTTTTTTTTTCACACTGCTACCGCAGAGTGCGGTCTTTTATTCACAGGTTGCCCATTTCTATCACGTTGGCACACCATCACTTTCCTTCTATTGGCCTTATGACAGCAGCAGCCTTCATCGAACTGCAACTGTCACTCAATGCACTGCCCTTGGGCACGGTGACACCATTCGGCCAGTAGGTGGCAGCGTTGCTTTATTTCTAGGCCCCAGCAGCTTCCTTGTTGCTGCGGGCCTCCTTGCTCTCGCCTCCTTCCTTTGCCGGTCTCAACCATCACTGGCCGACAACGGTGCCCGACCGGGGCTGCCCCCTCTTCATTTCAGACTGAGGCAGTCTGCAGCGCAGCTCCATGGAGCCGCTGGCTCCACTCTTTGGCAGGGATGGCTGTGCCAGGATTCTCTCGTGACCTCGGCGGCTCCCTTGATGCCGCGGGTCACTTCATACACAGGGGGGGGCGCAGCCGCTCGCACCAAGGTAGGTGCTTTACTGTCTTTTTTTTCTTTTACAATGCAGGCGGGGAGGGGTGAGATTCGCAGGCTTCCTCTGCGTCTCGGGTAGTGTACCAGCTGCACCTCCCGGCGTCTTTCAAGTCCCACTGTCTGGGTCTCCGGTGCTAAGTTCACCTGCTGAGAGAGGAGATACACCGTTCCTCCAGTCCGCTTCAGTGAATGCAGCCTGGGATGCCTTCACATCTTCGGTGCCAGGATCGGCCTCAGCAGCTTTGCACACGCTGCGGGCCTCGCTTCACTGCCGCATTCATCTCGTGGCCGCTCCTGCTTCTGTTTTGCAGTCTCTCCTTTCCCTGGGCTGTGCAGGAGGGCACAACAGGCATCGGCCGTGTCTCGGGGCGGGCGCTGCTCCCTCACTTGCCTCCTCTTTTTCAGTGGCCACGAGCCACACTCTATCCCTTCTTTGTTCCACCGCTCCGCAGCAGCCTCTCAACTTACGAGCTGCGCAGGGGGGGCTGGAGTGCCGAACGGAGACTCCAGTGCTCCACCTCGTCTCTTTCTGGTGGTCCCCTCCCCGGGACCTGGGGCTATACTATGGGGCAAAGTTCTTCTTCCCGGAGGTGGGGAGGAGTGGACAGCTACTCCTCTCTCTTCTTTCCCTCGTCAGGCTCTCTTCGTGGACGTTGCGCCACAGTCCCATATCACCGATGCCACCTCACGGGCTCACCTTCTGCCCGCCGGGCCGTCACTTCGATGCGGGGTGGGCTCCCGCTCAGCTGGCTCTTCAGTCAGGGCCTCAGCACATTGGTGGCAGGGGTCCTGCCACCGGCCCCGTCACTTGCCACACGATCCTTCGGCTGGGTGCCGCCATGCGCTTGCTGGCATACCAGGTGCGGGGTGGGCTCCCGATCACCTCCTTCACCCCCGGGGCTCTTCACATTCCCCGCGGGCCATCAGGCTCGTCCTGCGCCTGCTCGCAGGGGGTGCCCTCGACACAGGCAGCACTCTCCCTCTTCAACCACCAAACAAGGCGGCTGCACACGCGGGCTCAGCCCGCTCGTCGCCAATGTTCAAATACCCTTACTCCAACCTATGCATCTGTAAATAGTACAGGGTGACAAAGTGCCAAAATCTCCTAAAACACTCAAGATCCAGGCTCAAAGGTTTTCAACCGAGGCAACAGGTACACAAAGACTAGGTGCATGGTGTCTCATGTAATGAGCGAAACAGTGCAGTAAGTAGGCTAATGCACCCTCTCAAAGATATCATTCTAGGATCTCTTTCAGCCCGAGTCGAAGGCCGACTCCACAATTCATCCTTTTGAAGTCTATATAATGAGTACTGTTGAACTTGTTAAAATTGGTGAAATGAGGACCAGGAGACAATTCAGCTTCTTTTCTGAATTGTACTGCATGAATCTATGCTTTTTAAAAAAGTATAAAGCAGACCAAATTGCCTGTTTGCAGTGGGAAAAACAAATTTACCCACGATCACACAATTTAGTACAGGTAGAAATCTAGAATTCAAAATGAAATCTTTAACAAGAGCGAGACTAAAACACTTACCTTTCATGTTGAAACCCTGTACACATATCAAAGCAAACACAAGGAGATGATGGACGGAGCGCTGAAACTTTTCAAACACTCACCCCCAGTCACAGATCTGGGTTGAATCCATCATGATTCTTTAGCTCACTTCACCACCTCAGTTCAGACCCAGCCATATGCAAATCAGTCTTGACCCTGTGCCTCATGGGAACAGTCCAGCCCGAACTGCCAAGCCAGGTCTTCCCTGAACGAGAAACAAGCATCCTGGGACCGGTTTCTGGGTAACACCCTTCATCAGGCAGGCTAGCTTGAATCCAGTGGCAAAGTGAGCAATGGACCCACGTCTGGGCATACCCGTGGGTCATACCCTGCCAACTTAGGGCGAACAAAGCAAACACAAGGAGATGATCGACCGAGCACTGAAACTTTTCAGACACTCACCCCCAGTCACAGATCTAGGTTGAATCCATCATCATTCTTTAGCTCACTTCGCCACCTCAGTTCAGACCCAGCCATATGCAAATCAGTCTTGACCTTGTGCCTCGTGGGAACAGTCCAGCCCGAACTGCCAAGCCAGGTCTTCCCTGAACCGGAAACAAGCATCATGGGACCAGTTTTTGGGTAACACCATTCATCAGCCAGGCTTGCTTGAATCCAGTGGCAAAGTGAGCAAGGGACCCACGTCTGGGCATACCCTGCCAACTTAGGGCGAACAAAGCAAACACAAGGAGATGATGGACGGAGCGCTGAAGCTTTTCAGACACTCACCCCCAGTCACAGATCTGGGTTGAATCCATCATCATTCTTTAGCTCACTTCGCCACCTCAGTTCAGACCCACCTATATGCAAATCAGTCTTGACCCTGTGCCTCATGGGAACAGTCCAGCCCGAACTGCCAAGCCAGGTCTTCCTTGAACCGGAAACAAGCATCCTGGGACCGGTTTCTGGGTAACACCCTTCATCAGCCAGGCTAGCTTGAATCCAGTGGCAAAGTGAGCAAGGGACCCACGTCTGGGCATTGTGGTGAGCAAAAGAATGATGGATTTAACCCAGATCCTTGTGACTGGGGGTGAATGTTTGCATTGTCCAGCATTCCGTCCATCAATTGTTTCTTTTGCATATGTCACCCTAGGTGGGAAGGGTATGCCCAGACGTGGGTCCCGTGCTCACTGCACCACTGGATTCGGGCTGGCCTGGCTGATGAAGAGTGATGCCCTGAAACTAGTCCCAGGATGCTTGTTTCCGTCCAGGGAGGCCCTGGCTTGGCAGTTCGGGCTGGACTGTTCCCACAAGGAACAGGTTCAAGACTGATTTGCATATGGCTGGGTCCAAACAGGGGTGGTGTGGTGAGCAAAAGAATGATGGATTTAACCCAGATCCTTGTGACTGGGGGTGAATGTTTGCATTGTCCAGCATTCCGTCCATCAATTGTTTCTTTTGCATATGTCACCCTAGGTGGGAAGGGTATGCCCAGACGTGGGTCCCGTGCTCACTGCGCCACTGGATTCGGGCTGGCCTATATGGCTGGGTCCAAACTGGGGTGGTGTGGTGAGCAAAAGAATGATGGATTTAACTCGGATCCTTGTGACTGGGGTGAATGTTTGCATCGTCCAGCATTCCGTCCATCAATTGTTTCTTTTGCTGTACACATATCAAGCAAGCAATACACAAAAGCGTGTAAAGTATACTTAGGGAATGAGGAGCTGCCTCAGGGAGCAAAATCCAATGTGAGTGGTGCAGTGACAGGTTATATGTTTGCGGTTCCAATGGTGCTTGACGGACGCATATGTGCACTTACTCCTGCTAGGCACCAGTCGAGAGCTGTTTTTGCCATTTCCTTGTCATGGCCTGCGCAAGTACAATAGAGTCTTACAGAGTGTTAGTTTCTTTGCAGCTGGTCTAGGTGGGTAGTTTCCACAAACAGGTAGCTGGACGCACTGTGTACTGAGGAAAGTGAAGCAGCACTGACAGCCCTCATGGGGCTGCACCTACAGCACGTGCTGCACCACTTCAAGCTAGCCTTGCTGATGAGGGGTGAGGCCCCGAAACCGGTCCCAGGATGCTTGTTTTCCGGTTCAGGAAGGACCTGGCCTGGCAGTTCGGGCTGGACTGGTCCCATTGGGTACACGGTCAAGGCTGATTTGCATATGGCTGGGTCCAAACTGGAATGGCGTGGGGAGCAAAATAATGATGGATTAAACCCAGATCTGTGACTGGGGGTGAATGTTTGACAATGTTCAACATTCTGTCCATCATCTTTTTGTGTTGCATTTGCACCCTAAGTGGGAAGGGTATGCCCAGACATGGGTCCTGTGCTCGCTACCCCTCCGGTTTCAAGCTAGCCTGGGTGATATGGGGTGATACCCCGTAACCGGTCCCAGGATGCTTGTTTTCCGGTTCAGGGAGGACCTGGCCTGGCAGTTCAGGCTGGACTGTTCCCATTGGGTACAGGGTCAAGGCTGATTTGCATATGGCTGGGTCCAAACTGGAATGGCGTGGCGAGCAAAATAACGATGGATTACACCCCGATCTGTGACTGGGGGAGAATGTTTGATAATGTTCAACAGTCCGTCCATCATCTTTTTGTGTTGCATTTTCACCCTAAGTGGGAAGGGTATGCCCAGACGTGGGTCCCGTGCTCGCTATGCCACCGGTTTCAAGCTAGCCTGGCTGATGAGGGGTGATGCTCCGAAACTGGTCCCAGGATGCTTGTTTTCCGGTTCAGAAAGGACCTGGCCTGGCAGTTCGGGATGGACTGTTCCCATTGGGTACAGGGTCAAGGCTAATATGCATATGGCTGGGTCAAAACTGGAATTCAGTGGCAAACAAAATAACTATGAATTAAACCAGGACTGTGACTGGGGGTGAATGTTTGACAATGTTCAACATTCCGTCCATCATCTTTTTGTGTTGCATTTGCACCCTAAGTGGGAAGGGTATGCCCAGACGTGGGTCCTGTGCTCGCTACCCCTCCGGTTTCAAGCTAGCCTGGGTGATATGGGGTGATACCCCGTAACCGGTCCCAGGATGCTTGTTTTCCGGTTCAGGGAGGACCTGGCCTGGAAGTTCGGGCTGGACTGTTCCCATTGGGTACAGGGTCAAGGCTGATTTGCATATGGCTGGGACCAAACTGGAATGGCGTGGCGAGCAAAATAAAGATGGATTAAACCCAGATCTGTGACTGGGGGTGAATGTTTGTCAATGTTCAACATTCCGTCCATCATCTTTTTGTGTTGCACCACTTCAAGGCAGGTGCTTGGGAAGGGGGTTGCCAGCACATTGGCTTTCCTTCTATAGTGGTTTTGCTGCTCGCACTGTTCTAGGAAACAATGTATTTTTAGCATGCTGTGTTTCCACAAGGAGTGTTAATGTTAGCCCATTAGTTGTGAGGTGTTCCTATTTGCATTTGAAAGGCTACCTCTGCCCTTTGATCCACTGGGAAGTTTAACCCTAAAGACAACAGGAATAACATTTTATTTTGCATTTCACTTGGTCTGTCAAGTGAAGTGCTCTATGACTTAAGAGCCATTCCTTGTTTTTCAACATTGTATGGCTTGTATTTTTGCTGTAAAACTTTCTTTATAGGCTCAAAGACTTACAATGCAAAGCGATGTTGGCTAAAATGCCAGAAGTGGGCAAAGGTGTTATACATGACATGGCACCACTTGTCAGTTTAAAAAAAAAAAAAATGTTACAAAGTCATCTGGTCCAAAATCTGCTTGTTTCACACATAAACCCAAAAGTAAACTATGTTCACATATTTTGTGAGGTTTCACTCTTTTATTCACGTTATGCATTAAAATGAGCATAAGCAGTACAAATTGTTTTGTCTTTTGCGTAGTAGAATGTTTTATGCCACGCTTCACAACACAACATGGACAGCAGCAGTGCAGCTTTCCTGAGCACAAATAATATGCAAAGGGCAGGTGGCCATGGCAGGAGGAACATCACATGATTATGTCACTGATACAGGACGGGTACAACACAGGTATTTAAGATACTAAAGAGGGAGTGAGAGTAGTTAAAGGACTGTTTCACATTCTCCGTAAACAGACGTACACATACAAGAAGTACAATACACCTGGAAGAAAGAGACAGACCTCTAATAAAATAACCATATATTCATGTACTCATGTATGATAATGAAACCCACCTACTTAGCGTGGTATGGTTAATTAGTGGATTACACAACTAGTACTGTAAACATACGAGAGTACTACAGTTCATTTGGTGTACAGCCTTCTAATTATGGGTTTGATAGTCTTAATAACATTGTATCCCTTATGTCAACATTTATGTTCTTCCTTTGTTAAACTCTCAGACCTATATAAACATTGTGTGTGGGTGAGCTAAAAATGTTTTATTGGTGTCTCCCTGCCACAAGATTAACAAGCATTTGCAATGCAATAGGTCTCGCATTTGCTTGAGTGGAGGCTAAACTTGAGGCCTGGTGTTCTTCTGACCTCAAGATCCGTCTTTGCTCTGTTTACACAGTGTATGAGGAGTCACATTTTACAGTCAAGCACTTAAGTTCATGGGGATACAGGAAAATGAATTATGCACTGTGTCTGGTCACCATTCTTCATGTAACTTCTAATGTTATTTAAATACAGGTGGAAACGTCTCCCCCAACCATGCCCCAAATGCTACCATGAAATCCTATATCTCTTTAAGCTTCTCAACGAGTAACTACATTGTGCCAAAGTGTGTGAAATACCAAATTGGTCACAATTGGAGCATGTTTAAGGATATTATTCTCAATGTACAACATCCAAGAGAGGAGCAAGGAGACAGCATTTCCATTGAGTCTGATATGTAGGGTGCATAAGTTGCACATGTCAATGTTGTGCTAATATGGTGATTTTCAGCCTACATTCAGTACCACAATGTGAATAAGACAATATTGGGGAAATGTGTGGAAAGTTGATTATGTTATTGTACCCGTTTTCCTGCAAAAGTGCCTCGGACATGCAAGCACTGGATTAAACAGGTAGAGTGTTTTCGCCATAATTGTATTTCATATTTCCAGGCATACGAAGCTAAATTTGCGATGTATTTCTTATCCAGGGTTTCCAACTAATCATAAATTGTATGTGGTGTGAAGCCAGTACGAGGATAGTACCAGAGATTATGACAAGATGTAAGGGGCAATAAGTTATTGCTCTTCTGAAACCCTTCTGGGTGTGGACGAGTGCATGTTTTAAGTGTAACGAGCGTAAACTATATGTTTTGAAGATTTAGGCACGTGGTGAAATTTCATTATTTTGCAACTGATGAGAGGGGATGTCTAGAGAAAGCACGGTTGAACAGAGTTGACACTCAGTTTAACGGACTGCAAATGAACGCTATAAAAGTGAGCGCAGGCCGATTTCTGCTGTTTTGCGTTGTACCAAATAAGTTCGTAATTAGCCTTGTAGTTTAAAAAACACACTTATTTGAAACAGAAGTTGGAAGTTTACAACGTTATGGCTCGGGAGTCACTGTCTCTTTGGGTCAAAGCTACACTACTGCCCTCGAGGAAGAACAGAAGCGGGCATATACAATCAAAACTACTTCAGAGAGCTTTGAGCCGACAGCATACCACGTAACAAAGCCCAGATCATTATAGGAATAGCCCGGTAGTTAGTCCGCATTTTGCTTCGAATTTTGCAGAAAGAGGATATTGACCTAATGGGGACGCCGCCACCTTTGTGGTTTTCTCAAGAAATGTTTCAGAGAGATGGCCAGGGTCTGTTTTATTGAGGGAAATTAAGCCAGTCGAGCAAAGCTACAAAATATCAATGGGCAGTTCACCTTTGTCCAGGGAACTAATAAGACAGGACTATTAGTATGAAAACTCAGACAATATTCGGATAGCTAAAGGTATCATTGTAGCCTCGCCATCGCCCACACAAAGACTGAGGCTGTTCGCTCATTCACCCATAAGTACTGCTTATTGGCGTGAATTAAGCATGTGGCTTTACTTGTACGTCTTTACGGCGTCGCAGGAGTGAAGGCATAGACGCTGCCTGCAATACATTATAAACAAACTTAACCCCTACTCTGCCCCCTTTGAAAAATAAAGGGGCTTTAAAAACCAGTGATGCGTTTGCGAGGCACTTACTGTTCTGGCTGAGCACAGCATTAAAGCAGGGCGGGAGAGAGGCCGGGGAGGGGGGCTCGCAGCTCAGTTCTGCGCAGAATGAAGCGGGCGCCGTAAATCGCCACAGCCCATGAAGCGGGCGCCGTGGCAATGTGTTGGTATGCATCTGTTTTTTTTAAATCACCACAGCCCATGAAGCGGGCGCCGTACATCGCCACAGCCCATGAAGCGGGCGCCGTGGCGAAGTGTTGGTATGCCGAGTAAGCCCAAGTAGTCCCAAAACGAAAGTAACAAACCCTACAGCGCAATAGAACTGTAGTTGGTCGGTGCTGCTTCCGATAAAAACGGAAGTGATGCATCGGACCAGCAACCAATAGGAAGGCCGGAAAATCGCAGTAACGCTAAATAAGCCAATTGCAAGCAGGAGGCAAGCAGCAGGCGGGATTCCCCTCGCTATACGGATTACTAGATGTCTCGGAGAGACAGCGCATGCGCGCTGCCTACGCGAGACCTAAAAATGGAGGGTAGAGCAACGGGCCCTGTTACTCTTTTCTGTTAACATGTTTTGGCTCTCAAATATTGCCCCTTTGGGGATAGGAACCTCCTTAGGACTACAGGAATCCTCCATCAAATTCTGTGGAAACTTCCCTGTCCATAGGACATGCTATACTATGCAAGTGCATCCTATATATCCTTTTTTTCTTCATAAGCAGTGAGGAGGCCTTTTTTCAGCAGAGGAAACATCCCTTCTTCATAGAACACGTTCACCTTGAGCAGAAATAGTGCATACGTCCCTCCTTCAAAGGATAAGGATCGGTAGGGAAACATCAGTGCACACTTTCCCTATTAGAAATGGGGATCTCTATTTGGAAGTGGCTTGCAACCTGTCCAATAGGGACCCTTCCTTCTAGTCAGGATAAGGGAGTTACAAACCCAAGATAACCCCTGCTCACCCCCTTGGTAACTTGGTACGAGCAGTCAGGCCTACCTCAGATGTAATGTTTAAAGTATTTGTACATAACAACCACAGTAACACAGTGAAAACACTACACATGAACACCACACCAGTTTAGAAAAAGAAGACATCTTTATCTAAACTAAAGAAGACCAAAACGACAAAAACCCAACACACAACTCAAGATATCACTTTTAAAAAAGTTTACGGTGAAAATATAGCTCTTAGAAGACAATAGCTCCAACTGGGGCTATCTCGACTTCGTGACAGGTACAAATCCCCAGTAAGGCGTGGGCCGCGAGGTGCGCGGGCAGGCTATGGAGTCACACGGACCCCCAAAGCAGTACCTTGGAAAATGATGAATTCAAAAAACGTTGTATGACATCACGGAGGTGAGGCGTCGATGGGCAGAGGCAGCGTCGGTTCCTCACTGCCACAGGTGAGGCGAGATGTCGAGTCCTTACAGGAGAGACGAGCTGTCATGTCCTGGCTGCGCAGTGGAGGAGTGGCAGTGGCGAGGCGTCGGTTCCGTATGATGGTGCGGTGTTGATGAGTTCCGGAAGACACCCACGTCAGTTATAAACTCCGCGATGGTGCGAGGGAGGCGCTGGCATCAAAAGGCGTTGGGGTGGTGCTTCGTGCGCTCCACGAGTGGTGCCCTCGGTCTAGGTGTCAGCAGCAGTCTCGGTGATGATGTCGGAGTCAATACTGGGCTGGCGTCGGGCCGCATTGTCATCGTAATCGGTGCTGCGCTCACCCAGCGAGCGGTGACCATGGCGTTGGTGGAGGCAGTGGCGTCAGTGGCTTTGTCGGCAATACTTTTCTTGAGGTTTGCAGCCCAGCAAACACCTCCAGTGGCCCAGAACTGGAACTGGCATCACAAGGCAGGTCGGAACTCCCAGCTCTGGAGTTCAGGGATGCTGCAGATGGAGTCTTTGATGGCCCTGAGACTTCCAACAGGAGGCAAGGACACACAATCCCTTGGAGAAACTTCACAAGCAGGATACACAGCAACATTCTAGTCCTTTTCCTCTCCAAAGCGGAAACAACAACTGCAGGCCAACCCAGCAAAGCAACACACAGCAACGGGGCAGTACTCCTCCTCACAGCTCTTCAGCTCTTCTTCTTGGCAGAGGTTCCTCTTGATCCAGAAGTATTCTACCAGTCTGGTGTTTTAGGTCCAATACTTATACCCCTTTTGGCCTTTGTGGTCTTTGTAGTTTACACGTTCCTGCCTTGCCTGGCCTTGGCTCCAGACACACACCAGGGGGGTGGAGACAGCATAGTGAGAGGACAGGCACAGCCCTATTCAGGTGCAGGTGACAGCTCCTCCCACCACTCGATCTCAGGAAGGCCCATCAGCCTGGTGATGGGCCATCAGCATATGCAGGGCACACATCAACTCCCTTTGTGTGACTGTCTAGATTGAATGCACAAACAGGCCCCTGTCAGTTTAAACCGGACGTTAATTCCACAGGCAGGCAGAGGCACAGGATGGTTACACAAGAAAATGCCCATATTCTAAAAGTGGCATTTTCAAACACACAATTTAAAAAACAACTTTACTAAAAGATGTACTTTTAAATTCTGAGCTCAGACAGCCCAAATTCCAAATCTCTAGCTGTTCCCATTCGAAAGTTACACTTGTAAAATTTTTCAAGGCTGCTCCAATGACAACCTATGGGAGAACTAGTCCTTGCAATAGTGAAAAACGAAATTGGCAGTATTTCACTATGTAAAGGACACCAGAACATGTCCTACCTTTCACACACACTGCACCTTGCACATGGGGGTACCTTTGGCCTTTACTGAGGGGTGCCTTACATGTAGCAAAAGGGAAGGTCGATATGGCAGTTTAAAACCTTACTCACACTCACTGCAATGGCAGGCCTGAGATAAATTTACAGGGCTACTCCTGTGGGTGGTGCAATCAGTGCTGCAGGCCCAATAGTAGCATTTGATTTACAGGCCCTGGGCACACATAGTGCACTTTACTAGAGACTTACCAATAAATCAAATATGCCAATCATAGATAACCAATCAGAATCACAATTTAGACAGAGAGCACTTGCACTTTAGCACTGATCAGCAGAGGTAAAGTGCCCAGAGTACCTAAACCAGCACAAATGAAGTTCAGCACACAGTCTAAAATACAGGAGGTAGAAGCAAACAGACAGGGAAACCACCCCAAGGATGCCAGGTCTAACATTCCCCTTCACATGACACATACAAATCAGGCAGCAGCAGTAGAAGTATTGCTTCCACACAAAATCGGTACAGGATAGCAGTGGCAAAGCAAGCTTCCTACTCTCACAGAAGTTAACAAGTGCAGTCTTCCATTCCCAGCAGAACAGAATCAGCAGGACAGATTAGTGCAAGCCTTCATCGGTCAGAGAGCATGTACAGTTAAGGCATGATTGCCAAAGCAAGTTAGCGACAGATGTCTGGAGCAGGATGCACTTGCATAGCTCCCTGATGGAAGGGGGCATTGTCTGTTTTTAATACCCATGGCAGGCCTAACGTAGCCAGGATCTTTGCCAGCTTAGGCTTCACATTGTCAGACAATGTTGATGACACAGTCTCCACTACAAGGAATTTTGTATGCTGATGCGCCAGAACTAACAGGCATTGCCCACCCAGTAGACTACAGTAATTCATACTGACTGCTGTGGAATGTTGCAGTTGTCTTCTCGGTGGCTTGAAACATGTGGCAGCTTTTGACAGTGTCCTCGACCATGGCATTCATCTCTGTGAATCATACATTGTCTTAAAGTTAAGACTTTGTATTTTCTATTCCTTGGTGGCCTTGATGCACTGAGCCACTTTGCTCCTCAGTATGGCAGGAACCACAATGTTGTAATGTCCTAATACCAGACCATCCTCTGTAACACTTAGCTCATGTCACTCTCTCCAGAGGGAGGACTGCTCATCGTGACTGGACAAGTTTTTGGACTGGGCCCCTATTAAGAATGTCTTCCACCTGATGTCCTGAATGGCCAAGGCTGTTCTCTATAGCCATCTTGTTTGATCGCCTTTAGAATGTCTTCCAAGATGATCGCTTTGAAAAAGAGGTTGATGGCATTGCACTTGTCTCTGGGGTGTGGGATACGAGTGTCAGGCCGGGGGCTGAAGCAGTGCTTGATTGTCCTGAAGAGTGTTCGGGTTCAGTTAGCAGCTTCTTTGATAGTGCTGGTATAGTTAAATACTTTGGCTGGTGTTATGAGTTGTCTGCGTGTTAGGCAGAGGAACATCAGGAGTTCTGTCTTTATTCCATTTTCTTTCTTGGCAGCAGATAGAGCAGTTTGTTGTCTGCAAAGTCCCTGGAGTACAAGGGTGCTGAAGGTTTCGGTTTGTACTTGCATGTTATAGTTGGAACATGAGTGTTCACTTGGTTTTCAAGAAAAGTGTTGAAGTCCTTTAGAAGGGAGTTAGTGTTGAAGGGGATTGGCAGGACGAAATGTGCCCTGGCTTTAGGTTGTCAATGGAGAAGTCTTTGAAGGATCTCAATATTTTGTAGTCTCCTCAGGGTTGACCTCAGTTTGTTGGCTGGATGCTAAGCAGGGAAATAGGAATGGCAAGGCAGTCAGCCTAGTCCAGAGGTATAAGTGGTTTGCACTGGATTGTTGGTGACATTGAGAAGGCGAGGTCAAAGATTTGGTCTTCGAAATGTGTGGGTTGGCTGATGTGCTGTACTACGTTGAGTGAGTCTATGAGGTTGAGGAGGGTATCTCTTGTATTTTTTATGAACCATCATTGTCCGGGAGGTTGAAGTCCCCGAAAAGGATTGGGTGTGCATGTAGGATGGATGAGTTGGTAAGGAAAGCTGAGAATTCATCAGTGAAGGCCTGTAGATGAGATGGATGGTGAGTTGTGGAGAGTGGGAAGTGGCCTAGGGTTTGTGACCAGGTGCACTTATGGATGACGGCAAGGCCTCCTCCTTTCTTATGCCTGTGGATGCTGTAGCCATTGAGAACTAGGACATCTAGGATATTATAGAAAGAGCTACATTAACTGGCAACTATAAAGTTCACTTAAAGTGTTTCATGTAAGTTCAGGTAATTCCACAATAGACTCTTGGTGAGTCCTTATGAAAAATGTTCTTTATTTGCATACTACAATCCTGAGCAAGCAACAAACTACAGACAACACATTTCGCTCTTTCCAAGAACAGCTTCTTCAGAGCTAAATTCTATTGTAGGACGCTTCTGTTATATTGATAGCATTCCTATAGGGTCCAAAGGGAGCACATCATATGTCATTTGTTCAACAGGTGTCATTTTATGTGACGAGATGCATGCATATCTGTTAACATTGGTAATGTACCATAGGCCTGATGTGGTCGGAACCAGAGTCTAGAGTCTTTTGTAGAATTACATGAACTTTCATGAAATACTTTAAGTAGTCCTCCTTGGTATATTACTCTGAAAGTCGGGCTGAGGAGAACCAGCTCTTGGGGGTGGGCACAACTACAATGCACAGTGTGATACTTTTGAAGGGTGTAGTGCACTGGCTGCAAGTTTTCCTTTTGTACTATGTGACGTCCAGGATGTGAAAGATGTGGGAGCGAACTATGTTTCTGTGATGAAAAGCGCATTCAGCTTGTGATAGGCGATGAGGTCTGCAATGTCTTAAGTATGGAGTATCGCAGAACGTGCTTTAATAAACATGAGTTGGAATGTGTGTACACTAGTTTGAGAGTGGGGGTAATTATTCAGATGTGTATGAGGTTGGATTTATGTGTTGGGAAGATACTATGTGTTTGTGTGGTCCAGGTCTGGTGTGATTGTGAGGAAAGGCAGTGTGGGGTGCTGGATGAGCAACATGATTCTATTTTACCATGTAGGTTGCAGAGGAACAGTGCTTCTGGCCCAAGGCACTTCCTGGCCCTAACAGGCCCAAACAGACAATGCTTTCTTTGTGTCATCCTTTTATGAGGTCCTCCGGGCAGTGGGATACAAAGAGGAGCTGATTGAAGTGTGCAGAAGGCAGGAACTTATGTCACTTCATGTACAGGTGGACACTGGAGAATGCATTGTTGTCCTTCCTGTGGAGATGGGTGATGGGGAATGAATGTAGGATATCCAACTTCTTTTATAGATGGTTTTGGAGTCAACCAGTGATGTCACTTCTTGAAGTGGTCTATGTGGGGAAGTGCTTTGATATCGCTTCCTGTAAAGGTGGATGCTGGGCAATTGAATAATAGCACTACCTGTGGAACTGGTTGACGGAGAGTCCACTTGTCTCGTTTTTGCATAAATGTTGAAGAAGAGGATGTGGTTTAAATGGTACCATTGTACATGTACGGTGGGACTGCCCAAAACTTGAAAAACTCTGGAGAATGGCCAAGCCACTAATTAACAATATTTAGAGTCAGTTTCAAATGTCCAATACTACATGTTAGAGATGGGCGACTGCGTTTGCTTAAATACATGACAAAGTCTACTATGAATGATTGCAGCTGGATTGGCTCAGACAAGATATCTATACAAAAACTACAGATATACAATATTGAAAGTCTAGAACAGCATATTACACATTCATTTAATAATGATGTTTCCAGATCTCAAGTTATTTGGGCTCCGCTTGCCCATTCTACGGGTTAGTGTAGTAAGGAGCAGTATTGTGTGTCCCCACTTACACAGGCTGAGAGTTTTGCACTTGCTCACTTAAAACATTATCTATTTCCGAGCAGCACACTACATTTGAAATATGGCAGAGGGAAGTTAAATGTAGGAATTTTGCTGACCAACAACTCAACAATGCACACAATAACTCCCCAATAATTGCAATTTCAAGGTAATACTCCAATTTAATGAAGGATGAGTATTATATTCTTACTACAACTCAATATTACATGGAACTTTAAGATTACAGCCCCAAAGAGACAAAAGACAGCAGTATCACTGTGCTAAAGCTCTTTACTCCCTGTGAGTCTCTAGCACATAAATGGATAATAGGTTCAGGCTTTACAGGAATATGGCAGGAACTTAAGCTATCTCCCAAGTCAGTCACCATCTGATCAGTCTTTGGTATCAATATTCGAAAAGCCCTGTCCTTCCCTTTCCTTGTTCAGTCAGCTCCTCCATCAGATTAGTTGTAGCTTTACGTGGGTTGCAAATGCAGTTCGATTTGCACCGGCTCTTCAGCTGGTCTTTATGGCCTCGCATCTGGCCTCACCCTTCTTCTCAGGCACCTTTGCAATAGTGGCGCAGTCACTGTGCAATTCACAGGTCGGGGTCAGGGGTGGTGTGCACACCAGTGTTGACAGACGGAATTCTGAATATGGAGGCACCCCAAAGAGCACGTTCTTCTCGGCGCGAGTTCTCGGTGGTGGGTAATGGTGTGGACCGGTTTTCCCATGGGCACACACACAATCAGACGGCCTGGTCGCACTGGCTCTCAACGATGTCCGCAGCATGGGCACTCACACGATGAAGCAGTGTAGGTGCCATGTGGCACAACAATATCTGCAACTTGGGCAGGCGCATGAAGAAGCAGCGCAGCCACACTGGGGCACAGCGATATCTACAGCGGGGGATAACACAGCAAGAGCAGTCCCACAGTTCTAGGTCTCTGCTCTTCTGCGGAATGCAACAGAAGGGACACCAACTCACCGGCAGGGTACTCCAAGGGTGAGCGGGCACAGTTACTTCATACCTCAGCTCCTCTAGGCTGCCTCTTTCTGGGAGGGCCTCTCCAGCTCACGCCACTCAGCTCACAGGCGAGCCCCACAGGAGGCAGCTCTCTCTGGGTTTCTCCTCTGAGCATACACCCTTTCCAAGGCAGATGCTCAGCAGCAGGCTGCAGTCTTCTGGGGTGATGGTCATCTCACCCCCTAGGGACGCTGGTAGTTGGAGACCCCAGCCCTGAATCACCAAAGTCCTCCTACACCTTGTTGGGTACAGCCTCCTTGGTCTTGAGAAATTCTGTAACCCTGATTGCAAGCTCCAGCCACTCTCTGTTCAGCCCTCCCAGATATCCTTTGTTGACTCTGGGTCTCTGCCAACATAGGATTTCCATAGAGTTCCACTACTGAGAATATTGACTACAGTCAAGTCATACTCAGTCTTTATTCTTTAGGTGAGAAGGTGCAGGAAGAATGACGGCTGTGGGACGCTTACTCTCAAGGCTATGCAAAACACTGACATACATCGAAGGAGACAGCCCTCAACTTGCCAATCAGCAACCTTTACTCAGAGCACTTGTGTAGGAAAAAAAGACAGAACATACCCAGGGGACACCCTCACACTTCAAAGACATCGCTGACTCCTGCCCTGCAACAAACAGTGATTTCATTAAGTACTATTAGACTGAGTCCGAGTCAGTGTGCTACAAATTTACATAGCCCGTCAGGAAGGTGAGCAGCATCCTCCATTTGTGTAAAGTATCCAAACAGGGGAATCAAAATGGAATCCACCATATCTGTAGGCTAATATGGCACACATACTCCTTACATATTTAAGCATGCATGCATATAAAAACACAGTACACAAACGCACGAAGAGAAGTAGTGTAGGACCTGACTGCAATGAAACGAACAGACAATTTACACAACAATGCCAGTAGGCCAGTAGCCTCTACAGTTACCTGAAAAAAGGTTGAGTCTACTACTAACAGTTTACCATGCCACCACTGTCAGTACCTTACAATCGTGTGAGGGGAACGTAGTCCCACTGTTTCTGAAAGGCATGCTTGGTGTATACCTCCATACCACAAACCCCACTCTGGTTTAGAGCACTTTACAGTATCTTTGTGCGATTCTCCAAACCAAAGATCCCTCTCCCCATCACTTCCCTCCGGGCCACCTCACTTTACAGTACCTGGCTACAGCGACCTTCAGGATGCATGAATGACTGTTGTGTATGCTGAGACCAAAACAAAAATGCAAAACTGGACAGAACCTCACATGCTGGCTCACTCAGGGCAGGGAGTCATGCTCGAAAAGCATACACGGGACATTCCCATCCCAACAGAGTTAATCTGTTTTCTTGCTCTCTCCCTTTTGTATTGTTTCCCCATTCACATCCACCCAAGCTTTCTGTGTATCTTCCCCTAGACCCAAGTGTGTCCATTGTATCCACTGTTCCTCCCTGTATGGCTCTGCTTTTTTTCATTTACAACTTCTCAACTGTGCACCGCTTCTCCCTGGTCAATATTGCTTCACTCTGCTCAGTTGAGTTCATGTGCTCCCCCAACCCGCCTGCTCCCCCCATTTTGCTCCTCCATTGTGCCATCATCTTTCCCGGGCCATTTTTTTCCAAAGGGACCGGCAGCAGGAATTTGCTACTAGGCCACTGTAAGTAACTGGATTACTATTTGAGGTGGGTGACTACCTACAAGAAGGAATAATCACAACCCTTGCCAGGTTAAACCCTCAAAGTCACTTAATTAGCCTGAACATGGTACGCGATAGCTACCACCGCCACCTCCAGCACTATTAAGCGCATTCATTAATCCCACGGCGAGGAACGCGATAGATAGCGCTGTTTAGGCCGAGGGCCGCTCAGGGGCAAAACCCAAGCCAAGGACGGGCCCGTCTGCGCCCGTGCACAGTCGGACAGGGCTGGGCTGGGCCACCCCTCTTTTGTTTGGCCCACCATGATGCATTGGAGGTAAGCCTTGTATGATAAATTAGGGCAGTGAGTGTTGCTTCTTATCCCTGAGCCAGCACGTTGTTTTTCTGCCCAAACACTTTCTACGAGGACCATCGTTAGCTCTGCTGCCCTTTCTTTCATTCATTTTATTGACCGTTCAATTAATTAAAATCATTACAGTAATAAAAGTACAAAATGTTTTGCTTTTAAGACTGTCAGCGTTGGCTCGACAGATGGACTTACCAGTCAATGGCTCAGTTGTTTCAGTGTGTGGATGACGCTGTTGGCCTTAGGGCTAAGGTGCTTTTGGTGGATGTTCGAAATTGTCCCTTTCTGAAAACCAGACCCCCCAGGTAGTTGTAGGCTGTTACTGTCAGTTTGCAGATCTCCCAGTTGTCAGTGAGCTTGCCTTTTGTGTGGATATTTCCCGAACACTACTACCTTGGTTTTGCTCTGATTGACCAGTAGGTGGTTCTCCTCGTTATAGAGTTCAAGCGCGATGAGGGCTCTCTGGAAACCCACCCTAGTGTGGTCCATTATTGCTGTGTCATCCGTATATTGCAAGATAGGGAGTCTCACCCTGCCCAGCCTTGGAGGTACTAACCTGGCACCTTGCAGGGCGGCCCCAAGTCTGGAGTGTAGAGCTTGAAGAGGAGGGGAGCCACGACACAGCTGTGTTTGAGCACATTGTTTGTGGGGACTTTAGAGGTTACTGTGTTAGGACTTGTTTTGACCCGAACTCATGTCCATTCATCTAGTGATGTTATTGCCTTTAGGAGTATGGGCGGAATCCCCCAGGTGGTCAGTTTTCCCCATAGTCTGCTGCGGTCCACCCTATCAAAAGCGGTGCTGTAATCAATGAAACAGCGGAACAATGGTGGGTACTTCTTCTTGACCGCTTGTGTGCATAAGTATGCCAGCGCTATAATGTTGTCCATTGTTGAAGAATGTAACCTGAAACCTGATTGAAAAACGGGAGGATACCTTTTTCTTTTACCCATGACTCCAGGTCCTTAAAAAGTAATCGGGCGTAGGCCTTTGCTTGTAGATCGAGAAGAGCAACAAGCCTGTAGTTTAAAGGCTTGGAGCGATCGCCTTTTTTTGTGGAAGGATTCCGGCGTCGTCGCACTCATGAAGATGTAATTAAAGAGCGGGGTTAAGACTGATACTTAGAAATTCCTTGCTGTTTTAAATACTGGTGCCGGGATCCCTTTTGGCCCTGGTGCTCCATTATTCCTAATTTTATTGATGATTTTAATGACTTCGCCGCCTTTTATTGACGTGCCTTGGGACGTGCAGTTCCCTACTTCTAGGTTGTTTGGTATGGTGATCCCTTTGTCCAGTGGGTCTGTCGAGTATAGATGTTTTACGTAGTTTATCCAGTCACGTTCAGCTACCCCATTCTCCTTTACCGCTCCTCGGTTGCTCAGCTGATTAATGTGCCTCCACAGCCCAGGATGGTTCTTCCCTTTCATCAGGGAGAACACCTTGAGCCATTCCTTTTCAATGTGCTCCCTTTTGTTCTCCCATACTTTATTTTTATAAGCTGACCTCAAGGCTGTGATAGAGCGGTCGTCAGTTAATTTGCCCCCTCTTTTCTTGGCTTCCAGTACCCTACGGAGATCGCATTTGCGCTTGATTATGTCTTTAGAGTGGCACGGGAGCTCTAGGTGTTGTTGTAGGTTTATTACTCGAGAACTTGTGTCGTGCATTTTCCAGGTTCAATTGAAGCTCTGCTGTGATGTCCTCCCAGTTACTTATTGCTGAGACTTGATTTAGTGGAATTGTACCATGCTTTCTTTTCTCCACCCATGCTAGCTAGTTGCCTCCAATTTTAGCTGACCATTTTATCCTTTGGAGAACCTTGTGTCTCTCTTCTTCTATGGTTTCACCTATTGTTTGAAGGGTGGTTGCTGTGGGTACTGCTAGTTGCAACATGGCCCTCCGGGGCCTGTTATCACTTCTGCCCTGTCATCAATGTCAATATCTATCAGCCTGACTGCGATGGTTTCACTGACTAAGATATAGTCGATTGTAGACACGTTCCTGAAGGTTGGTTTCGGGCACCAGGAGGGAAAGCGAAATTCTTTTAGTGAGAGTGTTGAGCATAGCTAGGTGGTTTTTGAGAAGGGTAAAAAGGGGTTCAGCCCAACCCCTGTGCCTGGGCAAAGTTTTATCTTGTTTAAATCCCTCAAGTTGAAAACTCCTGCTATAATTGCCTGATGAGATTCATATTTAGTTAGAAGGTCATCTAATGTTCTTGTTAGAGAATCCATGAATTACTTCATGATAATCTGTGCAGGGTTAATGTAGCAGTTTATTAGCAGGAGGAGTAGGGGTTGAGAGTAAAGTTTGGGCCCTCAATCAGTAAGACTTTAGTCTCTGGTGTTCTAGTGTGTATATCCGTGGCTACAAGTCTGCAAGCGTGTTTTAAAAAGAGGGAGAGTCCTCCAGATGGCCGACCAAGGATGTTCCGTTTGGTAGCTGCTACATGAAACTCATAGTTCCCTGCCAAGGGGGTGGAGTTCATGGCCCATGTCTCCTGGAAACACAATATGTCATCCTTAACTAGATAATCCTGTATTGGTTTTTCCTTAGAGATTTTACTAATCCCTGCAATGTTCCAGGAGATTATGGAAAATTGTTAATGGGCCAAAGTTTCATCCCTTTCCCCGTCCCTGATGAGCTGACTGTGACTACGGTTAGGGATGTAGCCTCTGTGTTCTTTGGGCTACTGTGGGAGCTGGGGCAGGTTGACTTGAATGTACAGCTCGTTGGTTGTTGCAGTATGTGACCCTGATGTTACAGGGGGCACTTGAGCGAATTTGGCTGCTTCTGCCGGCTTCGTTGCCATTAGTGCCCCGCAGGACTGAGCGGACCCCCTTCTTCCCGTAATTCGTGGTAAGGACATGCGGGTATTTTATCTGCCGGGGGGGCTGAGCATCTATGCCCCACTCAGCTTGCTGTTGCGATTCACCCAGTACTGCGTGTTAGAAACGCTTTTGCCAAAATCCCACCAGGGTCGAGTCGACTTTGGTGTCCCCCTGGAGTTTCAAGAATCTGACCCATTCCATGTCTTCTGAAGATTTGTGCGAGGGAGGCTACATGTTTAAATAGGCAAAGAATATTGCTTCTATTCAGAATATCATGCTAGCCTTTGATGTAGTATCTTGGAGTGAGCACTATGTCGTAGATACACATGGTTTCCTCTGAGGTTAATGCTTCTCCTGTTCCTTGACCCTGACCTTGAGGGCTTGTCAGGAGGCCCGAGCTTAGTGGGGTTTTCGAAACATTGCCGTGTTGATGGCCGGTAGCCCTTCCTGGTGTGCTCGGCGGCCTTTCCTTCCTCCTCAGTCCCGGCTGTGGATGTATGGTGGGCCCATCCGGGCTTGTTGGGTCTACGGCCTTCAAGATGATGAGTGCCGTTGCCTGGGTACTGGCATCCACTTTCGAGGGGCGTATCCCCGCTGCTTCTTTGGGTCCAAGATTTAAGATTAGTCTGTGGGGGCCTGTGGATCCTGTTTGTTGTTGTGACATGGTGGGGCAGCCTGCCCTTGAATTTTTCCATCTTGTAAAGCCCAGGGCTGGACTGGGAACGCAAACCGGCCTTGGCAATTGAGTCAGACCGGCCGCGGTGGGTGGTGCGCGTGGAAAACACTGCAGCTGCTTTTGTTACAGGGGACCGATATTGCAGCTATGCTGCAAAACCGTCCCCCAGTAACAAAAATGGCCCCCCAGGAGACCAAAATCAGCCCCCATCCTGGCGGCCCACCGGGGAAACACCCGGTGCCCTCTACGGACCTGGTAAAGGCCCCTGTCTTGGCCCCCTGTTTGACTGTGAAGATTGGGTAAAGCTGCCTTTCTTTGATTTCAATTCGTGGAATGTGTTGGTTCATGGTGAGTAGCTGTAGTGATCTTTTGGATTTGGGCTTTTTTTGCTGTTTTCTCAGCTTTTTCTTTGCTCTCCTTGATAGAGGGACATCTGGTGTGACTGGAGTAGTTCGTACTCCTGAGTCTTGGCTATTCCTTGTGAGCACTACCCCTTCGCTGGTGCAGGCCCTCAATTGGCGCAGAGCTCAGGGGCTCTTGCGTGGAATCGTGTTTTGGTCCGGCCTTTGTTTTTGGACTTGAGGAGGCTTCATCTTTACCACTTGGGGCCAGGCAGGAGTCGCTCGGTGCTGTTGAGCTAGTGGTTGTTCTGGTGGATACCAGTGTGCCCCCTGGCTATCTCAACTATGTCCCCTAGGATTTCAGGAAGAGGGGCCCACTTGTTGATGATTGTTGCGGAAGAGCATGAGCAGGATTTTGTATCCAGATTCCTGAAAATCCTGACTTCCATTGCCTCCATCCTGCTGCTTAGGTTGACCAGGCGCTGCGCTATCGATTACAGAAGGTCTATTTGGACCTCCATTTTTGTGGACTGCCATAATATGGCTCTGGCTAAGGAGTTTTGTGCCATCATTTGTGGCCGTCAATTGCGAGTCTTCCTTGTCGTTAGGTGATTGGATCTCTGGCTGTGTTCCCCTTGCATCTGCCGATAGCCCAAACAGTTTTGGGGTTAATTCAAGAGTTCTTTCTATTTTTAGCCTCTGGTTTTGAAGGAAAGAGGCTGTGAAATCCCCTGCCGCTGTGGAGTCGCCATTCGGGCCACAGGTGGGTATAGCAGGCCTTGAGGAGATTGGGGTGTTTCTGATTTTAAGTCTTCTTGGCCATATTGTTCATGCCAGTGGATTTGTGCTGCACTGACTAGATCTCTTTCCATTTTATTAGGTTCCGCCCTGGCGCTCCCAGGGTTGTGTTTGTTCCTTGCATTTGGTGATTCGAGCGCCCTTTCTTGCAAAATGGGGGTAATATTGATGGAGCAAGGACTCGTAAATGAGACTTGCTTGAAAGCAATCCTCTCGTTTAACTCACTAACGAATTATTAACAACGTGTTTTATGATCAATAATACGCATTTCCTTTACACGCGGGAGAAAATGAAGCTTGCCTATGTGTTTACTAACTGCAATAACATGAACGAAGGACTAAGATGCATTCTAACACGGGATCTTTACTGCGCATGTGTCAACTGCATCTACGTAGTATGACGTACTAACACTTGGAGGGAAAATCTGGCGCCTGCGCAAAGAACCATAAAATGGCCGCTTGAAAACTCACATGCATGACACCTGCTTGCTGAAATTAGAAAATAAGTTTTATACTAACGCAAATGCAGAAAGGGAAATAATAAATGGTATGGGCTAGAGTAGAGGTTGGTGGTATACAGTGAAGTCATTTATATTTGAGAATAAAATTTTTCCTTTTGACTTTATTATTAGTGCGTATTTGGGCCTGTCAATTTTGTCTGAGTCGAGCAGACTGACGTTGCGCAACGCATGCGCCCTGGCGAGAAAGTACGAAAGATGACTAAGGACTTGTCACGCGTCCAAGGCCAGCGAAGATGTGCCCTGGGAACATGAGGGTGAAGCGTTCATATGAAGGAACTTTATTCAAGAGATCGCAACATTTGTATTAATAAAGTTTGAAGATGTATGGGAAAGGAAGTGGGGAATAAAGTTTGAGGGGAGGAGTTTTGAAACAATGGTTTAAAGAAATAAGTGAACTGTAAGCATGGTGTGAATATCATCCCCCCCTCGCCTGTCCAATCAGAGTTAGTATTTTGCAAAATTGAAACATTAATGGGTGGTACATGCTTATGGAAGAGTATAATTGAGGTAGTCTAGTTAGCTAGAGAGAACGGGGTGTGCTGAGGCGATGCAAAGCTCGGGATGCTGTTGGTGCTGGGGTGCTGCTGAAGCTGTGAGACGCAGATGAAGAAAATCGAATGCAGAACCATCTACTTAATTTAATTGGGTTAGAAAGAAGATCGCGGAAGAACCACGAGGAGGAAGAGAGTGTCAGAGAGGGGTGCGACGTAGTCCTCGGTATTTAGAGAGGTGAACTATCCTGTCCTGATTCCTGTCCTGAAGTCTTTGTCTCCTGATCTGTCCTGGGGACCCTTACCAGCCCTTTGGCCAGGGGGTTGGTCTTCACACCATCCTTGGTAAATATGAATTCATTGTATTGATAGATGTTCTTCTCTCTCTGTCCTCTTCTTTCTGAGCATAGTTGTTGTACGGATCTGAATTATTATATCTATTGAATTTGTGATTGAATTGGCACTCTTGCGAATGAGGGTGTTTGTACTGAAATATTTGAGATGGTTCACAAACAACTAATTTAGATAAAGATTTTAAAACTTCTCGAGTCTGTGATTATTTCATTTTAATCGAGAAATGTTTAATAAAGCTATGTTAATTATCACCATCAACTAGTTCCACCTAATGGTCCATTGACCAGAGGAAAGAACTATTTGATCAGTGAAAGGTTTAGTTGGAGTAGAAATAACTAGATCTTAAGGTATGGGAATCATTAAAAACTAAAAGTTCCAGCGGTCTACTTGGTGTTCAGTGGAAGCGAGTTGTATGGGTCCAGGTGAGTATATGGTAGTGGAGTATCTGTTGCTAGTACGCCGCTGGATCAGTTTTCTGGTAGCAGAGCTATGGTTATTAGTGACTAGTTTGGTGATAAGTATAGATTACTGATTATTGATCTATGTTTTAACAAAAGAGTTAGCGTCTTCGTTTTATGTTCTCTGGAAAATTCCCGGGGAATGAATAGCAGGTGGCGATAGAAACCATACTGCAGTGAGGTTACTCGTCTGTTGGAATAACACTGAGAAGCTAGGTAGGGCTGGCAGTGTTAAAGTAGGGACTATTTTCTGTGTAAAAGTAAAAGTGATTGATAGCAAAGAGTTCGCTAGTGAAACTTTAGGCGTTATATCACCTAGTAAGGGTAACCCTGAAGGAGTAGCAGGTTCTTCTAAGCTAGATTGACAGCAAAAGGAGTTCGCTGGTGAAACATCGGTCTCAAATTTTCCCTAACGGGTGATACCGGAGGAGTAACAGGTTCTCTGGAGCTTATATGAAGAGTAAGCGGAAGGTTTTACTCGCAGTGAAAAGAAATAAACTATCCTTTTGATTTAGTGGAACAGACAGAGTAGCAAATGTTTTTACGTCGTTATTAACAAAGAAGTTTAAAGAGAATTTCGGGAAATAAAGTTTCACATTACCTTGTAAAGGGAGGGTCAGTTGCCGGAGTGGTACTGACGTCACAGAGAGCCGCGCTGGGATTGGTAGAAGCAGCGGGTGTGTGACAGGAGGAGCTTTGTAAAGGAGGGGTAAGAAGCCGCCGGAGTGGTACTGACGTCACAGAGAGCCGCGCTGGGATTGGTAGAAACAGCGGGCGTGTGACAGGAGCAGCCTTGTAAAGGAGGGGTCAGTAGTAAGGAGCAGAACTGACGTCAGGAAAAGGCCGCGCTGGCATTGGTCAAAGTACGAGTGTGAGCCTGATTTGATTGGATACCTAGTTAGATGCCGCGCTAGGATTGGTGAAGAGAACATTGTATGCGGGATTTTGATTTGACTGTAAGTGCAAGACGTACAGGTAGAAGATTTCAAGGGTTTGCGGAATACAATTTCCTACACCGTTCTTCAAGAATGTATGGGGAGAAAAGAAAGATGTCAATTTTTAAGAAAATAAAGAATTTCTTTGTAAAGGTTAAGCCTGTGTTGAATAGAGAAGGAATTCCTATTCCACCACCGAAGACACCAACATCTTTTATGATGATGGAAAGAGGATATCATACTTGCGTGTGGTTGGAAAATTGGGTAGAATATACTAAGGATGATGGTGTGTTAGCGTTCCCTAAGGATGGAACGTTTAATGGGAGGATTCTTCAGAATTTGAGATTGAAAATTAATGATTTGGAACCTAGACCTAGGTTAACTCAATATGAGGCCTTGGAAGAATGGGAGACTGAGTCATATGAACGAGAGAAATGCAGAGGTGGAAGGTATAGAGGATTCTTTCCGAGACATTTGCATGAGTCACGTGAAGGGCAGATGAAACAGTGGAGGAGAGCTATGGTATCAGAAGGGTTATATCCAGTGTTGATGGTTGAGGAACAATCTGGAAGAAAGTGTAAGGAGAAAACGAAACATATGAATTCGACAGGATATGGTGAATCAGATGACGAGTTGTTAGAGGATATTTTAATTAAAAATCCACCACCGTATCAAGAAGCAGCTAGTAAGGTTACTCCAAGTGCACCAGTAATGGGAATGCCATTAACCCCACACATTTTACATGAGCCGTCATATAACAGAGTGTTGCAAGATAATGAAAGAGAAGCTTTGAATAAAACTAGAGAAGAACTAGTTCAAAAGATAAGTCAATTAAATTTAAATACTGAGGCTTTGACAGTACCAGGGACCATTGGTCCGGTAATCCCATTGTATGGAGATAATAAGATTTGCCAGAAACCACAACTTGTGACAGTTCCATTAAATAGTCCTAGAAAAGAGATAGTAATCACAGATGATCAGGTTAGCGAAAGTGAGTCAGTTATTTCATTAATGGATCTCCCTATTGTGGAACCTCTGACGGAAACTCCAAAGAGAGTTACGCCTATGAATTTGAGAGAAAGAAGACCTTTGGTTCCGGCTGGAATTGGAGGCGCAGCAGTAGTCACCTCTGAAGAAATAGAAAGGTGGGCTCAGGAAAGAGATAATCAGAACCCAACACCAAAGATTTTAGATATCAGCAGATTGAAAGTGGAATTGGAAGAGATGATGACAGGATGTGTGGGTACAGAAAGATTAAACGGTTACAATGATGAAGAATTATTGTTTCTATGTAAGAGTATAACTAGGAGAGCAAGAGTATTTCATGAGAGACTGACTGAAGTTGCTTCAGAAATTGGAATAGACATAGGGAAATCAAATATGTTACAGAAACCCTATCGAGTGGATTTTACTGATAAAGATTTAGAAAGTGTAAATGCTTCTGGAAAGAGACTACAGATAAAGGAATTAATGAACATTTTGCGAAAATGGGGAGACATTGATAAATGGAGAATTAGATGGATAAGAAAGAAAGAGGAAGTACAAGCGAGAGAAGCAGCAGCTGCATTTCCAGTAAGAGAATCAGGTAGAGTGGAAAAATTGTGTCCGATGAGAGAGGTTCCTGGAGGTGGATATGTTCATGTTCCTTAGAGTAGACAAGATATTTTATCATTTACAAATGATTTTCCAAAACTGAGAGAAAAACCAGTTGAGTGGTACAAACAGGTAGAAAGGTTTGTGAAGGTTTCAAAGGTGTTATTGAAAGACTTGGATGGTCTATTTGATATAGTGGTACCTGCTGATTTATGGACAGAATGTAAGATCACAATTGATTGGCCTAATGAGGAGTAGCCTAGAGATGCAAAAACACCTGCGGAGGAGGTAATGAAAAAGTATCACCAAGTGATTACGTATTTGAAAGGGAAAATCCCTCCTAAAGAAACAGATTGGGTAAAAATAGATAGAACAACACAGGAACCAAATGAATATGTACATGCGTATTATGAACGGTTATTGCAAGTGTTTAAGCAATATAGTGGTTTTAAGAATATCGGTGACAAAGATATGGGACATTTTGTGTATCGGTTTGTATATGGCTTGAAACCAGAAATCAGTCAGATGATACAGCAGCACATGTTGTGTTGGCAAAGCAAGACAGTGGATGAGATTCTAAAGTACGCGAAATATTGCGGAGATGACATTGAGGCCAGGCGTAGGAAGTTAAAAGAGAAAATGATGTGGGCACAAGTTAAATTGGCAGAGCAGCAAGAAGAGAAAGCAAATGATCAAAATAATAATCAAGTGAAAGAACAGAGTCAGAATAATCAAGGAGCGAATGGTAATAAATATAAGGGACGAATGGACAGAGAAGAAGCGAAAAGAAGTTTCCTTGTCATGCGTGCGGAAAGCTTGGACATTGGAAGAACGAGTGTAAGAGTACTCAGAATAATAAGAATAATAATGGGCCAAATCAAAATTTAATCCCACAGATGCAGAATGAAGTACTTATGAATCAGCAGCAGCAGGTAGTTACTCCACAATATCAGGTGCCACCAGCTCCTATGCCAAATTTTGTGAACCATCAAAGTTTCAGTGCGAACACCGGATTTCAAGGAGAAAGTGGTAAGAATAATAGAACAATTGCACAATATTTTTTACAGAATGATGAAAAACATTCGGATGCCGCACAATGACGGTGCCTGAGGGGGGAGGAAGAGGAGTGCGTGCTTGGTGCATCCTTGCCAGTAGATCAGTCAGGTCCATTTGTTGATGGGAGAGTAGAAGGTAAAGACATTACTTTCCTATTGGATACTGGTGCTACCAGGTCTACTGTGAGAACAGCAGACATCCCAAACCTACCCCTCTCGGGAGAAACTATCCAAGTTGTAGGCGTATCCAACCAACAGATTAGAACCCCAATCACAAAACCAATGGAGGTGCACATTGGGAACTTCAAAGAAATGCATCGATTTGTAGTTTGCGATTCCAGTCCAGTAAATCTGTTGGGAAGAGATCTTTTGTGCAAGATGAATTGCACGATCTATTGTACACCGGATGGTGTTGCTTTCCAAACCCCTGATGAAGACGTTTTTTATAAGATGATACTGGCCAAACAGGGAACAGAAGTAGATGAAATGTTTTCATTAATAACCGAGAATGAATTGCCAGAAGAATTAAGAACGACAGTCAATCCAGAAGTGTGGGATTTTACAGGAAAAGACATTGGGCTAATGACAAATATAGACCCAGTTAAAGTGACAGTGAAAGAAGGTGCAGTGTATCCAAATACCCGACAGTACAAGATGAGTCCAGAAGTAAAAGCAGGAATTATTCCAGAAATTGAACGAATGGTTAAACAAGGTATTTTAAAAGAAGTAATGGGTAGTCCCTGTAATTCGCCAATAATGGGACTGAAAAAGCCTAGCGGAAAGTACAGAATAGTGCAAGACCTACGGAAAATAAATAAAATTGTAATTCCCTGTTGTCCAATTGTGCCAAATCCAGCAGTGATCCTTTATCAGATACCCTGGAATGCAGGATGGTTCACAGTAATTGATTTATGCCAAGCGTTCTTTTCTATTCCTTTGCACCCAGACAGCCAGTATCTATTTACGTTTAAGTTTGAAGATCGTATTTACGCATGGTGTCGTGTTCCTCAAGGGTACACAGAGAGTCCTTCAATCTTTAATCAGATTTTGAAAAAGTGGCTAGAATCGTTGATCATGCCTGGAAATTCTGTTCTGGTTCAGTACATTGATGACCTATTGGTGGCATCAAAAACACAAGAAGATTGTGTCACAGATACAATTGCATTACTGAACCATTTGGCTGAAGGAGGACACAAGGTGTCTCCAGAAAAGTTACAGTTCTGTCAACAAGAAGTTAGATATTTAGGGCATAAAATAGAAAGAGGAGTTAGAAAAGTGACACCGGAAAGAATAAAAATAATCAAAGAAATGCAATTGCCACAGACTCAGAGAGAAATGAGAATGTTTCTGGGAGTGGTTGGATACTGTAGGCAATGGATTAATGGGTTTTCTATGTTAGCGAAACCATTGATACAGATGATCCGGAAACGAGCAAAAGATCCGATTGATTGGAATGATGACTGCTTAGAGGCATTTGTGAGACTAAGAAATTGTTTGTGTGAGGCTCCTGCTTTGGGCATGCCTGATTATTCAAAAGACTTTGCTTTGTTCTGTTGTGAAAGAGAAAATTGTGCACTTTCAGTCTTAACACAGAGACATGGGTTGAGTCGACGTCCAGTGGCATATTTTTCAGCCACATTGGACCCAGTGGCTTCAGCATTGCCTGGCTGCCTAAAGGCAGTAGCTGCTACTTGTATGAGTCTGGAGCAAAGTGAGTCGATAGTGATGGGACATCCGGTAAAAGTTTTTGTTCCACACTCGGTTGAGATTCTTTTGACAAGGACAAGAACACAGCACCTCACCCCTAGTCGTTTGACAAAGTATGAAAGAGTGATTTTGGGAGCTGAGAACGTGACTGTGATAAGGTGTACAATCCTGAACCCAGCCACCCTATTACCAGACCCCTGCGATGAAGAAGTGAAAGATGAAAGTGATCATGATTGTTTGGACGTGACTGAGTTATGCACGAAGCCCCGCCCGGACATAAGAGAGTCACCTTTGAAAGAGGCTGACCATGAGTTATTTGTAGACGGTTCCTGCCTTAGGACACAAGAAGGAGGACTAAGTGCTGCATATGCTGTTTGTAAAATATCCGGGGTAATTGAAGCATCCTGTTTACCTGGGGTCAAGTCTGCACAAGTAGCTGAATTGGTTGCCTTAACAATGGCATGCAAAAAGGGGAAAAATTGGAGAGTAACCATATTTACGGACAGCCAATATGGTTTCGGAATTGTGCATGACTTTGGCCAGCTTTGGATGCAAAGGGGATTTCTGACCTCTTCAGGATCTCCTATCAGAAACAGCAAAAATGTAAAAGATTTGTTGGAAGCATTATAATTGCCAAAAGAGATAGCAGTTGTAAAATGCGCTGCACATCAGTCAGGAAATGACTATCTACTCGCGGGCAATAATTATGCTGACCAAGTGGCCAAATACTGTGCTAAAAATGCAGTAGCCATAAACAGAAAAATTGAAACGGGTGAAACCAGATGCCAACTTATGTACTTCTTAGTACCAGAAACATGGGATGAGATTAGACAATTGCAGGAAGAAGTTGAGGAAAAGGAAAAAGAAATCTGGATAAAGGCAGCCTGTACAAAGAGACCACATGATGAGGTATGGGTGTATTTAGATGGAAGACCAGTCATGCCAGATTGTTTGCTTTCAAAAATGGCGAGAGTATATCATGGAGCAACACACATAGGGAGAGATTCAATGATCAGGCTATTCAGACAGAGTTGGTATAATCCGAAGTTCAGGGTAGTCGCAGAGAGCCTTTGCCAAAGATGCTTAACCTGTCAACAGCAGAACCCAGGTAGAAAGACAGTGGTAAGCTGGGGAAAGATCGGAAAGGCAGAAGGACCCTTCACCAGATTACAGTTAGATTTTATTGAATTACCCCCATGCAATGGACTGAAATACGTACTTGTCATAGTATGCCTTTTCTCAAGATGGGTGGAAGCCTATCCTACTAGAAGAAATGACAGTCTTACAGTTGCAAAATTGTTGTTGAGGGAGTTAGTGCCGCGATTTGGTTTTCCGGTCACTTTGGAATCAGATAGAGGCCCTCATTTTAATAATGAAATAATTCGATTAATCTGTGCTGCGTTTAACATTGAACAAAAACTGCACTGTGCTTATCGTCCAGAGGCTTCTGGAGTTGTTGAGCAAATGAATGGCACAATCAAGTCAAGATTGGGAAAGGTGTGTGCATCCACAAAGCTGAAATGGCCAGATGCATTACCTCTTGTATTGATGGGTCTCAGAAGCATTCCAGACAGAAAAACAGGAATGAGCCCACATGAGGTTCTCATGGGAAGAGCCATGAGACAGGCATTTATTCCTGGAAATAAACTAATGAGTATAACTGATGATCTGGTATTGGACTATTGCAAAGGATTGGCTGAAATGATGCGTTCTATCTCTCACCAGGTTGGAGAAGACGCAGTTGAAAGACAGCCAGACCAAGCGCATGATTTGAATCCTGGAGATTGGGTGCTAGTGAAGAAACACGCAAGGAAATCGTGTCTAGCACCAAGGTGGGACGGGCCACGACAAGTCATACTAGTCACTACCACAGCAGTGAAGTGTGCAGGTCTGCCCAATTGGATTCATGCCAGCCATACCAGAAGAGTTCCGAGCCCATCAGATCAACAAGAGCCACCACTGACTGAGCAGGCTGAAGCGTCAGGAGTTGAAAACTGTGAAATTGAAGAATCTAGAGTGATAGATTCTGAAAGACAACCATATGACGAACAGCCCGAGATAAGTCAGGAAGAATGGATCCCAGTGATTGAAATAATTGATGATGCTATTGAAACCAGAAGAAGAACAGAACTGAAAAGACAGGAAAGTAGTCAGGAAGAGACAGGGGAAGAAGAACACACTCAGGTGAAAATTGAAGGAGACACAAACAAACCTGAGGAGGGAAAAATAGAAGAACACGTTCAGGCGGAAGAAGAAAAGTTTGAATTAAGACCTGAACAGGACTAGATGGAGTTAGAAGAACAAGTTCAGGCAGAAGAAGAAAGGTTTGAAGTAAGACCTGAACAGGGTCAGATAGAATTAGAAGAACAAGCTCAGGAAGAAGTAGAACAAAATACGGTAGAACCTGAGCAGGAGGAAGCAAAAGAAGGTACAAGCACAGAAAACAGAGAAACAGAACAGATTGTGCCTAAAATAAATGAAATAAAAAGAATTTTACAAAGAGACAAGGAAAGTGAAAACGCAGTACAAATCAAAAGAGTCAGGAGAGGAGACAATTGGCCAACTGGAGTAAAGAAACTAAAATATCATCTGAGAAAATCTGAAAAGAGACCAGAACAAGTGAACGAAGTCACAAGTCAAACAAGACCTAAACAAACCTTAGCAAAAATAACCCAAAGAAGTCCAAGATTGAGAAATTTAAACAGGAGATACAAGGCTCCTGAGTGGACATACGTTATACTCGAGGAATTTGAGTCCCTGGATCTGTCTGATGAGACAGAAGAGGTCCATATTGCACAAATTGATGAAAGCCAATTGAAACCCCCTTAAGAATAAAAAGGAAGGCTAAGACTGAAAAAGAAAAGATAAGAGAAAAGAAATTTTCTCAGGAGAAAAATGGCAGAAACCGAAGTTAACGGGAAACCAAAGTGTGGACTAAAAAGAAAGTGTTTTAGATTTTGTTTTTGTAGTATTTTATTAGCAGCATTAGGATGGCTAATCTTAACAGTAGGAGTACCTTTAATAATGAAAACAAGTGACAAGAATAACACAGATACTAATGTTAAGGTGGATAGAATAAGAGAAACTGAAATAGAAATAGGGGTAGAAGATGAAGCAAACTATCATAATGAATCAGACTATAATACGTCCTCTAATGTGTTTATTAAGTTGTTATTTCAATATGTTAGTACTATGGAGATTAATAACTGCTACGTGTGTATGAAGTTACCCTCATCAGTATCAGAAGGAATGACGTATCACCATATACCTTTAACTTATGGTGTGTCATGTAGTATTTTGTCAAGTTTATTTTATGCTACAGGGAAACTTCAATATTTTTATTCAGATATAGATGTAGTATTTTCTGAATTACCTATTAGAAAGAATATGAATCCAGTAGCTAGTAGTAAAAATGCACAGTTTATGGGTGAATTTTTCATAACGATGAGTTCAATAGATTTAGTTCAGGCACATAAAGATAATCTAACATGTACATTAAGAAAAGAAGAAAAAGATTTTTGGAATTTAGTAGAAGAAAGGAGACAGGATTTGATGAGGAAGGCAACTACACAGAAAACCCATGTACCTCCATGGGTTGGGAAGGAGGGAATCTATGCGAGTGGCAAGGCTCATGCTGCGATGTCCCTGGACTTTGTGAAAAGGTGAAAATTCTGCCTCCATAGATTAAAGACAGATTATAACAATAATTACATTGGTTCCAGTGAATGTGAACATAACTTCCTAATTCTAGGAGGATGGGGACTAAAAGGGGGAACTGATCCTGTGTTTCCAGGAGTGTATTATGTTTGTGGGAGCAATGCCTATTATAGGTTACCTGCAAGATGGTACGGAAGCTGTTATTTTGGAATAGTTTTTCCAAAAATGTATCATGTAGATAAAATCAGTGGAACCAATGGAAATTCTAATGGACTAACACGTAGAAGAAGAGCTAGTTTTTCTGAAATTGTAGGAGACATTTTTAGTGCACTGATACCCTCAGTTGGAGTCATTCTAAATTCACAGAAAATGTGTAAGTTATCAACCATAGTTGATCGTCTTTCTACAGACACTGCAGAAGGATTTCTAATGATTAACACAGAAATGGTTGCAATTAGATCTATGGTTTTACAGAACCGTCTTGCTCTTGATATATTGTTGGCAAAAGAAGGTGGAGTTTGTGGCATGTTGAAAGTTCAACACTGCTGCACTTATATTCCGGACAAGAGCAGAGAAATTAAAGGATATATTGAAAACATTACAGGAATGCATAAGGATTTGACCCAACTGGAGGTTGACAGTGTGTGGGGAAGACTAACTAAAAGTATAACATTAATAGGGAAATGGTTTACTAACTTTGGGAAAGGTTTCTTAGGCCAAATAATAATACCATTAGTCATGATAATAACGGTAGTGATGTTAATAATAATTACATATAGATGTTGTAGAAAAGGTACGAAAGAAAAAGTACACTTGGAAAGAAAAGGAAAGGGACAGACACGAAAGAGAAAATATGATGAAATACGTTTAGAAGAAATGAAAGGCAGGTTATATAAGAAGATGCGAGATTTAGAAGGAAACAAAATTATTAATGAAAATTTGAGAGGAGAAATAGAGAAAACTGAGAAGTGTTAAAGTTGGTATCTGGGATGGATGGGTAATTTTGTGATGGCTTAATATGCCATCAGAGAGGGGATTGATGGAACAAGGACTCGTAAATGAGACTTGCTCGAAAGCAATCCTCTCGTTTAACTCACTAACGAATTATTAACAACGTGTTTTGTGATTAATAATACGCATTTCCTTTACACGCGGGAGAAAATGAAGCTTGCCTATGTGTTTACTAACTGCAATAACATGAACGAAGGACTAAGATGCATTCTAACACGGGATCTTTACTGCGCATGCGTCAACTGCATCTACGTAGTATGACGTACTAACACTTGGAGGGAAAATCTGGCGCCTGCGCAAAGAACCATAAAATGGCCGCTTGAAAACTCACATGCATGACACCTGCTTGCTGAAATTAGAAAATAAGTTTTATACTAACGCAAATGCAGAAAGGGAAATAATAAATGGTATGGGCTAGAGTAGAGGTTGGTGGTATACAGTGAAATAATTTATATTTGAGAATAACATTTTCCTTTTGACTTTATTATTAGTGCGTATTTGGGCCTGTCAAATTTGTCTGAGTCGAGCAGACTGACTTTGCGCAACGCATGCGCCCTGGCGAGAAAGTACGAAAGATGACTAAGGACTTGTCACGCGTCCAAGGCCAGCGAAGATGTGCCCTGGGAACATGAGGGTGAAGAGTTCATATGAAGGAACTTTATTCAAGAGATCGCAACATTTGTATTAATAAAGTTTGAAGATGTATGGGAAAGGAAGTGGGGAATAAAGTTTGAGGGGAGGAGTTTTGAAACAATGGTTTAAAGGAATAAGTGAAATGTAAGCATGGTGTGATGATCATCCCCCCCTCGCCTGTCCAATCAGAGTTAGTATTTTGCAAAATTGAAACATTAATGGGTGGTACATGCTTATGGAAGGGTATAATTGAGGTAGTCTAGTTAGCTAGAGAGAACGGGGTGTGCTGAGGCGATGAAAAGCTCGGGATGCTGTTGGTGCTGGGGTGGTGCTGAAGCTGTGAGACGCAGATGAAGAAAATCAAATGCAGAACCATCTACTTAATTTAATTGGGTTAGAAAGAAGATCGCGGAAGAACCACGCGGAGGAAGAGAGTGTCAGAGAGGGGTGCGACGTAGTCGTCGGTATTTAGAGAGGTGAACTATCCTGTCCTGATTCCTGTCCTGAAGTCTTTGTCTCCTGATCTGTCCTGGGGACCCTTACCAGCCCTTTGGCCAGGGGGTTGGTCTTCACACCATCCTTGGTAAATATGAATTCATCGTATTGATAGATGTTCTTCTCTCTCTGTCCTCTTCTTTCTGAGCATAGTTGTTGTATGGATCTGAATTATTATATCTATTGAATTTTTGATTGAATTGGCACTCTTGTGAATGAGGGTGTTTGTACTGAAATATTTGAGATGGTTCACAAACAACTAATTTAGATAAAGATTTTAAAACTTCTTGAGTCTGTGATTATTTCATTTTAATCGAGAAATGTTTAATAAAGCTATGTTAATTATCACCATCAACTAGTTCCACCTAATGGTCCATTGACCAGAGGAAAGAACTATTTGATCAGTGAAAGGTTTAGTTGGAGTAGAAATAACTAGATCTTAAGGTATGGGAATCATTAAAAACTAAAAGTTCCAGCGGTCTACTTGGTGTTCAGTGGAAGCGAGTTGTATGGGCCCAGGTGAGTATATGGTAGTGGAGTATCTGTTGCTAGTACGCCGCTGCATCAATATAACAGTCATTTCTCCCTTGATTGCCCGTGGAAGTGCACAATTCCGACTCCCCCCACCTCCCCCTCACATGAGTACGATTTCCTCTTTTGGATGGGTGAACCCCGGGGGGGGGGGGGGGAGGGGAGTGTTGGTCGTGCTCAAGTTGAGACCGGCCGTTTAAAATAGGGCTTTGGATCCATCGCTTTCCCCATCTATTGGGCAATCCGGGTTTGTTCTAAGGCTTCCACTTTTTTGGAAGTACTGCATAATGAGACCCCGTTGGGAAGAGTTCGGTGGATGCTTGTTAGAAGAGTATGGCTGGGCTGTGCTCCTTGTAACCCTTTTGGTTGTTGGCGGAGGGGCATCCCTTTCCTCAGGAACCATGCTTGGACGGCAGGTAATCCTCTTTTTGGGACCCATTCGCTGGGGCCACCTGAGTTTTGTGGGCCAGTCAGGAGGTTATCGGTGCTGCTGAAAATGGGTGGCTCCCGTAGGCTCATTGTTAGAAATGGGATCTCTAGTTGGCAAGGGCTTGCACCTTTGTCCAAGTAGGGACCCTTCTTCCTAGTCAGGGTAAGGGTTGTTACACTCGTGAAGTAACCCCTGCTCACCCTCGTGGTAGCTTGGCACGAGCAGTCAGGCTTAATTCAGAGGCAGTGTGTAAAGCATTTGCACATAACCAACAGTAATACAGTGTAAGCACTACAAACGGACACCACACCAGTTTAGAAAAATAACCAATATTTTATATACTCAAGACAAGACCAATTACGACAAAATCCACAATACTATACTTTACGAATGAATACTTGGTACGTTAACTTCTTCTTTGCAGGAATAGCACAAAAGCAAAGTTCGTACGAGTCGGTAGCTCCGTCCGAGCCTACCGTGATGCTGAAAACCACAGAGTCTAACAGTTCCAGCCGACCGCGTCGATACGGGCCAGTAGAGTCGTGAGCAGACTCGGTCACAGTACCTTTTCTCGTTGTGGCTGGTACGGAGTGTACGAGCCGGTCGGCGTTCGTCGCGGTTGCGGTGCAAGACGGAGCGGTGCAAGGTGCGGTGTCCCTCGGTGCGGTGCAGGCAGCGGCTCGATGAGCGTCGTGCAGACGGAGTCGGTGAGTCCAAGGCGTGCGATGCAGGGCGAGACGATGCTCGATGCGGTGCTGACAGGTTGCGATGCAGGCGACCTAGCCGGAGTGCGGGAGCTGGCGTCGGACAGCGGTGCGAGTCGGAGCGGTGCGCCGCAGACGTGCGAGCGGTGCCCCAAATGCGGTGCGGTCTCGACTCTTGAGCCAGTTGCAGCGACAGTGTCGGTCTGGTCCGGCTGGCCCAGTGAAGCGATGCGATGCGAACCGCGGTGCCCACAGGTCACGGTGCAAGCAGCGGCTCGATGTTGGCGGCGTCGGACGCCGCCCACGGTGAGACCAGGGTTGCGATGCGAAGCGGGGCGATGCGGTCTGCGGTGCAAACAGGTCACCGGCCAGGGATGGATTCGGTTGACGGAGTCGGTTGCAGTTCCCTTCCTCTGTGGCGACTGAAACAGCGTTCCAGAAGCGGTACCCAGAGGCTTGTGAAGTCTTTGTAGTCCCTGAGACTTCTAACAGGAGGCCAGCTCGGTTCCTGGCCCTTGGAGATACTCAGCACAAGTTCGTAGAAAGTTCAGTCCAGTCCTTTCACTGCCCAAGGCAGAAGCAGCAGCTGCAGGCCAACCCAACAAAGCAACAACACAGCAAAGGGGCAGTACTCCTCCTGGCAGCTCTTCCAGCTCTTCGTCTTGGCAGGTTCCTTGATTCCAGCGAGATCTAAATTCATGGGGTCAGGGCCCCAATATTTATATCCCAAATTCCTTTGTTCTCTGGAAGGCAGAGAGGCCTTCACCTAGTCCAAACCAGTTCTGGAGCACTTTGTTGACAAGTCTCCGTCCCTTCTTTCAGTGAGTAGGCCAGGGACATCAGACTCACCACAGGAGGTGGAGCCAGCATTGTGGAGGGAAGGCACTGTCCTATTCAGGGCCCAGGTGCGACCCTCCCACCCATCTACAGGTCGATCTGGCTATTCAGCCCTGCGCTGACTCACCCTGTCTCCTGGCATCCCCCAGCCCCTGTCACTCACATTCCAGACAAGGAATACACAACCTCGCAGAGGCAGGCTTGGATGGTTAGGCAAGAAAATACCCACTTTCTAAAAGTGGTATTTTCAAACCCAGAATGTTAAAACCAACTTCACTAAAAGCTGCATTTTATCATTCTGAGTCCAGGCATACTAAACTTGAATTTCTACCATGTTCCCGGGTCAGTTAGGATTATATACTGTAATAATCAAAACTGCCCGTTCTGGCCTAGGGGAACAGGTAGCCTTGCAATAGTGAAAAACGTACTAGGCTGTAATTCACTATCAGGACATGCCGCACACACTCGGGCATGTCCTACCTTTCGCCTACACCGCACCCTGCCCACAGGGGTCCCTTGGGCCTACCTTAGGGGTGACTAACATGTAGCAAAGGGAAGGTTTAGGGACTTGCAAGTGTGTGCACTTGCCAAGTCGACATGGCAGCCCCAGGCTGCGCACGGGCTCTGCGATGGCAGGCCCGAGTTACACTTTACGGGCTGTTTGCGTGGGTGGCACAATCCAGTGCTGCAGCCCACCAACAGCATTTGGTCTATAGGCCCTGGCACTCGCAGTGCACTTTACAAGGGACTGACAGATAAACCAAATAGGCCAATCATGGAAACACCAATCCATAACACATTTTATACAGGGAGCACTTGCACTTTCCCACTGGACCGCAGTGAGGAAAGTGCGCAGAATCATCACACCAGCAAAAACAGAGTCAAAACCGGGAGGTCAGAAAGCAAAAAGTCAGGGGAAACACGCCAAAAGATGCCAAGTCTAACACTCATCCAATGAGTAGGCTCTTGTATGGCTGCTGGTGCTTCCAATAAACTTGTCTGGCCCCTCCTATGGGGTTCTGCTGGTGGCTTGTTAGGTATTTCTGGGCTGCCTGGTTCCCCAGCTGAATTCTCCACTTCTATTGCTCCTACTCCAGCAGGCCAGTCCAGTGGGGTGTTGTTATCAGCACGCCACTGGGAGCCCTGGTCACTGTGGGTTGATTGTGACACCACCTGGTTCTCCGAAAATGTTTGTGCTTCTCTCCTGTTGCTCCTGCTTTGGCAAGCAGGTTGTGGGAGTACTCCCCTTCCTGCTGTGCACCCTGCCGGTGGGTGAGCGGGAGGGAGGCCCTTGGGGGCCGAGAACACCGCCTTCGTGGTGGCCAGGCAGGGCGGGGCTGAGCGGGGCTCTCCGGGGCACCACAAGCCAGGCCTACCCGGGCCGCTTCTGTGGGGACCTCGAGGCCCTCTCTTGCTGTGGCTCGCTATGGCCGCCACACTCTTCCACACGCACTGAATGAGGGGGACTAGAGGGCAGTTGCAGGCAGGACCAGGCACCCCCTGCCCCCACCCCGCTAGGTCCGTCAGGCCGTAGGTCCACTCACCCGCCGCAGACCCTCTGAGCCTCTCTGCTCTCCTGGCCAATTCCGCGCTGAATGTGCCGACCCCAGCCTGGCTCTCAGTTTGCGGTCAGTACTCTTCCCCGCACCGCACACCTCATCCCTCACCCCTCAGCGTGGAATTCCGGGCGGGTGCGGACGGGAGCAGAAGGGGAAAGCGGGGAATGCTGCAGAGGGCAGGAGCCTGCGAGCGCCAGCTCCTCGTGGCTGCATGCTGCATGCATCTCGGATCACGGGTTTCCTGCCTGGCTGAGACTTTGCTGGAGAACGTAAATCAGTGTTGGGGAACGTCTGGCACTATTGCAATCTGCCTCTGCTGGGGAACTGACTTTTGCATTGCTCAGGATATTGCCTGCAATACAGGGGTGAGCTGCTATACGTTACAGCCCTGGGAACTTCGTTTCCCATAATTCCCTGTAGTTCTTTTCAGCTGCATCTAATAAGTCCTATTTAAGACATTATTGTCCCGTGCGCGACAGTCAAAGACAGAAAGCGACAGTGCTGTGTCACCCCCGTTGGATTAGCTATTTTTCATTAGGCTAAACGAGAAGATTTTGCATAGTAAGGATTTTTAAATGCTGTGTTTTTATATTTATGTGTAATAGTCAGGGCACAAGTCCTAAAAAAAGAAGTGGGGGGACGCTTCAAGTTAGGTGGTGTCACCGGAAGTGACGTCACGACAGGAAGTGACGTCACGAAAGGTGGCTTGCACCATCAGACTCATTGCCTCCCCTCGCTCACCCCTTAGATGCGATTGCATCAGAGAAGCCAGCGCGTGAGCAGCGTTCTGAATGAGCTCCGATCTCGCCCCAGAGAGGCCAAAGAGTGAATGTGTGGCTCCATTTGCTCCAGTTATCGAGCTCTCAAGTTTTCCACTGTCATGTGGGCGATGTCAGCCAGTCCTGGTTTTACAACTCTCCTTGCTTTGCATTATGCATAATATTATAATAGTAATAATGCAGGTCAAATTCCAATCGCACGGATCTCTCGAGTCACTGGGTAAAGGGAGATCGACGGGGCGGCCGTGCGGGCAAGTAACGCCATAATTGAAAGTCCAGCTTTTGGGCAGGGGGGACGGCGTCCACCCGGTAAAATAAGTGGGGGGACGCCGTCCACCCACGTGGTACCCCGACTCGAGCCCTGGTAATAGTGTATATGTTATTGCGAATAAGGAGGCATCTCTTATAGGAAACGAGATTGCCATAGAGTATTTTTTTTCGTAACATTGATTGCAAATTGTTTAGGCACTGGGGATGGGAAAAAGAAAGCATCATTTCACAACTGATAAAGCTGGGACTTCAACTAACACTCATACATCTATACTGAAATACGTAACAGGTGCTATGAGGGCAAACAATAAACAAATAACGAGTGTGGAAGGAAGTCTATTAACTTGTGGGGAGGAGTTATTGGTCTCTGAAACACAAATCCAGTCTCAACTCGATAACTCAACTCCTGTTATTGTACCTAATAGTGATGAACTCCTTTTAACTGACAAAGGTTGTAATGGGTGTGTACAAAATGTGTCAGACCCCATCTCCTCATGTGATACTGATTCCCAACCACCACCTAAAAACTCTAGAAAGCCCAGGCCTCATATTGTAAATCTTGCCTCAAACTTAGAGAATGCCCAGACCATGAATGCATGAACTACTAAAATCAATCAATCATGGGTTTGTTAAGCGCGACTACTCCCCGTAAGGGTCTCAAGGCGCTGGGGGGGAGGTGCAGGGTCCTGTCCATCAAGGAGGAGGTCTATCGAAGAGCCATGTTTTGAGGTCCCTCGTGAAGATGGGGAGTGATGTCATCTGTCTGAGGTGGAGCGGGAGGTTGTTCCAGGCTCTGGCCGTGAGGAAGGAGAAGGAGCGGCCTCCCGATCTGGACTTCCTGGTGCAGGGGACCACGGCTTGGGAGAGCTGGGCTGATCGTAGGGTCCTTTAGGGTGCGTGGAATTTGAGTCGGCTGTTCAGGTATGCTGGTCCGGTGTTGTGGAGGGCTTTGTGTGCGTGGGTGAGAATCTTGAAGGTGATTCTTGCCTCAATGGGGAGCCAGTGGAGGTGCGCAGGTGCTGGGAGATGTGGCAGTGTCGTGGCAGGTTGAGGATTAGTCTGGCGGCGGCGTTCTGGATGTTTTGAAGCTTGCAGGTGAGGTTTTTGTTGATTCCGGCGGAGAGTGCGTTGGCCGTAGTCAAGTCTGCTGGTGACGAGGGCTTGAGTGACGGTCTTTCTGTGTTCGAGGGGGATCCATTTGAAGGTCTTGCGTAGGAGGCGGAGGGTGTGGAAGCAGGAGGATGCGACGGAGTTGATCTGGCGGTCCATTTTGAGTTCGGAGTCCAGGATGATTCCGAGGTTGCGTGCGTGGTCTGTGGGGGTGGGCGGGCTTCCGAGGGCGGGGGGCCACCAGGTGTCGTTCCAGGCGTCGGGGTGTGGGCCCATGATGAGTACTTCTGTTTTGTCCGTGTTGAGTTGTAGACAGCTGCTCTTCATCCATTTGGCGACTGCTTCCATGCCTTCTTGAAAGTTGTGTTTGGCTGCGTTGGGTTCGTTGGATAGGGAGAGGATGAGTTGGGTGTCGTCTGCGTATGAAACAATGTTGAGTCCTTGGGTTCTGACGATGGGGGCGAGCGGAGCCATGTAGACATTGAACAGCGTGGGGCTGAGGGAGGATCCTTGGGGACTCCGCAGGTGGTCGGTGTAGGGTCCGAGAGGAAGGGAGGGAGTCTGACCCGCTGCGTTCTGCCGGAGAGGAATGAGCGGATCCAGTCGAGGGCCTTGTCCCGGATCCCTGCATCGTGAAGTCTGCGTGTTAGGGTGCGGTGAGAGACTGTGTCGAAGGCCGCTTAGAGGTCGAGGAGGATGAGGGCTACTGTCTCTCCTCTGTCGTCTGTTGCGGCGAGGAGGGCGGTTTCTGTGCTGTGGTTCTTTTTGAAGCCGGATTGGGAGGAGTCGAGGATGTTGTGCTCTTCGATGAAGGTGGCGAGTTGGCTGTTGATGGCTTTCTCGATGACTTTCGCTGGGAACGGGAGCAGGGAGATGGGTTTGTAGTTCTTGAGGTCGGTGGGGTCCGCCGAGGGTTTCTTCAGGAGGGGGTTGATCTCGGCGTGCTTCCAGTCGTAGGGGAAGGAGGCCTTCGCGAGGGAGCGGTTGATGGTATGGGGAAGCATGGGGGCGATGGTGTTCGCGGCTCTGTTGAAGATGTGGTGGGGGCAGGGGTCTGTGGGGGCCCCGGAGTGGATTGACTTCATCGTCTTCAGTGTATCTTCGGTGGTGAGGGCTGTCCATCTGTCAATCGTTGGCTTCAAGGTGTCGGGCGTGGTTGGTGAGGGTTCTGTGTGTTGGCGGTCTTCGTCGAAATTGTCGTAAATGTTCTTGATTTTGTGGTGGAAGAAGGTGCTGAGTTTGTCGCAGAGGTCTTGTGAGGGAGGGATGTCTGTAGACTCGCTGATGGGTTGGGCGAACTCCTTGATGATGCTGAAGAGTTCTTTGCTGTTGTGCACGTGCGTGGAGATTCTGTCTTTGATCGCTTTCTTTCTTGTATTTCTGATGAGTTGGTGGTGGGCGTTGGTGGTGGCTCTGAAGTTGTTGTGGGCTTCTGTAGAATTGGAGTTTCTCCAGGCCTTTTTGAGGTGGCGGCATGTGCGTCTGGACTCTCGGAGTTCGGTGGTGAACCAGCTGGCTTTCCTGGCGTGTGTGTTGTTGTTCTTCTTTTGGGGGGCTATGGTGTTGGCACAGTCGGAAATCCATCTGTGCAGGGTTCGGGCTGCGGTGTTGGGGTCGTCGTTGTCCACGATGGTTGGGGTGGAGTTGCCGAGTGAGGTGGTGAGCTGGTCGTCGGTGATTTTAGTCCAATTTCTTCGTAGGAGCAGGTGCTGGGTTCTGTGGATCGTGGGTGTTCTGAAGGTGAAATGAATGCAGCGATGGTCTGTCCACGGGAGTTCAGTGGTGTGGCTGAAAGTGATGGAGTTTCCTGTTGTGAAGATGGGGTCGAGGGTGTGTCCTGCTGAGTGCGTGGGTTCAGTCACGATCTGGCGGAGTCCTATGTTGTGGAGGTTGTCCAGGAGGGATGTGGTGTTGGGGTCTTGTTGGTTGTCGAGGTGGAAGTTGAGGTCTCCCAGCAAGGTGTAGTTGGTGGACGCGATGGCCTGCGGGGTGATGCTGTCCGTGATGGAGTTGGTGAATGGTCCGCGGGGTCCGGGGGGTCGGTAGATGAGGGTTCCCCAGAGGGTGGTGGTAGGACTGGCCTGTATCTTGAAGTGTAGGTGTTCCATCAGGTCTGTGGGCTCGTCGGGAAGTGTGCTCAGTCGGAGGGTGGATTTGTGGACGATGGCGATTCCCCCCCCAGGGCGGGTGGGGTGGTCCTTCCGGGAGATCTTGTATCCTTGGGGAATGGCCATGGCGATGTCAGGTCCCGAGGTGGTGTTGGTCCAGGTTTCAGTGAAGAATGCAACGTCCAGGGTGGTGCTGTCGAGGAGGTCCCAGACTTCGGTGGCGCGTTTGTGGAGGGATCGGACGTTGACGAGGATGCATTGCAGGGTCTTTGGTGCGGTCGCATTGTTGCGGGCGGGTTGTGCTGGATCCGTGGTCTTGGCGGTGCTGCAGGAGTGCCGGCAGCGGTGACAACTGAAGGGTCCGTGGGTGTCGGCTGGTGATGCTAGCTTGCAGTTGTTGTTGCGACCTCGGTTGAGTGCGTAGAGTGCTGCTGGGTTGTAGCGTTGGCGGTTCGGAGGTCCAGGGTTTCTGGCGCTGGTCGCATACGGGACACGGACGGGCGCAGACGGGCTTGCCTTTGGCACGCCAGCGGCGCGGCCGCACAGCGGCCGCCATTAAGTAGGGGTCGGGGAGGGCTGGACAGCTGGACAGCTGGGAGGCGGGAGCGGGAAGGGGAAACTGGCTTGGGCTGGTCGCGCTGGGGGGGAGGGGCCGCGGGGACAGCAGCGACGGGAAAAACGGGAGAGAGGTGCACAGAAAAAGGAGTGAAAACAGCGTAATAGTAGAAAAAGGAGGATGGAAAGTAATAGAAAGAGAGTAAAAGGGTGAAAAACGAAGGTGAAAGGATAAAGCAAGCAGAATAAACGGAGCGAGAGAAGGAGTGAGAGGTCCACTGGACCACCAGGGATGAGGCGCAGGTATAGCCTGCGGGTGGAGGAGGGCCTCGAACACCAACACTCGAGAGTGCAGGGGCTCAGGAGGGCCTCACTTGATGGTGGAGCTGCGAGGGTGGGAGAGCAATTTCACTGACAATAAGTTACCTCAAGGCTTGTTACCAAAATGGCTGCTCCCAAATCGTCGAGTGATAACCTTAAGAACCTATGTGATGTGGTTAAATCACTGGAGTCATTTGTTAGATCGACACTAGAAAGTATGGCTAATAGGCTAAAGCAAGTGGAAAGTCTTACTACTTCCTGCCTGGATTTACTAAAGATTAAACCTGCTGAGTCTACTATAACACCCAGTTGTGAAACATGTCTAAACCCTACTCGGCCATCCACTTAACATATTAATGATACACAAACTTCCCCTAGTGTTGTACCTGCCCATGAGACCTTGGTCAAGATACTGGGTAATGTAACAGACCCAATATGTTCTCAGGGGTTATCGAACCATCTATCTATACCGACACATAGATCCTCTATGAGGGTAGGTACATCTAACAGTGAGAGTATTCCTCGCCCAGTTACTGATACTCCTGTTCATAGTGATCCACCTATAGGTCCTGCAACTAGGTCAATTGAATATTTGGACCTCCCTCTTGCCGCCACCTCATACGTAATAGTACTGCCCAATGTTCCCACTTTATTACCACAAAATAACGAAACCTAGATCTCATTGAGGAGCAAGACCTTAAATTGGGTAGGCACTAGAACAGATTTGACAAGGGCTGTTCTTGATGACATAAAAATGGTCAGAAGGGTTAAATGGGTTGGAAGTGGCCGTAAATCCTTACCAGGTGACTGTGAGGTATTGTCTCTTACATTACATGCTTAGTGGAAACCATACTGCATAGAATTAGACCTACAAGTGTGTCACCTCATACCATTACAGCTCTTCCTCTAGGATATTTCTACCAACCGGTGTACAAACCCGAAATATCTAGACCTTGGGCATGCCTCAATCCTAGTGTATTAACAGATTTTCATTATTCCATCCCAATTTACAACCGTTATAACAATCTATCAACTCTAGATGGCCTGGATTGACTCATTGAGGAATTGTATGGGAGACCCAGGAGTAAGGGTGAGACTTGAGGAGGTGGACACCAACGACGAGTTGGAGACACCACTTAATGTATCTGCAGTCTCTTTAAGAACTAGCCCTGTATCGGATGAACAATGCAATAGACTAAATGATAGACCTGTTCCCACTATGATAGGATTTTTATTTTGGGATGTGGCAGGCCTACGTAGCAAAATTAATAATGCAGAATGGTGGGATTTCATTGCAGGGTTCCATATATTATGCCTGCAGGAGACTTGGCTACTTGATCCCTTACATATTATTGAAGCACATCGGACCGGAAATTTCAAATAGTGCTACCCGAATGCCCGGGGGAAGGCCGGAACAACGGTACTAGTCACCCACCTGTGTAACTAACTCTATGGATCTGGACTGCTCGAAATCTTTCTTTTAGACAGTCAGTCGGACTGAACTCTGCTTCCGTACTCCTAGCACTGTGAGGAAGGCCGGCTACAACCAGCCTTACTACGGACTAAGCATAATATCTTTAGCAGCACATAGCACTTTAACATTGTTTTTGCTTAAAAAGGTTTTTAACAGTATTCAGTATTTTATATATCTGTTTTTTGTATAGGTTTTTATTAACTGTACAATAAATATGTCTATAACTATGACTCTGACCGACGTACCCCACCGCAAGAAGAGGATTGCCTCTGCTCTCGGCAGACGTCGAGGCTGGAGACCACGTTCAGGAAGCAGCAATACCTGTCGAGGCAGGATAGAAGGAAACTAGCAGCCTCTCTGCAGATCTCCGAGTGGCAGATCAAAAACTGGTTCCAGAATCGCAGACAGGCTCAGGACCAGTCACAAAGCTCGGTGCCCCCGACGCCATTTGTGCAGCCCTACTATTACCGTCAGAGGCCTTTTGGGACACCCCAGGACATCATGGCCTATGACTATGGATACTAGCATCCAGCATTGCCACCCTACTCCCTGAACTACAGGGGCCAGAATAACCCAGCATTTACCCAGAACACGCCCCATCAGTTGTATGGGTATGGCATGTACTACCAGCAGTCCTCCCTCCAGCATCCCCCATTCCTCCAGTACCCCTTCCAACAGCAATTCCAACCTCCCTTCGACTGCCCTCCCTTGCACCTTGGGCTGACGAGCAGGGAAGCTCAGGAACAATACCTACATGCTCTTCATCACTTGGCTAGCACCTTGACGTGCTGATGGATCTATACAGTGGCGTGGGGCACATGCACTAATGTCTCAGTCTATCTATGTTCTGTTCGCGTTGCACATTTGTCTGTATAAAATTAAGAAGAATATTTAAGCTTTACATATTAATGGTTATATAGCATACCATGTACCTGCTGTTGCATCTAGTCATGGTAGATCGAAGGGGGGGTTGTATTTATGTAGTTAATTTTTTACCCTTTACAAAAATCACAATGGTGGCATACAATTCGTTCTACCGGTTTATTCTCTGTTAAGTCTCAACAACCACTAAGCTAGCAGTGATACATTTTTGTAACACCACTACGCTGACTGACATAATTAATGTTCTCCTACACCTAGACAAGGCTCTAGAACTGCCTTTTAAAGGAAACAAAAATGATCTATTCAATCTGTGGGGTAGAGATTTTAATATACATTTATGTGACCTGCCTTCTAAAAAGGTTTGTGGGTTAACTAACTCAGATAACTCAACGCAAACACACTTCTTACACAACTGCTACGGGGAGAAGTTGAATGATTTACTATATAAATATGACCTGACATTTTCGAATGAGATCTGCTCTCCGTTTGCATTATGTAAACACACTTTTAACGGTAGAGGTGAGCACAGAGTTATTGATTTTATATTACTCTCCAGTCACTTCTCTGCTAGCGCCCACAATTTTGTTACTCACGGCATCTCATTAAGCAGCCACTTCCTGCAGAGTGTTCAACGTATTTTAATCCACTCTGTGACCAACTTCCAAGTCAGATCTCATGTAAAGTTGAGCTGGCTTCCCAAAATGGATATACCATGCGCTGGTCCCACACTGAGAACGAAGGTTTCCTAAAGCAATTAATCTGCACACACAGCGAGGCCTTTAAGACATGTTTAGACGATTTAGCAGAACCATGTGCCCGTATTGAGTCTTTTTTTGGAGGTTACACAAGGGGTTAAGGAGGGACTCTCTGCTTCTAAAGGGCGACATGCGCACTTGAGAAAAGGGTGGTTTGACACCATGTACTCTAAAGCTCATAAAAGATTAAAGGAGGCATTACACAAATCCCCCAGGTTCAAGTCTGAGGTGCAGATTTGCAGAGTGGATTATAAGAGGGCTGTGAAACAGAGGAAAAAAGCTCTGCGAGACAAAGCTTGGGAATCGTTGTATGAAGCAAGCCTTAATAATGACAATACGGTCTTTTGGCGCCTGGTTAACTCTTCCTTTATCAATGGAGGAGGAGTATCCTAGGCTGGAGAAAGCGATCCTAGAAGAAGAATGGATTGACCATTTTTCTGGAATTTATTCAATTCCATCTACTGAGTTGGCGAGGTCAGGCCAGATTACTGTTAAAGAGACCCTCATTCACACTAACAAAGGGCGCAGTATATGTTGATTTTCAGCTCCTCAGTTAGTTGAACAGCATTATCATTGGGTCTATACCACCTCAGTGTTCAGTTCTCCAGGTGGTCTACTGTCCTCCACCAGGAGAGAGACTATCTGGTTTGCGACAGTCATGAGTGGTAGGTGGATCGTGAAGAAGGAGTGAGATGTAAAGTTACCTCTGTTTCTGTAAAGACGCTTTTAATGGTCAGGAAAGGGATAATATTAAAAAAATAAAGAGTGGTGCTGTTGTGGATGTGTTATTGATCCTCAGCACGTCGTGGTGGGTCAACATGTTTCGCCCTATGTTGCCCTAGTGGGTTGTGGGCCTTCATCAGAACCGGTGTAAGAGCGATTGAAATATAGGGTCGCTCGGCTTGAGTAAGTAGATTCACTTACCACTCTTCGCCAGAGAGCTTAATCGCTCAATCCCTGACATTGTGTTATAGGCGCAGATTCTGCCTATAACTGTAACCAAATAAACAGAAAAAGACAATCCATACTGATGACATACAGTGGTAACTTCTGTCTTGCCCAGTGAGGTGCTGTAATTTAAAAAGGTGGAGAAGCAGGAGTGGGATTGTCCAACTACAGCACATTCAGAATCGACTGATCTCATAAAGAATATGTACAACAGTTCATGATGTGTCGATTCGTGAATTGCAATGAAGTAATTGTATATTTTACGGAAAAATGTTAGACAAGACTAGGTGGAGCGGTTATGTTCATTAACTTGTGCTACAGTGTTAGCCTTAAGTTTATGTTTTTAATAACTAAATCAATGCACATGGTTGGTATTGAAAGAAGATTAAAAACTGGTTAAAACTAAGCCCGGGTGGTGAACTCCGCTCCGTTCGAGGAGTTTTCTGCACTCCGCACTCTGCAGTGCACGCGGAGTTCCGAAAAACTCCACTCTGTGTAGCAGAGTTTTTTCCTCTATCGTGCTCCCCAACGTCAAGTTGGCCAGCGAGAAAAATCCACCTCCTGGCGAGATTTCTGAACGCGGGCGATCGGATTTCTCAATGCCGGCGGTCGCGGGTGGTCGCGACCGCACGTGTTGAGAAACCTTTTGTTCGCGTTGAGAAAGAAAATCTACTCGAGTGGCAGAAAAGAAGCAGCGCCCTCTTGCACTGCGCATGGTGCCATTTGCGTTGATTTTCAAGGGCACGACAAACACCCGGCGCTGAAAATCAATGCGAACAGGCACGAGCAAGTGCACTCCCAGGCTTGCGGAACTCTGCGTAATGTGGTGGAGTTTTTTGGTTCCTTCGCGGAGTTCCGCGAACTCCACCCAGGCTTAGTTAAAACAATCAACATGGCAAACAAATAATGTCCAGATTCAGACTTTTACCTTAAGAGAGGAATTACCCAACCAAAATCATTCAGAGATGCCAAAAAAGAGCAAGAAATCAAAGCCGCGAAAGCCTGCTGGAAATCATCTCAAAGAACAAGGACACGGACGTCCTGACCTGCTTAACAACATATAGCACAGCTACCAACATGGTGAAAAAAGCCATCAATAAACACTGGCGCACCCTTACCTCAGGAACATTGAACTGGCCCAAACCTAGATTTGCAAACGGAAGAAGCAAGAACATCCGTGACCTACTAGTACATACTAGACCGGCACAAAATCAAAGCTCAACTAATACAGTACTAACAAACTGGGGCAAAATGCTGGTCGTTGGGCATTACCCATGTGGATCCTGCTCCGTGTGTAACCTCACAAAAGCTACCAAAACTCTCAAATTAACTGAGGTCCTGGAGTGGACCCTCAGACGTCACACAAACTGTAATACTACCCAAGTGATCTACATGATCACTTGCCTGTGCAATTTGAAATATATTGGTATGACTTGTCGCAAAGTGAAACAACACATTGGTAAACACCACAGCAACATCAGGTGCAAAAAGTCCACCACTCGGATGAATAACCACTTCCTGACCAAATCACACACTACCAATGACCCTAACTGGCCCGTTAGGGAAACCTTGGAGATGATTGGCAACAATGCAGAACGCATCCTGTTTAAAAAGGAGCAAAGGTGGGTGTACTGCCTCAAGACATATGATCAAGGGTTAAATGATAATATACCATGGCTCTCTTTCAAGTACTGAAGCTCTCCGACATACTCCCCTCCTGAAAGTACGATGAACAACATGTCAAGTACTGATCGCCTTACTACCACAAAATGAGCTGGACACCAGATAATGGTAACACATAGAAATACATGAGAATGGCACCATTCCACATACCATAATGCAAACTTCCAACTAGGTGCCACATACAAGCAGAAGAGCTCCTATTTCTATATGAGTATAACACCTTTGTCCACATCGGCTGTAATATAATGATAGTCCTCCTATCACCATCTGAGGACATCAATCCCCAGTAATATACTTGAACGAAAATCTATATACAGGCTTTTATGAAAAGATCTTTTGACATAAATGCGGGGACCATAGCACACAAAATAAATTTTTTTAAATTGTAAAATTTTAAAACCATACATAAAAATAGACTCTGTAAAATAAGACTTGCATGAATGTCACTATAATATGCACTTCGAGATTCACATAGGTATCTCATGGAGCATGTAATAATAACAGAGAATCTCGTCTACCAGTACCGAGTCGGAACAATAGATTCATGTAATCTTTCAAAATAAAATGCTTCCCCTTTAAGACTAAGATGTGACATGCCGGGACCTCCACACAAAGGCACTGGCACACTAATTGACTCCAATTAAGGTCAAGCAAGGAGTTAAAATACCGAGCCTCTCACCTCCCCGACTACATCCGGGGCGCAGAGGATGGCGGCAGCACCCACGCGCACGAGCTCCACCATAGGTAAGAGTGACATGCCAGAGCTCTCTGACGAAGAGTGGTAAGTGAATCTACTTACTCACATCAAGCTACCCTCTATCCCAATCGCTCTTACGCTGGTCCTGATGAAGGCCCCACCACCCACTAGGGCAATATAGGGTTGAAACGTGTCGACCTACCACAACCAATCACGAGGTGCTGAGGATCAATAACACATTCACAACAGCATCACTCTTGAATTTTTTTTATTATGATCCCTTTCCTGTCCATTAAAAGAGTCTTTACAGTAAAGGAGGTCATTTTAAGTCTCACCCCTTCTTCATAATCCACCTACCACTCACGACTGTCGCAAACCAGATAGTCTACCTCCTGGTGGAGGACAGTAGTTCATCTGGAGAACTGAACACTCAGGTGGTATAGACCCAATGATGATGCTGTTCACCTAACCGTAGGAGAGGAGAATCAACATATAGCGCGTCCTTTGTTTGTGTGAATGAGGGTCTCTCTGAAAGATACATAGAGACTCTGGCAAAACTGACACAAGTGATTCATTCTTTTTGATTACGAATCTACCAATAATGGAAGCTGAATTAATCTCTGCTTCTCTCTCCCTCCTTCTTTTGGTATGAACAGATTACACCACAGCAGATTACTCACTTTATAGTAATGCTAGGTTTTCCTTTAGTTTGGATGAAGTCATCAGGGCAATAAATGCTTGTAAAGCGGGGAAATCGACCTGCCCTGATGGTATTCCGGTGGATTAGTTCAAAGTTAATATTTCATTGTGGGGACCCATACTAACCCTGGTATTAGGCGCATGCTGCAGTATAGACTTCCAACCTACCGGGGCAGAGTCAATTATAGTTCCTATTTATAAAAAAGGCGCCCGCCTTAATCCTGCGTGTTATCGGCCGATTTCTTTGCTTGATTCACTTGTAAAAATAGTCGGTCGTATCATTTTAAATAGACTCCAGGACTGGGATGAATCAAGTTAAATCCTTTCGGATTTACAGTACGGTTTTCGCCTTGGGATAGGGACTATTGAACGGGGACTGAACCTAAGCCTTCTAATTGGCAAATACACCAAGATTAAAAAGGAGAGCATATATTTGGCTTTTGTTGACCTCTCATCTTCTTTTGATTGCGTCAGCGATGACAAGTTATGGAATATCCTAGCAGACCTTGGGGTGGAGACAACCATCATTCAGTTCCTAAGTGAGCTATATTCAGGAAGTAAGGCCATGGTCCGATATGGCATCAGTGGTGATTGCACTCAGCCCTTCATTATAAAACGAGGGGTAAGGCAGAGCTGTGTACTCGCTCCTTTTTTATTCTCCTTATAGATAAATGGTCTAGGGAGTGAGTTAGCTAGCAAGTGCATGGATCTTCCACGAATTGGCCACCGTCCCATTCCAGCACTTCTTTACGCGGACAAGGCTGTCCTTATGACTCGAACCCCTCTGGCCCTCCAGAGTTTGTTGACTCATTTTCTTATATACATGCAGGACTTAGGCCTTCTAGTAAACCAAAGTAAAACATTTATTATGCAACGAGGAAGAAGGACAGCGAAGTGCTGTGATATAAAAATTGATAACATAAAGATTAATACTACAGCGACCTTCTCTTACCTGGATATACTTTTTGATGAGGAGAGTACATGGACACAATCCACCAAGGCTAGGATCCTTCTGTTTAGGAAATAAGTCATGGCCTGTTAAACTTTGCGAGGAAGTTAGGTAGAAATCTGCCTAATGAAATGCTAAAGATTTACAAGGCCAAATGTTTGTTTATAGCCACTTACGGGGCAGATGTGTGGGGAACCGCTAATTATGAGGCGCTGCAGACAGGGGAAAATGAGTTCTTGAGGCGTCTTCTTGCTGTACCTATTAGCTCGTCGTCCTTCATCTGTCATGCAGAGTTAGGATTATCTTTTCTTGTTGACATAATTAGGGTACAGCCAATGCTGTTATGGCACAAAATTTGGACATTGAAATTTACAGTTTTAAACAGAGAAATTTTTAGGGACTGTCTTAACTTGAGTTCTGCATTGTGTTTTCCATGGCTGTCTTACATTAAACAACTTTCTCGCGATCTTGGACATCCATTATTTTTCAAGCAGCCTTAAACCATGGGAAATATAAACATAAAAGATTTGAAAAATAAGTATATGGGGCACTTTGAGGAACTTAGACTGTCTATAGAATTGCCAAATCCTGGTGTATTAAAAAATCAATCTATGTTGATTACATATGATATGCAACCCTATCTTAAGTTTGTAATGAATTCTTGGCATCGGTTTGTTTTGACCTATTTCAGAAAGGATATTTTTCATAGTTTAACTAGTTTCCCCTAAAAATGATTGGTCCCAAACATTAGTCAACTGCCCCTGTGGCTAAGTGTCAAACCAGAGCACTATGCCTGTGGTGTTCTTCTGTAAGAAGTATACTAAACGGAGGAAATTATACATTGTCCCAATGTTAAAGTCTTTTAATTATACACAATGTCGTCCCGCATATCTATTTTTACAAACTTACCCAGCTTGGACATATGTTGTCATATGGCAAGGTTCTTGTGGGCAGTGATCATTGCAAGGAAACGCCTTAACTATGTGCAATACTTTTTTTTATGGTATCGTTTTTATCTGCATGTTTTTTTTTCCAAACGATTTATGCATGGGAGTTGTAATTTTATATCTATATGAACTGACATGATGCTTTCTACTTTAAGCATGCACAATTGTTTTATGATTTTAAGTATATCTTTGGTTGTGTTGTATCCTGCATTTATGATTTTAATTAAAACTGAATAAAGCATATTTGAACTGAACCTGAGCTCAACTCTCCTAGTGGCTGTTGCATGGCGCAGAAATGCTTAACTTAGGGCAATGTGTGAATTATCTATGCAGTACCAAAACATTAATAAAAGTAAAATTCAAAACAATATAAATTAGAAAATAGAGTGAAAATCAATAATCAAAATGAAAACAAATTGACAAAAACCCAGTAAGGGGAGCCAGATATATGAATTTTTTTAATTTTTAAGTAAGAATAGCACCAAGAAGCACAAAGTGCCAACATAGTCAATGGTCACAGTAGACCGTGACCTTTGTGCAATTTGAGGTTGGCTGCAATTAAGCTGGGGTCAGAAACCCCAACTAGGTTCATCTTGGTCAAAGACATGCCTTCTGACAGTTTTATAATCTGGTGGACGGTCCCTTTCTCTGCCAGGGCGACAGAGTAAACCACTCCGTCAATCTGACGGAGATACTGTCTGCCAGATATAGAAATGACCGCCAATCAGGCTATCATTTTTTAAAGCATTACCAAGGACCACGGTCATGGTGGTTCCTGTCAATGCTTTCTGCAGTTTACTGCAGGGCTCCGAAGCCCTGCACTAAACCATTTTATTTTTTATTTTCAAAAAGAAAATCCCAAAGCGGAATTTACTTTTTGAAAACAAAATAGAAAATGCTCCCCTTAACATGGGAGTCCAATTCCATGGTGAGGAGAGCATTTAGCAGATTTCACTGCCCCTTTCCGGCAGGGTTTTCCCTCTAATTCCGCCTATCTAAATGAGGTAGGCGGAATTAGAGGTCTGCCCCCGATGGCCCTTAGTCCACAGGGCCATCGGACGGGCTTAATCAAGGCAGAAACGAAGTAGTCTTCACAGTTGTAAAACCAAAGATCTGCCCACATCAAATCCGGTGAACAGACCATTATGTTGGGGGTAAACATAGTATACTTACTGCCAACATATAATGGGGCCCTTAGTCCTTTATGTCCCAACCCACCAAAGGAGTACACTTGTAAAGTCCACCAGATCCTCAGTGGAGGCACTTAGAGACTCACAGGGTGTCAGGCAGAGGCCATCAGTAGGGTCCAGGTCCAGTTGCCAGTGGTCAGCTGGGCAGTTTCAGGAAAGGCCTCTTTCAGGAAAGGCCTCTTGTAGCTTGTTGTATCTTGAAGTAGAGGTGAGCCTTATAACCCTTGGAGTCCACTTCTTTATTCTCATTACACGAGGGTGCAGGTACAGTCCTTCAGGGCTCTTCTCAGGTCACAGACAGCAGGTCCAGTCTGCTTCTGTTCTTCCTCAGGTCCAGGAGTGTTCTGAAGTGGGTGCCTGGAAGTGCCACGTTCGTACCTGCTACTAGCTAGCTGGGTTGGAATGACTCCTGGATAAACCCTAACTAATGGGGTAAAGGTTCCTGGGGCCAATCCTACCCACTTTGGGAATTTTGAAGATGGCGAAAGTCTTCGGCTACACTAAACCTGGCACTGAGGACTGGATGTGTTTGGGGAGAGTACTATGATAATCCTAGCATCCTCCCATCATCTAACACCAAACTCCTGCTTGAAGCAGCCACTGTAGACTCAGAGAAAGACGTCTGGTAGAACAAAATCAGGGTTTTCCAGCAACGAGACAGCGGATATACAAGAATTATCTTGGCATCCTGTTTTGTACACTTCAAGTGCACCCCCACTGTTATATGTAAACCCAGCAGACCTGTCAAGTCAAGGATTTTACACTCCAGCAGGAGTTAACACTGTAGTGGAAAAGATGATGCTCACAGCCACCACCCTACATATTCTGTGAAATTCAGAGATTCATCTCTGCCCACTCAGGTCAGCCTGTTGTTTGCTCCTGGGAGGCATTTCACACCTTTCTCATTCCTATTCAAATGCTAATTATTGACTGGGAGAAGATGGGGAGCAAATGCAAATTTAGCCTCCAGGAACTTCAGGCGGGGTAAGGTAACTTTCTATAAGTTACTTTTCCGTAATAGTTATCAAAAATTAAAAATCCGACTTCCCAACTGAATTGGATTTTTGATGATTATTTAATAAAATTGCATGCTATTTTAAAGTTATAGGAAACCAATGTGGGATCACACTGCTTCACCTCCCAGCAGGTTCGCCCCTGAGCATTGTGGTCAATGCAGTTCACCAAGCGTGTGTGCTTGCAGAATTGTCTCGAGTAATTACAAAGTTGTACTGGCCATCTCTATACACGTGTTTCTGGATCATTATCTGTCGTCAGTAGAGATTAGGCATCAAATATTTGGGGTTGCTGAGCAGGCTGCCAAAGTATTCTCAGGTCACAGTACCTCTCAAGGCGCGCAGGTGCCTCTCCACGAGCTCGTCAGCTCAGCCGGCTCGAGGGAGCCTTTTAACCAGGAAACCAATGTGGGATCACACTGCTTCACCTCCCAGCAGGTTCGCCCCTGAGCATTGTGGTCAATGCAGTTCACCAAGCGTGTGTGCTTGCAGAATTGTCTCGAGTAATTACAAAGTTGTACTGGCCATCTCTATACACGTGTTTCTGGATCATTATCCGTCGTCAGTAGAGATTAGGCATCAAATATTTGGGGTTGCTGAGGAGGCTGCCAAAGTATTCTCAGGTCACAGTACCTCTCAAGGCGCGCAGGTGCCTCTCCACGAGCTCGTCAGCTCAGCCGGCTCGAGGGAGCCTTTTAACCAGGAAACCAATGTGGGATCACACTGCTTCACCTCCCAGCAGGTTCGCCCCTGAGCATTGTGGTCAATGCAGTTCACCAAGCGTGTGTGCTTGCAGAATTGTCTCGAGTAATTACAAAGTTGTACTGGCCATCTCTATACACGTGTTTCTGGATCATTATCCGTCGTCAGTAGAGATTAGGCATCAAATATTTGGGGTTGCTGAGCAGGCTGCCAAAGTATTCTCAGGTCACAGTACCTCTCAAGGCGCGCAGGTGCCTCTCCACGAGCTCGTCAGCTCAGCCGGCTCGAGGGAGCCTTTTAACCAGGAAACCAATGTGGGATCACACTGCTTCACCTCCCAGCAGGTTCGCCCCTGAGCATTGTGGTCAATGCAGTTCACCAAGCGTGTGTGCTTGCAGAATTGTCTCGAGTAATTACAAAGTTGTACTGGCCATCTCTATACACGTGTTTTTGGATCATTATCCATCGTCAGTAGAGATTAGGCATCAAATATTTGGGGTTGCTGAGCAGGCTGCCAAAGTATTCTCAGGTCACAGTATTTTAAAGTTATAGTTTAGTAATTTCTCACTTGGGGCGCTAGCCACTGGCAATCTGCTTGGGATCATATTCCAGTCCATCATTTTTCACCCACCATGTCATCTAGACAAAGGATTACCTTATGCAAATCAGTACTGACCCTGCGCCTCATGTGAACTGTCCATTAGAGGCAAGGCCCCCTTAAGAAGGGACCACAAGCAACTCCAGACTGGTTTCACCCTACTTGGGCTCATCAGAAGAGAGCAGCTTAAGTCCTATGGCACAGTGAGCACAGGACCCATGTCTGGGCATACCTGTCACACTTAGGGTGTCAACTACAACAGCATCAAAGTGATGGATGGAATACCTGAATTAATCTCATGTCACTGGCAATTTCTCAGCCCCACATTGCAGTCCATTGTTTTTTACCCACCATGCTACTCTAGACAAAGTCCTACCTTATGCAAAGTAGGACTGACCCTGCTTTGGAACAGACTATACTGAACTGCCATGCTGCAGGCTTCTGAACAACACTTTGGGCCCGATACTTATTCTTTTACAAACACCAGCGAATGGGTTAGAGTGGGATTCTGCAGATACAGTTGAGGCAGCTGTCTTTTTCCAATAGGCTGGCTACAGTGGACCAGACGTATTGAATTTAAACAGAAACAAGGAGAGGTCAGTGGAAAAGCCCAATTCAGATCACACACATAAAAATGCTTCTGAATCTAGAGTTAGCAGTCAATTGGCAAAAAATAAAGCAGCGAATCCAAGAAGGGGAGGAACAGCGAAACAAAATCTAAAAAAAACCTAAGGGACTGACAACAGCACTCCAAGAACTGAGAAGACTGGAGAAAGATCCAAGCTTTATTTTGATAGGGATGGTTGCCCTATCTCCCTAACTGCCATAATTGGTTTAGATAAACAGGCAAGTGTCCTTGCTGGGGAAAAAGGAGGAATTTCAGGGCCGGAGGCCACGCTGCAACATAGATTTCTGTAAGTACAAACCATGTTTCTTTTCACCACAGAAAGAGAAGAAGCATGAAATCAATGACGCTCTGCAGATTGACCGAGAAGGACAAAACATGGAAGATACGCAAGGACATCAAGAACCCAAGAAATGCCTTCATGCAGATCATAGGGCACAAATAAACCGGTACTAAGGTAGGAAGCCCTACGAGTGAGAACACCTATGGAATACTGTGTCTCATATACCTCATACGCTGCATCTGGCTTCACCAAAATTGTGACAAGGAGCATTCTCCAGTGTCATGTCTGTGGAATGGTCGGAGGTGTTGTTTGACTCCACGACAGAGTAAGCACTTGCAAAATATGGTGTTTCACTGCTACACCTGCGAGACATCTTCAAGGTCCATGTTCACGAACAAACACTCAGGTGAATGGCAACATATTTGTAGGTGAAATGGCACTATACGCTTTCCATTTGCCCTCAACATATTTGTAGGTGAAATGGCACTATAAGCTTTCCAGATGCAGCACTTTGTGCTTTTTTCTGAAGAAATACAGGAGAAATACAGGGGGGTATTTGGAAGATATCAGATGTCTCAAGCACAAGGATATATTTAGTATAAATGGAAGGTTGCAGCATGTAACACTGTGCTCCACTGCTAAATACCATTCCTGAAATGCCTTTGAAAAGGAAATGGAAAAGCTGGCACCATCAGCACGAGGTGGTGGAAACCCACTGAAGTGGATTTCTATAGTGATGGAGCAAGAACTCACAATGAGACTTGCTCGTAAGCAATCCTCTCACAGTATTAATTCATTAAAACTTTGTAATGTCTCTACTAATAAATGCACACATAAACACTATCCTAGTGAAGCTTGCCTATGTGTTTAAACTAATAAGTAACGCTTGTCTAAATCCAAAATGGCCGCTAATGCGCGGGAATTTCATTGCGCATGTGTCAACCATATCACGTGGTATGATGTCTTTCTTTGCTTGGAGGGAAACCTTTGCTTCTGCGCAGTGTGTATTAAAATGGCTGCTTAATGTTTTCACGTGCTAAAGCTTGCGCATATGCTGCAATTAAAACTGTGGTATACAGTGAAAACATTTATTTTGTAATTTTAATATTTTCTTCTTTGACTTCTATTAGTTCGTAAATGGGCCTGGGTTGGTTGAACTGCAGCTCGAGAGTCATTGGTTCTGCGCATGCGCCCTGCAAGGCTGACCAGAGGAAGCGATGAAGTCAACTTGGAAGCCCTCCAAGGTCGCAAAGCCTGGTTCACAAGTTCATCTGAAATGTACCTGAAGTCGCAACAAATGTATACAAAATGTATTCAAGAATCAATGGGAAACGGGTGGGAAATAAAGCAAATGTATTAATTGTGAGGGGCGGTATTTTAAAACAATGGGCTTAAAGAAATTGAACTAAATTGACATGGTGTGAGGATCAACCCCCTGTCCCCGTCCAATCAGAAGTAGTGGGCCCATAATTTGGAAACATTAATGGGAGGTACCTGGGTGTAGAAGGGTATAATAGATATAGAATTAGCTAATTAGTTAGATCAGGTTTTGGTGCTCGACGAGCTGTTCGATTGCAGACTGAACCGCTGTCCAGAGAGGTACTGAAGTGGGGGCGGTGGAGTCCATTAGAAGGAAGACACGGAAGAACTCGAGGAGGAGCGAAGTGTCAGAGAGGGGAACGACGCAGGCGTCGTTGATAGAGAGGTCACCTGTCCTGTCCTGAATCTGGTCCGGAGGTCTTTGGTCTTCATCCTTCCTGGGACCTATCTTTCCAACTCCTTGGCCAAGGGGTTTGGTTTCTCGCACCTTTAGGTAAATATAAATACAACCTTTAGCTGTGCTGCTGTCTCTATCTTCTTCTTTCTGAGGAACCGTCATTGATCGATAATTGATTATTATGCTTCATCCTTGATATACGATTAAGTATTAAGTGGTTCTGTAATTTACTTTGCAAAATCTTTAGATAAACATTTTAAAACTTCCTGACTCAGTGATTATTTCAGGATTATGACTTTAATTGAATGTCACTCTTTTAAATTTCCCAATTATCAAAGGGTCCATTAGTAAGTCATTACTCTTCAATCAGAACAGTAATTGGTAGCAGGGATATTGATAAAGAGTACAACTGACCCACCAGCGGAAATTGCTAGCGTAGTACGAATGAATGGGCCCAGGTGAGTATTCGGTGTATGAATGCTTGTTGCTAGTAACCCGCTGGATCAGTTTTTCTGATTATCAGAGGATGGTTATACTTTGTTAATTGGGTAATGAGAATTTTATTTTTATAAAAACTAACATCCGTTTGTTCAAAAGTTTGTTTTATGTTGTCCAGAATTCCCCGGGGAAACTTGAATAGCGGATGGTAAATGGAAGCCATACTGCAGTGAGGTTATCTGTCAGGCAGAAATAGTACTGAAAAGTTAAGCAGGGCTATCAGTACTTGTTAGGGACTCTGTGCGTGTGAGTGACAGCAAAGGAATACGATGGTGAAAATTTGATGTTATATCACCTAGAAAGGGTAACATTGAAGAAGTAGCAGGTATTTCTGAAGCTTACGTGAATAGTAAATGGAAGGGTTTTACTCGTAGTGTATGTTTAGTAAATGGAAAGGTTTTACTGAAAGTGTGAGAGAAACTATCCTTTTCAATTTAGCGAAACTGACACGATAGCGAATGTTTTATGTTGTTACTGAATTTTAATAAGAAGTACAAAGAGAATAAAGTTTTGCGTACGATTTTGTAAAGGGAGGGTTAGCTGCCGGAGAGGAAGCTGACGTCACAAACGCCGCGCTGGGATTGGTCGAAACAGCGGGCGTGGAAAGACTCTTGTAAAGGAGGGGTCAGTAGTCAGGAGTAATACTGACGTCACAGGTGTCGCGCTGGGATTGGTTGAAAACAGCGAGGGACAGAGAGGCGCAGAATTGTAAAGGAGGAGTCGTTAGACAGACGTCACAGAAAAGCCGCGCTAGGATTGGTCCGAGTTAATTGTTAGCTGGAATTTAATTGGTTGATAGCATAGAAGTCGAAATCCTTGTGGATAGTGAGAATATATGTGGAAACGTGATCCGACGTTAACAGGAACACGTCCAGACAAGAGATTCTTAGGTTTCGCAGAATATAATTCGATACATAGATATTTACCCAAAATGTATGGAGAAAAGAGAAAATTGTCATTTCTACAAAAGGTTAAGAATTATTTTAAGAAGGATAAACCCATCAAAACTAGAGAAGGAATTATCATTCCACCAGCAAAAACGCCCGCTTCATTCATGATGATGGAGAGAGGTTATCATACTTGCGTATGGTTAGAAAATTGGATAGAATATACCAGAAATGACGGAATATTAGCATTCCCAGAGAATGGTACTTTCAATGGGAGAATTCTTCAAAATTTAAGATTGAGGATGAATGACTTAGAACCCAGACCAAGATTAACTCAATATGAAGCCTTAGAAGAGTGGGAAACCGAGGCATTCGAACGTGACCGAGCAAGAAGCAGTAGGGGTTATCGGGGATTTTTTCCTAGATACCAAAATGAGTCAAGAGATGGTCAGATGAAGCAGTGGAGAAGAGCGATGCTTACCGAATGTTTGTATCCAGTATTTATGACAGAAGAGTCATTAGGGGGCAAATGCACAGAAAAGACAAAACACTTGACAGGGTTTGGAGATTCTGAAAATGAATTTATGGAAGAAATATTAAAGAACCCGCCACCATATCAGGAAGGGACAAGTGGATGTACCCCAAGCGCACCACTTTTAAAAACACCATTGGTACCGCAAGTATTGCATAATCCACCAGTTAATAGGGTACTTCAGGATAAAGAAAAGGAGGCTGTAGACAGAAACAGAGCAGAATTGATACAGAAAATAACACAGTTGAATGTACATCCTGATTCCCTGACCATACCGGTAACAATTGGTCCAGTGGTTCCTTTATATGGTGACCAAGTAAATTATCCGAAACCTCTAGTCATGCCTACACCTGTAGAGATTCCCAAACCTGAAACTTTAATAATTGATGACCATATCAGTTATTGTGAATCTATGATATCCCTAATGGATTTACCGATTCGAGGATCTGTAAATAGCACTCCTAGGAGGATAACACCTGGTTGCTCCAAAGATGTAAATATAGTAACGTCATCTGGAGCTAAGAGTGCCACAGTAGTAACGCCAGAAGACTTAGAAAGGTGGGCACAAGGATCAGACAGACAGAGTTCACCCCCAAAGATCATGGACATCTACAAATTAAAAGTCGAGTTAGAAGAAATGATAGCAGGAAATGTAGGAGTAGATCGTCTAAATACTTACGATGAAGAAGAACTATTGTTCTTTTGTAGAAGCATAACTAGAAATGTAAAGATATTTCATGAGAAATTATCAGATTTGGCCTTGCAGATGGGAATTGAAATAGGGAAGTCAAAAGTGTTACAGAAACCCTATAGAGCAGACTTCTCTGACAAAGATTTAGAAAACATGAATGCCTCTGGCCGAAAACTACAAGTAAAGGAATTAATGTCAGTATTACAGAAATGGGGAGATCTCGATAAATGGAAAGCTAGATGGACAAAGAAAAAGGAAGAGGCACGGTACAGTAGAACAACTTCTGAATATTTATTGAAAGAAACAGGGAAAGCAGATCAGATGTACCCGATGCGAGAAGTACCTGGAGGAGGTTATGTTCATGTCCCATGGAATAGACAGGATATTTTGTCATTTACGAATGATTTCCCAAAGTTGAGAGAAAAGCCAATTGAATGGTACAAGCAGGTTGAGAGGTTTGTGAAAGTGTCAAAGGTATTGTTGAAGGACTTGGATGGTTTGTTCGACATAGTGGTACCTGCCGATTTGTGGACAGATTGTAAGATTACGGTTGACTGGCCGAGTGAAGAGTATCCTAGAGATCCAAAAACAGGTGCTCCATCAAGTGATGTGATGAAAAAGTATCAGAAGGTGATAACTTACCTGAAAGGGAAAATACCACCGAAAGAAACGGATTGGGTGAAAATAGACAGGACTACCCAAGAAGCAAGTGAATCGGTACATGCCTATTATGAACGCCTATTGCAGGTATTCAAACAGTATAGTGGATTTGAGGACATTGGAGATAAAAACATGAGTCAGTTTGTCTATCGATTTGTTTATGGTTTAAAGCCAGAGATTTGTCAAATGATTAAGCAGCACATGTTGTGCTGGCAAGGGAAACCCATAGACGAAATTTTGAAATATGCCAAATATTGTGGAGACGATATTGAGGATAGGCACAAGAAACTACAAGAGAAAGTGATGTGGGCTCAGGTGAAAATGGCTGAGCGACAGGGAATTAATTTGGATGATCCAAGTGATAATCAGGGAAAAGATTCTGGAATGAATGGTGACACAGGAAATGGTGGTAAAGTGAGGGGACGAATGAGTAGAGAAGAAGCTAAAAAGAAATTTCCTTGTCATGGATGCGGAAAGTTGGGGCATTGGAAGAACGAATGTAAAAAGATTCAAAATAATAATGGCCCAAATCATAATTTAAATCCACAGACGCAGAATGACTCACAGCAGGGTGTAAATCCTCAGAGTCATTTGCCACCTGCCCCTATACAGGGTAATGTAAGCAGAGCAAAGCACGGTACAGACGTCGGATATCAAGGAGGAAGTGGTAAGAATGACTATGTAACTTCACAGTTTCTTTTACAGGATGATTTTTATCCATGTAACCAATGACGGTGCCTAAGAGAGAGGGAGAAGGAGTGCGTACTTGGCGCATCCTTGCCGGTAGACCAGTCAGGTCCATATGTTGAAGGGAAAGTAAGAGGTAATGATATCACTTTCCTTTTGGACACTGGTGCTACCCGTTCTACTGTGAGAACAGCAGACATCCCAGACCTTCCTCTCTCTGGAGAAGCTATCCAAGTTGTAGGCGTAGCTAATCAAAAGATCAGAACACCTCTCACTAAACCAATGGAAGTAAAAATAGGAAACTTCCGAGAAATGCACCAATTTGTAGTGTATGATTCTAGTCCAGTAAACCTATTGGGTAGAGACTTGTTGTGCAAAATGAATTGTACTATTTTCTGCACGCCGGATGGTGTTGCTATACAGACCCCGGACGAAGATCATGTTTATAAGTTCATGATAGCCAAGCCAGGTACAGAAATAGACGAGATGTTCTCTTTGATAACGAAAAAATTACCAGAAGAATTAAGAACTACAGTAAATTCCAAAGTATGGGATTTGCCCGGGAAAGAAGAAGGACTTATGGCCAAAATAGACCCAGTAAAAATCACTGTAAAGGAAGGTGCAATTTTCCCAAATACCAGACAGTACAAAATGAGTGCAGAAGTAAAAGCAGGAGTTGTTGAGGAAATTAACAGAATGGTAAAACAAGGCATATTAAAAGAAGTTATGAGTAGCCCTTGTAATTCACCAATCATGGGTTTGAAGAAGCCTAGTGGAAAGTATAGGATTGTTCAGGATTTACGCAAAATTAATAAGATTGTGGTACCTTGTTGTCCTATAGTGCCAAATCCTGCAGTAATCCTATACCAGATCCCCTGGAGTGCAGAATGGTTTACTGTGATTGATTTATGCCAAGCATTCTTTTCAATACCATTGCACCCAGATAGCCAGTATCTCTTTTCATTTAAATTTGAAAACAAAGTCTATGTGTGGAATCGTGTTCCTCAAGGATACACAGAAAGTCCCTCCATTTTTAATCAAATACTGAAGGGGTGTTTGGAGAAATTAGTGCTACCCAGAAGTTCAGTCTTGGTACAGTATATAGACGACTTACTGGTAGCATCCAGCACTCATGATGATTGTGTTGAAGATTCAATTGCATTACTTAACCATTTGGCTGAGGAAGGACATAAAGTGTCTCCTGAAAACTGCAGTTCTGTACCACAGCAGTTAAGTATTTAGGACACCAGATTGAAAAAGGAACAAGAAGAATAACATCTGATAGAATAAAGATAATCAAGAAAATGAAAATGCCAGAAACACAAAGAGAAGTGGAATGTTCCTTGGAATAGTAGGTTACTGTCGACAATGGATAATAGGGTTTTCATTACTAGCAAAGCCTTTAATTCAGTTAACCAAAAAGAAAGCCAAAGATCCAGTTGAATGGGATGATGAAAGTGCTGGTGCATGTGTAAAATTGAGGAATGCACTATGTGAGGCACCTGCTTTGGGTATGCCTGACTATACAATAGAATTCGCACTATTTTGCTATGAAAGAGAAAATTGTGCACTTGCAGTGTTAACTCAGAGACATGGAACTGATAGACGTCCTATAGCATATTTTTCTGCTACATTGGACCAAGTGGCGGCAGCATTGCCAGGCTGTTTGAAAGCAGTCGCTGCTACCTGTATGAGCATTGAACAAAGTGAGTCAATAGTAATGGGATATCCTGTAACAGTATTTGTCCCACATGCAGTTGTGATCCTATTGACAAGAACTCGAACTCAGCATCTCACACCTAGTCGGATGACAAGGTATGAAAGAATTATTCTTGGTGCTGAAAATGTGACCATAGTTAGGTGCACTATTGTGAATCTTGCCACGTTATTACCAGATCCAGTTTTTGAAGAAGTTAAAGATGATCCAGAACATGATTGTCTAAAGGTCACAGAATTATGTACAAAACCGAGACCTGACATACAGGAGACGCCCCTAAGAAATCCAGATAGGGAGCTGTTTGTGGATGGCTCATGCTTAAGGCATGAGGATGGTAAATTGAGTGCAGCCTATGCTGTATGTGAACTAACTGGAATAGTCGAGGCATCCTATTTACCAGGAGTCAAGTCTGCACAAGTAGCTGAAATTGCTCTGATTAAAGCTTCCAAAATTGGGAAAAATTTAAGAGTAACCATATTTACGGACAGTCAATATGGGTACGGGGTTGTGCATGACTTTGGCCAACTGTGGATGCAGAGGGATTTCATGACTTCTTCAGGATCCCCAATCAAAAATGGACAGTTTGTAAAAGAACTATTGGAAGCAATACAATCACCAAAAGAATTGGCAGTGGTGAAATGTGCCGCACACCAGTCAGGAGATGACTGGGTGGTAGTCGGTAACAGATATCCAGATCTGGTGGCTCAACATTGTGCCAAAAACAGGTTGTCAGTAAATAAAAAGGTTGAAAGGATGGGAATCAGCTGCCAACTTATACTATATGCACCACCTGACACATGGAATGATGAGAAAAGACTGCAAGATGATGCTGACGAGAGTGAAAGAGATGCATGGATAAAAATAGGATGTTTTCGAAGGGCAGACGACGATGTGTGGGTTTATGCAGACGGCAGACCAGTCATGCCCGACTGTCTAATTTCACAAATGGCCAGAATGTATCATGGAGACACACATGTAGGGAGAGATGCCATGATTAGACTCTTCAGACAAAGTTGGTATAATCCAAAGTTTAGGGCTGCAGCAGAGAGTCTTTGCCAAAGGTGTTTAACTTGCCAAATGAATAATCCAGGAAGAAAAACAGTAATTGGTTTGGGAAAATTGGAAAGGCTGAGGGTCCCTTTGTGAGATTACAGCTAGATTTCATACAGTTACCACCATGTAAAGGACTGAAATATGTACTTGTCATAGTGTGTCTGTTTTCAAGGTGGGTGGAGGCTTACCCTACCAGAAGGAATGACAGTATTACAGTCGCAAAGCTGTTGCTACGAGAACTCATTCCTAGGTTCGGTTTCCCAGTAACTTTGGAATCAGATAGAGGAAGTCACTTCAACAACGATGTGATCAGAATAATCTGTGAAGCATTCCAAATTGAACAAAATTGCACTGTGCGTACCGCCCAGAAGCTTCTGGAGTGGTTGAACAAATGAATGGCACAATAAAATCAAGACTGGCAAAGATGTGTGCATCAACATCGTTAAATTGGCCAGATGCATTGCCTCTTGTTTTAATGGGACTCAGAAGCATTCCTGATAGAAATACAGGATTGAGTCCGCACAAAATAATCATGGGAAGAGCAATGAGACAAGCACATGTACCTACAAATAAACTGCTGAACATAACTGATGATATGGTTCTGGATTATTGCAAATATTGGCTGACCTAGTGCGTTCTGTCTCTCATCAGGTTGGAGAAGACGCAGTTTCCAGGCAGCCTGAGCAAGAGCATGATCTGAATCCCGGAGACTGGGTGGTTGTGAAGCATCACACCAGAGAAACGTGTCTATCACCCAGGTGGGGCGAACCTTGTCAGGTTATACTAGTCACGAACACAGCAGTGAAATGTGCAGGATTGCCTAATTGGCTTCATGTAAACCACACCAAAAGGGTACCAGAGCCTGAAGGACAAAATCCTCAGACAGCACCAATAACTGAGGAAGCTGAAGGTTGGCCAGCGGAAGAATCCCAGGTGAGAGATTCAAGAGAAGCTGAAGAAGAACAACCGAGCACAAGTCAGGACTGGATACCAGTGGTTGATATACCAGAAGTTTACAACAGAACAAGAAGCCGATCAAAATTAGAAGAAATTAGGGAAGACCAGATAGGTGAAGAAGAAGCAGCTCAGGATGAGGAAAATGAAACAATAAGAAAACCTGAGCAGGACCAGATAGGGAGAAGAAATTGGGCTCAAATCGACAACGAAACAACAAAATTTGAGCAGGGACAGACAGGTTTAGAAGAACGCGGTCAGGATGCAGAAGTACAAAGTGCAATAAGCCCTGATCAGAACCAGTTAGAACTAGGAAAATACTTTCAAGAAGAAGAAGATCACGAGAACCTCAAGCCTGAAGACGTAAATCTTGAACAAGATCAGTTACTAGAATCTCACATTGGAGCAATTGAAGAACTACCAATAAGACCTGAAAAAGAACAAATAGAAGAAGAAACTGAGAGCGAAGAAAAACAAACTGTGCCACAACTTGAAAATAAAAGAACTTCTGAAGAAGAAATAAGAAGTGAAGAGGCAGTGCAAACAAAGAAGGTCAGGAAAGGTGATCATTGGCCTAGTGTCATTAAAAGAGTGAAATACCATATAGAAACCAGAAGTGAAGATCCAGAACAAGTAAATGAAGTAACAAGCCTAACTGGACAAACAAGTGGAACTGCAAAACGAAAAAGCAAAAGACTGAAACTTGTGAACAATAAATTTAAAGGTCCTGATTGGATTTATATAATCCTTGAAGACTACGAGAGTTCAGAGTCAGGTGAAAGTGGTGACGAAGGAACAAGTGCGGAACTGATTTATGAGAAAGAAATAAAACCACCTTGATAACGTTAAGTCTTGAAAGAAAAGATAAGAAGAGAAATCTTCCTTGTCAAAATGCCTGACGATAGAGTTTCTGGGAGACCGAAACAGAAATGTTGTAAAAGATGCTGTGCTATATGCATATGTAGTCTGGCAGTGGTGCTTATAGTATGGTTAGTTGTGATTGTAGCAATTCCTTACCTTCTGATAATGGATAAAAAGATTAAAAACGAAACAAAGGGAAGGATAGATAACTTGAGAGATAATAGAGTAGAATTAAAGGCAGAAGATGAACCAGAGTTTCATCATGAGGTAACAGATAATGACACTAGTTTGAATGTTTTCACAAAATTATTGTTTCAATATGTAGATACCATGGAAGTTAGTAATTGTTATGTCTGTATGAAGTTACCCGAATCAGTAGCGGAAGGATTAACATATCATCATTTACCATTAACTTATGGCAAATCATGTAGTGTATTGACTAGCTTATTTTATAAAACAGGGAGACTTCAGTATTATTATTCAAATATAGATGTGATATTTTCTGAGGTTCTGATTCGAAAGAATATGAATCCAGTGCTTAGTAGTCAAGATGCACAGTTTATGGGAGAATTTTTCTTAACAATGAAATCGATAGATATAACACATGCACATAGAAGCAATCTAACATTTTTGTTACATGAAGAAGAAAAGATATTTTTGAATTTAGTAGAGAATAGAAGACAAGATTTCCAAAAGAAAGCATCTGAGCATAAGGCTCATCTGCCACCTTGGGCTGAGAAAGAGGGTAGTTACACACCTGGCAAGGCTCAAGCTGCTATGGCTCTGGATTTTGTAAAGACAGGGAAAATTTTCCTACATAGGTTAAAGACGGAGTATAACAATATTTTCATTGGTACCAGTGAATGTGAACATAATTTCTTAATTCTTGGAGGTTGGGGACTAAAAGGAGGAACAGATTCAGTTTTTCCTGGAATCTATTATGTGTGTGGGAATAAGGCTTACTTTAGGCTTCCTGCACGGTGGTATGGAAGTTGTTATTTTGGAATAGTATTTCCAAAAATATACCACGTAAAGAGGAACACTGGGAGCAATGAAATTAATAGTGAATTAACACGTAGTAAAAGAGCTAGTTTTTCGGAAATTGTAGGTGATATATTTGGTGCATTGATACCTTCAGTGAGAATAATTCTGAACTCAAGGAAAATATGTAAATTATCTACAGTGGTTGATCGCTTATCAACAGACACTGCTGGAGGATTTCTAATGATTAATGCGGAGATGGTTGCAATTAGATCAATGGTTATACAAAATCGACTTGCTCTTGATATAATATTGGCAAAAGAGGGCGGAGTCTGTAAATTATTGAAAACGAAACACTGTTGCACGTACATACCTGACAAAAGTGCAGAAATTGGAACGTATATACAGAATATAACAAAACTTGAGAATGAACTAAAACCACTGGAAGTTGATAGTGTATGGGAGAGATTGACAAATAGTATAGCGTCAATTGGTACCTGGTTTGCTAATGTAGGGAAAGGACTTATAGGTCAAATATTAGTACCCTTAGTAGGGATAGCAATAATAGTATTGTCAATAATAATATGGTGTAAATGTTGTAAAAAAAGAATGAGACGTATAGAGTGACAGGAAAAGGAAAGAAACGAAAGTTTGATGAAATTGAACTAGAAGATCTGAAAAGTGAATTATACAAGAAACTGAAAGGAGATGATAAAAATAGAAAGTGTAAAAATGAAGCTGAGACAATTTTATGCTAAAGTTGGCATCTGGTTGTGGGTAGTATTTTGATGGCTCAGAAACGCCATCAGAGAGGGGATTGATGGAGCAAGAACTCACAATGAGACTTGCTCATAAGCAATCCTCTCACAGTATTAATTTATTAAAACTTTGTAATGTCTCTACTAATAAATGCACACATAAACACTATCCTAGTGAAGCTTGCCTATGTGTTTAAACTAATAAGTAACGCTTGTCTAAATCCAAAATGGCCGCTAATGCGCGGGAATTTCATTGCGCATGTGTCAACCATATCACGTGGTATGACGTCTTTCTTTGCTTGGAGGGAAACCTTTGCTTCTGCGCAGTGTGTATTAAAATGGCTGCTTAATGTTTTCACGTGCTAAAGCTTGCGCATATGCTGCAATTAGAAACTGTGGTATTCTAATGCTATTAATGCGGGATAGATTTATAAATAAATGGGAATAGAGTAGACAGAGTGGGTATACAGTGAAAACATTTATTTTGTAATTTTAATATTTTCTTCTTTGACTTCTATTAGTTCGTAAATGGGCCTGGGTTGGTTGAACTGCAGCTCGAGAGACATTGGTTCTGCGCATGCGCCCTGCAAGGCTGACCAGAGGAAGCGATGAAGTCAACTTGGAAGCCCTCCAAGGTCGCAAAGCCTGGTTCACAAGTTCATCTGAAATGTACCTGAAGTCGCAACAAATGTATACAAAATGTATTAAAGAATCAATGGGAAACGGGTGGGAAATAAAGCAAATGTATTAATTGTGAGGGGCGGTATTTTAAAACAATGGGCTTAAAGAAATTGAACCAAATTGACATGGTGTGAGGATCAACCCCCTGTCCGAGTCCAATCAGAAGTAGTGGGCCCATAATTTGGAAACATTAATGGGAGGTACCTGGGTGTAGAAGGGTATAATAGGTATAGAATTAGCTAATTAGTTAGATCAGGTTTTGGTGCTCGACGAGCTGATCGATTGCAGACTGAACCACTGTCCAGAGAGGTCCTGAAGTGGGGGCGGCAGAGTCCATTAGAAGGAAGACACGGAAGAACTCGAGGAGGAGCGAAGTGTCAGAGAGGGGAACGACGCAGGCGTCGTTGATAGAGAGGTCACCTGTCCTGTCCTGAATCTGGTCCGGAGGTCTTTGGTCTTCATCCTTCCTGGGACCTATCTTTCCAACTCCTTGGCCAAGGGGTTTGGTTTCTCGCACCTTTAGGTAAATATAAATGCAACCTTTAGCTGTGCTGCTGTCTCTATCTTCTTCTTTCTGAGGAACCGTCATTGATCGATAATTGATTATTATGCTTTATCCTTGATATACGATTAAGTATTATGTGGTTCTGTAATTTACTTTGCAAAATCTTTAGATAAACATTTTAAAACTTCCTGACTCAGTGATTATTTCAGGATTATGACTTTAATTGAATGTCACTCATTTTAAATTTCCCAATTATCAAAGGGTCCATTAGTAAGTCATTACTCTTCAATCAGAACAGTAATTGGTAGCAGGGATATTGATAAAGAGTACAACTGACCCACCAGCGGAAATTGCTAGCGTAGTATGAATGAATGGGCCCAGGTGAGTATTCGGTGTATGAATGCTTGTTGCTAGTAACCCGCTGGATCAATAGCACTGACTGTCTTAGGTGCAAGGGCATGTGATTATACACTGATGAAAAGATATTGCTGCTGCACTGCCAAAACTCATGTCAGATACAAGCCAAGCTTGAAAAGCTGGAGGCGGCAGCAATTATTTACAATGTTGGGGGCTCAGCACTGTTGGTATTGCCAATTGTAATCACCAAGATCCAAAACAATCAGCAGTCATGAGAATATGTGTGAAGCTCCAACAAAGCCATCAGCGGGGAATGGCATATAGGGGCTCTTAAGGACAGCCACACCAGTGTCCTTACTGGATCCTTTTGGCTGCCCAAACTGGACCTCAATGCTTCACCATCGTATCCACGCATTTTGATCTATGGTGGTACAAAGAGTGGATATTTAGTATATCATTCTCAATGGAGCTGTTCGGAAATGCTATCAGTGCAAGGGATGAGCACTTCGAGCAATACCATTCTAATTTACCCAACCACAGAAAAAGGCCCCTGAGCACCCGTGAGCAGCCATGGTGAAGTTTCAAGCTAAGGGGCTCGTGCTGCACAGAAACAAATGTGATTTCTTAAAATGCAGCCTAGAATTCTTCTTCCCTCAACACCACAAAATGTTCCGGAAGTAAAAAGCTTCTTAGTCTTGGCGACCTTCTGTCAGAGGCTCGTTCACTTTCTTGCAACACTAATGACATCATTGAGAGAGGCGCTCAATGAAAGGTTTGAATGGACCTGGACTGCAAAACAACAGGAAACATTCCAGCCCATCAAAGTGTGTGTTATTGGATCCAGGATGTGTGATAGAGCGCATGCTGAAGCTCGTCGGCTATATTCCCACAATTAAAAATGTATCATTTGATCTTTACATGTATAGACACCCATTCAAGGCCATCACTAATCACAAGCTACAAAAACCTCTGTTTCAAAGATCTTCACCCTCATTTCCACTACAAACCAAAAATGGACCCTAAAGCTTTAGGAGCAATAATCAGAGGAAGTGGGCCTGCCTCTAACAGACAACCCAGCTGACGACTTGTCAGTCTATCGTGGTCGTGAGCCAGAAAGTGAAGATTAAGAAGAAGAACATGTATATTGGTGTTGCAAAACCTTGCCAAAGGCAATGGTGAGGTGATTAAAGAAATCACTCAGACCACTTCCTCATATGATTGCATTCCGTTTGTCATGACTGCCCACGTGAGAAAACAGGTGGAAGAATCTCTTGGAGTATTTCACAGCTGGCTAGGCACTGGCATGTTACCTTCTTGTTCATTTGTCTGCTTCTAATCAATTTCCCTCCCTTTTCATTTAATGCCGGGTCCTCTTGGCTTGAGGGTCGCCCAAGGATTTGACCTGCCTCCTTCTTTGTTTACCAGGTGTGTGGAGTCTCGCCAGGCACGTCAGCTACCATGACCTTCATTCAGTTCAATATGTTTGTAGATAACATTCAGAGTGGTATTTGGCTAAGTGCTGGTTCGAATTTGGCTGAACTTTTCCAAAGTTGTCGGGAGCTGGTGAGGGATTGCATGGGAGGCTATTAGCTAATATTCAGACCAGATACAACTGAGTGTCTCATGCTACGTAACATGATGTTCCTTGATCGGACACCTACTGCCCTCAATAGAAGGGGTTTTGCCTTATCCCCATGAAATTGGTCCATAACCTGCGAATTCAATTTGACTCAGAACTCTCTCCTTTGCCTCATATTCCTGCAGAAGTCTCCAGCTGCACTTACCACCTTCACAGCTTAAAAAAGTGCTCCTTTCTCACCAACAGTAGCAAGCGGATCGCAGTGTCCACCATTATTAGCTAGTAACTGGATTACGTTAACTTGCTCTATTTACCCCAGTTTCCATTACATTGTACTCTAGTCAAAAAGAAATCAGCGATCTGATTGGGTCCTAGGTTTAGCCATTCCAAGCCCTTGGTGTCACGTCTTCATGGTTTTTCCATTAACAGCAGGATTATGTTATGGGCTTGTGCATGGTCCATAAATCTATCCAAGGCCATGCCCCTGCTCTTATTCAGGACATGGTCTGCCATTACATTCCAGCAAGCTCTCTAAGATCATCCTCTCTTCTCCTCCAGAAAGACCCCAGATTAGGCTAGGGCATAAGTTTTTAGTAATGAGTACTCTTGTAATGCGGCATTACTTGGTTAATTAAATTCCATCGCTCTGCCAGCGAAATTAAAGTATGCAGTGATTTCTAAAGTTTAGAAACATGTCTTGTGGATTGTTACCTGCCTTGTTATGTTGGCCTAGGCCTGGCTGCCATGCTGCTTTTCTTTGCGCACGTTACACTGAGCCGGGCCTTCCTCGCCCTTTGCTCGTGCCAAGTTCTTTTGCGCTGTCTGCATTTTCTGTTGTTCACCTTTTGGGCTCAGTCTGCACAAACATGTACAAGGTCACATAACAATGTATTCTGGTTCTTCCTGATATGGCCAGTCTCGCGCACCCAGACATAACATTATGTGCAATTGCCATGAAGGATTTGATATGCTTTTAATACTGTGGTTTACGAGCGCTTAAACACACTTGGAGAACTCCCTTTCAGTGAGAAGAGCTATGATGTCCTGCTGATGTAATTCTGCATCTAGAGACTGAGGTATGGGGGTTCGCTAGTCAAAGCCCAGAGGTCTTCTATTATTATAATAAACTATCTTACTGCAAGGGGAGGGTGGTAATGTTATTTAAATGTTTATCCACTGAGCTCTGAGATGCTTTCCCGTTTGTATTCTATGGAATTGTAACCATGCTGCTTATATTAGTCATATGCATTATGCTATTAGTGCTGACACGTGTACTGTACATTAGAGCACGTAAGTTGGAATAAACATTTTAACCTATCCAGTGTCTCTTCCTACGCACCTTGTGGACAAGTACGAGTGAGTGACGAAAGAGTGTTCTTGCTTCTGTGAGTCCTGAGATAAAGATACCGTGTTCTGGGTTGTCCAAACATTAGTACTTGGGTGCTAATGGGATGCTAAGCTAGTTGGGTTGGGGTTTTTGGGTGCTACGGTATATGGTGGCAAACCACTGTATTCCGGGGTCTCATTTTCCTGTGCATAGCTCTGTGTATGTGCAGAAACCTTATGACATGGCGCGACCACCGTGGGGCAGCTTATCTGCGAGACGCTTGTCGCTTGTCCACAAACCCCTCGCGTACGCTTCCGGAGGCGTATGTGACGGTGATACCTCCTATATTGAATGTTTTATAGGTTCTTTCAAGCTTGATATTATTAAAAAAGGTTAGTTAATAGACCCATTTTTGTGCTCCCTGTTAGGTTGTCGAATATAATTGTTTAGTCATGGCTGGTGTGGCGATAGCTGCACATAGTCGAGGAGCACTCCGAGACCACTTAGCTGTGTATGGAGTGCCCGATACTGGGGTCGAGTTGGTCTTTGTGGTTCAAGCCGATGCGGCTTATCACTTTGAAGTGTTTTACACTTGGATCACTTTTGAAGCGGTGGATGCAGGTGATAAGCTGTTTCATGAATATAAGCCCACCGCTGTTCCTGCTGCCTATCGACCCTATACTGTTCTTGAAGTGCCTCTCACGGCTTGGCAGCACCGTGTTTGGTTCAATGGCGCCCTACCACAACCAACTACCGCAGTTCGTTTAGGCCCCTTATCAATTCAGGGGCCACTTGGCCTGTATTGGCCGGGTATACCCCGCATCCAAATTATCTGGCATTACCGATTGCGGAACTGCGCACTATGCATACCGAATTGGTGCGAGTGCATCGAGCCTTAGTGACATACGTTACAGGTAGCCTCCATGGAGCTGCTCCTGTAGTCGCAGGCCAACCAGCTATTGCAGCTGGAGTGTCCATAAGTCCTGTCATGGTAAATTCCGTGATGGGCAAACGTCCACAAAATAAGGACGACTATCCTTACTGGCTTGCAGAAAAGTTCGATCAGATAGAAGCGGTGTTTCCACATACATCCCCAGTAGATAAACACCGCATCCTCACGATAAGTTTGCCAAAAGACATAATCCCCGATTTGACATCATGTGAAAACTGGGGTAAGGTATTCGCAGCAGTTTATTCAAAATGTTTTGGAACTCCTTCCATGACGGTTCTACCCTCTGTAATTAAAAATGTACAGGATGAACATGGCCCTGAAGCGGCTGTGGAATTAGGGATGAGACTAGTGGGAGTGTTTGATGTAGTAGCTGAGCTGATCCTTGGAAATGTCAAGGGCGATGCTATGAACTTTCAAGTAGCGAATGCTTTGGCTTTGGTCCCAGAGTTGGACCGGCCCCGCGAATTACCGAAAATCATTGCCCGGGCTTATAAAACAATTGGACGAAATAGCCTAGGCAACAAGCCTTTTGTAAAAACGCAAACTCAATCGCAATCACAAGTTATACAAACAAAAAGTGCATCTGAGAAAGATGATAAACCAGTCTTCACTAAAAAGAGTTGGAGACAGAAAAAACAGGGTAAGCAACAAAAGAAGCCGGGGTCGAGAGGCGCTTCCCCAGTTTCGGTTTCTTCTGAACGTACTTATGATTTACGTGATAGGTCAAGGATTAAATCACCAGAAAGGTTTCAGAGCTCTGATACGCGTTCTCCTCGTTCTTCACAGGCCCAGACGTCGTCACAGGCTGGTGGAGGAGAACGGCAAGATAGAGGAAGGGGCCGAGAGGCTCCCCAGGAGCGAGACCAACCTCGACAACAAGTCAGAGGGAAAGCGGAAGACTTTCACCATTCCCGACCACAATTTCAGAAGAAAAAGGTTGCCGCTGTAACAGCGAAATATGCCACAGACGGTGAGAACGAGACTCCAGAATTGGACGTGGGCAGTAACCCTCCTAGACAGCGCCGCGGAAGTTACCATAGTGCGGGAGGCGCTACGTCCTCATATGGAGGCGACAGCAACTGAAACATTCGTTACTGTAGAGACAGCTGACACGAGAGTGGCACCCCCTGACAGACTATATAATATAGTCATACAAATTGAAGGTGACATACCGCGTGAAATAAAAGGGATTTTTTGGGAAAATCTAACCTCTTCATATGACATTTTGTTAGCAGAGGTGGATTGGCCACCCCCATTCGTTTTAGCTGCACATAAAGGAGAGGAGGTAATCCTTCCAAGCTTTTCAAGGCATGTCCCAAAAGACAAAGCTGAAGCACTTGCAGCTGAGTGGGCTGTGTACCTGGCACCAGCGTTATACCGCAACCATGTGGGATGGGATGAAGAGTCACCTCCCCATGCAATACCTTTGCGGTCACTACCGCAGCCACAACCCCAATATCCCATCAAACGGCAGGCAAAAGGCCCCGTCTCCGAAATTCTGACACAGTTGGAATATCAGGGAGTAATTGAACCATGCGTATCACCTATGAACAATCCCCTTTTCGTGGTTTCTAAACCCGATGGATCGTACCGCTTAGTTTTGGATTACCGGCATTTAAATACTCATTGTCGGAACTTTGCGGTGCAAAATACACACAGTTCTGCGCTTGTAGACAGTCTTGTTCGTAAAAAATACAAAACGACACTTGACCTTTCAAACGGTTTCTACACGCACAACCTAGCCCCGGAGAGTGGTCAATGGACCGCATTCACATCCGGTGGTAAATTATTCCAGTTCCGGCGATTACCCATGGGCTATAAAAATAGTCCGGGTATATTCGCCGCCCGTGTTGTTTCTTTGTTAAATGACATTGATCAAGACGCATGTTCGTACGTTGATGACATCTATCTGACAGACGACGAGTTATATCAGCATCTGTCCCGTGTGGACCGCATTATTCTTGAATTTGCGGAGCAGGGTTACAAATTTAACTTTGCTAAGTCACACATTGCTGAATTTACCGTTCTGTTCTTGGGCTATGAGCTCAATAACGAAGGTAAGGGCTTAGCCCCCATTTCTTGGAAAAATGTGCACATTTGTGCCCCCCAAATACTCTGAAGAAGCTTCAGTCTTTGCTGGGTTTCCTGAACTTCGGGCGTACTTACATTCCCGAATATGCCCAGCGTATCAAGCCTTTGTATGCTTTGATACAACCTACTTATTCAAGGTCTTGCTGGCTGCCTGAGCATACCTCAATTTTGCAGTCTTTGCAGACAGACCTATTAGAGTCTAAATATCTTTTGACTCGTGATAACCACACAAACCTGGTGATTAGAATAATTCCGGGGGCGGTGGGATTCACCTATTTAACCTTTAATGAAGGTGATACAGTACCCATCGCATACAAGTCACATCTGTACACTTCCGCTGAATTGCGCTTACATCTGTCGAAAAAGTTCTAACTGCAGTGCAAATGGCGATTCTAAAAGAACGCGCACTGGCACAGGGAAAGCGGATTCTAGTGGTAACACCCTGTCCTGCCCTAGAGGCAGTAACAAAGGCAAGTGTACCGAACTCAAAAGCAATGCATCCCCGTTGGATACAATGGGCTACATCCTTGACGTCTTCGGACGTCACTTTTGTTTTTGATTCTTCTCTTCAGACTCAGGAGTATTTGCAGTATGAATTCGTTCATCCTCCTCCTTTGTTTTTGCTACCGCTTGAGGATTACAAATGTGTGATCTACACCGATGGTTCGGCGCAACCGGCCACTGGGTCCAAGCACGCTTATTCAGCTGCATGTGCAATTGTCGCGGGTTCCTTTGTAGATGGAAAGTTTAAATCCTCTGCAGTGCATACTCGCACACTTGGAGATAGTACCGCACAATTGGCCGAGCTGCATGCATTGCTACTTGCGCTTGAGTTCGCTTCTCAGGATGAGACCACTCTTATTGTATGTGATTCCTTCTACTGTGTACAATCTTACAATGACAATCTGTTTTTCTGGTCGAAAACGACTACAAGGACGCAAAAGGGAGCACAATTAAGCATAAAATGCTTTGGGTTCGAGTGGCAGAATTGCAACAACGTCTGCCCCTCACACAGGTGGTTCACACCTTAGGCCATCAGCGGGTGGGCGCACACGCTATTGGTAACGATCTGGCAGATGAAGCTGCCCGTTCAGCAGTAGTCACGTGTTCAGTAGCAGCGGTTACCAGGTCCATGTCTAAAATAGACTCTGTTATTCTAGCAGCTATTGCTGCAACCAAGGAAGGTGATAATTACCCTACAGGTTTCCCTTCCAAGTATTCTTACACATTAAGTCCCGATCAGGTTCCTTATGTAACTATACCTGACGTTGGAGATCGGCTGATCCCCAACGCGGACCGCAGGAGTGCCTTGATATCAGCTGCACACGAAGGCATGGCTTCTGCTCATGCAGGTGTGTCAGCTACGGTTTCCATCTTGCAGCAGCGTTATTGGTGGCGTGGGTTATATAAAGACACCCGTGCTTTTGTGCTTTCTTGCGACGTTTGTCAACAGATTAAGCCTTCCACGGTAACACGTCCACCACAAACACCGCTCTGCATTGCTAACAGACCCTTTGGGTGTGTTTACTTGGATCACTGCGGTCCATTCTCATCAGACACTGCCTATAAATACATCTTGGTGGCAGTGGACTCGTGCACACGGTTTCTCTGGGTCTGGCCACAACGGAGTGCTGACGCCCGAAATGTAATCAGGGATTTGCGTGTCTTTGTGGGAATTTTCGCATGCGGCACCTTCCATTCGGACCAAGGTCCAGCGTTTGCCTCTAGGGCTTACAAGGATGCAATGGCTTCGCTTGGGGTGCGGGTGAAATTTTCGTCTCCGTATAGGCCTGAGGGCAACTCTATCGTTGAACGAATGAACCGTGACTTAAAGCAATCCTTAACAGCTAGGGTTTTAGGTACTGGCAGGAACTGGCTGGCCCATTTGTATACCGTTCAGCGTGCACTTAATAATCTCCCTAGAAGACCTCTGGGTGGGCGGACCCCATACGAAATGCTCTTTGGCATAAGAATGTTTGTGCCTGACCTTGAGGGTCCAGACATCGCGGCGCAATCCGCCAAGTTTGATGTAGATAACCATTCTGCTATGTTACAGGACTTACAAGAAGCCCGAGACAAACTTGCAACTACACATTTGCCTTCAGCCACAGATCCTGCGTTGCAGATTCCGGTAGCCGGCTGGCTTCCGAAAGTTGGAGAACTGGTTCGAGAGAAGGTTGAAAACAAAAAGAATTTGGCCCCTCTTTTCGTGCACCGGTTCCAGTTCTTGGCCTGAAGGGAACACGTACAGTCATTTTACCACCGCTTCCTGGTCGCAAAGAGAACAGATACATCTCAGTTGAAAATGTCAAGCTACAGCGCCTGGCCGATCCTGAATAGTGTCACACCAGCGGTCTCTTGTCCTGCCATTTATCGGACATATGTTCGTGACCCATCTACACGAACGGTCGCTGATGCTGTAATTGAGATGGTTGATTTGCCTGAAACTACAATTGATCCCCAACTCTCCACCAATATCGACGAGGACGAGTATACTTATCCTGCATCTGAATCGGTGGCACATCAACCAATAACGCCACTGAGCCCGACTCGTTATTCCTTTGATTCGGATTCCACATCTTCAAAAGTCCCATCCAAGTTCAGTCTTTTTGTATCCTGGTTTAGAGACAATTTTTTGATTCCACCCTGGACATACATCTGGTTGGTACTTTTCTTGTTTTTTTGTTCATGTCCATTGGCTTTGTCACAGTGTTTTTTCTACTAATCAATGGTCACTATTTACCTGAACGCTCTGCTGTGGACTATGTTTCTGGAACTTTGGCTCCTCATTCCTCGTCTCACATCATGAAGCGTGACCACACATTTGTGAACATTTCAGCTTTTCCAGTTGCTAATGGCATCGTATGGGATGCAGTGAACTATCAAATCCATGGTCCGACGGAAATTATTAATGTACCTAATGTCCTTCGTGTTTCAATGGGTGATGTAGTACAAAATAATATTCATTCTGATGATTGGGATGTGCATGCCGTTGAAGCATTGTTTGCCGATTTAAAATATTATGCATCTTTTAATGCTGAAGATTTATATATGAATTCTGCGAATTATGCCGATTTGTATTGTTACCAACATTGGGGTAATCATTTTCTCCATAAGCCAAGTGCCCTGCGTAGTTCTGTTAATTACACCCAATGGGAACATTGTCCAAACCCCTTGCCAGGTAGCTCACAAACTCTTCGAAATAAGTTTACCTATTTTACTGATTTTAATCGGTCGAACCCTGCATCCTATTATTTTAGACTTAATACGACATCAACTCAGAAAATTATGTTAACACACACCAAATTGCTTTATTCGGGTTCCTTTTTAAGTGCCCTAGCAGTGGGTGGTTATGAGTACTGGGAGGATACAATAGATTTGAAATCCATTTGGGGCTCCAAGCCATGGCAGGTACAGGGAACCGAGGCGTTGCATCGTGCTTGCCTCATCCCTACCCAAATTATGTTCCTAAATGCTTCCATCTATCAGACTACATGTTGGGGCTTAGCAACCACTAAACAATTGAATACGCCATCAATACCATCCCTGTCGAGTTTTCCAAATGAAAGCTCACGATTCAATCTGTCCCTCGTGTCCCTGCAGGCAATGTTACAAAATAACTCGTTTAATGTTTCTGAGCTGGTTCAGTCACCCTGGTTAGTATGGCCTATATCATCTAATGCATGTCAAATGCGTTTTCATGATACTGGTGCTAGCTACACACAGAATAGGCCTGATCTGAGGTTTACTGATGCCCGTACTGTCACTACATACTCTGTTGGTAAATTATGCAAACAATGGCTGCAACATTCGTCCCTTGATTCTGTTAAACAACATTTGTCCCTCCTTACAGGCAATATTGATCTGTCCGACTTTGTTTTGGGACCTCGTGGTCCCCGACCTAAAAGATTCATTTATGAAACATATAATGAACTCTGGAAGCTATCACAAATGGAAGCTGCTTCCCGTCTTCGGGAAATAGATCAAGCAAATATGGAAAAGGTGCTCGCTGTTGTTGACAATAGTATTAATACCCTGTCTTCTCGCATTTACACTTTAGAGAATATTGTGTCCTCTGTTGTTGATATTGTACAAGATGATGTTTCTGTGTTATATCATGGTCAGAATCAATTGCGCTCAGTTATGCAGTTTGCATGGACTTTACAAACGCTCAAGTTAGGTAAAGTGCCTTGGCATTTTCTGAACACCTCTGCCTTATTTCTACCTTTTAACTTAACTGACAAACAGCAATTTATGTCCATGAAGGATGCAACGTACACTCTATTACATATCGAAAAGGTGGATCCTTTGCCGTTCTCTGTTGCAGAACTCGATTCTGCTGTATGGCTAGTCCATGGGGTTATAGCTTTACCATTTTCCTTGTTTGAATTTGACTCGTGCATGAAACATTATCCTGTGGGCCGTTACCGGCCATTGGGCAGTGCTTTCCTGCATGAACTCTGGTCCTTGCCTTTCATGTATAAATGCCTTCGGGACGGCAAGGAAGTCTTTCTCACGGGGGAGTACTGCGACTCGACTATAGGTCATTCGCTTATTTGTAAACACATTAAATTGCATGGCTCATGTAGCGTTTCCTCTCCTAATCTTGCTTGTGTGCTGAAAGGTATTCCTGCTCCTGTTATTTCACCTACTTTCACTCTCCTTTCCAATGGTAGTTATTTACTTTTAAATAACGAAAACTGTTGTGGCCTGCAAGCTGGCATTCCTTACATTGTAACAGTTTCGCACAGGGTTGTCTGCTGCAAAAATGTGCTTTTTCCTCCCCCTCATGGCAAGGTTGATATCTCTATTTGGCCTTCCATCCCTACCATGGAAGCAGATTTCAATAGACTGAGCAGAATAAAGGCACTATTATTGAACGAGGAAGTTATGCTCACGTCCGCCCGGGAGACATTCATTCTCCAGGTGGCGAGTACCCACAGTGAAATACAGGCCCTTTTGAACACTAATCTCCCCCAACATTTTGGGGAGTTAATACATCGTATTTTTAACGCATCTAACACTGAAGGCCTAGTACACTTTTTTAAGGTCGTGGGGTCGGGCTTGGTGTCCTCCTTCCAGACTATTTTTGGTGTCATCCCGGCTTTCATACATTCTATATTTTCCAGTGTCTTTGGCGGTTTCCCATTGATCCTCGCTTTAGCGGCTGGTGTCTTGCTCTTAATTTGCTTTCTGCGCAATGGCTGCTCCCCGATGGGACCTGCTCGATCCAGAACGCCTCCAGCTGCTCCGTGAGCGACTTTTGGCCGGTTTTGGTGTCTTGCCATTGGCGACACTGAGTGTGTCATATACTCTTTCATTTCGCTTTGCGTATTTCACTTGCGTGCAACCTGTGATGACTTGTGTCCGCTGTCCTTTCACCTGGACTCTGGATTATTGCCTCTCCAATTCGTCATTGTCTGTTCCGGATTTTGTTCAGTTGATGGGTCCCTTAGAGGCCCATGAGCAGGACTGTTCCGTCGCTGGCTGTATGGCGCGTGCGGCTGCACTGGGGATTTTGGCGCAATGGGATATCTGGGCGGCTGCCCAGGATCTCCTACAACGAAGCTGTTTCAATTATCACGCAAGCTGTCCCGCATTGCTTCTGGATGCTCCCTTTGCTGAGGAGCATTCCTGCTCTTTGAACTCATGGATTGGATGGCATCTATGTTTTTTGACGATTCCAATGATGAACTCTTGGAGGGTATGGCTTTTTTCTGCACTTTCACTTTCATGGATTGACCTGCCCTTCGCCGTTTGGGCGCTCCCTGTGCTCCGACGTCAATTTTCTCCTCTGATGGGCCTCTGTCCTGGCCGCTGGACTGTCCAGGGGAGGGTGTCTTGTGGATTGTTACCTGCCTTGTTATGTTGGCCTAGGCCTGGCTGCCATGCTGCTTTTCTTTGCGCACGTTACACTGAGCCGGGCCTTCCTCGCCCTTTGCTCGTGCCAAGTTCTTTTGCGCTGTCTGCATTTTCTGTTGTTCACCTTTTTGGGCTCAGTCTGCACAAACATGTACAAGGTCACATAACAATGTATTCTGGTTCTTCCTGATATGGCCAGTCTCGCGCACCCAGACATAACATTATGTGCAATTGCCATGAAGGATTTGATATGCTTTTAATACTGTGGTTTACGAGCGCTTAAACACACTTGGAGAACTCCCTTTCAGTGAGAAGAGCTATGATGTCCTGCTGATGTAATTCTGCATCTAGAGACTGAGGTATGGGGGTTCGCTAGTCAAAGCCCAGAGGTCTTCTATTATTATAATAAACTATCTTACTGCAAGGGGAGGGTGGTAATGTTATTTAAACGTTTATCCACTGAGCTCTGAGATGCTTTCCCCGTTTGTATTCTATGGAATTGTAACCATGCTGCTTATATTAGTCATATGCATTATGCTATTAGTGCTGACACGTGTACTGTACATTAGAGCACGTAAGTTGGAATAAACATTTTAACCTATCCAGTGTCTCTTCCTACGCACCTTGTGGACAAGTACGAGTGAGTGACGAAAGAGTGTTCTTGCTTCTGTGAGTCCTGAGATAAAGATACCGTGTTCTGGGTTGTCCAAACATTAGTACTTGGGTGCTAATGGGATGCTAAGCTAGTTGGGTTGGGGTTTTTGGGTGCTACGGTATATGGTGGCAAACCACTGTATTCCGGGGTCTCATTTTCCTGTGCATAGCTCTGTGTATGTGCAGAAACCTTATGACAATACTACTAGGTGCCCTTGAATACTCTGTAATAACTAACTTTTGATCACTGCAGAGTACTGTAAGGGAGCCGAGTGATATATGCAGTGGTTTCTAAAGTTTAGAAACCATTGCATACCGCTCGGTATGCTTGGCTGCGCTATTTTCATAACGCAAAGTGCACCCTTAAATAATTTTTGGGACGTGAGGGTGAATTTAGTACTATGAAAATAGTACCAAATGCCCACTTCACCCAGCAGCGCAATTCCGCGGAATCTTATGGAATTTTAATGTAATTACACATGATTCTGTGGAATGAAACTCCGCCAATTCCGCCCAACCCTGCCTCGATATGAAAAAGTGCATCATGGCAGATCCGCCCTTTGTAACTCTCTCCCCCGTTGAGCCTTTAATCTTCGACACATCTTTCTAATTTCTGGAATTCTTTGTAAACTTGGGGGCTGATTTAGAGTTTGGAGGACAGGGTACTCTTCCACAAACATAGAGGAGTACCCTGTCCATCAAACTCTCAGTCCAACCTCTCTATTATGAATTGTGTGAACCGGCATCTTTTTCACAGCAGTGTACCCACTGGCTTTACCTTCAGAAAGCTTACTCCAATCATCCAATGGAGCAGGGACCATCAGAGTAAGAACATGAGACCACCCACCCTATTTAGAGCGGATGGACTTATGCATTCTTGTTTTGTCCATCACTACCTGGAAAAACCGTGCAGTACCGAACAGAGAAATAAATAAAATGACCTTGCAATCTGGGAGAAAACTCCCAGGGTGTGGGGTCATTATTTGTTTTTCAATAACAAACTCCTGCTTTGGAAGTTTGTTTTTGAAAAAACAAAAGGTTTGGTGCTGGGCAGTCTGAAAGATGGCGACCATGCACCAAATTTGTAGTACTTTCAGAGGATCCGCCATGATGACTGTTCCTCTGAGGACACACAGGTCACTTCTGGGCTGGCAGTGATCTCTAAATATGGTGGCCGAGCGAGCTACCTGCCAAACTATAAATCAGCACTTATTTGTGGCTGCTATTTGCACTTGCTGTACTCAAAACATATTGCTACCCCTTAGTGGCATGAGCTCTGTAAATGTGTACATGAACTTATCAAGTATTAATATAAGCATAATTCAGAGTGAACTAAGAACAATCTACAGGCCCTCATGAACTTTCTTCAAGAACTATGAATCTCCATTCTGACTTCCTGTTAAGAGGGTGCTGGATTTCAATAATGAAATCCCTAAGAGACAAACATGCAACTGAGGTCTTGAAAACCAAGACCAGACAAGGAAGAAAAGTCATGTTTTTGGGTTTGGAAGTCCTAATGATGGACATATCAGTCATCTGTCCAAGAATACCAGCCAGCACCACTAATCACAAAAGAACACATCTCTAAGCCAAGAGGCCTCAGATCAGACATATGCAATTTCCGGGATGGGTAGCACCTCCTGGGTGTGGTGAGGAGTTCTCCAGTGATCCAAACAAGGAAATATTATGGTCCACCTCGGAATTATTGTAGAGCAAGGCACAAAGCTATTTGAGAGCAGCACCATTTCTCATTCCTAGGCAGGTTCGCACTGCTGCTGCTGGGTTGCTTGGTGGCAGACACCACTCATTGCCACAGCTCCTGGGCTCCCAGAACACTTGACCTGGTTGAGACAGAAGGTGAAAGAAAGCAGAACAACATAATCAGGCGCGTGGGGCCTGCCGTCAAACATTCAACCAAGTGACCAGGTCCAGGTTCTAAAAACCTTATGAGGCAAGATTTGAAGATGACTGGTAACTGAGGTGAAAACATGGTCCTTTAAAATGTGTCTATGTTCAAGTAATTAAGGGGGATAATGGTGGATGAGAAGCGGCCCAAAATACTTCCCATGAGTCTTTTGACGTCAAAGGAAGACAGAACACAGATTTGGGGGGAACATCAGAAAACCAACTGACCTCTGATTCACAAAAACAAGTGCAGTCTCATTTCTACCTTTGGTCACATTGAAAAACGATGTAATATGAGTGAGTATACGATTTCTGATGATGCTGGTGCTGGAGTATCTCAGTTTCACTTTTGCTCGTTCTTGAAAGGAATATGTTGAATAAAATGGTTGTGACTAGTTGTAGCACCTGGAAGACAGGACAGAAGGCAGACTTAAATACATGCATCCACTACGATGTAAATATAACCTGGCACTACTGTCCTCTTTTAGAGACTTGAAATCCCTTTGCCTCTGATTTGAGCCTGTTTGGAATCAACTGCTCTATTTTTCCTTAAAAAGACGCTGACCTCTCTCCTACACTTGTTGGCATGCTTCATCATTGAGGCCGCTCCACACTTGTTAACAATGTTGCTAGTGGTCTCAGCATTAGCTCTTTATGAGATATGTTCTTGCGTGAGTTGATCCTCCTATTGTAGGGACTACTACATGTGGTCAATCATTTTTTGGGAGACCCAGCAAACGAGTTTCATCCCTTATAGGGACTTCATCAGGGCAATAAATAGCTCATTATTGTGTTTTCATCTATCTGGTTCTCATCAATTTCAACCAATTAAAAACATGCAAAGTTGCTCACGTCTCGGGCAAAAGCACGCTCCCGCTTCTTGTTCGAATCGAACAGGGATGAAAAACGTTGGCTGAGTCTGCCATAAAATTATTGGAAACTGGCTTGTAATAAAGAATACTTTGGGAAAAATTCCAGCGCTTGGAGAAAAATTCCCAACACAAAGAAATACTCTGATTATGAATTTTAGATCCTAAGTGATTACAGCTAAAAAATCATGGACATGTGAATGAACTAATTGGTAGTATGTTTCCCTCCTACTAAAGAGTGTTTTAACTTCTACCTGGTACCTGAATGCTACCCCTGTGAGAAGGAGGGATAGCACTGACTAGACACTTCCGAATGGTTGTCTCACTACTGAGGTCCAACAACACTAAGAAAGCACAGCTGGAGGAAGGTCATACTGTAGGGTTCATGTAGTGCTGCGAAGGTACCAAGAGGAGAAGGTAAAACTACTTCTGAATCCCTGCCTCGAAGGAGGCACTACTGAATGACTACCATACTGCTAATGTCGTATATCTTATAAACCCTACTTATATGACATTCCTTGAGTAAGGAAGGACATACTATTGGGGCCCTGTAACACGGACACAGCACTCCTATAAACACAGCAGAAGCTCTCTACTACTGAGCAGGCCCTAATCCGTGTGCAGCCTAGTTTGGCTGTTGGGCCAGGTCTCCTGCCATGTCTCTGCCCTTCCTGCTGCAGGCTGCCAAACCTCACTGCAGGGGTTGAATTCTGTTTCTGGCCTCCGACCCAGCCCTGGGCCAAATTAATTGCAAACAGACAACCCCCACTACCCATGGCCTTTGCCAAGCGCAGTGTCGGTTGGCTGCCAGGCCTAATCTTTGGCCAGGCCCTACAGCCAAACCATTACAGGCGCTGCAACCCTGCTGCACACAGCCTTCAGCTGTGCTCAGCAGTGGTCCAACACAGAGTATGGCCTCTGGCTAGTTCCTGTGCTCACCCAGCCTGGAGTAAAGGGTCCCCTTTTAATGTGTTTTTTAAATAAGTTAGTGTAACTTGTTTTGAGAGGGTTAATGTTAAACCCGTTTTTTTTCAATTTATACTTTTTATATTTAGCTTTGGTAAACTGTTTTAAAATTATTTTCTTAAATTGTTTTTCCTACTCTTCTTCACATCTTTAAACTTTGGAAGAAGACCTTGTGGCAGTTTTCAGGTGCTCGGTCATACTACACGAGGTGAAATTTTTGTTCATTTCCTCCGAACGAATAATCTTTTTGCAATGATTGCAGTACATGGAGAACATCATCAAACTGGAGACTTCTTTCTCTTCTGCTTCTTTTAGTACTTCTGTTTGAAAATGTTTCCTCCTCCCCTTCCTCCTGTCACTGCCTCTGTATTTTCAGGCGAGAGTACTCGTTTGGGTGCATGGGTCAGTGGTGTTTGATTATGCCGCTCAAGTTGAACGAGTACCTCCCAGGATGACTGAGCTACTGGACCTGGTCACATAAAGTGCTTGTGACCATTTGAGCATTCAGCAGGGTTTTGCCACAGGAACTGGCCAGACCTTGCAGCCAACCAGTCACGGACAGCCAACCCCCCCCCCCTTTCTGACTTTTGGTTGTCAGCAACAGGTGTTATCCACAGTTCCTCAGCCCAGCCCGCCTCAGGTCTCCAACTTCACTGCACTGCGTATGGCCTTTGGCCAAAGCACAGCAGAGGTTGCTCCAAGGGCCTGCCAAATCCGCGGCTGATGACGAACCCTGTTGCGCATGGCCTTTGACCAAGCACAGTGGGGGTAGCCCGCAGGACCTAGTCTTTGCCCAGGCCCTGCACCCAAAACACCACTGGTGACCAACTCCTGCTGTGCATGGCCTTTGGCGATGCACAGAGCAGGATACCTGCAGGCCCTGTGACCAACCTGCCACAGGTGACCAAAACCCACTGTGCACAGCCTTTAATCGATCTAGTGTCTTGTATATATTTGTATAGCAGGACCCTTCTGGCCCTGAAGGACTCAGTAGGAATGACGTAAGCGTTGGGGTGTGTCTACGTGTGGTTAAATAAAGTTGGTGGCATATTGTAAATCAGTTAACGGTTGCACTGTGAAGAATAAAGAAGTGCAATACAGAGCTCTGTGTGTGGCGTAGTCATTTGCATGCTGTGCACAGCAGTGGCTGGCTGCAGTGCAAAACCCACCGACAGCCAACTCATGCTGAGCACGGCCTATGGGGGTCAAAATTTGTAGTCAAATCAATAGGAAGTGCAGTTGAACCACAACTTCCTAAATGTATATCTGTATATCTATAAGTAAATCTATATGTATTTATATTTGTATATACCTATGTATAGCTATATATAGCTATATATCTATATATATATCTATATATATATATATATAGATATATATACAGATATATATAGATATATATATAGATATATCTATATATATACACACACTCATATGCATTCACACAAAAAACATCAATGATGTCAATTAAGATGTCATAAGTGATGTCATAAATGATGTCATAGCACATGTCATGAGTGATATGCTATGTAAGGTCATAAGCAAGTGCTCTGTTATCTATAACTGGTGAATTCCTGTGTTTTTTTAGTTCAAAACGTTAATGTTGTCACTGACAAATTCACCTATCTATAACGTTACTTCTACCTTTGTTTTTTTTCAGTAAAGTTTTTTTTTTAAACACAAAAACAGATCTTTTTATAGCACCCAAATATAACATTACTTTAACGGCGGCCCCATCCCCATTTCTGGAGAGGGGGGTCTTGCAGCACCCTCCCCTATATTGGAGACATCAGCCCCAGGGGTTGGGGTCCCTGGGGCCTCTAGAGGCTCAGGGAGGGGGCTGCGTGGCCCTTCTCTCCCTTTTACCAAACTTCAGCCCCAGGGGTGGGCTCCCCTGGCTTTTAATGGCTAGAAAGGGGGGCCATGGGGCCCCCATCTCCTTCTTTAAGAAAATCAGCCCGGGGATAGGGTCCCCAGTACCTCATGATCACAGCATTTTTTGCAGATTTTTTTTTCTTTTTGGCCCCAGGGGATCTCTTTGGGGCCTAGGGCATTAGGGTATCCCTACCCTGAGCTGTTATAATATTTTTTTTACTTCAGGACAGGGAACTTAGTCCCTGAGTCCGGTAATGACTGCCAGCAACATGTTTCCCATGTTGCTGGCAGCCAATCAGAGAGCGCGCTCCCATGGGAGTCTGACTCCTGCAGGAGTGTAATGGCCCAAGGGAAATAAAGCTCCCTGGACCAATCAGAACTCATATTTGTAAATTCGCACTCCTGCAAGAGTCTCTTGGAACTCTTGTTGACCCAACCGTCCAGATATAAAATTCTTTTTCAACCTTAATTTCTCAAAAACTACTGAATGGATTTACACCAAATCACAAAAAGCACAATCAAGACCGGGATCTAGCTTCCTGCCAAATTAGGTGCAATTCCACTCAGCAGTTTTTGCTGTAGCCTGTCTTAAAGACGTCTATGGAAAATGCATGGGGATTTTGCGTTTTGGGACCCCTTTTTTCCTCGGCCCCTGCTTGACAGATCACCCCGAAACTTTCCATGAACAAACTAGTCATAAAGTAGTAAATTTTTTTAAATGTTAGTGGAGATTCGTCAAACGGAGCCAAAGCTATTAGCAACACAAAAAACACTTTTCTTATTGAACAGCTGGACCTAACTATAACTACCTAGTTGCGACCGCCACATATGTATGTATGTGTGTATATATATATATATATATATATATTCAACTCCGTAGGCTCAATTTACGTCGGGTTCAGGCGCTCTGTAGTTAGTGCGAGATCCTCGCGGTCGAGCCCAACCGCTACATATCACCCAACTCCTCAAAAAGGACCAGGATCGCTCTCCGCAATGCCGAATATCAAAATTTATTTGCTTAGGTTTCAACCAACAACAACACAGTTCATGATCTGATCAACGTTTCGGTCTCCTCACGAGACCTTGCTCACGATCAATTTACACCCCCAGTGTTCACAAATATATTACTTTTTTCATGTCATTTCCTGTTAACCAGGTTCAACCATTCTTAGTATTCTGGGATTTGTAGTCCTGTTCCTCCACAAGATATAGTACATACTAAGACCAAAATCCATTAACAAGTGCTGTGTGCATAATGCAAAGTGATTATATACAAATTGTGAAAATTGTGAACTAAGGAAAAACTAAAAATTAATTTTAAAAAGGATAAAATTGAGTTCATTTATAACTTATATCCAAAAATGCAATCCCAAACAGTCTTTTTCAATAGTCTTGTTTTCAGGTTATTTTGCAGCTTGGAAAAATTCCAACCGCTCTATTCTTGAAATTATTGTCCCTCTAGTGGGAAGACACAGTTGTATTTGTGAGATGTAATCGGGGATTGCACTTTCGTGTATTTCAATTTGACATGGAGAATGGCACGCGATCCTGAGTTTGATGTTAATTTCTTTACATATGGTTCTGTTTAGAGATGGCTATACAGTTCCTCACTCTGGTTAAGGCCATACGGTGTCAATGTTCTTAAATTAATAATATGGCGTGATTCCTTCTGGCGCAGTATTTTCTCTCTATTGCCGCCCCTGTTGTTGAGTGGGACTGTTTCAATACCATAAAACTTCAACAGTTTCCAATTACTCATATGTGCTTGTTCCATATGTTTCGCTACAGCGTTTGTTTTATCCTTGTTTGATGTTGCCCTAACATGTTCTAGTATACGTTTCTTAAGTTCACAGATTGTACTGCCAACATATTTGAGGTGGCATGGGCACTCTATTACATATACTGTGAATTGGCTTTTGCATGATATCAATTCTTTGATTTTCCAACTTTTATTGTTCGCTAGTTTGACTTCAGTCGTTGGTTTTGCAATCTGACATACCTTACAATTGTGACATTTTATGAAACCTTTTGTGTTAAGCCATTGGTTGTTTTGTTTTCCTTTATAATGACTATGGATTAATTGATCTTTCAAATTTCTGGCTCTTCGGTATGTAATCATTGGATGTTTTCCTATGGTTTTACCTACAGTTTCATCCATTTGTACAATTTTCCAGTTTTTCCTTATGATTTTTTGTATCTGTTTGCAGTCTTTTGAGTAATCCATGATCATTCTTATGGGTTCCATTTTGTCAACTTCAATTTTTGGCTTTGGGATTAGACAATCTTCTCTTGATCTTTCATTTGCTCTTTTCCAGCATCTTGTTACTATGCTCTTGTTGTATTGTCGTTGTTCAAACCTTTTCGCCGTAGCTTTGCTGTGTTTTTGCCATTCCTCTTCTTCTGTGCAGATTCTGCGGAGACGCAAGAATTCGCCATAGGGTATGCTTGCGATAAGTGACGGCTGATGGCAGCTGGTTGCTTCTAATATTGCATTAGTGGCGGTGGCTTTGCGATGCAATGTCGTGTGAATTTGGCCGTTTTTATATATATTTCTGTATCCAAAAAGATGACTCTTTCCGCACTAAATTCATATGTAAATTTCAAATTTTTGGTGCTGGTGTTTAAGATTGTAAAATAGTCCTGGAAATCTGTTTTTGTTCCGTCCCAAATGATTAGTAAGTCATCTATGTAACGACTCCACATTACTATCCTGTTTGCATGCATATCGTATTGTGGATGCCAAGCCACCTCTTTCTCCCACCAACCCATCGCCAAGCAGGCATAGCTTGGGCTGAAGGAAAATCCCATCGCCGTCCCTTTGTTTTGGCGATAGATTTCCTCCCCAAAAACGAAAATGTTCTGTGTCAGACATATTGATATCAGTTCCAACAGCATCTTATTGTGGTCACTGTAATGTATGTTTCTTTCTTGTAAAAGAATTCACAGGCCCTCATTCCCAACTCATTCTCAATGTTCGTGTAAAGGGCTATGACGTCCATCGTAACAAGATGGTACGTCTCTTGCCAAGGAGTATTCTGTAAATTTCTCAACAGGTTAGTAGTATCTTTTATGTAGGAGTTTAATTGTGAAACATAAGGTGATAGAAAAAAGTCAATATAGTTTGCTATAGGTTCAAGCAAGGAACCCTTAGCTGATAAAATCGGTCTCCCAGGTGTTTTTTTGAATCCTTATGTAATTTTGGTAAAAATACATGGTCGCAGTGACTGGAAATTGAACCGTTAAATATTTAGCCTCTTCTTCATCAATTAGTTTGTTCTGTTGCCAAGTCAATAGTTTTTTATCCAAATGTCTTTTGATGTCAGTCTTTGGATTTTGTTTCAGCCTCTCATAATATTCTGCATCTTTCAATTGTCGATGGGCTTCTGTCACATAGGTACTTCGATCCATTATCACTACGTTGCCCCCTTTATCAGCAATTTTCAATTCGATTTGGGTATCTGTTTTTAAACCCTCCAAGGCTTCCCTTTCCGCATTCGTTAGATTGTCTTTATATTTGGATTTATGGAGTTTATACATGTCCCGAACCACAGCTTCCTGGAATAGGTCTACTTTGTTCCCTGGTGTAAGTTGAGGGTAGTATTTAGATTTTGGCTTTTTCTTACTCAGACCTGCTCCCATTTGGGTGCACGCTGCCTGTAGGTCTAGATTCTCATTTTCTTCTTCGATGTTGAGATTTAGCAGAGTGATGAAACTATTTGCATCTCTGGCCGTTAAGTTAGAGACTGGTTGTGTTAGAAGTCTAGGTCTTGTTTTTTCTGGATTTTCTTGAAAGATTTTGGCAAGCTTGATTTTTCTAACATATTTATAAAAGTCAATTCTGAGTTGTGCAAAATCCAGTTGTTGTGTTGGGCAAAAATTTATGCCCCGTTTGAGTAGTGAGATTTCCGCTTCTGACATTGGTCTTTTTGATAAATTTACTACTTGTAGTTCATCCATGGGGTTTAGTAATTCTTCTTCTGTCTCATGCTCCTCGTTTGGGCACCGATTTTCTCTGCCGTCTCGTTTAGCTCTCTTGCCTCTTCTCTTTTGTTTCTTGGGGCCCAATTTCTTCCTCTTGCTCTGCCCCTTTGATATTGTTGCCCCATACGTTGTTGCTCCCATTGTCTCTGTTGAAGTACGAGGCGCATATCCCCTAAAAAAGTCAGTTTTGCTGGATCTGTTGGTGTTTCTAAGTCTCCTTCACTTACGTCCGTCGAGGTAAGTGAGGAGAGGCTGCTGGATGTGCCAGAAATATTGCTCATTTTGTTTTGTTTGAAAACATCAAATTTGCGAGCGAACGTAAAAATCCGTCCTTCTATGTAATCATTTTTGTCTCGTAAGAACTTAGTTTGTTTTCTTATTCTCACTGTCTCTTCATGTTTCTCAATTTGACCTTCCAGGTCCTCTTTAAATTTTATCATCTCTGCTGTTAATTTCAGTGTTGACAGTTCTTGTTCCAGATCATGTAATTGTTCCTTAATTTGGTTTAGGCTTATCTCGATATGTTTAGTCAGAATATTCATTAATCCTAATGATGAATTCAAAATGAACTCCCCCATTCCTGTAGGAGTTCATTTGTAGAGTCTTGATTGCTTGGCATGAGCATTATCCTTAAGCCTCTGGGCACTCTCCGCACTTCAAGGTACTTCTTTATTGTAATTAGCTCCCAGGATTTATTTATTTCCTTCCTGCTTAGTTTCTCCCATGTTCTTAGTTTACTTTTTGTGTCCATTTTACCCCCTGTTAATTTTGATTGGGGTTCGTTTACCACATTGATATCCTTTTCAAACATTGTTGTGACAAACTCATTACGCGTGGCTTCACGTTTCTCCATGGTCAATTAGCCTCTTTAAAATAGTATCTGTATTTTCTTCGTGTGCGTTATTGTTGAAACCCACTGTTTCCCTTAGCTTTCATGCAGCGGCATTGCGTGTAACAATTACAGAAACAAAGTGTCCAATTTGGTTTTCACCCGCCCGTTTACAATGCAACCTGCAGTGCGGTACCTTAGTTCAATTGTTTCTGTATTCTTTTACAACAAACCGGCTTCGCGCAGAATGCGCCTTTCGAACAAGCACACCACCGATTATGCTGACAAACGAAACACTCTTACCTCGACCCTCCGGTTTATGGCTTGAATGTCCGTTACCCTCAGCTTTCACGGGTGTGCTCCTTGCTTCGTTACGCCGGCGGTCGCCTCTCCGACTTTCAAAATTCAACTCCGTAGGCTCAATTTACGTCGGGTTCAGGCGCTCTGTAGTTAGTGCGAGATCCTCGCGGTCGAGCCCAACCGCTACATATCACCCAACTCCTCAAAAGGACCAGGATCGCTCTCCGCAATGCCGAATATCAAAATGTATTTGCTTAGGTTTCAACCAACAACAACACAGTTCATGATCTGATCAACGTTTCGGTCTCCTCACGAGACCTTGCTCACGATCAATTTACACCCCCCAGTGTTCACAAATATATTACTTTTTTCATGTCATTTCCTGTTAACCAGGTTCAACCATTCTTAGTATTCTGGGATTTGTAGTCCTGTTCCTCCACAAGATATAGTACATACTAAGACCAAAATCCATTAACAAGTGCTGTGTGCATAATGCAAAGTGATTATATACAAATTGTGAAAATTGTGAACTAAGGAAAAACTAAAAATTAATTTAAAAAGGATAAAATTGAGTTCATTTATAACTTATATCCAAAAATGCAATCCCAAACAGTCTTTTTCAATAGTCTTGTTTTCAGGTTATTTTGCAGCTTGGAAAAATTCCAACCGCTCTATTCTTGAAATTATTGTCCCTCTAGTGGGAAGACACAGTTGTATTTGTGAGATGTAATCGGGGATTGCACTTTCGTGTATTTCAATTTGACATGGAGAATGGCACGCGATCCTGAGTTTGATGTTCATTTCTTTACATATGGTTCTGTTTAGAGATGGCTATACAGTTCCTCACTCTGGTTAAGGCCATACGGTGTCAATGTTCTTAAATTAATAATATGGCGTGATTCCTTCTGGCGCAGTATTTTCTCTCTATTGCCGCCCCTGTTGTTGAGTGGGACTGTTTCAATACCACAAAACTTCAACAGTTTCCAATTACTCATATGTGCTTGTTCCATATGTTTCGCTACAGCGTTTGTTTTATCCTTGTTTGATGTTGCCCTAACATGTTCTAGTATACGTTTCTTAAGTTCACAGATTGTACTGCCAACATATTTGAGGTGGCATGGGCACTCTATTACATATACTGTGAATTGGCTTTTGCATGATATCAATTCTTTGATTTTCCAACTTTTATTGTTCGCTAGTTTGACTTCAGTCGTTGGTTTTGCAATCTGACATACCTTACAATTGTGACATTTTATGAAACCTTTTGTGTTAAGCCATTGGTTGTTTTGTTTTCCTTTATAATGACTATGGATTAATTGATCTTTCAAATTTCTGGCTCTTCGGTATGTAATCATTGGATGTTTTCCTATGGTTTTACCTACAGTTTCATCCATTTGTACAATTTTCCAGTTTTTCCTTATGATTTTTTGTATCTGTTTGCAGTCTTTTGAGTAATCCATGATCATTCTTATGGGTTCCATTTTGTCAACTTCAATTTTTGGCTTTGGGATTAGACAATCTTCTCTTGATCTTTCATTTGCTCTTTTCCAGCATCTTGTTACTATGCTCTTGTTGTATTGTCGTTGTTCAAACCTTTTCGCCGTAGCTTTGCTGTGTTTTTGCCATTCCTCTTCTTCTGTGCAGATTCTGCGGAGACGCAAGAATTCGCCATAGGGTATGCTTGCGATAAGTGACGGCTGATGGCAGCTGGTTGCTTCTAATATTGCATTAGTGGCGGTGGCTTTGCGATGCAATGTCGTGTGAATTTGGCCGTTTTTTATATATATTTCTGTATCCAAAAAGATGACTCTTTCCGCACTAAATTCATATGTAAATTTCAAATTTTTGGTGCTGGTGTTTAAGATTGTAAAATAGTCCTGGAAATCTGTTTTTGTTCCGTCCCAAATGATTAGTAAGTCATTTATGTAACGACTCCACATTACTATCCTGTTTGCATGCATATCGTATTGTGGATGCCAAGCCACCTCTTTCTCCCACCAACCCATCGCCAAGCAGGCATAGCTTGGGCTGAAGGAAAATCCCATCGCCGTCCCTTTGTTTTGGCGATAGATTTCCTCCCAAAAACGAAAATGTTCTGTGTCAGACATATTGATATCAGTTCCAACAGCATCTTATTGTGGTCACTGTAATGTATGTTTCTTTCTTGTAAAAAGAATTCACAGGCCCTCATTCCCAACTCATTCTCAATGTTCGTGTAAAGGGCTATGACGTCCATCGTAACAAGATGGTACGTCTCTTGCCAAGGAGTATTCTGTAAATTTCTCAACAGGTTAGTAGTATCTTTTATGTAGGAGTTTAATTGTGAAACATAAGGTGATAGAAAAAGTCAATATAGTTTGCTATAGGTTCAAGCAAGGAACCCTTAGCTGATAAAATCGGTCTCCCAGGTGTTTTTTTTTAATCCTTATGTAATTTTGGTAAAAAATACATGGTCGCAGTGACTGGAAATTAAACCGTTAAATATTTAGCCTCTTCTTCATCAATTAGTTTGTTCTGTTGCCAAGTCAATAGTTTTTTATCCAAATGTCTTTTGATGTCAGTCGTTGGATTTTGTTTCAGCCTCTCATAATATTCTGCATCTTTCAATTGTCGATGGGCTTCTGTCACATAGGTACTTCGATCCATTATCACTACGTTGCCCCCTTTATCAGCAATTTTCAATTCGATTTGGGTATCTGTTTTTAAACCCTCCAAGGCTTCCCTTTCCGCATTCGTTAGATTGTCTTTATATTTGGATTTATGGAGTTTATACATGTCCCGAACCACAGCTTCCTGGAATAGGTCTACTTTGTTCCCTGGTGTAAGTTGAGGGTAGTATTTAGATTTTGGCTTTTTCTTACTCAGACCTGCTCCCATTTGGGTGCACGCTGCCTGTAGGTCTAGATTCTCATTTTCTTCTTCGATGTTGAGATTTAGCAGAGTGATGAAACTATTTGCATCTCTGGCCGTTAAGTTAGAGACTGGTTGTGTTAGAAGTCTAGGTCTTGTTTTTTCTGGATTTTCTTGAAAGATTTTGGCAAGCTTGATTTTTCTAACATATTTATAAAAGTCAATTCTGAGTTGTGCAAAATCCAGTTGTTGTGTTGGGCAAAAATGTATGCCCCGTTTGAGTAGTGAGATTTCCGCTTCTGACATTGGTCTTTTTGATAAATTTACTACTTGTAGTTCATCCATGGGGTTTAGTAATTCTTCTTCTGTCTCATGCTCCTCGTTTGGGCACCGATTTTCTCTGCCGTCTCGTTTAGCTCTCTTGCCTCTTCTCTTTTGTTTCTTGGGGCCCAATTTCTTCCTCTTGCTCTGCCCCTTTGATATTGTTGCCCCATACGTTGTTGCTCCCATTGTCTCTGTTGAAGTACGAGGCGCATATCCCCTAAAAAGTCAGTTTTGCTGGATCTGTTGGTGTTTCTAAGTCTCCTTCACTTACGTCCGTCGAGGTAAGTGAGGAGAGGCTGCTGGATGTGCCAGAAATATTGCTCATTTTGTTTTGTTTGAAAACATCAATTTTGCGAGCGAACGTAAAAATCCGTCCTTCTATGTAATCATTTTTGTCTCGTAAGAACTTAGTTTGTTTTCTTATTCTCACTGTCTCTTCATGTTTCTCAATTTGACCTTCCAGGTCCTCTTTAAATTTTATCATCTCTGCTGTTAATTTCAGTGTTGACAGTTCTTGTTCCAGATCATGTAATTGTTCCTTAATTTGGTTTAGGCTTATCTCGATATGTTTAGTCAGAATATTCATTAATCCTAATGATGAATTCAAAATGAACTCCCCCATTCCTGTAGGAGTTCATTTGTAGAGTCTTGATTGCTTGGCATGAGCATTATCCTTAAGCCTCTGGGCACTCTCCGCACTTCAAGGTACTTCTTTATTGTAATTAGCTCCCAGGATTTATTTATTTCCTTCCTGCTTAGTTTCTCCCATGTTCTTAGTTTACTTTTTGTGTCCGTTTTACCCCCTGTTAATTTTGATTGGGGTTCGTTTACCACATTGATATCCTTTTCAAACATTGTTGTGACAAACTCATTACGCGTGGCTTCACGTTTCTCCATGGTCAATTAGCCTCTTTAAAATAGTATCTGTATTTTCTTCGTGTGCGTTATTGTTGAAACCCACTGTTTCCCTTAGCTTTCATGCAGCGGCATTGCGTGTAACAATTACAGAAACAAAGTGTCCAATTTGGTTTTCACCCGCCCGTTTACAATGCAACCTGCAGTGCGGTACCTTAGTTCAATTGTTTCTGTATTCTTTTACAACAAACCGGCTTCGCGCAGAATGCGCCTTTCGAACAAGCACACCACCGATTATGCTGACAAACGAAACACTCTTACCTCGACCCTCCGGTTTATGGCTTGAATGTCCGTTACCCTCAGCTTTCACGGGTGTGCTCCTTGCTTCGTTACGCCGGCGGTCGCCTCTCCGACTTTCAAAATTCAACTCCGTAGGCTCAATTTACGTCGGGTTCAGGCGCTCTGTAGTTAGTGCGAGATCCTCGCGGTCGAGCCCAACCGCTACATATCACCCAACTCCTCAAAAAGGACCAGGATCGCTCTCCGCAATGCCGAATAGCAAAATTTATTTGCTTAGGTTTCAACCAACAACAACACAGTTCATGATCTGATCAACGTTTCGGTCTCCTCACGAGACCTTGCTCACGATCAATTTACACCCCCCAGTGTTCACAAATAACCTGAAAACAAGACTATTGAAAAAGACTGTTTGGGATTGCATTTTTGGATATAAGTTATAAATGAACTCAATTTTATCCTTTTTAAAATTAATTTTTAGTTTTTCCTTAGTTCACAATTTTCACAATTTGTATATAATCACTTTGCATTATGCACACAGCACTTGTTAATGGATTTTGGTCTTAGTATGTACTATATCTTGTGGAGGAACAGGACTACAAATCCCAGAATACTAAGAATGGTTGAACCTGGTTAACAGGAAATGACATGAAAAAAGTAATATATTTGTGAACACTGGGGGTGTAAATTGATCGTGAGCAAGGTCTCGTGAGGAGACCGAAACGTTGATCAGATCATGAACTGTGTTGTTGTTGGTTGAAACCTAAGCAAATAAATTTTGATATTCGGCATTGCGGAGAGCGATCCTGGTCCTTTTGAGGAGTTGGGTGATATGTAGCGGTTGGGCTCGACCGCGACGATCTCGCACTAACTACAGAGCGCCTGAACCCGACGTAAATTGAGCCTACGGAGTTGAATTTTGAAAGTCGGAGAGGCGACCGCCGGCGTAACGAAGCAAGGAGCACACCCGTGAAAGCTGAGGGTAACGGACATTCAAGCCATAAACCGGAGGGTCGAGGTAAGAGTGTTTCGTTTGTCAGCATAATCGGTGGTGTGCTTGATTGAAAGGCGCATTCTGCGCGAAGCCGGTTTGTTGTAAAAGAATACAGAAACAATTGAACTAAGGTACCGCACTGCAGGTTGCATTGTAAACGGGCGGGTGAAAACCAAATTGGACACTTTGTTTCTGTAATTGTTACACGCCATGCCGCTGCATGAAAGCTAAGGGAAACAGTGGGTTTCAACAATAACGCACACGAAGAAAATACAGATACTATTTTAAAGAGGCTAATTGACCATGGAGAAACGTGAAGCCACGCGTAATGAGTTTGTCACAACAATGTTTGAAAAGGATATCAATGTGGTAAACGAACCCCAATCAAAATTAACAGGGGGTAAAACGGACACAAAAAGTAAACTAAGAACATGGGAGAAACTAAGCAGGAAGGAAATAAATAAATCCTGGGAGCTAATTACAATAAAGAAGTACCTTGAAGTGCGGAGAGTGCCCAGAGGCTTAAGGATAATGCTCATGCCAAGCAATCAAGACTCTACAAATGAACTCCTACAGGAATGGGGGAGTTCATTTTGAATTCATCATTAGGATTAATGAATATTCTGACTAAACATATCGAGATAAGCCTAAACCAAATTAAGGAACAATTACATGATCTGGAACAAGAACTGTCAACACTGAAATTAACAGCAGAGATGATAAAATTTAAAGAGGACCTGGAAGGTCAAATTGAGAAACATGAAGAGACAGTGAGAATAAGAAAACAAACTAAGTTCTTACGAGACAAAAATGATTACATAGAAGGACGGATTTTTACGTTCGCTCGCAAATTTGATGTTTTCAAACAAAACAAAATGAGCAATATTTCTGGCACATCCAGCAGCCTCTCCTCACTTACCTCGACGGACGTAAGTGAAGGAGACTTAGAAACACCAACAGATCCAGCAAAACTGACTTTTTAGGGGATATGCGCCTCGTACTTCAACAGAGACAATGGGAGCAACAACGTATGGGGCAACAATATCAAAGGGGCAGAGCAAGAGGAAGAAATTGGGCCCCAAGAAACAAAAGAGAAGAGGCAAGAGAGCTAAACGAGACGGCAGAGAAAATCGGTGCCCAAACGAGGAGCATGAGACAGAAGAAGAATTACTAAACCCCATGGATGAACTACAAGTAGTAAATTTATCAAAAAGACCAATGTCAGAAGCGGAAATCTCACTACTCAAACGGGGCATACATTTTTGCCCAACACAACAACTGGATTTTGCACAACTCAGAATTGACTTTTATAAATATGTTAGAAAAATCAAGCTTGCCAAAATCTTTCAAGAAAATCCAGAAAAACAAGACCTAGACTTCTAACACAACCAGTCTCTAACTTAACGGCCAGAGATGCAAATAGTTTCATCACTCTGCTAAATCTCAACATCGAAGAAGAAAATGAGAATCTAGACCTACAGGCAGCGTGCACCCAAATGGGAGCAGGTCTGAGTAAGAAAAAGCCAAAATCTAAATACTACCCTCAACTTACACCAGGGAACAAAGTAGACCTATTCCAGGAAGCTGTGGTTCGGGACATGTATAAACTCCATAAATCCAAATATAAAGACAATCTAACGAATGCGGAAAGGGAAGCCTTGGAGGGTTTAAAAACAGATACCCAAATCGAATTGAAAATTGCTGATAAAGGGGGCAACGTAGTGATAATGGATCGAAGTACCTATGTGACAGAAGCCCATCGACAATTGAAAGATGCAGAATATTATGAGAGGCTGAAACAAAATCCAACGACTGACATCAAAAGACATTTGGATAAAAAACTATTGACTTGGCAACAGAACAAACTAATTGATGAAGAAGAGGCTAAATATTTAACGGTTCAATTTCCAGTCACTGCGACCATGTATTTTTTACCAAAATTACATAAGGATTCAAAAACCACCTGGGAGACCGATTTTATCAGCTAAGGGTTCCTTGCTTGAACCTATAGCAAACTATATTGACTTTTTTCTATCACCTTATGTTTCACAATTAAACTCCTACATAAAAGATACTACTAACCTGTTGAGAAATTTACAGAATACTCCTTGGCAAGAGACGTACCATCTTGTTACGATGGACGTCATAGCCCTTTACACGAACATTGAGAATGAGTTGGGAATGAGGGCCTGTGAATTCTTTTACAAGAAAGAAACATACATTACAGTGACCACAATAAGATGCTGTTGGAACTGATATCAATATGTCTGACACAGAACATTTTCGTTTTTGGGAGGAAATCTATCGCCAAAACAAAGGGACGGCGATGGGATTTTCCTTCAGCCCAAGCTACGCCTGCTTGGCGATGGGTTGGTGGGAGAAAGAGGTGGCTTGGCATCCACAATACGATATGCATGCAAACAGGATAGTAATGTGGAGTCGTTACATAGATGACTTACTAATCATTTGGGACGGAACAAAAACAGATTTCCAGGACTATTTTACAATCTTAAACACCAGCACCAAAAATTTGAAATTTACATATGAATTTAGTGCGGAAAGAGTCATCTTTTTGGATACAGAAATATATATAAAAAACGGCCAAATTCACACGACATTGCATCGCAAAGCCACCGCCACTAATGCAATATTAGAAGCAACCAGCTGCCATCAGCCGTCACTTATCGCAAGCATACCCTATGGCGAATTCTTGCGTCTCCGCAGAATCTGCACAGAAGAAGAGGAATGGCAAAAACACAGCAAAGCTACGGCGAAAAGGTTTGAACAACGACAATACAACAAGAGCATAGTAACAAGATGCTGGAAAAGAGCAAATGAAAGATCAAGAGAAGATTGTCTAATCCCAAAGCCAAAAATTGAAGTTGACAAAATGGAACCCATAAGAATGATCATGGATTACTCAAAAGACTGCAAACAGATACAAAAAATCATAAGGAAAAACTGGAAAATTGTACAAATGGATGAAACTGTAGGTAAAACCATAGGAAAACATCCAATGATTACATACCGAAGAGCCAGAAATTTGAAAGATCAATTAATCCATAGTCATTATAAAGGAAAACAAAACAACCAATGGCTTAACACAAAAGGTTTCATAAAATGTCACAATTGTAAGGTATGTCAGATTGCAAAACCAACGACTGAAGTCAAACTAGCGAACAATAAAAGTTGGAAAATCAAAGAATTGATATCATGCAAAAGCCAATTCACAGTATATGTAATAGAGTGCCCATGCCACCTCAAATATGTTGGCAGTACAATCTGTGAACTTAAGAAACGTATACTAGAACATGTTAGGGCAACATCAAACAAGGATAAAACAAACGCTGTAGCGAAACATATGGAACAAGCACATATGAGTAATTGGAAACTGTTGAAGTTTTATGGTATTGAAACAGTCCCACTCAACAACAGGGGCGGCAATAGAGAGAAAATACTGCGCCAGAAGGAATCACGCCATATTATTAATTTAAGAACATTGACACCGTATGGCCTTAACCAGAGTGAGGAACTGTATAGCCATCTCTAAACAGAACCATATGTAAAGAAATGAACATCAAACTCAGGATCGCGTGCCATTCTCCATGTCAAATTGAAATACACGAAAGTGCAATCCCGATTACATCTCACAAATACAACTGTGTCTTCCCACTAGAGGGACAATAATTTCAAGAATAGAGCGGTTGGAATTTTTCCAAGCTGCAAAATAACCTGAAAACAAGACTATTGAAAAAGACTGTTTGGGATTGCATTTTTGGATATAAGTTATAAATGAACTCAATTTTATCCTTTTTAAAATTAATTTTTAGTTTTTCCTTAGTTCACAATTTTCACAATTTGTATATAATCACTTTGCATTATGCACACAGCACTTGTTAATGGATTTTGGTCTTAGTATGTACTATATCTTGTGGAGGAACAGGACTACAAATCCCAGAATACTAAGAATGGTTGAACCTGGTTAACAGGAAATGACATGAAAAAAGTAATATATTTGTGAACACTGGGGGTGTAAATTGATCGTGAGCAAGGTCTCGTGAGGAGACCGAAACGTTGATCAGATCATGAACTGTGTTGTTGTTGGTTGAAACCTAAGCAAATAAATTTTGATATTCGGCATTGCGGAGAGCGATCCTGGTCCTTTTGAGGAGTTGGGTGATATGTAGCGGTTGGGCTCGACCGCGACGATCTCGCACTAACTACAGAGCGCCTGAACCCGACGTAAATTGAGCCTACGGAGTTGAATTTTGAAAGTCGGAGAGGCGACCGCCGGCGTAACGAAGCAAGGAGCACACCCGTGAAAGCTGAGGGTAACGGACATTCAAGCCATAAACCGGAGGGTCGAGGTAAGAGTGTTTCGTTTGTCAGCATAATCGGTGGTGTGCTTGTTCGAAAGCGCATTCTGCGCGAAGCCGGTTTGTTGTAAAAGAATACAGAAACAATTGAACTAAGGTACCGCACTGCAGGTTGCATTGTAAACGGGCGGGGAAAACCAAATTGGACACTTTGTTTCTGTAATTGTTACACGCCATGCCGCTGCATGAAAGCTAAGGGAAACAGTGGGTTTCAACAATAACGCACACGAAGAAAATACAGATACTATTTTAAAGAGGCTAATTGACCATGGAGAAACGTGAAGCCACGCGTAATGAGTTTGTCACAACAATGTTTGAAAAGGATATCAATGTGGTAAACGAACCCCAATCAAAATTAACAGGGGGTAAAACGGACACAAAAAGTAAACTAAGAACATGGGAGAAACTAAGCAGGAAGGAAATAAATAAATCCTGGGAGCTAATTACAATAAAGAAGTACCTTGAAGTGCGGAGAGTGCCCAGAGGCTTAAGGATAATGCTCATGCCAAGCAATCAAGACTCTACAAATGAACTCCTACAGGAATGGGGGAGTTCATTTTGAATTCATCATTAGGATTAATGAATATTCTGACTAAACATATCGAGATAAGCCTAAACCAAATTAAGGAACAATTACATGATCTGGAACAAGAACTGTCAACACTGAAATTAACAGCAGAGATGATAAAATTTAAAGAGGACCTGGAAGGTCAAATTGAGAAACATGAAGAGACAGTGAGAATAAGAAAACAAACTAAGTTCTTACGAGACAAAAATGATTACATAGAAGGACGGATTTTTACGTTCGCTCGCAAATTTGATGTTTTCAAACAAAACAAAAGGAGCAATATTTCTGGCACATCCAGCAGCCTCTCCTCACTTACCTCGACGGACGTAAGTGACGGAGACTTAGAAACACCAACAGATCCAGAAAAACTGACTTTTTTAGGGGATATGCGCCTCGTACTTCAACAGAGACAATGGGAGCAACAACATATGGGGCAACAATATCAAAGGGGCAGAGCAAGAGGAAGAAATTGGGCCCCAAGAAACAAAAGAGAAGAGGCAAGAGAGCTAAACGAGACGGCAGAGAAAATCGGTGCCCAAACGAGGAGCATGAGACAGAAGAAGAATTACTAAACCCCATGGATGAACTACAAGTAGTAAATTTATCAAAAAGACCAATGTCAGAAGCGGAAATCTCACTACTCAAACGGGGCATACATTTTTGCCCAACACAACAACTGGATTTTGCACAACTCAGAATTGACTTTTATAAATATGTTAGAAAAATCAAGCTTGCCAAAATCTTTCAAGAAAATCCAGAAAAACAAGACCTAGACTTCTAACACAACCAGTCTCTAACTTAACGGCCAGAGATGCAAATAGTTTCATCACTCTGCTAAATCTCAACATCGAAGAAGAAAATGAGAATGTAGACCTACAGGCAGCGTGCACCCAAATGGGAGCAGGTCTGAGTAAGAAAAAGCCAAAATCTAAATACTACCCTCAACTTACACCAGGGAACAAAGTAGACCTATTCCAGGAAGCTGTGGTTCGGGACATGTATAAACTCCATAAATCCAAATATAAAGACAATCTAACGAATGCGGAAAGGGAAGCCTTGAAGGGTTTAAAAACAGATACCCAAATCGAATTGAAAATTGCTGATAAAGGGGGCAACGTAGTGATAATGGATCGAAGTACCTATGTGACAGAAGCCCATCGACAATTGAAAGATGCAGAATATTATGAGAGGCTGAAACAAAATCCAACGACTGACATCAAAAGACATTTGGATAAAAAACTATTGACTTGGCAACAGAACAAACTAATTGATGAAGAAGAGGCTAAATATTTAACGGTTCAATTTCCAGTCACTGCGACCATGTATTTTTTACCAAAATTACATAAGGATTCAAAAAAACCACCTGGGAGACCGATTTTATCAGCTAAGGGTTCCTTGCTTGAACCTATAGCAAACTATATTGACTTTTTCTATCACCTTATGTTTCACAATTAAACTCCTACATAAAAGATACTACTAACCTGTTGAGAAATTTACAGAATACTCCTTGGCAAGAGACGTACCATCTTGTTACGATGGACGTCATAGCCCTTTACACGAACATTGAGAATGAGTTGGGAATGAGGGCCTGTGAATTCTTTTTACAAGAAAGAAACATACATTACAGTGACCACAATAAGATGCTGTTGGAACTGATATCAATATGTCTGACACAGAACATTTTCGTTTTTGGGGAGGAAATCTATCGCCAAAACAAAGGGACGGCGATGGTATTTTCCTTCAGCCCAAGCTACGCCTGCTTGGCGATGGGTTGGTGGGAGAAAGAGGTGGCTTGGCATCCACAATACGATATGCATGCAAACAGGATAGTAATGTGGAGTCGTTACATAGATGACTTACTAATCATTTGGGACGGAACAAAAACAGATTTCCAGGACTATTTTACAATCTTAAACACCAGCACCAAAAATTTGAAATTTACATATGAATTTAGTGCGGAAAGAGTCATCTTTTTGGATACAGAAATATATATAAAAAACGGCCAAATTCACACGACATTGCATCGCAAAGCCACCGCCACTAATGCAATATTAGAAGCAACCAGCTGCCATCAGCCGTCACTTATCGCAAGCATACCCTATGGCGAATTCTTGCGTCTCCGCAGAATCTGCACAGAAGAAGAGGAATGGCAAAAACACAGCAAAGCTACGGCGAAAAGGTTTGAACAACGACAATACAACAAGAGCATAGTAACAAGATGCTGGAAAAGAGCAAATGAAAGATCAAGAGAAGATTGTCTAATCCCAAAGCCAAAAATTGAAGTTGACAAAATGGAACCCATAAGAATGATCATGGATTACTCAAAAGACTGCAAACAGATACAAAAAATCATAAGGAAAAACTGGAAAATTGTACAAATGGATGAAACTGTAGGTAAAACCATAGGAAAACATCCAATGATTACATACCGAAGAGCCAGAAATTTGAAAGATCAATTAATCCATAGTCATTATAAAGGAAAACAAAACAACCAATGGCTTAACACAAAAGGTTTCATAAAATGTCACAATTGTAAGGTATGTCAGATTGCAAAACCAACGACTGAAGTCAAACTAGCGAACAATAAAAGTTGGAAAATCAAAGAATTGATATCATGCAAAAGCCAATTCACAGTATATGTAATAGAGTGCCCATGCCACCTCAAATATGTTGGCAGTACAATCTGTGAACTTAAGAAACGTATACTAGAACATGTTAGGGCAACATCAAACAAGGATAAAACAAACGCTGTAGCGAAACATATGGAACAAGCACATATGAGTAATTGGAAACTGTTGAAGTTTTATGGTATTGAAACAGTCCCACTCAACAACAGGGGCGGCAATAGAGAGAAAATACTGCGCCAGAAGGAATCACGCCATATTATTAATTTAAGAACATTGACACCGTATGGCCTTAACCAGAGTGAGGAACTGTATAGCCATCTCTAAACAGAACCATATGTAAAGAAATGAACATCAAACTCAGGATCGCGTGCCATTCTCCATGTCAAATTGAAATACACGAAAGTGCAATCCCCGATTACATCTCACAAATACAACTGTGTCTTCCCACTAGAGGGACAATAATTTCAAGAATAGAGCGGTTGGAATTTTTCCAAGCTGCAAAATAACCTGAAAACAAGACTATTGAAAAAGACTGTTTGGGATTGCATTTTTGGATATAAGTTATAAATGAACTCAATTTTATCCTTTTTAAAATTAATTTTTAGTTTTTCCTTAGTTCACAATTTTCACAATTTGTATATAATCACTTTGCATTATGCACACAGCACTTGTTAATGGATTTTGGTCTTAGTATGTACTATATCTTGTGGAGGAACAGGACTACAAATCCCAGAATACTAAGAATGGTTGAACCTGGTTAACAGGAAATGACATGAAAAAAGTAATATATTTGTGAACACTGGGGGTGTAAATTGATCGTGAGCAAGGTCTCGTGAGGAGACCGAAACGTTGATCAGATCATGAACTGTGTTGTTGTTGGTTGAAACCTAAGCAAATAAATTTTGATATTCGGCATTGCGGAGAGCGATCCTGGTCCTTTTGAGGAGTTGGGTGATATGTAGCGGTTGGGCTCGACCGCGACGATCTCGCACTAACTACAGAGCGCCTGAACCCAACGTAAATTGAGCCTCACGGAGTTGAATTTTGAAAGTCGGAGAGGCGACCGCCGGCGTAACGAAGCAAGGAGCACACCCGTGAAAGCTGAGGGTAACGGACATTCAAGCCATAAACCGGAGGGTCGAGGTAAGAGTGTTTCGTTTGTCAGCATAATCGGTGGTGTGCTTGTTCGGAAGGCGCATTCTGCGCGAAGCCGGTTTGTTGTAAAAGAATACAGAAACAATTGAACTAAGGTACCGCACTGCAGGTTGCATTGTAAACGGGCGGGTGAAAACCAAATTGGACACTTTGTTTCTGTAATTGTTACACGCAATGCCGCTGCCTGAAAGCTAAGGGAAACAGTGGGTTTCAACAATAACGCACACGAAGAAAATACAGATACTATTTTAAAGAGGCTAATTGACCATGGAGAAACGTGAAGCCACGCGTAATGAGTTTGTCACAACAATGTTTGAAAAGGATATCAATGTGGTAAACGAACCCCAATCAAAATTAACAGGGGGTAAAACGGACACAAAAAGTAAACTAAGAACATGGGAGAAACTAAGCAGGAAGGAAATAAATAAATCCTGGGAGCTAATTACAATAAAGAAGTACCTTGAAGTGCGGAGAGTGCCCAGAGGCTTAAGGATAATGCTCATGCCAAGCAATCAAGACTCTACAAATGAACTCCTACAGGAATGGGGGAGTTCATTTTGAATTCATCATTAGGATTAATGAATATTCTGACTAAACATATCGAGATAAGCCTAAACCAAATTAAGGAACAATTACATGATCTGGAACAAGAACTGTCAACACTGAAATTAACAGCAGAGATGATAAAATTTAAAGAGGACCTGGAAGGTCAAATTGAGAAACATGAAGAGACAGTGAGAATAAGAAAACAAACTAAGTTCTTACGAGACAAAAATGATTACATAGAAGGACGGATTTTTACGTTCGCTCGCAAATTTGATGTTTTCAAACAAAACAAAAGGAGCAATATTTCTGGCACATCCAGCAGCCTCTCCTCACTTACCTCGACGGACGTAAGTGACGGAGACTTAGAAACACCAACAGATCCAGAAAACTGACTTTTTAGGGGATATGCGCCTCGTACTTCAACAGAGACAATGGGAGCAACAACATATGGGGCAACAATATCAAAGGGGCAGAGCAAGAGGAAGAAATTGGGCCCCAAGAAACAAAAGAGAAGAGGCAAGAGAGCTAAACGAGACGGCAGAGAAAATCGGTGCCCAAACGAGGAGCATGAGACAGAAGAAGAATTACTAAACCCCATGGATGAACTACAAGTAGTAAATTTATCAAAAAGACCAATGTCAGAAGCGGAAATCTCACTACTCAAACGGGGCATAAATTTTTGCCCAACACAACAACTGGATTTTGCACAACTCAGAATTGACTTTTATAAATATGTTAGAAAAATCAAGCTTGCCAAAATCTTTCAAGAAAATCCAGAAAAACAAGACCTAGACTTCTAACACAACCAGTCTCTAACTTAACGGCCAGAGATGCAAATAGTTTCATCACTCTGCTAAATCTCAACATCGAAGAAGAAAATGAGAATGTAGACCTACAGGCAGCGTGCACCCAAATGGGAGCAGGTCTGAGTAAGAAAAAGCCAAAATCTAAATACTACCCTCAACTTACACCAGGGAACAAAGTAGACCTATTCCAGGAAGCTGTGGTTCGGGACATGTATAAACTCCATAAATCCAAATATAAAGACAATCTAACGAATGCGGAAAGGGAAGCCTTGGAGGGTTTAAAAACAGATACCCAAATCGAATTGAAAATTGCTGATAAAGGGGGCAACGTAGTGATAATGGATCGAAGTACCTATGTGACAGAAGCCCATCGACAATTGAAAGATGCAGAATATTATGAGAGGCTGAAACAAAATCCAACGACTGACATCAAAAGACATTTGGATAAAAAACTATTGACTTGGCAACAGAACAAACTAATTGATGAAGAAGAGGCTAAATATTTAACGGTTCAATTTCCAGTCACTGCGACCATGTATTTTTTACCAAAATTACATAAGGATTCAAAAAACCACCTGGGAGACCGATTTTATCAGCTAAGGGTTCCTTGCTTGAACCTATAGCAAACTATATTGACTTTTTTCTATCACCTTATGTTTCACAATTAAACTCCTACATAAAAGATACTACTAACCTGTTGAGAAATTTACAGAATACTCCTTGGCAAGAGACGTACCATCTTGTTACGATGGACGTCATAGCCCTTTACACGAACATTGAGAATGAGTTGGGAATGAGGGCCTGTGAATTCTTTTACAAGAAAGAAACATACATTACAGTGACCACAATAAGATGCTGTTGGAACTGATATCAATATGTCTGACACAGAACATTTTCGTTTTTGGGGAGGAAATCTATCGCCAAAACAAAGGGACGGCGATGGGATTTTCCTTCAGCCCAAGCTATGCCTGCTTGGCGATGGGTTGGTGGGAGAAAGAGGTGGCTTGGCATCCACAATACGATATGCATGCAAACAGGATAGTAATGTGGAGTCGTTACATAGATGACTTACTAATCATTTGGGACGGAACAAAAACAGATTTCCAGGACTATTTTACAATCTTAAACACCAGCACCAAAAATTTGAAATTTACATATGAATTTAGTGCGGAAAGAGTCATCTTTTTGGATACAGAAATATATATAAAAACGGCCAAATTCACACGACATTGCATCGCAAAGCCACCGCCACTAATGCAATATTAGAAGCAACCAGCTGCCATCAGCCGTCACTTATCGCAAGCATACCCTATGGCGAATTCTTGCGTCTCCGCAGAATCTGCACAGAAGAAGAGGAATGGCAAAAACACAGCAAAGCTACGGCGAAAAGGTTTGAACAACGACAATACAACAAGAGCATAGTAACAAGATGCTGGAAAAGAGCAAATGAAAGATCAAGAGAAGATTGTCTAATCCCAAAGCCAAAAATTGAAGTTGACAAAATGGAACCCATAAGAATGATCATGGATTACTCAAAAGACTGCAAACAGATACAAAAAATCATAAGGAAAAACTGGAAAATTGTACAAATGGATGAAACTGTAGGTAAAACCATAGGAAAACATCCAATGATTACATACCGAAGAGCCAGAAATTTGAAAGATCAATTAATCCATAGTCATTATAAAGGAAAACAAAACAACCAATGGCTTAACACAAAAGGTTTCATAAAATGTCACAATTGTAAGGTATGTCAGATTGCAAAACCAACGACTGAAGTCAAACTAGCGAACAATAAAAGTTGGAAAATCAAAGAATTGATATCATGCAAAAGCCAATTCACAGTATATGTAATAGAGTGCCCATGCCACCTCAAATATGTTGGCAGTACAATCTGTGAACTTAAGAAACGTATACTAGAACATGTTAGGGCAACATCAAACAAGGATAAAACAAACGCTGTAGCGAAACATATGGAACAAGCACATATGAGTAATTGGAAACTGTTGAAGTTTTATGGTATTGAAACAGTCCCACTCAACAACAGGGGCGGCAATAGAGAGAAAATACTGCGCCAGAAGGATTCACGCCATATTATTAATTTAAGAACATTGACACCGTATGGCCTTAACCAGAGTGAGGAACTGTATAGCCATCTCTAAACAGAACCATATGTAAAGAAATGAACATCAAACTCAGGATCGCGTGCCATTCTCCATGTCAAATTGAAATACACGAAAGTGCAATCCCCGATTACATCTCACAAATACAACTGTGTCTTCCCACTAGAGGGACAATAATTTCAAGAATAGAGCGGTTGGAATTTTTCCAAGCTGCAAAATAACCTGAAAACAAGACTATTGAAAAAGACTGTTTGGGATTGCATTTTTGGATATAAGTTATAAATGAACTCAATTTTATCCTTTTTAAAATTAATTTTTAGTTTTTCCTTAGTTCACAATTTTCACAATTTGTATATAATCACTTTGCATTATGCACACAGCACTTGTTAATGGATTTTGGTCTTAGTATGTACTATATCTTGTGGAGGAACAGGACTACAAATCCCAGAATACTAAGAATGGTTGAACCTGGTTAACAGGAAATGACATGAAAAAAGTAATATATTTGTGAACACTGGGGGTGTAAATTGATCGTGAGCAAGGTCTCGTGAGGAGACCGAAACGTTGATCAGATCATGAACTGTGTTGTTGTTGGTTGAAACCTAAGCAAATAAATTTTGATATTCGGCATTGCGGAGAGCGATCCTGGTCCTTTTTGAGGAGTTGGGTGTATATATATATATATATATATATATATATATATAAAATCCTCTCTTGAATAATGTAGATCAAATAGGCTCAGACATACAATATTCTGCTATTAGAAAGTGCACTCCCAGAGTACTCAGGCCATTCCTAGGTATCCTTTTATGTAGGATATATGCTCATATAGCATTCCCACGAATACAGGCAGAGTTGGAGGAAACCTTGGAGGATTTTTACCACGTACCACAATTCCCACAAGTGACAGTCTGTGTAGATGGAACCCAAAAACTAATATACCCCAATAAGGTACAATCTGCCTTGAAAGGAAAAGAAAAAAAACAATATTCCCTAAAAATACAAGTGGTATGTAACTCTGCACAATTACAGACCTTGTTACATGCCTCCTTGGCAGTTCCCATGATTCTTACATGTTTAGACTCACTGCATTGTTTGACCATCTTGCCAGAAGAGAGCTTGGCGATAGGTGGCTATTAGGTAAGGAGCAAGCAAATTCCTAACCACTTATCTCAAAATGTATCTGAACATCACAAGCATGTTCGTAATTATTTTTTCCTCTTCTAGGGGACAGTGTGTATGTAATCCGGCCCAGCATCTTTTTTTGTTATATAACATATTTTATTGATTTTCAATATGCAGCATAAAAACAAAACAAAGACCAACAACGCAGTCACATTTGTAGCCCCAGCAGCACAGATGCGACACATAGGAGAATAAATAGAGAAAACATACAGCAGCACACTAACAGCATTCCAGGTGGGCAGCAACAATGCACATCTACAGAGGCACATTCCGGGTCCCACAAAGGGGCATGTGGAAACAGGTAGAGGGAAGGGAGCCATTGATCCGTACCGGCCCGAGGGGCGGGGTGTACCCCCAGCATTCCCAAGGAACATTCAGTAAGTACTGACGACATTACTCGTCCAGGGCACCCATATGCGGTCATACTTGCGGGGGACCCCACGTGCTTTGTAAACCAATTTTTTAATTACCGCATAGTAATCCATGCCTCTCTCACACTCATGGGAGGGTGGTACAGATTCGCCTCTCCAGTGTTGGGCCAGATCCCTCTTGGCTACCAGATATGCTACAGCTAGGAGGATGCGCGTGGCACAGGCGCACCGAATTCATCCATGATCCCCAGCAACATAACTTTAGAGTCAAGCTACAGCCTGAGACCGAGCACCCGCCCCATCCTATCATTGATCCCGTCCAATATCTCCCCGCCACCGGCCACTCCCACAGGACGTGATATAGGGAACTATGGGAGTGTTGACATTGAAGACACTCCAGCCCAGTAGCTCGTCCCAGGGTCGGATTGGGATCACAATTTGGCCCGGGCACTGATGAAAAAAGTGGCCCACATTCGCAGGGCGTGGCCCACATTCGCGGGGCGTGGCCCACATTCGCGGGTGTGCCCTTTCATGAAACACACAAGGAATGTAAGTGGGAGGATATTGTTCTTGGGAAGGACACAGGGCCAAGGTGACAATGTCCTACAAGCTGAACAACTGAAAAACAGCAAGGCCCCTTTCTATTACAAAATTATTCCCCAGCCCTCCAGCGCAGGAGCACCTGAAAAACAGCGAGGCCCCTTTCTATTACAAAATTATTCCCCAGCCCTCCAGCGCAGGAGCACCTGAAAAACAGCAAGGCCCCTTTCTATTACAAAATTATTCCCCAGCTCTCCAGCGCAGGAGCACCTGAAAAACAGCGAGGCCCTTTCTCCTAAAAAATGATTCCCCAGCCCTTCAGGGCAGGAGCACCTGAAAAACAACGAGGCCCCTTTCTATTACAAAATTATTCCCCAGCCCTCCAGCGCAGGAGCACCTAAAAACAGCGAGGCCCCTTTCTATTACAAAATGATTCCCCAGCCCTCCAGCGCAGGAGCACCTGAAAAACAGCGAGGCCCCTTTCTCCCAAAAAATTATTCCCCAGCCCTCCAGGGCAGGAGCACCTGAAAAGCAGCGAGGCCCCTTTCTATTACAAAATTATTCCCCAGCCCTCCAGGGCAGGAGCACCTGAAAAGCAGCGAGGCCCCTTTCTATTACAAAATTATTCCCCAGCCCTCCAGGGCAGGAGCACCTGAAAAACAGGAGGCCCTTTTCTATTACAAAATTAGTCCCCAGCCCTCCAACGCAGGAGCACCTTAAAACCAGGAGGCCCCTTTCTATTACAAAATTATTCCTCAGCCCTCCAGGGCAGGAGAACCTGAAAAACAGTGAGGCCCCTTTCTATTACAAAATTATTCCCCAGCCCTCCAGGGCAGGAGCACCTGAAAAACAGCGAGGCCCCTTTCTATTACAAAATTATTCCCCAGCCCTACAGGGCAGAAGCACCTGAAAAACAGCAAGGCCCCTTTCTATTACAAAATTATTCCCCAGCCCTCCAGCGCAGAAGCCCCTGAAAAACAGCGAGGCCCCTTTCTATTACAAAATTATTCCCCAGCCCTCCAGGGCAGGAGCACCTGAAAAACAGCGAGGCCCCAGCTATTTGTAAATTACTCAGCCCTCCACTGCCTCGCGGCAATGGCCTGGCAGGAGAGGGGATAAAGCAAAAAACACAGCTGCTGGGCCATGGGTGGGGGGGAGGCTAAGGTGAAGATGGTGCAAGTTCCCATCATTACCTGGCCCCCACAGCGAGACCCATTCTTGCTCGCCCACTATGCACTGAATGAGAAGGGCTGTGGGCGAGGTGTTAATGCAAACACTGTTTCAGGGCTGCGTGGGCCCCAGGGGGGCCAAGGTGAAAATGGCTCAATGGCCTGAGCAACACCTGGCCCCCAGGGAGGCCGATTCTTGCACACAATCACCCCTCCCCAGCCCACCATCAGCGTGATTGCTTGGCAGGGCAGGGGGTCAAGGAGAGGCCACAGCTGATCATCGCTGAACGGCCTCACAGCAAGGCTGCTTTCCTCTTCCTGTCCAGTGCTCTCTGTGGACTGGCAAAGGGGGAAAAAACGGCCCACAGAGGGCACTGAGACACCAGCCCTTTGGCCAATGCCCGAGTGCCCGCATTACCAATCCGTCCCTGGCTCGTCCCATGCGCCAGAGCCTCTCAGGGGAATAACAGATTACAGTCCTGGATCGTGACACCATACCCTCAAATACATACAGCAATGGAACAGAGGACCAACATGGTACAGAAAGCCATGCTCAGTGGTGGAGTATACTTTTAGCCAGCTGAAAGGCAGATTTCATGTGATACACATAAGAGGAGGAGCACTGCAGAATGCACAGGAAACCTCCTGCAAGATAATAGTTTGTTGTGCAACACTACTAATCATTGGAACAAGGAGTTTCCACATATTAGAACCAGTGGATAACGGCTCTGACTATGATGACACCGCCTCACCATGTACATACAGGTCCAGAAGCCAGTAGAGCAGCTGAAGACAGGGCATGCCGGAGAGATATTGCCAGCAACCATTTTTTAAGGTAAGTGTTGAACACTAAATATATTTGTAAGAAAAATATAAATTACTAGGTGCCAGCATCTCCAACAGTCTTCCAGTGTATTCACAGGTCTGATAATGAATGGAAAAAAACTTCTACGAGTGTTGCATAATGCGTAATGAAATTTGCAAATTGAAAGTAGAACAAAGTGTAAAAAAATGTTACATCACTTGTAATAGGCAAAACACAAAATTATTTCAAATAACTATTGTTTCTTTCTCCCTCTTACTATTTCGGACCTTTCACCACCTACTCCTTCACCATCCCCATGTCTCGCAGTACCGTGGCTCCTGGTGCATTGCACACTACTCATCATACATAGACAGATTGCATATGGGCTGGATGCTGCTTCACTTACAGACACCGGCATGCCGCACACGATCGTGGCGACCCTGCGTTGTTCCTAGCGCCTTCATTGCCACTGGATTAATTCCTGCTTTGAATTCCACTCCTGAACTGAACTTCACTTCCTTAACGGACGGACATTCGGGACCAATATCTCCCCTCTCAACCCGGACAGTGGATCGGGGCTCCGACCCTGTCCCCAGTATCCCCCGCAGTATTCGTGTTACTACGGCTGGACTCCTGCCCGTCTGGCTCGCCCTCAATCAGTTCCTGCCTCCCCGGCACTGATACTGGTCTCTCCACGCCGACCGGACTCCTGAACACACCGGTGACGCCTTCCCTACTGCGAACCGGCCTCGGACCCTCCCGCGGGACTTCATTGCCACTAGACCTGGGCAAGCTACGCTGCCCCCCCTCGCTCGTCTCCTGCTAACCTCAGCACCCTTGACCCGGTAACCCGGTCCTGAAGATGATCCTAAATCATTAGGATCGAAACGCCGTCGACATTTCAGCGCAATTCGCGGCACCAGTTCAACTATGGTTCACTCAAAATGTCTATGAAACTATGACTAAATAGTGATAATAACTCCTTGTGAACCATATATTTTTGTACATATCAGTCACCCTTTTCACTTTGCACCTTCCGCTGTTTTCTCTCACTTGTCACTTGCGCCGTCACCTTCGTGTGTCACGAGCACATTAGTGTACAAAGTCTTTGGGTTGCCTTCACATTCTTTGCCTACAGTGCTGATACAACTGTCTTGTATTACTTTTTCCAACTCTAAATATATGATGCCATGGGCACATTTTACAATGAATTACGAGTCTCCCTTCTTCTTTTCCGTGTAATGTCTTGTACATGTTAAATTGCCTTTCTCAATAATACCGGTTGAGACATTGTTGTTAGTTTTCGCTTCACTTACAGAAGCAGTTTGTAGTAAGGAGGTCCACGCAGGAAGGTTGTAGTTAAAGATGTTTATTTCAAGCAGGTAACATGTTGAATAGTTCCATTACAACAGGTAGATGAGATGTGAAGAGGAGCCCCACCAGGAGCAGCCTGACTGCTGCTCAGCCCATGCTCAACTGTCACTTAACCTCTCTGTGTCCCAACATTCCGAGGCACATCAAGACTCCAACATTCTATTGAGCACACAGCACAAGCACTAGCTGAGCAGGAGGTGTAAAACACATTAGATTAACAAATGCAGGATACTACATATCCCCTTTCCTTACAACAGAAGCACAAGACCTATACATGAATAAAATGTAACCAGATTAAACCAAGAAAAGAACACATAGGAAGAACAACGATGAAACAGAGTAAACGTCAAGGAAAAGCGCAAGCAAGGCAGAGCGAAGAGATAGGTGGGAGAAGACAAGGAGGAAGCAATGGGAAAGAATACAAAAATGGAAAAAACCCATACTCTCCAACAACGAATTACAAAAGAGCAGAAAACAGTAAGAAGGCGTAAGAAACAACAAGTTAGCAGAAAGACGTAGACGCACCAAAGACTACCCCTACGCACACCCACTGGCCAGGCAGGCAAGCAAGGAAGGAAGGACAAGGCACGACGCGAACAGAACAGAAGACATACCCAATCACAAGGAGAAGAGAAGGAAGGAACTCCTCCTGAACATTGGAGAACGAGAAGAACACTGCAGAAAAGGAAAGGCAGAAGACCCAGGAAGAATAACAGCAAATATGAGTAGTCCAGATTCCAAAGATGAAAAGAAAGTGAACATCAATAGGAAAGCTGAACCGGAGAAAACAGAGAGGAAGCGAAGAGATACAACAGTATCACTATCCTCCACCCCATTTCCAAATGGACAATTCAAATAAGGTATAAATGTAACTATGCGTATAGAAAACAGCAATGTAACATCAATGGAATAACATAGAAAGGAAATAACAGCCAATGGGACTGAAACCCATGACCGTCCTCTACCCCAAGGCAAAAGGGTGAGGAGCACTGTGAATGGAACTGGAACCCATGACATAGCAGCCCGTGTACGGACAACCCCCATGTAGAGGTAAACAGTAGTGCCATGTAGTGATGGGACTATAACCCATAAGACGCCCTGTGTGAGGGTACCAGTGTAAATGTAAATGGGACTGTGACCCATGAAACGGTGTCCTGTGTAAGGGTGAAAACCGTAAGTAGCCCATGTAGGCAAATGTACTGTGAGCGAATGGGGAAGGAACCCATTGCCATCCCTATGTAGGGGAGCGTAAAGTGTAGAGTGAACACATGCGAAAAGAGAGAACAATGATCATGAATTTGTGTATCATGACAGATATTGTGCCACCATATTTCACTGAACAGACCCTAGAATGATAACTAGACAGCTATAAAGCTTTGAATTACCATGCAAGATAAGCAAAGCAGAAAATTGGCACATAAACAGAGAATGAAACTGTAGGAGTTGGTAAATTTACGACATCAACTTATCGTTTCTACTGTCTCCTGGATCGTTTGTGCTGGAGCGATTAAAAAACTTAGGGTCTTGTCCAGTATTTTGGGAACGAGTTGATGTTTGCACAGTGCGAATAAGGCTGGATCCACGGAGATATGAACTCGGCCAGAGAAAGAAGAGAAAGATGCCACAGTAGACATTGGTGAGGTAAACGAGACTGTCTGTGCACAATGGAGAATGTACAGTGCAGTTCCAGTCATCGCGCGCGGCATTGTGTGTAGCGCGCATGGTGGATTATTTGACATTAATTGAGAAGCACAGTAGATAGGCATCATCGGCGTCTCGTACAGAGGGAGACATAGAATGCTAAGCACTTGCGAGATTCTTCTAGCTTGCCTGGAAGCGTTCTGGGCTGGCGTAAATCCTCTTCTTTACGACTGAGGCATTACAGAATGTGTAGACTGTACTATAAGTAGGCACAGATTGTCTTGAGCTACGTGGCTCGACAACAGAGGATACTTTAAGGAAAAACAATGGCGACACGCAAGGTACGCAGCGCCGGGTGGCTCCCGGCGCGCTCGTGCTTCAAACGTAGTCACTGATCGAGAAGAATCGCCGTTGATGCTCGTGAAGTCATGAATGCCTCTATTTGTGGCGAAGTTCCGCGCGCTACGATGTGTGAGGTAAGCGGCAGGTGAAGAAAACTGGCAACCGAAACAACGGTTGCAACGGCCACTGAGATGGCAGTTATGAACTTGGCCAGAGAAAGAAGTAGAACCTGAGCAAAAAACGTTATATGGCACTCACCACAGGCAGAGCAGAGTACAAAGAGAGCTGAACACCCTCGTCCACCGCTGCCTCACAAAGCGCGATGCGTGTGGAGAAGTAGTGAAACACCTAGATTGGAGCGATTCCGAACAAAAGTCAGTCACAGTATATCCATCAGTGACAGACACACATTCAGTCAAAACGAGTGTGAACATCTTGACAAATACCTCCCATGAGAGACTTCTTGTAAGAGACAGCAGCGCATCTCCCACAAGAAGTGGCACCGTAGTTGAACTCTCTGAGGGGAAAATAAGTGTAGAATAGAGAAAAGAGCCGGCAGTAAACTGTATTGTAGACAGGATACCTTTGCACTGTGGCACTTGCTGATGAAGATTGTGGGAAGAAGAAGTTCATCCCATACATGTTGTTCAGCAACATTGTGGAGGTCTTGATGACAAAATCACTGGTGGAAAGATTCGAAGTCCAAATTACGTAGTGTAGAAGTGCACAAGATCACACAGCGCAGGCATTAACATGACTCCTTTACATGCCGCATTGTAGTTGTATTTCCACAAGGTCGTAGAGTGTGTGCCTGGGAAAGCACCAGCGTGACTGAGATGAATTTTCTACCTGTAAAGTTGATGTGCTGTAAAGCACAAACAGTGGAGGTAAAACCAAAGTCCAAATTGTGTAATATAAATGAGCACAACACGCCTGGGCGAGGGCTGTCCGATGGAGAGGACACTGGTGGGGCTGAGAGGCGTAGTGCTTCATCTTTTCTAGTTTCTTGATGTCTTCTTTTCTTTTCTGAGTGAGACTTGATTCTTCTTTGTTGACCTCGTTGTTCTTCTGTGTAGAACAGCCTTGTATCATGGACGCTGATTTTGCTTTCTTGTGGATACCTCCTTTTTTGTACATTTTGGTTGTTGCCACTGTAGTCTCTGTAGAATGCGCCATCTCCTGGTCCTCTTTTGTTAGCCAGGTTCCTGAGATCCGCTTGTATCACGTAGGTACGTCACCAACTCGTCGCCAAATAAATGTAGTAAGGAGGTCCACGCAGGAACGTTGTAGTTAAAGATGTTTATTTCAAGCAGGTAACATGTTGAATAGTTCCATTACAACAGGTAGATGAGATGTGAAGAGGAGCCCCACCAGGAGCAGCCTGACTGCTGCTCAGCCCATGCTCAACTGTCACTTAACCTCTCTGTGTCCCAACATTCCGAGGCACATCAAGACTCCAACATTCTATTGAGCACACAGCACAAGCACTAGCTGAGCAGGAGGTGTAAAACACATTACATTAACAAATGCAGGATACTACACAGTTGCCTCTTCAAACAGTTGCCATATCAGCTGTGGAACTTCTGCAAGGTTGGTGTATACTGTATCAGACCCTTGGTCACTGCTGTAGTGCCATATATCAGCCTGGAGACTGACAATGTGATGGGAAAGAAGTCCAGTTGCGCTTGTCAGCCTATCAGGTGATCTGCTAAATTGTTCTATGCTTGATACCAGCTAACGTTGTCTGGGTCTGTGAGGTAGTGTTTAAGCATTAACACATCCACAAAGAGCTGTTATGTTATGTGGATTTATAGAGTGCGGCTATCACCAGTGAGGGTATCCACACATGCGCTGAGCAAATGTGAGGGGTGACGCCAGAGCGCGAGTACAGGGATGGCTTTGCAGATCACACGTGGCTGGATTAGAGGAACCAGGTCTTCATCTTCGTTCGGAATTCGAGAAGTGATGAGGAGGCTTTGATGTGTTGAGGGAGGCCGTTACAGTATTTGGCTGCGATGTAGGAGAATGAGCGCCCTCCGGTTATGCTTCTGTTGATGCAAGGGGCGTGTCAGAGTGAGAAAGATGCTGATCGAAGCTGTCTTGATGGTTACTGGATGTGTAGGTGCTATTTAAGGTAGGAGGGTCCAGTGTAGTGCAGAGCCTTGAAGGAGTGAGTGAGGTACTTGAATGTTTCTGGACTCAGAGCCAGTGGAGTTCTCTGAGGTTTGGGGTGATGTGGGTGTGTCGTGGTAGATCCAGGATGAGTCTGACGGCGCTGTTCTGGATGGTCATAGTCTGTGTAGAAGGTGGGCTAGGATTCCAGCGTAGAATATGTTGCCGTAGTCTAGTCTGCTGGTGTAGTCTAGTCTGCTGGTGAATAGTGCTTGTGTGACGATGCGTCTGGAGTTCTGTGGAAGCCATTTGAAGTTCTTCTGTAACATGCGTAGAATGAAGAAACAGGAGGAGGAGACGGTGTTGACTTGTTTCGACATATTGAGTTTGCCATCTAGGATGAGTCCGAGGTTTTTGGTGTGGTCTGTTGGTGTTGGTATGGGACCTAGTTCTGTGGGCCACCAGGATGCGTCCCAGAGTGAAGGCTTTTTTTCCAAATATCAGCATCTCGGTTTTGCCGGTTTTGAGCTTCAGGCAGTTGTTTTTCATCCAGGATGCTATGTTGACCATGTAGTTGGTGAAGTTGATCCTGGTGGTGTTTGTCATGTCTGTGAGGGATAGGATGAGTAGGGTGTCATCGGCGTAGGAGACAATGATGATACTGTGAGATCTGACAATGTCTGCGAGGGGTGTCATATATACGTTAAAGAATGTGCCGATAAGGGAGGAGCATTGCTGGACTCCTCAGATGAGGTATTTGGTTTCCGAGGTGTATGGAGGGAGTCTCACTCTTTGAGCTCTTCATGTGAAAAAGGAGGAGATCCCTTGAGTGCTGGTCCTTGTATTTATGTTTGGTGGAGTTGCTTGACAAGTGTGTGGTGGGAGACGGTGTTGAAGGTTGCAGAGAGGTCTAGGAGGATGAGGACGGTTGTTTCTCCTCGGTCAAGGATGGATTGTATGTCGGCGGTGACTGCAATGAGGTCTGTTTTAGTGCTGTGGTTGTTGCAGAATCCGGATTGGGTGCTCTCGATGAGTTGGTTGAGTTTGAAGTGATCAGAAAGTTGTCTGTTGATTGCGTTCTCTATGACTTTGGCTGGGACGGGATGGGATGAGATGAGAAGTAGTGAGATGGGGCGGTAGTTGCTGAGGGTGTTTGGGTCGGCCGATGTGTTTTTCAGTAGTGTGTTGACTTATTCGTCCTTCCAGCTTTCTGGGAAGGTGGCAGTTGCGAAGGAGGTGTCGATGATGGATGTGAGTGCGAGGCTGATTAGGGGACCTCCTAAGTTGTAGATGTAGTGAGGGCATCGGTCCGTGGCAGGTCCTGAGTCAATAGTCTTAATGAGGGTGGCTGTGTCTTCGTTGGAGAGTGGTGTCCAGTTGGTGGTCTGTGTTGGTCGTCAAGCTTGTCTGGTGAGGGAGGTTCGTTGTGTTTGCCTGGGGGTCAAACATCCTGAGGATTTTGGAGATTTTACTGTGGGAGAGGTCATTGCAGAGTTTTTGTGATGGGGTGATTGTGTTGGTTGCTGCTGCAGAGTTTGAGAATTCCTTGACAATGGCGAAGAGTTCCTTGCGGTTGTTGGCACATGATCCAATTCGGTCAGGGCCCTTTCCTTGGAGCTCCTCAGTTGGTGATCGTAGTGTTTGAGAGTGGCCTTGACATTGGTTCTGGTGGCTGGGTCTTGGCTGGTTCTCCATTTCCTCTCCAGTTGCTTGCAATGGCGCTTGATCTCAGTGAAGTCGTCCGTGTACCAACTTGCTTCTCCTGTAGCTAAAGATTTTGAAAGATGTGAGTGTGTTGGAGCAGTCAGAGATACAGGTGTTGAAATTCTGCGTGTTATGGTCGATGTTGTTGGTGGGGCTTGACGGTTCTCTGTTTGGAGGGTCGTGATCCAATCTTCTTCAGTCACTTTGCTCCAGCTGCGTGTGGGTGCGCTGGGTCATTCTGCTGGGGTTGTTTGAGGTGTGTCACTTCGAAGTGGATAATGGAGTGGTCTGAACAGGTAAGAGGTGAGATGTGGGTAACGTAGGCCTTTTTGCTGGATTAGAAGATGGGGTCTAGGGTGTGTCCTGCCATGTGAGTTTGGCCCTGGACGAGCTGGACGAGTCCGATGTTATTCAGGCTTTCAAGCAGGGCAGTGTTGTTGGGGTCCATTGTGTTGCCTAGGTGGAAGTTGAGGTTGCTGAGGAGAATTAAGTCGTTACAGCTGATGGATAGGAGTGGGATGAAGATGGTGATGAGGTTTCTGAAGCTGGTTCAGGGTCTAGAAGGTCGGTAGGCAAGAGTTCCCTGGCACGTTGTTTTCTTGTCGGTTTGACATTTGAAATGCATGTGTTCCATGAAGGGGGTGTTGGTGTCTGTGAAGGTGGAGCAGTTCATGGTATCTTTGTGAATGTTGGTGAGTCCTCCACCTGGCTTGTGGAGTCAGTCTTGGTGCGTGATCTTGTAGCCTGAAGGGATGGCTTAGGTGATGTCGGGAGCTGACGCCAGGTTGAGCAGGTTTCAGTCAGGAAAAGAAGTTTGGATGCGCTTGAGTTGATGTGGTCCCAGATTTCGGTAAATTGTTTACAAAGAGAGCGTGTGTTGAGGTGCATGCAGTTGAGTCACTGGTGGGGTGTGTGGGGTGTGTGTACGGTAAGGTCGCTGTGTGCGTTGTGAAGGTTTTGCTGGTGGAAGAGCTGCTACAGGAGAAGTTGCAGAGGGTGCAGTAGAAAAAACAAGTTACTTACCTGTACACTGTGGTTCTCCAGTATTGATATATTTCATAGATTCACATGCTTGTAGCTTCCCCGTCGTCATGGTGTGAGTCTCGCGGTAATTAGAAAAGAAGTACCATAGAAGTACATAGAAATCCCCAAAAGGGAAAGAAAAACTTCTAGAGTAGTCCTCATCATTATGTAGGTCCAAACTCCTCCGACCAATCAGAGACCAGCCCTAGACCTCATCTCCCCAGTCAGAGCCACCAGACCTCAGATTTCGCTCACAAGTGTGCTAAGGTAATAAATAACACGAGATCAGAAGTGGCAAGCCTAGACGGGGAGGAGGGAGGGCCGCATGTGAATCTATGAAAGATATCAATACTGGAGAACCACAGTGTACAGGTAAGTAACTTGTTTTTTCTCCAGTATTGGATCTTTCGTAGATTCACATGCTTGTATCAGAGTATAGAGCAGTATAATTCTCTTAGTGTGCGTCTAGGCGAAGGCCTTCCTATGCCATAAACAAGACATATTGAAAAATATACTAATACATCTGCATCATGATTCCAAGAAAACCATAAAGTAGTAAATAAACTGTAGTTACTAAATATAACAAACAAATAGAGTTAACAGATATGAAAGATTGTACCTTAAGTAAACAGATGTCTCAGGACAGCTTGGCCCACTGCAGCATCCGCTTTCCATGCCGAGTCCAAACAGTAATGCTTAGTGAATGTATGTACGTTGGACCATGTTGGCGCTCTACAAATGTCCGGAAGCGACACACCAGCAAACAAAGCTGTAGAAGCTGCCATCTTCCTTGTGGAGTGCGCAGACACTTTTGCAGACAAAGGCTTTCCAGCCTTGTTGTGGCAGAAAATGATCGCAGAGGAAATCCAACGTGCAATACTGCTCCTTGAAAGGGCTTGACCCTTCCGTGGTGAAGTAAAGGACACAAATAATTGATCCGACTTCCTAAAAGTCTTAGTTCTATGCATGTAGGACTTGATACAGCCCTTCACATCCAAAGAGTGCAATGCTCTTTCTGCAGCAGTTGAAGGGTTCCCAAAGTAGGTGGAAAGCACAACTGGTTCATTTAAGTGAAAAGAGGTTGGAAACTTGGGAATGAATTGAGGATTTGTCCTTAAGAAGAGTTTATCCTGAGAGAATTGAAGGTAAGGCGCAGCAATCGTGAAAGCCTGAATTTCACTTATTCTTCTAGCTGACGTGAGGGCTAAAAGGAGAGCTGTCTTCCAAGAAACATATTTTAAATCAGCCTTATGAATGGGCTCGAAAGGCGATTTCATCAACTGAGCCAGTACTGTATTTAATTCCCACGGAACTGCAGGGCGCTTTAAGGGTGGGAAAACCCTGAAGAGACCCCTCATAAACTCCTTGACAATTCTTGTTGACCACAAAGAAAGCTCACCTGGCTTTCTGCGAAACTTGGAAATTGCTGCCAAGTGTACCTTTTTAAAAAAAAAATCTTTTTATTAAGTTTTACAACAATCAAGTAAACGAAGAGACAAAAAAGAAAAAGGGAAGAGGAAACAAATTAAAAGGAATACAATCAATTGAAATACCGCCATTTTGGTTGTGTGTCGTCAACTCACATAAGTTACATGTTTGCATTGTCACGGATCTAGTCCACTTTATGATACTAACAATAGTTGATTTGCCACACATGTGGCGCAGAACTTGGGCATTTCTACTACTATCCCATGGTACGTTCCCACCAACATGATTTATTTTGGTTACTATGTTAACACATCGAATGTATCTACCCTATGACCATCAGGCCTGACATACCTCTTCCCCTGCAGTTCTGAGCCAATTGGCAAAGGGATCCCAAATATCTTTAGGGCGGGAACGGGTCGGCATCAATTCCCAGTAGTGGGACAATTGGTCTTTACAATATGTGATGTCCCGCACCCATGCCTTTACAGTTGGGGGTGTTGTCTTTTTCCAGTGTATAGCCACCTGTCTCTTGGCCAGCAGCAGCAACAGTGCCGTTAACTTCCTCACTGTCTTTGGGGTGCTTTGTACATAGCCTAGCAAGGCCACCAATGGATTTTGCGGTACCTCTTGTTCTGTCATGTTCGCTATATGGGACAGTGCGGACCGCCAGAAGGCAGCAATTGGCCTACACTCCCAAGCAAGATGTAGAAAGGTTGCCTGGGGAGTTCCGCATCTCCAGCAGTGTGTATCAGGGTGTAATCCCATTCGGTTCAGCTGAGTTGGTGTGCGGTATATGCGATGCAAATACTTGAAGTGAATGAGCCTTAATCGGTAGTTTGGAGATAGTTGTTCTAGCTGATTACAGCTGAATAGCCACTGCTGGTCAGTTATGTCGGTGCCCATTTCTGCCTCCCAAGCTGTCCGTGACTGTGGAACAGGACTCTCTTTGTGTAGTGGTATATAGTCGTGTGATCAATTTGCGGTCAGAGGGGGTTGTGATAATGTGTTCTAGTGTGGGCAACGCCGGGGGTGCCTCAGGGAACGTGTTGTATCTGGCTCTGCACGCCGCTCTGATTTGGTAATATAAAAGCATATCTAGCGCTGTGCATTGAGATGAGCTGCACATTTGCTGTAGTGTGAGGAACTTGCCTTCAGGGAATAGATCTACCCCGGTCGTGATGTTGTGTGTTTGCATTCTGAGTTTAGCAGCACCTTCAAGCAGTGGTGGGATTAGTGGGTTTCCTGTTATGGGCATAGATGGCGCATACAGCACCGTTTGGTGTGCTCTTCTAGCCAGTCCCTTCCAGGCCCATCTCAAAGTCTCAGTCGTATCTATTTCGCGATGCGGTCTCTTGAAAGGTTGGTATAGGGCTGTGTGTAGGGGTAGTGGGGCGACTCTGTCCAACTCTATGGCTACATGTGGTTGGAATGGCGTTGGGTGCTGCCAGAAGTGTAGGAATTGCGCCTGGGCGCAGTGGGCATATAACTCAAAATCCGGAGCGCCAAATCCACCCTGCGCGAATGGTAATGTGAGGATATCCCAAGATATCCTTGGCTGTTTCCCGGCCCATACAAGTTCAAGTGTACTGGACCGAAGACGTTTAAAAAAATGTACTGTTAGAGGCATTGGTATATTTACAAACAAATAGAGCAGTTTGGGAAGGATAATCATTTTAGTGATCGCGAGACGACCCGCCAGGGAGAGCGGCAGGTTTTTCCATCTGCGTATTCTATCTTCTACCCAATCCATTGCCTTGCCATAATTTGCCGACCATAATTCCTGCACATCTCTGCTGATCCAGATCTCTAAGTATCTTGTCGGTCCGTCCGCCCATTTTATGGGAAATTCGGACTCAAATGGGGAAGTGCCGTCCGTCAGGGGAAGTATTGTGGATTTGGCCCAATTTATTTGAATCCCTGTGAGGCCCCCGGCTGCCAAGTGTACCTTGATTGACGAGTGAGCTAATTTTGATTGAGCTAAGTGAAGTAAGTAAGGCAAAACCTGTTCAGGAGCTGATAGTAAAGGATGCAGTTTCATCTTCTTGCACCAATGGCAAAATCTCTTCCATTTAGCAGAGTATGACTTGTTAGTGGAAGGAGCTCTGGCTCATTGTAGAATAGACCTACAATCCGGAGTGATGTTTAAATCTGTAAATTCATAGTCGTGAGGTTCCAGGCTGACAAGCTTAGAGACCTTATCTGAGGATGAACAATTTGGCCGTTGTTCATTGAGAGTAGATTTGGCAGTGGAGAAAAGCGAATGTGTGGAGAAATCGAGCACAGGAGAAGCTCCGTGTACCAAAATTGCCTCGGCCATGCTGGCGCTATGAGAATGAGATGGCATGGTTCTTTCTTCATCTTGTTCAGTACTCTCGGGATAAGAGGAAATGGCGGGAACGCATAGGCAAACGTCCCCGTCCATCGCATCTGCAGCGCGTTGCCCCAAGAGTTCCTTTGAGGGAACCTGCTGGTGAACTTCTCGCACTTCTTGTTGCCTTCTGTCGCAAAAAGATCCAGTCTTGGAGTGCCCCAGCGTTTGAAGACTCTTTGCAGCTGAATCAAGTCTAACTCCCATTCGTGACATTGGGAATTTGTTCTGCTTAGAGAATCTGCCCAATCGTTGTCCACGCCCGGGACATGCTCTATTTGCAATGTTATGTTGTGATGAATGAGCCACTTCCAGATTTCCTGGGCTTGCTCTGATAGAGTGAGAGACCTGGTACCCCCTTGTTTGGCAAGATAGAACATTGTTGTAGTATTGTCTGTTCTTACTAGAACGGAGGATCCCTGGATTCTGGGGAGGAAGGCCTGCAGCCCCAGAAAAACTGCCTTTAGTTCCAGAAGATTGATGTGTGAATATATTTCCTGAGGGGACCATTTTCCATGTATTTGCAATTCCTGGAGGTGCGCCCCCCATCCGTCCATTGAAGCGTCCGTTGTCATAATATAATGAGGCTGTGTTTGTAGGAACGAGAGGCCTGGAGAGATATTGCTTTCCATTTCCCACCATGACAGAGACTGTTTTATCGTCTGGGAGAGAGAGATGATGTCCTCGAATGAGCCGTGCACCTGCACCCTTTGCAAGTCTAACTGCTCCTGGAGAGGCCTCATGTGAAGTCTGCAGTTTGGAATCAACGGGATGCAAGATGACAGCATCCCCAGTAATGACTTGAACACTCTCACAGAAGTGGACTTTTTTGCACGCAGAAGGGAGGCTAAGCGCATTATTTTTAGCTTCCTCTCTGAAGTGGGATACGCCTTCATTGACCTTGTGTCAAGGAGCGCTCCTAGAAAAACACGCTTCTGGTTTGGAATTAAGTGTGACTTCTCCACGTTGAGTTGTAACCCCAGCGCCATGAATAGCCGCTGACAGGCCTGAGTGGATTCTTTGGTAGAGTGGAACGTAGCACCCTTCACCAGCCATTCGTCCAGGTAGGGGTAGACCTGGTGTCCCTGTCTTCTCAGAAAAGCCGCTACTGGAGCCATGCTTTTCGTGAACACTCTGGGTGCTGAGCGAAGGCCGAGTGGTAAGACTTTGAATTAGTAGTGATCCCCAGCCACCTCGAATCTTAAGAATTGGCGATGCTTTGCATGAATGGGGATGTGGAAGTATGCGTCCAAGAGATCGAGGGGCGCTAGAAAATCTCCCTTGTTTATTAATAGAAGAATCTCTTGAAGGGATAACATTCTGAACAATTGTTTTTTGATGTATTTGTTTAGCTGCCTGAGGTCCAAGACCTGCCTCCATTTCCCGCATTTTTTCCTTATTAAGAAGAATTTGGAGTAAAAGCCCTTCCCTCGTTGTCTGGGAGGCACTCTTTCTATCGCCCCCTTCATTAGTAGAGCCGAAATTTCTTGTCGTAGTGCTTACAAATGTGGGTGATGCATTTTTCTTGGGGGCGGAGTTCGAGGAGGTTTGCGGACAAATTCCAAGGTGTGGCCGTGTTGGATAATGTCCAGCACCCATTTGTCCTTCGTGATGGTTTGCCATTGATTTAGAAATGGAGAGAGCCGATGAGACCAAAGGTGCTGAGATCGAAAAGAGGTGGCTGGCGGGAGATAAACGTCACTGACGTCTTGAGGAATCCTGTAATTTCCCTCGTCCTGCAGGCTTGCGTCTTGCTGATTATAAGACGTGTTGGAGGAACGAAATTGCTGCTGTTGCTGCCCCCCATATTGCGATCTGTAACTCTGACCGTATGGCTGATATCTGTAGGATTGATAAGATGGTGTTTGCTGAAATTGACCTCTTCCTCTACCCCCACGAAAGGACTGAAAACGCCTCTGCTCTAAAGTGCCCAAGGAACGTGCAGTTTCCGTATCCTTCTTAATGCCTTGTAGTTCATCATCTACATGCTTCCCGAAGAGGTTTTCCCCATCAAAGGGCATGTCCAACACCTTTGATTGAACCTCGGGGCGGAAAGACGTTGCGCTAAGCCAGCCCTGTCTATGGAGGACTGCAGCACCTGCCATTTGTCTAAAAGCAATAGAGGAAAGATCCATTGCGGAGTCAATCACCTCCGAAGACGCTTTGGCACCCTCCTGCAAAAGATCCTTCGCTTCTTTCTTTTTATCGTCAGGGAGGAATTCGAGAAGAGGAGCTAGGTCCGACCATAACTGACGGTCATACCTCCCCAAGATTTTTAAGGCTTTAGAGGCCTTGACAGCAGTAGCCGCCATAGTAGCGAATCGCTTACCGATGCCATCCAAGCGCTTGCCTTCCCTGTCTGGAGGCACTATACAAGGAGATTGAGGATTCCTGGAACTCCTCTGAGCCGCCTGCATTATTACTGAATCCGGGCGAGGATGTCCAATTAAGCATGCTGGAGCAGAATCAGGCGCCTTGTATTTCTTCTCCATTCTCGGCAACACAGCAGGAACGGAGGCTGGATTCTTCATTATCTTCAACCCTTCAGTCCAAATGTAATCCACAATTGAAATGGATCTGACTGATTTCCTCGAAGTATCTTTAAAATCGTAAAGAAAGCATTCGGTTTGCACTACAGGCATGGGCAAGTCAAACCTTTTAGAAGGTCTCTCAAGCACTTCGTGAAAGCCCCCAATATCTCCTGGTGGGGACGCCGCCGGGGGAGGGGAAGGCGATGGTGAAGATGGAGCCACGTAATCCTCCCATTCTTGGCCAAGAAGGTCCGAATCTTGAGTGAGGTCACCTTCTTCTGGTATATCCTCTGCTTCACTTTCAATATAATCGTCCTGAATCGTTATACACTGAGGAGCCTGTTTCTCAACTCGAACCACGGGTGGTGGAGTAACTACTGGTGGAGGTGGAGCAACCTGCATACCTGGACCGCCAGGTGTCAATGGAACCGGAGCATGAGTGTCCGGAAATCTTTTATAATAGTCGTTTAGCATATGTCTAAGGTCCGTGACCAAGGAGAGTGGGACCAGCATGGAATCTCTCCGAACCTCCTGACATTCCTCCAAGGCTTCGTAAGGATAGTGCTCTTGAAAAGAGTCATAACGTTGGGCCTGAGAACGTCCTGAAAAAGAATAGTCACCCTCCATATATTCAGAATGTCTTTGCTCTTCCTCTTCCTCATCAGTGTCTTGACATTTGACTTTTAGTTGTGAGGGACTGTAAGCGGGACCAAAAAGGCTTTCATCCCCTGATTCTTCCGTATCAAGCAGGTGAGAAGGAAGCAATGGTGAAATCTTAGGTAATGGTGACAATCTTGGTGATTTTGTGACTGGATGTAGACTTCTTGTATTCGTCGACGGAATCGTCGACGACGTAACACGTCTGATTGTAATCGTCGTCGATATTGGCCGAGAAGGTGATTTGAACACTGGCGCTCCGTCGACGGGGCCGTCGACGTCCTCGTGCGATGTAGACGCAACATGCATGATAATGTACCATGTATTTATATCATGCCACTATGGCAAAACACTAAGCATTGCATTTTCCTAGAGAGGACACTACTCACCCTGATGAAGAAGAAGGTGCCATGGACTCAGAAGAAGAGGGCACAGACAAATGAGACACCATTATGCCAATATCTGTGTTCAGCCAACCTTAGCAGGCATCTGCACCCCAGCTTCCTTCCCACTGTGCAGTACGGATGCCAAACCTCTCTGCAGGTACAGCATCCACCACCTGCACATACACAAACATCTGTGTATGAACATCTGCTCTGTCACAGAAACATTAGAAGACAGAAAGTCCTCATCAGGGCAAGGACCCCGGGTCTGGAGGAGGGTGAGGGAGGTGTACCAACTGCCAGGGTGTAATAGGATAGTTGGCCTGTATAAAACCCTCAAAACCAGTTTTAAGGTAATCAATGATGGTCCAAAAACCCTACTGACACAAATAGAGATGATGTCAGAGTCCTAGGCCCAGCTCCCACCTACCTGTTGACTGGTCCTCTACCCGCCTAAGCCTCTGCGACTCGCTCCCTGCACCCGCAGCTGCCGCTCCTCTTGCTCTTACCCCCGCCTTTTCTCTTTTGCGCTCCTGACTTTTCTTCCTTTGGTCCTTTTTGGCCCTTGCTCTCTTCTGCTCGCTTCACTCTCAATTCCCCTTATCTCCCTTGCCCTGTCACTCTGCTCCCTCCTGCCCATTCTTTTGATTACTTCTGCTTGTTTCCCTGACTCCCTTTGACCTTTGACTCTCGTTCTTTCATTATTTTTGCTCGTATCTTTGACTCGCTTTGACTTGTTCACTCTGCTCCCCCTGCCAATTTCTAACACTTTTTTGCAAATTTTTCTCTCTCCTTTGTCTTTTTTCACTCTGCACCCCCTACCCGTTTCTCACTTTGTCTGTCTCACTGTCTTCCCCTCCTGTGCCCCTCCCGCCTCTCTCGCTCCCTACCTGCTTCCCGCCTCTTCTTTCCTGCCTTTTCTCCTGACCTGCCCACCACCACCCCAAGCCACTCCCTCCTTCCAAGACCTACATAATGGCATCTGCAGTGCATGCAGCAGGCCATTAACTCCCGTCTGTGCCTAGACCACGCCCAGCGCCACGACTCCTGGTCCGCAGACCCCATGACGGTACACCACCACTGAACTCCGCACCCTCAACGCCTGACGCCGACACAACCACTGCCACCGCACCTTTCCCGATTCAACAGTTGGACCTTTCTCCAGTATTGGATCTTTCATAGATTCACATGCTTGTATCTTCCCCGTCGTCATGGTGGGAGTCTCGCGGTAATTAGAAAAGAAGTACCGTAGAAGTACATAGAAATCCCCAAAAGGGAAAGAAAAACTTCTAGAGTCGTCCTCATCATTATGTAGGTCCAAACTCCGACCAATCAGAGACCAGCGTTAGACCTCATCTCCCCAGTCAGAGCCACCAGACCTCAGATTTCTAACCGCACGTTGTGTGTAAGGGAGTCTCCCTGAGCTCTGCTCAGTTTGTCAGTGAGTGAACCTTTGACCCTGCTGGAATTCTCCTCAAGGTATTGTGTTCTACTTTCTTTCACTAAGGATGTCTGAAGGTTCTAAGAAGAGGCTTTTCAGGCCCTGTAGATCATGTGGAAAGGCAAGACTTTTTTCAGAAGATCCACATAAAGACTGCCTTTATTGTCTCTATCCTAAACATACAAGAACCTTCTCTGCTAAGACATTAAAGGATAGGGTAGTTTATCCCCGTTAAAACCGCTCCAACTGGCCCCAAACCCTTCGGCTGGAGGACCGACTGCTCACCGCTCTGGAAACCTCCCCTGAAATAGATCCCTCGATCGACTCACCCGACATATCGATCGCCGCTGCTGCCCGTCCTCGATGCCCGGAGCCCGGCATTGCTGCGTTGACCCCTTGACCAGGACCTCTCTGCTGCGGAAGGTGCACAGCCATGAGTGCGATTCCCTCGTCGTAGTCGCCCCCTGCTTCTGCTCGTACGCCTGCCTGATGACCTGGTCGGGGTCCCCGGCTGCCGGCCCGGCGGCTCCCTTGTTCTCAACTGAAGTGGCTGGTGAGGAGTCCCGCATGGCTGCCGTCGACCCCCGTCCTGCCACTGAAGCCTGATCCCCGACGCTGCGAGGCTGATCCTGGGACCGATCGGCTTTGGAAGGTGTGCACATCCACTGCTGTGAGCCTCTTGACGACATCGCCTGCTGTTTCCGGCTCTTTTGCCCGCTCCGGATACTAACAGGATTACTGGGTAGGGGCCCCCCTGCTACCAGCTGGGTTGCGGTAGCTCCACCATTCTCTACCAACATCGCCTGCGAAGAGGTCCGTCTGGCTGCTGACGGTCTGAGGCCTGAGGTCTTGCCTGGGAGCATGCGCTCGGCAACACCTTCCTCCTCCGCCTCGGGACGTCCAGCCGGATGATCGATGCGCTGTCGGCCATTTGGCCCCCGTCGCCATTTTGTGGACTCCCTCTCTCATCAGCGCCCGCTCTGCTCGAGGGTTAACTTCGGCCATATTGGCCTGCTGGGGGCCCGCCCGACCCGGTACCTGCCGGCCCACTGAGTGACCTGTGCTTGGGGAGCCTCAAGGGGCTCTGCGGTTTCTGTTGCACAGTTCAACTTTTGTTGTTGCACGCTGATTTCCCCAAGTGTCCCGAGGCTGTGCCTCCCCTCAGTGCCTGGTCTGCCCTGAGACCGCGAGCCCATCAGGCCTGTTGCCTACCATCCTTATTGATGCACCCGACTATCTGTGAAGATCTTCACGATACGACCGCTACTCATTGCCTCGCCCAGCACCTGACCGGTCGAATTACGAATCGAGGCCCTCGGCTACCACCTGAGGTCCCCAATCTCGACGCCAAGCCTCCCGGCGCCCCACGCGGAACAAGACTTCCCGAAATGCAGCGGCTGGCGGGACTCCAACTACACAGTACCCGGTGAGTCTCGCCCCCCTCCACACTGCCCGACCGCCCCCGGCTTTGTAACTGTAACGCCCTACAGTGGGCTCTACCCACTGATTTCCACCTGCAATCCGGGGCGTGCAGAATCTCCTTCAAGCCTTATTTTACCTGGATATTTTAAAGTCCTTGCCATTTTCACTACGACCAATGCAGACATCCTACGGCTCGTTGGAGTCGCAACACAGACAGTGATCTATGACGCTGCCCCTCTATGTCGACCGAGGAGCTGCACTAAACTTGTCCTTGCCAGTTTATAGACCTGTTTGTTATCACAAGATTAATCGGAGACACCTGTATTATTGGTGCAACTGAAACATTACCAAGGTGATGCACAAAACCTGCCTCTGTTAATTCAAAGACCTGGTTATCCACACTAGGTTCATTGGAGACACCTGTATCTCTGGTGTATTGTAACTTTGATGTGTGCCCGAGATGCTGCTCCGCCTTGACGACTGAAGAGTTACAGTCCTGAGAAACCCCTTGGGCCTCCACTGCCTGGAACGTGACCCTGATCCCTCCTTCAGCCTGTTCTCTCAAGTCAGCCTCACCATGAGACACTCAACGCTGCTGTGATATGGTTACCCGACCTCCCCGCTTTTAGAGGCCATTTCAGTCACTATAGTCCCCCAAGCTTGGGTATGCGGGGACCCTCCCCTCTGCTGCGTTACTGACACTTTTCGTTCCTTTGGTGCCCCACCCTTGCCACCATGGCAGGTCCTGGCCTGGCCACCACTGGAGAAAACTCATACACCCTGGTTTACCCCCCCAACCTCTCCAAAACCGCTGCAAAATCCTTCAAGCACTCCACCCTGAAAAATCACCCTGAGACATTGATCTCTGACCTGCGCTACAGCACGGACATCGGCACAGTCATTAACGACCTCATTTTCTACTCCAGAAGAACCTCCTCTTGGCGCACAACCTTTGCACACCTCCTCAACGTACGCGCAACCAAGAACATTCCATACGGCACCAAGCTTTCAATAGCGCCCTCCTCAACCTTGCGAGCTGACCTCACCATCACTCTCTACAAAAACGGCATCGTCTTGATCCAAGCCACAACCAAAAACCTGAATAAATTTGCCGACCTTTTCACCCTCTTCAGAAACCATGTGCACGACACTGGCAGGGTAACTAACATCCGCCCTGATAAGCCCACGACCAGCCCGTCTAGCATGACTAGCATGACCAGCCACCCTCAAACCACCCCTCCAAGGTTTCCCAACACAGCTCATCCTAACCCCTCCAGCATGTCTCCCGGCCCTGCCAACAGAATCGTCCCTAGACCTTTGGTCTCCTCCCCGCTAGCTCCCCAATATGACTGTGAGGCTGGTACGCCTCCAAAGATCTACGATACTGGTCGAGCTAGCCCCTCTAGCTCGCAAATCTCCCCTCTAAGGGTTTCAAACGCTGATCATTCTAACCCCTCTAGCACATCTCCCGGCCTGGCCAACAGAATCGCCCCTAGACCGTTGGTCCCCTCCCCGTTAGCTCCCCACTCTGGCCATGAGACTGATATGCCTCCAAAGTCCTACATCACAGGCCGAGCTAGTCCTCCTACCCTATCTCCTATGCATGCTGACAAAACTGCTCCTGAACCATTGCCCCCTGCCCTTTGGCGCCCCTCCTCTATGGATTTCGAATCTCTGCACTCCAGAGCGGCCAAACTAACTCAGAGCATCCATACCTCCATTCTGGATCTTATGAACCTCCTTCACCTCGCAGAACTCTCCTTCGCTAACCTCAAGCCCCTGCTGAACTCCACCCCCATATCACCGAGTTCTCCAAACTCCCGCTGCCGCTTTCCGTGAGACGCCTTCGCCCCCGCAAGCATCCATGCCACCTCTCGGAGGAAGAAACCCTAGCTCTCGTCCTCTCCTACAACGCTACCCCTGTCACCCCTTGTCCGCATGACCTCACTGAAATGGAAATCCTTGCCATCCTCCGGGAGTACAACTCTGCCACAGCTACCCCCTGCCTACCTGACGTGAGTGCCCAACAAACCATCGGCACGGTCTCTATCAACCCCAACAGATCAGCGACCCTCCGAAACAGAAGTGTGGTCAAAAACAATCTAGCGACTATTCACCTGTCCGCCCCGACTCCCGACACTCCCTCCGACCCCTCTCTGTCTGGTCTCTTAATCAACTGCCGATCGGCAGCTAAGCACGCCGCCGATATTGCCGATCTCATCCTGAACAAAAATCTCGACTTAGCAATCCTAACAGAATCATGGCTCAACGAATCCTCATCTCCATGCCTGGACCTCCTAGTCCCTCCCAATTATAACATCGCAAGGCTGGACAGGCAATCTAGCAAGAAAGGTGGAGGCATCGCCTGCATCTACCGCTCTAACCTTCTTGTCACTAAACTTCGGACGGATACCACCGACTCCTGCGAATACCTCGCCCTCTCCATTTGCAGCTACTCCACCCAACTGTGCAATCTGCACATATTTTACCACCCCCCAGGCATGAACGACTCCTTCACTGACCACATCATGGAAATCATCACAGCTAGGATTTCCTCCAACGCTAAAAACATTTTCCTTGGTGATTTCAACCTACACTGGAACGATCCCAAGGATCCCCATGTCAACGCCATCAAAGACCTCCTGGCCGATCAAGCCCTGACACAAGCCTGTTCACTCCCAACACACTCGAAAGGGGCCACTCTAGACTGGATCATCTCTAAGGAATCGACAGTCAAGCTTATCTCTATAGACCCATGTGACTGGTCTGACCACCACGCCATTGCCTTCCTACTACCTGGCACCCACAAGACTAGGGCACCTCAACCGGTTATTCCTAAACGCTGGGTCAGAGACACCAAGAACCTGGACCATAGGGAGCTGGAAGCTTGCTGCAAATCTGACCTCCCCCCCCCTCGCATATCACAACGGTCAGTGACCTCAACGATCTCTACTCTGCGACCATATCGAACATTCTAGATGACCTAGCTCCACTAAAACTGAAAAGAACCCAACTCAAAGACAGAAACCCCTGGTTCACGGGATCCCTTAACAATGAGAGGAGATCCCTCCGGCAATCTGAAAGAACCTGGAGACAGCACCCCTCTGCCGCACATCTAAAACTTCTACGCCAGGCCAGAAATACCTACAACAGAAACATCCTCAACTCAAAAAAGGAATTCTTCAGAGCTGAACTGGGGAACGCCAAGAACAGACCCCGCAAGCTCTTCGAACTGGTCAAGCACCAATCTAATAAACTGGCCAAAACACCGAAAGAAACCCCAAAGTCTCTAATATTATCCGAGGAATTCTCCTCTTTCTTTGCGGACAAAATCACAGCCTTAGGAAACGATCTCAGTTCCGCCATATACTCTCAACCCCTGCTTGACCTGCCTCCTCCTTCCGCGCCGCCCCCACCGGATTCGCCTAAAAATCATGCTCACTGGACCGACTTCAAATTCTATGACGAAGCCTCTGTCTCTAAAATACTATCCACCCTAAACCCGAATAACCATTTTAATGACCCGCTCCCCTCCAACTGCCTTACTGCTGTCGCCCATTCCATTATTCCTAGCTGGACTGCAATAATTAACGCCTCTCTCCGCCAGGGAGCGATTCCCGACTCTCTGAAAGTCGGTCAAGTCCTCCCAATTCTGAAAAAGCCGTCGCTGGATCCAGCTTCCCCAGACAACTTCAGACCTATCTCCAACATCCCTCTCTTAGCCAAAGTGCTGGAGAAGTGTGTGCATCAACAGCTAAGTCAACACATCAACAACTTCCACCTACTCGACGACTTCCAATCCGGTTTCAGACCTGGGCACAGCACTGAAACCACCATGCTCCACATCGTCGACGATGCCCTCCAAGCCCTTGACCAAGGCAAAACCTGTCTTCTAATCCCCCTAGACCTATCCTCGGCCTTCGACACGGTCAACCATGAAAAATTACTCGAACGCCTCAAACTCAGGATGGGATTGGATGGCCCAGTTCTTGAATGGTTCAGGTCCTTCCTCCAAAACCGTTCACAGAGATTCCTAATTAACGGCAATCTATCTGCTCCCTCTCCGGTCACGGTTGGAGTCCCTCAAGGATCAACCCTGTCCCCCACCCTCTTCAACCTTTACCTAGAACTGCTGGCCGAAGTACTACGCACTGCGAATATCTCCTACCATATGTATGCTGACGACACTCAGAGCTACATAAAATCTTCATCTCTTGAGGAGATTCTCTCCCTGAACGAGGCCTTGAAATTGACTGTCCAATGGCTCGCCTCCAATCAACTCAAACTCAACGCAAAGAAATCTGAATTTCTCCTAATATCCCCTCCAAAAACCAACCCTGAGATTCAAATATGGATTAAGGCTATCACAGCCTTAAATTGCCCACCGACCATCGTGGACTCGGCCAAATCCCTGGGAATTACCCTTGACAATAACTTGAACATGCGTGACCACATCAACTCGATGGCCAAATCAGCCAGATTCCATCTCAGCTACCTAAGGAAACTAAAACCCTTCCTCGAGGCTCCTGACCTAAAAATGGCAGTCCAAGCTCTAGTCATCTCCAGACTGGAATATGGCTGTTCTACCCTCTCGGGTTTACCCAAGATCTCCCTGGCTCCTTTAAAAGCCTGCCTCAACGCGGCAGCCAGACTACTTACCGGCACAAGGAAATTCAACCACATTTCTCCACACCTGAAAGCTTTGAACTGGCTTCCCCTTGAGGCAAGAATACAGCTTAAACTAGCATGCATCACACATAAGGCTCTATACTCGAATTCGCCTGCATATCTTGCTGAGAAACTTGTGGTTTCCGGAGGAACCAGAAGCTCCCGGTCCGCCAAAGACCTCTTGCTCCAACCTGCACGTTTTCGAAAACAAAAAACCTACAACCGGGCTTTCTCTGGGGCTGCACCAAGAATATGGAACTCTCTCCCGCCAGCCATCAGAAGAATCCCTTCTCTGTCACGCTTCAAAAAGGATGCCAAAACCTTCCTTATGGGTAAATTCCTCGTTTAAACTCTGCCTTCAACCACCACTGTTACCTTAATCTACCTCCGACCATTGCCGCCCTCGAAGTAACTACTCACCCCACCAAGAAACCTGGGGTCTTGTCTGGAGTATTTGTAATTGCAAATCGTACTTACTATCCCCTATGTACCCCACACGGGGGTCCTATTGTGAGTATTTGTAAATGTAAACTGTACATACATGTTCCTTCCATCCCCCATGTATCCAGCACCCTGCCCTCTCCTAATCGACTGTATAGTCCTTTGTTTCCAAGCCTTTTGTACATTTCCTTGATTCCTGTAAAGCGCTCTGATACCCTAACGGGTCAAGTTCGCGCTCTATAAAACACAAAATAAATAAATAAATAAAAATAGAGAGGCCAGATTATTGTTATGGCTCCAGAAGAAGAAATCTAAATCGTCGACGAGCACGGTGATGACGATTTCATCGTCGACGGCGTCGTCGACGGCTTCGTCGGTGACGACAACGACGTACACTGTGTCGACGATAACGTCTGCGACTTCGTCGACGGGATCAACGTCGCCGTCGACGACGCCATCGACGATGAAATCGTCATCACCGTGCTCGTCGACGATGCCATAGTCACGGCCGTCGATGAAGAAGTCGTCGCCACAGAAGTCGGAGATTTTGAAGAAGATCTCGACAACGGGTCCGTCGACAGTGTTTTCTTCGTCGAGCCTGCTTGAGAGGTGTAACAGGCAGAGAGGCAGCAGAATGCTTCTTCAGACCAGAATCTTTAGGTTTAATGGCTGTCTTTTCGGCAGAAGATGATTTTTCTACCTTAGATTTCTTAACATCAGCCTTTAATGAGGTAGAGCCCTCATTTTTAGGTTTTCTCTCAAGAGATGAAGGCCCAGGACTTTCTTCAACATCAGATCCAGACTCTGATTTAGATTTCTTCTTCTGGAGCCATAACAATAATCTGGCCTCTCTATCCTTTAATGTCTTATCAGAGAAGGTTCTACAATATTTACAGTCCTTAGCTGTATGTTTAGGATAGAGACAATAAAGGCAGTCTTTATGTGGATCTTCTGAAAAAAGTCTTGCCTTTCCACATGATCTACAGGGCCTGAAAAGCCTCTTCTTAGAACCTTCAGACATCCTTAGTGAAAGAAAGTAGAACACAATACCTTGAGGAGAATTCCAGCAGGGTCAAAGGTTCACTCACTGACAAACTGAGCAGAGCTCAGGGAGACTCCCTTACACACAACGTGCGGTTAGAAATCTGAGGTCTGGTGGCTCTGACTGGGGAGATGAGGTCCAGGGCTGGTCTCTGATTGGTCGGAGTTTGGACCTACATAATGATGAGGACGACTCTAGAAGTTTTTCTTTCCCTTTTGGGGATTTCTATGTACTTCTACGGTACTTCTTTTCTAATTACCGCGAGACTCCCACCATGACGACGGGGAAGATACAAGCATGTGAATCTATGAAAGATCCAATACTGGAGAAAGGTCCAACTGTTGAATCGGGAGAGGTGCGGTGGCAGTGGTTGTGTCGGCGTCAGGCGTTGAGGGTGCGGAGTTCAGTGGTGGTGTACCGTCATGGGGTCGGCGGACCAGGAGTCGTGGCGCTGGGCGTGGTCTAGGCACAGACGGGAGTTAATGGCCTGCTGCATGCACTGCAGATGCCATTATGTAGGTCTTGGAAGGAGGGAGTGGCTTGGGGTGGTGGTGGGCAGGTCAGGAGAAAAGGCAGGAAAGAAGAGGCGGGAAGCAGGTAGGGAGCGAGAGAGGCGGGAGGGGCACAGGAGGGGAAGACAGTGAGACAGACAAAGTGAGAAACGGGTAGGGGGTGCAGAGTGAAAAAAGACAAAGGAGAGAGAAAAATTAGCAAAAGAGTGTTAGAAATTGGCAGGGGGAGCAGAGGGAACAAGTCAAAGCGAGTCAAAGAAACGAGCAAAAATAATGAAAGAACGAGAGTCAAAGGTCAAAGAGAGTCAGGGAAACAAGCAGAAGTAATCAAAAGAATGGACAGGAGGGAGCAGAGTGACAGGGCAAGGGAGATAAGGGGAATTGAGAGTGAAACGAGCAGAAGAGAGCAAGGGCCAAAAGGGACCAAAGGAAGAAAAGTCAAGAGCGCAAAAGAGAAAAGGCGGGGGTAAGACCAAGAGGAGCGGCAGCTGCGGGTGAAGGGAGCGAGTCGCAGAGGCTTAGGCAGGTAGAGGATCAGTCAACAGGTAGGTGGGAGCTGGGCCTAGGACTCTGACATCATCTCTATTTGTGTCAGTAGGGTTTTTGGACCATCATTGATTACCTTAAAACTGGTTTTGAGGGTTTTATACAGGCCAACTATCCTATTACACCCTGGCAGTTGGTACACCTCCCTCACCCTCCTCCAGACCCGGGGTCCTTGCCCTTATGAGGACTTTCTGTCTTCTAAAGTTTCTGTGACAGAGCAGATGTTCATACATAGATGTTTGTGTATGTGCAGGTAGTGGATGCTGTACCTGCAGAGTGGTTTGGCATCGGTACTGCACAGTGGGAAGGAAGCTGGGGTGCAGATGCCTGCTAAGGTTGGCTGAACACAGATATTGGCATAATGGTGTCTCATTTGTCTGTGCCCTCTTCTTCTGAGTCCATGGCACCTTCTTCTTCATCAGGGTGAGTAGTGTCCTCTCTAGGAAAATGCAATGCTTAGTGTTTTGCCATAGTGGCATGATATAAATACATGGTACATTATCATGCAAGTTGCGTTTACATTTGGATTGTCCCACAAGTGTCACATTAGGGAGAGTATATTTAATGCCCATAGTGCTCAGGTGTCAGTTTCTGTCAACTACATGTCCCAAACCGCATTTACACGGTCTCCTGTGCTACAGTTCTGTATCAACTTTTTGGATCTTTAGATGTGGGAAGTATGTTAATACCTTTAGATAAATATTATGGTGAAAATGCCTGTATGGTGCCATAACCTGATTAAAATTGTATTCCATATGGAAGATGGTTCATTCACCTTCTTGCTGCTTGTAGTGCCAAGGTATCAATTCAACGGCACCTGTCAGTACCTCTTGATTCAGGGCGCTCTTGATCATCTGCTCCATGGGATTGGAGGGGGTTTGGTGGGAAGACAGCATTAATTCTTTGCCGAATGCCAAGCCAAAATTTCTACTTTCTTTTGACCTCGGGGACAGGGTGATTTCCCAAAAAAATCAACTATCCTTGTTAGAGACACACTTCTCTCTTCGACATCAGAAAACTTTTGATTCCTTTTAGTCATCCTTCTGAGAGCCCTGGCTTTTAAGGATGGTACTGGGTTGTCCAGATTCAGTTACCTCCCCCTCCAGTGCTTGCTCTCCTGCTCAACAATGTGTTCCAGGTTGTCTGTGTCCTGGTTATTATGCCATCAAATGCTTCAAGATAACATTTGCAAATTGTGACTGCGGATTCACAAAATGCGACTGGTAAAAAATCACATCTTATGAATCAGTAAATTGTGATTTTCATGAAATTGCGAAATGCTGTGGGTTATTGTACTTGTGGATGTGCAGTTCCCAATTTATGATTCATTATTTATGAAGTCTGAGAATTGCAAAATCTAGTGTTAGTACATCTGGCCCAGAGCTCCGACTGACTGACATTCACTTTAATGTATTTACTAAAAGTCCAAATCCTCTTTCACACCCTGAATAAGACTGGACTCCTCACCCTTGCTACCCTTGCACAGTCCAGTGTGCAAAGGGATAATCTGGTTGTCTAAATGGGGTGTAAAAGTACCTGAACTCCTGGGATAACAGTGTTAATTGACAGTACTCACCAATGATACTGCCCAGTAGCCACTATTGCCAGGATCCCTGCAGCCTTCATCCTGGTCCAGGAGAAGACCGCAACAACCACAAGCCCCCGGAGAAGGACACTCCTCTCACACTCTTAAGCGCAGCGTGTTCACGCGGCGTGGGAAGTGCCCGGGCAAAGCCCGGGCCAAGGGTAGGCCCATCCGCGCCCGTCACAGGCTGGGCTGGGCAACCCCTCTAACGTCGAGCACCAGGAACTAACGATCATATTGCCATGGGGAAAAGAAAGACCAAGCAATTGGAAACAGGACGAGGAACTATTGCAACTCTTGATTCCTTCTTGGTAAGGGTTGCAAATGTGCTGTCAAAAGAAACTGAATTAACAGAACACAGACTGTCCCTCGGGGAACCTAATGGTGGCATCACGAGTAGAAACTGTCTTCCCAGCAATCTAATTACTGACTCCCTAGATCCTAGGTCTCCAGATCCTTTGCACGTGACTCAGGGGGCTTCAAATAATAGTGTCACCTCACCATAGGAACCGCCAGTTAAACGAAAGAGAGGAGGGATTAGACAACAGCACCTACCCAAATCTAGAAAAGAGGCATCTAATGTAATTGATCTGGCTAACATTCTGGGTTCCCCAAATGGAACAAATTATGATCTAAATACAAAGATAGAACAGGCTATATTAAATGTAATCCAGCCTGTGACAGAGCGCCTAAAAGTGTTAGAACAGCATTTAGCCTCATTGATTGAGAAGGGTGAATCACTATGGAAATCTGGGCCTGATACTGCCTGCACTAAGGCAGCAGGGGTTCCAAGTCATACCCCAATTCCGCAGGGCCCAATCCAGGAGGAAAGGTTTGAAAGGCGCATACATGGGCATAAACACAATTCACAGAATCACCCATTATATGCAACTGTACAACAAACAACCCATGAGACAGATTTGGTATTAGTAGGAGAAAGTCACACAGTGGGAGAAGGATACAATTACATAAGTAATTGGTCTACATTTGTTCCCTTTAATAACCAGAATAGCCGGATTCTTAGTGTAACCCAGGAAGCTTAGGCACCATATGGGGGTAGACAAACAATGGCTCATCCAAGGGATTGGGTGAGGGGGAGCAATAAGCAAAGAGTGGAAGGGGAGATAACTAGTGCCACGACCCTCGCTCTTACACCGGAAGACAGCTCACTGGTGCTTATTTAGGTAAATGTGCCGGAATTAAGAAAGACCCAATACGAAACTACAGAGCAGCTTATGGGGAAAGCTCTACATTGGTTGACAAAATTTGGTACAATGGGCACATTTATACATTTAATCAGGTTGGGAGACCTATTGATTAAAATTGTTTTCGTTGGTACTTCCAAACCTGTTTTAAACTTCCTTCAGGTTACACACCTCCACTCACTCATCTACACTGGTTAGGCCCGTCACCCACACGGCACCAAACGGCAATTTGGATTAAAAGATCTCTGCCAAAGAGCCCCTCATAGGGAGCCCGTCAGGTATTGCAACGCCGACCTGACGAGGAGCAGCCCTATGATGAAGCATGACACCCAGCCGGGTGTGTGAGGGCCCCAAATTCCAAGAGGAGGGATCCCCGTCCTCCTACTTCTCATTACCACGCAAAACCGGTTCCCCTAGTTTTCCCTTGTCTCGTAATTAGGAACAGCATACTTTCTGTATCTTCACATTTATACATGGGCATATGATCATGGCCAGGAGAATCTCTTTGGTGGGTCCTTCGTGGAAGCCCATACTAGGGGATTGCATTGTGATAAACTTTAATGTTCAAGTACTGGTGAGGGACTTGTTGGGACGTTTACCTATGGCACCCTCAATGAGTTCACAGATTTACGCCTTACCGATGGGTTTCTTTTATAAACCACATGAGGTCTGCAGGACTGGGGTTCGCGTAGGAGATAATTTAATACCTGCCCAAAGGGAATCAATAGCACAGAGAGACCCTAATAGTATAAGTACCAGCAACAGATTTGCCCCGTTAGAAAGCCTGGAAGGCCGTGATTGACTCCAGGACAATGGGAGTAAAGGTAGTGAACATGGGAATAAGAGTGAAGGCCCGAAGGAAATCAAGATGGTCTCTTGGAATATATCAGGCTTTAGTAAAAAGCGGGCTGTAACAGAGTGGCAAAATGAAATAAATAAATATGATATAGCCAGTCTGCAAGGAGACAGGAGTAATATCGATGGACGGCTTTAGAACTTATCAGACCCCGGCGGTTATAGCAAGAGCAGGCAGGGCAAAGGGTGGGTAAGAAACGTTTTTGGCAAACACCCTTAGTGTTAGAGTATTAAAGTTCTTTTATGAGTCTGTATATTTCCATTATTTAGTAATTGAAGGACAGGAAGACAGGGATTTGTTGTTGTTTAATTTCTATAGCAACAAATTTGATAGGAGGATGGACACTGTGGTGGGAGAGCTAGAAAAAGCAATTGAAGAAGTCTCTGCTGACCATCCGAAAATTTTAAGGATTTATTGGGTGGCTAATTTTAATAGTAGAGTGTGTCATTTAATGGACAATACAGACTGTGGGGTAACAGACTGTTGTGGAAATGGAACTGTACATTTCAACCACTGCATTTATGGGGAGGCACTGAATAGGACCTTAGTTATATGGGATATAGGGGTGGAAAAAAGTGTAAATGCTATCACAGGAACTATGGATAAGACTTTTGGCTCCCCCCAACCTAGGCTCCACAATTAATTTTATAATTGCCTCTGAACCCTTAAGTTGTAGGCTTAATAACAAAAGAGTAACGTTTACAGTCTTTAGCGATCATGCTTACTTGGCCTGTAATATGCTGTGGGAGTTTAAGCCCCATGCTCAGCTAGACCTAGTACCAAAACCAATTTTGGCAAGAAATAATGGGTACATTTTAAAATGGGATAAGGTGGAGGGATATGATTTTCTTCACACCCTTCTTGTTGCTAAGTACTCGGAGCTCATAATCTGCCTTGATATTGGAGTCCCTCCTGATCAGGTTATCCTAGCTTTTGAAGAACTTATGAGAGGGATTAAAAACCAATTAACACGCTACTCTAAGAAGAAAGATATGACCGAAGACTCGTGATTTGATCACAATTGTACAAAAGCCGCCTCCTGATTGCATAATGCCTTACGAGCAAACCTAAGGGATCAGGGTTGTATACGGACTCTACAAGCAAATTATAAAAAAGAGCGGTGAGAGTAAGAGAACTAAACCTCAAAGCGTGGGAATATTTGAGATTGGCACTCCCTAAAAAGTACTCCCGTGAATTGTGGTGGGTGCTAAATGCGCCACTCCTAAAGAATGAGGCGGCTCCAACCTTAGACACACACATTGAAGAAGAAGGATGGGTATCCCACTTTCAAAATATATTTAAAAACCCCGCTGTAACTATAAATAATGTCCGAAGCGTAGATGATCACCGACCCCTTGATCTAATATTTCAGGTAGAAGAAATTGATTGTGCACTGGCCCAGACCAACTCAATGAAGGCACCTGGCACGGATGGGGTTCCGGCAGACATATTTTTGGAAACTAAAGCACTTTGGGCTCCAGTGTTCACTAATGTTTTCAATGTTGCATTTAAGAGAGTACCCCCTAGCTCCTGGAAGCAGTCGGTAATTGTTCCAATCTATAAAAAGGGAGATAGGGCAGAACCGTAAAATTATAGACCTATCTCATTAATCGATAGCACAGCAAAATTAATGGGGAGAGTGCTTTTAGGACTTAAATCTATTTTATTGATTTTGTAGAGACAAAATACACAACAGCCCACCTACATCCAAAGGCCGATTGTGTTCCAATGTTAAATAGCTGGTATGCATCACGTAACAATAGAGGAAATAGAATAAAAGGAGATAGTAAAAAGAGTCAAGGGTCAATGGGGAGAAGGTGTGGGGAGGGGCGTGTCTGGTGCCTAAGTTTCCGATAGGATGCCACTGTCCGAGAGCCCTGCAGGTTGCGTTGTGGATGTCAAATGCAGACTCAATAGATACTGGTGGCAAGACACGAAATCAGACAGGTACTGTATGTAGGGTTGCCACATCTTATCAAGGCGGGGTAGTTGTTGTGTGGCAACTGCAGTTAGTTTCTGCATCCCCAGTATGTCCCACATTTTGTGGATCCAGCCCGTGTGTGTGGGCACTATTTCTGTACCCCATCTGGCAAGAAGAATCTGTTTTGCTGCCCCCAACACTAGAGTAATCGCTCTATCTCTGTGTGATTGCAGTGGCTAGGTGAGCGGGTTAGGGAGACCCTAAAGTATATAACTCGGGAATTTGGGTATATCTGTTTGAAACATAGCGTTTACTGCATCCAATACCCCGGCCCAAAAAGATTTCACTTTGGGGCAGTGCCATAGGAGTTGTGTGAGTGTGCCCTGGTGCCCACATTGTCGCCAACATTGCCTTCCTCCTGTGGGATCCCAGTTAGCTATCCTGGCAGGTGTGAGATACCAATAGTGTGCGATCTTCAGGAGCATTTCTTTGCTAGTGGTGTTGAGGGCGGAGGTGCGTGCTCGGTGTAGAATGTCGTTCCATTCTTTTTCTGTGAAGGTGCGCTCACACTCGCCTTCCCATCTAGCTCGGGCAGGCGAGGCCGGGGGGCTCAGAGGTATTATCAAAAAAGTGTAAAGATCCAAGAGTATTTTCTTAAAGGGTGGATCACGTGAGAATCCACTTCTCAAATGCTGTCAGTACTCTACCAGCATACGGATAGATCCATGGCTGAGACATTCAATGTGCTACTGTCAGATATTGCCAATGTGCCGTATCTGGAAGGTCATAGCATGTCTGGAGTGTTGGAAAGTCCATGAGCCCCTCTGCATCGAATAGATCCCCCACCTCGTTACAGTTAGCTTCCTGCCATACCTTAAACGCTGACCCCATAGCTGCTGGTGGGAAGTCTGGGTTACCTATCAGCGACGTTTGTGGGGAGATAGGTGTGAAGAGGCAGTTCAGTAATTTTACTCTATCCCAAACTCCAATCATAGCTCTCACAACTGGGGAGATGTAGACTCTGGCTGGCCTATGCGATTTAGGCAGCCAGCGTATTTTCCAGATATGCTTGGCTGCAAGTGCCTGGTCTATACAGCGCCAATGTTTTTCTGTGAGGGAGCGGGACCATTCCACCATGTAGCGTAGCTGCGCCGCTTGGTAGTAGCAGCGTAGGTTCGTAATTCCCAGGCCACCAGCCGACATTGGAAGAAACGCACGAACTTTGGCCATCCGTGCTGTTTGGCCCTCCCAAATGAAGGCCCATATTAATGATTGCATTCTGTCCAGTACCCTTGGGCGGGGGTTTAAGGGGCAATGTTTGCATAATATATAGGAGTTTAGGGAGCAGCGTCATTTTGGCTGCTGCTATGCGCCCCAGCCATGACAATCCGTGTGACTTCCACTTGGTGAGGTCATTCCTTGTGGTCCCTAAGAGGTTCCCATAGTTGTATGCGACAGTGACTGTAGGTGTAGGGTGTATCTGCAGCCCTAGATATGGAATTTCACCCTCTGCCCATTGAAATGGAAATTGAGCACGGAGCTGGGTGCTCTCTACGTCGGGGACAGTCAAGCCATGGACCAGAGACTTTTGGGGGTTGGTTTTGAAGCCGGAGGCTTCTCCAAACATTTTCAGTTCTGCTGTGAAGGCCGCTAGGGACGTATTCGGGTCTCTGAGAGTCAAAAGGACATTGTCAGCGTACAGCATGATCTTGTGTTCTCTCCCTCTGACTGAGATGCCTGACACTTGTGCATTGGCCCTTATTCGTTCTGCAAAATGCTCCTTATAGAGTGCAAAAAGTAGAGGAGGCAACCCTGTCTGGTCCCACGCTCTATGGGAAAGGTGGGCAAATTCTCTCAGTTCACCCATATATTGGCTTGAGGAGCTGTATAACAGGATTGCACCCAGCCGCGGAATCTGGGTCCAAGACCCACCTTTTCCAGCACTTGATGTGAATAGAGCCAATGTACCCGGTCAAATGCTTTTTTGGCATCAACCTTTAGCAAAAGGGCTGGTACTCACAAGCATTGTACCTTGTCCAAGAGGTGGCAAAGTCTTTTCGTGTTATCGCTACACCCTCTTTCCGGGATGAACCTGACCTGGTCAGGGTCGATCAAGCCTTGGACATAGGGGGCTAGCCTGTGATCCAGGATGCTTGTGAATATATTCGCGTCCACATTTAAGAGGGAGATCGGACAGGAGGAGGTGCAGCTCTTGTGGTCCTTGCCTGGTTTGAGGATCACTGTATGGTGGCAAGACACATTGATTCCGGCAGCTTGCCCTCCCCACCCAGTGTGTTAAATAACCGTGCCAGAATCAAGGCTAGTTGCGGGCCAAAGACTTTATAGAATTCCGCACCATAGCCGTCCGAGCCCGGCGCCTTATTGGGCTGCAATTTATGTAAGCAGTGTGAATCTCCTGCGGCGTAATATCCGCATCTAGGGCTGTAAATGTGATCACACTAGCATCGGAGGGGAACACCTGCACTAAATACACCTTCACGTGGCTGTTCTAAAGGGGCTCGGCAGTGTAGAGCATCCTATAAAAGTCACCCCAAGCGTTTGCTATGTCCCCGTCTATAAGGCACATGCCACCATCCGCCCCCTGTACCTGGGGATCCTTCGATCCACCGCCTGAGCACGAAGGCAGTGCACTAGCATGCGACAAGCTTTGTTACTGCCGGCGTAATATTTCTGGCATATTCTGAGACGGCATATTCCGCCCTTCCCATATCTATTGCTTGCAGTTGCTTCTGTACGACTGTCAGCTGGCGGCGGGTCGCTACTGGCTACTATGGGCATTCTCCAAGCCTTTAATCTGAGTCTCCAAATGACAGTGTTTCTTTCACCTTTCCCTGTTGTAGCCTGTGGTTATGCCACTAAAGTGTCCTCTGAGGACTACTTTTAATGTTTCCCACAATGAATTGATGTTAGTTTCAGGGCTGTCATTAAGTTCCAGGAAAGTATTCAATGCTGTCTGTGTGTCTGACCGCACTTTCTCATATGTGAGACGTTTTGTATTGAGTCGCCATTGGAGGGGAGCTGATGATTGCACGCCAGGGTTGAATCATAAGACAAGGGGGGGAGGGATTGGAAAGAGCAGCTGCCCCAATTTTAACTGAGAGTACACCTCGAGTGGCCCTTGGGGTTGTGAGGAAGTAGTCAATAGGTGTGTACGTCTGGTGAGCCGCTGAAAATAACGTGTAGTCCACCTCTGTGGTGTGTGTTTGCCACCATATGTCCATCAATCCCGCTTCACTTATCCATTGTCTGGTGCCTGATGTGAGTCCCCCATCCTGTCCCGCCCTTGTGGCTGATCTGTCCTTCCCCGTGTCAATTGTAATGTTGAAGTCTCTCCCCACTACTATTTCCTTGTCTGGAGAGGTTAGCAGTCGTCCCAGTGTGTCTTTGAGAAATGTGTCCTGTCTCTCATTCGGGGCATAAATTGTGGCTATCGTGTACCTAGTTCCCTGTATTGAAACCTGCAATGCTAATAATCTACCTGGGTTCCCCGCAAACACCCGCTCCACCTTACTGAAGAACGTAGCAAACAAAATCGCCACTCCCCTTTTTTTAGTAGCCCCAGAGGAGAAATATTGACAATCAAACCAGTGGGAGCAGAGTGTCCGCCAGTCACCTTGGAGCAGGTGAGTTTCTTGCAACATACAGATATCCCACTTTGAATATTCGAGGAATGAAAGAACTGCCAGTCACGTAGCAGGAGCGTTAAGGCTCAAACATTGGGGAGAGGAGTTGGCCTAACGGCTAGGGCGGTCGACCTCGAATCTGGGGAACTGGGTTCGAGTCTCGGCAATGACGCTGAACATCCTGTGCTTCTGGGCAAATCACTTAATCTCCCCGTGCCTAACAAAAATGAATGTGTCCTCATGTAATTAGGCCTGGGCGGTAAATTCCGTTCCGCTCGCGGAATTTGGGTAATTTCGCGTTCCGCGGAGAACGCGGAATTACCAAAAATTCTGCGGCTTCGCGGAATTTTTTGCTTGTTCGCGCTTTTAAAATGCGTGTTTGCGAGTTATTTCTCCCCAAGCACGCAAATAGCATTCGCGAACAGGAAAAAAGCATCGCGAACGGGCGGAACAAGCAATTCCGCGTGTTCGCTGAACTTTTGCGTGCTCGCGGAGATTTTTTACCGTTTTGCGGAGCTTTGCGTAGCGCGACTACACAAATTCCGCCCACCCCTAAATTGCAACTGGTGCTATGTAAAGCGCTCTGATACCCGATTCGGGTCAAGTTCGCGCTATATAAAACTCTGTAAAATAAAATAAAATAAATAAAAATAAACATTGAGGCTAAGCAAGGACACTACCATTGGAACCCCTACAGGATGACATCTGTCCAACCAGCTGCAAAACACGCCACCCATTCTCCCCGGGAGGGGAATGCTGGGTTGGGGTGAACACGTAGGAGGAGAAAGAAGAAATAGGGAGGAAGAGAGTGATAGTATAAAAGAAACGTGATATATCAAAAAATGTTCCCTTCGAGGGAACACTAAAAAAACAAGAAGAGGGGTCCATGTCACCGGCAAGTACCACTGTAGGTCAACACCATCGAGGTGGAGCTCCGCCAAACGCACCACCTGCTTGGGGCAGAGCAGGTGTGTGATCAAGCTGCCCATAACTGCCGCCGTCTGGTCAATCTGGAAATGCTAGTGGGCCAGCGAGGGTCAATATCTGCTCTTTCGTTCATCAATGGTCATTGGTTGTATCTAGTCGATCGCCCTCCACTTGCAATTGTTGAAGAGCCGCGATCATTCCTTATGGCTGGCCACCTCAGTGGGTTTACTCAGTATTTTCTTCGTCTGCCGAGAAGAGCGGCGCGAGCCGAGGCTCGCATTCTCGAGGTCTTGTGTCGGAGATCCTGAGCCTGTCGAAGGTCTGAAATGTCTGGAGCTCCTGGGCTTCCTCTAGGGTGCGTACCATCCGGACCTCCTCTCGCCACACGAACTGGAGATGGAAGGGGTGTCCCCAATTACATCGGACCTTTTGGGTATGCAGACAGTCCGTGAGCGGTCTGAGAGCCCTACGGCGCTGTAGTGTGATCGTAAAGGATGGTATAGCCATAACCAGTTGCCCTCGAATTCGACATCTTTTAACTCCTGTCCTGCTGTCATGATTATCACCTTCTGCCAATAATAGTGTAAGCAGGTGAGCATATCTTGAGGCTGGCCAAGTGTCATGGCCGGTCGCTCGGTGTGTGCGGTCGAGAACGATCTCCTGGTCTCGCAAGGAGGGTGCCAAGTGTTTGAAGAGTTGAATAACAAAGTCCTCCAGGCTGCCAGTGATGGCCTGCATTGGAACGTCTTTGTTTCAAATATTGGAGCGTCGGGACCTATTCTCCAGGTCTTCCATCTGATATCGGAGCTCTGAGTACTGGTCACGTAGTACTAGCAATTCCTGACGATGACTCTCCAGTTCCTGTTCCAGTTCCAGTTCCTCCTACCTGGCTCCTGATTCTGTTCCAAAGATGTCATCCTTTGGTCCATTGCTTCGACATCCTTCAGATCCCTTTGATGTCGGTGGTTATGTTACGCTAAAGGCCCCAAAATCGTCATGAAGGAATTCAAAAAAGGTGTTCCAGGAATGCCTTGGTGATAGGAGATTCGTCTCTAGTGGTATCTCCATCCCTGATGTTATCCGTGGGAGCTTCGGGTCCCCCTACCTCCGATGGTGTGTCCGCCTTCTTCGTGTTTGTATTGGTGAACATGTCCTTCACAGATAGGTCCTTTTTTGTCGCCCGATGGGAGGACCTTACTGCGTCCACCGGGGTCCTGTAGGCGCCAAAAGCAGCGTTACCACCGTGAACTTCTGTGGCAGTAAAGTATTTTGGCGCAGCCCGTCCAGCCTCTAGGTCTCACTCCGCCCTGCAAGATCTCCCCCGATGACGGATAGGTGCCCCGGCCAACGGAATCCCTCATCAGGCCACCACCATTTGTTTCGCAGGTGTTCTGCACCCAGAGGGCCCATTCACCAAAGGGTGTCGCCTCCACCATCGGTTCTCCGCCGAGGGAAGAAAGAGAGGGGGGAGAGGCCCCTCTGAGACGGGCCGGACCACCACCAGTGTGCCGCAGAAGGCCGCAATTGCTAGCCCTCATCTCATATTAGCCCCAGAGCTTATTGATGGGAGCTGGGATCTATTAAGCCCGGGTCTTTATTCCCCCTGCTCACTGCCAGCCGCCCAAGCTTCCCTCCAGGGCCCTGTACAGTTACCACTCAAAGGCCTCAATCTGAATGTCTTCTATAAAGGAGCTGCCACAGTGCCCTCAGAAAGTCTTGCCCAGTCGTAGCAATGGCGAGGTCAGGTGTCTGTTATAGGTGGAGAGGTGTGGTGCAGCGGCCAGGGCAGCTGACTTCGGAGCACAGGGTTCACGGTTCGATCCCCGGCTCCGGCGGCAGCTCAGCACCATGTGACTCTGGGCAATAGCTCACTTAATTTCCACGACGGCCCCCAGCGCCTTGAGACCCGTAAGGGTGAGTAGCTGCGCTATATAAAAACGGACTTACTTACATTTTTGTTACTTACATCACCAGTATTGTCCACTACCTTGAGGTCTGAACTTTGGATCTTGTTGAAGATAGAAAGTGGGGAGGCCTCTGGGACGGGCCGGACTACTAAAAAAACAGGCCACAGAAGATCGCATTTGACAATCCTTGTCCTGCGTCCTCACCCACCAGCCAGAATTAGAGCAGAGCCTTTCGCATGTGGGCTCGTCGTTCAGCCGCGATCCTCTGCACCGCAATCTAGCCACTGGGGGGGGCCCTCCTAGTGGGGTTCCAAATGCTGCATTCCCCTCTTCGATATTGGCCTGGGGGGGATCCAAGATTGCAACGCTGGCTCCCCACCCGAACAATCCGCGGGATACCTCCTGCCGGGCCGGGTTGCCCACCGGTAACAGTCAGTCGTGAGGTGGCTCTATAACCACTATTAATGGCAATCCAACTCAGCATTTCTCCACCATCCCTTGATACTTAATTACCCAAATTACTGAACGGATCAGTGGAAAGAAATCCACCTCTTCCTGTGGCTATTTATAACATAGGACCCCAGTAGCAGCTGCTACGGTGCAGTAGTGGTGCGGAGGGGTATTAAAAAAAGAACAACAAAAAAGGAAAAATCCTCTTACCTGTCGGCTGCCTCTCTTTTGTCCGACGCAGGAAACTGGAAGCAAATAGGATTCCAGGCTCCCCTAGCCAATCACAACGCTGCTGTCATCAGCATGACAGTAGCGTCGTGATTGGTCTGAGCGCTGTGGTTCAGCGCTCAAACAGGGAGTGGGAGGCTGTGCATGTCCTCCACCCGGCTGTACAATAAGGCCGGGAGGAGAACATGCTAAGTACGAATAACTGTTTGGCACGGCCCAAGACGGCCGGCTAAACTGTCATGCGCACTTAGAAAGTTCCCATCACTCCTCCCCCTGCTCTATGGACAGCCAAGCCCCTCCCCACACCTACAGAGCCAGTACGGAAAAATAAAATGATAATAATATGGTGTTATTATCATTTTATTTTTCCTGTGGGGTGACGCTCCTCCTCCTTAGCGGAGGAGCCACCACTGCAGGATCCACCAATATTCTACCAATTTGACTGAAAATGCGGTCCCAAACATCTCACTAATCACTAGCTCTAATTCCAAAGCACGCATAGCTGATGCAACCCTAACAACGTCTGCTACTTACCAACCTATGGTGCAAAGTCCTAAACAAACATTCACAGAAACCATGCCTTTGATCGTGTAGGATCTCTACAGAATGATAGTATTGATTCAAGAATATAGGTTAACATTCATTTAGATGAAATAGATTGATAGTTTATAACACTTTTTGATGGCACTGGGACTCAACGTTAGACACTGTGAATATGAAATGGCAAACACATGCAATTAATATACCCTATAATACGAGCACTCCATAGGCTCACTTAACAAGAATTGGCAAAACGAGAATAAGGCTGGCATTAGGAAGTTGGTCTGATAGGTTTTTTTAAAATTACAAGCACATTCCACAAAAATAAAATAAGAAAAAAACATGTTGTAACCTAAAGGTCGCTGTCACCAGAGGGGTAACACAAAATGATGGGCCCCCCTGCAGAATGTGGTGTGGGGGCTCGAGTCTCCCAAATCTCAATTATATTTATTGATCTTGTGCTCAATGGGTCGGCCCTGAGGGGTTGGGGGCCCCCTAAAGGGTTGGGGGCCTCCTGAGCCGCAGGGCCTGTGTTACACCCCTGGCCGCTACATGTTTGCAACAAAAATGTTAAATATACATTTTATTCTGCCATGAAGTTTAGAAGTACATTACAGTTGCACCTTAAAAGGCAGGGGTTCATAGAAGAGACATAGAACCCTTTAATTTTTAATACACATCAAAGGAAATGATGTATTGGCACAAAGAAAAGGCACTGTTGGCTTTGAATTTCTGTACCCTGCAGTCAGTGGGGCTTATTTAGCCCTAGGTGGGCTGTAATTTGTCCTGGCAGCGCAGAAGCCTGATGCAGTGTGGCCGCAGAATCATAGTTCAACGGTTTTGCTGCGGGACCATGACCATGGCCTTTGAGCAAAGCATGGCATTCCCCGGAAGGAAATATGGAAAGCGCCCCCCCCAGGAGCATGGACAAAACTCTATGCATGTGGGGGACTCTGTTTGCTTTGTTGTTTTGTTGACCTAAATCTCATATTGTGTGTTTCTTTCAGAAAAACAAAAAAGAATGACAACTTTTCCGTCATGCTACCATGACATGGAGGTCTGGTGGGGTCTGTAGACAACATTCACCATGAGGCGCATACATTTTAACTCACTGTCTCCTTGAGAACCTCTTCACTATGACCTGTTTTGGATGTTGTGGCAGTTAGTCATCTAGGTTGCCAACTCATGGCTTGCGGACCAATGTTGGTGTTTATTTCTGAAACAAAAAAATCCACATTTCAATCAAGGAGGATTACCCTTGAAAGAGAATAGTCAGTGGTTTGTGGTCCTTTGTCCATACAAAGAATTACCATTCATATCAACTGCTCTGATGGCTTATCAAACAAAGACAAAAGGCAGCCACTTTTGGATGGCAGTCATTGGCTCCTGGGCTGGCATCAGTCAGTTTATTGGTCTTTCAAGGATCTTAAAACGTCATCCTCATCGTGGTTGATGAAGCATCTTTTGTCGTCACACAATGAGACCTACTTTTCCTTTTGGTACAGCATCAGATTTGCTTCTATATCGTGTCACTTATGCTCTCAAAGAAGGCTCGTAGGCAGATATGGTCTTGTTCTGCAGAAGTGACATGCACCAAAATGTTATCACTGATGTAATGACACCAAGCTGCCGAGAGAGTAGTGCCTGCAAAGAAGTTTTGAAGACCTCAGCAGTGCTAGAGATACCAAAGCTGAGTTGCTTGCAATATTTGTGGCCTACATAAGTAAAGAATGTGGTAATGTATCTTGAAGACGCGTCAAACAGCAGCTTAAGGTACAGATCATTCATATTGTGCATGGATGATCGCTTGGACCCATTCGCTTATGCAGTTAAGACAACGTCCTTGGGAGTGGTTGCACCTTACTCAAGGTTTACAACATTGACATTTAAAATTATCCCATCTATTACATCGCCTACCATAATATCATCAAGGTAAGCATATAATTGCCAATCTTAACTCCACATCTATTTATCTCAATGATGTGGTGGTGGCCTGTGTAGTATCATATTTTTGTGATGCAATATATCACATGCCATACACTGACACCGACCCTTGGGAGTGATGACCTTTTCTCTCTCCCTCTCCCATTCTCTACCTCTCTGTCTCTCTCTCTCACTTTAAAATATTCTATACATCATGCAGATATCAACACAGTTAGGGAGAGCACATTTCCACCAACAGTTATCAGGGAGATTAGTATGTAGGACCTTCTCCGCATTCTATAATACCAGCATGTAGGAAGCTGGCTCTGTATTTACTATACCAAAGTGAGGTATAGTGTGCACAGAGTCCAGTGGAACCCCAAAGGTAGGCAGAGGTAAAGTTAGATAGCACCTTACTCTCTATTTGTGGTACTGTGGTCGAGCAGTAAGGCTTTATCAGAGGACAGTGTTAAGCATTTGTTGTACCCACTCAGTCAGCAAATGAATTCACACGCTCAAAGACTGAACTTCAGACCAATTGTTTTTGTATAAAAATATTCTTTTAGTTATTTTATTTCCTAGAACCAAGCAAGCCTGGCACAGGTAAGTGATAAGTACTTTGCAGTAAATATACAGTTTGTAACACAGTTTTTTTTAAAAACGTTTTTATTAACATTTTCCATTAATTGGTACATATTACTGCATAATGTGGTATAGAAATAACGCATGACGGTACAAATAGCCTTATACCCATTGGTTACATCTACATGTTCTTCAACACAGTTTCCCCTCACGTTTCTAGTAATTCTGCGATGTGAATTGGCGGATACAGCATAGCCCTCACAGTCTGTAAAATCATTCACTAACATCAGACACCGACTCCACCCTAGGCGGATCACAAATGTTGCCTCTGAAGGCATTCCACTTACCCCATACCCTTGTCCACTTCTTGGGGCACCCTCTATGCATATATACCACTTTCTCTGCTATCATTGCGCCATCCATGTCGCAGCACCACTGGTGATATGTGGGAATTAGTCTCGCTCCCCAGTGTTGGGCTATGTTCCGCTTTGCTATCGTCATGCCCAACGTCGCCCAATTTTGGGCCATTTGATTGAGGTCTGTAGGCTGCCAGATATTTAAAAGACAGCGCTTGGGTTCCGGTTCAACGGCAGCTCCGCCCACCCGCGAGTTGGTGCGCATGACTGCTTCCCAAAATGGTTTGATCTCCGGGCACTCCCACAGTATGTGGTAAAAGGTACCCAGCCCCCCACACTGCCGTAGACAGGATGGTGTATCAGCGCGTCCCATGCGGTGCATAGTCGTTCGTGTGTAATAGATGCGATGGAGAATTTTAAGTTGCACTAACTTTAATCTAGAGGGAATTGCTACCTCTCTCGGGGATGACAGCGCCTCCTGCCAGTCTGTCTCGTCGAGTTCCCCTATGTCGGCCTGCCATCTGTCCCTGAGGGTTTTTGTGGGGTCTGGTTGGTTGTTTACAATTTTGCGGTACGTTTGGGAAATCGCTTTTTTTGTCATGTGGTCCGTCAGCAATCTATCCTCTAGTGGTGAGGCCTCCGGGAGCTCAGTGTCGGGCGGGATAAGGATCGTAAGCGCGTGGCTCACCTGCATGTAACGGAAAATTTCCGTCGGTGCCATCCCATATGTTTCTTGGAGCTGGGTGAATGGAATGATCTTGCCCCTCTTCCACAAATCCCCAACCCGGGAGATACCAATTAAGTCCCATTGTTTAAATCCCTTGGTGTTGCGTAGTTTGCCTAAGCGTCGGGTTTCCCACAGCGGAGTGGCTTGTGTCGGTACCCCCTCCCAACCAAGCGCGCGGAGTATAGTGAACCATATTTGTACGGTGTGCGCCGCCGGCCCTATGAGGCTAGATCCTCGATGTTTATTATATAGCGCTTATCAATTAGAGAGTGATAGTGCACACCTTTTTCTTAATTTTTTCATTTGCTTTCGCCAATTTTATACATTTGATAGTTTATGCGTGCAGCCCGGGTGCGCGGTCCGCCCTCCAACCGCGTGGGCTAGAAACATCAAAATAAAGGGAGCGGAACTCCACTCCCATCCCGGACGCACAGCGTGATTTCTTTGTAATAAAGATGCTGATGTTTTTTATCCTTTTCAAACACATTTATTTTACGATAATCCAATGATCCACATGTTCATTCCATTTTGCTTTGTCACAAGAGAGCCATTACATGTATTTACGTTTCTGATACTGCGGATATGTCCATCCGGACCTTTTCCGAAGCAGGAAATATACAAGACTCATCCTCAGTAGTATGATCTTCCCAATGCATTTCGGGCTAATTTCATCGCCCTTCGTCAGGGGTTCACTACAAATATCAAACATCGACATTAGATCCTGTATTTAGACTTCACCACGCATCACATACTAAAACTTCAGTTTTGCTTAATCCATATATGTAATTGTTACCATGACCAACGTTCTCCCTCTAATTATATAATCATACCTGTGGGGCTTCTTCCAAAAATTCTCCCCCTCATTAATCATAAACTTCTCTTTCTAGCGCAAAAGAACCATTCTCCACCCAGCATGTACTCGAATGCAACCATCCCCGTAGGAAGAGAGCTTGACTGAAATACTCCCATACCTGTAATACATATCCACGTTATTTCTTGCTTGTTCCAACCTCTCACGAGTACATTCTCACACTCGCTCGTGTCTAACTTCCTTTTTCAAATCGCCGAATGTAACCCCTCCCCTATTAAATGACCAATTATATGCACCTCCATCTGCCTCATTCCTACAATTCCCAGAACCCACTGCATTTGAACACATAATTCCACCAGGTGACACTTGTTTATGAAAAACGAAATCCCCCCATACAACCCATTAAATCAACTGGCATGATTACACCGCCCTCCCTCAGGATATTAATGACATTGATCATGAAATGTAGCGTTCTTCATATACAAAACAACAAGTTGTAAAATCAAAACTGAAAATGTCTGTGAATCTTTCACCGTTTTATGCATAAGAAATCACGCTGTGCATCCGGGATGGGAGTGGAGTTCCGCTCCCTTTAATTTGATGTTTCTAGCCCACGCGGTTGGAAGGCGGACCGCGCACCCTGGCTGCACGCATAAACTATCAAATGGATAAAATTGGCGAAAGCAAATGAAAAAATGAAGAAAAAGGTGTGCACTTTCACTCTCTAATTGATATGTACTTTTTCGGCCCACTGCAAAGTAGCACCCGTGGATGAAAATGTTAAAAGAATTTAAAAATGGACAGTCACACGAGAGATCCATTCTCCTTACAAAAAGGAGCCTTCTTGAACGGCTCCTGAGTTACAAACAAAGACGGTTGATGTTGTTTTAAATTTCAGCAGAAACATCGTATGCATAAAACGGTGAAAGATTCACAGACATTTTCAGTTTTGATTTTACAACTTGTTGTTTTGTATATGAAGAACGCTACATTTCATGATCAATGTCGTTATTAATATCCTGAGGGAGGGCGGTGTAATCATGCCAGTTGATTTAATGGGTTGTATGGGGGGATTTCGTTTTTCATAAACAAGTGTCACCCGGTGGAATTATGTGTTCAAATGCAGTGGGTTCTGGGAATTGTAGGAATGAGGCAGATGGAGGTGCATATAATTGGTCATTTAATAGGGGAGGGGTTACATTCGGCGATTTGAAAAAGGAAGTTAGACACGAGCGAGTGTGAGAATGTACTCGTGAGAGGTTGGAACAAGCAAGAAATAACGTGGATATGTATTAAAGGTATGGGAGTATTTCAGTCAAGCTCTCTTCCTACGGGGATGGTTGCATTCGAGTACATGGTGGGTGGAGAATGTTTCTTTTTGCGCTAGAAAGAGAAGTTTATGATTAATGAGGGGGGAGAATTTTTGGAAGAAGCCCCACAGGTATGATTATATAATTAGAGGGAGAACGTTGGTCATGGTAACAATTACATATATGGATTAAGCAAAACTGAAGTTTTAGTATGTGATGCGTGGTGAAGTCTAAATACAGGATCTAATGTCGATGTTTGATATTTGTAGTGAACCCCTGACGAAGGGCGATGAAATTAGCCCGAAATGCATTGGGAAGATCATACTACTACGGATGAGTCTTGTATATTTCCTGCTTCGGAAAAAGGTCCGGATGGACATATCCGCAGGTTCAGAAACATAAATACATGTAATGGCTCTCTTGTGACAAAGCAAAATGGAATGAACATGTGAATCATTGGATTATCGTAAAATAAATGTGTTTGAAAAGGATAAAAAACATCAGCATCTTTATTACAAAGAAATCACGCTGTGCGTCCGGGATGGGAGTGGAGTTCTGCTCCCTTTATTTTGATATTATATAGCGCTCCCATAACGCCCCCCGCACCGAGGACATATCTGTCCATACGGAACGCAGGTTCCTCTTGTGGAGCATGGAGCCATTGGTTTATGACGGTGAGTTGTGATGCCCAATAGTATACTTTTATGTTTGGAAGGGCGATTCCACCATCGTACCAGCTCCTCACCAATTTATGCATTGGTATACAGGCGGGCTTCCCGTCCCAGAGGAGATTGCTGACTTCGGTTTCAATGGCTTTAAAATAGTTGGGGGGAACCGCGAAAGGGGTATTTTGCAGGGCGTATAGGAACCTAGGGAGCGCCTTCATTTTGAAGAGGGACGCTCTTCCCAGCAGCGGCAGCGGCAGGGATCGCCAGTGCTTCAAATCCCGTCGGAACCTACCCAAGGGTTCCAGGAGGTTTTTTCCCCTGAATTGCTCGGGGTGTGGTGTTATGTGCAATCCTAGATATTTAAATCCATTATCGACAATCTGTATCTCACAGTTTCTAGGTAGTCGTGGAGGAGGTCCCTTGAGCACATACAGCAGTGATTTTCCCCAATTAATGGTGTATCCTGAAACTGTACCATATGCAGCACAAATGTCTAGAAGGCGATTTATAGAGCGTGCGGGGGATGCCAAGTACAATAACACATCATCCGCATACAAGGAAATACGGTCCTCCCAGCCCTCCACCCACTTGAGCCCTCTAATGACCGGATCTTGTCTTATCCACGCCGCCAATGGCTCGAGCACTAGTGCAAACAATAGCGGGGACAGGGGGCAGCCCTGTCTGGTCCCCCTGCCCAAGGGGAAATCCGCCGAGATGCGGCCATTTACCACTACGTGTGCCAAGGGTTTCGTGTAGAGTAGTTGGACCCACGCACAAAACCGGGGGCCAAAGCCCAGATGGCGGAGGACTGCAAAAAGAAAGTGCCATTCGACTAAATCAAATGCCATACGCGCATCCAGAGAGAGGATGACAGCGTCCTCCTCAATGAGTGGTATACGGGCCATGACGCCTTGCAGTCGCCTCAGGTTAAGTGCCGTGTTACGACCTGGCATGAACCCTGATTGGTCCGGATGCACCAATTTTGTGGAATAGGGTAGCAGTCTGGTGGCCATCGTTTTAGCCAATATTTTGGCTTCCGCGTTTAGCAATGAGATCGGCCGGTAAGATGTACAGTCCTGCGGTGGTTTCCCTGTTTTATGTATGGCCACTATTGTCGCTAATCGTTGATCCCTGGGAAGTTCCCCTTTGTCCAAACTAACTGTATTAATTTCCAGCAGGTGTGGCGCTAGTTGATTCGCAGTTTTCTTATACATTTCTATAGGTATCCCGTTGGGACCCAGAGCCTTCCCAGTGTGTAGCGCGCCAATTGCCAGTGTCAGTTCCTCCGCCGTCAAATCCGCCTCTAGGTCCTGCCTTTCATTAGGGGCAAGTGTAGGCATCTGAATATCTTTGAGGAATGCGAGATTATCGTCTATCGTGGCTATGGCGGTAGGTGTGTATACTGTCTCATAGTGGTGCGCTAGCGCGTCAGCTATTTGCTGTGGATCTGTCGTGTTGGTTCCGTTTTCTAGTCTCAGCTGTGTCACCCAACGATCAGCAGTCTCCCGTTTATCCAGCCAGGCTATGAGTTTGCCCGCCTTGTCACCAACCTCATAAATAGTGTGCAGTGTTTTGGTGTGCCTAATCTTTGCCTCCTCCCACAGGTAGTCCCTGTATTCCTTCTTGGCCAGATTCAGTTTATGTGCCGTGGTGTCATCGGCGTCTGATGCGTGATCTACTTCCGCTTGGCCCACCTCCCTCTCAAGAGCCTCTATGTGACTCAATTGTTCTTGTTTGTGGCATGTGATTAATGAGATAGCTTGACCCCTCAATACCGTCTTGTATGCCTCCCACAGTGTCGTCGGGGATGTTACTGAGTGTTCATTTTCTTCGAAGTACTGTTTCGTGGTTGTAAGCAGCCCCTTCCATATCTTAGGGTTTAGTAGGAACCCAGGGTAGACCGGAAAGATGCGTCTGCGCCCCAGGGTGTGAGATGCGTATTTGAGTAGAACAGGGGTGTGATCAGAAATGCCCCTGGGCAAATGTGATACCTCCAGTATCCTTTTTAGGCCTGTCGCTAATGTGAAGATGTAATCTATTCTTGATAGACTATCGTGTACCCCTGAATGGAAGGTGTATTGTCTCTCTTGTGGAAACCGTGAATGCCAAGCATCCACGAGACCGAGAGCGTCAAGGAATTCAGATAACCGGAGGTTGATCCCGCTTTGATCCCTGGGGGCCGTCGATCTATGGAGGCATCCACAGTAGCATTGAAGTCGCCCCATATGATCAATTCAGCCTGTGGGAGTGAAAGTAGGAATTTACCCAGGGCAGGAAAGGTCACCCGATGCAGAGCCGGCGGGATGTATACTGACACTAGATTGTATGGACGTCCCTCCCACTGACACGCTACAGCTGCAAAATGTCCCTGAGTGTCGGACCATGACCCCGTTAGAATAATCGGGAAACGTTTATTGAGCAGGACGCCTACCCCTCGAGAGCCGGAGGAGAATTCGGAGTGCGCCACCATTTTTAAGCCCCATCTATCTAAGGCTTTGCAAGCCGAGCCCACCAGGTGAGATTCTTGGATCAGGGCCACTGCTGGTGCCTTGCGTTTAAGATACTGTAGGACTAGCCATCTCTTTATCTTATCTCCACGGCCGTTTACGTTCCAGGATAGAATCGAGAGAGGGGGCCCGTTCGTATTAGAATTCAATGATTGTGGAGCCGAAGAGCCGGCCATGGCATCTGATTGTAGCATATCTTACATCAATAATGGGCAAACAGAAAGAGCATTGCAATAGAAACATCATGCAGATAGTGCGTATGTACCCCATAATCTCACAGTGTACCTGTAACTTGAAGCAAACCATAACATGAAACAGAGCCCATCCCCCCTCCCCCCTCCCTGCCTCCCTGCTCGGCGGATTTAAAACTACCAGCCACCCAAACTCTGCAGAGTGCTTTGTCCCCATAACTTGTACTTGCGTGCGGGGAGGAGAGTAGTCCCACGATCACAGCAAACCATCCCCATGGATAAAACAGAGTGTAACGGCTAACTGGTCCCAAACAAGGGGGTTCTTCGGTCCATGACAGCGGCGACGCTGTATGGTGCTTAATATGTAACATTTCCGGTCACAAGCGTTGATCCGTTACCGACAATTTGGCCACCCCCTGGATCTGTCCGTCTGAGTCATGGGGTCCTGTCCCATAACAAGTGTGGATTACCAGGTCCTAATTTAGTCCTTAGTGTCCGCCTTTCTCTTGTCGTGGATCCTCCGGTGAGCCTGAGTCCTCCGATTCCTGGGAGGTCGCCCCCTGTAGGCGATATTGTTGTTTCTTTCCCAGTCTTTTAGGCCCAGACGCCGGGCGCCATCCCTCAAGCCAGTCGTGGGCTTCCTCAGGATTTTCAAAAAAACAAAGTTTCCCCTCAGCCTCCACTCGCAGCTTTGCCGGGAATAACATGGAGTACTTCAGCTCACGTGCCCTCATTTCCTTCTTAACCTCCAGAAAGCTACGGCGTTGTTTGGTCACTGCTGTCGTATAGTCCGGGAAAAATGTTACAGTGTAGTTCTCGATATGAATTGGAGAAGCAATGCGTGCCGTCTGAAGGATCGCGTCCCGATCGCGGAAGTTGAAGATTCGGGCGAGTATAGGCCTAGGGGGGGCCCCGGGTCGGGGTCTGCCGCCCGGCACTCGATGGGCCCTTTCGACCGAGAAGAAGTTGGACAGTCCCCGTGGTTGTAGATGGGTCTTAACGAGATCTTCAACAAACAGGCCCAAAGCAGGACCCCCGTCTTTTCCGGCACGCCAATAATGCGGACATTGTTGCGCCTTGAGCGGCCTTCCTGGTCATCGAGCTTTGCCGCCATCAGTTTATTGTCCGCTTCCAGTTTCTTGACCTGACGCTGTAAAGCGGCCGTGTCCGTAGAGAGGGTTGCTGTTGTGGTTTCTACCGCTGTGACCCGCGTGGCCATTTTATGTAAGTCTGCACGTATTAGTGAGATATCGGTAGAGATCGACCCCACCGTAGTTTGAAGCTTAGTTAACGTGGTCATGATATCTTGCAAGGTGACCTCCGCAGGTTTATCGGTCGTAAGGCTTTCTCCGCGCCCTGTTTGTGACCCGGACTGTTCCTGTGAGTCTTTGTTGTAGGCGTATTTATCAAGTTTGAGTTGCTGTACTGTTCGTGGACCCCAGCCCCCCATCTTGACCTGGTCTTTGTGGATCACTCCTGGACTGTGTGGGGGGGAGGCAGTATTCTCCGCTGCCTGCCCGCGGGACTAGCAGTCACGCGCGGCCTTTCGGTTTTCCTGCCGCCCTCCCCTTGTAGTATGAATATGAGAGCGTGACAGCGGAGGTTCACCAGCACTGCGCCCGCACGTAGTTCGGATCGTACTTAATACCTCCGGGATCACCCTGTCAGCATGTGTCTGCGGCTGTGCTGCCAGAGAGCTATCCTCGGTAGTGCTGGCCTCTCCGCTCAAAGATTTGGAAACATCTGCGTTGTAGACCCCCCAGCCGCCTCGGGCCCCTTATCAGCCCACTCCAGTATCTATGTCAGTTGTGGGTTAGACGTTCCACAGGGCTCAAATCATCAGAAACAGCCCGTGGGCCGGCAGCGCGCCAGTACCGATGCAGCGTTGGTGATATGCTGTGAATTGCGCTATGTAGAAAGTTTCGGCCCAAAGCACTGCCTGAGCCAACGGGGGTGACTCGACAGCCGTCACCAGTCCTGTTGGATAATTGCGCTTTTTAATATGGGTGCTGAGTTAGGCGCATATGCAAGCGCCGGGAGGCCCTCCACGGTGAGCCAGGGGGGTGAGGGGGGCCGGCCGATGGTAAACTTCAGTTGTGGCCACTTAGATGGTGCTGGGCTCCTCAGTATTATTGCAACCCCCTCCCACTGGCATTCACGCAGTGTGGGATCCCACTCTCTGTCAGTCCAGTCCCTCGATCTCTCACCACCAGCAAGGCACGACCGGGGGGTGCGCGGTCCCGTTACAGGGCAGCCGTGCGGTCCTGCGCAGCATCTGCTTCTCCCCACCTTACGCAGTCCGGGCAGGTCTCTGCCGCCTCTCAGTGGTCAGTTATTGTGTCGGACGCCAGCTGCCCTGAAGATGCACAATCGGCTCACCTCCACCCGATCGCGCCTTCCATCTCCGCCCAAGCCGCTCGGGGGTATCCGGGTACGCAACGCCCCGGCTTCGCCGAGTGTTGCAGGCCGCGTCTCTTCCTCACGATGTCGGTTGTGCTTTAGAATGCGCTCGGAGCTCGGGAGCCAGTTATCAAGTTCCTGAATGTTTCGGACGCCGTATTCAGTGTATTTCACTCGTCCTGCGCCGTCGGATCTCTTATTGTATCAGAAGGGAGGCTGCCTCGATCGCGGAGCCTCTCTAGGCAGCGGCCATTTGCTTCGGCTGCTAGCCGCACCCCCCCTGTAACACAGTTTTGATTGCAATTGTAAATGCACTTTGTTTTGACTTACAGTATTGTTTCTGAGAAATGCAATGCTTTGTAAATACAGTACATATACTTTGTATAGGATTTTCAGTAAGATTACAGGTAAGTTACTTTTGAGATTACTTTTCTTAAACAGTGTAGTATACCTGGATACTACACTGGGACATTTCCTGTAAACAGGTAAGTCAAATCGTTTTTGTTAGTACGTACAATTTTAAAGAATTTCTTTAGGTTTTCAAACTCCACACTTAGAAACTTTTCTAAGAAAAACAGTCAATGTTATCTTATGGAGGAAAATAGTGTTATCGGTTTTAAGGTAAGCATTCAGTAGTGGGAGTTGAGGTTCTGGGGGTAGACTCAGGAGTCCCCCAGGGTCAGGGATGCACTCTTGTTACACCCTCAGCGGCACTAGGGTGGCCGGGTGCAGAGTGCTGAGGCACAATGTTATCCAATGGGGGATAGGGGGCCTCCGGTTGGTGGCTGCTGACGAGCAGGCCACTTGGTTGTGCGAGCAAAGCTCCTGGACTTTAGCTCAGGGCGAATGGGTAAACAAAGTAGCACCAGAGGTGCACCCTCAGCGGCACTAGGGCGGCCGGGTGCAGGGTGCTGTTTCGATGTCGGGCGCCCTGTTGTTTGCAATGGGGAACCACCGGTAAATGTAAATGTAAAAATGTAAAAAACGGTTTGCAAAGGCACTGCAGGCTTGGGGACGTAGGTCTTCTGGGTGCGACCACCACTTCGAGAGGTAAGTTGGGATATTTGGGGGTTGGTTAGGCACCGTCAGTTGGGCCACCCAAGGCCGTGGGGCGTCGGGTGCAGGGGTGCCTTTTAGGGTTGGGTCGGATCTTCTTACCAGCTCCTGGTCGCGGTTGGGGGGACCTTCCGGATTTAGGCTGCAGGCGTCGGCTGGAGGTTTGAGGCAGGTCAAGGGTCGCCGGATCTCGGGTTAGGATCGCCGGGGAGACCTCCTCGTGGTGTTTGCCCACTCGAGCTCGGGCCGTGGACGGCGGGTGCAGAGTGGGGCGGATTCGCGGTGTCCGGCCGGAGCTAGAGGTTGGAGATGAACAAATCCGGTGTTCACAGGAGACACAGTCTTTGTGGTTGAAGGCAGGCAGGTCCTCCAGGGTTTTTGAGGTTGCTGGCTGCAGGACACACCGGGATTTCGCAGGAGCAGGTTCGAGGTGGAGACAGGCCGGTAGGGCTGGGGCCAAGTCAGTGGGCATCTTCTTCTTGTTAGCTTCGGCATGGCTGTTCAGTCCTTCTTCTTCTTTTCTCGTAGTTTCTTCTGATCTGAGGAAGCAAGGTTCAGGGGTGCCCCTAAATACTAGATTTAGGGGCATTGCAGGTAGGTAAAAAGGTTGGGACCAATGGGTCATTCCCTGGGGTGGATACACCCCCTATTATGCCACCCTCTAGTAGTAGGGGGGCATGAGCTTTTCCCTGGTTGGCTGAGTCCCCCCATCTGTAAGATGGCGGGGACTGAGAGTTGTGCTTCACCTCGCCTCCCCCACCTGAGGGGTGGAGTTGGCAGAGGTGGGCACACCTCTCTTCCTCACTTGTTTTTCCCACCGGTTCTCCCGCCCAAAGTTGGGGTCAGAACCAGTGGGGACCAGTTGCTGAAAGCAGCAAGTGGCCTGGGAAAGCTCACAAAGGCGGCAAGCCTTTGAAGCTTCCCCTTCGTGAACACTGCCCATCCTGGGGGAGGAGGCTTGGTACCTCGTCCCAGGATGTGCATTGTTTCAGGTCCCCGAGAGCAGCAGGCTCTCGACCCAGGGGTCCAGAAACATGTCTGGTGGTGGCAGCTGAAAGCAGCCACTCAGCCTGGGCACTAGTGGTAGGTTAGTTTTCAGGGGGCATCTCTAAGATGCCCTCTGTGTGCATTGTTCATTAAATCCCACACTGGCATCAGTGTGGGTTTAATGTGCTGAGAACTTTGATACCAAACTTCTCAGTTTTCAGTGTAGCCATTATGGTGTTGTGGAGTTCGTAATGACAAACTCTCAGCACCATATATTCTTAATGGCAGCACTGCACTTACAATGCCTAAGAATGGACTTAGACACTGTAGGGGTACAGGGCTCATGCACCTGTACCCTCACCACTGGTATAGTGCATCCAGCTGGAGGGGTGACTGATCTATGCCAGGGCAGTGGGTTGTAGGCATGGCACACAGAGATGTGTGCCATGTTGACTCTTCACTTTGTTCTGCACCAAAACACGCAGCCTGCAAAGGCAGTGTGTGAGTGTAATGGTACAGGACCTCTAAGGGTGGCACAATAAGTGCTGCAGCCCTTAGAGGCCTTCTCTGGTCACAGTGCCCTGGGTACCTGTGGTACCATTTACCAGGAGCTGACCTGTGGCCAGAGATGCCAATTGGGTTTAGGCATCAGTGCAGTTTTTAGGGAATGAACATAGGCCCAGGAGCCCAGGGCACACTCAGTCAAAGCACATCAGCAATTCAGCAAAAAGTGGGGGCAACCATGCAGAAAGAGGGCACTTTCTCACACAGCATAATAATCAAATTTACTGAGTTGATCTGCCACTAGATAGTGGATATGAAAGGCAATCCATCAGTGTTGCAATGCCAACATCTGTACCTCGTCGTCGATATGCAGCATCACCCTCTTCCTTTTTAAGTCATCCAACATCTTCAGGTATGTCTTGAAATGCACACACCATGTTTTTGAGCTTGCATGAAAGATTTTGATAGAGTATGTGATGAGCGGAAGAGAATCAACAGTTTCAACTGAGCAGACTGGCAATATTTGTTGAGAAAAAACCAGACTCGAATTTGCTGTGCACAAGGGTGACATCAATTTAAAAAATGACAAACTATGATAGGCAATATGCTGCCAGAAGCATAAAAACCTCATTTTGTTATGAGTTAGTTTTAGTAGCTGGAGGTAGCAGCCTGACATTTATTCATGCACCATGTGCAAGAATGCACTCGGGTAATCAGGGTGGTCACCTGTTGGCCATAAATAATCACTTTGCACTTTGGGAGTGACTTAAGTGATGTTATTTCGTTATCAAAAACTCCTGTGACATGGATGCGCCCTTCGTCTTCCTCTTCATCAGTGACTAGTTCATCTTGATTGATCATCATCCTTCTTTAAACAGTTCAAGCTATGTCAGTTCGTCAAGGGGAAGGCTCAGTCTGAATTCCGAGGTTAAGGTGTGAAGCATCAAACTTTGTCAAAATTGTTGAATTTTCTACATGGCGAGTATCTTTTTCCTTTTTAAGGCTGAAAGGACACATTAGAGAGGGTACTGCAATGTTAGCCATTTGAGCATCTCCTTCCGGGTGCAGATTTCACCGTTTATCAAGAAGAGACTTTTTTCTTTTCTTTTTTTGCATTTAAACAAACCAACAAATGGTACAAAAGGCAAGTAGATGAACCAGGAACATCGGTATGTAACATGGCAGCGGGCCATACAAAATAATATAGAACAAGCAAATGTGCATCTAGTAGGGGTTAGCAAGTGAGCCAATCTCACCGTGGCTTGGTCAAGGGAGTAACTCGACTGCCCAGTCCCTCGCTCGCTCACAACCACCACAGGTATCTATCTATGCATTTAATCTCAGCCAGGCATCCACAATCAATCAGGCCATCACACTCCAAACTGTTTAAGGATGATCCGAAGGGTCGGAGCTGCTCCTCGCAAGTCAGAACAGGAAGAAGAGGACCTAGACAGTGGTTCCTGCTCTGCAGCCTGCCCATCTAGGCCCAGCCTAGGGAAAGCCAGCAGTATAACATTCCACTCAAGTAAGATCGGGATCCTGCGTACCGCCCTACTCTCTTCTCTCCATTCGCCTCCCTCTTACAGTCCGCCCATATCACCACCTTCAGTCCCCACCTATGCACGTCAGGACCGTGGGTGATTTCCAACTCATGGTCAGTGTCGGCGAGCAGGAATGAGTGCCAAGTCTTGAAATCTGTCTGTCACCTTACAGGCTGCACTGTGGGCACGGAGGACCAGTAAACACAATTGCAGAGTAAGCTGAAAGTTCCGCTCAGTTGCTCGGCCAGCAACCTGGAGGACAGTGGACCAATATGAGGTCAACGATGGGCAAGACCAGACCATGTGAAAAAAGTCTGCATCCTCCGCTAGACAATGAGGGCACGCCAATGTTGTTCGGGGGAACATAGCATGGAGGCCTGAGGAGTGAGGTATGCCCTATGAAGGTAATAGAACTGAAAAAGCTTGAAGCGGGCATCCTTGATACTTTGGGGTCGAGTTCCAGCATCCACCTCCAGGTTTGGTCAGTCAGTGTCGTCCCCAAGTCTTCCTACCAGTGCTGTCTCAAACATGTCAGATCAAGTTGCGCTCATTTCAACAGCGCTCTGTAGAGCCATGTGACCGCCTTAGTCCGGCTTGTTTTGAGAAAAGTATAGTGCAGACACCTGTGCTCTGTCGGTTCCACAACACCTTGACCCTACCCCTCACACACCCCATGTAGTAGAGATCTTTGTAGTACAAAATGTCCCATTGGCAGGTCGCATGTCTCCTGTAAATCTGTGAAGAGACTCACCCCCCCCCCACAAATAAATCGTCCACGATAGAGATTCCCCCAGATCCACGGAGGAGACCCAACCCACCCGCTACCCGCCCCAAGCACTGGGTAAACATAACAGAGGAGTAGGGCAGTTTAGTGTGCATTCATTGCAATGCCCTTGCCCAAACAAAGAGCACCATTCTAATTAGTATATTCACATTGTGGACCTGGAATTATGGTCTAGGTTTCAACAAGATGCTGGTTAAGAGTTGCTTGGAAGGTACACACATCACAACATCTCACTCCATCCCATAGGGCGGACCTCCAGCGGGCAACCCACTGTAGTTGTGCCGCTGAGTAATAAAGTTCAAAATCCGCCGCTGCCGGACCCCCTTCCTCCACCGGCAATCGCAGTGTCTGCAGCGCCACACAGTGCCATGAAGGTCCCCTATACAATGTCAACATGATACTGTCCAATTCATGGAAAAACTTATGTGGATCTCTATTATCAAAAGAGACTATATAGCAGACTCAGCAGATTCAGTTTTAGCAGACATGCATCCGTGCAGAACACTCAGGCAGCCAACGGGTGAGCATGTTTGGCATGGATATCAGAGTTCTGGAGCAGTTTTCTCAATTATGCTGAAGGGCAGCCTTGTATAATATGAGTGTGAATTTCCGCTTTGTGAGTCATAAACTCAAGGATACTAAACATCTTAAGCAGTTGTATGATAAAGGAATTTCTTGGCCCTTTCCCAACTTGCTTCACCAGCCTCAGAATTAAACTCTCATGGTCAGGACTAGATTTGGTTACAAACTATGTTTCCAATATATCCACTGCCCCATCATAATCATCAGCATGTGTTGTGAGATTGCATAGGCTCCGGGCACAAACACTTCAATTTTACAGGTGCACGTTTAAAATTTACATCTTTTTAGACAATGACTTTTAACACATATCTGCTTGCGTGGCCTCATGAGACAATGTACTCAGAAATGGTTTTCTTACAGTTACATTTATTTGTAGGCATATTATCTAGCCTTAAAACATTCTGTACAAGGACTTTTGTTTTGGGAGTTTTATATAGCTCAAACTCGACCTGAAGGTATCAGAGCTCTTTACACGAGCACCAGTTGCGTTACAAACCGACGCATTCATTTTGTTAGGCACATGTAGATGAAGTTATTTGCCCAGAATCACAGGATGTTGAGTATCCCTGCCGAGAATCGAACCTGGTTCCCCAGCTTCCAGGTCGACCGCTCTAGCTGCTAGGTCACATTCTCTCCCCTTAGTACACTGCGCAAAATGTTGTTGTTTGTTGTAGTCCATTTGGCGACAGCTCTGGGTAGATAGAATCAACAATGACAACAGGACCAGGTCCCAGGCACGGTAAGAATGGATCCAGTTTATTATATAAACTACACTACGCCTCTGTTTAGAAAGAGGAGCATCTTGATAGATTGTCAAAAGTCGCCCCATGCCTGAATTCTAGCCCAGCTGAATTCCAGCACCATTCTGAAGAGGACAATGGCCTGTTTTACACTGTAAGGTATTCTGGCAGACCCGTACACCCTATGCTTTATAGGATAGGCAGCTCTAGGTAGGAGTGAAATTATATGTATTCATATAATCCAATGCAAATGCACAAGTGTAGGAGGCTGGCTTAGTATATGGTGCTCACCTATGTAAATGTAGCACCCTGCACTAATCCAGACAACCCTTTTGGTGATTTTAGTGGTCTTAGACAACCTTAAAGAGCTCTCTACGTGGTAGCTGTGGAGAGCAGCCTTCAGGCTTAGTCCAGAAGGAGTGCACAGCAGCTTGTTTTACCAGTACTTAATCTTATGGTATAGGTTAAGTGAAAAAGAACCACACAGTGTAGTTATAAAAATATGTATTTATTATAAACACTCACAAACACATTGCAATATCTCCTACCTTGAGATATAAACACAATACACACAAATACTTTGGAAATAGAACAAGTAAGTAGCACAAATACACAGTGGTCTCCAGGGGGAGATCAAACCATATACTAAAATAGTGGAATACGAACCACGACCTGAGTTGAGAATGGACCCAGAAGACGTAGAAGAGCTGGGGACCCAAGGAACCACCCAAGGTGAGTGTCTAGGAACCCCACGGAGGTTGTGTGCAGAGTGCAAACTAGACAGCGTGCTCAATGCAAGTCAATGGGTAAGTCGCGGTTGGAGTTTTAAAGAAAAAGGACCCTTCCCAGCGGACCCTGAAGACACCCCGTGGAAGATGGAGGGTTGGAGAGTCACCCCATCCGTGGATACCCCAGGAACCAGGATACCTACACCAGGGAAGCCGGGTGCATAGGTACGAAGTGACGTCGGAAACCGCCGTAGACCACAATGGAGGACTTCAGGAAGATGTCGCTGGTGAAGAAAACAAAAGAGTCCGGTGGAACCAAAGGTACATTCAAGTAGAGAGGTTCCTGCAATGAGAGGGTACAGAGTCTATGCAACTCAGCAGTAACCAGGCGGCACGGAAAACGAATGCCCACCGATGTCGGAGATGCAAGAGAGTTGACGGTGCCTTTGAAGTTGCAGCTGGTCGGACCAGGTGATGCAGTAGAAGACCAGGAGCTGTTCACGAGCTGTCCTACATCAGATGTCAAAAGCCAAGGAGTCAGTGTCCGGCAGGGGCACCAACAAGCCTTGGCAACGGCAACCAACGTAGTCGTCGAAGAAGGTGCAGTGTTGGGACCAGAAAGGTCCAAGTGACTCACCACAACCAGGAAAGTCAGAGCAGGCCCCTAGCAAGCAGGGGAGCCCAGTGGAGCCATATAAGATCCTCAAGAGGACCCACGGGCCTAAGGCACAGGAGTCGCAAGAGGACCTTGAGCAGCTCACCAAAGGATGAAAGCCCACAGTGCAAAGGTTGCGGTTCAGGCAAAGATCCTGGCTGCAGGAGATGCTTGAGGCTGGAGCTTCTTGGAACACAAAGATCTCTGGAGGAGAGAGTCAACAAGCCTTGGCAATGGCAAGTCAAAGTGGTGCACAGGGGTACTGCTCCAGCGGTTCCAACGAGGGATACTGGCTTCAAACTTGCTGTGAAGACGGTGCAGGCCTTGTGGGAGTTGCAGAACCACCACCTGTGTTGCTGAACCTTTTGGAGTCCGTAGGAGCTCAGGAACAGCAGACCAGTCAGCTTTGTTGCGGTGCCTGCAGATGCAGGGGAGTGACTCCTTCACTCCAAGGGAGATTCCTTCGGGTGTCTTGGATGTCCATAGGCCTTGTGAAGAACCTATATGGAGCACAGGCACAGACGTTACAGAAGACTGGCAGGACAACGAGACAAGGAGCAGCAGGAGTCTTCCCAGTTGCAGTCTCAGTTCCCAATGCGAAGTCCAGCAAAGCCCAGACGGTTGAAGTTGAAGTTGTTTTGGATCTGAATCTTGTCCTACGATGAATCTAGGGACCCACCCACAGGTAAGCCCTTAAGTACCCTAAGGAAAGGGTTGGGACGATTCAGGGGACCCTCCCAGAGGAGGGGCTGGACAGTGGGGAGGATACTTCTATGTACTTTGTCCAGTATCAAGCCAGAGTGGGAACCAACAGCTCCCTAAACTGGTTTCAACTGGAGTATGCAAGGAGGGCACCAAATGTGCCCTTCAAAGCAGTCTAGTGGCGCTCGCAAGCGCCCGCACCCTGTCCCAATACACTAAGTCCTGTCTGGGAAGTGGTAACACCTACCTGTGACAGAAAACCTATTGTTCTGCCTTCCCCTGCTTGAGCTTGGCTCAGCAGCAGGAGGGCAGAATCATTTTTCTGGTCGGCAGCAGCCATAGTTTGCTGTCCGGGTCTAGAAGACTGGTACCGGGAGCACTGAGGTCCTCCCAAAAGAGCTTTACAGTGCATGGAATCATACCTCTCACACCGTTTATGGTGTGGAGGTATGATTCTAACATGTTTTATACCAAACACAACAGGGTTCGTTACAGCCAGTTTAGAGATGGCCATTGCATAATGGTGCATGGCCACTCTATGTATCGTAATGGCTGATGCACTTACAACCCGCAAGAATGGACTCTGAGGGTTGTAGGGGTGTCCTGCTCATGCAGGGGCACCCTCACACTTATAACTGAGCACCCTGCCTTCAGGATTGAAAGGCCTGCCTTAGGGGTGACTTACATGTTTTAAGTGCAGTTACCTCAGATATAAGGAAACCTATATCTGTCGTAAGTGGTGCTAGCACCAGCTTACACAAGCTGCAATGGCAGGCCTGTAGTCACAATTTGAGTGGGCTCTCATGGGTGGCATAATACATGTTTCCGCCCATGGGAGACCCCTGGTGTACCTATGCCCTGGGTACCTTAGTACCATATATTAGGCACTTACAAGGGTACACCAGTAGCCAATCTAGAGCGTACCTAAGTACTCACCAGGTCCAATTTAGGGAAGAAGCACAGAGACTGGGGTCCTGATTAGCAGGATCCCAGTCGGACTAGTCAGTAAAACATAATGATCCCAGCAAAAAGTGGGGGTGACATGAAAGCAGATCCTACTTTCCTACAACAATGGCCGAATTATTCATTCTGTTCACTATTCTTGTAACACTGGTAAGATTGTTTTGCTCCTTTCTAATAATCACGGTAGCACACTTATTTTACACAAGAGTACAATTGCTTCAATAAATGTTTGGAATGCCAATGTGTGTACTTCTTGTGCCTCCCTTTGGGAATGCCTGACCTGCTAACGAAAGAATACGACCTGTTTCCACAATTTCTTTGGGGAATTAGGGTTGTCATGTTCTGAGGTTGTAGACACCATCTGGTGCCCTTTCAGATTAGGGGCCCAGATGGCACACTGTGAGCTAGCCAGCAATTAAGTCAACATATTCTGATGGAATGGGTTGACTCAGTCCTACATAGTTTTGAGGCTTATGTTGCCTAAACGCACAGTCTTATTGAGAAAGTGGGAACCGTACGACATGGCGCCACCAACGTTCTAGTTTGGGTACTTATTTAATGGGTCTCCCGAGTATTTTTCTTACATGTGCCCACAGTCCCTACTCACCAATTAATTGAAGACGTCCGTGGTCTTAGGGATAAATCCTCCTCAGCTAAATAGGAAACCCCCATTTTTGTCTGTAGCTTGTTCAAGCTTGTACTTTTTAAAGGAACGCCCCACTATAGTTACCTTCTCTGAAATCCATAATTTGAATGGCTAACATAGCACCAGTGAATGTACGACTAAACTGCAGACAAGTAGTTACACAAATACTACAACAACATGGGCTCGCCCTTACGGGTGGGGCTGTTACCTTCATGGTAGAGGCACACGAAGCATACAGAACAGAGGTATTCTATTCATGTGGAACATTTCCAGCCCAAACGCTCAATCAAGACATTTTCACAATTATACTATAGCTGCAGTTTCCAACAACTATACAGCTTATGAAGAACTAGAAATACCATTAACATTCCAGAAATACATCAATTGGTTTCAAGGCGCCCTACCACATGCAAGTGACGAAGTTAGACTGAGTCCCCTCAGCAATGAGGGGGCAACATGGTCAGTGTTATTTGGTTACACACGGTACCCGGACATAGCAAACCTTACAACACCAGAGCTGCATACAATTCTAGTTAGGTTATACAGTTGCATGACACAATACATTATGCGAACAGGGACAATAAACTCAACAAGGAATAACCTCATTTACCAATGGCGGCAATTAGTCCAGTGACTATTAATTCAATAATGGGAAATGTCCCACCAGACAGGAGGAAATTCCGTTCTGAATTGCACAAAAAAACAAACCAGCTTGAAGCAGTATTTCCCCTATGAGACCTCAAGATAAACACAGAATTCTCACAATGTGCCTACTGTTAGGGATCGTTCCTTGGGGCACAGTATTTGCTGCGGTGTATACCAAAACACATGGTACACCATACATTGCTGTTTTGCCAGAGGTGCTAAAACAGACCCAAAACAAATACGGGGGAGTCCCAGCCCTGGATTTGGGTATGAAACCTATTGGCAATTACGCGATGGTCGCCTCAATTATTTTAAGTAATATTAAGGGAGAAGCAGCAGCATTGGTGGCACACCAGCATCTTGCACAAGTTCCATTAGTGGATCAGGAGCGAGAACTACCAAAACTTTTTGCTGACACCTATACACCATTGGTCGAGATAATTTGTGAGCTAGACCAAAAAACCACAACTAAAGGGTAAATCTGGAAAGGATAACTTAAAGCAGCATCTAAGTCTTCTAAAAACGCTGGGATAATAAGAACAAGCATTGGCATAGCCAATAGGTCTCGCCTTTGGGGCCTTATAAGTGTTTAGCCAGAGCTATTGACTTTGCCAATGTCTTCAAGCTGTGCTGTAGAGAAGTGTGGCTGCTGTGCAGCATGCTGAAAAGTTATAATAAAAAAAGTGTCAGAAGCATTTTTGTTACTTTATATATGACCAAGAAGGCATTATGTAAAACTGAACGACCATATTAAAAAAAGTATTTACAATAAACAATTTCCTCAGTTTTCTTTTGTTCTTGCAATGCTGGCAACTTGTTTCTGCCTATTGCAATGGTTGTTTGTTAAAGCTTTTTTTTTGAGGGGGCATAAACAATCGGAGGGTGAAGGTTGGGAACTAGTACCTGTATTATAACACTAGCAGCGGCCAGACGCTAGGGGAAAATCAACAGATGCCAGATTCCGAGAGCAGGCTGAGGTGGTGCTGAGTGATGCTGAGGTGGTGGTGGTGGTGACTGGTGCGGAGACGATGCTGAGGTGATGCTGAATGATACTCACATCTTGCTGAGTGATACTGCTGTGGTGCTGAGTGATGCTGTGGTGGTGCTGAGTGATATTGTCTTGGCGCTGAGTGATGCTGTGGTGGTGCTGAGTGATATTGTCTTGGCGCTGAGTGATGCTGTGGTGGTGCTGAGTGATGCTGTGGTGGCCCTGAGTGATGCTGTGGTGGTGCTGAATGATGCTGTGGTGGTGCTGAATGATGTTGTGGTGGTGCTGAGCGATGCTGTGGTGGCCCTGAATGATGGTGGCGGCCCTGAGTGATGCTGTGGTGGCCCTGAGTGAAGCTGTGGCGGCGCTGAGTGAAGCTGTGGCGGCGCTGAGTGATGCTGTGGCGGCGCTGAGTGATGCTGTGGCGGCGCTGAGTGATGCTGTGCCGGCGCTGAGTGATGCTGTGGCGGCGCTGAGTGATGCTGTGGCGGCGCTGGGTGATGCTGTGGCGGCGCTGGGTGATGCTGTGGTGACGCTGAGTGATGCTGTGGTGGTGCTGAGTGATGCTGTGGTGGTGCTGAGTGATGCTGTGGTGGCGCTGAGTGATATTGTTGTGGCACTGAGTGATGCTGTGGTGATGCTGTGGTGGTGCCAAGTGATGCTGTGGTGGCGCTGAGTGATGCTGTGGTGGCTCTGAGTGATGCTGTGGTGGCGCTGAGTGATGCTGTGGTGGCGCTGATTGATGCTGTTGCGGCGCTGAGTGATGCTGTGGTGGTGCTGAGTGATGCTGTGGTGGTGCTGAGTGATGCTGTGGTGGTGCTGAGTGATGCTGTGGTGGCGCTGAGTGATGCTGTGGTGGTGCCGAGTGATGCTGTGGTGGTGCCGAGTGATGCTGTGGTGGCGCCGAGTGATGCTGTGGTGACGCCGCGTGATGCTGTGGTGGCGCCGCGTGATGCTGTGGTGACGCCCAGTGATGCTGTGGTGGCCCTGAGTGATGCTGTGGTGGCCCTGAGTGATGCTGTGGTGGCCCTGAGTGATGCTGTGGTGGCCCTGAGTGATGCTGTCGTGACCCTGAGTGATGCTGTGGTGGTGCTGAGTGATGCTGTGGTGGTGCTGAGTGATGCTGTGGTGGTGCTGAGTGATGCTGTGGTGGCGCTGAGTGATGCTGTGGTGGCCCTGAGTGATGCTGTGGTGGCCCTGAGTGATGCTGTGGTGGCCCTGAGTGATGCTGTGGTGGCCCTGAGTGATGCTGTTGTGGCGCTGAGTGATGCTGTGGTGGTGCTGAGTGATGCTGTGGTAGCGCTGAGTGATGCTGTGGTGGCGCTGAGCGATGCTGTGGTGGTGCTGAGCGATGCTGTGGTGGTGCTGAGCGATGCTGTGGTGGCGCTGAGTGATGCTGTGGTGGCGCTGAGTGATGCTGTGGTTCTGCTAAGTGATGCTGTGGTGGTGCTGAGTGATGCTGTGGTGGGGCTGAGTGATGATGTGGTGTCGCTGAGTGAAGCTATGGTGTCGCTGAGTGATGCTGTGGTGGCGCGGAGTGATGCTGTGGTGCTGCTGAGTAATGCTGTGGTGGCGCTGAGTGATGCTGTTGTGGCGCTAAGTGATGCTGTTGTGGCGCTAAGTGATGTTGTGGTTGTGCTGAGTAATGCTGTGGTTGCACTGAGTGATGCTGTGATGGCGTTGAGTGATGCTGTGATGGCGTTGAGAGATGTTGTGTTGGTGCTGAGTGATGCTGTGCTGGCTCTGATTGATGCTGTGCTGGCTCTGATTGATGCTGTGGTTGCGCTGAGTGATGCTGTGGTGATGCTGAGTGATGCTGTGGTGTTGCCGAGTGAGAGATAGAGTGAAGATATAATGCCCAATTAGAGAGGGTGGTGAGAGAGAAAGAGAGAGAAAGGGTGTACATAGAATAAAGGGTGGAGCGGGATAGAGAGAGAGAAAGAAGGGGAGAGAGAGTGAATGAAGGAGTTTGAAAGAGAAACAGATAAAGGGGTGAGAGAGAGAATGAAAGGCTAAAAAAGATAGAGAGGGGAGAGTTAATTAAGTAGAGAGAGAATTAGAGAGGGGAGAGAGAGAGAAGGAGAGAGACAATAAGAGAGTGGGGGGTGTGGAGTTTAAATAGAGTGAAGAAGTGACGCGGAAAAAGTAACCTTAAATATAGCTTTGTGCTTTGCGCGAATAAATATTTTTAAAAAAAACAGAGTGAGACAAAAATACTGGTAATTA